>CM051831.1:36067178-37345303 GCA_028451465.1 Erethizon dorsatum
TATGTGCCTGTCTGGCCCACAGGCATTGGCTACGCGTCCATTGTGATCGTGTCGCTGCTGAACGTGTACTACATCGTCATCCTGGCCTGGGCCACCTACTACCTGTTCCAGTCCTTCCAGCAGGAGCTGCCCTGGGCACACTGCAACCACAGTTGGAACACGCCGCAGTGCCTGGAGGACACACTGCGCAGGAACAAGAGCCTGTGGGTCACACTGAGCCCCGCCAACTTCACGTCCCCCGTCATCGAGTTCTGGGAGTAAGCTGGGTCCTCATAGGGAGGGTGGGGCTCCAGTCTGGGGCTGCCACTGCCTGGCTGTTTGGCCTTGTGCAGCCTTCAGTTTCCTGAACTGTGCCCCCAAGGGGATTGAGTTGTTCATGTACCCTGGGTCCCTGTGACAATTGCTGTCCCACACACAGGGACGTGTACTTAGTTTGTCTGAAAATGATCTTATGATCTTAATGAGTTCTAGAAAAATGCATTTTCTGTTATCACACAGAGAAAACACATGTGGGGAGTGAAGGAGTCACTCAGGTGAGAAGGTAGATTTGTAGTATCTGTGAGCTTTCTTTATTTTGAGAAAGGGTCACACTAAGTTGGCCAGGCTGGCCTTGAACTCAAGATCCTCCTGTCTCAGCCACTTAAGTGCTGGGATTACAGGCATGTACTACCCTGCCTAGCTTGTCTCGGTCAGCTCTTGCTGCGTAACAATCATCTCCAAACTTGCTAGCTGTAGACAGGTAGTGTGTAGCTCATGATTCTGTTTGTGGGTGGTGTGAGTCTAGGGCTCCTACAGGAGTCTACAGGCAGCTGTGGGCCCTTGGGGTAGCTCTTCCGGGTTGGGTGGTGATGTCTGGGTGCCAGGAGTGACTGACTTGAGGTCTCGAACTCTAGCCTGGCCTGTTACAATCAGCTTGGGAGCAACAGATGGGCGAGTCCAGGGCAAGAGCTGTTTTAATCTGTGCTGGTTCTGAGTGGTAGTATCTGCGGCACAACCCTAGTCCCTTCGTGGGGGAGTTGAGCCATGTGGCACCTGCCATGGGCTACAGCACAGGCAGCAGCCATGTAGATCCACAGCAGGCTGGCACAGATGCATGGTGGTTGCGTGGGTGTGCGGAGGGCAGGCCCAGGTGCACGGAAGGCTGTGTGGCTGAGGTCAGGGACCCCTAGGGTGCTGAGGGGTGGGACAGGACAGCCCATGAGTGCCTGTTGGACCCTGGGCATCATGCTGCAGCTGGGGTTCCACCCTTGCCTGCCTCGGTGTCCCTGCTGCCTCGGTGTCCCTGCTGTGTGGCCACCTGGGGACCCTTCCAAGGGACCCTCAGCCTCCACCCTACCTACTTAGCCTCACTCTCTGTCCCAGTCCTGAGTCCTCCCGCTGTTTCTCTCAGGGCCCTCTCGCGCTGTTCTCATACTGTGATTTTGCCCTGTCCAGAGGAACAGGGAGAGAGTTTTCATGGAGTAAATGCCCACAGAGTGCCCATTCTTCTTCCTGGTTCCATGTCTGCACTCAGCTGCTGTGCAGCCTTGAGCACCAAGTCCCTACCCCTCTCTAGCCTCCTTTCCCCATCTGCAAATGGAGGGGCCATAGGAGCTGGGCTTGAGGGATGAGTAGGAGCTCACCAAGAGAAGACAGCCCAGAGAGAAGAGATAGTTCATGCAGAGGCATGGGTGGGAACAACAGGAGCATAGGTTGGAGGGGAAGTGATGGGGGCCGGGGCCAGGATGAGGAGCTGTGACAGTCTGGGGAGGCTGAGTGTTGTCCTGGGCTGAGGGGTCACCGGAGGCTCCAGAAAAGGGGAGGCATGGGGTCGAGTCTGTGCTCTGCATGCTCCCCGGGGAAACTGGGCAGGTGGCCAGGCTGGGGATTGAGCTCCTGCAGTATACAGACAGGGCCCCTAGCCTTATGGGCTCCCTCAGGATGGATATGGCCAACCCCCCTTTGCAAACAGTGTCCACCTGTGTTGATGACGCCCTGGAGTCTCCATGCCATGCCTGGCACAGGGAGGTTCCCGGCTGCTGTGTCCCTGCCAATGCAGCCCTCAAGTCCCCCAGCCACACCACCCAAGGTCTGAGAGTCCGAGGGTCTGAGCTGGGGGAGCTGAGATCCCAGGCTCCAGGCAGAGCAGGCAAGGACCCCTGCCCAGAACACAGCCACATCTAGCTGGTGATTCGGCCACCCTCCGTGTCTCACCTGCCCAGCCTGGCTGGAGCCCTGTGTGGACATGGGGTGCCACCCGCCTCAGCTCACCCACTTGACCCATCTGTCCTCGTGGCCAGGTCTGCAGCTCAGGGCCAATTATGTGGCCACGTGTCTCCCTAGTGGGAGCCTCATCCCATGACCACCTCCCTGCAACCCTAGTCCCAGCCCAGCAGAGCCCTGGAATGGAGAGGCGTGGACCCTAGTGCTGGCTTCACATGCGGCTGAACCAGGCCCCTCCTGCCTGCCCAGCCGGCCCCTCTGGTCGTCGCTCCCCAGGTGCATGTCCCCAAGGCCACCTGCTGCCCCCAGGCCTCCTTTAGCCACTGCACGCATGCTCTGGAGGAGGCAGAGGAGAGGCTTGCGCCAGGCAGGCAGACGACAGCCTT
Source organism: Erethizon dorsatum (assembly GCA_028451465.1). Lineage (NCBI taxonomy): Eukaryota > Metazoa > Chordata > Mammalia > Rodentia > Erethizontidae > Erethizon > Erethizon dorsatum. The sequence continues at coordinate 36,069,767 of CM051831.1, forward strand.
TCACAATGCCGCCGCCGTCCTGGGGCACGCAGCCAAAGCCGGGTTGGCCTACAGTCAAGAGGAAGGCATCGGCCGCACTCCGTGCTTCTCCTCTCCCAGTGTGGCTGGTGGCGGCTGGCTGGGTCAGACCTCCGGCCTGCGGCTCAGGCCCCGCCCATCTGAGTCACAGTCATTGTTGCTGAGGAAGGCAGTGCCCACATGGAGAGGAGAACAGAGCGAGTCCAGGGTGGGCTCTGGTGATGTCAGGTAGCTTTCTGAGCCCAGCCTAGCCTCAGTTTCTCCAAACAGCAGCTGGGCTTCATTCCCTCAGCTGATGCTGGGTGGACATCTTCTGTGTGCCAGGTGGGCACTGCTCGGTGTCCACACTGCAGGCTCTGGCCTGGGACCCCAGGCAAGTCGGGGTAAAGGCCAGGAATGGGCAGGGGTGAGGGCTGTATCTATTGTAGGTGACCGGGGACAGGTGGCTGAAGCAGGACGGTACCTGGCCAGGAGGAGGAGGTCCAGGGCAGTGTGGGGCAGCGGTGCCTCCAGCTCACCCAGGTGGGACCCCATCCTAGGGTGTCTGTCTGCGTGGTAAGAAGACAGCTTGGGGCCACTGGCCATAGGAAGCAGGACTCACAGGAAGCTGTAGAGCAGAGGGTTCCCTGTGGCTCAGAGACAGGAAGGCCAGCGCAGAGGCTGCCTGAGTTGTCCTGGGCACCAGGGTTGGGAGAGTCAGGAGGCACGTGAGTCACCTGTGCAGGTCATCCCCTCGGGCACCGCCTGCTACGGTTTGCTGAGTGTGAGTTGGGAGAGGCCATGGTCCCAGCTGCTATCCCGGGAACCTGGAGACCCTGGCTCAGACATGAAGGAGACCACGGGGCTACCCGGGATGGCAGTGGAAAGGGTGGTGCTCAATGAAACGTATCCATTCCATTCCTAGGGAGTTTCAGTGGCCTTGGACACAGCTTTTCAGTATCTAAAATAATAGTTCTAAACTATTAAAATGGTTTTTAAAAACTTACTAGGTGAGGCCCCTGCCTTGCAGGGCAGGAACGCCCTGCTCCCCTGGGTCCTGCTGAGAACCTGCATGCTTTGTCCCAAGCTCTGTCCCGGCCAGGTCTCCTGCCTGGACCTTGGCCCTGTGAGGGTGGATGCTGTCTTGCCACGTGTGTGGCCAGGACTGGAGGATGCAGACTTACTGGTCAGGATGAACTGCCTTTGAGGTCCCCGAATGGTGCCTTGAGACCCCATCAAGCGTGGCCGGCAGCATAGAGAAGCGGGCCTGTGGTGTGTGCTGTAGGTGAGGTGGGCGGCTGCCCAGCATAAGCTCACAGCAGCCTGGGCACCACTGCTCTGCCCAGTGTGGGGTTGCGGGCAGAAGAGGCATTGCAAGAGCCAGCTGCGGGCTCAGAACCGGTGGGACCTGGGTGCAGGCAGAGATTGAGCTGCTCTGGCCTGGAGAGACATCTGCTCTGTTAACCCGGCACCTTCCCTGTGCCTGTCCAGGGGATGTCACTGTGGGGAAGACCATGGCAGCCGGGGTCAGATGGAGTGCCACACAGTGCCACGGGAGGCTGTAGAGGTGGAGCGTGGGGTGAGGTGGAGCATGGGGTAAGGTGGAACGTGTGCCCCTCCTTCTGCTGGCAGGCTCTGTCCTTGTGCCTGGCATTGGGCCTCTTGGAGGTGGCCCTCTCCTGAGCCCCAGTGACCCATGTTTCAGAAGGCAGAGGAAGCCCTTTCATGCCAGAACTCAGCTTCCTTAAAATCAGACTTTGGTGTCCAGGATAACAGAGCACTGGCTTCAGAGACAGGCCTCAGTTTCCCCATCTGTACGATGTGCATCTGGTGAGAGACCCAGGGCGGCAGAGGCTCTTATCCCACATGTGCAGGGCGGTGTCAGTGCCAAGAGTGGCAGAGCTCAAGTCGAGAGTGGTGGAGCAGGGAGCTAAGCCTCGTCGAGGCCCTGTGTCAGCTTCTGGAAGACAGGAGGGCAGATGTGAGCTGGTCCTGGTGTGAGGACGTCCTCAGGATGGAACCCTGACAGTGATCGCGGGGTCTCCTGACAGCATCCCAGGAGGAGCTATGAGTCCCCACTTAGAAAAGGAGAAACTGAGGCAGAGTTGCTGTGTTGTGCTGGGACTGCAGCCTTGAAGCAGGAAGTCACCCTGGAGCTGGCAGCTGGGGCTCAGCTGGTCCGGTGCCTGCTCGAAAAGGCAGCCTAGCTCCTGTTGCCTGGGCACAGCAGGCACCCTCTCTGAGTGGCAAGTCCAGTAATCTCAGCCAGCAGCACCCCCTGTGGGCAGCACCATGGGTTTTGCCGTGCGTTCTTCGGCAGGGCTGGTGGCTTCCCTGTGCCTTCACCCTTGAAATCTTCTGTCCTGCTTCTGGGGTCTCCAGGACCCCGCGGGAGACAGTGTGCTGGGGCCACTCTGAGCCTCCTGGTTTTGGTTCTCCTGGGGATTGGACCTGGGGCCACAGTGGGCCCTGCCCTGGGGCTCTGAGTGCCATGCCGGTCACAGGGGAGGCTGACTGTGTGCTAGCTGCACCCCAGACCCTGGGTTTAGGGCCTGGCCTAGGTTTCTCCTCTTGACCCTGCAGGACACCACAGCACACTCTGACTTCTCAAGGGCTGCAGTTTAGGGGAGACCTGGGTAACACATGGGGGATGCCATGAAGAGGGGTGGGGCAGGAGCCAGATGGGGAGCCCAGGGCTGTGAGTGAGCAAGAGCTGAGGGGACCCAGCCTGCCCACATTGGATGCTGAAGAAGGCTGTCCTAGACCCTATAGAGAGCCGGTTCCTGTTTACAGATGAGGAAACTGAGGCTTGGGGTTTCATGACTTGCCTGGGGCCAGGCTGGGCTGAACCCAGTTCACCCCATCCTGTATCTAAATGCACCCGTTCCCTTTTCCCCTCTCTCCCTCGGGTACTGAGGATGGCACTTGGGGCCGTCTTGTGCCAGGCAAGTGCTCACACCCAGCCAGGCCTCCTCTCGGCTCCCCAGCAGCTCTGTCCTGGGACAGAGCGATCCCTCGGGGCAGTGCTGCCCACTGACCTGGCCCTGTGCTTGCTCCCAGGCACAACGTGCTGAGTCTGTCCCCTGGGATCGACCACCCTGGCGCGCTCAAGTGGGACCTGGCGCTCTGCCTGCTGCTTGTCTGGCTGGTGTGCTTCTTCTGCATCTGGAAGGGCGTGCGCTCTACAGGGAAGGTAAGCAGGGTGCCCCCCCAGGAGATGCCATGGAACAGAGCCCTGGCATGGCACCTGCCCTCTTGGGGCCACCCCCATTCTCTGTGGCTACCTTCATGTTGCCTGTGGCTTAGCAGGCGGCTCATGAGATTCCTGGTCACCAAAGTGGCCTGTGTGGCTCCATCTCCAGCAGGGTGGCATGTGCCGTGTGAGTGGGTCACTGGTGCTGTTAGCCCTGAGTCAGGAGCCATAGGAAGGGCAGGGCAAACAACTACATGGCAGAGGCCCTGGCACCAGTCCCCAGGGTCCCTGTGCAAGGGGCACTCTCAGCACAGCCTAGGGATGGCTGTTGAGGCTGACCAGCCGAGGTGTCCTCTAGCTGGGGTTTCAGCCGTGGCCTTGATGTTGGTCCTTGGGGAAGCACAGCTGCCATCAACATCATCCACCTGCAGTTGGGAAACTGGCTTCAGCTCAGCGGCTGCCCGTAGCTAGGGGACTTGGTGTGACTGGCTTGTGACGCCGCAGTGGGATATTAGCACTCATGGAAGTGGCTGCTGGTGGTGAAGACCTTAGCTGAGAACGTCCTCATCACCATATAGCGCAGATTGTCCATAACCTGACCTGACTCAGCACAGGGGTCTCATGGGGTCCAGCGGCCTAGAGCTGTGTCCCTGGGGACTGATGCCGTCCTCGTGGCTCCCCCATCATTCACATTGCTAAGACCGAAGCAGTCTCAAGTCAGGAGTCTCCAGGTGGCAGTTGAGGGCATAGGTGGAGGCCGTGGCTGGACAGGTCTGGCTGCCCCCACTGCACCTTGCTGTTGATGGAGGCTGAGGCCTCGGGAGGGAGGAGTCCAAGGCTGAACAGGGTCTCAGCTTCCTCCTGTCACCTTCGGGGACCCAAGGGAGTGCCCCGCATGCCTCAGCTTCCCACTGCTGTGACATGGCCCCCAAGACCAGCGCTCAGTACAGGAGAGGCCAAACAGCCCATGGTGCAGAGACCCTGGTCCCTGTCTCTGGCCCTTGCCTTGGCCTGGGCTCGAGCACTCAGCTAGGAGGCTGTGCCCATCATGAGGCATGAGGTGAGAGAGGCAGGAAGGTGGGTCCCCTGTCCTCCAGGGTGCAGTGACCTGGCCTCCCCAATCCCTACCCCAGTGGCACTCAGGGCCTTGGGGAGCATGCCTCTCAGGCCCCAGCACCCTCCACGCTCAGCCTGATCTCCTGGGCCAGCTGTCCTGTCGCTGTGTTGAGACCCACGCCTCAGAAACTCGCTCCCCAGACAAGGGCAGGAGGGATGGGAGAAGGTTTCCCAGGCTCCTCGGAGAGCTCCAGCCTCTTGCACCACCCCCTTCCCTCCTTGACACCCTCACATCTGAGCCCCGGTTTCCTCATCTGTAGTGTAGTGAGGGTTCCGATCCCCAGCACCAAGGGCCTGGTAAACATGAGTCACCTTCTTTGTCCTGCCTCGGTTTCCCTACACAGACAGGAGTGCGTAGGAGGTTTCCAAGGAGCCTCCTTGTATGCCAGGAGCAGGGGCTGCAGTATGGGGAATGCGGGAGGAACAACATGGTAAAGGACAGCAGGAAGCATGGGTGTCATTTGAAGTAGGGCAGCCAGGTGGGACTCAAAGCAGAGCACAGGTGTCTGGAGGGGAGACTGTGGTGGCCATGCAAAGGCCCTAAGGTCTGTCCCACCAGAGCTTTGGGAGCCTGAGCCAGGGAGGAGGCTGACATGCAGCGTGCACAGGGCAGAGCTCCCTGGAGGGAGACGTGACTTGTGGGGGTTCCAACCAGCGACACCCTCCCAGGGCTGGGTGAGGTCCCAGAACAATGGCTTGGCCTGGGCAGCCCAGAGCAGCCAAGACAAACAGACCCTGGGGACCTCCTTGAGCCTGGCCGCCACTGCGGTGACCCCATCAGGTGGCCGCAGATGCCTTTGTGACATTCAGGGCCTGAGAGGCCTGGCTGCGGCATTGTTGCTCCACACAGGAGGGTGGAAGAGTACCCTTGGAGTGTGGCCAGGGTCCCGTGTCACAGATGGGGAGACAGAGACATAGTAGTCAACGGCCCCACCTAGCCTGTGTCCTGCTGCCCTAGAGCGTGGCATCCCGGGGAATGTGGCTGTGGACTAGCCGGGCCACTGGGTTGTCCAGGGCTCAGAAGCAGGGTTTGGGTGTCAGAGCTGGGGTCTCCTCTCTGTCTTCCAGACCTCCCGGCTGCCTGTAGGTCTCTTCCTGCTCCCAGCCTGTTTCCTTGCATAGAATGAGTTAGCGACCCCTGGCCCTGGGACCATGGACAGTGACAATTGTTCCCGGGCTGCAGGGCTTGGGGTCGAGTGCTTAGAGCAGCCAGGGATGTTCTCTGTGCAAGCGGAAAATCACCACGGCCTGCTGTGGTGCCTGGCACAGCTCCTCAGGACCCCAGGGAGCCCGTGAAGCTGGGAGCACAGCTCTCAGGGGCACAAGGCTGCAAAACAAGGCAGCCTTCAGAGGAGGCTGAGATGGGACAGACAGGGCGCAGACTCCTTAGGCCCCAGGCTCTGCCGGGCCACCGAGGCTGCTTTGAAGTGTGGCCACCCGGGGATGCTCCCAGGCTGCTGTCTGTGGCTATTGTCCCCAGCTGGGGCGTGGTCACACAGGCAAGGTGGCGGCTTTGCCGGGCTCCTGCCTGCCTGTCCACAGGAAGGGAAGAGACAGGCCCATTCTCTTCTGTGACTTCCTGACTTGCCCTCACCCTCCACATCTACTTGCCCTGCCTTGGAGAACTGTGGGGGTCCCGGCCCAGGAGAAAAGAACTAAGGGTGTTTGGGGAAACTGAGGTCTGGAGGAAGGATACATGCTCAGGGAGGGTGGTGGAGCAGGGCTAGGGTCGTCATGGTGGTGCAGACAGCTGAGGATGCTGGCGGCCGGTTACCAGCCATGGTGGCAGAGCACCCGTGAGCCAGGTCAGGGGACCTCAGAGCTTGGGGCCCAGCCCTGCATGTTGGAGTAGGTGGAGTCTAGGGGCAGCGACTCACAGCAGAGCCTGGGGGCGGGGTGGCCACTCCTGCTGGCCTTGGGGAGGGTCCCTGCTCTGCCTGGGGGTAGGGAATGACCAGGCGTTGCCTTTCCCAGATATCCCCACTCGCTTCTGACCAAGCCGGGGTCAGCACGGGGAGTTTCCCGAACACCTGCTTGGTGCCAGGTGCCCTGTGGATGGCATTGTGAACCTCCTTGCCCCTTCTCAAGGCACTTCCGTGACTGTACTAGGATGGAACTGAGGCCTTATGGCTGCTAGGCCAGGCCCCAACCACTGAGCTGCAGCCCTGGGCTTTGTAGTTTTATTCGGAGACTTTATCTCGCCTAGAGGGCAGGGCTGGGTGTAAACTTGTGGTTGTCCTGCCTTGGGTTTCTGCATATCAGAGGTTATAGGTGTCCCCACTTCATACATGGAGAACCGTGCCCCAGAGAGGTTAAGCAACATGTCCGATGTCCCCCGGCAAATGGAGGTCAGAGATGGGATTTGAACCCAGGCTTACTGACCCTTGACCATGGGAAGTGAGGTAACAGTTGTGTTCTTAGACACCCACTGAGCTGGGTGCTGTGACAGTATCCCCCAGGGCAGAGACTCGGTTCCAGCCTCTTCCTAATCTTCTGGGCTTGATGATGCCCAGGTAACTAGGAGAGCATTATTGGACTCCCCCAGACCCCAAAGATCCTCGCGGCAGGGGTCAGGTGCTGCCCAGGCCTCAGCCCAGGGATGAGGCCCCAGCCCACTGCCTGCTGTCCCTGCAGGTTGTCTACTTCACGGCCACCTTCCCATTTGCCATGCTGCTGGTGCTGCTGGTCCGTGGGCTGACGCTGCCCGGTGCAGGTGCGGGTATCAAGTTCTACCTATACCCCGACCTCAGCCGCCTGGAGGACCCACAGGTATGGGGCCGGGTGAGCTAGGCAGGGCTGGGCAGGTGATCCTGGGCTCTGAGCCATAGCTGCAAGCACCTTTCCTAGCTGTGTGCCTTTCCTGCAGGGCCCCTGAAACGTCCCCCAGGCTGGGGTCCTGCCCCTGCAGCCTGTGGTGCCTACTGCCCTGTCTATCACAGAGGCCCCTGGGAGTGCAGGGCAGATCTGAAAGGCATGGGACCCAGGGTACACCATGTTTATCCCCTGCCCCTTGAGGGCAGTACAGGATGGAGGCAGAGGGGTGGCCAGAGTCTGGGGTAGCAGCAGGGCGGCTTCCCAGCTATTGGAGCTGCATGCTGGGTCTGGGCCACCTCACCTATACAGACCATAGCACTCGGGGTCCCTGACAACAGCCATGATGGTCAGGGTGGCAGCCTTGACTTGTGTCTTTGCCCTGAGTCTGTCTGTCCTCTCTAAGCTGAGGGCCAGTTCCATGGGGTGGGATGGAGTCCCCTCTCTACAGAGGTGACAGCAGTGGCCCTGCAAAGATGGTCACTCCTGGTCATTGTGACGGGCGCAACGCCAGCCCTGCGGCAGTGGGGAACCCAAGCATTGTCGCCAGGTCCCTTGCTGGTGGCGGGATGTGCATGGCCCTGATGGTGCCACTTCCCTGCCCACCCAGGTGTGGATCGATGCAGGGACACAGATCTTCTTCTCCTACGCCATCTGCCTGGGTGCCATGACATCGCTGGGGAGCTACAACAAGTACAAGTACAACTCGTACAGGCAAGTGTTGCACCATGGGCCATGCCGCCGGCCGTGGCGCCATGCACAGACAGTAGGGAGCCCGGCTTCCTGCGCTGTGATTAACTTGCTCCCTGACGTGTGTGACTTAGGGACTGTATGCTGCTGGGATGCCTCAACAGTGGTACCAGTTTTGTGTCTGGCTTCGCAATTTTTTCCATCCTGGGCTTCATGGCACAAGAGCAAGGGGTGGACATTGCTGATGTGGCTGAGTCAGGTATGGTGGTGTCGGTGGCAGTGGTGGTGGGCACTGCCACCTAGTGTGCGAGCCCAGCGCTGCCGGCGCGAAGCCAGACCCGGGGTCGGGGGGAGCCTGGTTCTGAAGCCCCCGCCAAAGACCCCGCCCACACTGAGGCACCATTCAAGGATTGTCACACGGTGTGGCCTGAGGGGCAGCAGGAGCATGGGTTTCAGGTTGGGAGAGAGCAAGTGGTCTCCATCCCCTCTTGGCCACAGAAACCACTGTCCTGACGCGGGCCGGCCACATGTCACCTCTACACAGCCCCCTCCCATGTTCCTTCCACTGCAGCATGAGGGGACAGGGAGGGGAAGGTAGGGCCTGGGAGGCTGCCATAGGGCAGAGGCAGGGGACTCAGCACTGTCACTCTTAGGCATGGCCCCACTGGCCACATGCCCCTCTTTGGGACTCCTGGAGCTTTAGATCCCAGGCTCCACAGCCTGGGACGTGGGACGTGGGATCTGGGACCCTGGAGTCACAAGGGTGGACTGAGCCCTAAACTTCACTGTGGTGCCCCAGGTACCTGGGTCCAGGATGCCCCAGCTGCTGGAGTCTGGCTGTGGGTCCAAGGGTGGGGTCTCCAAAGCCCCTTTGGCCTCGACACCCTGTCCTCCCCATGCCCAAGCAGGGGTCACCAGTTATCCACAAGGTTCTGTGCTACACACTGAGCTGAGGCCTGGGCTGTGACTCAGGGACCTCTACAGAACAGGCACACTGGGCAGACCGAGTCACATTGCACGTACCCAGGCCTGACCCAAGTGTCACACAGAGGGTCAGCGGGCACCTGTGCTGATGCGCACATCTCAGATGGGGTTGGCATTAGGGTTAGAGTTAGGCTAGGGTTGGGGTTAGGGTTAGATTAGTTAGGTTAGGGTTCAAGTTAGGTTAAGATACCCATCCGTCCACGCTGCCTCCACCATGACACGTCTCTCCCCAGCCCCCTGCTCCCCAAAGGTACAGCCACCTCCAGCCTTCTGCTGTGACAATGTGCTGGGCCCCCCTGGCCTGGAGCCATGGCTCTGTCCCCAGACCTAAGGCTGTGGTCCCTTGTTCAAAGTCTGCCCAGCCCCTCACACCTCTGCTCTCACCCGGCCCCAGACCTGTTCTTTCCCTCCTGATGGTCCCAGAGACTGGGGACCTGAGACCATCACCCTGGCAGAGTGGCAGGGGCCTGGTCACCACAGCCCGTTGCATGTGGTGTTCTTTCAGCAGATGACTAGGAAGTCAACCCCGATCACTGGGGAGCCAGCCACTCTTGGTGAGGGCATTATGGCTTTGCTGCGTGAAGTAGCCCTTCCTGGGGAGGTCGGTGTGCCACATGTCAGCCTCTGTTTTCTTCCCATCCGCTTGTCCTTACCTCCCCGTGCTGGTGTCTGAACAGCAGCACGACGAGGGCGGTTGTGTCTCTGATGAGCTCTCAGGGCATTGTCTTGAGCCGCAGTCACATGAGAACGCAGTTATGCAGCTGTGGGGACACAGCCAGGTGTAGCCCAGCTTCTCGCTAGTGGAGGCCTCTGGGCCATGGGCCCTTCTTGGGACTTTTGTGGCCTCGGGCTTCAGAGAGGGACATGAGGACCCTCCCCCAGAGGCTTGAGGAAGGCAGAGCTGAAATGTAGGACCAGAGAGAGTTGGGGTTCTCCCAGCACCCTGGTGGGTGGGGGTGATGTGACCCCATTTCACATGTCTCACATCTGGCTGGACTCGGTTTCTCTCTCTTGGTGTGTATCAGCTGGAACTAGAGCTGTGCATTTGGGGACCTTAGGATCCCTACCCAGGTGAAGGCGCAGCGTCTTTGGATGCCAGCATCAACTCTGATTGCAGAGCGTGCCCCGGGGTCCTGGGAGGGGCAGGTTTTTACCAAGCTGGATCCTTGTCTCCTGTGTGTCCCTCAGGTGGCCCGAGCGTGGTGAGAACCCCACGCTCAGCGTCACTGTCTCAGTGGGTATCTCAGGCGAGCAGGCTCTGTGTTGTGGAGGACTTGTCCTCCCCACATGTTAGGGACTGTCGTGCCTGCAGTGTGACTTCTGGTTCTAATTTCTTGCAAAAATAGTTTGTGTTTGTGGGTTTTCTTTTCCCATTCTTTTTTTTTTTTTTTTTATGCCGGTACTAGGAGTCGAACTCAGGACCTCATGCTTGCCGGGCAGGCGCTTATGCCGCTGAGCTATATCACCGGCCCTTCTTTTCCCATTCTTAAGCCATTCATATGATTTCTGGTGTCTGCTTTAGAACATGTTCCGGGCTTCCTGCTTGCGGCCCTTCTTGTGTCTTGCTTCTTGGGGTGGATTTTGCTTTGCTTTTTAGCAGTTGGTTGTACTTTACAGCCAGGCCCCAAGGCTGGCCTTTGCAGAGTGCGGTGTTGGTAACCCCGGTCTTCCCCGGGCCCTGCGGAGGCTGGAGGAGGCCACATCTCCATGTGCAGGACAATTCCAGGGCTCCTCAGGGGCCCTGCTGCCTTCAAAGCCCAAGGCAGCTGCCTCTGGGAGCTGGAGGAATACTGCTCCGGCCTCTGTCCCAAGGGGAGGCCGGAGGTACAGGGACGAGGCCAGGGCCACCACCTCTGGCTGGGCTCTGCCCTGCCTCCTGGGTACCACAGAAGGGCCCTGCCCTGTGGGCGTAGCACTGTGTTCTTTTGCTTCCGCTCCCGCAGTAATAGCCAGTAGCTCAGCAACAGCAGCATCTTCTCTGTAATCCACCCAGGGCTCAGGCTCTGGTAGGCAGACTCCCAGGCCTCTGTCCTGTGGGCCAGTGGCTCTGGGGTGGGAGGGGAGTCTGCCCTGTCTTGGGTCCCAGCTGAGGAGTCCGTGTCCCGCCCCAGGTCCATGAGGGGACACAAATGGTAAACGGGGTCCCTCCCAGCCCCACACACCCACTTTGCAGAGCATACCCGGCCCGCACTCAGCCAGACCTCAGCCTGAGCACCCTGAGGCCGGGTCTGAGGCTACACAGCTCATGGCCTCTCCTCATGCCCCGCTCTCTCCTCAGGGCCCGGCCTGGCCTTCATCGCCTACCCGAAGGCAGTGACCATGATGCCGCTGCCCACCTTCTGGTCAATTCTCTTTTTCATTATGCTCCTCCTGCTGGGACTGGATAGCCAGGTAGGTGTCTGTGCAGCCACTCTCCTCCCCAGGACCCCCTCCAGGTTCCAGCCATCAGGATCCCCAGGTCTCCAGGGAAGGCCTCCAGTGGCAGCAGGGTGACATCTGTCCACCCCAGTGCCCCAGCAAGGGGAAATGGCCAAGACCCTGGAGGTCATGACGGCAGCCAGGGCCATGTGACATGGGCCGACTTCTCTGGCCACTGTCCAGGCCAAGGGGCAGTCACTGTGCAGCAGAAGGCCTTACTGCAGCAAGTGGGTGGCCATCCCGGCCTCAGGCTCTGCCAGCATCCAGGTCTCTGGCCTCCTAGCCTCCTGGCCTCTGGGTGGGACTTGGCCCAGTGCTCACTTTGTTTCCCTGGGGCTGGAGCCAGGAGCCACCAGGGCCTCATCCACGTGGAGTACACACTCTGTGCGGCAGAGGGCGCCCTCAGTCCCGTGCTTCCAAGCCTGGCTGTCCTAGCTGGGGCCCTGTTGAGGGTGCGCAACCCCAGGAAAGGGCTGTGGTGTGCAGGGCAGGTAGCATGGGACACAGGCCCCATGTGGTCCTGGTCCCCTCCCTGAGGGCCACAGCTGTCAGAGGCCAGGCAGAAGAGAGGAGTAGGAGAGGGGCGGGTGATTGGCAAGGTCAGGCGTTGGCAGGAATTGGCAGGAAGGCCCCGGACTGGGGAGGAAACAGGATGAAGAAATTTGGAGACAGAGGACCAAACAAGCATGTGGTGGTTGTAGACCAGAAGTATCAACAGCAGGGGCAGCTCTAGGCCCTTCCAGAGCCCCAAGAGAGAATCCTTGAGTCATGCGTCCCAGTAAGGAAGGGCTCATGCACTAGATTTCCTGGAGAACCTCAGGGGAGGTTGTTAACATTGCTCACTCAGGGGAGGCTCAAGTGGACTGCCGACTGGGTCCCTGGCCTCCAGCGCTCGGGCAGTGGAGGAGCTGATATCTGACAGTTGCGTGTGTGTGGTGGGCTCCCTTCTTGGCATGTGTTTGCACTGGCGCTCTGACAGATGGTTAGGGAAGGTTTGCAGCTGGCAGTGATGCCACTCTTGATGGGATCGTAGTGCCAGGGTACCAGGTGTCACCAGATCCACCCATGCCCCTCCTGCGGTGTCACCTATGGGTTCACATCGCCCATTGGCACCGAGCAGCCAGGGCCACTAGCACCTTCTCGTGCTGGGAAGCCATGCGCACACTGTCTCCCCAAACTGGAGCCCATCCCTGCTAAATACAAGCCCTACTCCTTTTCCTCTTCTCTCCTCTTCCTGTTTCTCCTTCTCCTCTTCCTCTATCTTCTCCTCTCTTCCTCCTCCTCTTCCTCCTCCTCCTCTTCCTCTTCCATGGAGGCTGAGAGAAACCAAGTCCTTGTCAAAGCTGCACACAGCCAGTTAAGAGCAACCCTGGGCTGCCTGTCCCCAGACACTCATGTGCCCCAGTGGCTTTGGCTCTGAGTCCCCAGGAAGGGCCTCATATGGGACAGGGAGATCACAACACCCTCCTGCTTCCTGGGGGCATCCCCCACCAAGTGTCAGCAGATGACTAATGATACTGGGGTGCTCAGGGGGGTGCAGCTTGGAGCCATCAGCCCCAAGTGCCACAGGCCAGGTCTTCCTTTCCCCTCCACCCAGGAGCCAGGACCAGCGCAGTCACCAAGGTCCTCCTTGGTCACAAACCTTGCTCAGCATCTCCTCACAGTCACAGGAAAGCATAGAGCTGACCCTGCTAGGCAGGGTCTGCAGAGGCTAGAGGGGCTCTCAGGAGGATGGGGCTGGAAGTGAGGTCCAGTCTTGGCCCTCAATCGATACACAGTGGCCCTGGACCTTCCTGTCTCTAATTCCCTGACTTGGGAAAGGGAAGGACCTTTCTTGCAAGGCCTGATGCTGAGGCATGGGTCGGCTTAACAGCTGCTATTTTGCTCCCCGTCCCTGCGGCCCACAGAAGCCCCTCTCCACCCCCGCCACCCCAAAGTGTAGGACTGGGTGTCTCTCCATTGGCGTCTACTTCCTGGCCACCCCGCAAGGCCCCAGAGGAGCAGGAGGAAACTGGGTCCTGATCAGGTGGCCTGGGGCAGCTGGGGTACGGTCTGTGCCCCTGGGCCCTTTGAACCCAGTGCTGCACCCTGAGACCTCGCTGCAGACCCAGCTCCAACTCCTGGACACGGGTGGAGGGGGAGGGGTCTCTTCTGAGCTCGGAGGTGCAGGAGCCTGGACATGTGGGTTGGGCGTGGGTCAGGCTGATGATGGGCTATGTCCAGGGTATGGGGTTTTGTGCTGGCATTGAAGAAATGGGGCTGCTCTCCATGTAATGATGCAGCACCGTCTCCAGGAGAAATTGTTAGGCCCCAAGACAGGGAGACTCAGGAAACCTGAGAGCCATCCCAGAATGCTACCTGCAGAGGGGACTTCCTGGGAGCCCGGGGAGGGGTTCCCAAGTCACAGGTGCAGTCGTGGCTTACCCACAGGGTTGAGTGATTGCCATGGGCCAAACTGCCCTGGGAACCTGACCTGAATGACCACTGGTGGGAAAACCGAGGCCCAGGCTTGCCCTGAGTCACTTAGTAAGTTAGTGCTGAGGGCCACGAGTTTGTGGCTTGGCTTAGCATTCAAGACCTGGGTGTGAGATGACCAGGATGAGGAGGGAGTTTGTCTTGGTGACTCTGTGGTCCGTACAACCTCCTGGAGATGCAGGATTCAGAGCTGAGCCTGGGTGATGAGAAGGTGCTGGGATGGGAAGGACCTGTGTGTGACCACAGGGTGAAGTCTGGCCCATGTTGGGGGTCATGGCCATCGCTCAGGCCTGTCCTCTTCCACAGTTTGTTGAAGTCGAGGGACAGATCACATCCTTGGTGGATCTTTACCCATCCTTCCTAAGGAAGGGTTATCGCCGGGAAGTCTTCATCGCCATTGTGTGCAGCATCAGCTACCTGCTGGGGCTGACAATGGTGACGGAGGTAGGTGGTGCCACCCCCCATCCCTGCGCCCTGCCAGATCCTGCTGTGCCCTGCTGGGTCCCGCTCTGCCCTTGGTCACATTCTACCTCAGTCCCACTCTGCCTGCGTCCCACTGTGCCCAGGGCGCTGACCCAGGCCTGTCTGTGCCAGGGTCTGGGTTCCCGCTCTCTCCTCCCTGTGCTGGGGAAGGAGCCTGGGCCTGGCAGGGCCTCAAGGGGGCTGGGTAACACAGAAAAGGCAGGAGCCTGGAGCCAGGGAGTGTGGACGATGCTGCGTCCTGTGGGAGGCAGAGGGTTGTGTTGGAGTTGTACCCAGTCCAGCTTAGGTCTCGGGTCACCGTTTTTCCTTTTTGTTTGTTTGTTTTTTGGTTTTTTGAGACATGGTCTCACTATGTAGTTCAGGCTGGCTTTGTACTTGCAGCGATCCTCCTGCTCAGGCTCCTGAGTGCTGTTTTTGTACTAGAGGTGGAAGTGGGAGTCTTGGAAGGCAGGCACCCAGCGCTGAATGGCACTTCTGGTCCTAGGGTTTTATTGCTTCGCTAAGCTCTTTGCATAGGATGGGGCTCGGCCTAGCACCAACCCCATGCCCGGTTTCTTCCGCAGGGTGGCATGTACGTGTTTCAACTCTTTGACTACTATGCAGCTAGCGGTGTATGCCTTTTGTGGGTTGCATTCTTTGAATGTATTGTTATTGCCTGGATTTATGGTGAGTACTGGGTCCACTCATTGTCCTGTCCCTTTCAGCTCCTTCCCTAGATACAGCAGGAGTGGGGCCAAGCCGCCTCACGCTGGAGCGTGAGGTGTGATGGGTGTTGTGACATGGTGGAAGGGGGCAATCTGGGGTGCTGGGCTGGCCATGACTCCTAACCTGGGGTCCAGAAATGGCCCCTGGAGACCTCAGTGGCTGCTGTAGAATTTGGGGCCTGCCCAGGTTGCCAAAAAAGCCAGAGGGCCACGGCCCTGACTGCCTGAGCACTCGTCTGTGTGGTGTGGGGATGACCTGCCTCCTCACTCCCAGGCAGTGTGACCCTGAATGCTGCATCCCCTCAGCTCACTGCTGTCTCTTGCAGGGGGTGATAACTTCTATGTTGGTATCGAGGACATGATAGGCTACCGGCCTGGACCCTGGATGAAGTACAGCTGGGCTGTCATCACCCCTGTTCTCTGTGTTGTAAGTGTCATGCGGCCTGGACTCTGGGGAGCTGCTCCCCCTGGGCTGGGCTTGGGCACCACCTGGGACAGTGAGGGATGGCTGGCCAGACGGCTGCCTTGGGTTGAGTTTTGAAGGATGAGTAGGAATTTGTCAGCAAGAGCATTCCTGCGAGAGGCACAGTGTGTGCAAAGCAGGGCATTGTGACAGAGGAGGGGTGTGGGCTGCGGAAATCTAGTCCCTGCCCAAGACACAGCTTCTATAGCCCCTGTGGCACTCAGGTGCTAGGGGTGCTGGGGCACAGGGCCTTTGGGATGTCACGTAGAGACACAGACATCTACGTGGGGTGGAGGTAGTGGCCAGGAGAGGGCCACAGAGGACGTCCCCACAGAGGCTCGTCCCCACAGAGGACAAGAAAGCCACAGCAGCCCAGGGTATGGCCCTTCCCATGCCTGCCATCTTGGAGGCAACCTTGGCATGTGCACATGCCCTGTATGCCTCAAGATCATAGGGATTCCTCCACAGTGAACACCATTCTGCTGCTCAGCTCGCACCCTGGGGAGCATGCAGGGCCCACGTGTCCCTTGCATTTGGAACCAGGAGCAAGGGAACAAATAGCTACCCCCCCCAGTGGCTCTGATCTTGGACAACTGAGTAGCATTGTGTGACTCCAGGCCAGCCCGAGCCCTCACTGGCCTCAGTTTCCCTGCTTGTAAAACGAGGCCACTATCAATCCATATAATGATGGTCTTTGTCCCTGCCAAGCACATATTGTCCCCCCACCCACCCAAGTAACCCCACAGTTGCCACCCTATGGCAAGTTAGATACAGTCCACAGGCTCCAGCCCAGTACTGTCCCCTGACCCCGAAGTTTCATTCGTGAGTGTCTCTGACCTTGGTGAGAGGAAGTGTGGGCAGGTGACCTGGCCTCCACGCAGCCCACGGTGGAGTCGAAGGACCAGAGTGGGGTGGGGTGCTGCTGTCAGCGGCCCATGCTGTCTCCTCCCAAAGTCAACTCAGGCTTTCTTTGTTTTGTTTTGTTTTTTTAAGGAGGAAAGGCTTATTTTGGCTCCCAGTTTGTAGAGGTTTCAGTTCATAGTTGGCAGGCTCCAAGGAAGGGTGATATGGCAGAGGGGCATTGCAGAGGAGAAACACTCCATGCTGGGCAGAAGGCAGCAAAAGCAGCAAGCAGCAAGCAACTTCAAGTCAGTTTTAAGTAGATTGTTCCCATCAACTGGGAAGGGTCCATCCTCCTCTCATCTTCACGGCATGGGGCAGCTATGGCAGCCAGGCTCTGCCCAGCGGTGCCTCCTCTGGAGCAGAGGCCTAGGAGCTGAGCCTGTCCTGGGGGTGGCAGTGGGGGATGGGAGGGAGGTTTTTGTCCACACCTTTCATTGATTGTGCACCTGTGAATGTGTGCCCAGGCATGCCTGGCATTAGGGAAGCAGGGACAGTGAGCGGGCAGGGCCACAGGCAGGGAAGGAACACGGAGGAGGGGAGTCAGAGCCACGCACTTCTGCAAGGAGCAGGCAGGTGCCTGGGGAGTGGGCAGGCAGAGGAGAGAGGGCGCCTGCACCCAGGCCCTGGGGACTTGAGGCGCAGGGACCCAGCGCTGAATGCACATAGGTGCTGACTGTAGACCAGGTGGAGAGGCTGGGCCTGCACACTGCTCCCAGCTGGACCGCCCCTGACCCCGTCTCTCCACATGCAGGGCTGTTTTGTCTTCTCGCTCGTGAAGTATGTGCCCCTGACCTACAACAAGGTCTACGTGTACCCGACCTGGGCCATTGGGCTGGGCTGGGGCCTGGCCCTGTCCTCCATGGTGTGTATCCCTCTGGCTGTGCTCGTCCGCCTCTGCCGCACCGAGGGGCCACTGCGTGTGGTAAGCTGGGGGATGGGGGTAGCAGGTGGTCATCTCCCCTGTGTGGCCGTCGTCCTGAGCAGCTGCCCTGTGTGGCCGTCCATACCAATGGCTCCTCCGTAGTGGTCAGAGGAGGAGGCAGGGTGGTGCCTTCTGCACAGGCCTGTGGCCTCCAGGACCTGCCCAGGAGAGGAAGAAGGGTGCCAAAGTGATGTTGGCTTCAGGTGCCAAGCTGGGAGCTGGGCTCTGCCTGAGGAGGGCACCAGGCCTGTTCCAGCCAAGTGTGGTACCCACAATAACCTGGCCAATGGATGCCACCTCTGCCCACCCCGGGCGGCCAGGTCCCAGCTGGTTTCCAGGTCCCAGCCCATCCCCACCTCTTCCTCTCAGACCCCTCCAGCGAGGGAGCCCAGGGCCCTTCCCAGAAGCTCCTCCTTGGCCTCCCTGGCCTGGGTTTGGGCCTGTTCTGCACTCTAGTGCCCAGCCCAATGGCTCTGAGCTGTTTGCACATGGCTCTCTTAAAAATCTGAAGCTAGGATGTGCTGAGGCCCTGCTCCCCATGGACAGTAGACATGGGTGGGCAGTTTGCAGATGGCCTGGGGAGCCGTGGTGGGGACAGGGACAGAGAGGAAAGGAAGCGGCAGGGGCACTTGGAGCTGGGCCTGGGCCTGCTGTGGTTTTTGAAGGCCGAAGGGCCAGACCCCAGTGGCCCTATCAGGTGCCACGGTGCTGAGGGACTGGGCCCACCCCGTACCCCTTCCTGTGCAGACACTGAGGCGTTCATGTGGGGCGGGGTCTTTAGAAGTCTGGATGGCCATCCCACATGCTTGTACCTTCAAAGCCTGTGAAACACTGCCCCTTCAAGAGGTTTGTGGGTACACACTGGTATAAGAGAGGCAGAAGTGGGGGTCTTCACCAGCCAGTGCCCAGAGTGCCCTTGGCCGCTTCCCGGGTGCCTGGCTTCCCCAGCTCAGGTGGCCGAGTCCCTGAATCAGCTTCCTGGCAAATCCTGGACATGGCTGACCGTCTGGCCTGGACTGCCCGGCCTGCGTGTGTCCAGAGGAGTGGGAATCGGGTTTCTAAAGGAAACACTGCCCACACTCCACTGCTCTTCCCCTTTGGCGGTGTTGTGGTGACACCCAGGCCCTCACGTGCGCCAGGCAATGACAAGCAGCTCCCTAATGGGCAGCACAGGAGGTGCGTGTGTGCACCAGCCTGGATCATCCACCCACAGTGAGCAGGCAGTGCAGTTGTTTGGGGCTTCTCCCTGGGGAAGGCTGGAGACAGGAGACTCACAGGCCACAGGAACTGGGCTGCAAATGGCTGAAATGGCAGGGGGCTGGTTGAGGAAGAGCTGTCTCAAGTCGGGGCCTTGAGGGATTGTGGGATCACTTTGGTTCATGTCTCTTTGCAAAAAGGACAAAAAGGAGGTCCGGGGAGGTGGGAGTGCCAGGCAGCACACCGTGAGATTGGGGAGGGGGCAGCAAGTTTCCCTCCTCCTGCCTCACCAGCCCCTCCTCTCTACTCCACAGCGGCTCAAGTATCTGCTGGCCCCTAGGGAGCCCAACCGCTGGGCCGTGGAGCACGAGGGGGCCACGCCATTTGCTGCGCGCTCGGCCGCCAATGGGGCACTCATGCAGCCCACGCACATTGTGGTGGAGACCATGATGTGACCCCGCCGTCGCCCTGCTGTTTACTAACATTAGATTTCGTAGGACCAGGTTTACAGAGCTTTATATTTGCACTAGGATTTTTTTTTAATTGTCACAGAAAATGTTACTCCACGTGTGTGCGCGTTTGTGTATTCTGCGTGAGTGTGTTTCGTTTTGATTTGGGGATATTTTGTACAAAAAGAAAACTCACAGGCAGAAGTCCCCAGGGAGAAGCCAAGCTTTCATACGGGATTAGATGTATTTTGTGGGAATTGGTAAATTTTTCTTTGTATTTTTTTTATAAAACTATATACACTTAGAGATTGTCATACACTCTACCATGTGAGTGGATCTTTTTGCCAGCAAGATCTCGTTTTCAAAAGCAATTCTTTGGTGCTTGCAGAGCTGGCAGAGAGCTCCACCCTGAGCCTGCAGGGCAGGGTTTTCCTAAAATGCAGATGCCACACAAGTGCGGCCTCCAAGCCGGTCCAGGTGGGCGGAGGGGGCCATGAGGGCACTGTGGCCAAGAAGAGCAATGCCAAGACAGCCACCTGATCCCCTGACCAGACGGGCTGACCAGAGCCTGGAGAGGGGTCCTTGGCCAATCTGAGCACAGTAAATCGTGGGGTGCAGAACCAAACCCCACCTTTTATTTTGAGGCTGAGGGTGAAAGATCAGCGGGACCCTCAAAGCCAGGTGGACACAGGGAGCAGTCAGGGACCTGGATAGGTGGCAGGGGACAGGGCTCAGGTCAGGGAGCCACCATGCTTCCTGGATATCCCAAGCAGATCCCCAGGCTGAGAACTAGTCCAAGAAAAGCTGGGGTCCGCCAGGTGGTTCCTTCCCTGTCCCAGACCGTCCCCAAGCATGGTGTGGCCTGACTGCTCAGGTGCCCTGTCTGTGTCACCTTCCTGTCCTCGTTCCCAGGGGCTGGGAGACTCCTGACACCACCCAGCTCCCAGCAAGTTTGCTAAGCACAGCATTCAAGCCTGGGCCTTGGGCAGGGGCAGTGCACCCTTGATTCTCCATCTTCAGCCATGACCTGGCTGCCCTAGCATCCTGGTCCCTAAGCCAGCCCCATAGTTGCTGCATGGGGTATGGGGGAGGAGGCGGGAGATGTGCAGAGTGGGGGAGCAGGGGGCTAGCACCCTGGAACCAGGAGAAGCGCAGCACAACGCCACCCAGTACAGAAGCAGGACCAGTAAAAAGGTAGCAGCAGTCCATGGAGTGGGAAGCGAGCAGGCTTCAGCATGCAGAGCAGGGCTCTCAGAATCCTGAAACCCCCACCCCAGATATGGGAGTTGGGACGTCTTCAGCACCCCTCCCTAGGGGCAGCGCTGGATCTCTTGTCTGTGACGTGTGTATTTCTGTTTCCAAAGCTGTAAACTCTGCCAAACACCACCCAACCCTTCACAGCTGTCGGACATCCTGTGTCCCCATTTTCTGTGTTGGTCGCCGTGTAGGATTTGATTGGACTCTTTGTTTCCCCCGGTTTTACTGCATGGCATTGTGACCTGTCTTCTTTCTTGTGGAATTTGTTAATCACTGTCAACAAGGGAAGGCAGGTGACGGCTGGCGGCCCGGGCTCCTGTGGTCCTCGAGCTTCCCTCTGGCTCCAGCCCCACAGGGAGCTCTCATGTGTGGGTCAGAGACAGACGGCTGGAGGAAGGAAGACCTTTCTGCATGGTTTCCAGACCAAATCCTAGACCAAAGAGGCGCGCAGGCTGAGTGCCCAGGCCCCACCAGGCACCTGTCTTCCTCTGGCCTCGTGCCCACCCTGCCAGTCCACGTGCAATGTCACCTGTCTCTGTCTCTGTGGCAATGCCACTGCTGGTGAGAGCTGTGGCCCTGAGAACAAGGAGGGTCCCCACTGCTCTGCCAGGTCCGGACAGGAAGAACCATGGGCTGGGGTGAGCCTCAGCCGAGGAGCAGCCCAGGTTACCTGCGAGGACCCCATAAGCAGGGATGCTGAGGCCCAGAACGGGGGGACAGAAGCTGTCAATGAATCAGGCCAGCTGTGGCTCCTCCATGAGATGGTGCCCTGGTCCTCCCAGGCCAGCAGAAGTGCCATCCCTCCTTCCAGCCTTCTGTGAGCCAGGCGCTGAGAACCCTGTTGGCACAAGAGGAAACTGAGGCCCAGGTCAGCTGGCAAAAGGTGCACAGGTGAGCTCCCTGCTGGACTGGTGTCACCATGGTGTCCATGGCCCCAGCACTGCCCTCAATGAGGTGCTCAGGGGCAGCCAGTCCAAGAGCAGAGTGCCCCCTTCTCCCCAGGACCCAGTCATGGGCCAGGAGAGGAACCAAGAGAGGCCTGGGCCCCACCAGCCCTCATTCCTGTGTCTACCCAGTACCCTAAATACCTCTGTGCAGTGAGGAAGATGCCCACAGCAAGGGCCCCAGGTGCTGCGTCCCGTCCTCGGTGGCATCACCACGCTGGCACGTGCGTGGGGGTGGGGTGCCTGCTATATTTTTGGCTTCAAACTGAGACATGAGCTCTGGTTTTTCTACCCAGTGAATCTTTCCAGTCCCTGACAACTGTGACGCTGTATTTAGCACAAGAGAAATGGAGAGCGTGGGTTTCACCTCCTTCCAGAAACATGTCTGGCTCATCGGGAGTTTTGTAAAGCATCAAAATATTTTTAAGATATTTTAAACTTTTGTAAAAAAAAAAAAAAAAATCAACCAACAAAAGACTTTGCATTGGGACAAGATCTGGGTGTGTAATTCAGTCCCGCGGTATACAGGCTTCTGTGTATAAATGTTTTATGATCCGAATCCCTGTGGTGTGTGGGGGTTTTCCCCTTCTTGCTTTTTAGATAAATATGTATATTGATATTTTAAAGTCATCTTTGCTTTTTTTAGAGGAGTTTGTAATCACCTTATAACATGACAATAAACATTTCCTTTTTAAAATTCCATACGTGTGGGGTGTGTTGCAGGGGGGTCTCTTCTGTTTGGCAAGTGCTTTACAGTTTATGAAGAGCTTTCTGAGCTGGGCATGGTGGCACACACCTATAATCCCAACATTCAGGACGCTGAGGCAGGACGATCACTGTGTGTTTGAAGCCAGCCTCAAGTACATGAGACCCTGTCTCAAAAAAATCATAGATAGGGCCGGTGAGATGGCTCAGCGGCGTACGCGCCTGCCTGGCAAGCACGAGGGCCTGAGTTCAACTCCCAGAACCCACATACGAAAAAAGGGCCGGTGATATCGCTCAGCGGCACGGGCGCCTGCTGGCACGCGAGGTCCTGAGGTCGACCCCCGGTACACACACACACACACACACACACACCCAAAAAAATCATAGACAGGCAGATGGACAGACAGAGGTAGATACATAGATGTAGATAAACAGGCAGGTAGGTTTTCTGCCCAACCCAAGGGTCCTCAACAAGAGAAATTACAGACTGTGTACCTTACCCAGGGCTTCGGTTTTATCTGGACCTCATGGGACATCCTGAAAATTGGACCCAAATCTAAACGCACCCTCTACCTCCACAGATGGAACGCCACCTTACACAGTCTGCTTTTTAGTGCACCTGTGTTGATGGTGACCTGCCATACTGGGTGGCAGGTTGGGGCGATGCGGACTTCAGGTGTCAGGGGAGCTCATGGAGGAAGGGGAGCTCTGGGGCCTGTGGGCTCCGAGTCTGCTCTGCCAGCTCTGCCTGTGTGCCCAGCCCTATGCTGCTGGGGGCCCTGGCACCAGTCCCTGGAGCCTCAGTTTTCCCATCTGGAGTGACCCATCATCGTCATCACTGTAAGGCAGCCTGGACAATTAGAGTGGCGCTGGGAGGTGACAGGAGTGCACCTGCCTAGCAGGGTCACCCTCCTGGGGCTTGGGGTAGCCTCTTGTGTGGACAGAGCCAGGGCTGCCGGGTTGTGTCTCCTTCCCAGGACCTCACTGTGGGTGACGGTGTCAGGCAACCCTGCTCCTCCCGCTGTCTCTGCCAGCACCACTGTCCGCCCCCCATGTGTCTTGACTGCATGGCTGGGTGCATTCTGGCTCCGTCCCTGGAGCCTGTGTGACCCAGACAGGTTACTGTGCCCTGGCTGTTCTTGGGTGGCGCTGGCACAGCAACAGAGCCCAATCCACAGGTTATGGGGGCCCAGTGAGTTCCTGCCAAGCACAGAATGGCCTGTCAGTGCCCACTGATCACATCCCTCCCGAGACGGGCTGCTCACTCCCACCTTGGAGCTGCAATTCCCCCAGAACTCGCTTTGCTCTGGAGACGGGGCAGCCCCACTGTGCCCCTCACCTGCCTGTGGCCTCCATATCCTTCCTGTCCTTGGAGCGCCCCCACCCCCCTTCCTGGAACCTGCCACACACACACCTACCTCAGGGTCTTTGCTCTTGCTGTGTCTTCTGTGGGATGCTTCCTCTGGGGCTCTGCACAGCTCCTTCCCTCAGTTCTCATTGCAGATGTCACCTTGTCCCCTTCACCCAAGGCCCTCTGTTCTGTACTGGCTTTTGGTTTTTTTTGTTTGTTTGTTTTTTCCCAATACTGGGGCTTGCACCCAGGGCCTTGCACATCCTAGGCAAATGCTGTACCACTAGATTACACCCCAGTCCTTTTTATTTTACTTTGTGACAGGCTCTTGATAAGTTGCCCAGGCTGGCCTTAAACTTTAGATATTCATGCCTCAGCCTTCTGAGTGCTGGTATTGTAGACAGCTAAACTGTAAATATTACAGACAGTTAGACAGGGCTGGGCCCTCAGGATAGAAGACAATTGTGGCCAAAGGCACATTCAGTGAAGGCCAGGCTTTAAGAAAAAGAGGAAGGACTACCACCGAGATACTTCCCCTAGGGATGAACAGCAGTGATTGATATTCTAAATAGGCGTCAATCACCTTGGGTGGGGGACCATAAACCTCCTTAACCCACCCCTTCCAGGAAAGTCTGTGTTCCTTCCTTATATGCTAGCTACGTGACTTGCTTCCCACTTTGATCCCTACTTAATCAATATTACCTAAGCGACTATAGTTGTTGTAATCTTATTGGTTGACCATAGCTTTGTCCCATCTCACACCCACCTTGTGACTTCCCATTGGATATTACCTAAGCGACTATACTTGTTATCTCATTAGTTGACTATAGTTTTGTCTCACCTTGAACCCACCTTGCCTCATGGCTTTGCTCTATAAAACACCCTGGAGTAGTGGGTTTCCCTGGGGGCCAGCCACTCAGGACCTCTTGTCTCTGCCAGACAGAAGTTATCTTTCTTTCAATAAATTCTTACTCTTAACTTCCATTGTTCATAAAATGTATTCCTGTATTTTAGAGAACAAGAACTTGGTGTTTTGGCCATCTAGCACATTGGGAGTTGTAATATTTCCCTTATATTATTTGGAGGTCCACATATCATCCCTATATCATATGCCCTGCACCACTACGCCAACTTCCTGTTTTGTTTTTTTCATTGTGCTTTACTCCTCCTGCAGGAATTCCTTCTGCCCAGCTGCCTGGCACAGTGTCTTCTGCTGGCACAAAGGCTGCATGAGGCATAGTGTGTGGCAGGCTTTGAATGAATGAATGAGTTTAAAGCAAGTGAGACGCAGCAGGATCCACACAGAAACTGGCCCTCTTCCACCAGTGGTTTTTGAGAAAGCAGCTGCCTACCCAGGTGCACTGAAATAGTTTTATTTTAAAAAGTCACCCCAACAGCACTGCCCCAAGATTAGCACACGGCCCCGAGCAGACCTCAGGCAGCCTGGACCTGGTGGGTTGTGCTTCCCAGAGCCCTAAGAAACCGAGTATAAAAATACTTTGCAAGGGATCTGCTCTAATCCCAGTCACAGAAAAATACAGCTTTTGGGGTGGGATGGGCCACAGCGGTGCCCAAGTGCATAGCAGGCAGGACGCTGGGGTGGGCGGGAGTGGCCAGGACAGACCAGGAGGAGCAGGGTATTGCATACAAGGAGGACAGGCCGCTGGCCTCAGCAGAAGCCCTGCCCACTACGGGCCGGTTGCATGTGTCTGGAGACTACGGGGCAGCTGGTAAGAGACACGTCCTCCCTCACCCTGAGCCTAAGGCAGCATCCCAGCAGTGTCCCCACGCTGCCACCAGCCTTGAGAGCATGTCCACCTCAGCCCTGTCCCTCTGGAGAGGCTGAGCCACCTGCCCAAGATGTGATGTCCCAGTCCTCGAGGGGGCTCCTAGCTTTTGCTCAGTGCCCCATGCAGCCCCTGGTGTGGGTGTCCAGCAGAGCCCTAGGCAAGCTGGCCGTAGGTGTGAAAGACCTTCAGGGGCACTTGGGGAACAGGTCAGGAGCAGGGGGGATGGGGCAGGGAGCTGGCTGTGACTGGAAGCGAATGACTCTTCAGAGACTTCTGCCTCGATTGTCCAGCATAGAATGTGACTGGGGGTCACCCAGCCAAGGACTGAACCCGTGACCCCACACGTCCCTGCAGAGGAAATGAGCTTTGGGCTCCTGGGTCGGGTGGTGAAGGTGGCATGGGCGCCCTGCCCTCCAGAGACCCTAACAGAACCAGGCGGGGCCGAGCTGTCCCATACCAGCCCCGCCCCATGCCCATCTCAAAATGAAAGGGGCTCCTTTGGCCTGGCCCTTAGCTGCTCTCTCTGCTCTGGGCCTGGAAAAGCTGCGCCTTCACCAACAAGCACTGGGTCTTCACCATTTCCCAGTCCTCCTCCAGGAGACAGGTGACTGAGTGGAACCTCCCCGTCTTTTGTTCCCAGTGGATCCTGCCCACACAAAGGGTGACACAGATAGGAGGGGGCACCCACAGTCTGGTGCCAAGCCACCCTAGGACCGGAACCCCTCTCAAGTCCCAGATTCTGAGACAGAGTCACCCACTGACTTCCAGTCCCCTCCTGGGGCCCAGAGCAGAAAGCACAGCCTGGCCCTGGGTGCAGGGTCTCTGATGCAGCGGCTCCATTAGGAAGCTGACCCTGAGCCCACGTGGGCCATACCTCAGCCTCTAACTGCACTGATGTCCAGCGCCAGCTCACTCAGCTCCTGTGACCAGGAGCTCACTCCCTGGAAGTTCCTCGCTTCTCCCCACATGGCCACTCCAGGGGCCTCTCTTATTGGCTGAGCCCTGTCCCAGCCTGTGGGAGGGCTCCAGATGTCACTCCAGCTGTGGCAGGGACCTCACCCCAGGCACCCCAGGCACCCCATCTACCATGGGACCAGAGAACACAGACCGAGTCCACCAGCTTGACAGATGGACGGCAGGGTTCCCACATCCCCGGCCAGCCCCACAGAGGTTCCCGGCACCCCAATGTCAGGATCTCCCTGGCTTCAGAGCATCCGGGGGCTTTGGGGGCCAGATGTCCTTGGGGCCTGGCTGCCTGGGGCTAGCGGGTTTCTGCTGATCACCAGCTCTAAGACGTCACCCGCCTCGGCCAGGAGCGGCACTGCCAGGCAGCAGTCGAAGTCCCGTGTGCGGACGTGGTTGACCTGTGTGTAGCACAGCAAGAGATGGGTGGGACTCAGGTGTTGTCCTGCCTGGCTCAGGTTAAGTTACACATGTGAGGCCTCCGTGCAGGCTCATAGCCAGGCCTCATCTTTCACACCTCCCAGCACCTGTTTTCTTCCTGGGGGCTGAACCCCGGGCTTCATACTGAGCTACATCTCCAGCCCTTTTTAATTTTTGAGTCAGGGTCTTGCTAAGTTGCTTAGGCTGGGCTCGAGCTCGAGGTCCCCCTACCTCAGCCTCCACAGCACTGAGATCACAGCTGTGTCCAGTGTGCCCCCACCATGACTTTCACAGATGAATAGCTGTGCACCTGCATTCTCCCCCTTACCTGCAGGACCCGGTCGAAGGGCTGCAGGCCCCCTTCCTGGGCTGGCCCACCAGGGCGCACGGTGTGCACATAGACACCCCTTTCCAGGAGGCCGTCAGACACGCTGAAGCCAAAATCGTGCCGTGTGGGGTCTCTGTGCAGCATCACCTGGGGGCAGAGGGGGATCCCTGCAGCTCTGACCTCTGCCCCAGCCTCCCAGGGAACTGGGGTCCCTGGACCAAGCCCCCCCGAGTGTCCTGCACATCTCCCTTCCACCAGACCAGGCCTCAGCTTGCAGCGTGCACACGAGGGCAGGTGGCTCCTGCGTTCCTTCCAGTGCCCCCGAGACAGCAGACCGCAGAGAGCTCTGGGTGAGGGTCTTCTGCTGTCTTCCTGCAGAGCGAGCCACCGTGGGGTCATGGGGGGCTGGCTCCTCGCCAGGAGTGGAGGGAAGGTGTGAGTAGGTACAGGTGACACGGGGCAGGTGCCAGGGCCCTGGGATGCCACCTGTTCTGCTCAGGTCCACATACACACTGGCATTTGTCTGCCCTGCACTTTAAGACACGTCTGGGAAACTCACAGCCCATGTACACACGGTGTCAATAGTGATGTGCTACACTTTTAGGGACTAAGGGCCTGAAAGTCTGCCGGTGCAGAACGACGCAGTTTCCGGGCATACGTTCCGTGTGTGAATGGTTGGGTCTGCAGACACAGGAATTGTGGCAGGGAGGGACAGCCATGCACTCACACACACACACACACACACACACACACACACGCCCCGATAAGAACTGACCTCTGTGTATGTGTGTGCATATACATATCTCTACATGCTTGGCTATACACATTTATACATACACTCAAGTGAGGATAAAAGCAAATCTAGTTAGAGAAAATTATTAACTGCGTTTATGTGGGCATGTTTGTGTGCGTGCATGTGTGTGGGTGTAAGCAAGACGGTGAGGGCTGTGGAAAACTCAGCCTAGGACAAAAATCCCTGCTTTATAGTGGAGAACACAGCCAGGAGGGGGCCGCAGCGGGGGCAGGGCCACGGTGGAGTTGTCAGGCCCTCCTTGTTCCCTGTGCCCACCTTGTGCATCTCCAGCACGGTGGGGAGCAGCAGCTCACGCAGCTCCTCTGCAAACGCACAAGGCTCCCGTGTGCCCCTCCAGGCCTGGGGCCCAGATCTACCCTCCAGAACTGCGCTGGGCAGGGTGCCTGCCATGATGGAAGCCTGTAGCCACAGGGCCTAAGCTTAGGCCACCAGTGGTCAGCAACCCTCCCAAGGGCAACACCACCCACCCACGTCCCTTCAGGGGCAGCAGTGAGCTCAAGGGCAACACAGCTGTGCCCTGGGACAGAAGTTGGTCTCCACAGCCAGAGACCCTGACCTGCACCCAGCCCAGCTATCAGAAGGTTAGGGTCATGTGGATGTGGTCAAGATGTGACCCTGCAGACTGTCCCAACCCTCCCCAGTGAGCATCCGCAGGGGACACAGGGACACAGGATGCTGTAGGGACAAGGACTGTCCAGACACCAGCCAGACTCAACACACCTGGGCCAGAGATGTGAGGAGCAGAGTGGAGGGAGCTGGGACATCTCATTAGGAGGGGGACAAAAGTCACACGGAGACTTTATGAGAAAGATGAAGTCAAGGACAGGTGTCGGGGTGTGAAGGCCAGGGCACAGAACAACCCACGAACAACAGGACAGAGCCCAGATCCGTGCTGCGCATTAGATCAGGGAGCCAGGTGGGCACAGTCCGTGACCCCTCTGTGATCACAGAATGGGCAGAAGGTGCGTCGGGTGCCAGGGCATCCTCACTTTAAAATAACTAAATGGTAAATGTTACACTATGTGAATTTATCTCAATTTAAAAAATTTTAAGTCACTGTCATTAGAAACACCATGGACTAAAATTAAGAGACACTTAAAAGATGTCACTTGGACAAAGCCGGCTGAGCATGGAGCGGGCCCTGGGGGACAGGAGGGCGGCCGGGGTGGAGATGAGATATGTGGACGCAGAAGGATGAAGTCACTGCCTGAAGAAGCAGAGTCACCGGGGCCGGTGATATCGCTCAGTGGCACAAGCACCTGCTGGCAAGCGCGAGGTCCTGAGGTTGACTCCCGGTACCCACGTTAAAAAAAAAATAAAAAAAAAAAGAAGCAGAGTAACCACGCCCTGGTCTCGTTACCTTCAAATACAGCTGACTCAAGAGCAGGGCTTCTGGGGTGAAAAGGTTGCAAGTTGGTATTTTGTTTTATTTATTTTAGTTTTAATTTCATTTTGCTCATCTAATTTTGCACCCAGTCCATACATCATTTCTATGATAATAAAAAGCTTTAACTGTAAACATTGGATATTCAAAGTAAAGCCAATGAATTAAGGATATTCACTAAAACTGTAAAATTGAAATTAAAATTCTCCAAGAGGTGGCAGAGAGGAAACAAAAATGAAAAACTTATCTACACAAAAGAAGGAAAGAGAAGTGACCAGAAGTATAGGGAAAGCATAGAAAATATGAACTATGTGCTAGAATTAAGTTTAACGATATTAACAATACAATAAGTATAAACGGCTGAACTTGTTCTTGAGAGAATCAGCCATATACCACAGACATACTTAAAATGAGGGTACGGGAAGCCCAAAAATAAATAAATTAGAAAAAGGCAAATATTACTAACAACAGAGGAAACAATGAGACAAAAATGGAATTTAAGGTAGAAAGTACATAGAGACAGATAATAGTGAGTGATAATTAATGATAAAGAGAAAAATTCACTAAGAAGTCATAGTAATCCTGAATTTATGCCAACCAACAATGTAACATCAAAGGATGGAAAATAAAAATTGACAGAATGGCTGGGTTTAGAGGTACATGCCTGTAATCCCAGCACTCAAGAGGCTGAGGCAGGAGGATCGCTGAGAGTTCGAGGCCAGCCTGGGATACAGTGAGTTCAAGGCCAGCCTGAGCTGCATAGCAAAACTCTGTCTCAAAAAGACAAAAACAAAAAATACAAACAAACAAAAACAAAACAAAACAAAACCCTTAAAAAAACATTGACAGAATGTAATGGTGGGTATTTTATTATACTGCTAACAAAAATGAGGATAAAGTTTATACAGTGTGGTGAATATGCAGATTTGAGTAAGTTTATGAACAATCTTGAACTATCTAGAGCCCCACGGCAACAAAAAGGAGTTCACTTCCTTTTGTAAACACACACAAAACATCTACAAAACTGATCACATGCTAGGCCACGAAGGATTAAATTGTAACGAATTCCAGAGAATTAAAATTACTTTTGAACGCATCCTCTGGCCACAGTATATAAAGATTAAAAACTAATACAAATTGGTTTTTAAATTGGATATAAAAAAATAACCAGTAATCCAAAATCAAAAGCCCCACTTCTGGGGGCCGGTGAGATGGCTCAGCGGCTTAAGTGCCTGCCTGGCTAGCGCGAGGGCCCGAGTTCGACTCCCAGAACCCACATACGAAAAAAGGGCCGGTGATATCGCTCAGCGGCACGGGCGCCTGCTGGCGCGCGAGGTCCTGAGGTCGACCCCCGGTACCCACAAAAAAAAAAAAAAGCCCCACTTCTGTAGAATTCAAAGGCTTATGTAAAAATGACAGTGGAAAACTTTAAAAGATTTTTAAATTGAGTGGACGACAAAAGTATCTTAGCTGGGTGCTATGGCTCATACCTGTAATCCCAGCCCTTTGGGCGCCTGAGGCAGGAGAATTGCAAGTTCAATGCCAGCCTGGGCAATTTAGACCCTGTCTCAAAATAAAAAATTAAAAAACAAAACAAAACAAGGACTGGGGGTGTAGCTCAGTGCTACAGCACTTGCCTGGTGCGCACGAGGCCTTGGTTTCAATTCCCAGGACCAAAAATCCAAAGTATCACCCATCACAACTTGGGGGATCACAGCCAAGGCAGGGCTCACAAGCAAATTCTTAGCTAAGAACCCAGGAATATGTCAGTACTTAGACATAAAAAGTGTAGGAAAGAAATGGTGAAGTTGAACGTGAAAATGAGTAAGACAGAAAACAAGAAAACGAGGGAGATAGTTAATGGACACTGCAAGACACCACCACCCAAACAGCGACCTTGGAATGAACCTGGGCAGGGCAGATGGAGCAGGGCTGGGCTGTCCAAGAGTGTGTGGAACACAGGAGCCCTGGCCTCCTGCAGCCCGCCCCACTTGGCAGGTACTGCCCAGTAAAGCGATGTCTATAAGGACACAGCCCCGACCACGCATCACACGCAGACACCACCCCTGCCCAGGCACTGCATACACACACAGGTTCTGAGGAACGTGCTCTCATGTGCATGCATGGACACACGGGACAGGCATGTATTCACAAGCGTTCCTAGCACACACGATGCCCGCATACTGCTTGCACCTGCTCACCCCCAGGCCCACAGTGGCAGCCGTACCTCCAGTTCCCTGAGCAGCTCCGACTGACCGCAGGACTCCAGGTCCTCCAGGGCCTCTCCCAGTGCGGGCCAGAAGCCCCTCTCTCGGCCGGGGCCGGGGACAGGGACGGGGCTGCAACGTAGGAACCAGAGTGTCAGCTCCACGCAGTCTTCAGGCCAGGCCAGTGCTGGGCTCGGGGCCATGGGGTGGGCAGGTGGGCGTCCTCGGTGGCAGTGCTGGGGCCCCAGGATAATGGTTGGTGACACGGAATGAGGGGAAGACGCAGTTAGGGGCAACCAAGACTGCCGGTGTCTGGTTAGAACAGGGGCAGACGAGACGGGGTGGACAGCGGTGACACAGGACGCCTGGGGAGAGATGACAGACAGAGACAGGAGATCCATTGGACAGCCCGGAGGACGTCCTGCCCACCCAGACACACGGCGCTGCTGGACAGGGACAGGACAGGACAGATGATGTAGAGGTGGAGGGTTTGCGGTGGCACTGCAGGGCACAGGCAGACACGCTACACGGCATGGTCTGGAAGCGCCCCCACCCGGGGATGTAGATGCCACCAATGCTCCTGAGCCCAGGGATAATGGGGTCAGGGTGTGCCCCGCTCAGGGAGCTGGTCCCCTACCCTGGGTCCTGGGGCTAAGCACAGTGTCACAGAGAAGACATGACGGCCGGGTCATGACCCGGGGAGATGTGTGGCAGGTGCCACCTGGAGGGAGGATGGGGACTCAGCTGTGCTCTAAGGGCTGAGTAGGACAGGCCCACTGGGTAGAGGGTCCTTGCCACCACTTGGCACAGCTGTGCCTAGCTCCCTGGTGGCAATAGGGGTGGTGTGGGACAAGTAACCACTGCCCCCAGGCCTCTGCCCGTGCCCTTCTCTGCCTCTGCAACTTCCCTGATCCGTGGTCCTGTGGCTCTGTGGCTCTGCACAGCATCCTGGCAACAGGTGCCCCCCCCGGTCATTGAGTTCCCACATCCCAGCTGCTGTGTCCCTCCTGTCCCCACCACCGACCTTGCGGGTGGCCCCCAGTCGTCGTCTTCATCATCAAGGAAGGACTGCTCACCAGGGCCCGGGTTGTAGCTTATCCTCTGGGGCTCCCCTGGTGGGGGGCTGCCCCGCAGCCTACTGTACCGCTGCTGCTGGGCGGCTGCACCCCGGATGGCTGCCTGAGGGGTGTAGGCACCTGGGGGCAGAGAGTGGGTGTCTGTGCCCAGTCCCTTCTGCCCCCCCCCCCGGGCTCCGTTTCCAGAGTTAGAAATGCTGATCCTTGCACCACTCTGGGCCTGCAGGACCCCTGCCATCCCAGGCCCTTCCTGGAGCTCCTGGCTACAGCAGGAAATGGATCCAGGACTCAGGACCCTATCCCTGTCGCCTGCCAGACAGTGTGGCTCATAGGGACAAAGCCCAACCCACCTTGGAGCTCAGAGGCCCTGCTCAGGGGTCCCACTGAAGGACAGGGATACTGGGACCAGAGAGGGCAGCTATGCCTCCTGTTGGAGCCAGGCTGGAGTCCCTGGGGCCCTGCTGGCTTGGCCTGCTTGCTCCCCTGTGGTCTCCATGGACTCCATGTCCCCGGGGTCCCAGCGCGCATGGAGGGCACAGGGGAGGAGCTGGCACATCTCCCCAAGCTGAGCCTTTGGGGCACGGGGAGGGTGCTTTCTGTCTTCCTGTCTCCAGCTGGATGTGGGGAACATGGCTTGAGCACCTGTGTGACCTGGGCCTTAGGTGTGGGGACAGGAATGGGGTTGCAGTGTGGCCACACATAGCTGTTCCTGGCCAAGGGCTCGGACCCAAGGGTCCCTAGCAGTGGCCATGGGGGTAGGGTCCTCAGGAAGTGTCCCTGAAGGACAAGGCCAGGGGAAGCCCAGGGGGGCCAGAAGTGGGACAGGAACCCTCCGTAGAGGTGGCCTGAGAGTTACCTGGGCCCCCAAAGCTGCCCTCAGTGGCCAAGCTGTCCCAGGACTCCACGGCGCTGTCCACGCTGCACACTGCAGATGGAAAGCGGGTGGCCAGCGCACTGCCCTTCAGGGCCTTGGGCGGGTCCTCTTCAGTGTCACTGGCCTCGCTGACACTGCCCGACTTGCGGGGCATGAGTGGGCCTGGGGGAGGAGCCACTGCTGACCAGGGGCCTCAGACAGGGAAACTAAGGCTCAGGTCACACAGCAAGCAGTACAGGAGCCTGCAACTTGGCTTTGCCACCACCAAAGCCAGGGACAGGGTCAGGGACCCTGAGGATGGACAGGGTGTGGCCACAGGCACATAGGAGACAGCACATGCAGAAGGGATGGGACATGGGCCACACCAGACCTGCCGAATCCTGTAACCCAGGGCCACTGCCTCTGTCCCTGCCCTCAGCAGTGACACCCAGCTGCCCTCACCTCCCCGAGGTCCCCCCACCCCAAGGCTGGGCCCCGGGCTCACGCTCCAGCTGCTTCTTGATCTTCAGTGTGACAGTCTCGCCAGCTGCCTGCAGCAGGTGGATGGCCTCACTTAGCGGCCGGCCCTTGAGGCTCACACTGTTGATGGCCAGGATGCGGTCCCCCACATGGATGGCGCCGGTCCTGAGGGGACAGGTCAGGATCAGGACCCACACCCAGAACCTGGGAGGGGGGCCTGTCCCCTCAGGGAACCCTGGGGCCCAGACTGAATTCTGGCCAAATCCGGTTATGCCCAACTGAAAAAGAAGGCAGGCATCATGACCTTGGGTTTCATTAACAGAGTCCTCGGTCTGGGACCTGGGAGGGGACAGTGCAGTGCACATCTGAAGAACGGTTTGGAGCCCACAGAAGAGACGGGACCAGGCTCCTGTGTCTTGGTGGGAGTGGGAGGCTAGGACCCCAGGGGTCACGTGTTGCTGGGGACTGCCCCCCCCCGCTCCCGGGCCGGGTGCAGCAGGGACAGCAGCATCAGGAGGGTGTGCACTGGGTGCCCACCAGCCACGGCCCCCACAGGGCAGCCAAGTGGATGCAGGGTGGGGTGAGACACAGCCTGACTGTGAAGTGCTGTGCAAGCACAGTCTCAAGAAGCGCCCTGCTGCTGTCTGCATCGAGGACGTGTGGACTCGCATTGATTTTTTTTTCCTTCTGGAAGAAGCTACTAGAAACCTGCCCATTCGGTTTGGAGCTCGGACCCATTTCGCAGGTTACGCAGACTATACGGTGGGGAGGGCGGGTGATTGTGCCCAGTGCCAGGTGGCCTCACTCGAGCGGACACAGCCCCACCATCGCTCCATGACCAGCAGGGGGCGCGCCAGGCGTAGAGACGCCCCGTCTGCAGGAACTGGACCGGGTTCCTCCTCTCTGCCTGCAGGTGGCCCCGTAGGAGCCTATGCTACAGGGACCCCTCCAGTGGGCACCGCCTGGCAGGAACAGCCCTAGATGAATCCTGGGTGCTGGAGCCGCCCCACTTCCTCGGGGAGCCCCCAGTGCGTCCCCACTCACGAACATGGCCAGGTTACAGACCCGGCCTGGCGCGCAGAGGGGACACTCCTGCGTCTGGTCCCCACCACCCTGGTCCCCACCGCCGTGCTCGCCTACTCACCTCTCGGCCAGCCCGCGCTTGGTGAGGCCCGAGATGACGATGGGGTCGAAGGGCTCCTCGGTGCCGGAGATAGTGATGCCCAGCGGGCCCCCGTAGCGCTTCAGCTCAATGGTGTAGCTCACGGCGCCCGTGGCCTCCTGCTCGTCTGCAAGGGCAGCGTGAGCGGGCGGCAGGGAGCACGGGGTGGGGGGCGGCTGGGGTCGGGGCGCGTACCGGAGTTGTCCTCGTCCTTGCGGACCTTCAGCCTCACCAGGTCCTCGCACTGGCGCAGGATGCGCACGGCCTCCTCCATGGGGCAGTCGTCCAGCCGCACGTTGTCTATGGCCAGCAGCTTGTCTCCCGGCTCCAGGGTGCCCGTCCTGCAGGGGAGACAGGGAGGATCTGCCCCTCGTGCACACAGCATCTGCCACCCGCCCTCCCCCTGCCCTCGCCTACCTGTGCGCCACGCTTCCCTTCTTGATGTCGGAGATGATGAGGGGCTCCCCGCGCCGCCTGCTGGCCGCTGCGGGGAGG
This sequence comes from Erethizon dorsatum, assembly GCA_028451465.1. Taxonomy (NCBI): domain Eukaryota; kingdom Metazoa; phylum Chordata; class Mammalia; order Rodentia; family Erethizontidae; genus Erethizon; species Erethizon dorsatum. The sequence continues at coordinate 36,104,801 of CM051831.1, forward strand.
ACGCGGTCTGACGCGAAGGGCGTGGCCTCCGTGGGGTCCAGACTGCGCTATTGCAACCTGGCCCCTTCCTGCGCCCCCCACCCGAGTCCTGAGCAAAGGAGCCGCCTCTCGGGCTCCACTTGTTCTGTAAGTTGGCTGTGACGCGCCACACCTCACGGGGACGTGGCAAGGTGGAAGCAGGTGACCAACGCGGGCTCGAGGCCCCGCCAGCCTCCTGGCACATAGTAGGCGCTCAGTGCCAGCTGCCTTCTTTCTCCTGCTCACCTTTCCCCACGCCAACTGCATCCTGGGAGGGCAGCCTGGTTGCTGTCTGTGCCCACGGCTGGGGTGCAGCCCCAGGGGACCCGGCCAGGGGACAGAAGGACAGGAAGGACAGGGGTGGCTTCTCAGATGAGAGCAGTGAGGAGAACAAGACAGAAAGTGCTGCATGGAGGGCAGGGCAGCGGGAAGGCTGGCTGAGGCGGCCGTGTATGTGTGTGTGCGCACATGTGTAGACACATGGGTGTGCATGTGCATGTGTGTGCATGTGTGTGGGGCCAGCATGCTGCCCCTTAGCCATGTCTCAGGGGTAGATGGGGAGAGAACCAAGGGCAGAGTCGTGCAAAGGCCCTGAGGTCACAGGAGCAGGGATGCAAGGCCTTGCTGGCTGAGCCAGGACTTTGGCTTCTGCCCATCTCAGATTTACTAAGCACATGAGCTGGGCTTTTCTGCCACCTTCCTTTTCCTTCCCTGACAAATGTGACTCAGCACCTGCTGTGCTCTGCCCTCTTCTGGGCTCTGGGAGCATGGAGTGGGACAGGAACCCTGGCCAGCCTGGCGTATGGCCCTACAGGTCGCTTGTGAGACCCTGGGGTGCCTCCAGGTCCTTGAGGGGCCCTCTGTGCAGAATGGGGACTGGGGACAACACACACCAGGTGGAGTGGTTGCCCCTGGCAACCATGCTGGCCCTGGGCAGGTGATGGGGACTCACAGCTGATGGTGATGCCCAGTTCCACACCACGCCTCTTTGGCAGCTTCACATGGAAGGTGCCGCTGCTTGGCACAACAGACTCTGCAGAGACAGATCGGACCAAACCATGAGGACCCCAACCTGTGGGGACCCCTCTTGGACCCCCCCACCCGTGCCTGCTCCACCCACCCTGATGGAGGGGGACCCAGGGCACAGGGAGGAGGCATCCTTTGCCAGGTCATGGATGTGGCAGCCCTGAGCCAGAACTCAGGTTCTGCACCCTCTGAGCCCCACCCTGTGACCTCCTTGCCACCAAGGCTGCAGACGCCCAGAGGATGCAGTGTGCGGGCAGCAGAGGCATCAGGCAGTGGCGGAGGGCGCCTGCTCACCGGCCACGTCGAACTCCACCTCCAGCACAACCCTGTGGGCCAGCGCAGCATCCCGAAGCAGCTGGTTGGCCTCCTCCATGGTCCCATCCTCGGTGGCGACACCGTTGATGGCCAGAACTCGGTCGCCCACCTGCAGCAGCCCACATCTGGGCCCAGTGGGGACAGAGCCTGTGACAGTGCCATGTCCTTGGCACTCTGTCATGGATCCTGGCCTCAGTCTCCCTGTCTGTCCCCTGGGGTGACATTGCCAGCCAGACCCGATGCCCCAAGGAGGACAGAAAGGACTTAAGTCCTGAAGACCCCACACCCGGGCTGTGTGGCCCCAGGCCAGGGAGTCATCATCTATGAGCCTCAGCCTCCTTGAAGGTAAATGGCGCTGACGGAGGCCATAGACAGGGGAGGGAAGTGCCCGTGACTCAGTTTCCCTGCTGTCCTGGAACCTCTAGCCAGGGTTGGCGGCCTGGTGGGAGAGGGGCTTACCTCTCTGCTGGGCTGTCGGGCTCGATGAAGTGCACGAGGGGTGGGGATGATAGGTTCTCGGTGGCAAAGATGCCGCCCTGGAGCTGGAGGCCAAAGCCGCCGAGGGGGTCCCCACACAGCACCACCTCTGTGGTCTCCACGTGCACAATCTGCCCACCCGGCCCCACCACGCTGGATGCCAGGGACACTGTGGGACAAGGGACAGCACTCAGGGACCCCAGGGTGTGCCCCCATTGGTCCCCCGTGTTCCCACGGGGACACAGCAGTAGGAAGTACCTGCTCACTTCCTCCCGTATTTCCTCCCACAGGGACCAACTGTGGTGAGGTAAGTTAGCCACACTGAGAGGTTGTCAATACCCAGTGACCTGGTGGAGCAGCCATACCGCATCCCACCCTGTCTGCCAGCCCTTCGCCTCCATGATTAAGTCATGTCAGGGCCTTAGGCACAAGTCCTGCCCTGTGGTGACAGGTGAGGGCAAAAGGGAGCAGGTTGCTGGGGCAGCTGACCTTGGCCAGTCAAGTGGGGGGACAGAAAGGACACTGAGAGGCTTCACTAATTGCTGAAGCAGCTCATGGTCCTTTGTGCCTGCCCTTTCATCTGCTATACCTGAGCTCTCTGGCCCCCATGAGTGAACCCAGGAATGGACCATGCTCCCACACATGCTGGTGTTCTGCATGGTTTGAGGTGATGGTGTATTGAGACACAAGTCATGTCTGTCACAACCACCCAGCTAAAGTATGCAATTTTGTGTGAGTAGTTGCGGGGACCCTGAGCACACATGGCCCAGCCCCATTTTAGGATGTGTTCAACACCGCAGAGGAGACCCTGGCCTTGTGTGGTGTATGTGGGGTCCTGAGTTCCATCTCCAGCACAGGAAGGAAGAAAGGAAGGAGGGAGGGGAGGAGGGAGGGGCAGAGAGGAAGGAAGGGACAGAAAAGCTGTTCTCTGTTCTCTAGCCTCCTCTTGCCCAGACCCAGCACCTGCAACCATCAATCCTGGCTCTGCAGCAGGCTCCGTCACGGGGTGGACATTCCCAGGGTCCTCGGTGGCAGTGTGTGCTGAGGAGAGGGGCCGCTGGGGCCTCTCTGGTGCCCACACCCGCCCCGAGACCAGGCCTACTCACATGAGCTCCTGTGCTCCGTCCTGCGTGTCCGCCTATGCCCCGGAGCGGTGCGCGGGCTCCCGGGCGGGGGTCCCCAGGGCAGGGTGCTGGGGTGCTTGCGGGGAGAGGCATGGTCCACAGGTGGTGAGGAGAAGGGGCTGGAGGACAGGCCTGGAGGAGGACACACGGGTCTTGCTGCATGGCCCAGGGAGCCAGAGGCCCACATGGGACCCCCGACACACAGGGGACTGCAGGCAGCCCCATCTCTGGACCCCCCAACCCTCGGGAACAGGTGTCCGCACCTCGGCTCTGCTCTGGGCCCCAGCTGGGCTGCGGGCTATGGCAGGAGGGTGCGTGGGGGTCCCAGCCAGGAAGCTTGAACCTCTGCACCTTCACTGTGGGTGGGAGAGAGGGGCTTGGCAAGAGACGGCAGGGCAAGGAGGCCGGGGTCCTCCAGCCAGGGTACCTGCCACAGCCTCCTTTCTCCGTCAGGTCCAGGCCTGGAGGTCTCAGCCACAGGTATTGCTATGGCCACAGCTGCTCCTTTGTCTGGCCACTGCATGGCCACCCTGGGCCATGGCCCACATTTCTTCCCCCTGTCCCTGCACACCCGGCCCAGGCCTCCCGGAGTTCCACATGTCCTGCTGTCTCAGGCCCCCTCATCCCAGATCCTGCAACCCACATGCTCTACACTCCCAGCAGCACCCCCTACACCGGCTGCCTGGCCCGAGAGGTCAGGGGACCCAGTGACCCCACCCGGCTGCAGGGCTCGGGCATGTGGCACAGCTTCTCTGCCTCTTGGCCTGAGCCTGGAACCCACCTGCATCCACAGGCTGTGGGTGCCACCAGCTCCGGGGTGCAGGCAGGACCTCCAGCCGCACCTTCTCTGCCACACCTGCTAGTAGCTTGGTGGCATCTTGTAGGGAGCAGTGTTCCGTGCTGGTGCCGTCAATGGACAGGATGTGGTCCCCTGCACGCAGGGCCCCGCTCCTGGCCAGGTGGACATGGAAGCTGGTCCAGCTGCAGCTCAGCCCCCCACCCTGCACACCCTAGAGCAGGCACCCAACGAGGCTCACCTGTCCACCACGCTGGCCGGCTTGATGCGGTCAACTGTGATGACCGGCTTGTTGCGGTGGCAGCCAGGAGTAAGTGAGATGCCCAGGGCACACCCTGGCGTCTTCATGATCTCCACCACCAGGGGCCCGGTTGCCCTGGCCACTGAGTCTGCTCACGGAGACGGGTGGGTTGGGGGGAAACGGGATGCACATCCCTCCCCGCCCTGCTCTGCCCCCCAGTGACGAGTGATTTCCCTATTCTGCAAAGCCGGGATGGGGGTGGGGGTCACCACAACATGCGTGACGGTCCCTGTCGTGCAGAGAACAGCTGACCACACGCCCGGCTGTCATTGGCACCCTGAGCTCCTGTCCCCATACCCCACACCCTGCATGCCTAAACCCAGGCTTGACTATCTCCCTGCCTGCCTGGTACCCAGTGGACACACTACCATCTATTTGGCTGCTTGACTTCCTCTCCCCACCAGATGCCAGCTCTGTGACACAGAGGCTTCATCTGCACTGCGCTTCATGGGTCCCCAGGGTGCCCCCCACCCAACAACCGGCACACGCCTCGCCTGGGCTGGCACCTGGGGCGGCCACATCATACTCCACCCGGAAGAGCGCCTCATGGCCGCACTGCTGCAGGGTGGCCAGGGCAGTGGCATGACTAGCCCCATGCAGTGGGATGCCATCCACACTGAGCAGCCGGTCACCTGCTTTCAGGGACCCCTCCCTGTGGGAAGAGCAGGGAGAAGGTGGGGGCGCCCTTCAGGATAGGGCCAAGGAGAGCACTGGCCCAGAGAGGGTGCCAGGCCCACTGGGACCACACGGCACCATCATGTTCCCATCCTCAAGGTCCTCCCCAACCCCACCCTGGTGACACCAGGGAAGGACCCCCGGGGGCCCCAGGAGGGCAAGCAACTCCTGGGTTGAGGTCCCCTCCGGCCTTGACAGGTGGCCCAGGCTGTTCCAGGCTGTCCTGGAATAGCTCAGCTGGGCCCTGTCCCAGGATAGATTTAGATTGGCCACAAGGCCGTGCCAGGACTCTTGGGGAGGGCAGCACTCTCCAGGCCCTGGGCTGACCCAGGCCTGGACCAGGGTCCCTTTCCTGGGGTCTTATCTGGTTTCTGTGGGCTCAGCCAGAGAGGGCAGCATGGCCCCACTCGCCCACTGTACAGGGCTGGTGGTTCCCAGGGTGGTATGGGTCTGTTTCTTCAGGCTTGGGCTCACCTGTCAGCTGGACCCCCTGGCCGCACATGCGTCAGAACGAGTGGGCGGGACTTGTGCAGGTCTTCATGGGTGCCTCCTGGACAGGATTCAACAGGAGGCATCACTCATCTTTGTACCCATTCCCCTCCATCCACAGCCCAGTCAGCCCCTAAGAAATTCCATCAAGGACACCTGCCTGACACCTTGTCCTTGCTACTCATGGACTTATCAAGAGACACCAACTGTAACTTCCCCAGAGATGGGACAAGGGACAGGACCCAGGACCCAAATCTCTCTGCTTCCTTCCCTGAGATCTCATCTTATTTCTCTTTTTGCCCTGATTGCTAGGCAGCTCCAAACTTGTTTATAATCTCAGCAGTGATTTCCCCATCCCTCTTCAGTATCAGGTTCTTTCTCATTCCCCTAAGCCCCGAACACTTCACTTAATAGTCCAGGGTTCTTTAGAGTTGGAAGCAAAGCCCAATGTACATGGACTCCACATTAGTCCCTCCTCATCCCCTGAGCCAAGTGGTTCCCACACTGACCTCGGAGGACGAAGCCAAAACTGTTTCCCTCCTTGTAGAGGGAGATGTCCACTGTCTTCGAGACGATCCTGGGGTTGTTCTCCGGGGCTGCGGAGGAGAGGGAGACCTGTGAGTCTCTCGCAAGTGCCCACACTGGCAGATGTTCCCAAAGCCCATCCCAGGAGCACTGGGGGACCAGCCTCAGAAACTACAGGGTGCGGGGGTTCTAGAGGAACCCTGGCCCCATGCCCGCTTCACCTGCCAAGGGAGGGGAGGGCCCCACTCACTCCCAAGTGCCAGGTGGCCTTGGGCTTGAGTCTGTGGTTAGATTAGTCCAGGCTTGAGAGCAACACTGAGAATGCAGACCCCAAGGCTGCAGCTTTCAAGCAGGCCAGGAATGACGCCCAGCCGGGGCCCCCAGACCTCCCTGTGCTGGGAAGAGCCACAGCCGGGCTGGGCCTTGCAGCTTCCTGGTGACAGCATGCACACCTCCCCCGCCCCCACCTGGCACGGCCTAGGCCCGGCCTCCGAGGCAAGGCACCCACCAGGCGGGGGCAGCTCATACTCCACCTCCAGCACCACGCGCTCCCCCACGTTCCTCAGCAGGGCGACAATCTCTTCGTGGCGCAGCCGGGCCAGGCGGATGCCGTTCACCGAACGGATGTGGTCGCCCACTGTCAGCAGGTCACTCCTGTGTGAGGCCGGCACATGGATGACTGGTGACCTGGGTTTGGCATCCAAACCTGTCACCTAGGACCCCTAACAGCTTCTGATTCTCATTCTACAGAGGCTCAGAGAGGCCATTCTCTGGTCCAGGGCCACACAGCACAAGCGGCACAGCCAGGGGGCTTCCCGGAGAAGCAGTGGCCTGTGTCACATGGGAGAAGACAAACCTCAGGGAACAGGCCCCAGAGAGAGGTAATGGCGCAGTGAAGGTGCACGTGGTGTGCTAGGGCTGGGCAGCCCCTGGTGTAAGGGACCTCAGAGAGGCCGAGGCCAGGAACGGACCCTTCCTGCTGCAGACACCACACTCGGCCTGGTCTGCTGCCCACCCCACTGCTCACCTGGCCGCAAGTCCCCCGGGCTTGAGGCTAGAGACCCTGGGCTTCCCGTCCTTGTCGGTGCCGCCTGAAACAGTCAGGCCCAGTGTGCTGCCCTCGCTCTTGGTCAGCTCCACCACAGTGACGCCACGGCACTCCTCTACCGGAGACAAAGATGGGCAGTGAGTGGGCAGTAAGGCAGGGTGGCCAGGGCCTGACAGAGGACACATGGGAGGCAAGGACAGGGAGGCCATACCTGGGATGCTCTGTCTGCGGCGGGCCAGGGCCCCGTCACTGCCACCCACGTCCTGGCTGCCTTTGCAGTAAGGCCGGTCGTCTGTGGAGACAGTCACCCTGAGTCTCCATCCTCCTGCCTGGCCCCAGGACCCTCCTAGGACTGTGCACGGGTCTCTCTCTGCCAGAGCCCTAGGCCCGGGCTGGGTCCTCAAGGGCCGGTCCCCAGCGAGGCCACACCTGTACTCTTTTGGCTGAGTGGCCCTGCAGGTGTCCACTGTACCCTGGATGTCACAGCTGCCCTGCAGTCAAATACCAGACACCCAGGGCTGCTGAAATGACCCCACTGTACAGATTAGGAAGCCGAGGCCTAGACAGGACAACTTGCACCCATGCCACGCAGCTGGGCATTGCATAGTCCTAATGAGATCCAGGTCTGCTGGCTCTTCTCAGGGCTGTGCTTCATGCCTGCTGGGACGGGGGCTCACACACACACACACACACATGCTGATGTGCCAAGAAGTGATGCTGTACCAGCGTCCTGAGCAGACCCAGGGACTGTGACCTCATGGGGCCTGCACATTGTGCTGTATGAGCCATGTCCTCATGTGCTCTTGACCTCCATAACCCAGAGCCCAACTTGCCACCAGGCTTCCTGAACCTCTCTCTTTCTCTCTGGGATGTGTCTAATCTGCAGTGAAATCTGTCTTTTTGTGTTTTTTAAGTACTAGGAAGTTTTTCATCTATTTCAAACATCAGAAAAGTATAGCCAGGTATCGTGGCTCAGGCCCACCATCCCAGCACTGTGAGAGGCTGAGGCAGGAAGATCACAAGTTTAAACCTATGCTGGGCAATTTAGCAACCTAGTGAGACTCTGTTTTAAAATTAAAAAATGAAAAGGGCTGGGGATGGAGCTCAGCAAAGGCCCTGGGTTCCACCCCAGGACTGAAAAAACAAAGAAAAAGTGCAGTCAGCTCTCTATCTGTAGCACATCTGAGATTCTGCCACCTGCAGAAGTGACTATTTAAGAGCAGAAGCTGTGTCTGTACCTGAGCAATGTCCTCCTCCTCCTCTCCAGACAAGGCAGCATGCAGCCACGGGCAGAGCACGGGCCCTGAGCTAGGTCTTATTAGAAACTAAACATGATTTAAGATGCAATTGCCCCAGTGTCCAGGACCCCCATAACACCCCAATCCACAGACACTCGAGCCCTCACACAGCATGGCGCCATGTGCCAGGACCCAGGTGAGCCCTCCTGTCACCCTGTGTACCACAAACACGGTGGATGTGAGTTATATCGCACCATGCGGGGCATCAAGAAACAAACTGCACACGATCAGGGAGGGTGCAGTTCTTTTTCAGGCAGTTTTGATGCAATTGGTTGCACCTGCAGTTATGGGGTGTTGACTGCATACCGGGGGTGTGTATAGGTTTATGCCAGCACAAGCTGTTTTATATAGGGGCCTGGAACTCCGGTGGACTTTGGTGTCCTGGGATGGGGGTGGGGCCCAGTGATCCATTGACTGCAGACTGGCATTACGTGGGGTTCCCAAAACGCTGTCTCTGGCAGCAGCACCCATGTGGCTGCAAACTGGCCAGAAATGTAAATGTTGGGCCTCGCTGAGGACCTGATAGTAGGAGACTTTGGGTGGGGTCCAGCAATCCATCTGTATGAGAGTGTTTCTCTGCTTTCACGATTTAAATGCAGGATTCACATACACTCTGTTTTGTGCATTTCGTCTCTGACCACCCCACAGCTAGGCTTTGGAGCAGCTCTGATTCCCCCCAGTTCTCCCTCACTGCCTGTTTATATCTGCCTCTCCCATCCTCGGCTCCCAGCCAACACTGATCTGCTCTGGCCCCATGATTTCTTGCTTTTTCCAGAATGGGTTAAAACAGAGTCACAGAGTACGTTGTTGGCTTTTGAGTCCCGTTTCCGTCACATTGCACAGTTGCTTGCTGCTCGTGCATGTCATGTATGTCTGTGGCCATTTCTTCTCAATGTCCATGCATGTGCCACGGAATGGGTTCCCAGGTTGCTTAGCCATTCACCAGCTGAAAGTCAGGTGTTGCTCCTGTGGTGGGTGATTCGGAACCAAGCACGACAACATTTACATACAAGGTTTTGTTTGTGTGTTTCCTTTGCCCGTGGCCAGAGGTCCAGGAAGGGCATGGAGGGTTGGGTGGAAAGGACTTGGTTCACTTGGCAAGAAACTCCAGATGGTTCTGTAGGGACCATTAGAGGGAGGTATATGTAGGGATGATGTAAGACACGGCCTGGATGGCTGATGGTTGTGTATTTACCACAAGCTTATCGTATGGTGTGTACTTGAGGAAGCGAGCTCTTGTGAAATTATTACATGTACTCACAATGTGCCCCTTAGGCCCCTGACCTTTCCTCAACCCAGAAACAAAGGCTAAGACCCTAATTGGCCCAGATTACACCAGTCGGTGAAATAGCTATTTTACAAACCAGCTTACCCCTATGAGTACAGTGCTCCCCTGACCTTTGGGACATTTGGTCGAACTCCCTCTGCATTGTAGTGTGTCCCGTTACCTGGCAGCTGTCCCTTACATTCCCAATCTTATAAATAAAACCTTTGCTCCACATTACTTTCATTTCTGATTTCCTCATTCTACACCAGACCTGACTTCCCCATTCTCCACTGGGGGCCTTTGGCTCTGAGCCAGTCTCACCCCACTTCCCCACTCTTCACAGGAGTGGAGTTGAGGAACCCAGAGATACCCAAAGGAAGACAGGAAGTCGTTGAGGACGCCTGACCCCTCAAAGATCATCTGCCTGATGCAAAAGTTCCTCCTCCTCCCATCAGGCTGGGTCTGCTTGCTTGGGTTATTTGTTTTTTATTTTGAGACAGTGTCTTGCTATGTAGCCCAGGCTGGCCTCAAACTCACTATGTAGCCCAGGCTGGCCTTGAACTGGCAGTGATTCTCTTGCCTCAGCCTCCCGAGTGCTGTGATAATAGGTGTGTTCCCTCATGGCCAGCTTTCAGCTTGGATTTTTTGTGTAGTTTCACTAGCAAAGGTCTCGGACCTCTTTCATTAAATGTTTTCCGGGGTATTCGAAGCATATTAATGCTATTGTAAACTGTGTTGTTTTCAAATGTTATTTACTAGTTATTTGCTGTGGATGTTTAAAAATACAATTTTGGGGCCAGTGAGATGGCTCAGTGGCGTAAGCACCTGCCTGGCAAGCGCGAGGGCCTGAGTTCGACTCCCAGAACCCATATACGAGAAAAAGGTTGGTGATATCGCTCAGCAGCACAGGCACCCGCTGGCACGTGAGGTCCTGAGGTCGACCCCCGGTACCCACAAAAAAAAATACAATTTTATACTCTAAACTTTTAAGTCCACATACTAATTCTAATAGTTAATCTGTAGATTTAAAAATTTTTCTGTATATGTGATCATGTCATCTATGAAAATGACAGTTTTATTTCTTACTTTTGAAATGTTATACCTCTTTTCATAGTTTTTATTTCATTTCCTTGCAGGTTGCACTGGCCACACCCTGAGTACTGAGATAAGGGAACTGGCACAGCCTGGCCTGTGTTGTCCTCACTCTCCCATGAGCCCTCTGCACTCACAAAGCAGCTCCTAGTCATCTGCTTGGTGACAGTGCCAGCCCCCCTTTCCTGTGTTTCCCCATCCTGCACATGCCACATGTGCCTAGGACCTGCCCACATCCTGTGCTGCCACCCCTACATCTCTCACCTCTCACAGTGACCCTGGCAAGAGGCTAGTGCCACTCTTAAATCCCTTAACAGAGGAAGAAACTAAGGCACAGACAGGAAGACCTTAGGTACCTCTACCAGAGCCTGGACCAGACTCCAGCCCTGTGCCGCCCTGTGCCTAGGCACCCTCCACCAGACTACTTGTGCACCAGGCCACCTGTGCACCTGGATTCTTGAAGCCTCCTCTCCCATTAAGTGTCACCAGCTCCCTATTCAACCCCAGGCCCAGGCCCTGCACCACCCCACCATGCTGCTCAGCTTGGTTCCTTCCTGGCCTGGTCCCTGCTCCTGGCTGCAGAGGAGCCAGATCTTCCCTTGCATGGGCAGCCAGACAGGGTCGCCAGTCAGGACCAGGACAGCCTTCGGGCCCAGGCCCAGTTGTGGGGGGCACATCTGCCCAGTCTCTCCACCACACCAGGATAATTTCTAAACCTCCACACTGCAAGACTGTCAGCAGCACCCCAGCCTCCAACCACAGATACCAGGAGCACCTGTGACAACAGAAGGATCAATTTCAGACATGGATGAATGTCCTCTAAGGCAGCAATGTCACACCAAGAGAAGCTCTGCTCTGTAGCTGGGGTGGGGCTCAGGCTGGGTAAGGGGTGGGGCTTGGCCCTGTGTCTCCCACCTTCACTCTGCCCCAAGCTGTGAAACCAATAATCGATAATCTTACCCAAGGAAGCCCAAATGATGTCTAGGCCCCTGGAGCCATCCTGGCTCAGTCTCTTCCAGACCCTGCTCACATGAACACCCCCTTGTATGTGGGTGACATGCCACTAAGCAGAGTCCTTCCATCACAGCCACCAGAGCCACTTCCTGAGCCCCAGATGATCCCCAAGTACTAAGATCAAAGCCTGTGCACACCTGTAAGACTGCCACATGGGCCTCCCGGCAGAAGCTGCGGTGGCAGTGTCCCATCAGCCTGGGATCACCAAGACAGTCCAGCCCCAAGGTGTCTATGGGGGGGCAGGGTCATCTCTCAGGAAGGGCAGGGAAACTGAGGCCCCAGCTCACCCCAGCCAGGCTGGGAGATACTCAGGGAGCAGGCGAGGACAAGGGATCCCTGAGCCCTGATCACAACAACAAGAGAACAGAGTCTAGGCCAGGTGCAGGGGATCTCAGGGCCGAGCTATCACTTGACTGGGCACTGGCTGCCAGAGGGAGGGGATATCTGCAGGGTCACATTCCCACCTCCAGAGTTGCTCTCCACTTCTTCTGGGGCAGGAGGTGTCTGGCATCCAAGATCCTGAAGTGTGCCCACTTTCAAGAGTCCCTGGGTGGGGAAACTGAGGCAGCACTCAACTCAAGCACCAAGCAGGGTCAGAACCACCCTCTGGCTGTGGGACTGGCATCTCTCCCCCTGTCTGTAGCATGGGGGCTGCCCTTCCCTGAGGGCAACTGACCAAGTCATTAGGGTGATTATTTATAGAAACCATGGGGTTTACCCCCCTCCAGGTCCTGCATACACTCTCCTGCTCACTCTCATTCATTCTGGGACCCAGTAATTATATGCTTAGAGATGAAGGATTTTCAAAAACAGCTTTCCCACCAATTTTCAGCTGGAAACGTGCATAAAAAACAGAGATATTTTTATCCGTTTTTTTTTTTCCTGTCTCCTTCCAGCAACTGGCAATTAGAGCTTTGCCTTCATCCACATCCTGCAAGAACTTGCTTGGAGGGAGATCAGCTTCCACAGCTGGGTGACATGGGCTGGGTGCAGGAGCAACGAAGGGAGGACACAGCCTGTGCAGACCCCAGCCCCTTCTGCTCCGCTCTGGCCGGGCGGTGGGTGGGATTCTCTGCCACTTCATCTCTCCCAGCATTGTTGCCAATTTGCCTTTGTGATTGGCCTCTCTCTGGGTCCCCAGGGAGCTATTGAGCTCTGACAAAGGAAAAGGAAGTTTATGGCTGCCAGGCGGCTGTGCCAAGGTCCCGCCTAGGCAGGGGCAGGGTCAGGCACTGCCCAAGCCTGGCTCCATGGCTATAAGGAGGGGCATTGAGGACAGAGGGGCCCCAACAGGATGAGTGCCTACAGGCTTCCTGGACAGCTGTTATCAGCAGGGTCACTTGTGTGCCAGTGATGGCCCGTGCCTGTGAGAACAAGGCACAGGCTGAGGCAGGAGGATCTGAGCTTGTGGCTGCTCAGTGGCTGGGGAACAAAGTGAAACAGTCACTTCTCTCTGAGTCTCAGGTTTAGCTCCTGAAAATCAGGTTGTTAGACGCACCATGATGCTGGGTATGTGGGGACTATGAATCCCCCATCCCTCGTGAAGGATTTCCCTGGTCTCCACCATATCTACGCCTTTTGATAAGCATGGAGCCTGTCCCGTGTGCTTCGAAGGCTCAATTTTAATGACTGTCACTGCTCTTGAGGCGGTGGAATTGTCATTCCCATTTTCCAGGTGGAGAAACTGAGCACAGAGGAGTTAAGTAACATCGAGAGGTAAGGGCCAGCATAACATGGACCCAGGCCTTGGTGTAAGAGCTTCAAGATTATTAGCAGTTTATCCTTATGGTCATCCTAAGCAGTGGAGGCCACCATCATCCCCATGTTACAGACAGGAAACCGACGCACAGCGGGGTCAAGCGAACTGCTCAGGGGCACACAGTTTGTTGGTGGCAAAGCCAGGATTCAACCTGGGCCGTGTGGCCCCCCACAAGGTCCCCTGCCTGCGCTCTGCCCAGGACAGAGTGAAGGGACCCTCCCTGTGGCATGGGAGCCCTCAGTTGGGCAGCCCTAGCACCCTGGGTATCTCCCAGCCACCAATACCCTCTGCCCATGGTGCTGAGACAGGGATACGTTGAGGGCAGAAGCAGCCTTCTGTGGGTAGACACAATGTGACAGCTTGTCCCGTGGGCCCTGAGAGCCACACGAGCACTCCTGACTGTCCCCATGTCACAGACAGGGAGAACAAGGCACAAAGAGGTGAGTGGCAGGGCGATGGAAAACCCTGCCCAGACACCCCCCTCAACCGCTCCTCACCCCATCTCCCTCCAGACAGGCAGGCAGTGGACCCACAGAAGTCCTGGCCCCAAAGGGCCAGCAAGGTGCTGTGAGCACCCCCTGGAGGACTCCCCACTCTAGGAACCGTCGATGAGGTGCCACCCCAGGCCTCTTCCTCTCAGTGCTCCTGGGCCCCCAGCACCAGAACCTGCTGCCCTCACACTTGCAGGTCCTGTCTGCTTCCCGCCTCTGTGTCAGGGAAAGGGATGCTGCCTGGCACCGCGGTGCCCAGGGTTCTGTCTTGAGCTCAGTTCCCATTCTAACTGGAGAGCGGACACAAGGAGGAGGCACTGATGGCCAGGGGACAGGAAGGGCAGAGCCTGACTAAGAGACACACAGCCACCACCCTGAGCTCTGGGCCACAGCCCCACAGGAGACCAGGGGAGGCCTTGAGTGCCATCATGGGAGCTGGGGTTGCATCTGGATCTCAGCAAAATCCCCACCATGGGCGCGGGTGCCCACCAGCAGGCAGGGAGGACCTGTTCGTGGCCCAGCCAGGGTAGGGTGTGGCCCTTGGCATTGACCCTTCATGGGCTCTGAGCTGGAAGGATGGGGTGCCCAGGCTAGGAAGGCAGTGCCTGTGATCACAGCCCCATATCGGGGGCTGGGCCGTCCCAGCCTGCTGTGTGACGACAGACAAGTTGCCTGACAGCCAACTGCAGTCTCCCCAACTGCAAAATGGGGAGAATAAGGTACACAACTTCGGATGTCACAAGGATTGAGTGAGTGCCCTGGGTCTGGCTAGGACCTGCCTCTGTCCTCAGTTCCCCTGGGCCCTGACATCTACTCAGTCTGCCCTCCCCAGCCTCAGTTTCCCCTCTGGGAACAGCTATGCCAAAGGTGGAGGCACCAGGCAAGGTGGGACCCAAGTGTGAGGGCAGAGGTCATGACCTCCCTTGGGGGTCGGGCCAAGGCTAGAGAGACAGATGGATAGAGGATGGAGCAGCTACACCGGCCCTCCCTGACGTGGCACTGGGCCCTTCATGAGTCCGTGCAGCTCCCTGCACCCGTGTGGCCTGGCACCCACCCTGGGGTGCATGCTGAGCCCCCTGAGCCCCCTGGACCCCTGGGGATACCCAGTCTCCCTTCCTCGCACTTGCAGTGCCCTTGACCCATCCCCAAGCCCTGGCCCCTGGGAGGACAGCCTGCTCCAGCCACCCTATCCTGTCTCCAGGGGCCAGAGTGCCAGCTGTCACCACCTGTCACTGCCCCCTGCCCCTCTGCCTGTGCCTGGGCATGACCTACCCTCCGTTCCAGGGGTCTCACCACGCAGCCCACACAGCATGCTGCTTTTCCTTGTTGCCCACCACGGCCTGCAGTGTTGCTGTCCTCGTCCCCAGGGAGGGGCTAGGGGAGGGACACAGCTCCCAGGCGGGCGGCTCTCAGCTTAAAGGGGACTCGCCGTCCTCAGTGCTTGGGACTGGAGTGTGGATGTCCATTGTGGATGTGCAGTGTGGGCAGGCAGTGTGGACGTGCAGTGTGGACGTGCAGCATGGACAGCTCCTGCAGACTCTTGCCTGGCCCTGAGGCCCTTTGCAGTGGTTGCATCAGAAAAGGGTATGAGCGTCACCCAAACGTGGTGACTTAGGGCAGCAAAGACCCAGGGCAGAGCACAGTGGTGCTTGGGGCTGCAAGCCAGCTTGGCCCTCTCACAGGTCCCGGTGGCCCCCCTGGAACTACCCCAGGCCTTAGTCTCCACTGTGAGCTGGGCCAGGCAGGGTGCTGGTGGCTTCTGCGCCAGTGTCCACCAGCTTTTGGTGAAGACTGAGGGTGTGGGGCAGAGGCTGTGCTGGCCTCTGTGCCTGACGGGCAGGGGCAGCTGCTCCCCTCCAGACATAGCTGGCAGCTGCCCCTCTGCTCAGCCAGCCACAGCCCTGACCACTGGTCCCAGGGACGCTGGGGGCTCCTCTAGTCACCTGCCCCCTCCTCTCCTGTCCCCACCCACCAGCCCAGGGCCAGAGGTCACTGAGGTCCCTGGGAAGACAGGTGGTGATGGTGATGCCAGGACCTGCACAGAGGTGTCAACAACCCATGGGATGGCACAGTGCACCCGCTGGCTGCAGCACAGACGCAGGGGACCCAGGCCATGGGAGGAACCAGCAGGGGCGTGTGCTGCCCAGAGCTGGGGACAGAGGCTTCTGGGTCTGCTCAGAACTCTGGGACCCACATGCTGGTGCCTCCTTTCCGGCCAGGGAGGTGCTGGGCTCAGCCAGGGTGCATGGAGCTGCCACCTCTGTCCTGGCAAACAGGAAGCCGAGTCTGGCCCTCGCTCTCACCTAAAATTTACCTTTGTAGGCGAGGAGCCAGGGAAAGGTCACGGAGGATTATGGGCTTTGTACAGCGTTTCTGTGTCTGCAATTCCCAATACCTGGCTGCTCACTTTCATCTGATTTCACCCACACTGTTTTAGAACAAGGCAGGATCTACATTAGTGACTCTGCACGGAGAGGCTAAGTGGCCTGCCCTGCCAGGGGCTGCTCAGTTCAGGGCTTTGGGTGTAGAGGGGCCAGGATGCTCTGTCCTGACTCCCTGGGGAGCAGCTCTGGAGCCTGAAATGCTAAAGGGCAGGGAGGAGCACGAGGAGGGGAGGCCACAGCAGGGGGTGCAGCTCCATGCAGGGATTCACATAGGCGGGAGAGGCAGGGACTGACACCGGCCAGACAGGGATGTCAGATAAGCACAGCCCGAAGGCCAGCATTAGTGGCACTTTTGGGTGGTACAGACTCAAGTTGGGCATGGTGGTGATGCCTATAACCCCAACTAGTCTCCGGAGGCTGAGGCAGGACAATCTCAAGCCCTCCCTGGAATTCCCAGGTTGGGGAGTTAGCACCACCTTCTTCCTGCATGTGCTGCTGGTCTCCAGCATCCACTGGGTGCCAGCCAAGTCTCACCAAGTCAAGTGGGTCCTGCTGCCACCATCTCAGGGCTTGGCTGATCATGCAGGGGCCACTACAGCGCAGAGGGCAGGCTGTACCCATAGGGATGAACAGAACACTGAGGACAACACAGGGTGAGGGTGGCCACGGCCCTGCTCCAGCTCCCTTGCCCACATGAAGACATGGTTTTGCTTTGCTTTTGTTTCTGAGACAAGATCTCACTATGTAGTCCAGGTGGCCTGGAACTTACCATCCTCCTGCCTCAGCCTCCTGAGTGCTGGGATTATCACAGACTTGTGCTGCCATACCTGGCTATCAGAGAATGTTTACCAAGCACCCGGTACCTGTGGAAACTCAGCTGGGCAGAGGGGCAGCTCTGTTCCACCCACCTTGCTCAGCCTCATGGCTCTGCAAAAGGGACTGGGCTGGATGGGTGGAGGGGTAATGCAGCAGGGCCGGGCATGGGGAAGCAGAGCAGGAGGGGCCAGAGGGCAGAGCAGCCATGGAGCCCCTACTCTGTCTCTCCTTTCTTGGATGGGAGATCTTAGGAAGCTACTTCCTCTGGGACCTCAGTTTCCCCTAATGCCACGTGGGTGATTCAGCTCACAGGTCACATCCGTTTCAAATGTGCACAGCACCACACACAGCAGTCACTAGGTCGACACTCAGGGAACGAAGAACCAGCCAGAGCTGTGCAGGCTGCCAGAATCAGGCAATTGGTGGTGGTGGGGAGCAGGTCCCTGGGTCCCTGGCCCAGGATGCTGTGGTGTGGGGAGGACGGGGCAGGGGGGCTGCTGTGGCCCTCAGTGTGGGGATAGGGTTGGGGTCCTGGAGTCCTCTTGGCTTGCGGATCAAACCGACACCGCCCTGCACTCAAAGCTGCCTCTGTTCTCTCAGCCTCAGAGCTTCCTGTGACCCTCGCTGTCCTGGGGCAGAGTCTCAGCCCCACAGCACCCTCCTCCTACAACGCCCAGTCCCTCTTCCCCAGCCCGCACGCTGACCGCAGGTCTCCCTGGTCTTGGAGGGAGAACTTCCAAGCTCCCAGGCATCAGCACAAGCAGTTCTCCCTCTTTTCTACCCAGCAAACTCTTATTTATCCTTAGGTACCCCACCCTGACAATCCCCCTGGCCTCTCCAGCAAAGTCTCTGCTTCCTCCTCTCGGCACCAGCAGGACCCTCAAACTTCAAACCTCAGGAGGGGAAGTGGCTGTGCAGTCTGGGACCCTAAAAGCAATCATGAGATGCGGGCGGAACTTGGGGTCTCACCCAGGAAAGATTAAACGTGGCAGGAGCTGGGGAAAGGGGTCCCATGCATTGAAATGTTTGTATTTTGAAAAAGAAGACAAGAAACGCCTAATTGCACAGACTCGTAACTGCCCAGGCAGTGGGAGCCATTGCATCCCCTGCCCAGGGGCCACAGACCCGGTAGTGCAGCCCAGGGCAGCTGCCTGTCCCCAGCAGGGACTCCCACCAGCAAGGGCCTGCTCTGTAGCCTCAGGCAAGTTGCTTGAGCTCTCTGTGACTTGGATTCCTCCTGCACCATCAGGATAGGGCAGGGGCAACCTCCAGTGCGCAGTGGCGCAACATTAACAGCCAAGCCGCTGCTCCTGCTGGCCGGTGGTTATTCTTAGTTCACAGCCTGAAGCACAGAGCTCGCAAATCCGCCCTGCCCCTCACCTGTCTGGGCAGGCGATGGGCACTGTGAGGCCTGGAGTCCCCAGCTGGGAGCCCAGCGCCCTCCCCCAGGCCACCCAGGCCCAGCAGGGGTGGTAATGTAGTGACACTGGACGGACAGAGACCAGGAAAGGGACCCAGGAGAACAAGGACAGGCAGTGAGGACAGAGAGGACAGGACAGTAACCGAGAGGGAGCAGGGAGGCAGCAGCTCAGACAAAGAGACAGAGAGGGACAGGGACAGGCACAGAGCCACAGCAGTTACCAGGGGACCCTGACCCGAATCTGGGACTTCTTCGCCCACTCCAGCCCATCACTGTACCTTTGGGCCTCTGCCTGGCCACGCCCAGCCGCCACTTGAGTGACACCGTCAGCATTGTCCTGAAGCCCGCAGGTCGGGCGGGTCGGGTCAGAAGGGGTCTCAGCAGCCTCTGCACTGGCACAGGAGCCCAGCTGCTGCACTGCAGCCCCGCACTGCCTCCCTCCATCCCTCCCGCCCTCCCGGGTTGCTAAAATAGACCATCCTCCCTTTGGAGCCAGAGCCACGTCTGCCATTTCTGCCCTCCTCCCCCTCCAGGCAGCCACAGCTGTGAGGGCCTGGCGGGCGCCCCAAATGCTCTTCCCCAGAAAGCACTCACCATACCCTCTGCTGCGACCCACACCACCTGCCCTCCTAGGCACAGCCCCTTCCCCTCCACCTGGGGTGTGCTCACCTGCAGCCACCCGCCTGTGCCCCGGAAAGGACTCACACACAGCACCGCCCCAACACGGGCTGCTTCCTGTGCTCACACCTAGGGTGGCGAAGTACGTGGGGTCACTGCAGGCGTGGGTCCCAGCTTTAGTGAGAATGGAAATTTAACCAAAGCACACGTTGGAGGACAGGCTTTGATTAGAGTGAGAGAAGCTGGGGTGGGGGTCCAGCCTGAGTGGCTGGAAGGGCTCTGACAAAGAGGATCCTGCAGACAAGACCATTTCATGGGGCACTGGGTCATGTGGGAGGAAGGGGGGAATGGATCATCATAGCTTGGGTGGAATCTTCCTGACCTGGGTGTCACAGTCACTCGGGCTCTGCCAAAGTCTGAAGTGACTGGGTTCCGTGGGATGGTGACTCCTCTGGGCATGGGTGACTGTGGTCCTGAGGGGCCATGAGCCCAGGCTGCCCTGCACTCTGCATGGGGAGGAGGGATCGGGGTTTACCAAGCAAAGGCCAGGCCCGGCTCCACCGCTGGTCACCTGTGGGTGCCCCCAGGCCCAGGTGGGGGTCATGGGTTTAGCAGAAGCCACTGTAAGACCCTGGCTGCTCGGAAGAAACACAATGTGTGGTCTTCACGGTCTCAGCTGATGGCCAGGAGTGAGCCTGTCCCGTCGTCCCCGATGGCGTCATGACAGGGCAGCGTGGGAGTTCCTGGGACACAGTCGGATCACCATGCTGTGCCGACTCAGCCACCTGAGATGCATGAGAGGGGTCGGAGCCTCGTGGGGGCACAAGCATGTGACCTCACTGGACACCAGCCCTGAGAGGCGGGCAGCACCAGAGAGTGAATGCACTGGGCCAAGGGTGATGCACAGGCCAAGCGGGTCAGCACATCTCAGAACGCAAACTAAGACGAGAGCCGTTTATTTCTGAACAGACAGAGTGACAATGCTGCTATTCACGAGTTATACCACTGCCATTTCGGAATGCTGGCCCCAGTGACCACAGATGACAGAAGCCATGGTACTGTCATGTGTTTCATACATTGCTGGGACTGTCTTCCTGTCCCCAAGGTCAGGCTCCAGGACAATGACAGGGTCTGCTGTCCTGTGTCCCAGCAGACAGTCCCATGCCAGATCTCAGAAGGAGTCACAGTGCGGCCTGAGCCACTGGAGCCTCTTCATGCCCGGCCTCCATGCCAGCCTGGGGGGCTGAGACGACCCCACATATGCATTGACAAAAGCTCAGCGAACTCACCTGGCACCCAACAGCCACTCTCTGACTCCTGATCTCATTCCTGAGGTGGGCAGGGCAAGTGTGTTGTCCCTGGAAAGACTGAGGCAGGACCCCCTGCCCCTGCACCCCCAGCCTTTCTTCCATACCCCTGCGGCAGGTGATACATGCACATGACACACTCCTGGGGTCATGGCTGCCAGGAAGTCAGGCTGCCGGAGACCAAGGATGAGGGTGTCTGAGGGAAGTGGAGGCCTCCTGCCTCAGCCTCCTGCCAGCCTCCTTCTTCCCAGCCTTGCTGCTGTCTTTGCCAAGCACAGACCCTGCTGGGAAGCAGAGGCTCTCAGGGCCACCAGGGATGCTGGAGGGAGACATGAGGGCTCCCAGCTCCTCGTGGGGACAAAGGACACAGGACTGAGGGCAGAAGAGAGGCCACAACCTCCTGCTGGACAGCAGTGGAGAGGGATAGACCTGGGTTCAAACCCAGCTCCCCACCCACTGGGCCTTGGTTTTCCTGTTGGGCTGTGCAGCTGACAGCTGCATAGAGCCCTGAGTTAGGTTTGCACACACTAGGTGCTCAATCCTGACAGACAATGGCTCTGTGCTAGGACTGCTCCGCTGGGGCCCGGCCCCATGCCTGGAAATGGGCACTGAGGCAGGAAAATTGGCACTCCATAGCCCTTCATGAATTCCTCTCTAACCCTCAGCACCCCAGGGTTGCCCTGAAGCCCCCGTCTCACCAATGAAGTAAACAAGGCTCAGAGAGGTGAGATGCTCTGGGGCCACACAGCTCCACAAGGCTGAGTTGGTCTGGGGTACCAGCTGGGGAACGGCCTGGGGAGTGGAGTCTGCAGCGGGGTCCCCAAGGACAGGCTGCCCCCACCTCCTGTCCATTTGTGAGGAGAGTCGGCCATGCAGCAAGGACTGGGGCACAGGTACCTGACCGCATGCCCATGTTTGCCGTGGGCAGAGGACGCCTGGCCCCATGGGGGAGAATACCCAGTGCCACCACAGACCTGGATGGAAGGGCCCAGTGGCAGTGCTGCTCAGCCAGGGCAGGCGGCTTCCCCTTGCTGTCCCTAAGGGCCACTCTGGTCACTGCCTAGTTATAGGACCTGCGGCATTGCTCAACCTGATGGGCCTCAGTTTCCTTGCCTGCTTGAAATCATGGTGATCCTCCTGCCTCAGCCTCCTGAGTGCTGGGATTATCATCACACCCGGGTCAGAGGGAAGAAGATAACAGGGAATGCCTTGTCCTGGGCTGTGCATCTCATCAGTGCTGCCTTCCCCTCCTCTCCCTCCTGGGCCTCAATGACATTTCTGCCTGCTGCCTGCCTGGCCCTGGGATCTAAAGGAGACTCTGCAGGGGGAAGAAGATCCAGATGCCTCTTGCTATGTGCCATCCAGGCAGGCAGAAGTGTTCACTTCGAGGGAACAGAACCAGGTGAAATGGCCTGTGTCCAGGGGGAGGGGCGAGTGACAGGGGTCACAAAGAAGCCACAGCTGCACCCTGGCAAAGAAGTAACTGAGTACGGGAGGAGTAGCAGGGCACGGTTAGCTGTTTCTCCAAACCCAGGTTGTTTGCCCTGAAAGGACCCCGGCTAATGGTGACTTCTACCAGAATGAGAGGGAGGGACATGACCAGAGGGAAGGATGGACAGAACCAGACCCATGCTCCAGATCTGGGCTGGACTGAACTTGTGACCAAGAATCTGTAGAGCTCCCCTAGTGGCAAGGGGTTCAGGAGAGAACCTACTGGCCCCTTCTGAGCTCTTTAAGGCTCCCACTTGCTCTCCATCAATAAACAAAGGAGGTAACTATGCTACACCCACAGGGAAGTGACAGGGCTGGCCGTGCTGAGGGAAGAGGGGCTGGCATAGGCCCTACTCAGGGGCCCAGGGTGACACTCAGAGCTCAGGGAGACTAGGAACCCCTGACACCCAAGTGACGGCCCAAGCCAGACCCAGCTTCAAATCCCAGGGAAAGGGACAGGAGTTGGGGACAGAGGAACACATCAGTGACCCCTGGGCACACTCAGCTGTGTCACAGTTGATCATCAGAGTGGGGACAAGGGAGACAGACCACTGCAGATGACAGAGAACAAACGTGTGTGACTCGGGGACCATGGTGGGTGGGTCCAGGACCATGAGAGTGACTTAGGGATCTGCGGTTTGCTAGGAGGGGTTGGCACAGCCATCGTAACCAACAGAGGTGCTGCTGGCAGTGAAGGAGAAATCAAAATGATGACCCAGGGGGAGAGGTCGGGGCCTGCAGGCTCGGGCAGCACAGGCTGGAGATGGTGGGGGGAGGTGGGGAGGCTCCAGCCTCCTGAGGATGTGGTGTAATCTGTGACCTAATGCTGTGCCCCGGCTGCAGAGGATGGGGGGAGCCCCTGGGCACAGAGGGGATGGCAATGGGAGCCATGGGCTCTGCATGGCACTGCACACAGAGCTGCACCTCTCTCCGGGTTAGGAGCTGGTGCTTTGGGGTCCAACAGGTTGTGCCTCGGTTTTCCTGTCGATACTATGAAATAATGACCGAGGACTCCATGCCACAGTCTGGTCCTAACCTGCAGCGCCATGGAGAGGTGGTGGCACCCTTGGGAGATGGGGCCTGGGGGGGTCTTAGGTCCCCCAGTTGTGCCCTGGCAGGGGACAGAGGGATGCTGGCCCCATTCCTCTCTGCTTCCTGAGGCCACGAGGTCTGGTGCACTGTCTGCTGTCCGTGGGACCAGAGCCTTGGGCCTGGTAGACACAGCCTCTCTCCTGTCTGTCATTGCCTCTGGTGTCTATCACAGGACAGAAGGAAGAGTGACAGATGGCTGGGATGGTCCCCAGGGCACCCTTATGTACAAGGAAGGGGAGGCGTCCGGCATACCTGCTGGGGATGCGCTTTCCTGGGAGCAGAACTCAGCACTCAGTGGGCCTCGAGCCTCACCCAGTCATAGGGGCGACCCGACTGTGTGTCATAGTCCCCTGAACTGAAGGGGGACTGCTGACACCAAGTGGCCTCACAGAGCACCAGGTGGCATCCCTGACTTCCGGCCTCACAGTCCCTGTGAGGTGGCCAGGCAGGGAGCAGTCTGGCAGGCCACCCAAGGAAAGCCACACCACACCATGGGCGCTCTTGGCATGTGGGCCCTCAGGGCTGCTGTCAGGGAACGGGTGATGCTGCCAGTATCCCTGCCCTGCCGCTGGGGTAGCAGCGGAGGGACAGCCAGAGGCCCCGCCATGCCACCCCACAGTGTATCTTCATCTGTGCTGGGCCCCTGAGGCCACCCATGAGAATGCACTCTCAGGCAGGAGTCCCATCCATTCTACTTAAACCACTGATTAATCCTCTAAAAAGCACAGTTCAGCGCCTCCCAGATTCCCACCCTCTCTGCTTCCTGAGGTCGGTTTCCTGGGAAAGATCGAGTCTTTCCCAATTGAAACAGGCAATGAAGATCTGAGCTATCAGTCACACACCCACTGAGGACAACTTCTCTGTGGCGATTTCCCGGATGGCCAGGGTTTTGGTCAACTCCAGTTCTCTCAGGGCAGATTCTGCAGAACTTGACATTGGTGTGGAGATCTGACCCCTTGGTTGATGTTTAGATCAGTGGCTGTTTTTACCGTGCCAGTCATGGCTGATGTCAGTTTTATTTTGTGTTGATTCCCCTGTGGTGCTCGTGATGGATCGGCTCGGAGACAAACGGTCTATGTTTATTTCTCAGGAAATCCAGGAGAAATTGAAAGAGTCAGAAGGAGAAACCAGTCTGAGACCAGCAGAGGTGACAGGAAGGCAGGAGGACAGAGGTGCAGAGACAGGAGCGTGCGGTGCTCTGACCTGAGACCCCTGTCGGAACTTGGTCCCAATGAGGCTGTACTGTGTGACACTGGGTGAGGCCAGTGGCAGGCGCTGGTCACTCGGCAAGGACACTGTGGATGGCAAGGTTCCCGAGAAAGCAGGTGTCATGAAGAACCTGCCCAGCCTTCCTGGCTCCCTAGCTCACCTGTGACCTCTTTGCCCACAATCCTGCCACACTGACACCGTCACCCCAGACCCTCACTAGAGCTGAGCAGAAGCTCTGGGCCCCCCAGAACCAGACACCAACGCCCCCTTCTCCTCCACAGGTAACCCAACCTTGGGGAAAGCAGATGAAGGCGGCCACCCCCAACCTCAGGGCCCTGAGGCTGAGTCCACAGGGAAGAGCATGGCCACGGTCATGCCACCATCGCCACCTCAGCTGAGAGGGTGGCACGGGTTCAAACTGCTCATGGTGGATGATAAGTCCCTCACCTCCCTGGATGATTCGCCTGCTGCAGTGCCCAGGAGTTTGGTCAGCATGAGCCTGAGTGTAGCAGGACGGTATTTGCTGATGTGGTTCCATTTCAGCCAGGGGACACAGAAAAATGGCCATCAGAATGTGGTGGGCCTCACCCAAGCAGTGGACGGCCTGAAGGGCACCCTGAGTTCCCAGAAGAGGGAACTGCCTTCTGGAGCGCAGTGCAGGAACCCACCGGAGCCTGCGGCCTGCTGAGTCAGATGTACAGGCAGACAGACAGGCAGGCAGGCAAGATCACCTGCACATGCAGAGCCCTCTCAATGGACATCACTTATTTCTGACCCTGGGAACAATGCCCCAATTTTGCTCTGTGGTCAAGGGCTGACCTTGCTTCCAGGCCAGGCATAAGTCAGGATTGCCAGTCACTGCAGGTCTCTTTCTCACTCAACACTGCCCCTGGGTGGGTGTGGGGCAGTATGTGGCTTCTGTCTGGAGCCTGGAAGAGGCTGTGAGGGTCAGAGAGGGACAGGGGCAGCAGGGCCACCAGAGAAACAGGTGGTAAGGGCACGCACCATGGCTGGGTGTCACCTCAGAGGCCCTGCTGCACCTCCATCCCTGCCACCTGGCCCTCTTGCTCCATGAACACCTGCTCAAGTCTGGGCCCACTCTGCACGGGGTTGTCTTCTTGCTGACTTACAGGAGCTCTTTATATACTGTGGATCCAGCCCTTTGTTGACTGCACAAACTAAACACAACCGCAAGGGAGGCACGGGAGCTGCCACAGGACATGGTAATGTCGGGATGGCTTGAGGGGCCTTTGCATACAACAGTCCCTGCCTGAGGATGCGCTGACCCTAACGCAGGTTACAGGGTCTGAGAGCCTTAAGGACAGCGGGAAGCTGCAGGGAAGAGGGCAGGGGGATGAGCTCCTGCCATGTCACCTGCCTCACAGCACCATCCCGACCCTGCTTCCTGCTTGCGTCACCTGTCATCATATGGCATCAGTCTGCGGTAGTTGTGCGTGGCTGCCTCACCAGCTGACAGAAGTCCAGTGGGGCCCAGGCCTGGTCTCCTCAGCCACCACCTGGTCCTTGGGGGCCCAAGGCAGGGCTGGCGCCCAGGAGCCTCTTGGTGAACAACGCACAGGACCATGGCAGCTGTGTCAAGGCCCACGCAGCGCCTCACGCCAGAGACTCTGAGGTTGGGAGGATGAGAAGTCCAGGCCTGTGTGGCCTGCAGGGCCCCTCAGTGACCTGCTGATGTGGCCTTGTCTCTGCAGTGTGAGCAGAGGAGGGGCAGGGAGCCCCATGTACCCTCACAGGCATGCAGCAGAAACGGGGTTAATACAGGACCCCAGGCTCCACACCCCCCCAGACTCTAGGCCCTGAGGCCGCTTTGCCCTGCGCCTGCCTGGATCTGGCCTGCGCTACAAGGAAGATATTTTATTGCTGCACCATACATATTTATTAGGAAGCAGTAAATAGATTAGCTGCCTGCCATCTGCAGCCGCAGCCCATGCCAGCGCCTCCTCTGCTGCCACCTGCCAGGAGCCACAGCAGCAAAACCACTGTGACTGTAGTCACTTTCGAGGACCCATCCTCTCGGTCCCCCTCCCTGTAGATGAAGATGCTGAGGCTCAGAGAGGTCAGCACATGTGCCCATAGTCACACAGCAAGTGAGCAGGGAGCTGAGCTCCTGGGGACCCATAGGGCTCTGTGCCCTGCGTGTGGAGAACCAGAGGGGACCCAATACCACAATGGGGGGACCCCACACCCTGCCAGGGGGAACCCTGCACACAAACAGGAGGGACCCATGCCCCATGCCTCTGCTATTCCCAGCCCTTCTCTCCTAGAGGGTGACTCGGAGGTGAAGGAGCAGGCATCACGTGGGTTGCGTGGAGAATCAGATCCCCACAGAGCTACCGTGAGGTTCCAGCCCCATGAAGGCACCACACAGCCCGATGCCACCCCAGACCTCCAGGGAGACTGAGTCACACCAGTTAACCCCTCTGCCTCAGCTTCCTCTCCTGTGCAGCAGATGCTGTGGAGGGAAGGGGCCGCCAGAAAGAGGGTGGCGCAAGAAGGGAGGTTCATGGGATATGCAGCTCATGGGACCTGGGAACAGAAGGCTCAGGTGCCACAGAGCTTGGAGTCATGTGGCCTACAGAACCCCAGGACCTTTGCCTGCACTTTTCCCTCTGTGGGACACTCTTCTTCCAGGCACAGCACCAAGGCCACCTCTCCTGGGAGGCCCTCCCTGGTGGTGGCCCTGCCTCACATGACCTTTACTCCTGGATGACACTTCCCTATCCCCCCCCACCTCCCTGGTCTGTGGCTACCGGGTTGCAGATTGCACAAAGAACAGGGAAGACTCCTGCAGGACTGAGCACCCAGCCAGGGAGAGGGACAGTGACACCAACCTCCCCTCCCCGGGTCAGCTCCCCAGCTCACAGGTGTGTGTGTGAGGGAGGCCATCCCAGGAAGGATGTGGAGAGGCCACAGGGGAGAGGAAGACATGGTGAGGAGGGGCACAGTGACACCCACAGAGCTCGCAGCTGAGAAGGGACAAAAGCAGAGACAGCGTCCACGGGACGTGTGGCCAAGGAGGCAGAGGATGCATAGGATTCGGGGCAGAGCATCACAGCTGCCCCAGAGCAGAAGCACGGTCTTCCTGGGGTCTTGTTTGCCAAAGAAAATGCTGGAAGGGAAGCAGCAGGGTGTCCAGCTTGGGGGTGTGTGTGTATGTCATTATGGGCACTCAGGGCACTGCAGGGGTACAGGAAAGATGTGTGGCTTCTTTCTTTTTCTGTGCTCCAGGACCACTGAGCTGCACCCCAGCCTGCACCCTTTGCTTAGGCCAGAGCCGCACGTGCGTTAGCACCATGTGCATGGGGCACTGTGATGTCGCTGTTGGTTGACTTTGCTGTGCTCCATCAATGGAAACAGTTAAACGCCCACCAAATATTGTGCAAGGGTTTGTAAACTGGAAACACGGAAAAGGGAGAATCATGAAACTGATTGCAGGAAAGCAGAGCATCCAGACCCCGGCTGGTGCTGAGCTGGGCAAAGTGGTCTCTTTCCTGAGCCCCTCTACTTAGCAGACCCCGCCCCCGCAGCGGGTGGCCTTGTAGAGAGGAGGTTGTGGTCCCCAGGCTGTGCACAGGGTCATGGCTGGAAGGGTGTGCCTGCTGTGTGCTCTGTCTGTTCCTCCTCTTCTAAAGCCACCAGGATTTGACCGGGGAGCCCCTGCCCCCATGGTCTGGCCTAAACCTGTCCCTTCCAAAGCCCCACCTCTAGCACGGCCACTGGATGAAGTTCCCATCCTCTGTGCCAGTAGCCTAGGATCTCAGGGATGAGCTGTGTGAATGGAGCAGCCAGTTATATAAACGAAGGAGACCTAGGACTCAATACAAAAAGAGTTCCTGACTCCAAACCCTACTAGCAACAACAGGTTTCCGCAAAGAAACGGAGTTAAAACACACGCTAGATCAAACGGTTCGCCGTGTCCATACCCCAGTGCGGTCAGCCCTCCCTTAACATGGAAGGATCCTCTCTGTAGAGAGGCTGTGCCTGCCCAGCTCGTAGTAGGCGCTTGTAAATGTGGGCTGCCCAGTGCCCTCCAGGACTGGCCCAGGCCCCTGTCTGCCATACTCTGACCTGTCTGTGAAGCGCTCTCTGCCCTACTCTGATTCACCCACGAATTACCCTTCTCTGTATCATGCTCATTATACAGAAACCCCAGTGAGCTGGAAGATGAATATCCGCCGAGGCTCTCCCTGACTTTTTTTGTTTTGTTTTGTTTTTTGTTTTTTTTTTTTTTGAAACAAGGTCTTGCCATGTAGTGCAAGCTGGCTTTGAACTCACTATGTAACCTAGGCTAACCTCAAACTCACAGTGATCTTCCTGTTTCATCCTCCCGAGTGCTGGAATTACAGGCGTGCACCACCACACCTGGCTTTCCCTGTTTTTCTGTCCCCTCCTCTGATCCAAAGGGCAGGGTTCACCAAGGTCTTGGCACCACCTCATCCCTGAACATGGCTGCAGTCTGCATATTTAGAGGGACCTGGGTTCAGCCTGCTTCACACTCAGAACCAGACAATGTCAGCCAGCAAACCATCCAGCGGGGCCTGGCTCCTGGGGTGTGCAGGGCCCAGGTCACTCCGGTCTGCACTCTATCATCCCCCAGAACCCCAGAGCCCTGAGGGCGGGTCCTCCAGCTGTGCCATATTTGTGAGCCCTGCAGTCACTCGAGAGAGGTGGCCTGGGGGAGATGCACATGCACCCTTGGGCCAGCCTCACGTGACACCCAGCACCCCCACCTGCTACCCCCACCCCAGCAGCCAAGCTTGCAGCCCAGTGCCATGAGCCAGGAGGTGGCTGGTGAATCCCAGGCTCTGTGGGAGAATTCATTTCCCACCTAGAACAAACCCCAGTGTGGACAGAGAGGAAGGCACCACTTCACTGCATTGACAAGTGCTCTTCGCGGGGCTCCCTCTGCAGGGATCTCCCACCCCCAGGGCTGCCGGGTCTCCCAGCCTCTGTGCCTGTTCTTGCCTGGTGGCCATCTGTGCCATGGCCCTCTCCTCAGGGCCTGGGCCTTGGTGCCACCACTGACTAGGGACCCTGGACCAGCAAACCACCCAAGTCCCCGTCCTTTGTAAAGTTTCATAAATCCTAAGCCAGCCCATATTCGATCAGCCACAGTGGAGAGCAGTGTGGCATTGTCCCTTATGCCTGGGATGGAGCAGGAAGGCCTCCCTGTGTGGCTCATTTAGAGACACAGTTTGACTTCCTGTCTATCACACCACACCTCGGGACAAAGCAGAGTGCAGCAGCTGTGGCAGGAAGCCCGGCTTTGTATTGAGGGACAGAGATAAGTGCTCACTGTGCTCGAGAGGCAGGGAAGTTTCCTGAAGGGTATGCCGGACCCAGCAGTGTCCACCACCACAAGCGAGAGGAGCGGTGGTAGTACACACAGGCTGGAGAGAGATGGCCACCACCGGGCTTCATTTGCTTGTCTGTTTTGTGGTCCTGGGAATGGAACCTAGGGCCTCCTGCATCCCAGGCAAGTGCTCTACCACTGAGCTGCACCCTGGTGCTTGTTATTTTGAGACAAAAATCTCACTAAGTTGCCCAAGCTGGACTTGAACTTGTGATCTTCCAGCCATTGCCTCCTGGGTAGCTGGGCTTTCAGGTTGTGCCACCCTATCCAACATTTTTCAGATTTATTTTTGTTTGTTTATTTGGTGGTACTGCGGATTGAACCTAGGGCCTTCACAGAACTACATCCCCAGTCCTCTTTAGTTTTTATTTTAAGCCAGAGTCTCACTAAGTTGCTACGTTGCCCAGACTGGGCAGGAACTTGCCATCCTCTTGCCTCAGCCTCCCTGAGTGCTGAGATTACAGGCCTGCACCACCACCCTTAGCTGAATCATGAGACCCCTCAGTTCTCAGGCGAGTCCTCTCTGGACAGACAATTTGTTTATTCCTTTTTATTTTTCATTAACAATGCTGGATACCCTTGCCTGTGCCGCTTTCCGCGTTTATGCTACATATTTCTCAGGACAGATGCTCAGGAAAGAAATGGTGGGTCACAGGTCAAGACATTCTAGACTGACAGCCAGGTTCAAGGTCAGGATGTTCCAGACGCTGTCCATTCCCCCCAGATGGCCCCGGTGCTGATGGGTTGGTCAGTCTCCCTGCCCCAGGTCGCCTCACTCCAGGTCTCCCCAACACCAGGTTCTGTGGATTTTAAAACTGCCTCTTCAAATTGGGGTGATGCTGCCCACCTTCCCCTACCTCAGGCAGCTATGTTGTCTGTCTTTTATCCTCTTTGTGGCCATCCATTTCCCTCCTTGTGTTACAGCTGGACAGGAATGTCCCCAAGGATCCCTCATTGAAGGCCTGATCCCCCACTCAGCAGTGTCCAGAGTAGGGTCCAGATGGGGCTGGACATGAGGACACTGACCTCGTGCCTGGTGGGATCCACTGCCAGGTTCATGGGGTGGGCGGAAGGAGGGCCCTGGAGGAAGTGAGGCTGGGCGGGCTGGGGGCACTGGGGGTCTGGGGCCTGTGTCTTGTCCTGGCTGTTCCTCTCTCCCTCTCTCCACCTCCCAGACACCATGGGGAGCGGCTGACTCCCCAGCCCCTCTGCTGTGACACTGGGTGTAGCCTCAACCCACAGCAATGGGACCTGCAGCCACAGACAGCTCCTGGGAACAGGAGCCAGGGTAAGTGGTTCCTCCTCAAGTGGTGTTTCTCTATGTTCTGTCTCAGCAGTGCGGTGCTGACCGACACCTGTGAATAACTTCCTGCGGGTCTGGGGCTGTGGATGTCTTTGTACCCCTCCTATCTGGTCTGCAGCAAGTCCTCCAGCACTCAGGACACAGTCCTGTATCCATGACAGATGTCATTGTACTGTGCCTTCTGGTCTGCGGCTCACCTTCGAAAGTCGTGGTTGGTTTCTTCTGTCACACAGAACATTCGCTTTTTTTCTTGCCTGAACCCAGAGAGAGAAAGGTGCTCTCTGCTAGCTCTGACCGTACCAGGGCCTGATTCTTAATCTTAAGGCCTCCTAAACAACCTTGAGGTACGCACTACTATTAAACCTGATTTGGGGGAGAAATCAAGGAGCAAGGGGCAGCCTGTAATTCCCTCCTTAGGCCCACACTGCCTAGAGTGGCAGGTGGGATTCAAACTCAGTGCTTTACACTGATTCATAATAACCCTGAGCAAGTTTCTCACTCTGGCTACGAAGTAGCAGGTCACATCCCCATGGCCTAGGGCACCCAAGCTGAGGGAACACAGCCCTCCTAAAAGCTTTCCTGGGCTGGGTAAGAAGGGCAGGTGGGGAGCACAACAGAGTCTTCAAGCGGATGGCCAAATGCGACCTCAGGGCTGCCTGATCTTCTGAAGAATGCTGTAAATCTATAGTTTGTATGTGAAAATCTCCACTCCCATTAAAACTGATTAGCAACTCATTTTTCAGGCCACTTTCAGGGTCAAATAAGACCTGTCACAAGCCAGGCTCAATCCCCTCTGTAGAACCCTGTCCCCATGGCAGTGCATGTCCTAGCAAAAGGGCCGAGCATCCTGGTGTCGGTGTCCCACACGAATGAGACCCCAGGAGGAAAAGGGCCACTGTTGGGCATGGAGCAGCTCATCCCAAGGCCCCTGCCAGACTCCAGGAGGCCTCACCATTGAACCACACAGTGGTTAAAACACCGGCTCTGTGTTTCAGATTCCAGCTCGCTCCTCGCCTGCATGTGCCCTTGGGAGAGTCACTTAACCTTCCTGCCTCAGTTTCCTCCTCTGAAAAGGAAGATTAAGAATCCTACTCCTTAGGGTCATTGATCATAAAGCACTTAGACTGGGCATGGCTACAGTGGCCCTTGGTGGCAGTCAGCTACTGTAAGGTTATGTCAGACCTCACTCCTCAACACACCATTTCCTTAAGGGCCCCACTCAAACTCTTTTCCCTCCCACTGTCTTCCTCTAGACCCATGCAGCGCCCCTCAGGCAGGAGGAAAGAGCAGCCCAGAGGAGCTCAGCAAGTAGCCGTGGGTCTCACTGGAGACAGAGAAAGAGCCCAGAGGTGAAAGTCACATGAACGGGGGACAGGGAAGTGGGGCTGGCTGGAAGGCTTGGGATGATTTTTTCACTATTTTTTCAGGGAAAATATCCTGATGGGGACAACAACAAGGAAAGAGGCCAGAGAAGGTGCCTCCCTGCACTAATACTGGCACCCAGGACAGAACTGCGGAAGCAGAGGGGGACACTGGCCTCTTCCTCACCACCTTCGTCACTGGCCAAGCCCTGGGCGGAAGGAGGCAGGAGCAGGGGAGGGGAGATCAGAACACTGCATCTTCTGCAGTCCTGAACCTGGATGTTTCTAAATTTTATTTTCCAAGCTGACCTGGGCTGCTGCTGTGGAAAGCCAGCCACAGAGGAACCACTTTGATGGTCCCCGCTGCCTTTCTAAGCAAAACTAGAACTTGTGTCCTTTCACCCACAAAGTCAAAAACTGATCCTATTATTTTACAGGAGAGAGAAGCAGTGGGATCTGTGATCTACTCCAGCCTCCCCAGCAGGTGGGGCGGAGACACCTACATGGGAAATCACTGCACCACCCCAAGATTTCTTTGCATTTTTAGAGGTACAGGGAGGCATCTGGAACAGACTCAGTGTTGACACTGCATCTATTAAAGCTGAACAAAAGACCTTTTCCCATGGCCGGCTGCTGCTTCCTGAATGTATCCGGCCCCGCTGCCTGATTTGAGGGACTGAGCAGATGTTTCCCAGCGGGAGCACAGGAGCCCCAGATGCTGCTCTCTCAGCCACACACACACAAGTACACGCACACATACATGCAGGCCCTGGGGCACACGCGCTCATTGTCCTCTGGTGTTTGGCACGCCTGCCCAGGCCATTTGTAACCTTGGGCTGCAGTTCTGACGGAGAGAGGAGCAGTGCTGCAGACATCCAATCAAATCCTGCCCTCTGTCTTCCCGTTGTCTCCTTGGTAACCGGCACGGGGACACACCAGCGAGCTGGGTACCACAGGGAAACACGCGCGTGCACACACTTGCACACACATTTGCACACACTCACCCTCCTAACCAGCCCTGTTCCAAACACTTGTGCAGGTTAGCACCAAGGACAGCGCCCGCCGCTCCAGGCCCTCTGGAGCGCCTCTCCCAACCAGTCCACACCACTACCACCCTGCTCTTCTTCCAGGGCAGCTCAAGCCTTCGGCCAAGTCCTGAGAAGGCTCCCATCACACAGTTCTCCCACCCAAGGCCATCTTGCCTCTTGTGACCTGGACTCCCTCTGCACCCCTGCCCTACAGACCTCGGCAGACCTGAATTTTCTTCCCTGGTTTCTCATTTCTAGACCAAATCCAACGTCATTTTGAGAGGACTTCGCTGACCACTAGAAACCCCGTGTGGAGGAACCCTCCCCGGCACTCCCCATCCACACGCGTGTGTGCCCACGTTCCTTGTCTCCCCTCCAGAAAGTAAACTCTTCCGACAGGGTCCTCAGCTCATCCCCATCTGAACCTGCAGCAGCCAGCTGAGGGCCCAGGAAATATCTGTTGAATGCATGAAAAGTCCTCTCCCCTCACTGCTCTTCACTCCGTTTTTCTGTTCGGAGGGGACTCAGTGACTTCTCTGAGCCCCTCGCCCCCGATTGCTAACACCCCAGGAGTCCACTGCACAGCAGATAGGACAGGATGGGGGAAAGGCAGATTCCGCCTGGAACCAAGCTTCTCACCCAGCTGGCTGGGTGCCCCCTCCTCCAAGCAGCCCCGCATAGGAATCTCACCACTTCCAACCCTGTGTTCCCCAGCTCTGGGTACCCTGAACTCTTGCTATTTGCTGGGGGCAGGGTGAGCTAAAGGCTGGGGTTCATCTTTGTGCCACCCACAGACACCAGCTGAATTCTGGGGTGTGGGGTCCCCATGAAGTGTGTGCTGCAATGAGCAGAAGAACTTACCCACTGTCTGCAGGAACACAAAGGCCAAGCTTCCCCAAAGCACTGTGAAACAAGGCCCCCAGGGCCCCTGGCCCTACAGCCCCATGTTCTCAGGGGACACGGCCACTACTCCAGGCTCTGGACACTGGAGTGGCGCACGCTGGTGCGGGTACGTCTATGGCAGCACATTGCTCAGCTCACCTCCAGGGCAAGACCACCCAGGAGACAATCCTACCGGGTGCTGGAACCTCATAGTGGAGAGCCCAGCATGGGCTCCCACAACCCGGGAACTGGCTTGGGCCTAAGCCCCCCAAATCTGAATAAAGCAGATCCAACAATCAAGAGCAGGAGGGAAGTTGGGCTTGATGAGCACCCACTGTGTGCCGGCTGCCCGGGACCTCAGCACAGACCTGCAGGGCGGTGCTCCAGCTTCATAGGGAAAGGGAATCTCAAAAGTTAAGGACCCCATCCAAAGCCACCCAGAGGGCACCGAGGGGCTGGGATGCACAGGAGCCTGCTATCCAGCCACCCACGGCCCAGGCTAGGGCACGCCTGGGCCCCATCTCAGAGCTGCTCCCACAAGACCCAGCCATGTGGGAAATCCCAGCCCAGGGAGCTGATTTCTCTGTGGCCTAGAGCAAGTGGAGGTTTTCTCTTTTAAACAAGTAATTTCCTGCCAGTGTGGGTAGCTGGGTCAGTCCTCTCTGATTTAGTGCTGGGCTCAAGGATCAATCTCAACTCAGATTTTCCAAGGAAAATTTGAGCACCTCCTGGAACAAGATGCAGCCAGGGATGGACAAAGCAATCGTGGCTGCCACAAGACCCCCTGCCTCATTCATGTCTCACATATACCTCACGCGGCCCTACGTGCGGGAGCCTTGAACAAGAGGCCCATGTGCCCCCCCACGCCTCCTGCACCAACCACACCGGCCTTGGCACATGGCCCACGTGACCCATCACACAATACACATGTGCACGTGCACACACACACGCATGCAAGCACGAGGGTGCCCTGTGTTACACTGGCACCAAGGCCTCGTTACTTCCTTCCCAGGGCCTCGGGAGGGAGCAGGGTGGCTGGTGCAGAAGCGTCTGGCTTCCTGAAGGCTGACACTCAGGCCGGGGCTATGGCCAGGTCTGGCTCTGCAGGGACCCCTCGGTTCACCACTCCCAGGCCAGGCACCTCTCCAGGTCCCCACCCAGCACCATGGGAGCACCAGGCAGCCCTTGGGGGTGTGGGGGCTGCCCCTCAGCCTGCCAGGGTCCAGGGCACTCTCAGGACAGGGGCCCTGCTCAGCCCTGGGGGCGACACCAGCCACCCCCAGTCCTTTTTCCACACATTGGCTTGGGCTGGAAGTGGGTCCTTTCCCAAGGACCCAAGGCCTAGCCTGGGGGACCTAGAGGGAGGGGTGGAGAGCACCGAGAGTTGTGGGGTCATTCAGTTTCTGGTTCCATCCCAACTGTCCACCCGTAGGCTGTGTGACCTTGGGAAAGAGGCTCAGACTCTCTGAGGAGATCCTCCTCCGAGAAGTGGAGAGGATGCTGGTGCGTGGACGTGAAGGTTAAAGGCAGAGGCCGAGCTCTGGTCTGGCACCCCGATGGCCCACTCGCCGCCAGGGTGCAAGGACAGCGCGAGGCTCACTGGTAGCACCAGCCAGGGTGTACAGGACAGTGACAGGGACTGTGCTGCGGCAGGACCGGCGCGGGGCGTGCGAGGGAAAGTTGGGCGAGGGTTTCCAGGGTCCAGCGCAGGCTGGGTGGGGGGTTTGGAGGTACAGGGTGTGGGCGTCCCGGGGTCCCCGGGTCCCGCGCGCTCGGCCCCCACCCCTCCTGCCCCACGCGCCCTGGGGACCCTTAGGCTGTGCGTCCCCCCGCCGCCCGGGTCGCCCTCCCCACCCCGTCCCTGTCCCCCGTCCCTACCTTCGTCTGGCAGCCGCTGCAGGCAGAACGCGAGGTTGCGCCGCCAGCCCCGCATTCCCAGTCCCGGTCCCGGCGCACAGGGGACGGAGCCGGGCGCCGGGCGCAGGGGATGGGGCGGGGGACAGGACCGGGACGGGGACAGGGACGGGACCAGGACGGGACGGGACGAGGACCGGGACCGGCCGGGAACGGGGACTGGCACCGGCCGGGGACGGGCCAGGTCCGCCCACCGCCGCCAGCCCGCCGCGCGGAAGCAAGCGGTGAATGAGCGCGCGGACGCGGCTGCGGGAGCGCGGTGCGCGGCCGGGGCGGGACAAGTGGGAGATGAATGGGCCGCAGAGGCAGGAGAGCCGCGGGGCGACCCCCTCCCCGCAGCAGCAGGGCCGGGCAGAGGGAACCGGCATCCCAACGGGGGAGCGTTGGGAAGCTTCGAGAAGTGAGGACTGGGAGGGAGCCCCGTGTTTGCTGCATGTGCAGGAGGGGGCGGCCTGCGCTTGCGGCTGCTCCAAATGTGGTCCCCCCACCCCCGGACAGGAGCCTGGGTGGCAGATTCGCTCACCTCCCGTGTAATCTCTTTGTGTCTCTTGAAATTTTTGATTATGTGCCCCCCCCAGCAGAGGTGAACACCTTTAAGCAAGTGTATTTTAAACTAATGCTAAGAAGTGCTTGGGTGGAAGGTAGCTCAGGGACAGAACTGGCCACCTCTTTTGTGGGCGGCCCTGGTTTCCATCCCTGGTCAGTGGCCTCGGCCTGGTCCCTGGGTACTTGGTGTCAGCCCTGTGTCCTAGGAGCCTCCAACTCCCATCAGCAAAGCAGAGCTCTTGGTGGGTAATGAGCCCATTGAACAGATGATGTCACGGACTAAGAGAGGCCAAGCTTCGCCTAAGCACACACAGCCAGGAGCAGAACTGGTGTCGGAACCCAGATCTGCTTGAGGGCACCCCAGGTGGCACTGCCCCTACAGCCCACACTTAGCACTTCCTTATGTGCTCCCAAGACCCTCCTGATTCTGTCCCCACTCATATCAATCCCAAATCATTAACCATGAGGCAGTGGGCCCAGGCCCGGGCAAGGGAGGGCAGGGTGGCCATGGCCCGCGGAGTGCTGACTTGGAGCTTGTCTTAATGTCTAGGCATTCTGACAAGGAAGCCGGTGTCTCCTGGCAGTGGAACTGCAGATCAAGCTGCCTGCACCCAGATTGATGGCCCCACGGAAGGATGCCCACAGTGATAGGGCTGGAACTGCTGCCTGAAGGGACAGAAGAGGACCAGAAGGCCCCTCAGGGGCCAGGGTGGAGTTTGATGGGACCGTCAAACCTCCAGGGCAGGAGAGTGGATGGACACAGGGTGAGAGCCACACATGACACACTAAGCCTGGGTAGAATTGGGGTGCAGAGAGGCTGTCCCAGCTCCCCAGTGCCTGAGGACCCTGCTGGAGGACTTGAGTGTGGGATGCAAGGATGCAGTAGCCAAGGCCCGGAGCCCTGGCACCTGTCTTCTCGAGCCTCACCCATGGCATCCGCACATAGCCTGGGCTTCCTCACAGCATGGCAGCTGGGAGGCAATTCAACCTCTTCCGTGGGGCTCAGGCTTCAAGAGTGAGTGTCCTGCAGCATGGGGTGGGAGTCTCATCCCTTGTATGAGCCACCCTTGGAATCATCGTTTCTGGTCTCCTCTATTGGGCAAAGCAGTCATGAGCTGCCCATATTCCAGGGACAGTGGCAGTCTCCACTTGTCATAGGAGAGGGTTCACTACTATTTTATTTTTTGTTTTGTGTTGTTTTTGATACCAGCACTTGCTAAGTAGTTCAGGCTGGACTTGAACTCACTATGTAGCCCAAGCTAGCCTCAAACTCATGGCAATCTTCCTGCCTCAGCCTCCCAAGTCCTGGAATTACAGGTGTGTGCTACCACACCTGGCTTTCACTGTTATTTTAGAAACTTATGGGAGGGGCAGTGAGAGGAAGCAGAAGGGGAGTAGGAGTAACAAGAAGTAGTATTGATGGTAGGAGAAGTAACAGGAAGTAGCATTGATGGCAGGAGGAGAAGTGGAGTGAAGGAGGAGTCAGGAGAAAACTTTCACTAGGAGTGGTAAAAGTAGAAATACAAAAAGGAGAAATAGTAGGAGAGGTAATGTTAAGAATGGTAACAAGAAAAATCATAGCAGAGGAAGAGGAAGAACTGTGGCAGGAGCAGGAAGAATAAACCAGTAGACTGGGTATTATGGCAGAAAGAGTAAGAGGAGAAGTGGCAATGGGAGACCAATATTTGGGGGTGTGTTAGGCAGTTTTCTGCTTCTGTAACAGATGCCTGAGAGCAGTAACTTGTAAAGAAAGAAGTTTCATCTTGGCTCACAGGCTGGAGTTGTCGTCCATGATGGGTTGGCCCTGTTGCCTTTGTCTCTGTGCAGAAGCTGTGCATCATGGCAGAAGCCCCTGTGTGATGTCATCTATGTCTAGATGTTCCCCAAGAGCCTCCTGCACTCAGAGGTGGGTCCTTTGGAGGAGGATTGGACCATGGGGGCTGTAACTAAATGTGCTGTTGGCGGCGGGGCATGGTAGGAAGAGGCGGTCACTGGGGCGCAACCTGGAAAGGTGCATCTCCCTCCCCGCCCCGCCCCGTTCCCTGGTTGCAATGAGGTGAGCAGCTCTCCTCCTCCAGGTCCTTCCACCATGCCTTCCTGCCTGAGCTCCCAGCGGCCCTGACTGTGGAAGGTGTCAAGCTTTGCGCGTGCTGAGCTGGGCTGGGCATGCGGTGGCCTGGGCGGGTTCAGAGGAACAGTCATAGGGTGGCAGGAAGATCCGTAAGTAGGACAGGGGAAATGCAGTGGTCACCGGGACAATGACAAGAAGGAAGAACAATGGGCACCAGCTGTCCGGCCTTGAGCTCACCTCCAGCTGTGTGGCCTCCAGTGACTTTCTGACCTGTGCTTGGTGTCTCTGTCTGCAAGATGGGGACAATGATGCTGACCCCCAAGGGGGGCAGCCAGCGAGTGGCCAGAGGAAGGACAGGCTAAGCCCACACCTGCCTCGGTGGTGGTCCCAGTGTGCCCGGACCACCTTTCACTGGGGCCATCTTGTGTGCCCTGGGAGCTGGTAGGGGCCGTGAGACCTGCTGCCTTCAGGAGTGCAACCAGAGTGGGGACCACACTTGGCCAGGTCATTGGCTACGGTGAGCAGCCTTGGGCCAGGGCACTCGGAAGACGGGGACAGTGCCCTGGAACATGGGGCTCAGTTGCACGGGTGAGGTGCATGGCTGGGTCCATGGGGCAGCGGCTGAGCCCAACTGCCAGGCATGGGAAGGCACTGTTACTAGGTATCTTTTGGTTTTTGGTTTTTGGAATCAAAGCGAGGAATTTTACTGGCACTTAATGTATGAATCAAGGGTATATGAGTATCTAAGCAGCATTTGGAAACATCTTATTCTGGAGTAGAGGGCAGTATATCTACATCTTGCCATCACCCCCAGGTCATCCCCAGAGGCCACACCCCAGCTCTGTCCTCCCACCGCCAGTGGTCACCAGGGAAGGTGCCCCGGCTCCTGTCCTTGGAACACCATTCCGCTAGCTGCCGCTGCCCAGAATAGGCCGGGCATCAAGTGAGGACTGCACTGAGGCCACTGCCAGCCTTCCTGTCACCAGTTCTGGGCGTGGCTCTGGCTGCAAACCTGTGTCTCAGTCAGAGACCTGCCTGCCCCTGCCTACCCTTTCTGAGGCTACCTCGTGGGTGGTTCACAGAGGCCCCGACACCCCAGCTACAGGGCCTTCAGACGAGGACTCCTTCATGGTGACAATTCCCATGGCGGGCTTCTTAGTAGAAATGGCAGGAGGTGGAAAGATGCGTTTAGATGCCATGGGGAATGGCTAGCCTGAGATTCCACAGGCAGGGACAGCACCCTTTAAAATAAAGATGAAAGAAAAACAGCTGGAAGAATGTTCCTCATAGCCCCACAGTAACAGGCAGAGGCTGGGAGTTCTCCAGGCAGAGGGGAAACAATCCCACCCGGAAAGGTGAATGTACAGGAAGGAATGGAGGGTAAACTTGGGTTAAATTGAAATGAAACCTGGCTCACAAAAGCTATAATAATGTCTTCTGGGTCTTGAACATTGCATGGTTAAAATGCATGACAACAGCAGGAAAGCCAGTGTGGGTGGAGCTGAAGTCATCAGAGTCTACGCTGTCCCTATTGTGACGTGAGCACCCACTTGCAGGGGCTCAAATGGGCCTGAGACACTGCTATGATTAAAGCAACCACTGGACAATCGAGAAAGGTGTAGGCGACAAACCAAGGGAGTGTGGAACAATAAAATGTACTTCTTGATTACGCCAAGATTAGGGCAGGAAGAAGGAAACTAAACAAAAAATGGTGGAACAGATAGAAAAAATAGCAAGATGGTAAATGTATAATAGAATCGATCCTGTAAGTATTTTTACTTTATTATTATTACTTTTGCAGCGCTGGGATCCCAACCCAAGGCCACGTGCATGCTCAGCAAGCACTCGACCACTGAGCTGCACCCCAGCCCCTCAATACATGTTTTAAAAGTCCAGTACCACGGGCCTGTGCCCAACCCAAGGCACACACGTCACTAAGGCCAAGCTCCTGCCACCGTATAGTTTAGGAGAGATTTTAAGGTGAGAGAGAGAGAGACATTGGTCCTGTTGGAATTGGAGGGAGGCCTCATCATGCAGCTGGCATTTGGCTGGGCCTTCTGCCACTGGAAAGACTTTTGTAGGAGGTGGAGCAGGCCCACAGGCAGCAGAGGGAGTAGGATTCTTGGGTATCCAAGAGACAGAACAGTTGGAAGGAGTAGAACATTTGCATATGCAAATAAGGGGAGA
Source organism: Erethizon dorsatum (assembly GCA_028451465.1). Taxonomy (NCBI): domain Eukaryota; kingdom Metazoa; phylum Chordata; class Mammalia; order Rodentia; family Erethizontidae; genus Erethizon; species Erethizon dorsatum. The sequence continues at coordinate 36,145,519 of CM051831.1, forward strand.
GCATGATGAAGACCAGCGAGGAGATGCCTTCAACACTGGCCCAAGGGGGCCCACACCTCCTAGTAGGAGTCTGGCATTCACCCATCAACCCTCCTGCTCTGCAGAGGAGTGAACCGAGACTTGAGGGCAAAAGGACATCTTTTAGTACACGCAGCACAACGAATCTGAGACTAAAACTTCACCTGTCCCAAAAGATTTGTGAGGTATCACCCTGAGTTTGGGGCAACCCGCCCCCTGAAGTCCAGGTGCAGGCTGAGCCCCTCCTGGCTGGCTTCGGGGAAGGGTCCCCATCTCGACATCCCTGCCTGTCTTTGTGTGGATGTCACATGGCCCCTCACTGATCTACCTCTTCCTCAAGGGCATGGGTTGGGGACTGAGTATCCTGGATGTGGTTGCCACCAAGCCAGACCCCAGAGAGGGACAGGCAGCCCATCCAGGCACAGAGCAGGACCAGGGCAGCAGAAGGCCAGGTGACCTTGGTTGGCTTGAATCTGCGTCCTGTGTCCCTGTCCCTGGGCTAGTGGGGAGGAGGGGAGCCATGCAGACCTGCCAGGCGGAGGCCAACCCAGGCCCGCTACAGGAGCAGACCCAGACATGGAAACACATGTGTGTCATAGTCCAAGGCTCTGAGGCTGGTGGCTGCTTGTTATGCAGCAGTGTTGTCAGCCAGGTGACTGACACAGAAGGGAAGGAAAACAGAGCCACTCTGAAGACAGCGCCTTGGAATTCGCAGGCAGTTTCCATGTGACGGTGTGAGCAGGGGCCTGGGAGGATTTGGGGTTGCCTGGCGGTCAGGCTGCCCAAAGCACAAGCAGGGAGGCACAGGGTCAGAGGCCAGTGAGGGCAGGGGTGGTAGAGACAAGGGAGCCACCAAAGGCTCTGGATGCGGAAACAGGATGTGGCCAGTGTGATGACCTGTCTCCACCAATGCACTTTTGTCCCTTCTGTTCCCACAGAGAGATGGGTGCTTCCTGCTCCACGAGCTGCCAGAATACCAATCTATCTGAGAATGCAGAGGCCCTGGGTAGTGGGAACCCTGCGCCTGGGCTTCCCCATGTATCTGTGGCTCTATGATCTTTAGATGTCTCCAATTCTTTAATGTCAAATGACTCTAAGAAGGGGTGTTGCTTTTGTCCCCTTTATGTGGGTAAGGATGAGATAGGCAACTTGTCCAAGGAAGCAGCAGAACCAGGCCTCCCACACAGGTGGCCAGGAATCCTGGGTTCAGAGAAATAGTTTGTTGAATGAATCAAAGACCTTGCTCCACATCTCACAGGGAAACTTGGATTCTGAGCACTGACTGCACTGCCTCCAAAGCCTGGTCACTGAATTACAATCTGAAGTTGAGTCAGCAGGCTCCCTCGGGATGTCCTGGCTCTGGCCTTCATATGCAGGCTTCACTGACCCCGTCTTCTTGGGGCACAGATGTCCACTGCTCTACCTGGGGAGCAGACTTGGGTGGCTCTGGCACCCAGCGCAGGATCACATGTCCCTCCCGGCCACCAGCACCTGCCAGGCCCCAGCTCTGGCCACCTTGGTCACATGGGCAAGCAGGGTGCACCGGCAAGTCAGGATGCTGAGACACCGTGGGGCACAGATGAGGTCCTCTCCAGGTGCCTGCAGCCAGATCCCCTCGGGTCTCCTCAGCCCCTCAGCCCCTCCTTGGCGGCAACAGTGGGTCAGTGTTCCGGGACCCCGGCTGCTGCCTCCTGTGTTCCTGCCAAATCCACCAGCAGGAGCTGGAACCTGGGCTCAGACTCAGGGCTGCAGATTTTGAAACTCAGAAGCCCGAAGTGGGGAACCAATGCCATTTGAAACTCAAAGGCTCTGCTTTTGAAATCAAAACATCCAGACTTTCAAAACCCAAAGCTCCCCTGCTTCTACTGCCACGTTTCTACTACTCATTCTTGCCTTGAACGGCAAAGCCAGGGCTCATGCCTGGAAAAGTGTGCGTGTGCCCAGGCATTGGGAAATATCGGTGAAGAAAACTCCGACAGATCCTCTCTCCTCCTAAGAACCAACTGGCCCTTGGTTAACTCACCAGCTCTGCCTGCCTGGAAACCTGATGAAGCTTGAACATGTCCCCGGGTGACACAGCCTGGAGGGGGTGTCCTCTGGTTGGAGAATGGCCTGGAGGCCACCTGGCTCGATGGCTAGGCAGGTTCCCGGCAGGACCCTGGACGCCCTCTGTGTGGCACTGGTGGCCTTAGGGATGTGACTCTCAGGCCCACTCCAAGATGCGTGTTCCCGGGACCTGGGTGTCACCTGGGGCCCAGACAAGACCAACTCCAGGCTGCAGTGGGGAGTCCGGAGGGTGGGAAGGACCAGGTGCTGCCCTCGGGCAGGCTTGGTCCTGGGCTGTCCTGAGGGACACTGTGTCCTACAGCTGGGTGTGGATTTCACTTTTTAGTTGAACCAGAAGAGACCCTGGTGATGTCCCCATTGGCACACATCTCTGTGTTGGTCACAGCCTCGGAGGCCCCTGGAATGCACCGGTAGCTGCAGCAATGTCTCAAAGTGGGGGAGCGAGTACCTGCTCGTGCGCAGGACTCCTGCGCAGGGTAGAGGAGCTCTTGACCTCTGTTTGCACTGCCCAGGGGTAGGAGAGCCGCTCTGGCTCACGAGGGGGAGACCGAGGCCCCCAAGGCAGAGACTTGCCTGGGTCACATGGGGCCTGTATTCGAACCCAAGCCTGCTTGGGAGGCTCCCATTCCATCACAGGCTAAGCAGCCCTTCTCTGATATGTGTGGGACCAGACATGTTTCTGACTTTGGATTTGGTTTTTATTTTGCAATATTTGCATAGACATAATGAGATATCATGGGGATGGGACCTAATTCCAAACAACATTCATCGTTTCATATATTCCTCATTCACAGAGACTTAAGGTCATTGTATCCAGTGTTTCTGGTAATTTTGTTCATGAAACAAAAGTTTCACAGTGTGGAATTTTCCACTTGTGGTGTCCTGTTGGTGCTGGAAGGTTTTGAGTTCTGGTGTGTTCTGGATTTCGGATCTTCAGCTTGGGGACGCTCACCCCGCACTGGCGGTGTTGGGTTGGGCCAGGAGACCATGTGTGCTCCCCCAGACCTCCGACCCCTCCTGAATAAACAGACAGAACCCTGCCCCAGGGAGGCTGGAGGCTCGAGTCTGCCTGGGTTCTGGTGCCAGGCAGCAGGACACAGTGGCTTCCAAACCTCTCCTCTGCCCAGCCCAGCTGCTGCCATCCCGGGGGCCATGCCATCTGACAGCAGCTTCTCAGTGCCGCTGGCCATGTGGCAGATGTCCCCAGTCCACAGGACAGCATTTTCAGGGCACAGATGGTCTCTGGGCACAGCTGGGACAGAGGTCTCAGCTGTGTCCATAACCAAACATGATCTGCTATGGGAAGATGATTGCCAGCATCCCTGATCGCCCCTGGGAGTGCGAGCAGGTATTCTCCATGGCATTCCAGAGCATTCCATGAGCACCCACCACACGTGGGCATCGTGGGGGCCACTGCCTGTGGGTGTGTGGAGTCCTTACCCACCAGCCTCAGTCTAGGTTAGCAGACAGAACTAATCAAGTTCTAAAATATAAACGCAAATACATTTAACATATAGTTTTAAAAAGCCAATAAACATTACAGTGCAAATAGAAGACGCTATGCTAACTGGAGAAGGGGTCTACTGTCAACTGCTGTCGCTGCCCACCAGCCTCACACTCTTAGTGTTCCCTTGGGGACCTGGCTATACCTTCCACCCACCCAGTTTTATTCAGGCCAGATGAATTCAGGGAGTTTAAGGCAGGCACAACCCCCTTGCCAATCAGAGCACGACTCTCGATCACATCGATGGTTGGTCAGAGACGTACATGTGACCTAAGTCTGGCCAATGAGATTCAACTCTGGGACTTCTGTAGAGAAGACAGGGAGAAGGAAGTTGTCATTCCACTGGGCTTTCTAAACTGGAAGGTCAAAGCCTTGTACCTGCTGGGGACCTGGGGAGGGCACACCTAAGCCTGAGACTCGGAGAGTCCTCCCTAGGTAGCTTCTTGGCAAGGCCCTTTGAGACCGTGATCCCACTGCACCTGAAGACAGATGCCCTGGGCTTTGTCATCTACATGTTTGGCTCCAGTCTTTGGGTTTGTTTTCCCACCACCCATATTTGCGAGCTGCCTACTGCAGGATGAAGTCTGGAGTGTCCCTGGGAGGCACCCCTCATGCCAGCACTGCAGGATAACCCTTGTAACCTGGACGAAGAGCCGAGGCCAAGGCAGCAGTGGTCTTGGGGAACTTGGGAAGGGGATGCACCTTCATCCTGTGCAGGCAGAAAAGGATTGGTGAGGGAACCTGTCCTGGAGCAAGGGCGTTCCTCAGCCACACTTAACACTTAAACCACTGACGCACGCCTCTCACTGCCATAGGAGTCGATGCCCATCTCTGCCAGTTCCAACCAGACTGGCACAAAAATGAGTGCCCCGGAGACAGAGATGGAGATGGAAGCACTCTGGCCACTCCCTTGAGGGTGAGGCCTGAGGCTGTGGAGGCCAGAGAATAGGAAGGATGGGAGAGAGGGAGGGAGGGAAGGGGAAATGGACCCGGGGCACACCCAGAGTCACAGAGCTGAGGTTGGCCCAGGCCACACAGCCAAACAGCATCAGGAGGTGGCCCGGGCACCTGTGCTGGCACTGCTGGACGTCACTGGAGAGCTGTGTGGTCTATACGGAGGGTTCCTGAGGAGCCACTGAGGTGGTCCGGGGGGCTCCAGTGTGGCCCAGGACCTCAGGGCACCATCTACAGGATGGTGAGGAGCACGTGGTTGCTCAGGTCTTGATGGCCTTGGGTTCTCAACCCCGTTCTTGTGTCTGTGTGGGCCTTGGAGGAACCGTGAGAGCACCCTAAGCCCATGGGGTGGGGTCAAAACCACGATGCAAATGAGGTGATAATGAATCCTAACTGAGTCAAGCCCCTGCACGTGCGCCGCCGACATGGCAGTATCCTCAGCAGCGGTGCTCCGCGCAGATTCCACGACCCTCATCTCGCCCCGAAGCCTGCGACACACGCGCCCTCTCGTCTGTCCTGCTGGGCTCCAGCTGTCAGGACCAGGTGCTTCCTGCAGTTTGGGGGATCTAGCTCCCCCTTTTCTCTCTGCCCCCAGGCCCCTCCATCCAGGAATTTCTCCTCCCACCTCCTGCCCCAAGGAAGGGGGCAGAGGCAGAGTCCATGCGGGTCCCGCCCCTGCTCCCACGGCTCTGCATCCATTAGACTTGACTGCTTTGGCACGCTGTGCACACTTCCGGCTCAGGTTGCAGGGTTTAAGGCTGTGTGAGTGGAGAGGAGCTTTCTATAGGAGACAGTGTAAAGTCTCCGTGACCCCAGTGAGGCCTGGCCCACCCCATCGCCATCTACTCCTGCTCCCCTTGGCCTCCTGCAGGAGAAAAACCAGCTTTGCAGCCTAGCATTCAAAGGTCCCTGCATCATCTTCGGCACCTTGGTCATCCTGAAGGGTTCCCAGCTCCCACCTCAGGGCTCTGTCATGCTATTGCCTCTGCCTCAAGTACCAATAAGAAACTTCTATTTATTCCTCAAAACCCAGGTCAGAGATTCCCTCTTCAGAAGCCCTCCTACATCCTGAGCTACCCTCTTACCCATGGCTTCTTTGTGTCTTATACACACCTTACACATGGTTTGAACTTTTCATAGCCATTGGTTTAGGACAAAAAAGGGGGGGAGGACTCACTGTTTTATGGCAGGCTGGCTGCAGGCACAGTTGGAGCAAAGGGTTAAGCAGTGCCACTGTGTTTCCAGCCGTGCACCGGCCCTACCTTCCTCAGTGGCTCCTCTCACAGGCGCCCTAGACCCCTCTGAGGCTGCAGCCTTGCTTTCCCGCCTTGAGGTCAGCAGAAGCCCCCGCCACTCTCCCAACAGTCCCACCACAGTCTCAGAACTGAGTTCCATTGGTCCAGTCTGGGTTACAGGGTGATCCTTGGACCAATCACTGTGTCCGGGGATCAACAGCACTGACTGGCCCAGCCGGATCACATGCTGGCCCTGGTGCCAGAGGGACAGAGTGGGTGGGGCACTGTCCACACTGTGCTGGGGTGGTCCAGGTGTCTCCTCCTGCCGGGAGAGGACAGAACCTTCCGAGTGATACTTCCAGATCATCTCTCTGGCCCCGGGGAAGAGTGCATCACGAATGGTCACTACCTGGTACTTTTTAGGCACTGACTGGCTGTGTACATCACACAGCCAGTAACTGGGAGGTGAGTGTGACCAAGGTTTGGTAACCTGTGTATGAAGCGGGGGTCATCAACTGAGGCTCTGGTCAGGTCCATTCCACACAAGGTTGGTGGCATGGCCCTTCTGGAACCTTCCAGTCCTGGGGAAGTAGGGCACCCTCCATCACAGGTGACCAAAGCCAGTCCACGGACCTATGCAGCTTGTCCGAGGAGGCTGACACTTGGGACTTTCCTGCCCGGCTGCCATGGAGGTTGGCACATGGGGCTTTCTAACAGTTTCCTAAAGGCTCTCAGTTTGCAGGGTGGGAGGGAAGGATCTGTTCACCTTTGGGATTTGGGAAAATTGCCCATGACCCTTTGGGTTTCCTCAGGAGCCTGGCCTGTGGACAGGGAAGGGAAGTGAAGGCGCTCAGGACCCGCCAGGACGCAGTGACTCCGGAGAGTTGGGGAGGGACAGCTCGATTGTCCTACTTGAGGGCCTAGGGAAGTGGCCTGGTTCTGCACCAACTGTAAGCTCAGCCATTAGTCAGGGCTGTGCCCACGGAATGGGGCCCTGGCAGCAAGTCCAGCTGCAAGAGAGAGGCCCTGGGCACTGCCGGCTGGTGGCTGTATGGCCGCCAAGGGCTTTCGGGCTGCAGGAGCCACTTTCTCCCATGCTGGGCACCAGTCTCTGTGGAGAAAAAGGATGGGCTATTGCGAATCAGGCACCCCAGGCTCACTGCAGGGCATTCAGGCAGCTCATTTCTTGTGTGTCCCATGGTCCCATCAAGGCCAGGCTGTGCAGACCATTTCTACTCTGCTGTTCCTGTCACCCTTTTGCCATGGTCCTTGGTTTTTACCAGTTGCACAAAGACGACCAAAGAAGAAACGGTTAACTCAAACTGGGGCACCTGTGGCCAGGAGACAACACAGGCTAATAGTTTTCATTGCTTCTGAGAAAATCAGGGTAAAATACTCCGGATGCACAAAGGGAGACACAGCTGTGTGGCAAACACCTGTGCCCTCACCCCATGGCTTCTTGAGCCCAGCCATCTCCCCTGAGCCCCAGCCCTCAGCCTTGAGAAACACAGAGCAGGAGGCCAGGTCAGGTTCCATCCTGCCCCTTGCAGCCTGTACCTCGGACACCTCGCTTCTGTCAGCCTCAGTTTCCTTATCTCTAAAATGGGGATCATGCCAATATCTACCTCTGGCAGAAAGTGAAGAAAGCTGTGAACCGATTAAAAATAAACTAGGTGGGGGCTGGTGAGATGGCTCAGCGGCGTAAGCGCCTGCCTTGCAAGCGCGAGGGCCCGAGTTCGACTCCCGGAACCCACATACAAAAAAGGGGCCGGTGATATCGCTCAGCGGCACGGGTGCCTGTTGGCGCATGAGGTCCTGAGGTCGACCCCCTGGTACCCACACAAAAAAATAAACTAGGTGGATGGTGCCTTTTCTTTTGGCAGAATTTTCCGCTGGGTTTCTTTTTTTTTTTTTTTTTTTTGGGTAAATATACTCTATTAGGTATAACAGAGCTCCGCACCCAAAAGAGAATACAAATTATTTTAAAGCACCAGATGAACATTTACACTGGCCACAAAAGAAGCTGTAATAAATTTCACAGGATATCTTACTGACCATGTCATCTGACAGTAATGTACTAATACAAATAAGACTGAAATGCGCTTGCCTCTTGCAATTTTGCTGGCTCCCTGGGCCCTCTGATCTATCCTGTCTGTTCTTCCTCCTGGATTGCTGGGTGGCTTGGGGAAACATGAAACTCACTCTACATAGCAATTCAAGTTCTTTAGCCTATGCTCTCAAACTCAGCCCCCAAACCTGCTTTCCTCAGCCAGATACATATAGGCATCCAGAACCAAACAGGCCAACTTTTGATTTACCAGGATCTGCCCTCTGAATATTTTGCTTGTTTGTTTGTTTTTGTTTTTGAGACAGGGTCTCACTATGTAGTCCAGGCTGGCCTTCAACTCACTTATGTAGTCCAGGTTGGCCTCAAACTTATGGTGATCCTCCCGCCTCAGCCTCCCAAATGCTGGGATTACAGGCATGTGCCACCACATGATTTTAATGATTTTAATGGCAACTTCATGCACCATCTCCACTGGGTTTCTTGATGAACTTGAGAAGTCCACTCTGTCTTTTCCTCTTTCCCTGGTGGCGCTCTTTTCTTGAGGAGTTTCCATGACAACTGAGGGCTCCAGGCTGGTAGTGTAGCTCAGTGGCAGAGCGTGTGCTCGGCATGTGAAAGCCCCAGGGTTCACCCCCAGCTCTGCCAAAATGTTAAAAAGTCTTGGTGAGAGTGGGCAGAGGCCAGGGGCCCCTTGCCATGCTGGTCAGCACCAGAGGGAGGATTCCCACTTTCTGCTGTCCAGGAGGGACGGTGAGTCCTGCCAAGTGTGAGTCCTCCCACAGCGATATCAGTTCATGACCTCACAGAGGTACCTTTGTGCCTGGGGGAGAGGTACATATGGGGTTGGCATCAGGGTGTCCTGTCCCCAACACATTTTTATTTTCATCATTTTTATTCTGTTACAGTAAAATCCAAATATCTTGATGTTCCTTCAGAAATCCTTGGAAGTCTATTTTCTCCCAGTTGCTGGGACTAAAGGGCAAAGAGAACTTATGCTCTAAGTCACCTGCCCCCCGCAAGAACAACTTTACAAGAGATGTGTTGGTTAGCTACCGCTGTGCAACAAATGTGACAATCTCTATGGGTAAAAAAAACACACATTGCTCATGAGACCAGGGCTACAGGTTGGCTGGGCAGTTCTGCTGTCATGAGTCTGAGGTCAGCTGTGGATAGGGCAGGTGGCTCTGCACCTCTGACCTGGGTTCTCTCCCATGTTGGAAGTCAGCTGGCTGCAAACTGGCCTGGGGCATGAGCTGGGCTCCTGGGCTCACCGTCCTCCAGCTGTTGGACCCAGTTTGTTCTTATGGGACATGGTCACTTCTGCCCTGCTCCACTGGCATAACCAGCCATGCAGTCCTGGGGAAACAGGGTCCCTCTTCCAAAAAGTTGGCTGGGAAGTCACCTGCAGAGGGATGTGGGAACTCAGAGCTCTGCCACCTCTCACGTACCCAGCTTGTCTGCCTCTGCCTGGCAGAGGCCAGCTCATTGTGCCTCTGGGCAGAAGAGAGAGCCAAGGGAGGAAGGGAAGGAGGACCGGGGTGAGGGCAGCCTCATGTGCCCTCCCTGTCACCCGTGCTGAGTGCTGGGAGGACTTGCTCAAGCACCACGTGTCCATGTGTCCTGTTCCATACATCGGCTCAAAACGGTGCCATGTTTCATGTGCCACGTGTTTCTGCACACGAGAAGAAAAGACGGCTCTCTATTAATTAGGACGCCGTGAACACAGCATAGTGTGAACAAGGACAAGCAGAAATCTCCTGGGACCCAGGCCTGGCCACCACAGCCCAACCCCATTCCTGTGCCCTGGAGACATAGCCTCCTCATCCCCTCCATGCAAAGAACGAAAGTGACCTGTAGCCAGGAGCACACAGGCAAGGAGAGCCACAGCCACCTCCTAGGGCTCAGGGGAGGAAGACACAGAAGGTCTCTTAGACTGTCACCCTCCTCCTAGTGACTCAGTGCACTCAGGTGGCTGCGGCACAGGATGGGGACGGTGGTTTATGAGCAGGAGGAATCCATCGCTCAGGTCCCCAGAGGCTCAGTGTTCGCTGAGGGCCACTCCGGCTCCCAGACAGCGCCTTTGCATTGTGTCCTCCCATGGCAGAAGGGACAGGGGTGCTAGGGGCCTCTAAAAGGGCACTCGCCCCTTCCTGAGGCCCCACCCTCTCCGAAGTGCCCGCCTTCTGATCCATCACCTTGGGGGGTGAGGGTCTCAATATCCGCACTCGGGGGAGACACAATCACAACAGCATTGTGTCTGGACAGGCTCTGTGCTGAGTGGCTGTGCGAGGAGAAAGCCAATCTGTCACATGAACTCCACACACACTAACGAGGCCCCGAGCGCCTGAGAGTTCAGGTCTGATTTGCTTTTGCTCTCTCTTATCCCAATCCCCAGGAACACACTTTTTCATCGGAGCAGCAGGAAACAGCAACATCCCATGTGCATTCACACCCACAAGCCTCGTGTGCAAACACAGCTCATATACACAGCCCCACGGGCCCTCCATTCAGTTGCACAACTGACCCTGCCCAAAAGGGGGTGTCCCGCCCCATGATGTGGCTGCTGTGCAGCTGTTCGCCACTGGCTGGTTAATTCTCCGACAGCCAACAGCTGGGCGTACTGTTGTGTTGGCATGGATGACGTGTCCCTGCCATGCTCCATGCTGCCCACACTGGGCCCCACATCTGCAGGAGCAAACACAAGCAGAAAGCAGATGTGTGTGCCTGGGGGCTTCAGTGTACATGTCCCACAGAGGCACATGTCATCCGACACAGGACCTAGGACTCTCAAGTTGTTTTAAGAGCTGGGGACTTGCCAGGCTGCCCAGACTAGAGTGCGGTAGTGATTCCCAGGCAGTATCCCGCTGCTGGTACTCGGTGTGGACAACCCATCAGCATGGCCCCCTACAACCCCAAACTCCTGGGATCTAGCCACCCTCCTGCCTCAGCCTCCAGAGTAGCCAGCACACACATGGTTCCCAGCAATCATTGTCTCTTAAAACAGCTAAGGAAGATGTTAGAATTTATTACAGAGAGAAAAAAAGAAAAAAAAAGAAAAAAGGTAGGCTGTAGAGTCAGGGACACCTGGTTTCAGGCCCTGACTCTGTTCCTTAACAAGCTCTGTGACTGGACCAGCCACTCAGCCTCTCTGGGCCTCCTCGCTTGGAAACAGAGCTCTCAGAGGTGTCACCTCTTAGGACGGTGGGGAGGTTGAGGCTCATGAGCCATAAAATGGAACAGGAGGAGACTTCTATCCTGAGGCAGCTAAGTCTGGGCCGCAAGCTGAGGCCAATTTGTCCTGATACCAGCAGTGCTTCTCAAGCTGTCCCATATCTCTGCTTCCTGCCCCAGCTCTGCCCTCCCCACGCCCATGCAGGTCCACAGGTGGCCTCCTCTGCAGATTTGGCCCCTCCACTTTCCAGCATCTCTGAACTAGAGGTGAGAGGCACCATGCTGCTCAGGACTTGCTGGCTGCCTGCGACGGAATGTGGAACACATCGGTTTGCATGGTGAGAACACTCGGGTGTATCTCACTCCCAGAGCAGTTAGAAATGGGCTCCAGTGGGTCACCTGCACTGGAGCTTACCCCGTGTTTGTCTTCTCCACATCCTTCAAGTGGCCTCCATTCTCTATTCTTGGACAGGCTTTCCTCGTGGTCACAAGATGGCTGTAGCAGCACCATCTCTGTCCCAGCTGCCTCAGCAAAACCCTGACACAGACCAGACTGAGCTTGTACCTGGGTCAGGTGGGAGCCCTGAGGTAGGGGTCTCTACGACTCAAGGCTGATCCTTAGTCATCTTCTGTTGCTATAAAATACACCCTGGGAGGTACAAGGGTCTCACGCTGCACTATCCCCCAGTGAGAAACAGCAAACTTGCTGGCTCTGTCCCCGCCTCCTCTCCCAAAGCCACAGATACCAGGATATCACCCACAGAGGCCCCACTCCATGCTGTCAGCATCTGGACCTGGGGATATGTCTCCAGCACAGGAGGTCCCAGGACGCATTCACACCACAGCAGTCCCTGCATAGGTCAACTTGCCGTCGCTGTGACAAAATGCCGCGACCAATGACTTGAAAGGAAGAAGCATTTATTTTGGCTCATGGTTCCCAAGATTTCAGTTGGTGATTGGTCCAGTTGCTTTTGGGCCTGTGGTGAGATGGCACCTAGTGGCAGTGGAGGTGTGCAAGCCAGGAAGCAGAGGCAGTGGCAGACAGAGAGATGGGGAGGTCCTGCTACAGTTGATGTCTAGAATCCTCCAAGCCTCACACACTCACCTCGGGTCATCTGGAATGTGGTTGGATCCTGCGGCTGCAGCTGACTTCCTCTTAGGAGCCGAGGTCTGGTTGGAGAAGGCGGTCACTGGAGTGTGACCTGGAAAGGTTTATCTCCCTCCTGTTCCTCCCTTGACTTCTGCTCCTGTCCGCCACGCCACGAGCAGCTTCTCCTCTGCTATGCCCCTGTGTCATGCTGCCCTGCCTCGGAGCAGGTGGACCCTCAACTGAAATCTCTACAAATTGAGCTCAAATAAACCTCTCCTCCTGTGAGCTGCGGGGGTTGGACACTGCACCTCAGGGATGAGAAAGTGGCTAGGAGAGGTCCCACCATCCCCTTCAAGGGCAGCCCCAGTGACCTGCTTCCTCTGGCTGGACCCACTTCCCCTCGTCTGCACCAGCTCCCAGGAGCCATTAAGCTAGAACCCAGGAGTGGATTGATCCACTGAGGAGCTGCATGGTCCAGACCCTTCCCCAGGCCCTGCCTGGGACACAGCTGCCCTGGGGGCCAAGCCTTCAACATCCAAACTTTTGGGGTATATCTAGAGCTGGACCCTAACATCCCCAAACAAAAATGGGAGCTCACAAAGGAGTGGGGGACACTAGAGACAACCACAGCCATCAAGTCCACATGACCCTGTGCCTTCTCCACCCTGTGCCTTCTCCAGAGCTCAGTGGGGATCAGTGCCCTACCCTGCCCTCTGCCGTCCTGCGGATCAGCCCTGGCAGATGGCACTGGTGCCGGGCCTGGATGATGTTCAGCTCCTGGGCAGGGGTGCCAGCAGCTCGGGGCCACGATCTTGAGTTCTGGTGGAAGGACGAGGGGGAACGGCATGTGGCACACACACTGTCTGCAGCCTGGTCTGCAAATGTCCTCTGTGGGGTCCATGCCCTCTCCTCGGCTCCGAGCTGGGGACAAGCCTACCTCGGCCACCTAATGCGGAGCTCTGCTTGCTCTTCTGATTCTTAAATCACAGCCTCGATGTCCCCTTCTCAAGACCCCATCCCTGGGTCTACACCAGGTCCCCCAACCCTTGGACTCCTCCTCCACAGCTGTGAAATGGGCCTAGGAGACCCCTGGGTGTCCTCAGCTGCTATGGGGACCCCATGGCACAAGAGCCCATGTTTATGACGTGGACACTGGATACATGAACTCACAGCTGTGCGAGGCAGAGCAGGAGGACAGCCGTGTTCCCGTGTGCTGCCATGCTGAGGATGAAGTCTCGGGGGGAGGGCAGACTGGGGTGCAGACCTCAGAGCCATAGGCTTCCTTCCTCTTCCTCCTGCCTCTCCCTTGCAGGTCCTGAGCTTGCTCTTGTGAGCAGCACTGCCCCCCAGCTCTCTCTATCTGCATCCATCAAGACCAGGCAGGAAATTAAAGTGGGCATCGGGGCATCTGCAATAAGCAGCTCAGGCCCCAGGACCATGTGTGTCTGCGAGAGGATCGTGGGGCCCTCACCTCCGTCTCCAAGGAGGTGTTCGACCCAGATGGTGGCTGCTGACGAGCTTGAGCATTCCAGCGCCGTGTATGGGGCGGGCAGTGGAGAGAGGAGGGAAGGGGCTGGGGACACAAGTCCTGTCCTCTGGGAGGGGGTGGTGGTACCCAAGGTCAGCAGCTCCCCACAGCTGCAGGCAGGGCCATGGACCACCCCCCAGCCTCAGTTTCCACATGAGTCAAAACAGTTACGTTGCTCTGATCTTTACTATTTCTCTCTTCCTACTGATTTGAGGGTTTCCCCCTCCTAGTCTCTTGAAGTATGACATTAATTGTATCCAAGAGCTCTCTTCTTGTTGGATGTAGGCATTTGTCCCCCAAAAGCCTCATGCCTGGGTGGTAAGGCTCAGTCCAGAAAGTGACCTGCGATGGAAACAGGATTGCAGTGAGCTACACAGGTCACCCTGGAGTGGAGACCCCATCTCCGTAATTGGTGTCCTTCGACAGAGATGCATAGTTGAGTGAGCACTCGCTCCCAGCCAAGGAAGCTAGAGGAGCCAGAGAAGGCCGGGACTCAGGGCCCTGCGACACCTGGCTCTTGGGCTCCAGCCTGGAAGTGTGAGACAGGTCATCTCTGCCGGTTAAGACACCCCCTCTAGAGCATCTGGTTCTGGCTTCCTCCTGCTGTCTCTCTGCTTCCCCAGCTCTGCAGGTTCAAGTGGTTGCCTTCAAGAGCTGGGCGTGGTGGTACACGCCTACGGTCCCAGCAAGACTCCACTCCAGCATGGCCAGGTCATTCACGCGACTCCGTGGCTCACTGGAGCCCCTCACTTGGCTTTGGGAGTTTGGAGCACTGTCCCTCGTGTCCTCTCCCCCAGGCCAGCACCTGACAGTGGGGTGGCTCCCCACCTTCCCAGCAGGCCTTGTCTGTGCAGGAGGCTGCTGGCCCTCAGCACTGTGTCCTCCAGCTGGGGCCTCAGGTCCCCAGCGGGGTGGGGCAGGGAAAGCCACACTTCCCACCCTGACTCCAGCTCTGCGAGCTCAGCAGGGCCTTGACAGGTCTGGCCTGGTCACACCTCCTGGTCTTCACTTGCTGGGTTGCCTCTGCCCAGTGACCGGCTCCTCCTGCAGAGATATTCTGGAGCAGCTGACTGAGACTCCCCTCTCCCCAGTGGAGCTGAAGGGATGCATGAATATGCAAAGCTAAAGCAGAGGAGGCAGGTGGGTAGTGTGGGCTGCTCAGCTCAGTTCAATCCTGGGACCATATGAGCTGTGTGACCTTGGCCAAGTTACTGAGTCTCTCTGTGTTCCAGTTTCCTCCTCTACACATGGGAAGCATAAGAACACCTGCCCTGGAGTTGCTGGGAGAATTCTATAAGACCACAGCAGCAGCAGATTTCATGTCTGATGCTAGGAAAAGTCAGCTTCCTGCCATCCAGGGCTGTGCCTTGCTATTTATGCCCTGTCCTGTGCCTTGCTTAGAACCTCATTTTCTTAGATGCAGCCTGATCTTCTTTCACACATTTGGCTCAGCTCATTCGTCATCTCTGGCTGAGTAATTTACCGTCAGAGACTATGGTGCCAGAGATGGGACAAAGGTTAAGAGGCCGTGGTCTGGCACCTGGGGGAGACGCATGTTTCGCTGGAGGGACCATGATGTGTAGAAAAATGGCTCTTACAAGCTCAAAGGCACCGGCACCACATCGAGCCCCTTGACCTCAGCCTGATAAATGCAACGCAGTAGCTGCGGCTGGACTCCAGCCACAATCCATCCTTAGGAGCCTTCCTGTTGGGAAATCAGGTGTGAAAAATGGGGGCACGAGGTGGTGGCTCTGCCAGTCTGTTTCAACCTCCTCTCTCCCCCTTTATTCAAAGTATCTAAGAGTCTGGGGGGCAATTAACATCCCCCGAGACAAGGGAAGAGGAAGATAATCCATCACCACCCCCAGCCTCACTCCCAGGCAGCCCAGCAGGGGTGAGGACAAACTGGTGCTTAAAACACTGCAAAGTATGCAACACAGCGCAGACTGTTGTCACACGTGCACCTTCTGCCACGAGAAAGCTGGTGCCACTGAGCAGAACTTCATCTCCTGCGAGTGCTGAGCACAGCGCCGCCGCACTTGCAAACCTCGTCCGTTCTCGCCCTCAGTGCCCTGTGTGCCCAGTAGGGTGCGAGGACCGAGGCTCCAGGCAACAAAGCGGGCAGCTGGGCCTAAGCCCTGGTCCCTGTGCAGGAAACCCCAGGCTCTCTTCACCAGGGTAAGGTGTCCCCCTCCTGTCCTTTCTTCCAGAGTAAGCCCAGGTCTATGTGCAGCACTGGCCAAGACCTAGTTCCGAAGACACCACCCTAGCTGAGCACATGGCGTGGTTAGGGGCACGCTGGGCTCCAACCTCAATCCTGGCACCTGGCAGAGGAAGGCAGTGCAGACAGACCCAGATGCCAGAGAACGTGAGGATGCAGGAAAGCTGTGGGTGAGCCTGGAGCTACCTGGTCAGTGCAAGAGGGAGCTCCCTGTGCTTTCCAGACCTGGTGTGTGTTATGGGGATGAAGGAGGCCTGTCAACCTGCTCCTAGTCACCCACTGCCCGGCAGGGGCTTCCAATCAGCCGGGTGCTGCTTGGGTGAGATTGTCGCAGAAGGTTGTGCAGTTAAGATGGAGATGACAACTAAGGATCCCGGCTGGAATCCAACAGAGAAGGCAGGAACTAAGCTTCTTTTCTTTCTCACTGCCCGGGATCATAGCACTGATTTGCTTTGCTGCTGAGTGCCAGCTGGGCCAGGAAACCAAAGTCCATTGTTTCCAAATGGTCGGCCTTCTCCACCTCATCTCTTCCCTCTTTCTCCTGTCCTCCCATTCACAGATGAAGCTCCCTTCTCTGCAAGGAAACAGCTTGCAAATGGTAAACTCAGCATCTCCGTGATACTCTGACTCTGGGCTCTCTCATCTGCTTGCTGGAAATGACTCGTGGGCCTCTCAGACCTCATTTTCCTCCTCTGGAATACAGGGGATAATAGCTCCATCTCTGGGATTTTTGTAAGGATTAAATAAAATAATACATGTAAAAAGTTACACACATTGCGTGATATAGTAAAACAGCATGGCTGTAATCATTATCATTTGTATTAGCTCTCTCCTGCTGCTATAACAAATTACCACAAAATAGCCGGGCATAGTGGTGTACACCCAGCCCTTGGGAGGCTGAGGCAGGAGGACTGTCATGAGTTTGAGGCCAGCCTGAGCTATATATCATAGTGAGTTCAAGTCCAGTCTGCACTACATAGCAAGATCCTGTCTCAAACACAAGAAAAAATTTTTTTTAATTTACCACAAATTTAATGGCTCAAAACAAAATTCATTCTCCTATCAGAGGCCGAAGGCTGAAAGGAACTATACACAGCTGAATATCACCCATGAGCAACACTGAATTACTCCTGGAAGCTCTGAGGGATGGTGCACGTCTCTGTCTGCTCCACTTTCTAGAGGCCTCTGGCATTTCACAGCCCCAGTCCCACTCTCCCTCTTAAAAGCTGCTACACAGCAGAAGGCCAGAGATTAGGGCGTGACAAAGTGGTTGAGAAAGTGGGCGTGACTTGTCGATCATGGAGATCCAGGATACAAGCCCAGAACACAGTTCCCAAGCCCTGCACCTGGGACCAATCAGCAAGTGCTACCTTTAATTCTACCAGCACAAAATCAAGCAGGTTTTTGATAGAATGGCCTAGATCTGACATCAGCCTGAAGGACAAAGGATAAAAAGCTTTTGCCATTACCCCGTGGCCACTGTGAAGTCTTAGTAGACCACTCTCACTCTGCAGAGCATATTTATTTTCCTACCTTTAATAAATGTAAAACTTACCATCTTTTTTATGCATCTTGTCCAATTCTTTGTTTAAGACATCAAGGACCCAGAAAGAGTCTACAAAAACCCGGAACCCTGTAACAGTACCTTCTGATGACGTTGGGCCACCTGAATAATGCAAACTAATATCTCCAACTAAATATCTTTTTTTTTTGTGTGTGTGGGTACCGGGGGTCGACCTCAGGACCTCGCGAGCCAGCAGGCGCCCATGCCGCTGAGCGATATCACTGGCCCTTTTATCGTATGTTGGTTCCGGGAGTCGAACTCAGGCCCTCGCGCTTGCCAGGCAGGCGCTTACGCCGCTGAGCCATCTCACCAGCCCTAAATATCTTTAATACCTCTGCAAATTCCCTATTTCCACAGATTCCAAGGATTAGAAGGTAGAAAACTTAGGGATTTGTGTCCCACACCCATTAATATTTTTATAGACTAGCTAATTTAATCATTAGACCCTTTGAGGTAAACATGATTTTATTCCCATTTGGAAACTGAGGCAGAGAGAGGTTAAGGAACTTGCCCAAGATCACACAGCCAGTAAATGGGCAAGCACTGACTCCAACCCAGGAAGCTGGCTTCTTCAGTCCACATTCCTAGGAGCCTAAATATGTGACATGGCCCAAATAAGCATTATATTAATGTTAGCTAACCACTAAGGTTAACACAACAATTCTTATCCCACATGACTTTAAAAGAATTTACTAACTGATGTAGGATTGCAACAGTGCCCGGCCCAGGCCTTCAACCAGGACTCTTATTTTTCCAGTTCTACTAATTCATTTTTTTTTTTTTTTTTGGAGACACAGTCTCACTGTGTAATTCAGGGTGGCCTTCAACTCACTGTGTAACCCAGGCTGGTCTCAAACTCACGGCGGTCCTCCTGCCTCAGCCTCCCCAGTGCTGGGATTACACGCGTGCGCCACCACGCCCGACTCTACTAAATCACTTTTGTCTTCATCAGGAAGACTTTGGCCTGTACCTCACCCTGCCCAAGATAGAGTCACTTCCTCGGCCGTCCACCCTTTCCACTGCAGCTCGCGTCAGCCGCGAGAAAGCCACAATTCGACCTTCTAAAGATGGCGTTCAAGCTACTCTCCGCCCTGTTCAAAATGACCTCACTCTTCGGCGTCAACCCATTACCTCTGACCTTTCAGAGATGGCGGCGATTATACTGCGCACATGACACTCTCAAGATGGCACCGAGGACGTAAACTCACGGAAACTCAGCGCCGCTGTCAAAGGTACTTCCGGGTGCGCCGCCAGCAGGTTTAGGAGTCCTGCTATGGAGACGTGTGGCGGCTGGACGCCTGGTGTGAGCATGGACCGGAGGAAAAAGCCTTTGGACGTCACGGCGTCCTCGGTGAGTGCTCGGGGTTTCCGGGCCTCAGCCCCCGCGCCGGCCCGCCAGACTTTGTCCCCGCCCGGCCCCACAGCGCGCGGGACCGTGCGGGCATGCGGGTCGGTGGCGTCGCTGGAGACCCTGCCGGGGACAGGTCCGTGAGGGCCGGGACGGCGTCGAGGTGTCGGCGTCTCGGCCCGCTTCTCGTCCAGTGCCCACAGGGCTGGGAGCCGAGCAGACCGGCAGGGCCGTGCTGCTGACCCCGGCGGGGCGGCCCAGTGAGGGCGGTAGGAATGCGGTCTGGGTTTGGGCGGGTCCGAGCTCCCCTTCCAAAATTCAAGAGTAGCTGCAGACTAGAGGATGTGTGGCTGGAAAGTTGATGCAGACTCTGAAGAAAGTGTGGAAGTGTTTCAGAATTTATTTGTTCTTATTATTTGTGTGTTTTTGAGATAGAGTCTTGCTATGTAGTTCAGGCTGGCCTCGAACTCACGGCAATCCTCCTGCCTCAGCCTCCCGAGTGCTGGAATTACAGGCGTGAGCCACCACACCCGGCTAGGGTAACAATTATTATTGTTATTATTATTATTATTGGACAGAGTCTCCTTGTGTAGGTTCAGGCTGACCTTCAACTCACTGTGGAGCCCAGGCTGTCCTCAAACTTTTTGTGTTCCTCCTGCCTCAGCCTCCTCAGTGCTGGAGCCACCATGCCTGGCCGTTTTGAAGAATTTAGAATATTAGGTCCTGGAGTGAAACTGATCTTTGAAATCCGTGCCCACGTTTAAATTTATTTCTTTCGGAATAGAAATCATGGAACTCATTTTTATTTTCCCTAACTGTCGCTTGGTGATAAATACCTGATTTACAGATGCCTGGCTGTGTAAGATGCTGTGCAGAGGGGTGAGGGGAGCATTCTCCCAGAGCCCGCTTCTCTGCCTGGTCCTCCCTTCACATCCTAAACCCTGAGATTCAGCTCAGGTTAGAGTTTCTACCATAAAGTAGATAAAACTTGGAGGTGTACTCAGCCTACTTCATTTCCAGCTGTTTAAATCTTGCATAGCTTCTGAAGCTCAGCTCAGAACTTTCACTGATCACCTGGGCAGAAGGGAGAGCATCATAGCTGAACTTTCCTCCTTCTTCCACTCAGATGTCGTGTGTGTGTGTGTGTGTGTGTGTGTGTGTGTGTGTGTGTGTAGCACGGGGGGTTGAACCCAGGGCCTTTGTACTGAGCTGTATCCCTAACCATTTGTTTTTCTTTCTTTGGAAACAGTTACCTGACTGGGCTCAAACTTGAAATCCTCCTGCCTCAGCCTCCCTGAGTGCTGGGATGACAGGTGTGATCCACCACACCGCACTTCTAATGTCATTTTTTTTTACATTTCTCTATCTACATTTTTCTGGTATTATAAATTACCTTTCTTACTCAGTTGAGGCCCTTGGAGGCAGGGAGGTCTGGTTGGCATTTGTCTCTTGCTTGTCACTGTTCATGCCAGGTGCTCAGGCAGGGGCTGAAGAAAGCATTTCCTTGTGGTGATGAAAGATCTGGGTTAGTGCCACTCAGGAGGAGCTGCAAAGTGTTGGGTGAACCTGGGTGGGAAAGATGCAGATGACATTTCCTTTGCTTTATCGTCTCCCTGGCCTCTCGTGTTGGGAGTCAGATGAGACCTGCATTTGCAACAGAGTGGGAGGAAATGTGACTTAGTTTAATTTTGTCTGGGTTTCTGCAACTACACATTGACTTTTGTGTCCATTTAGAGCAAGCTGAAATCTTGCTTTGAGAATTGCAATAATTTAGCAATCCATCCACTGTAGTACTGAATAAAATATTTATTTTACTTTTCTGGTTTTATTCTAGTTGGCAGATCTTAAGGCCGAACTCTTCCGAAAACAAGAAGAATTCAAACAAGAAAAACTTCTAAAAGATTCTGGAGTTTTGGGAAAACCAAAGACAGCTAATAAGGTAAAAATATGATCTGATTGTCCCCATCACGTCCACATGGGCGAAATCACCACACTTAAGTTCTGAAAGTGTCGGTGGTGTCTATACATGTGAGCGATAAGGAAAAAGTCCCTGTCTAGTATTTGGGTGCCTGCATGAAACGTGTTAAATATTAAAGCGGAAATTTGTATGATTATTTAAAAGCTTATCATGATACTCTTTTGCACTCTTTTTGGAAAAAGATGATTTTTTTTTTTTTTTTTTTTGCGACAGGGTCTTGCTATGTAGTTCAGGCTGATCTTGAACTCATTATGTAGCCCAGGCTGGCCTCAAACTCATGGCAATCCTCCTGCCTCAGCCTTCTGAATGCTGGGATTACAGGCATGCACCACCACGCCCAGCAAGACATGATATTAATACATACATTGTTCACGTTCTCATGGAAGATTCTCTGTTACATAGATGCTCTGTATGCAAACAGAAATAACAAAACAGCAGGCCCTTTAAAAGTTGTAAATGGTTTTATAATTTTATAAGTAATGGTCTCTGTTATTTGTATTACTAATTCTTTGCAATTGTACGTTTTCTTTAGAGTCCTGAATTAGGTTGTGATCGTGTAGGAGGTTCAGTAAGTCTGTGGAGTGGTCTAGAGAAATTCATGTACCACAGTTTACAGTTCAGGGCTTTTCTGCTGCAGTGACCCCACAGATGGAAAGTGTCTGCAGGACACAGTTAGCTGTTGGAAGAGGAAGTTATCCCACTGGTCCTGAGATCTAATGATCTCCTTCTCCTGATGTACCGTAGAGAGTGCCTTGCAGTCACGTGGTCTTTCTCTCGTCCTTTGAATTGTTCTCTAGAAACCAAGTATTTGGAGCAAGCAGAATGCTGGAGTTTCAAATCGAGCCAAGAAGGATGCAGAGCAGAAGGTTGAGGAGCTGAAGACTTTAGACAAAGCAAGGTATGGCTGAGCTCTGAAAGTGTGGTTCTCTCTGAGGCCAGCCACGCCAAGGAGTGAGCATTCAGATTTTACTCGTTTTGATTTACAAATTTGATATCCAGAGCCAGTCCAGCCAAGTGTTCTGTAAACATAAACACAGTTTCCCTGACATCTGAGGGGCGCTGGTTCCAAGACCCCCTTCCTGCAGATAACAAAACCGGGGTGCTCACATTCATCGTGTGACAAAATGTAGCATTTACATGCAATCCGCGCAGTGTTCCAAGAGCTTTCAGTCCTCTCTAGACAACTTGGTGTTAATATTGTGTAAATGCTTTGTAAACAGCTATATGCAGTAGTGCTGGGAATAATGACAAGAAAATGTGTGTACATTTTTGCTACAGATACAACCGTTGTAGGCCTAACTGAAGAGTATGCATCAGCAGCTATGCAGCGTTCTTTTTTTTTTTAAAGTTAAGTTTATTGGTACATTCTAGGTATACATGATGATCCCATTCATCATAGGGAATTTGTACCTGTACATGATATATTGTGATTCTTTTTTTTTTCCCCATTCCCCTCCCCTCCCTTCAACCCCTCTTCCCCTCCTATTTGCAAAAGCTTTGTTTCCATTTTTTCCTTCTTTTCTCGTTTTTTTCTTTTGCCTTTTTTTCTTTCTCCCTCCCCTCTCCCTTGTTCCCCTCCCCATTTGAATATTTTCTTCCTATTTCACAATATCCATTATACATTCTGATTCTTAGTTACACTTTTGCTTTCTCATGCCCGAGAACAATGCAGTATATTACACACGTGTCTGATTTGTTTCTCTTAAGGGTCTGGTCTCAAGGTTGCACAGTGTTCCTGCAGGTGTGTTTGATTCGTGCTTAGGGGACCTGGGGGGTAGACTGCGGCTAGGGAGGCCAGCTCTCCTCTAACGCAGTATAATTCACGCGTCAGCTTTTGTCCCCTGAAGACACTGAGTCCTGCTGTGAGCTTTCATTAGTCCTTAATGCTGTCAACGGGGTGTCGGGGTGTCTGTGTGTTTGGCAGTTGCGTGGGGGTGGAAGCCGAGGTGCACTCTGCCCACACCCCTGACCTCTAAGTCCTAAGGACGTGTTTGGGAGACGTGTTCCCAGGTGTGCTTCTGGGCGAGGGTTAGGACTTTAGCACTTAGAGACCTAAACGTTTTTTCCCAAACCAACAGAATGAGAGAAAAACGGTGAAAGAAGAGTGCAATGAGTGTTCCTGTGCTTTCACTACATTCATCAGCTAACATCTTCCACACTGGCTTTCCATCCCTCCTTTCTCTTGCCCCTTGCTCTCTTTCTCCCTCTCTCTTCCACGATAAAAGCTGCCCTTGCAGAGCATGGTTGCTTTTGGAGCTACGTAGGTGAGCTATGGCGAGGGCCTTCCAAGGAGAGGAAGAGGAGGAGGTGACAGGGCTGCGTGGGTCTGGTCTCTCCACAGCTCTTATGGGCAGGACCATTGTGTTCTTCTGTCTGTGGGAACCAACGCTCAGAATGGTTACGTAACTTCTCACAGCCAGGGGACCCAGCCTCTGGTTGCCATTAGAATTGAAATTGCCTAGCCAGGCATGGTAGCACAGGCCTGTAATCCAAGCACCTGGGAGGCTGAGGCAGGAAAATTGCAAATCTGAGCCCAACCTGGGCAACCTAGCAAAGTGAGACCCTTTCAAAATTAAAAAGTAAAGAAGGGCTGGACATGCAGCTCATAGTGAAGGCCCTGGATTTAATTCCCAGTACTGCAGAAAAGGAAGGAAGAAAAGAAAGGAAAAAAAGAAAAGAAGGCAAGAACTTGCCCTCTGGAGTATGTGTCACATTCCTGAGAGAAAGCCCGGTGAGCTCTTTGGGGCTGTCCCTCCTGTCGTTGAGTGTTTCTGCAGTAAAAAATCGCTGGCCTTCTTACCCAGCCTGTGCCCACTGAAAAAAAAAGTCACCAGAGTTAGTAGCAGAGACCACTTTATTGAAGTGCCAACTGGTTTTTGTTTTTTTAGCATCGCGTGATGAATATATTACCTCCGCTCTCTTTAAAATAGACATTATAGTATTTGTAAAAGACATGTAGGAGGTTGATCTCTTAAGTCCCTGAGAGAAGCCTGATAAGCCATAGGTGACTGAGGGCTGAAAACAGTGATGCCAAGTTTGCCAGGAATTTGGTGACCCTATTCAGAGGTTGCTGTGGCAGTGTTTGTGTTTAGAGACATGTCTCTCTGGCAGGTAACCTCACTTGCGTTTAGCCGTTAAACTGACTAACTGGAATCGTAACTTGGTTCACTCACTCCTCGGTCAGATACTCACCCAGCAGCTGCTGTGCCCCTGGTATGGCTTCTGGCCAGGACCCGGTGACCAGCGACGTGCAAGAGGACACGGAGCTACTCTCACCTGCCTCCTCGGTTCCTCGGCAGAGCTGCTTGTGGCCTCTTGTCAGGCCAGGCAGCAGCTGTCAGGCCAAAGTGGCAGCCAGGAGGGACAGTTGTAAGACCGCTTGTAATACCTGTCTCTTTCTCTCTTAGGAAAAATTGGAAGAAAAGGCCACATTATATGAAAAAATGACTAAAGGTGACTTTATAGGTAAGTACAATTTATACTTCTTTATCTTCTGTAATTCATACAGATCTTGGACATCATATCATGAAGATAACTAAGAAATGTAAAAGATCAGATCAAAATCTTACTTCCTGTGGCTGCACAGACAGGAAACCTCAGTTACTGACCAGTGGCGTGGGGGTCTGGGCGGGGGCAGGTGTGGAGGAGGGGAAAGGCACTGGACGAGTCCATGCCTCTGCCCTAGGCACGGTGGCAGAGGAGGAGGAGGAGGAAGGGGGCTGGGCTGCAGTCGCCGTCACAGTCTTCTCTACTGTGCTACGAGGTGACACAGCCGTTTAGTGTCAAGCAGCGCAGGGCTGATCCCAAACTGCAGAAGCAGGGCAGGACAGCACCTCCCCTGTCACCAGAGCTGGACTGCAGACCTTACCCTGTGCGATGACCACCTTTCTACTCTGGCCTGCAGCACAGCTGTGTGTGAAGGGAATTGGGGTTGACCAGGGTGCTGGCATTATCTTTCCTTTCCATTTTTCCTGTTTTCAGGCATGTTTGTGTGATGGGCTTGTAATTGCTTTACAGTTGTGATGCTGAACCTCCCTTTTCTCAGACGCCCTGGGAAAAGAAACCCCATTCACAGTGAGATAAGGAGAGACAGGCAGCGCGTGTTCCACTGCTGCAGAGAGGACTGTGGTCAGGAAATCCTCTGGGACTCCGGGGAGCTCTGCAGCGGGTCCTGAAGCTATGGGGAGCCCCATGGAAAGGACAGAGAGTAGACCTCAGCTGGAGCTGGGAGAGGCTCTGTGCCTTCCTGCAGCTTGTGTGCCTGGTGCTTCTGTTTGGTGTGTCTTTCCCCTGGAGGTATTTTGTGGCTGAGTTCTTTTCTGATTCAGAATCTACTTGAGTTGTTGACACAGAAGCCAGGTGCAGAGGAGTGTGGGCATGGGACTCTGGCCATGTGGAGCCCACAGGCCACCTGCTGATGGGGACTAGGACGTGTGTTGGGCAGGTCAGGTTTTGGCACCTTGAGTGTCACTTCTGTAAGTAAGGTGACACTGCCACCTGGTCAGGGGAGCCTCATAGCTGTTCCTGACCATTTAGTTGCTGTCCTTGGCAAGGAACATGGTGTGAATCCAGCTCAGGACCTCACCCACATTGCCTTGCAAGTGTGGCTGTCCTGGGCTGCTGTGTTATGGGTGGGTTTCAGCTCCTGCTGGGCAGGGTCAGCACCCTGGGGCAGACAGTGGCTCACACAGCCTTGTGCCCTGCGGCTCTAACTCTGGGCCATGTTGGGAGGTGAGGTCCTTCAGCTTGAAAAGAACTCAGGCAACTTCTTCCCATCTGCATCCTTTGCACCGTAGCTGGGAAGGGCCACCGTCCTCCTCTGGTGACAGGAGAGCTGCTGTCCTGTCTGCTTCTGCAGCATGGCATTAGCTGTGTGGCTGTGTCGTCAGAGCAGTGCTGAGGTGGCCCTGCTCATGTGGATCCCAGCTCGGTTGATGAGGCGTGGGGAGGTTTTCTCGGTCGTGCACATTTCCTGTGTTCCCAGCTTCCCTTCAAGCCACTCCTGCTCTCTTCCACTGTGGTTTTCTGGTGTACACTGAGGTCAATTTTTGTGTCCTAGATGAAGAAGTGGAGGACATGTACCTCGCGGACTTCACCCAGAAGATCATAGACGCAGAGAATTGGAGGCGCTGGGCACCAGTAGAGAGCCTCGAAAGGTGGGTGACGGGGTTGAGGACGACAATGTTCCTGGCGGAGATATGCCCCCACCCCAAGACCCCAGCGAAGAGTGGTGGGTACACTCGGGTGACCCAGTCAGTGATCCTGTTTGGCTGTCACCAATCTGTTTCTCCTCATTCCCCTGCATTTCCTGTCTGCTGAGAGCCCTGGAGGTTGGGTTGGTCTGGTCACTGCAGGTGTAGAATAGTAGCTCCAATGAAGAGATAGCCACACTAACGACAAATGACTGAGCCCGCCCTGCGCCCTGCGCGGTGCCAGGCCTGGACACTGGATGATGATGTTCTGCCCATTGAGGCGGAAGCCTGGTGTTCTGTGGCCCGTGCTTGGGCCTCGCCCATGGCATAGCACAGACCTCATGGAGAGTTGCTCTGTTTCCAGCAGAGGGTGTGCAGGGTGGACATGAAGCCCTCCTGTGCCAGAGCCTCTTTCCAGCAGTGAGGTGCAGAGTCGTGGGCCTTGGGCAGCCCCAGTTCCTCCTTCTGCCTGTGTGACCTCGAGGCTGGTTTCCTCCCCTATAAAGCTGATGACGCCTGGGTCCCTGGTCCTTTGCCTCAGTCTCCCCCAGGATGTAGGGTGGGCTGGGCTTTGGTCAGCTTTGTCCCTGAAGTCTGCCTGCATTCTGCCCACATGGGGTGAAGGGTGAGGAACCAAGCCAGTGTTTCTGTACAGAGACACGGGAGCCCGTAACCATGTGCTGACATCTCTGCCGGTGATGGTGTTGCTCCAACACTTGTGCAGTGGAACTTGAGACCCTGAGAGATGCACTCCTGGGCCTCACTCTGCCTGGCCCGCTGCGGGACTCAGGTGTCCCCATGGTGGGCAGTGCTGCGACTCTTGGTGCTCCAGAGGGTGTCCTTGTCAGTCCAGCAGTGCCCTTGTCCTTGGAATGAGGCAGATGTCTTCTTCCTGCTTCTAGAAGCTTATGAGCAGTCAGGGCCTATTTAGGTGGGTGTCTGGTTGTGCGCTAAAAGGCCAAAGACAAGAACACCAGTCTCCTGCCTGTGCCTTTCCTCACTTTTGCTCATCGCAGAACTCGGGGCACTCAGTGTGCTTCCTGTTTGCTGTTTCCTGGTCCTTCCTTGTACTTCTCATTGGCACAGTTCAGGCCTCGTGGCCAGGAAAAGACCTGAGCCAGGCTTTGGCGGCCTGCCCTGTGTTAGTGTCCCCAGGCACCTGCCTTGGCTTCCTGAGCCTCGGAGGTGGCGGACTCTGGCCTCCTGCCGGCCGAGGCCTGTCCCTTCAGGGCAGGTGGGGCCAGAGCAGGAATGGGGAGCAGGGAGTGGTGGCTGCTGCGCTGTCTCCCATCTCTCTTTAGCTGGGATCTGTGTGTTTGGGAGGCCAACTCCAGCAGCAGAGGAGGCTGTGATTGCTTTTCACAGCAGGAATCTTAATCCCTTTTCAGAGGCTCAGTGTCTTATTTTAAATTGTTGCTTGTTAATGTCTGCATGATTACAAGCAATGCGCCAACCCTGTGAGGAGTTTGGGGGCGGTTGAAGGTGTCACTGCCGCCATATGGTGAAGGAAGACGGACTGCAAGCAGTTTTGACACTTTTCTTGTTTTTAGATTAAGCTCCAGAATTGTAACTGCTTGTAGAATCCTTTCAGTTCAATCCCCGGTGGTGGAAAATCTTATAAAATACTATAAATAATTATGTGGACCATCTGGCTTGGTAGTTTTGTCCCCATTCATTAAAAACAAAAGGAAGGGGCCGGTGAGATGGCTCAGTGGCTTAAGCGCCTGCCCGGCAAGCGCGAGGGCCCGAGTTCGACTCCCGGATCCCACATACGAAAAAGGGGCCGGTGATATCGCTCAGTGACACGGGCGCCTGCTGGCGTGCGAGGTCCTGAGGTCGTCCCCCCGGTACCCACAAAAAAAAAAAAAAAAAAAAAAAAGGAAGAAAGGAACTGTTTTGTGCAGTTAGAAGTTTTATTTCTTGTGATAATCAGCTGTCAGACTGTAGTAGTGGATTTGCAGATGTTCAGTGTTTAAATCATGGGCCAACAATCGGAATCAGCATTGCTTGGAGGGAAAGGAATTGCCAAACAAAACGCCCTCAGGCCGGGCGTGGTGGGGCACACCTGTGATCCAAACACTCAGAAGGCTGAGGCAGAAGGATTGCTGTGAGTTCAAGGCCAGCCTGGGCTACGTAGTGAGTTCAGGTCCAGCCTGCACTACACAGCAAGACTTTGTCTCAAAAATACAAACAAACAAAAAACCACGAAGCCCTCATCTGGGTGGCATCCAACCCTGAGTCAACCCCCAGCTCATATTTGTTGGCCCCTTCCGTGTGCTGAGCACCTGCTAAAGGCTGTGGGAGATTCCCTGCCGGGATCACACAAGTAAAAACTTGTCGCCTCACAGTGCACGCGGAAGGTTTTCTTGCAAGCCTGTCCGTGCATCCTGCCTGGATGTAGTCACAGTTTTCATTTTGTCCTGCTGTCTGCCCTGCCTGTCTCCATGTCGAGTTTGCTCCAAGCGCTACACTGCTTTGCCTCCTTCTAATAAAGAGTCCAAGCAATGCCATGACTTGCATTAGGAAATTTTTGACTCTTTGGTAGAAGTTGTATGAACTGGAAGAAATAAGGGAACAAATAAAAATGCAGACTTGAGAAGACGGGGCAGTAAGCAGTAAGAATCTGGGTGCAGAGCAAAATTGTTCAGATGCTGATAAAACACTTGAGGTTATCTAAGCTGGATTAAAGGAAGTTCTTAGAAGTCACCACAAATGTCTGTCTTTGAATTAGGGATGTAAACGATGGGTTGCTTTTTGTTCCGAAGCTAAGGTTTGCAGAGCGCACACCAGGCCTCTGTGCGAGCAGCTTGTGCGGGGCGGCGGCCTGGGCTGAGGGTGCTTCTGCCAGTGAGTCCTCGCTCCTCAGTGCGCGGCTCCCTGGCCCGGGGACCCCAGGGCGTGTGCCCAGCCTTCCCACCTTCCACTTGCGCTTCAGGGTGGATTACGTGGACTCCCTGGGGCGATCCCGGCGCTGCATGAGGAAGGATTTGCCAGACCTGCTGGAGATGGACAAGAACCTGCAGGGGAGACTGTAAGTGTTGGATGTGCGGACCTTGCCCAGTCTCAGAGGCAGCCAGCGGGTGGTTTTGTGTGAGAGGCTGTTCCTGTAAGGTGTATTTTAGTGGATAAGAATATTCGTTGGAGCAGTTTTAGTGGTTAGCACCCTCGTACACACGTAATCCACACTCAGAACAGCCTGAATGGCTGACTGTCCTTTTTTGGTTTTGATTATTCTTTTTTGAGAAGGGGTCTTGCTGTGCTGCCCAGGTGGCCTTGAGCTCATGGCCTTGAGCAGTCCTGCCTCAGCCTTGCAGATGGTGGGGACCACAGGCAGGACCGGCTCTGATGGCCCAGGTTGTGCAGCTGCTTGGAACAACATCTCGCTACAGTTGAGAGTAGAGACAGAGCCCAGGCCAGCCCAGCAGGCAGCCCGGCATGGACAGGCTCACCGTGAGATGCTTATCCCTGAGCCAGGGAGGCCGGGGAAGCAGCTAGCTTCTCACTTTTTCTGTACATCCTGGAAGTCAGGGCTTTCGTCAAAGACTCATTTTGTGTGGGGCCTACAGCAGACCCACAGGGTAGCTTGCTGAAACGACTTAGGAGGGAGAAACTCTTCTACATGGGCACTTTCGCGCCTCCCTGCACCCTGCAGGCCGGCTTGGGCTCAGTGCGAGGAGTGGACCCAGGAACCCTGGCCATCAGCAGGACAGGAGGCTGCCCGGAGAGAGCTGGGGTCTTCTCCCGCCAGGGCACCTCCGCTGTCCGTCCAAGACTGGGTGCTGAGTGGGAGGTGGGGTCCCACTGCGCCGGCAGTGAGTCTCAGCTGGGTTTAAGGAGGGAGAGTGGTTTAGTGGGCACTTTTCTGGCGGGAGTGGCCAGAGACCCCTGCAGGGACCGTGTTCCTTAGCGCAGCTGAGCACGGCCGTCTTGCGGCGCTCACCTGGCGGTGGCCCCTTCCCTCTCCAGCTAGTTTCGTGAGTCCTGCTAATGAGGAGATGCTGCTGTTGCAGGACTCAAGGAAGGAGCTTCAATGCCAGCAGTGGGAGGAGGAGGAGCGGGAGGCCCTGCGGAGGCCCGTGGGGCCGTGCACTACGAGGACATCCGGGAGAACGTTATCTTGTTTTCTCACGTGCCGACCGTGCGGCGGCTCAGAGCAGCGCAGACACGGGTTCTGCTCTGCCCGCTTCTCTCTTCCTTCCTTCCTCCCTCCCTTCCCTCCCCTCCCTTCCCTCCCTTCCTTTCCTTCCTTTCCTTCCTTCCCTTCCCTCCCTTCCCTCCCTTCCCTTCCCTCCCTTCCCTCCCTTCCCTCCCTTCCCTTCCTTCCCTTCCCTCCCTTCCCTCCCTTCTCTCCCTTCCCTCCCTTCCCTTCCTTCCCTTCCCTCCCTTCCCTCCCTTCTCTCCCTTCCCTCCCTTCCCTCCCTTCCCTCCCTTCCTTCCCTCCTTTCCCTTCTTTCCTTCTTTCACCTCCTCTTTCTTTTCTTCTCTGTCTCTCTCTCTGTCTCTGTCTCTCTCTCTTTCGTTTTTGGTGGTCCTAGGAGTTGAACCCAGGAACTTCACACTGAACCACAGCTCAGCCATTTTTTGTTTTTCATTTTGAGACAGCATCTTGCTAAGTTTCCCAAGCCGGGCTCAAACTTATAATCCTCCTGCCTCAGCCTCCATGGTGCTAGGATTACAGGTGAGCATCCCCATGCCCAGAGTGGGTGGTTTTCTTGAATCTAAAGGGTTCCAGGGTGCTCTGTGAACTCTCACTGGACTTCATAAGACACCAGAGGCTTGTGTAGAGTGCCTCATAGGTCTTCATTTTCAGGGTCTCAAGGATTGCCTCTTAGCGGTGCCATGAAAATCAGTATGTTTTTAGAAGAAAATTATTTCAACCTTTTAAACAAACATATTGTGAATTTGACTTCAAGCAAATAATTTTTAACTTTCTGTTCTGTTTAGACAACAGATCAGAGAACAAAACAAGAAAACATAAAGGAGAAACGAAAGGCCATATTAGAAGTAAGACTTGCCAAACTTCGACAAAAAAAGATGAAAAAATCAAAAGAAGATGAGACAGTAGAAGAAAGCAGAGGTACATCATGGCTTCGATTTCTGCACATGGGAGGGGAGGGAGGCTCTGAGTCCCCTGCTGTCTCACTGACACTCTTGGTAGTGTGGGCAGCAGCTCTTGGCTTCATCTCGGAGGAGGCAGCATGCAGCCAGGCGCTGCTAGGCGCGATTCATAAGCAGAGTGAGGCAGACAGCTCTGCAGTATTGTAGACGGCGGACAGGGGTGTTAATGGCCCTCAGTTGCTTCTTAGAGGGGCACAGTTTAGTAGCAAGAGACTTAGAGAAAAGGTATCTTAGGGGCCGGTGAGATAGCTCAGCAGCATAAGCGCCTGCCTGGCAAGCTCAAGGTCCTGAGTTCGACTCCTGGTACCCGCATACGAAAAAAGGGCCGGTGATATTGCTCAGCGGCACGGGCGCCTGCTGGCGCGCGAGGTCCTGAGTTGGACCCCCGGTACCCACAAAAAAAAATTATAAAATGTGGCCCCAATGGAATAGCCCACAGCAGGCTGCGGCCTGCGTCACCTGGCTCCTCGTGCTTCGTCTTCAGTCGTCACTCACTGAGTGATTGGGGGCTGGGGTTCTGCTGTTTGGTGGAGAAGCAGAGGGGGAGTGGGCGGCATGGGTACTCGGAGCGTCCTGGGCCCCGTCCCTGTCCCCAGCACCTGCTGCCTGTGTCGCTGAGGTGAATTTTCTCATCGGTGAAGTGGGAACACTGAATCCCTCCGACTTCGCAGGACTCAGATGACCTGCTGTGAACACGGTGCTGAAGGAACCTGTGACCCGGGCTGTGGTGGCTGCTCTGTAAATGCTGGTCATTACTACCTTTACTTCCAGGATTAGCACATTCAACGTTTGTATTCTAACGAGGTTTTCTTTCCTACAAACATAGATGCGGATGCTGTTGGACCTCTGCCACCAGAACCTGAGCCTGTGCCGACCCCGCCTCCTGTCCAGGGCAGCAGAGTAGAGGTCATCACCCAGGAGAGGCGGGACACCTGGCCTGGGGTGCCTCACATACGGGAGTGGGACCGCGGGAAAGGTGAGGGCTGTAGCGGGGGTTTCTGCCCAGTGTCATTGCCTCGTGTGCTGCTGGGACCCAGGGCCTCCTGTGTGCTAGACAGGCGCCAGCACTGAGCCACCCGCTGCCACCAGGAGCAATAGTTGGGTGCTGACCGTTAATATCAGCAGCCTCCCAGCTAGTGTAAAAGGGATCTACTGGGGGAGGGGCATGTCATGAGTGGTCCTTGGAGGCCTCAGGAAACCTCAGATCGCTGACCTGGGTTCCCTGGCACCCCAGACCCTGTGTGTAAACAGGAGGATTGGCAGAGTGACTGCAGGGACCCCAGGGAATACATCCTGCCCCACAATGATGGTTCTGGGTGCTCTTGGGGGAAGATTTTGGCCTGTGCTCCTCCCATGTGGTGTCATAGGCTGAGGGCTGCCTGTCGGGAGCCAGTTAGAACCTCGTGGTTGGGGTGCTGGGGGCTATGTGGAGCCATTTCTTTAGCTGAATGAGACTGGTTCCCCTGTCAGTCACCAGCCTGGCTTCACCTGTGCCCCTGTGGGACGCACAGCTTTTCTCTGAGTTCACCATGGAGCCCACAGCGACCTCTGTGGAAGATGGGTTCAGTCTTTCAGTGGTCATTTCAGTGGGACGTGAGCACGTGCTGCTCGAGCTGATAAGACCCAAGGCCAAAGGAGGAGAAATGCCAGGCCACTGTGACGAGTGGAGATGAAATAAACACCCCTTAGATCTGGACAGGTCCTTCTGGCATCTTCCAGAACTCCACCAAGGACACAGCCTACCATGCTGCATTATACAAGTGATGTGACTGCTTCACTTTTCATACTCTCTCTAGTTCACTGTAGTGCTTTTCTTGGTGTTGAAGCCTGCCAGCCTTCTCCTCAGAGCCCTTCTCCTCAAAGCCCTGCTCTAATCTTTTCCTCTTGGGAAGTGGTTACTGCCTCTTCTTAGCCTGGTCTCATGGTTTTTGCAGGTATTGCTTATAGAGCTAATGACAGGGTTTTCTTGTGCTATCCTTGTTCTCTGGAGAACTCTGGTGGCATTCTTTTTTTTTTTTTTTTTTTTTTTTTTTTTGGTAGTGGGAATCGAACTCAGGACCTTGTGCTTGCCAGGCAGGCACTTGTATCACAGAGCTATATCCCCGGCCCCTCTCTGGTGGCTTTTAAGAAGTCTGTAAGTTTGGCTGGGCGTGGCTGCATATGCTTGTAATCCCAGCACTGGGGAGATTGAGGCGGGAGGATCACTGAGTTTGAGGTCAGCCTGGGCCACATAGTGAGTTGAAGGCCAGCCTGGACTATACAGCGAGACTGCCTCAAAAATCCAAAACCAAAAAGAAAAAAAGAAAAAAAAAGAAAGAAAAGAAATCCGTAAGTATACCTGATTCATGAGTGGGTTCTAACACCACTCTTTCTCATTTTCATTAGAATTTTCCTTCGGATGCTGGTCCAAGAGGCAGTCAGTCCCCCAGGCTGAGCGAGACCCTGAGTTTGCCCCGCCGTCGGATTACTTCCTGCGTCAGAAAAGAGTGGGGTCTTTGAGCAGCCAGACATGGAGCAGACCCAGGCCGGCACCAAGCAGCCCCGGGCAGCAGGCGGGCCAAGGCAAGGAGCTGCACTCTGTGTACACGTCACCCACACCTGCGCCTGGAGGCCCCCTGCGGACCCCCACGGTCACTTTTGCAACTCTAGATGACATGATCTCGTACTGTAAACAAGTGACATGACCCTGGCAGCATTCTGACTTGGCTTGTACTGTGGGTGCAATAGGGGACAGTGAGCCTCGAGGCTGAGCTGGCCTTCGTCCTCCTGCCCTCCACTCAGGGACAGTAGGTTCTCGGCCCCTTGCTGCCATCTCCTCGCTGGAGTAGTGTGGCCTCCTGCTCCACTCCTGCATGGGGCGGGCAAGTCTGCTATAAAACTGGATCCTGCGGTGCCTGCGGCCCTGTCTGTGTCACCCCACGCCCTGGCTTGGGGCCAAGGGATCCGTTCCACTCCTCTGCCCACACAGGCAGGTGGAGGCTTCACTCCTAAGGCTCAGCTTTTAGCCAGGTGGAGGAGCAGGGGCCCAGAGGGCCCAGTGGGAGGGCTTTGTATGGAGGCAGAAGGACCCCAAGTCTGGGGACCCTGGGGTGGAGGTGTGGGACACAGTCCCATCAGGCACCAAGAGACCAGGTGGAGCAACACCTCCATAATCCAGGAAGGCAGCAGGAATCACTGGCTTCCGTTGTCATGCTATGCTGTCCCGTCCTCCATGCCCCTGTGCACTGTGGCCATCTAATACACATGTGCCAGTGATTGGGCATCCTGGGGCTACTAGGCCTGGTCAGAGACAGTGTTCCTAGTTGTCACAATTAGAGCTTTTAGCTCCTGCACTGCCACCCAAAACCCCTCCCTGATGTGGTGGGGCGGACAGGTCCTTGTCCTCACTGATGGGGTGTCATGTGGGCAGGGCTCAAGGACCACGGCCCTGTGCCTGGATTCCGTCACAGCAGTGGGCAAGTAGCTAGGAGTTGGTCACCAGGCCCCGGGGCTCGCACAGCCAGCTCCAGGCTGGTGGCTCCTGAAGATCTCAGCACAAGTTTTATTTTTAGTGCTAGAGGTTGAACCCAGGACCTTCACACTGAGCTGCATCCCACCTTTTTTAAATTTTTGAGACCAGTGTCTCTGTAAGTCACCAAAGTGCCCAGGCTGGCCTGGATCCTGAATCCTCCTGCATCCCAGCGTGCTGGGATTACAGGTGTGTACCACTGCCCAGCTGAGCACAGGTCTCCAGAGTTCCCTGAGGTGCAGGGAGAGGAGTGAGGAACAAGCCCTCCCTCCTGAGGGCCACTCAGTGGCCTTGTCCCCAGCCCCTTGGTGTGGATGGGTGTGCCTGGCTGTGACACAGCTGACACATGGTGTGGCAGGGTCTGGACTTGTGCTTTCTCTAGTGTTCATGGCTCTAGTCTTGTCCAGCATGCAGGAGGTTTAGACAAAGATCCAAACCCTAGAAACTTGCCTCTGAGCCCCAGACCAATGGCAAAGTGCCAGACCTCTTTGTCATTCTGTTACAGCCCTCATCAGGCTAATAACTAAATACACATTAAAACCTGCTAACCTAGCTGCCTTGTTTGCAGAAATTGATAGGCTCATCCTAAAACTCACCTGGGTGTGCAGGAGACTTGGAGTAGCCACATAAATTGTGTTAGGAACAAAGGTGGGACTCACTTCATGATTTCAAGATGTCCTACAAAGCCACCATGGTCCCTGGCACAGGGTGAAGGAATAGAGAAACCCACGCTCCTGGTTGGGCAGCTGTCAACACGGGCGCTAGCACCATGGCGGGGAGAGCAGTGTCTCCAGGATGCCTGTGTCACCTCCCAGGCAGGAGCAGGAGCTTCCAGCTTTTCCTCAGACCCTGTACAGAATCAACGCCCAGTGGACCAAGAGCTCAAAGCGTTAACAAAACCGTCTGAAACAGCTCATAGGATAAGGAAAGAAGAGACAAAAAGCAAAAGTGGAATACTAAAAAATACAATCACTAGACTTTTAGAATGATAAGAAAAGGTAGGAAAAAGGAGGCAAACACTGACTAGATATGTGGGAAAGATGGGAAGAAGATGTATTTGTAAGGAGAGCGCCCAGAGGACATGAGAGGCAGGTGCAATGCGAAGAAGGGGCAGAGGCAGCCCCCTGCCCTGGGAGCAGCGTGGGTGCTGACAGTGGCCTCTGGGAGTCGTGAGCTGTTTCTAGACACGCCCCCCCCAGTGTAAATTTAGTTCTGTGCTTTGTGAGCCCAGAGTTCAAGGGTTCACGCCCTCAGGAAGTCTTCCTGTGCCTCCCAACCCGTTTTGTGCCAAGGTGTACGTCCACCAGGTGGCACTAGAGTTCTTGGATTCAGATTCCCGTTCTGTAACAGTGCTGTCAACAGTATCACAAGGCCTCCAGGGTCATTTTCTGTTTTCTAGGAATCCTACTAAGAAGGTGAAATTAACTTTATGATACACAGTATTCAACCCAGTATATCCAAACTAACGTTTCTACATACAGTGTACTGAATTATTGAGATACTTTACATTTCTTTAAATCACTCTACCCCAGCCTAGCTCCCTGTGGGTACTTTTCCCTAGGAATATTTGATATGTATCTAGGTGCCATAACATACACAGTTGAAATAAGTAGATCTACAGTATATCCAGTTGTTTGAACCTACCTAACCATACTTAAAAGGTTTCCAATAACTAAATTCAATGTCAAGTGTTACTTCTGTTGTTTCATTTGGCCACAATTCCCTCCCCTGTTTAAAGCAGAGAGAGAAGCAATTTAACCCTATAATTGTAGTTTAAGAATTTACAAGCCAGGGCTGGTGAGATGGCTCAGTGGCGTAAGCACCTGCCTGGCAAGTGCAAGGTCCTGAGTTCGACTCCTGGAACCCACATACGAAAAAGGGGCCGGTGATACTGCTCAGCGGCACGGGTGCCTGCTGGTGCGCGAGGTCCTGAGGTTGATCCCTGGTACCCACACAGATACAAAAAATTTACAAGCCATAAGAAATGTTTTAAGTATATCAATTAAACAAAAATACCAACTTAAGTTGTATGCCAAAAGTAAATTTATCAATTAGCTAAGATTTGTAACCTGGTTTCTCCCTCATCCAGGGAACTTCCATCAGGAGAAAGAGGGATTGAGCCCCCCCCCTTTTTTTTTTTCAATACGCAGGTACTGGGAGTTGAACTCAGGACCTCGCGCTTGCTGGGCAGGCGCTTATGCCGCTGAGCTATATCACTGGCCTGAGCCCCTTCTTTAGTCTTTGGGAAAACTGAAGATTCTGGACATCTCTTTGGCACCTTTTTATTTTTATTTATTTTTTTTGCATCGACTGTGAAGTTGGTCCTTCTCTCCTTGTGCGGCTATGGTCACTGTGCCACAGCCGCCTCGCTGGCACTGGCTCCTGTCGAGGTGGAGCTGCTGGTCCTGGGTGTTGGTTACAGGCTGGGGCAGGGACTCCAGAGGGTCCCATGTAGAGGAAAGGACCAGAGGTGAATCCTTTTGTTTTTTATTAAGTCCCCGAGTATTTTTAGGGGAAAGAGGACCATTAGTCCTTGTTGCCCACAGGGCATAATCTCTCTCCTCCTGAGACCCTGGTCTTTATCATTAACACATTTAATCAACAATTGATAAACCCAGTCCTCGTCCAATCTGAACTTTGGCCAGAAGACAGATGGAGTGAGGATGGGAGTTTGTGGCCAAATGAAATATTTTATACCCCTGAATTTATTTTTTCTTTGAGACAGGGTCTCCCTATGTAGTTTAGGCTAGCCTCAAACTCACTATGCAACCAGGCTGGCCTTGAACTCGAAGTGATCCTCCTGCCTCAGCCTCCTGTGTGTTGAGATTATAGGCATGTGCCACCAGGCCTGGCAGCAATAATATTTTATCATCTGAGCTTTCTTTTTGTTTTTTGTCCATGGGTTGTTGTCCAAAGTCCTTAACATCAGCCTGAGGGGACTACTTGGGTATTTTTTTCTTGAGTCCCTTGGTTTCCTAACCTATCCTGACTGGGAGGCACATTAATTTTTCATTCTGTTTGTCCCAAAGCTTGAGATTCAGTTGCCTGCATGTGCTGAGATATCTTGCCATTGTTATTTTCAATTTCACCTGAAATCGTCTTAACCTCACCCAAGGTTGCTGGTCTCACCCGAGACTGTCACAATCTCATGCAACACCGTCTCAATCTCACTTGAGGTCATCCTGGGACAGGGATAGAATAACCCGACCACCAAAGCAAGACTCAGTCGCCCCATGACCTTTCTTACCTTGGTTCATGCATGAAATCGCCTGGTCATTGTTGCCTCCCTTTGGGCCCTTTTGGGTTGTTGAGAAGTCTTTATTGGGTCCTCAGTTCATGGGCTTGGGTTCTTGTCCTGGAGGCCACTGCCACAAGACCATGGGATGTGTCTCCTTTCTGTGAGAGTCCTCATACCTTAATGGGCTGGGGCCCCATGTTGGGCGCCAAAAATTGTTGGAAGTGAGCCCCCAGACTCAATTTGTCGGTACAGATAATAAAGCATTTAGACATCAAGAAATCTCAACAAGGCTTTTACTTTTGCAAAAGGGCACAAGCACACATTAGCAATGATGTAACAGGTGCACAGAACAAAGGAGGGTCGCCCCTTTTATCCCTAATGGGAGGGGCAGCTGACCTCTTTCCCATTGGCTGGTTTGGAGGTTCACAATCGATCTCAATTGGCTAACTCAGATGGCACAAGGGGAATCTTGAGGAGTTGCTGAGGGAAAGGGAGAGCAGAGCCAGGGGGATGTGGAGACCAGAAAATCCTTGGCCTGTGAGAAGCTGTCTTTGGTTTGTAGCTGTGTTCCCGGGATTGGAACTGAGCAGGCATTTTCTGTAACTCAGTGTGTTCAGAAAAGGCTATCTAGAATGGGCTAGAGCCCAAGATGGAGTCACTCCTATTTGATAGAAAAGACAGAACTTACTGTTTCAAAGTTAAGAGTTTAGTTCCTGGTCCACCAAGCCTGTCCAGGACAGCACAAGCCCCAGAGATGTCTGGAACCCTCCCATAGTAGCTCCGGGCTGGCATACAGGAAACAACCTCAGGGGGACCAGCGACCACACCCACTCGAGCCTCTGGAGACACCCAACACAGTGAGAAGAAATTACTTTGAGTTATTTGTTTTCATTGTAATCTCTCCTCTGGGCCTTTGTGTGTTTCGGTTTGGATCATTTGAATTGGCTCAATAAATCATTTTGTTTGCTCACAGAATTCCCAAAAGAACATTCAAATCTGTACACAGGAGATTCCCGCTGGGCTGAGCCATCCATTTGCCAGGGACTCAGGTGTTTGCTCCCTCTGGAAGCCAGAGTAGGCCCAGCCGGGGCGGCGTGTAGCTCACGTGTGACCCACAGAGGGGCGTGGAATTTAGAATCTGGAATGGGGGGCACCGGTCTTCACAGTCAACGAGTAGCTGTGCAGATGCGGGCCGCTTCTTTCTGAGGCAGTGAACCGAGTTCAGCCTCTTACATGTTAGGCAGTTGTGTCAGGCTCTCCATGGTTCAGGTGAGTGGTGAGTGACTTGTGGCCCACAGCTCTGTGGTCATCCCCTGTGGGCTAGGGACACCCACCTTCCTGTTTTGTGTGTGTGTGTGTGTGTGTGTATTTGCCGAGGGACTAGGGACAATGGGTTGATGAGATTGTCCGGGAAAACTGGAAAGTCAAAATATTCATCTGAAGCAAGTCATCTCCATGAAAAGCTGTCACTCGGCCTAGGGCTGTGACCTGTGTGGGTTTGTTAGTGCACCCAGGGCTGCATTGTGTGTTCACACACAGTACGTGTGCACTTGTCTGGTGCTGGGAGAGGTCAGAAACATCACTCGTCTTCTGCTCCTGATTTAAGTAGGTTTCTCTGCTACATTCCCTGCAAGCACATGTGCTTGGTGGCACTGCTTGGTGACATGTGGTTGGGTGAAGCGTTTCTCTGGGGTGTGCTGTGTCCTCAGCTTCTGCCTGTGCATCAGCAGTCATTAGCTTCCCTGACCTTGAACATGGGACCCTCCCAACCCCCCACATACTGTGGCTCAGGGTGGAGACCAAAGGATGCCAGAGTGGGCCCTGCACCAGCCCGGCCTCAAAGCCTCAGGTCACAAGTGCTGCTCAGGTCTGTGCTGCTGCCTGTAGGGTCACCTTTCTTCTCATCAGAAATTATCGGTTTTTACTCTAAGTCTCTCTATATTGTCATATTGCTGCTTCTAATGTTTGATCCACGTGGGTTTTCATGGAACATATGTGTGTGACGTGCACACAGCATTGGATTCTTCACATTTCCTTTTGACATTTCTAGAACTGAGCTGCCCGCTAACTGTAGCTGCTACCTTGTGGTCCACCTGCACCGCTGCTCAGCACTTCCTGTGGCCTGCTTGTACCCTGATAGGAATGCAGTAGCTGTGAGGACCTTTAAATTTGATTCAGCAAACATCTGTCCTCAGCAGGGCCTCCCTACAGTGTCCCCCGGGTGTCATTTTCAGGTATGAGGTCACTAGTCAAGGGATGGTCATCTTGGTTCCTGATGGTCTTATCAAGAGACCAACGCATCTCCACAAGGCCCCTGAGTGCCACAGTGAACCTCCTGGTGGGGGCCTGACCTTCCCACTGTCCTGCTCCATCCGCTTCTCTCCTGCTGACCTGAGGTCCCAGAGGCACTGGCAGCTCATGGAGCCCAGATACTGCTCTGTTCCTGAGTACTGGGGGAGCCTTTGATGATGGCACCCTTGCCCCTGTGTGCTGGCAATGTCCTGCTAGTCCTAAAGGCAGCTGTCCAGTCTTCATCCTAAAGACATCTCTATGAGGAGTCCGTGTCCTCCTCCTGTCCCCATGGACCCCCTGTCATATATTCCTCCTCATGACGTCCCCTGTGGGTATCTGTGCCCTCCTCCTATCCCTGTGAGTGGCTTTTTCATGTATTATGAGCCCATTTTGTTCTCCTGGTGTTAAACATCGAGTTCCTGAAGAGCAAGGCCCACATGAAAAAAACATGACTGACGTCGTGATGACGGACATTGGGAAGCAAGAAGTGAGGATTGAGCATGGCTGGCTGTTATTTGGAAACTGCATCTGATGGCAGGAATAGAGATATAACTCCAGTGGCTGATAGTTTTGGGGAGGTTCAATATCTTATGCAAAAGATGTTTGGAGGAGAATGGTTAGGGTGGCTACTGGGGTGTCCCAGTGTCGTCAGGATCCCTGGGTCTGTGTGGACCCCTTTAATGCATGGCTTCCCTCTTCAAAGTAACTTCATGGCTCAAAATCTGTTGAATTTCTAGAATCTTGACTATTATATGCCTTGGTGCAGTTTTTTTTATCATGGCTAATTGGAGATCCAAATGCCTCACTTACCTGTATGTCAAATTCTTTTTCCCTGCTTGGGAAGTTTTCTGCCATGACTTCTGTGAACAGGTTTTTTATGTCATTTGCACTATCTCCTGCTTTTTCATTGACTCCAGTCAATCTTATATTATTCTTCTTTGCATCAACTAGCAGCTACTGGATTGATTTCTTGTGGTCCCTTGCTATTTTTAAGTAATCTTTCTTTTCATGATCACTAACTGCGTATCTTCTGTATCTGAGATTCTGTCCTCACATTGGCTCATTCTGCTGCTCATACTTTCAATGGAATTTTTAGTCTCCTGGATATCTGTTTGAATGTTTCATGGATTCCATTTCTTACCTATGTTGGGCGTTCATTGTTTCCATCATTTTCCTAAGCTCCTCTATTTTTTATCTGTATCTGCCCTAGAGTTAGTGAGCATGTCTTTCATTATGGTCACCATCTCTGTAGTTATTTGAGAAATTATTCCTGATATGTTTTTTTCCAGAGCCTCCTTCATTTGCTTTGTTACTTCCACTGTTACCACTTCAGAGAGTCCAGGTGGGTGGCTGTGGAATTGTTGCACTTCATTGCCCCCCTGGGTTTGCCTTTGGTGAGCTGGAAGTCTGGTATTGTGTCTTGTTTAAGTGTCTTCTCACTTTCTCTCTCTCTCTCTCTCTCTCTCTCTCTCTCTCTCTCTCTCTCTCTCTCTCTCTATATATATATATATATATATATATATATATATTTTAGTTTAATTTCTGGGTTGGTGCTTGTAGATTGCTTATGGAGAGTAGCTTTATTGCTAGTATTTAGAACCCTTAGGAAATGACTACTCAGAGGTGTCTTCCAGGTGTAGCTGGTTTTTGGGTTTTGAGTCTGTTGCAAGATCCTATCTCTTCAATTTATTGGGGATGAGAAGTTGCTGCCTACTTGGCCCAGCCCCTGGCTCATTGGCACTGGCCCACAGTATTTTCTATGACCCTCAGGTAATCTCAGCCTTGGTATACCAGGAAGAACAACTGATTAGAACAATTATGTCACCTTGGCTAAAGTAGTACAATCAGTAATAACAATAGCATCAAACACAGCCTAGAAAAATGACGTATTGTGGTAACCATTAATTTGCCACCTTTAACCATATGAACTAGATTTGTGGTTGTATAACAATGAACCAGGAAATTATATGCAGTAAATAAGCCCCGAATATGGCAATTTTATCCTCAGTTCAGGGCATGTCTCTGCCCCTCCTGCACAGTGAGTTCAGGCTCAGGGAGAAAGTGCTGCCTGCCACCTCCTTCTTCTTTGTTGAAATCTCTCTCTCTCTCTCTTCACTTTCCACATGGGCTTCAATTCCTGCTTCAGATCCTTCCTGGGTCCCAGACACCCACTTCTCTCCTTCTTCTCTTCCTCACGTTGCTATATTCCAGTGTCTGGAGAGGCTCTTTCTCTGCTGCTCACCACTCCACCATCTTCCTGGAAGTCCTCATCTTCATAGCTCAAAATGACTGCTGAAACTCAGCCATTTCTTCCATGTCAGGCATGGAGGATAAGAAGTACAGCGTGTAAAGAAAAAATATTCTTTCCATGACATTGGCCTCCTTGAAAAATAGCTTAGAATCTGTGGGGAGCCACTGCAGTGTGCTTCAAAGCTCAGGGCGCCTGAGGACATGACCCCACTGTCTAGTGCAGAAACACAGTGGGATACACTTATATAATCACGACTTAGCATTAGACAATCATGCATGTGCTATACGTTAAGTCAGTATAGGAGAATGTAAATATGTGATAACGGCACCTATAAGGGCTAAACAATAAAGATGCAGATGCTCTCTCTGCTCTGCTGCTGTCATTGCTGGTGTCTGTTTTGTGTGCTTTCTTTGGGAACCTTACTTGCAACGATACCCCTTCAGTCCCTTCAACCCTGACAGGGTCCCTACCCAATAGCTTTCTTCTTGGTGACACAGCCAGACTGTAATCATGTAGTTACCTCTAGTTCTGTTTTGAAGAGATGTGGTAATAAGGGATGACTCTGTTCACGAATTCAATTCCCTTGATTCTGGATGCAAACCAAATTGGGTAAGAACTGAATCAAATTTCCCCATAAGGTCAACATCAAACCTAACCACTGAATTTGATTCGGTCTCGTCTAACTCAATTTGTGACCGTTGAAAGCATCATTGAAAGAATCAAGTTTGTGAACTGAGGCACCACTGTAAACAGTTTATTTGTGCCTTTCAATTAAAAATAAATTTATTTTTAAATGGTTTTAGATAAATATGGTATTTATAAAGAAAATAGA
Organism: Erethizon dorsatum; assembly: GCA_028451465.1. NCBI lineage: Eukaryota > Metazoa > Chordata > Mammalia > Rodentia > Erethizontidae > Erethizon > Erethizon dorsatum. Next base: position 36,188,696 of record CM051831.1, read on the forward strand.
AAGTACAAAATATAAAAAAGAAAATATAAAATATAAAATATAAAAATATAAAAGAAAATAGAAAATTGCTAATATGCACACAAAAACTTGCTCAACATTAGTCCTCAGGGCAAGGCGAACCAAACCAAAATGGAGTCTTAGTTCCCATCCACTAGGAGGGCACAAGAATCAAAAAGACGTGGGGACCAAGCTGGGTGGGGTGGCACATGCCTGTATTCCCAGCCCTGTTGGAGGCTGAAACAGGAGGACTGCAAGCTCAAAATCAGGCTGGGTAACTTAGCAACTTAGCAAGACCCTGTCTCAAAATTTAAAAAAAAAAGGGCCGGTGAGATGGCTCAGCAGCGTAAACGCCTACCTGGCAAGTGTGAGGGCCCGAGTTCAACACCCGGAATCCACATACGAAAAAGCGGCCAGTGATATCGCTCAGCGGCACGGGCGCCTGCTGGTGTGCAAGGTCCTGAGCTCGACCCCCGGTACCCACACACACAAAAAAAATTATATATAGATCTAGATATGAAGGTCTAGGGACGTTGCTCAGTATGAAGACCCTGGGTTCAAGCTCCCAAGGAAAACAAGCACACGGAAAGACCTGGTGACCAGAGTTTACAGGACCTGGAGGTCAGGACTTAACAGTGTCACCTGTGAAGCAGTGCGGCTGCTTTGGAAGACAGCCTGGCAGCCTCCAAGTAGCAGAACCTGGGGTTACCCATGACCCTGAGTCAGACATCCTTGGTCGAGAGAAAAGGAGCCTCCCTTGCCATGGTGACTGGCGCGGGGATAGGTGTGTGGCTCAGGACCACCAAGGAGAGGTGGCAGGGACCTGCTGGCAGCACACAGAAAGCTTCCCGTGAGCATCCGCAGCAGCCTTGTACACAGGAGCCGACGTGTGGGAACAGCAGCCATCTACACTGCCCAGCGACCGGTCACCACGTGATGGTCCCCACAATGGAACGGGGTTCAGCCATCAACAGGGGGCAGTGCAGACATATACCTCACCATGGGGGTCTCAGAAACATGCCCGAGGGCTGGTGAGATGGCTCAGCGGCATAAGCACCTGGCTGGCAAGCGTGAGGTCCTGAGTTCGACTTCTGGTACCCACATAAAGGAAAAAAGAGCCAGTGATATCGCTCAGCAGCACGGGCGCCTGCTGGCACGTGAGATCCTGAGTTCAACCTCCAGTACCCACAAAAAAAAAAAAAAACGAAAAGAAAAGAAACATGCCCGAGAAAAGAGCTAGGCACAGAAGGCCATGCGTGGCGTGGTTCTGTTTATCCCAGTGCCTAGAGCAGGAAAACCCACTGAGAATCTAGGTTAATGGTTGCCTGGGGGTGGGAGGAAATGGGGAGCAGTTGCCAGTGGGTTTCCTTGTGGGGTGCTGAAACATCCCCATATTATATAGGGATGTGGGTCACACACCTCTGTGAATGTCTTAAAAACCATGGTCCACGTTCTAAAGGGTGACACGTATGATGTGTGGATTCCAGCTCAGCAAAGCTGTGTTCAGAATCAGCTTTGTGTGTTGGTGAGTTATGTTTCACAATCAACCTCGAGAGGAAAGGATTCCCTGGGGAGGGGAGAACTTCCCAGCAAGGGTTTTCAAGGGCTGTTTCAGTTGTCATCTTCTCTTTGTTTGAGTCCTGACTTGAAGGAAGGAAAGGATGGAAGAACGAAGAAAGAGGAAAAGAAAGAAAGAAAAGGAAGGACGGAAGGAAGGAATCTCTGCCCCACATGCCGGGGTCAGATCCCTTGGGCTGGTTGGCTGGATGTCACTGTTCCGAGTGGACTGGAGCCACCAGGGTCAGCAGAAGATGCAGAAGCCACTTTATCTGCAGAGCAGCAGCAGATCAGAGGTTTCCTAGAGGTTGCTCTGAGGGGTGAGCAGGAATAGGACAGCCAACAGCCCTGTCACCAAGGGAGGTACGGGCTGCGGCCGTGACCCTGCTCTGTAGACACTGCCCACATGTGCCAGGCAAGCTGCCTGGGACAGGACTGGTGGCTGGAGAAGGAGAGAGGTGGGGACAGCCAGGCAGAGGAGGGTGGTGAGGTGGTCACCAAGCGTAAGGCAGTGATGAGACAGCAGATGTGGCCTAAAGGTGCCCCGAATGCCCCCAACCAGGCTGATGGCCAGTGTTACAGCGAACTGGCCCAGTGGGGCTGTGGGCCGAGGACACTGTGTCGAGATGCTGGCCGAGGCCATCAGAAAGGGGACTGCACGTGTTCCCTCTGCTATCAGACCCACCTTGCTGTGCATCCTGCATTCTTGAGTCTCATCTTTTCACAGCACCCCTGGGAATCAAGAGGAATGACCTGGCATTTTCCTAGCATAAGGTTAAGAGGTGCCTTTATATTTTTACCAAGGCATTTTATAAGTCCCTCTACAAACCTACTGCTCCAAACACCCACTTGATGAGCTCAGAGCCCGCAAGCACCTCTGTTGAAGTGGGAAAAATATTTGTCATGGTCATTTGCTTTAAGGCATGCGGTTTTCCTACTTTAACTTCCCTGAAATTGTGATTTGCCATACTGTCGAACAATCCATTGCACACTCGTCTTTCTCTTCCCAGTGAGATGGTGCGTGTTTCCATCAGCAATGTCTTAGGTTTGGTGAAAGTGGCCATTTCCTCCCGTCACAAGCTGAATCGTGCTGTCCCACCCGCGTGCTCTGGCTGTGTGTGTTGGGTGGCTTGTCCACATCCCGCACCCCTGTCACCTGTCTGTAGAGAGCCCACAACTCACCTCTTGTCTCTGAAGGCTTCACCCGTGGCCCACGGCCAGTTCTCCTGCCCTCAGTGCTCTAAGTAGAGAAGGATCGGCGGAGCTGCCCTCCCTCCCTGGCCTATTGCCTCCTGGACAGGAAGCCCTGGTTCCACAACCCATGACGGCCACCCCAGCATGGCCACTCCGTCCTCCTCCACGGCCTCTCCATAGGTAAGAACTCTGGCTCTTGTCTGTCATCTTGCAGGGCATGCTCAGTCTCATAGCTTTGGTCTCTGTCCTCCGAGATGGACAGTGTCACCTAGCAACACATGCACTTGGCAGCATGGATGATGTCAAGAGTAACCAGGAGCTCCACAATCAGTACCTGGCCATGGCCCCCTGGCCATGGCCCACATCTCCAAGCTCCTCGCCCTCTGCCACCACTCAGGCATCGCTGTGCCCAAGGACATCAGAAACATCTTTGAGTTTACATGGGCAGAGCTCATTGCTGACCCCATGGTGCCCACCAGGTCCAACATCCGGGGTCTGGTGTTCAGCTTCGGAGCCCCACTGGTGGTGCAGGGGGAGTCCACCCTGGCACTGGCCCAAAGGAAGCTGCCCCACCCCCAACACCAGTGCCTAAGGGGCCCACCACCACCAGGGCAGCCCGGAACTCAGTGACACCCACCCACCAGGTGCCTGCCGGGCAGGAGATGCTGCACAGGTTCCAGCAGCAGTCGGTGCACCTGCTGATGGAGCTGTTTGTCCTGAAGATGAGAGCCGTGGTGAAGGCCGCGTCCGGTAAGGTGCCTCGCTGCCCCCCCCAACTTCTGGCCAGATGGGTACAGGGCAAGCATCCCCAACTGGGACTCGGAACTCTGCAGTGCCCCCAAAATTGGTCCTTGCTGAGTGACGCCACAGTAGGTGTTATTGATGGGCTTCCATCACAACCCAGTTGCACTGAGAATGGTGAAAACTGTGTGCAGGTGTGCAGGAGACGCCAGCCAATCTCACACACAGACTCACAGGCCACGTTATTTCCCCACGCGTCTGCAGATATTCCCAACTCCAAACAAGGCCCAAGCCCAAGACACTTCTGGTCACCTGGCATTAGGGTAAGGGACCCTGGTATAACCAGTACATGCTGCCAAGGGTCATGGGTGGGTTTAGGAAATGACCTTCTCCCCTCTGCCCCTGCCACTCCTCCCCGTCCTCCCACTGTCCTTGCTGTTGCCCCAGGTCCTTGGCAGGAACAGAGATAGGCCCAAGGGACCAGGGTGGACATGTGGGGTCTGTGGAGTGCAGATGGCTGCACCCAGATGGGCTCCATGTGGGGTCCGTAATGCTGAGGTTCAATGGCAGTGGTTAGACAGTGCCCAGGCAGCCAGAGCCAGGTGGAGTCTGGAACTAGGGGCCTCCAGCTGAGGGCGTCCTGGGGTGAGGCTGGCACCCCATGTGGCATCAGCAATCATGCCCAGCACCAGGCCTGTGGGGAGGAAGGGAGGCAGTAGGGGTGGCAGAGCCCTGGCACCCACCTCTCAGCTGCAGATCCCCTCCAAGGCCCCATGCTTGCATCAGGAACTGAGCTCTCTCTTCCTGAGCTGTTGGCAAAGGTCTGGATGTGCCCAGCACACAGGGAGGAAGTGCATTTCCTCTGACCACTCCCTCGCAGGTGCCAATCCCATGGACATCACCCGGCACTTTATGGAGGCCAGCCAGCTCCTGCACCTCCGTGCCAAGGAGGTGGCCTTTGACTGCCTGATGGGCACCACAGGGAGGAGCAGCTACTTTGTGGGAGAGACAGGGAAAGGTAGGTACAGAGGGAAGGCCTTTGGGGTGGAGCGTGCTGTCTGGAGGGCAGGGTGGCAGTTGGGGGTAGCAGCAGGGATTCCCTGACACCTCCAGTGTGTGGCTGCCTGGGCTGGCCCCATGCAGAGCCTCCAGCCCCTCCTCCGGGCGTTCCTTTGAGCTGTGCTCTCAACCCCACAGCGAAGGGCCAGTTGTGAAAACCCCCCACCCACTGTCCACCAAAAAAATGCCACAGTGCTGTCCGGGTGCAGCAGGGGTCTTTGCTGACCCAGGTCCCTCCTCAGCTGGCCCTTGGGGAGCCCTGTTCCCAGAGCACACTGCAGTCACCGGACCAGGAAGACTGTGTGGACAGCAAGAGAGGGTAAACGAGGACCCAGTAAGACAGCGGGACGGAAGTGAGCAGGGGCACAGGCCCTTAACAGAGTTTAGAAGTGTGCAGGGGATGATGTGAAACACGCAAGTGTGAAAGTGTGAAGAGGGCCCAGAGGAAGTGGTCTCGTGGCCAGGAGGCCATGGCCCTGCAGTGTCTGTCGCACCTCCTCCTTCCTGTCTTCACGCAGTGCCTGTGTGTGTGAGCGCGGGGGCACAAGAGTCTCCCTCTTAGCACATGTCGAGTATGCGGCCGTAACATCAGCTCTCTCCATGCGTCAGGGCTCCAGCCTTACTCATCTCGTGACTGGCAGTCTCCACAGGGCCCAGCATCTCCCCTTGTACCCAGCTCGGCCCCAGTGACCACCGTGAACTCTCCTCATCCATGGGTTTGCTTTGGATTCTGCACTCGTGAGATCATGCTGTGTTCCTCTTAGGTGCCTGGTTTATTTCATTTAGCACAGTGTTCCCCAGGCTCATCCATGTCTTCATAAATGACAGGATTTCCCTCTTTTTAAGGGCTAAATAGTATTCCACTGTAGCTACAGACCACATTTTCTTTATCCATCTGCCGACAGACATTGAGGTCAGTTCAAAATCTTGTGTTGTGAACAGGGCTGCCGACGGGTTGGGGTGTAGACGTCTCTTCTGCACACTGAGTTCCTCTCCTTTGGCTCTGCGTCCTGCAGTGGGTTGCTGGACCCAATGTAGTTCTGTCTTCAGACTCTTGGAGGACCCTCCACGGCTCCCACACATCCCCGTGACAGTGCAGCAGGGCTCCCTTTTCCTCACTTTCTGGACAGCCAGCCTTTGTCCTGTTCCTGCTGAGAGCTGCTCTGCGGTGTGAGGCGCTGTCTCACTGTGCTCTGGATCCCTGCTTTCTGATGATTCACAATGCCGAACATTTCCCTGTTGACCATTTGTGTGTCTTCTTTTGACAAATATCCATTCAGGTCCTTGACCTGTTTTTTAAATTATTTATTTATTTATTTAATTTTTTTGAGACGGGGTCTGGCTGTATAGCCCAGGCTGGCCTTGAACTCACTGTGTAGCCCTGGCTGCCTTTGAACTTGCCATGATCCTTCTGCCTCAGCCTCTCGAATGCTGGGATTTACAGACATGTGCCACCATGCCCAACTCCCTATATATATATATTTTTTTTTGTGGGTACCAGGGGTCGACCTCAGGACCTCATGCGCCAGCAGGTGTCCGTGCCTCTGAGCGATATCACCGGCCCATTTTTCGTATGTGGGTTGTGGGAGTCGAACTCAGGCCCTCGCGCTTGCCAGGCAGGCGCTTAAGCTGCTGAGCCATCTCACCGGCCCCTATTTTTTTCTTTTAATGGGGGTACCAGGAGTCAAACTCAGGACCTCGCGCTTGCCAGACAGGTGCTTATGCCGCTGAGCTATACCACTGGCCCCCAACTCCCTGTTTTTTAAAATCAGTTTTTCTTGGTAATGTTTTATATCTTAAGATGGGTAGGTACACAAGGGTTTGTTTTGAATGCTTACAAGTACCCACTGATAGGAGGTTTTATAGGGAAGCATTAAGCACTATATCTCATAGCCATTTGTCCTCACCTATAAAATCAGCCCCCATAGCCTCTCTCTCTGCCCATCATCAGTACCTTTGCCAGGCTCTCCTCCGAGGTCAGAGGTTAAATCCCCAATAATAAGCACATCCAGTAAAAAGAAACTGAATGATGAGATTAGGGACTTAGCAAGACCTTGTCTCAAAAAAAAAAAAAAAAAGGTGGGGGCGCTGAGGATATTGCTCATTCTGAAGGTGCTGGGTTCAATCCCCACTACCAAAAACAAAAAGATAGAAAGATAGCTAGATAGACTAAAACAAAATTCCGGAAAACGAACCACCTTGCCATATCTAACATATGACCATGTTTTACTTTTGCAATTTCTTTGTGGGTTCCTGTTCTTGTGTGTGTGTCTGGAACTTTACATTTTGCAGTCTCCCTGTCCCTCAGTTTCCTGTATGTGACAGACTGCAGCTGCTTCCAGCAGGTTCTGCACCTTGAGGTGCTCCTCTCGCCAGTACCCATTCCCTGCCTGATTCTCCTTGTAGCTGGGCTGGCATGGCGTGGCCTCTTGGCCCTCGCCTTAGTTATGGGATCATTTCCCAGGAGGGATCATGAGGCAGAAGTTCTCAGTCTGTGTGTAGTGGGAAGGGGGATGCCCCTCACCAGCGCAGAGGTCATCTGCCTGGGGAGGAGAGGGACCAAGGAGGACTATCTCAGCCACTTCCATGCAGGTCAGGCCCCAGGGTGCGTCTGGGCCCCCTTGCACTGTACAGGGATCTCAGAATTTAAGTGCACTGTCAAAGAGGTCTCACTGTTTCTCTGTAAATGAATCCATTCATTACTCTCGCCTCTAGGGTTATGGCAGACTTGTTGGTGGGTGCTGTGCTGGTGAGGGGGATCCCCCTTCCCGCTTCTTCACTGCCTTTAATGGGGTCACCTCCCTGAGCTCCCCACCAGAGTTGTCTGCTCACTTAGGAGGAGCTGGGCTGGACCCTTTGCTCTCTCCCTGTCCTGACTTCCAAGGCCCCCGGGGCATGGCCACCCCAAGTCTTAGACCATAGCTGCCCCAACAACGATCACATCTGGCACTGATGCTTTTCCTCTTTGGAGGTCGAGAGGGGCTGGGGCTCAGGGGTCCTTTCTTGGTGATACCGCACGCCTCAGTGGGACCCAGTGACCATCAAAGGGAAATTCTGTGTCACTCTGCTCAAATGGCCAACTGTGTGGTCTGCTGTGTGATCCCTCTGAGAATGCAAAATAAGTTTGAAAAACACTTCACCTGGTGGCATCTGTGGAGTGCTGGGCCAGCACACAGATGGAAATTATCCACTCTCTTTGGGGTGCACCAGCCATCCTCAGACCTCAGGGCCACCCATGGTTGTCTGTGAGGAATCGCGCTGTGGTTTTGACTCATGTTCATTTACTGATCAGTGATGCTGAGTACATTTTGTGGGCTTTTCTTTGTTGATCTTTGCAGAAATGTGTGTTCAAGACGTGGGCTCATGTTCAGTGGAGTTGTCTGTCCTTTTTTAATGATCGTAAGTGTTCTTCAGGTATTGTGGATACTGTGACCTTGTCAGATATGTGATCCAAAATATTTCCCCATTCTGTGCATTGTCTTTTCACTCTCTTGACAACATTCTTTGGTGTACATAAGTTCTTTTTAAATAACTAATTTATTTTTGGTGTTGAATATCAAACCCTGGGTCTCACACATGCAGAAGCGCAAACTCTACAACTGACCTGTGCTCCCCGCTCCAAAAGTTTTTTATTTTGATGAAACCCAACCTTCATTTTGTTGTTGTTATTGTTGCTTATGCTTTTGGTTTCAAATCTAAGAAACCATTATCAAATCCAAGGTCATGAAGATTTGCTCTTGTATTTTCTTCTAATGGTTTAGAGTTATAGCTCTTACCTTAGGACCTCAGGTGTATTTTGAGTTAGTTTTTCCATGTGATGTGAGATACGGTTCAGTTTCATTCTTTGGTTGTGAATGGCCAGTTGATCCAGTTCTTTCTTATTGAGTGGACTCTTTGGTCAAAATGATATGGCTGGGCCCGTGATACAGCTAAGCAGCATAAGCACCTGCCCGGCAAGCACAAGGTCCTGAGTTCGACTCCCGGTACCCTCATAAAAAAAAAAAATGATATGGCTAAAGTGACTCCATTTTCTTTTTAGACTAGTTTGTCTTCACTTAACCCTTAGATGCACTCACTCCCCAACCCTGTTAGATATTAAGGCACTAACCCATAGATAAACTCTCTTCTCAGACCCCTTCCCAGTTAACCATAAAACCCATAAAGGAGAAACAAACAGTTACAGCAAACAGACCAGATATTTCACAGGAATTTCCTGTGAAATTCCAGAAAGACGATGTGGTATAGTGCGGTTACTAAGGTTATGGGGGGGGGGCTTATGGGGAACTTGTAACATATAAAAACCCCTGCGAACAAAGACTGGGTGATTGATGCCTTAGCTAAAAGCTGGGACACAGCTGGCCGGCCAATAAAGCTCCTTGTGTCTGCACTCAGCCTCTGTGAGTGAATCTTGAGATTTTGCCATAACAAAAATAAGTAGACTGCAGATGAGTCATATGCCACACTCAGTTGTAATCTGTCACTCTAGCCCAGGTCTACCCTCAGGTTGCACCCCACTGTCTTTATATTTGAAAGCTTGTAGTAAGTTTTCATATCAACAAGTGTGAGCCTTCCCAGCGTGCTGTTCCTTTCCAAGACTATTTTGGTTATTTGGTGTCCCTCGCAATTCCATATGAATTTTGAGGTCAGGTTTTCCATTTGTGCAGACAGGGCCAGTGATCATGCTAGGAATCCCGCTGATTCCACGGATCACTTTGGCCATTAATAGGATTACGTTGTCTGACCTTGAACACAACCAGTCCACACTGGGAAACACAGCGTGAGCAATGGGGCAGGGATAAATGGAAGGAAAGGATGTCAGGTACGATATCATCAAGAAGAATAAATTTCTTAGGAATGAAGCCCAAGGGGGTGCAAGACTTGCACATTGAAAACTATGGACTGTCACTAAAGGAAATGAGGCCTGCAAAAGGGGAAGTCACCTGGGTCCATGTGGCAATTTACTTTCATATGTTGGTCTTGTGTCCTGTGACTTTGCTGCATTCTTCAGCTGTAGGCTTTTTGGGTGCATTCCTTAGGATTTTCTATATGTTAGACCATGTCATCTGCAAACAGAAATATTTTTACTTTCTTCCCCAATTGGAGACTTTTCATTTCTTTTTGTTGCCCAGTCAGCCTGTGGCCAGAGTTTCTAGTACAACATTGAACAATGTATCAAGAGCAGGCCTCTTTACTCCTTCTTAATCTGAGAAGAAATTTTTCCAGTCTCTAACTACTGAACATGATGTTGGTTGTGTTTTATGTCTGGCCTTCATTATCCTGAAGCAGTCTCCTCTTGTGCTGAATTTGTTGAGTTTTTCTTTTTTACCACAAAAGAGTGTTGGACTTTGTCAAGTGCTCATTACTGATCAATTCAGATGATTGTGTGTTCCCCCCTATTCCATCACTATGGTGCACTGCATTGAGTGATTATGTAGGTGAACCATCTGCATCCCTGGGTCATCGTGCATAGTCCTTTAATATGCCATTGAAGATGTGTGTGTGTGTGTGTGTGTGTGTGTGTGTGTGTGTGCGTGCGTGTATGTGTGTGTGTGCGTGTGTGTGTTGGCAAGGAACACTGGTCTGAAGTTCTGTCACATCTGCGCTGGGCTTGGTGTCAGGATAGTGCTGGCCTCGTAGGCCGAGGGAGGAAGCGCTCAGGTCTGCTCCCCTAAGTGTGGATGTTGTGAGGAGGATTGGGGTTAATTCTTTTTTACATGCTTGGTACGGCTCACCAGTGAAGCCAGCTGGTCATGGGTTCATCTTCGTTAGGTTTTTGTTTGTTTTGTTCTTCTCTCTTTACTTGCTGTATATCTACTCAGATTTTTTTATTCCTTTTGAGTCATATTTGGTAGTTTTTGTGTTTCTCGGAATTTATTTCCCCTCAGTCATCTAACTTTTTGGTATAGAATTAGGCGTGTTTTTCTCTTTATGATCTTCTGTATTTCTGTGAGGTTATAGCACTGTCCCACCATTGTTTCTGATCTTAGGGATCTGAATCCCCTTTGGCTTGTTCAGTCTTGTGAGTTTTATTGATCCTGCCTATGAACCAACTTTCAGCTTTGCCTGTTCTATTTTTCTGTTCTTATTTTGTCTTTTTCCAATCTAGTCTTCCCTATTTCCCTCCTCCCAGCTTTGCTGTAGCAGAACATGCCCCCCCCAGCCAGTATACTTCAGTTTGTTAGTTCCAGTTACAGTTCCTGTCACTTTTGTTTCTTAGAAAGGACTGGTCACTGTGATGCATAGCTGGTCACTATGATGCACATTGTATAAACCAATCCCCAATTGACAAGCCATTCTGCCTCTCTACTTCCTGCTTGCTTATCCCATATAAGCCCTAAACCACCAGAGATCAGGGCCTGATATTTTGGGAATGATCCCAATCAGTGCCCATCAACATAAATAAATCTGCCTCCAAATCCTGGGTGTAGTTTTGGTGTTTCTGTTTGCTGTAGCTTTGCTTTAGTTTATTCTTCTTTTCTAGGTCCTTTAGGTTTATTGCTGGGTTACTGGGATCTTTGTTCTCTGTTAAGGTGGGTATTTCTAGATGTAAATTTCTCTCTGAGCACTGTCACCCACTCTCACAAGTTTTGGTTTGTTCTGCTTTTGTTTTCATTGATCTGAAAGTATTTTCTAATTTCCCTTGTGACTTCTTCATCCATTGGTTGTTTAAGAATGTACTGTTTAATTTCCAAAATTTGTGAATTTTCCAAATTTCCTTCCTTCTACTTTCATTCTATTGTGATCAAAGAAGGTACTTTCCATAGTTTCAATCTTTTAAAATGTATTGAGTTTTTGTGGCCTAATATGTTGTCTGTACTGGTTGAGTAGTGTCTCCCTCAAGCCCATGTCTATTTGGAATGCAGTCTTTGTAGATATGATTATTAAGATGCAGTTTTGTTGGACTAGAATGGCCCCACTGCATGACCAGTGCCCCTGCAAGAAGAGAAGAAAACAGACAACACGGAGGTAAAAGCATGTGGTGACTGAGGCAGAGACTATAAGCCAAAGAATACCAAAAGTCCAAGGTAACCACTAGAAACCAGAAGAAGCAAGGAAGGGTTCTTCACAAGAGCCTCCAATCCCACCACCCTGTTGCCATCTTGATTTCAGAATTTTAGCCTCTACAACTATGAGGGAATAAATATCTGACGCTTTTTGAGCCACTAGGTCGTGGTACTTTCTTATGGAAACTCCAGGAAACTAGCACACCTGGGTATCAAATTGATAAAGTAGTTTGAGTTGTTTTTAATTAATTGATAAACTTGTTTGAATTAATAACAATTTAGCCTTGATAATATATAAAACTCTGCTCAAGAACTCCATTCATCCCCCTTTATTTCGCTATATCAAAAATTACCTCTTCAAATATACATTAATTGCCTATAAGTATGGATTTATAATTATTGTTTTATGCATTTATTATCCCAGTCATGTAGGGAAAAGCCAAATTATAAACTGAAAATACAAGAGTATTAGATTTTATATTTATTTACTGAGTTATCTTTAGCAGTACCTTTTCTTTTGGGTGGCTTAGACTACTTTTTTTTTTTTTTTTTTTTTTTGTCCTTCCATTCCAGCCTGTGGAATTTCTGTTAGCATTTCCATAGTGCAGGTCTGATAGGGATGAACTCCCCCTCTGCTTTATCTGGGCATGTGTTAATTTCTTCTTCATTTTGGAAAGATATTTTTAAATTGGAATGGACCTTGGTTTACAATCTTGTTTGTGTTTTTCCTTTGAGCTCTTTAAATATTTCATCTCACTGCCTCCTGGCCTCCATAGTTTTTGATTAAAAATTAGCTGTTAATCTCACTGAGCTCCTATGAACCTCATCTCTCCCCTCTTGCTTCTTCCAAAATTGTTTTTGACTGTTGATGATAATGTGTCTCTTATCCTACTTAAAATTTGTTGAGCTTCTTGAACATGTAGATTTTTACCTTTCACCAAATTTGGGGAGTTCTGTTTTTTTCTCTGTCTCTTCCTTCTGGGACTCCCAATATGCATATGTTGGTATGCTTCATGGTCTCCTATAGGTCCCTGAGGCTCTATTCTTTTTTTATTTGTTCATCTATTTGTTTTTTCATCCTCAGCACCCTCTAGCATGCTTTTTATTTTTTGAGACAGTGTCTCCCTAATTTGCTAAATTGCCTAGGCTAGTTTGAACTTATGGGCATCCTGTCTCAGCCTCCCAGAGTGCTGGTATTAAAGGGTTTTTTTCATTCTTTATTCTTTTTTTTTTTTTTTTTTTTTTTTTTGTGGGTACCGGGGGGACGACCTCAGGACCTCGCGCGCCAACAGGCACCCGTGCCACTGAGCGATATCACCGGCCCCTTTTTCGTATGTGGGATCCGGGAGTCGAACTCGGGCCTTCGCGCTTGCAAGGCAGGCGCTTAAGCCGCTGAGCCGTCTCACCGGCTCATTCTTTATTCTTTCTGCTCCACACTCTGCATAATTTCACTGATAATGTCTTTATACCAATGTTTTCCTCCTGTTGCTCTAATCTGAGAATGAACCTGTTTAGTGAAGTTTTCCTTTCAGTTATTGTATTGTTCAGCTCCAGACTCTTTACTGGACCACTTATTAAAATTTCTGTATATTAATTCCCTTTTTTTTTTTTTTCAGCTTGTAAGAAAGATTTAGGGGAGGGTAGAATCCAGTGCCAACCACTGAAATTCTTCTGTCTGGGGTACTTCCTCTAAAATTCCTACATACAGGACAGAGCTGCCAATACTATGTCCTGCTCAGTCGGGACCATAGCTTTCTCGCCCTGTATTAGTCAACTTTTTCCTTGCTGAGTCACACTATCTGACACCCACAATTTAAAGGAGGAGATGCTTAATTTGGCTTACAGTCTCAGAGGATTCAGCCCGTGGTTGGCTGTCCAAGATAGAAACATCATGGCAGAAGGGCATAGCGGAGCAAAGATGCTTAGTTCTTGGCTGGCCGGAAGCAGAGCAGGAGAGCAGCACCAGAGAGGAAGGGGTGCGTGACCAGATATAGACCCCAAGGTCACACCTCATGACCCACCCAGACACACCCAGGAATGTGTTCCACCAATCCCTCAGGTAGATCCCCAAGCCAGTCAAGTTTACACTCCACCTTAACTGTCATGAGGCCCCTTAACTAGGGAACTGATAGGGAGACGTTGCTCACTCCCTTCACTGGCTGGAAGGGGAGGCAGCCTGGCAGCAGTAGAAATATCACTGGGCCCAGAGATCAGATCCTGTTCTGCTCCTTCCTCATGCTGTGACATGGGCAGATCATTTTCTATACCCTGGATTCCTCATAAATAGGGTGATAACTCATCCTGGTTTTCCTGGGACTTTCCTGCTTTTAGTACCAGAAATTTCTTGTATCCAAAACCCACCAGATCCAGGGAAACCGTGCTCATCTACTACCTGCCACAGCTGTTGTGATGAACAAAGAAGACCCAGGAAAACACTTGGGTAGTGGTTGGTTTCCATAGTGATTGAGTCATTAGTACACAAAGTGTGGACATCCTCTTTGAAGATCGGGAACGATGTACCACCAGGCAGCTGATGCTCTGACATAGACTTGCTTCTGTGGGCACCAGAGAGCAGAACCTAGAGAAATTCTGTTAGCTCTACTTGACTATTTCTGTCAGCTGTCCCTCTGGAAACATTGCCATATGTCAGATCCCCTTATGTTGCAGAGAGAGAGCCATCACCTGCCTGTTTAATGACACACCTAACTACTCCTTCCTGGCCCTGTTCAATGCTGAAGGCCAGGGCTGTGTTCACTACAACCTAAAGAAACAGTAAGTGGGTCAGGAGACGTCTACCCCCGTTTAGCTCTCCCTTGGCGTAGTGAGGAGACAGGAGTGGTGACTGAGTCCCTGGCTAAAGGAGGCTCTAGGATGTGCCCAGAGGTCTAGGTGAGGCAGGGGCAAGGCAGTGCTGTGGGAGCATAGGTACTTAGAGGCCAGCCCTTGCTGCTGAGTCCATGCCACAGCAGTGAGAAGAGCTGCTCTCAGGTCTTCCTCAGTGTGGTTCCCCAGAGTGCTAACATCTTAACTGCTGCTCATATTCATGGGAGAACATTTTTATTTTCACTGTGCTTGGGATGAGACTCAGGGCCTCATATGCGCTAGGCACATAGTCTACCACTGAGTCACATCCCCGGGCCCCTACAGAAGGATCCATTAGGGGAGAAAGTATCTGGGACCAGGAATGGGTGGCAGAGAGGCATTCTTGCCAGATCAAGGTTGATTTTTTTCTGGCTTCTTGTCAGAAGCCATTCTTGGAAAGGACGATTTAATCTCATGTTATAGGTATCCTAGCTCCCATTTGGGTGCTTGAATTCTCATGTGCTCAGGCTCCTGGGTTTGACCTGATGCTGTCCTCTCCCTCAGACTGGCCCCTGTCCACAGGCCCCCATAGCCTCAGCAGATGCTAAGGGGCCACAGGCCATCTTAGGCAGGGGGAAGCAGGGTGCCTGTAGGTCTCCACATTCCTCCAGGCTCACGCAGATGCTACCAGCTTGCACAGATGTGGGATTCCATCAGGGCCTGGCAGCAGCTCTTCCCACCCTGCCTCCCAGCTACCCCTACATCTTGGTCTTGGATGAAGAAGGCAGGACCACCAACAACAATAAGGGCTATGTGGTCCACAAGTGGAGCTGGACGTCCAAGACAGAGACCTTGGTCTCCCTAGAGTGCAAGGTAGAGTACAGCACCACCAGGCCAGGGGCTGCCCAAAAGACGGGGATCCTGCCTGCCAGGCATCCTGGATGCATTCTTGGGCCCAACTGGTGGGCGGTGGCCAGGGTGGGTTGAAGTGCACTGTCTACCACATACAGCAACTGGTGGCTGCTTTGTTGACCTGCTGTGGGAATGTCATTCCTATTTCATTTTTATCATTAATGCCATTATATTTTTATCGTGCAAATACCCTTTTATGATGTAACAGTTATAGTAGTTGATAGTTCTCTTTTTAATGCTGATAAGTGTCAATAATAAGAGTCAGCAATTTTATGTTGATCTCGCCAATTCTTGTTTTCCTAATTTTACTGTTTATGAAATAAAAAATCTGGAAGTCAAGATGGCTGAGAGACCTAAAGTTTTTTCATCCATTTGGTTGTTCAGATAGCCATTCACCAACAATTTGTTAAATAATAATGCTAATTTTTAAAATATTAAGTTTATTAATGGAGCTATTGAGTGTGCTCGCCACTCTACTTAGGGCAGAGCTTCCCATCATTGGCACTGCTGGAATCGTGGGATGGATACTACTTTGTTAGAACCTCACTGTGGGATGTTTAGCAGGACTCTGCTAGGTGCCTGCCAGCAGTGACAACCAAATCCATCTCCAGACAGTGCTAAATTTAGCCTCTAAAGGGCAGAATTTCCCCATAGGGGATAGAAAGATAATCAAGACCCCCACAAGGAGCTCAGAGGTCCAGAGAAGTAATGAAGCACAGGGCAGGCAAGGACAGGAGCTGGGGGTGATAGAGGCACACTTGTTGGGTTGGGATTCAGAGAAAGACCACAGAACATGAAACCCACCCACGTTGGCCTTAGAGGGAGTCCCAAAGAGAGTGCTATGGACAGAAGCATTCGGGGTGTTGGTGTTTGCCTGCCTCTGCCCGTGGTGCATCCTCTTTACTGGCCATCAGGGTTTCATCCTTAGACCATGGTCCTCTGGATCACACCTTGCTCAGATTTCCCTCCTTCAAGACGCCCAGCCCATGAACTGGGTGGTTATTAGCAGTCAGCTCCATGATGAAGCAGTCTTTTCTGCTTGCACATCAGAATCACCTCTAGGACTTTGAACAAAATACGAATCCCAGGTACAGCCCCCAAGGGACCCTGACTCAGTTGTTCTGTCAAGAGTTTCGGATTTCCACTGTTTCCCCAAGTATTTCTAATGGTGGCCAGGTCTGATGTCCTCAACCTAGGGTTGTACTGTATTGTCTCAGTGTCCTGTGGCTGTGTGAAATGTTTGTCTCCGAGAAGATCTCAGGCAGTTGAAGGCAGGCACCATATGTCATGTGTGCATACAGCCCAGCAGACAGGGAACTAGGGTGAGAGTGTGCAGAGCTGTGTTCTTGTGCCAATGTTGCCAGACCTTGGTGGTCTCACCAGCTTCTCATCTTTCCGGGGGGAGGGGGTTGCCAAACCTGCCCTTCTGCCTCATGGGAGATGAAGGCAACCCGACGTCACTAAGGTGAGTCAGCAGAGTGTGTAGTTGTTGTTACATTCCCTGGAGCTGACGTTAGTGGGCCATGCAGTCAGGAGAGGCCCGGGAGAGAAGGTGCCCCTGGAGCTGTAACGTGGGAGTGAAGGAGAAGGGAGACTTACAGGTGACACAGACAGCACCTGTAAAGGGTTGGTGCTGGACAAATTGAGCCATCTTCAAGTTCACAAGAACTTCTTGTGCACTGGGGTCAGGCTGGGGCATTTTCATGCCGTCTTGGACTGGTTTGTTTTTACCCAGGTATTGACTGTTTCTGGTGTTTGCCATACCCCCCGAAAACCCAAGTTCCCCTCTGGTACCATTTCTTACCAACCCGAAGAACTTCCTGTGGTATTTCTTGAAGTGCAGATCTATAGGCAACACCTCTATCTTCCTTTATGTGAATATCTCTTGATTAAAAGGTATTTTTTGATGAATATGGAATTCCGGGTTGGCTTTTCTCTTTTATTATTTTAAAGACATCATTCCACTGTGGCTGTCCTTCACAGTTTACCATGAGAAGTCTGTCATTATTTAAATCACAGCTCATTTTCTCTAGCTGCTTTTAAGATGTTCTTTTTTCTTGGCTTTTCTAAGTTTGATGTTGTATCTAGGTATGGTTTTCTTCATGTTTATTCTACTGAGGGTTTTCCGAGCATCTTGAATCAGTAAATTTATATAAATTAATATCATCAAACTTGGGAAATCTAAATCTTCTTTAGATAAAAATTGTGTTCCTCCCTCCTTTCTTTTGGAGACTCCAAATATATATATTTTAGACCTTTTGATATTGTTCCAAAGGTTCTTCAAGCTTTGTTTTGTAATTTCTCTTGACCTGCCTGTCTCCAACTTCACTGGTTTCCTTCTGTCATCTCCATTCCACTATTATGTAATTCTTATGAAATTTCTAAATTTCAGTTATCAGTCCTAGAATTTCCATTTAGTTATTTTTACATTTTCTATGTCTGTTGAGAATTCACTATTTTATAATTCCTTACAAGTATATTTTCCTTTATCTCTTCGAATAAAGTTAAATTAGCTGCTTTAAAGTCCTTGTCTGAAAATGGTGATACCATGGTCACATCAGGCAGGGTTGGTCTCCGTTGCCTTGAGAATTGGTTACTGTTCCCTGGGTTTGTACCCGCTGAGTAATTTTGGGATAGTAGGTGGACACTGCAGCTGTTATATTATGTGATCTCTGAATTCTGACACACTTCTCTGAATGTATCCCTGTAGTTGTTGTAACAGGTAAAGAACTTGGTTAGACTTAACCACACGTCATCTCATTGGCAGTGAGCAGCAGCTCAGGCAGTTTCTTTATTATCTGCCCTGCTTGTGTGTGGTCCAGGGATCAGCCAGAGATGTGGGTGGCTCAAACCCACTCAGGGCTCTCCTGACTGTCCCTCTAGGGTTCTCTGCATGTGCTCCCATGACTGTGGCTACCCCAGGCTGTGCCTGTGTGTTCCCAGCCAGGCAGGTGGTGGATTTCAGCTGTGACTGTGGCCTACCTTCAAGCCAGAATTGAGAATCTGAAACTCATCCCATGCTGCTTCTTTAAGTTTGGGCTTGTCTGGGTCGAGAAAGCTGAAGGAGAAAATTCATACGTGAGGTCCCTGGAGAAAATCACAGAGAGGCAGATATCAGCAACACCGTAGTAGCATGCAGCCAAGCAGAGCAAGAGCTCAAGAGCAGCCTGCGTCTTTATTGGTTAACTCTTATAACCAATGGTTGTTTCAGTGTTTACACTATTGTATAGTGCTGTAACCAGCACATGCATATTTACCTGCTAAGTCACGGTTATATAACTGTACCCACTCTGTGCCTGTGCTAGACAGCGGGGTCACGTCCTCAGGTGTCCTTAGACATCCCTGAGCTTTAAAGCAGTCTGAGTGGTTCCCCACAGGGTTCCTGCTTTTGTCCACTCCTTGGAGCCTTTGGGTAGTTGTAGTTTTTTCAAGTTTATAGTCCTCTGTGGGAGGGTCAGCCTGTTAGGAGCTGGCTCAGCCGTACTGGACATGGAACAAGCTGTAGTTTTTACTCTGCAGGTTGGAATGCTCAGCCCAGCCTCTGTGGAAGCCTGGCAGTAGAGGGGAGACCGGGGTGATTATGGGCCAGACTTGACCCAAAAAATATTGGCCACATTTTGAAAGGGCCATTTCAATGAAAGAATGCCATGGCATTCTGGCGCAGGATGTAGGCATAGATGAGAGCTGGAAGGAATTACAGGTGTCTCCATGATTGGGTGTGAAAGGAAGCAGAAACTTTCCCAGAGGGCCAATGACCAGTGTGGCTTCAGACGTGCCAATTTGGCTCTGTTACTGTGACATGGGTTCTGACCTGGGCAAGAGATTGGGGGTGACAGGTAGGATGTGACTGGCTTGCTAATGACCTCTGAAGGAGACAAGCTCTGCCTGAATTGTAGAGCACCCACATTTGGGGCACTGAGGGGACAAGGCACACAGGCAGTAGGGATGATAAATAACAGCAGCACCGTGCTGGCCCCATGCATGTTTATCCCGTGAAATGTGCTCAGTGCCCTCAGGTAAGGAGTCTAACAGCTTTCCCTGTGATGCCCCATTGGGTAGTGGCAGTGCCAGCACTCAAACCCTGCCCTGCTGTGCAGCCTGAGCTCTTGGCCACAACTCCAGTCTGTACCTCTTAGCAGAATGGGGGAGGGCAGTGCTTCCTGGAAATGAGACTGAGCAACAAGATGGATGATGTCACAGGCTCAACTCATCACTGTTCGCATCTTTGGGGTGGAGAGGGCACAAGCTCCCAGACTGCAGAGTGGGAGGAAGATGCAGACAGTAGCTGGTGAGTGGGAAGGAGTTCAGGGGGGCCTGGGGTACCGAGAATCAGGGAGCTCAGCAGAGCAGGGCTATGCAATTGGGTGTGCGTGGGGACAAGCATGCTCCACACACCCACGCATGCTGCCCAGTGGCCGGCACACCCTGACGGCACCCGCTCACACAGGGCAGGGCCTTCACAGCTCCAAAACCACCTCCACCGTCTCTACTGCATCTGAGCTTCATCATAGCCTTTCAGCCGTTTCATGAGGAAGGATTTGAGGTTCAGAGAAGCTACAGGGCTTAACAGGAGGCAGAACAGCTTGGCCACAGGAGGCCACAGAGTCCACAGGAAGGAATTTGCCCACTCTGGGCTCCTGCTGAGGCAGAAGCCCGTCCTCTTGGAGGGGCTGGGTAACGCAACTTCTTGTCCCCTTTCCTGCCAGCCTCTGGCTATGCTGCAGGGCAAGAGTTAGTGACAGTTTGCTGGCTTTAGGGGAAGGGCCTGAGTGTGTGGGCATCAGCCCTTTCCAGTTCCCTTTGGCAACTGTCCCCTACCCTTAGGAGGTGGCTTTCTGCTGCTCCCTGCCCGCCCTATGCATTCCTGCCTGCTATGGGACAGGACTCATAGTGTGACCTCGTGCGGGGACAGACGGTCAGCTTCCAGTCACACTGTCTGACCCTGTATCTCTCACTGATGGCTCCAGGCTGGGATGGGAGGGAAAGAGGACTGGTCCCTTCCTCAGGTCACTCCCAACACAGACAGGGATTCCTCTACCTTCCAAGTGGCAGCTCAGTTCTGGCAGAGGAATGGAAAGAGCTTATCCCAGCCCCAGGCTGAGAGTGGTCTCAGTCTTGGGCTCTCAGCAGTTCAGGAGGGCTGGGTGGGACCCCAGGGCAGGGTCCCTGAGCATGATTTCTCCACCTGCAGGTGAATGAGCAGCTGAAGCTCAAGGTGCTGGGGCAGGGCTCCATCATGGTCACCTTCACGTCCCTGAATGAGACAGTGATGCTCACCATGTTGGCCAGAAACTGTCCCCACAGGATGGTACAGGAAAAGTGGGTATGGCACAGTGGCCAATGACCAGTGCTCACCACTTCCACACCAAGTCTTGCCACCTCTGCAGCCCCACCCAGACCCCATGTCCCTCGCTGTGTCATTCACTGCCTGGCCTTAGTTCTGCCTCCCTGTCCTCTGGGGTCCTGTAGCAAGAGGTGACAGAACCCCTCGTGGGATACCTATGAGCACGAAGAGAAAGCAAGTCAGCATCTGGACTGAGAAGCCTAGCACACACAGCTTCAGGATTGCTCCCCAAGGCCCGCAAGGATGACGCAGTCTCCCCATCCTCGGTGTTCCTCTGGGTTGGGTCTATTCTCAGAGCTTCTCCCCACTGAGGACAAGATGGCCAGAGCTTCAAATCCTAGACTTTCTAGCAGGGTGCCAGCAACTGCCTCCCATGCACAAGACCCTGGGCTCCATCTTGAGCCCCACACCATGGGGAGGAAGGAGGTGGAGAAGGAGGAGAATTGAGATGTTCCCATGGCCAGACTGGAGTTCGAGCTAGCCTCGGGCAGTGGGGAGCGAAACCCACCCCAGGCAGCACCCAGGACATGGTGAGGGGAAGCACTGTCTCGAGGGAGCCTCAGGTGCAGAGGGATGTGGCGGGACAGGAAAGCCACCAGTGTGCCCCTCCGCCCTCTTGTTGGGTCCAAGGTTGGGTCCCCCTCCCTTGCTCAGCCATCACCTGCAATATCCTCCATCTGTTTCTTTGTGCGACTGGCTCTCCTCACCAAGTTGGGGGCTCCCTGGGTTCCTCCCCACACCAGCCACTGTGGCCAGCAAAGGATGGCTTCAGATGACACATGTCATCCCCCAGGTCCAGGAGGGACCAGTTCTGGGACCTCTCACGCGTGCACATACAAAATGACGCCAGACTGGCTTTTAGTCTGCAGCCTCCTCTGAACGCTTTAAATCATCTCGAGATGACTTATAAACATTCGTGCAATGGAAATGCCGTGTAAATCACTTGGGGGAGAAGGCAAGAATAAAACATCTGTATTTCAGTCTGGATGTGATTCTGCCTGCATAAGTTCTATCTTCGGTGGCTTGGATCTGAGGGTGCAGCCTCGCAGGACAGAGGCCAACAGTGCTTTCCGGTGTTCCTGGATAGAGACTGGGAATCCAGTTCTTCCCTCCACTGGGTCTCCATGGATCCTACAGGAGCTGGTGCCAAGTCACCATCTGGAAGGAACTGGAGAAGGTGAAGAGGATACAGTCCCTATGCCTCAAGGGCCCAAGAGAAATGTCCCCAAGGGTGCTTTGTGGGATGGCTCCTGGGAGCAGGAGCAGGGACCACACCTCCCAGCTGGCCCAGGGCTGGTCCCACATACACAGTGCACAGAGGAATTGTGAACATACCCTTCTCCTCTCCATAATGTCCCAGCCCGGATGATAAGTTGTAAGAGCTGAGCAGGAGGGTCCAGCTCTGGAACGTCTACACCAGCCCGCCCTACTCTCAGGGAGCCTCAGGTTTTTTTTGTTTTTTGGTTTTTTTTTTTGTGGGTACCAGGGGTTGACCTCAGGACCTCGTGCGCCAGCAGGCGCCCGTGCCACTGAGCAATATCACCGGCCCTTTTTCGTATGTGGGTACCAGGAGTCGAACTCAGGACCTCGCACTTGCCAGGCAGGTGCTTATGCCGCTGAGCTATCTCACCAGCCCGAGCCTCAGGTTTGGCAGGACCACGAGGACATTCAGCCATGACTGCACAGGGACACAGGGACACAGGGACACAGGAGAGATACACATCAGGACATCAAAATGGACACAGGAGGAAATGCTGTGCACTCTGGGAGGAGAGCCTCACACCTGCTTTTCCAGATGCTTTCTCCAGCACGTCACCTCCGTTGATTCATTCACAGATCCTGGAGACATTCCTCTGCACTATAGCAGGCCAGGGTGGCTGCTGGGGAGTTAGAGACGAAGCTGTGCTGTCTCCAGGCTTTGATGGATGCCCTCAGTAAGGAAGGGGCAAAAGTTTCTACAGCGTAATCCAGCCTGATTCTTGAAGTGTGGCAGTCAGAGATTGTTATGGTTTGTGTCTGGATGTCCTCCCAAAGCCTCATGCAGTCATGGGGACAGGCTTTTTTGGAGGTAGGTGAATCTAGAGTTTGTGACTGATTCATAGTGCAGTGCTGGGATTAAGGTGCTGGGATTGAGGCTGGGTGAGCGCTGTATCACTCCACTGATTAGACTGGCACCGACCTAATCCCAGCAGTCTGGAAAAGATAAAGGGGACAGAAAGAATCTTGTTTCCCCCTTTTTCTCTCACTTGTTGCTTTTGCTGTCTTCTGCCACCATGAACTATTGCCCCTCTGCCATGTGCCATCCTGCTTTGGAGCCAGTCAATTATGGACTGAAACCTCCACAAACTGTGAGCTAAATAAACCTTTCCTTCCTTAATTTGGGTATGAGGTATTTTTTCTCAGCAATGAGAGAAAAGTAACTAAGACGGGGCGCGTGAGGGCTGCGGGCGTGAGGAGAGAAAGCATGCAGGAAGAGGTCTTCCAAGACACCAGGACACGCGATGCTGAGGGTTCAACCCATGCCGCTTCCACAAAGGGAAAGATAACCACGCGCTGGAACTGGGCTTAGTGGTAAGCACTTGCTGGGTGCGTGTGAAGCCCTCGGTTCCATCCCCAGCACCAGGAAGAAAGGAAGGAAGAAAGGAAAGAGAGAGAGGGAGAAAGAGAGAGAGAGCAGGTGGCTGCATTCATCCTGTCCACTGGCTCCATCTTCTCGCTCTAAAGATCACTGTCAAGGACACACTATATGTGAGGTCACACTTCTGCACTGCATAAAAACTGTTAGACGGTGGAAAGGAAGCATGTGTTTCTTTTTTCTGTTCAAGGCAGTTGACATCAGGAAACTCCATCCTCATCAAATTGCCGTCATGCTCTGCTCTCTGGCAATCTCTGTCTGGGGGTGCTCTGAAGAGTGGGATGCATCTGAGGACCAGGATGCGTGCCTTAGAGACCCCCGAGGCATGGAGAGAAGTCGCTCGGAGTCCCTGCCACACCCTCCCAGCCAGGGGAAGACCCTCGGCTCTCCAGCCTGTGTGCCTCTTCTCAGTGCAGGCTCGGCCAGCTAGAATCCAAGTTCCAAGCTGTGCCATCGCCTGCAGAGCTGCTGAGCTTCAGACAGTGCCAGGTCCAGACAGACTCTGAGAAGACGCGGCCTCCTAAAGGCTCAGGGACAGGAGGGCACGAATGTCCTTCTCATGGCCTATTTTCTTTTCATGCTGAAATGATCATATTTTTATATCCTGTGCTAAATAAACATAGGATTAGAAATAATTCCACCTTTCCAAAATGTTTCTTGTGTGGCTGCTAAATGTTTACCAGCAGCGCACATTAGATTTCTACGCTACTGTGCTGGCGTCCAGTGTGGGTGTCCACCAAGGGAAATTCGAAAAGGCCTGGGGGCAGGAGGAGGCTGAGATGTTGTTAAAATGACACAGTAACTCAGAGAGCGTAACCACCTTGGGATGTTTAATGCAGGGATAAACAGACCAGTATGTTAACACAGGCTTGGCAAATAGCGCCACATTAAGGAAGGGCATGTGGGGGTCACAGCCTCTGGGTGAGACACAGGGCATGTGCTGTCACACAGACCAGGACTTCTACCTAGAGGACCGGGACAAATGACTGCATGCCACAGCGTCTTGTGGCAATAGCACTGCGGGATGCTTACCCTGAGTGCCCGATTCAGTGTCCCCGGATAATTATACATGAAACCCCAAGGCTCCGACAATTGGTCTTACAACCTGGAGCTCTAAGAGTTGTCACAAACCCAACCCGCCCCAGGAAGGGCGGCCTCCCCAGTTTCCCCATCTTTTTAGGGATGTGGGAGGGGAGGGCCCCACCCCACTTTAACACACCCCAGTTTTGGTGCTTTTATGACCCTTTCAAGCCTGCCCTGTGCATGCTGGTTTGGGGCTGGTTCCACAAAATCCCAGGACACGTAGGACAGCTAGGGTGGGGTGGTTACCTCCTCCCTCAGAGTCCCCATCACTATGAAGCATGTTAAATGGTTTCCCCAGCACCATCTTCCCGGAAAAGCCACCCATCATAGCGACAGGCAGAGCTGCGGCCCCGCTTTTACAGCCCGGGGCCTGGCTCCTTGCTGAGGTCATCCATCACAGCAGTGCCTTGATTTAAATGCTTTATTAGCCCAGAGCTGCTCAAATCCTTTTCAGAAGCAGGGTGGGTATAAATTACAAATAAATAAACGAAGTTAACCAGGAGCAGCGGCTGGAGCCAGCTATCGAAGGCAACAGGCTTTCCTGTTAGCCGGCTGTTGTTCACAGAGCCTCTGCAGGGGAGGGAGGACACTCAGCTGACGTTGGCATTCCCAGAAAATCTGTCCTCTTCCCCACCCAGCCTTGCCACCAAGGCCCAAATCCACTTGTCCTCTGTGTCATGTGGGAGCTTCTGGAAGCACCAACCCCACCCTTGAGGAGGCTCGGGATCCACCAGCAAGGGGAGGAGGGGTCCTGGGTGCCCTCCAGCAGCCGTGAGAGGGATGCTGGCAGCATGCACTCCCAGGGGCCCTTGTCCACCGAGGGCTTCAGGTCTGGAACATATTTTTTTAATCTTTGGTTTATTTATGAGTCAGGTCTTGCTATGTAGCCCAGCCTGGCCTTGAACTCAAAGCGATCCTCCTGCCCCAGCCTCTCAAGTGCTGAGATTGCAGGTGTGCACCTCCACACTCAGCTGGGACAGCATTTCTTGAGCACTTTCTGCATGAACACAGAGACCATGCAGGACTCAGCCTCTCCCAAGAGCCTGTAGTCCAGTGGGGAGACTACTCTGTGACGTGCGGCTATGTGGAGGGCACGTAGGGAGGGGGGTACAGCGCATGCTCCGGCAGCCAGAGTGCATCCTGCCTGGCAGGCAGCAGCCCCTCACCATCCACCTTGCCCCCAGCTGGCCCGCAGAATCATCACCGATGAGAAGGTGTCCAAGATGAGATGTGCCCTGGCCAAGATCAAGAAGCAGTTCCAGAAGATGGTGACTCAGATTATGAACTCCGTGCTGCTGGTGGCAGGTGAGACCCAGAGGCTGGAGACCTACCAACGGCCTTGGTGTACCAGCTCTTCCCACCCACCTGTGCCAGGGCCCCCGGGGGTGGATGGGGCCTCGGGCCCCACCCCACAGGGACTGAGGGGTGAACCTGGCCAACTTCCGTTTCTCAGCTTTCTCATGTCTGTCTCCGTGTGGGTGCCTTTCTGTGTTCCCTGCCCACACCTCTGTCATCTCTCAATGTCATCTCCCATGTGCTCCTGGATCCATGTGCAGCCCCATCCCTCTCTGTGTGAGGAGAAGCTCATAGAAGGCAGCATCCCCTCATCAGGCTGTCCCTGTCCCTCAGACCACCTGCAGGCCTGGCAGGGCGGCCTCAGGACCCTTGCACATTGGTCGGGGCTCTGAGTCCTCCTCACAGCCAATGGGCTGGCAACAAGGAGATCCCTGTGCTGCCCCCATGGCTTCTCTGGGAAGCTTGTCCTTGTCCCTGTCTCCACCCCTGGGAGCTGCCCTGACCTTCCCTAGCAGAAGGGGCTATGCCTCCTCTGGTACCGCTCTGGTTACAAACCTCAATACCCAGCACCGGGCCCCTTTCCTTCCTGCGGAGTCCTGTCCTGGGCTGGCTTTGTCTGCCCAATGCCTCGCTCAATGTGGAACTCAAGAACCACAGCCTTGGAACTGTTTGGTCTGGGAGGGAACCGGTGCAAGACAGAAATCAACACAGCACAACGCAACAGAGAAAGATGACATTGTGTCCCAGAGACAGGAACCAGTGTTCTCTGGCTGAGCTAGGACTTCCGGTGCAGCCAGCTGCTTCCGGCTCCAGGGTGGGCAGCAAGTAGAGGGGATGTAGAGTGCCCGCAGAAAGGGAGCTGAGGCGGGGTCTGGGACACCATGTGCCTTGAGCAGTGTCCTGTGTTAGCCAGCGGGCACGGAGCCACCTGGCTGTCCTGGTTGGGCCTGTGCTTGGCAAGGTGGTGAGGACAGGAGGGCTCCGCAGTGACAGGAGGGACAATAGAGTCTTCCGTTCTAGGCCTCTTCACCATAGAGTATCCCACTGCGCGGGAGGAGGCTGAATTTGCCCAGGCCAGGCTGAGGTCCAGCAACCCAGCCTAGAGTGCCCTGAAGCTGAGCTTACACCCAGAGGAACCCCTTCCCCAGTTCCAGTCGGCTGGCCAGGCACCATGATGGAGGACCTGCGCCCAAGCAGGCTGTGCCTGTGCCCACCAGCCCATCTGGAAGAAGACGCCCAGAGTCCTGGCGAAAGCCATGGCTGCCTCCAGGTTGGCCTGATCCTTCATTCCCTCCACAGGGTGGGCCCTGTAACAGGTGGCCACGTGGACAGAACAGGGACTGGACAGCCTGAGTCCTGGAGTGGGGAAACAGGCATGAACACATGAACAAATGAAATGATTTTAGACCGTGATCAAAGCTGGGAAGAAAACACATCAGAGTTGTGGGTCAGCACAGGAGCTGGCGGGGACCAGGTCAAACACCACTGCCTCTCCTTTTATGGACAAGCAAAGAATGGATTTTGCATTTGTAAGCGCTTGGGAGGAAAAAGTCAGAAGAATATTTTATGACACACAAAATGATGGGGAGGGCCGGTGAGATGGCTCAGTGGCATAAGCGCCTGCCTTGCAAGCGCGAGGGCCCGAGTTCGACTCCCGGATCCCACATACGAAAAAGGGGCCGGTGATATCGCTCAGTGGCACGGGTGCCTGTTGGCGCGCGAGGTCCTGAGGTTGACCCCCCGGTACCCACCAAAAAAAAAAAAAAAATGATGGGGAATTTACACCAGGAATGATAGTGAGTGCATGTTATCCCAGCACTCAGGAGGCTGAGGCAGGATTGCCACGAGTTTGAGGCCAGCCTGGGCTGCATAGTGAGACCCTGTCTAGGAAAACCAAAAAAAAAAAAGAAAAAAAAGAAAAAAGAAATGATAGGCAACTCAACTGTCTGTATCCATTAGTAAGCTTTATTGGATCATAGCCACACCTATCATTTGCACCCCATATCTGCTTCCCAGGGCAATGGCAAAGGCCAGTGTCCAGCAATGGTGACAAAGAACATGTGGCCTCCAGGGCCTGGAGTAGTCACCATTGGTGCTTCCTCTTTGGGAAATGCTGGCTGACCTCCAGGACAGAGGTATGGGCAGGGGGTGTTGTGGGCCACGGTCAACAGAGGGGTCAGGGAAGCCACCTCTGTGGAGACTTTAAGTGCAGGGCAGGAGGGTGCAAAGCAGGTGGCCACAGATGGGTGCAAGAGAGCGCAGGGGTCTGAAGGCAGCAACCAGGCATGTGTGTTGAGACCTGTGATGTGGGCACAGCCTAAGGAGGGGCTGGGGTGGTGAGCAGCCATACAGTACCAAGGGAAGCCATTCTATAACTTGTTTGGCTTCAGTTTTTTGAGACAGAGTCTCTCTGTGTAGTTCAGCCTGGCTTTGCACTGACTATGTAGCCCAGGCTGGCCTGGAACTCAAAGTGACCCTCCTGCCTCAGCCTCCTGAGTGCTGGGATTACAGGCATGTGCCACCATGCCCAACTGTTCCATAACTTAATGGATGTGACCTCAACTGATTTATCTTTTTGAAATTTAAAAAACCTAAAAATATTTTTTGTACTTTAACTTTTTAAAAACATAGGGCCAGTGGTATATCTCAGCAGCATAAGCACCTGCCTGGCAAGTGCGAGGTCCTGAGTTTGGATCCTGGTACCCACATAAAGAAAAAAAAAAGAAAGAAACATAAAATGCATACAGAAAAATGAAAAATATTCTAGGTTACAGCTCTTTGAATATCACAAAGTGAACATAGAACCACCAAATCTGGAATCGGGGGGATCACTAGCCCCTTGAGAGCCCCCTCTCCCACTCCACATGCTCTCCACCCGTCTCTCCCCAGACAGACATTTCTAACCCGCAGCATTCCTGGTTTTCAGTGGATTTGTTGGCTGTGTCCTCTTGGCATGCGGCTGCTCTGCTCAGCATGGTGACCTGGGGTTCGTCTGTGTGGCCCCTGCCAGAGGTCATGTTTCTTCCACAGCTATGGTGTCGCTGCACCAGGAGTCAAGCTGCGTTCTGAGCCAGTGGATATGGGCTGTTTCTGGTGCAGGTGATGAGAGCCCAAGCTGCTGTTAGCACATGGCCCTTTCCTGACTGGTGTGCATAGGGTGTCACATGGCCATCACAGACCATGTCCATCCTCTGGTACAGGCACAGTGGGATGTCAGGCTCTGCCCCTCCAGCATCACTCCATGTCCTCACCTGGATCTGATATCATCAACCATCCAATGACAGCCATTCGGCAGGTGAACTGTTTTCTTCATGATCAAATGTGGTTTCATTTGCATTTTCCTGACGATTACAGGGGCTGAACACTTCCTGACTTGCCCATTGGCCATTTGGGACATTCTCTTTTGTAAAAGTTCTCTGGTCCATTTTTTTCCTATTGGGTTCCTTATCTTTTCTTCATTTATTTGTAGCAGTTCTTTATATATTTTGGACATAACAATTTTTCAGTTATACGTGTTGAAAAATGGTCCTTTCAATTTCTCTGGTAATGGTGTCTACTGATGAACAGAAGTTATTAAACTTAATGTCCAAGTTGAAATCTTCTTCTGTATAATTAAGGTTTTTTTTTATCCTGTTTAAGGACTTCCCCTAGTAAACAGCATGATGACATTCCCTAATGTCGCTTTCTGCTAGTCTCAGTACTGACTTGCATGTTCATAGCCATCCTCCGTCTAGAAATTATCTGTGCATATGAGATGAACTAGGAGCCCATTTTTTATTTTTTTCCTATATGTATAACTAATTGATCTGTCATTAACTACTGAAAAGTTTGTAATTGTCTCTCAGCTCTTCTTAGAAACTAAGGGGCTATGTATGTATAAATCAAGGGTCATTTTCTGCACTATTTTATTCCCTTTGATTCAATCTTTTACCAGTATCAAACTGTCTTGATGATCACTTTATGATATATAGCAGAGTAAGCAAATTTTGAGAATTTGAAATTGTTTTTGTTATTAGCCCTTTAACTTTCCATGTAATTTTAGAATCAGCCTGTAAATATTTTTAAATGTCCTGGGATTTTGCTTGGCTGGGTAACATCTTTGGAATAGGTTAATCCATGAATATGGTATATCTTGTCATTCAACCTCTCCATCATTTTTTGTAGTTTTCAGCATGGAGGTCTGGGATGTCTTTTGTTAGATTTTTTTTTTCTAGGGCACTTAATAGTTTTTGTTTGTTTGTTTGTTTGTTTTTGTTTTTTTTGTGGGTACCAGGGGTCAAACTCAGGACCTTGCACGCCAGCAGTCGCCCGTGCCACTGAGCGATATCACTGGCCCTTTATTCGTATGTGGGTACCGGGAGTCGAACTCAGGACCTCGTGCTTGCCAAGCAGGCACTTATGAGGCTGAGCTATCTCACTTGCCCCACTTATAAATTGTGTTTTTATTTTGATTTTAATTTTTGTTGCTGAATATAGAAAACTGTTTTTACCTCAATTTAAATTAATTTTTAATTTACCTATAGTAAAACTTACTCTTTTTGATGTAAAAATCTGAGTTTGGATGAGTGAATAGAGAGGTATCACCAACAGCATGGCCAAGATCACAACCCTCCTCCCTGCCCAAGAAAGAAATTCTCTTCTTTAGCCCTTCCATAGCCCTCACTCCCATCCCTGACAAGTGCTGCTCTGTTCTCTGGAGCTGTTGTTTTGCGTTTTCTGTGATGTCCCATCAGTGGAATTACATGGGGCCCTTCAAATCTGCTTCTTCACTTAGCACAGTGTGTGCAGACCTGTCCCCATGTGTGCATGCCCCAACCTTCCCCTTTCATTCAATATGAGTAGAATTCTGTTTGGGGGACCCCAGTAGCACCCCCCCATCCAGAGATTCACTAGGACCCATGAGACTCAGCATGCCGTTCTCATGGATGAGGTTTATGACAGTCAAGGACACACCATGTGTGGGATCAGCAAGGAGAAACGCAGCTCAAGTGGAGAAAACTAGAGGTGAAGGGTGCCAGCCATGCAGCTTTCTCCAGCATAGATGTTGCAGTGGCCATGTGCATTGTTTGCCCAGGAGCGTCCTAAACACTCACCCCAGGGTGGTCAGCCGAGGCTGGTCACCTACGCACCCTCTGCCCAGTAGTCATCAAGATTCCAGACGACTGGAAGGAGGGCAGGGTGTGGCATACGGCACGTTGTGGGCACAGTGTAGGCACAGAGTAGGTTCTGGCTCAAGTGCCCGGTTCCCAGGCACCAGCTATGCGCTGGCCTGCTCAGCAACTCCCTCTAGAGACAGCAGCCTCGGCCTTCTAATGTTGACTCTTCTGCCTGTTCCACATGTGAACGGGCAGGACTTCCTTTATCTGTTCAACCACTGTATGTAATTTGGATTCTTTTCACTTTTTGGTGATTATAAAGAAAGCTGCCATAAATATTCTCAAGTGGGTTTCCATCTGAACACAGGTTGTCCTTTCACGCGGACAAGTGCTTAAGTGCTACATGGCCGGGTCACAGGGTAAAGGTCTGCGTCACAGCTCCTCAAGCAGCTGTGCCGTCACATGTTCCTGCTGACCGCATCTGAACTCTCCATTGCTCTAGCTCTTGGTTTGCACCTGATATCGCCAGGTTGCTGTTTTAGGCCTGATGACAGATGAGCAACAACATCCCATTTTCATGCGAATTTGCATTTCCCTAATAGCTAGTGATTTGGGGTCTTTTCGTGGCCTTATTTACCATTCTCATGTTTTTTTGTGGCGACATTTCAGTCAGGCCTTTTATGCTTTTTCTTTTTTTTTTTTTTATATGCAGGTACCAGGAGTTGAACTCAGGACCTCGCGCTTGGCAGGCAGGCGCTTATGCCACTGAGCTATATCACCGGTCCTCATTTTCTAATTTGGTCGTTTCCTTGTCATGTTTCAAGATGTTACCTGGATGTAAGCCCTCCATCAGACCTGTGACTTGAAACATCTTCTCCCAGGGCCTGCCTTAACTTCTCGTCCTCTGAACAGAGCATTTGCAGGGCACTCTTCATTTCCATGGAGATCAGTTTATAATTTTTTCCCTTTTCTGGATTGTACTTTGGTGTCATATCGAAAAAAACCCTAGTGCTTCTCCTGTGGGGACATTTGACTTTTGTTTGGAGGCTTCGATATCACCACGGGAGAGGGCAAGAGACCACAAAGAGACCAGAGACCACAAACCAGGCCCGCAGCAGATAATTCACAGCCTGAGCATCGGGAATGTGGGGCTGAGAAGCTTTGGCTGCACCTGTGTCCTGAGGATTTTATCCTGTTTTCTTCTAAAATGTTTATAGATTGTTGTACATTAAGTCTGGGATGCATTCTGAGTTAATTTTTGTATAAGGTACAATGTGTGGGTTGAAGATTGTCTTGCATGTGGATATACACCTATTTTTCAGCAACATTTAAGCA
Source organism: Erethizon dorsatum (assembly GCA_028451465.1). Lineage (NCBI taxonomy): Eukaryota > Metazoa > Chordata > Mammalia > Rodentia > Erethizontidae > Erethizon > Erethizon dorsatum. Next base: position 36,220,751 of record CM051831.1, read on the forward strand.
AATATTCTTTCCTCCATCAAATCATCTTTTCACCTCTGTTAAAACAACAAGGACAAGTGCTGTTTATGTGGGTCTCTTCTGGGCTCGCTGATCTCGGGGTTCACCCAGGCCTGCCTCCCTGGAATACACTCTGCTTGCTTATACAGCGTTAGTCTTTTTCTGTTTTGCTGGACTTAGTTTGCTCATGTTTTGTTGAGGATTTTGCATTTGTATTTCTGAGAGTTATTGGCCTGTGGTTTTGCTTTTGTTGTAATATTTCTGTCTGGCTTGTGAGAGAAGCATTGGCTTAATAAGATGAATTGAAAGGTTTTGTGTTAAATTCTGGCTTTTTCTCCTTAAACGTCTGGTAGGATTCACCTAGGAAACCATCTCTCACACCTACAGTTTCTTTTGTAGGAAAGCTTTTAAAACAAACTTAATAACTACTAAGTATAGGCCTGTTCAGGTTATTCACTCTTTTTGAATGAATTCTAGTAGCTGATGTCTTTAGAGGGACTGGCTTATTTCATCTAAGTCATTGAATTTATATGCACGGAGTTGTTTGAAATGTTCCCTAATTGCCTTTTTTTTTTTTTGTGGGTACCAGGGGGTCGACCTCAGGACCTCGCGCGCCAGCAGGCGCCCGTGCCGCTGAGCGATATCACTGGCCCCTTTTTCGTATGTGGGTTCCGGGAGTCGAACTTGGGCCCTCGCGCTTGCCGGGCAGGCGCTTAAGCCGCTGAGCCATCTCACCGGCCCCCTAATTGCCTTTTTATCCTTCATTTGTTTTTTGTGTGTTTGTTTTCCCTTAAGACCTTTTTAATGTCTATAGGGTCTTTAGTGGTATCCTCACTTTTATTTCTGAAATAGTTATTTCTTTTTTATCTTGGTCACTCTGGCTAGTTTTATCAATTTCATTGATCTTTTCAAAAAATCAGCTTGTGGTTTCATTGATTTTTCTGTTTTTAAGTTTATTGATTTATGTTCTTTATTTTTATTTCCTTTCTGCTTATTTTGTATTTCTTTGCTTTTTTTCTTGTTTTAAATTGTAAGCTTAGATTATTGATTTCAAACCATGTTTTCTAATAATAAGTATTGTACACATTTATCTCTAGACATTATTTTACTTGCCTCCCCAAAATTTTGATACGTTGGATTTTCAGTTTTATTCAGTTTTGACTATCATCTAACTTTTTGTGATTTCATCTTTGATGTATGGATTATTTAGAAGTCTTGTGGTTATGTTGCAGAACTGGTACTGAACCGAAAGGAAGGCGCTCTGCACCAAAGAGTTGGAAAGCAACATTTTATTAATGCCATCAGGCTGGTGGGAATCCCATTCCAAATCACCAACCCAGAGTCAGCTTTGAGTACAGTTTATATAGGTTTGTGAGCAGGGAGAACAAAGGCTTGACAGTGTGGTGGGTTCCTATTGGTTATATTAACTATAGCTTGTAGCTCTGTTGCTGAGTAGAAAGTCCTTGAAATATGTTAGAAAAACAGGGTAATATGTTAGGAAAACAGGATATATTTTTAGGTGGGTAAGTACAATCAGTGTAGCTGGAAGTGGTCAGGCTGACCTGAGTCAGGCCATTCTAAGGAAAGCAGTGTGTGCGATATGTGGCGGGCTGGGGCTCAAGGCTGTCTGGGTTTTGTGGCCTAGCTACGTGGTGGGCTACATGAGCACATCGTGTCCTAATATAGCACCAGGCTGCTAGTTAACTCTAAAATTTCAGTTAGCTTTAAAATTCTGTCACAGTTAAATTTCACATGTTGGGATTTTTCTAAGTCATCAATTTTTTTTTTTTTTTATTTCTGGTATAGTCCCAGACCATATTTTGCATGCTACTCTGTCTTTTAAATTTGTTAATGTTTATTTTATGACCTTAGAACATGGCCTATCTTGGTGAATCTATGTGTGTACTTGGTTAGACCTTTTGCTTTTAAGCAGGGTGTAACACGAGGCTGAGACAGGAAGATCGTAAATTTGGGCCCAGCCTGGGTGACTTAGTGAGTTAGTGAGACCCCATAGCTCAGTGCTGAAAAAGATTTTAAGAAGAATGTTAAAGGCTCCAATAATTACTGCAGACTTCCCTACTTTTCCTTTATTTCTATCAATTTTTGCTTCATACATTTAGGGAGCTCTGGTGCTGCATGCATATACATCTATAACTGTTGTGTTTCAAATGGAGCAACTCCCTTCAATATACCATGTCCTCATTTGTCTCCAGTATAGCTTTCCACTAGGAACTGTCACCGTCTCATACCGGCTGCCACTCCTGCTTTCCTTGCCCATCACTCGCTTGGAACGTTTGTTCCCAGCCCTTCCCTTTCAAGTTCATCATGTGCTCAAATCTAAAATGCGCCTCTTATGGGAAGCGTGCTGGAGCATAGTGGTGCCCACACATGTGACAATCCAGTTTGTGTTACTTCTTCCTTTCTTTTTCTCTCTGTGCTGGAATTCAAATCCAGGGCCTTGCACTTACAAGGCAAGTGCTTCCCCACTGGACTGCACCCTTAGCCCTGCTTTTCATAAATACCAGCCTGGCTCGATAATATACAGAAATCTGTCCCAGCCTGGGCTACATACTGAGACCCTGCCTCAAAACACCAAAACAAACAAAACAAAATATTATGCACAAACCTCTGTGTCTATACGCTTCTAACTTTATGTTGTTATTGTCACAAATAAAATCCTTATTTGCTGTATACCCATTAACATACACATTGGTGCCTTGGTTCACGAACTTAATTTGTTTGACAATTTTGAAAAAGATGGCCACTTTTGTGCTTGTGCTGGAAAGATGGCCATGGCTGAGTTTGTCACCCGATGCAGTTTGCAAACAAAAACAAAATTTCACCAAATGCTTCTGTTTGTAAACAAAATTGTTTGCAAACAAAAGTGTTTATGAATAAAGGTACCACTATATTTGCAACTATCATCTCACACATTTTATTTATCCATTTATTGATTTATTATGGTGCTGGGGATGGAACCCAGAGCCTCACAATGCTAAGCAAGTGTGCTACCACTGAGTCACACCCCAGCCCTACATGTTTCTTTTAGGTAATATAGGGAATATCTTAGTTACTTTTCTCATTGCTGAGACAGAATACTCAACACCCAAAGTTAAAGGAGGAAAGGTTTATTTTGGCTCACAATTTGTAGAGGTTTCAGTTCATAGCCAGCTGGCTCCAAGGCAGGGTGGCATGGCAGAGGGGCATCACAAAGGAGAAACTGTTCTTGATAGGCAGAAGGCAGCAAAGCAGTGAAGTAGCAAGAAGCAAGCAAGTGAAGACAGCAGCCCTATTTCTGTCCCTTATATTCTATCCAGGCTACGTGCCTTTAGACCAGGTAACACTTACACCCAGGGTGGGCCTTCCCATTATCCACACCTAGAACTATGTCAAACCAATCAGTGGACTAATTTAGTAATCACACACCCTTGATCCCAGCATTACACACTCTAGATCCAGCCACCTCTGAAAAGCCCCACCTATGATCACATGAAGCTTTGGGGGGACATCTAGATATAAGCCATAACAGGGAGAAAACAGAGGAATTATAAACTGGAAATCTAAGAAAACTGTCTTTTTTTTTTTCTTATGTAGTTACTTTACCATGTTCTTTCTGTGTGTGTGTGTGTATGTATGTATGTAGCTTTTACTATGCAGTATGTGCAATCTCACCATGCAAGAGTCCATCTCAGCCTAGACTCTTCAGCAATCCCTGTGGGATGTCTCTAGTGATAACCCCTTTGATTTTGTCTCTCTGGCAATATGTCAATCTTCCCTTCATCTTTGAAGGAGAGTTGATGGGATTTTAAAGTTTTCTTTCAGTAGTTAAACATGTCACCTGTTGCCTTCTGGCCTCATGATTTTGGGGAAGAAGGAGGTTGTCAGTCTTATTGAGGATGCCACATTGTGATGAATTCCTGCTTGTCTATGACTTTCAAGATTCTTTTTGTCTTCTGACAATTTTATTATAAGGCATACAATGCAGATCTCTGAATTTATCTTATCTGGAGTTTGTCAAGCTTCTAGGATATGTGGATGCTTGTCTTTCATCAAACTCAGAGAATCTCAGGCTGTCATTCCTTCGGGTGTCTCATGGTTTATGGATTTTGCCTTACCCCTTTTTCTTATGCTCCTCAGCCTAGATAACCCTGAGTCCCCTCCACCAAGCCTGCTGATTCTGCCTTCTGCCCCCTATTGAATTGGTCATTTCAGTTATTGTACTTTTCAACTCTAGACTTTCTGGTTGCTCATTTTTTATCTCTATTGATATTCCCTACTTGATGAGACATTTTCTCCTGGTTTCCTTTTGTTCTTTTTCCTTGATTTTCTTGGAGCACATTTGAGATTGTTAAAGTCTTTCCAGTGAGTTCAGCACCCAGCTTTCCTCAGGGGCAGCTCCTGTTAATCTCATTTCCCATCAGTTTCTTGTTTCTTTGCATGCCTCATAGTTTCTTCTTTAAAACTACACATTTAAAATATTACTGTAACTCTGGATGTCAGATTCTCTCTCTGTAGGTCTTGTTGTCCTGCTTATTGTAGTTTATAGTTGTTTAATGGCTTTTCCAAGCAATTTTATAAAGTTTAATTTTTTTTTCTTTTTGGACAGGGTCTTGCTTTGTAGTCCAGGCTAGCCTTGAACTTGTGATCCTCCTGTCTCAGCCTCAGAGTGCTGGGATTATAGACATGTCCACCATGCCTGGCTTGTAAAGACTGCCTTTAAAGACTGTTCTTTGTCATGTTCAGTGACTGGAGTCTCTGGCAGTTGAGTTAGTGGGGAACTAATGATCTGACAAGAGATTGCCTAGAGGTAACACAGGGGAAACTGCCCATGTCTGCACCTTGGCAGTGTGTGAGGCACCTATGCAGTGCGTTGGGCCAGCCATGAGCAGCTGTGTGCCAGTGTCTGACCAGAGGTCAGCCAGAGGCAGAAGCTTGTGTCCACACCTGGTATTTAGATCCCTCAGCACACAGGAGCCTTGCAGAGCCTTTGCCCCATGCTCTTCCTTCCTCAGCCCCTTCCTCACTAGGAATTTGATCTGGTTGTGGCCTATCTGTTTTCCTGGGCACCAAGAGGCTGTGTCTGGGGTCTGTGCTTTATGTGCTTCCAACAACTGCTTCCTGGGGCTGCTGTGCCCTGGAAAGTTTCAAAGGCAGGAAGAAGGAAGCCAAGCCCCGAGCTGGCCCCTTGGGGACCCCAGATGGGTCAGCCACAAGGCCATTCCTTGAGGCGAGGATCCACGGTGCCCCTGGGGACAGTAAGCGGGGCCGATTGCAGTTGTGATTCCATGGAGGCCCAGGGCTAGGGAAGGAGGAAGCTGAAATGCCATGGTGTTCTCTCACCCAATCTAGCACTGTTTCTCTCAAGCATTCCCCTGATTGTCTAAGGCTGGCATCAGAGTCCCAGCACCAATAAAGAACAGCTCAGGGCATCTGAGATGAATACACACTTCTCAGATGAAGAAGTACAAACAGCAAATAAATATATGAAAAAATGTTCAACATCACTGGTAATTGGAGAGATGCAAATTAAAACAACACTGAGATTCCATCTCACCCCAGAAAGAATGGCTATTATCAAGAAGTCAACCAAAAATAAATGCTGGCGGGGCTGTGGGGAAAAAGGAACCCTTCTCCACTGTTGGTGGGAGTGTAGATTGGTGCAACCACTGTGGAAATCAGCATGGAGATTACTCAGAAATCTAGAATTAGAGGTCCCATTTGACCCAGCTATTCCCCTTCCGGGTATCTTCCCAGAAGAATCAAAAACATTGTACCACAGCAATATATATGCACCCATGTTTATAGCAGCACAATTTGTAATAGCTAGATTTTGGAAACAACCCAAATGCCCATCAACTGAGGAATGGATAAAAAAGATGTGGTCATTTTATACAATGGAGTACTACTCAGCCATAAAGAAGGATAAATTTGAGACTTTTGTAGGTAAACGGATGCAACTTGAGACCATACTCATTAGTGAAACAAACCAGATGCACGTGTGTAAACATCATATTGTCTCCCTAGTGTGAGAAGCTGAAAGAGTAAATAAAATCCAAAATGTACAACAGATATTGTGAAATGGAAAGAAACTGTTCAAAAGGAAAAAGAAACTGGGATGAGGGAAAGGAGAAAAGAAGGATGGGAAAAGCAAAAAAAAAAAATATATATATATATATATACACACAAGATAGTTAAGATAGTTATACTACTAATTTCTCTTAGTTCATTGAAAAGAAAATGCTAATATTGCTTGGACAATTAAATGCCTATATCATGTACTTTGAGTAACTAAAGATAACAATACACAATGTATTAAACATTGTTACTCTCCTATTATCTTGTTTTGAAACTTTGTGGTTTTTTTCTCTTTAAAATAAAATTTAAAAAAAAAAGAACACCCCAGGGACAGGCGGGGGAGCCAGCCTCAGACCCCTTAGGAGGCATGTAGGAATGGGATGGCAAGGAAGGCGGAGCAGTGGGCGACAGAGTCTGTCCCTGCTTGAGGAGGGAGAAAGGAGGCTCTGAAAGGGGCGGGTGAGTGGGCAGCGTGTTACCCCTCTTTGCATCCAAGGAAACTGAGGCTGGGGAGGTGAGGACCCACCCCCATGGCTGGTTCCCAGTCAACTGCACTCCTGCAGGGGGAAGACCCCTGAGGCACGCAGCCCCTCGTGGTGGGCAGCCGCGCCCTCTGACTGCCCCTGGTGCTGTGCAAGCTGGTGCACAGGGAGGACCCGCACCTGGGCTGTGGGTGCACGGTGAAGGCACCACTTGTGTCCGACCTGGACCTGGAGTGCTTCCTATCTGCACCCCACAACACTGGACAGGTGCTGGTGTTTGGCATCCTTGCAAGCCAGACCCTGATGGGCACTGCACAGCTGCAGTGGCTGCTGGACATGCTATACAGCCATGGGCAGCAAGGCCGTGCCTTACCCTGTGTCCAGGTGGGTGTGGACTAAGGTGGGCGGGGCTCAAGGTCCTGCACAGATGAGGGGGCCTCATTCTCAAGTCCCTGTGTCCCCAGGGCCTTTGCTTGCTCTCCTCCACTATCTATAACACCTCCCCATCTTCTCCCTACTCCTCCTATCCCTGAATGAATGTCACCACTTTCGGCCCTCAGGACAAAGCTGGGTGCTGCTCTGCTCATCCAGAGTGACGCACAGTTTGAGCTTTCTGTGTACATAGCCGTCAAGAGCAGAGACCACATTCAGGGTTCGGAAAACATCTGTGACCATTGCCAGCAGAATGTGCTGCGTGCTGCAGCTCAGCATGTGCCGCCGTGTCCGGGGAGGGGAAGTGGGGGATGCACGTCCATGCAGGTGGACAAGGAGCAGGGCGGCTCGAGGTTCTGGTCACTGCAGGCAATATCAAGCAGTCTCAGGCCACACCATTTGGGCACATAGATCCCCTCCTCTCCCACCTCTTTGCCTCTGTAGAGTCACTCCTGGCTCAGCCTCGCCACCCTTAGACTCACCCTCACTGGAGCCAAGGCTTCACCTGGGCATGTAAGCAGGTGTCCACGGGTGACTCCTTCACACAGTGCCTTTCCTCACACCTCCTGGGACCTAGTGCCTTTGCTTTGCTGTGGGGTTCTGAGTGTCACCCCTTTGGTGGGATCTTCATACCCACCCTCAGGGTGGGGCTCAGCCAGGGCTTCAGCTTAGTTCAGCGAGTGTTTCTCGGGAACCTGAGCTGTGACCATCCCTGTAGACAGACAGGATTCCAACCCAGTGGGACTGTGTCAGCACTCAGTTCATTTGATGATGGTCCCCGGAGAGCAGGGTAGGGCAGTTAGGGGAGTGCTGGGCAGAGCAGGTCTGGGCAGTTAAGACAGGGGATTCAGGGCAGGGCCTAGAAGGTCTAGGGGCAGCGTGGACCTGGGGACATACACAGGATGGGCCACCTTCGCATCATGGGGCAGGAGCGTCACATCCCACAGCCCCAGGCCTGGCTCGTGGTGACCCCGTAGCAGTCATTTCATGGTGGCCTCTTTCCAAAGAGGGCTCTGAGGGGAGACCAGGGTGCACGTGGTGATATGGCATCACTGCCCCGCCTCTCTCGGCAGTGCCAGCTCGACCCATACCGCCTGCTGCAGTATGACCTGGAAAGTCCTCTGCAGTGCCACCTGCCACTGCTGCAAGTTTGCCATGGTGCCGAGGATGGTCCTGGTGAGCTGGGGACAGGGACTGTGGTGAGAGGGGCAGAGACCAGCTCAGCCGAGGTCCCCCACCTTCCCTCCCTGGACTCTGGAGGGAGCCAAAGTCTCTGTATCTCTTTCTAAATCACTTGGAAAGTCATGACACCCACAGTCACCCAGAGTCATACACATGTCCAGCAGTGACATTCCAGGCCCTGCCATGTCCACACCATGCTGGCATTGTGCTTTCCAGCCTTGCGGTCTTTCTATGACACACTGCAGGTCCTGCCTTTTTAATTAAAACAACACGGGTGTTCCCCATGTCCTCAGGTGAGTGAGACCTGATTTTAACCCCAGACAGGAGCCTGTCATTTTATCTCCATCCATGCTGCTTTCGTTGAGCATTTAATATTTTCTTCCTTCCTTCTTTCCTTCCTTTCCTGCTCTACTTTTCTTTGTTTTTTCTTCCTTTCCTCTCTTCTCCTCCCCGCTTCCTTCCTCCATGACACACAATGCTGTGGTGAGCACCCCAGCCCAGAAATCTTTGCGCAGTATCTCTGTGGTAGGGAAAGACACACAGAAGCAGGGGTACTTTACTGTGAGCCCTGTGTTAGGGCCCTGTCTGTGGGATGCGCTGAATCCTGCCTGGTGTGTTGGAAGTGGAAGCCCAGACAGTGTCTCGGGTGAGCAGAGCCCTCTGAGCAGGGACTGCCCAGGTGGGCTCGTGTGGCATGGCATTGGTGCAGCTTGGCCCTGTGGAGGACACACTGCAGCTGCCCTCTGTCACAGGGGTCTGGGCCAGGCTCAATCATGCTTCCTGGGCAATGGGGTTGGCAGTCCCAGATACCACCAGCTTGCACCCCACAGGCTCGGGAGGCCAGCGGCCCCGTGCTCTGGTGAGATTTGGTGCTTCTGTCCGATCCCCAAGCTGACTGGGCCCTCATTGCACCGTACATCCCTCTGCCAGCAGATGTTTGCTGGGGGAAAGCTGCTCTTCGGAGGCTGTGTTCTGAATGGGTACAGCTTCAGCAAACAGAATCTGCTGAAAAGATCTTCCAGGTGAGGCAGGATTGCAAGATGGGCTACTTCCTGACAGAAAACTACAAATTCAGGTAAGGGGGGAGTGGGGGAGCCACTCAGGGACCCCAGGAGAGGGGCAGGAGGGACCAGAGAGGAGCAGTGGCCTACCCCAAGAGGGCTTTGTTTCTTTGGGACACAAGTTTGCAGCAGGGGCCATCTTGGGGACAGAGGGGCCCAGATGGTGTGCAAAGGGCCAGTTTCTGCTGGGGACATTGTGGAGCTGGGATGTGGGCAGAGGAGACCCAGCTGCACATCCTTCTGCCCACTGCTCCATGCCCTGAGCTCCCGGTCCCTGCAGATGCTGTGGTTCTCAGTTCTCGGAGTGGTCAGGCGCCTACAGAGGAAGAAAGGCAAGGTCCCCTGAGCACCTCTTGGCCAGCTGCAGATGGACGCGGTCATCTCAGCTCTAGAAGAGCAGTGCTCAGGATGAGCCGGGGCTGCCTTAGGGAAGACCACAGGTTTTAGATGCTCGGCAAGGCAGTGCCCTGGGAAACGGCCCAGTGAGGGGTCCCAAAATGAGGGCCAGGGCCTGCCCCCTGCGTTGTCCAGGTGGCCCTGCACTGACCCTGAATCCTTTGTCTGCTCAGCCTCAGGATTTGGGCCCCGCCAATGTGCAGCATCATGCTGTGTAGACGGCACAGTGAGCCACCATGCGTCTGCATGCGTCTGGGTGCCTGCGAGGTGCTCCACGGCACTGTGTCTAGCACGCCATTCCCACACAGCCCTGTGATTTTCTGTCCAGGCTACTCTAGCCCCAAGGAGCTGAGCTGGGGGTCTGTCAGGATGCAGGACTTCCCAGAGGACATGGGGCTCACATGGTGACCCCACACAGTGGAGCACTGGCTGAATGGACCCAGCATCGTGAGACTTGTCCTGGTCAGAACTTGAGCAGCACCAGCCCCTCCCGATGGCATCCTGAGATGTTGCCAGCTGTGTGCTCACAATCAGGTCACCCCTAAATGAGTCCCGGTCCCCCCACTTGAAAGACCTTGACATTAGCTTATAGTAGTTCTCAGGTAACTTCAGAGGAGAGGAGAGGAGATCACACACCAGAGAGACGCACACTCTGGCAGGGCATGTGCTCTTGAAAGGGAATAGATGGGTCCCCAAAACTGTACCCAGCAGCACCCAGATTCTGGAGGAGCCTCTGGGAGATGGCCTGTGGGCCCCAGGGCAGGGAGGGGTCTCTCCCAGGAAACAATGCTCTAAGGGCTCTGGTACTGACCAGGAAACAGCACAGTCATGGCCAGCGGGGGATGGGGGATGTGTCCCCCAAGCCTGCTTACCTTCTTGCCCAATGAGCTCCCTGAGGGCCTGGGCTTCCTCCCGACCCAGTGGCCAGGTGCCATGGGACAAGCACAAGGGTCTTGCTTGCTGGGATGTAGCTGCTGGAAGATGAGCTGCCAGCCTCTGAGGTCCATGAGACCCGCATCCCAGGGCCAGTGAGCGCCCAGGCTGTAGACAGCTAGCACCGGCACCCCAGCGGCATGGCTTGAACAGGAACTGCTCTGTCCTGGGTGCCAGCAGGTGGAGGCTGGGACGAGGTATGGGCAGCTCCTGCCATGCATCTCCCACTTCCCATCCCTGGTCATGCCTTGGCTGGTGGCACATGGCTCCAGGGGTCCCTGGGCATCACACTGTGACAGGCCATGGTCACATGGGATGGGGCTGCCCTACTCCAGGGTGACCTTGTCTCCACCAAGGACATCTAGAGGACTCGGGTCATCAGCTAGGGAACTGAGGGCTAAGACTCCAACCTGAGAACCAGCCCACATGGCCATGCTTGGTGACATCATGCCCCCATGCCTGTCCCCCATGACCCATGTGAATTTCCTATGCACAACATGGCAAGCAGGTGGACAGGTGAACAGGCGAGGACACATGCAGCCTGAACAACCTGCAGGCCCTGTGTCCTGTCTTCTGAGGACAGTGCTCGGGACGCAGTCAGGCAGCACTGAGAAAGCCTGGCCTCCCTCACCTGCTCAGTGCTGCCCTCCAACTCCCTGCAGTGTCCGAGCCCCCATCCCAACCCTGGAGGATTCTTACACCACCAAGACAGCTGTATCGGAGACCTGGAAGGCAGCTTCTCGGTGGCCGTGGGGGACAGAGTGGAAAAGGACGCCTTTCCCCATGATGAGAAGTAGGTGTCCACCCTGGCCTGGGACAGCAGAACAGGCAGGGCTTAGGCAGGGTCAACAGAGGCCACCATGGGGCTGCAGCCTTGGGCTAGTCCTCCCCCAGGCACGAGTCTGTCCCTGGTGTCCACTGTTCTATTGAAACAGTGTCCAGGGGCAGCCAGGCTGTCCCCGGAGCTGTGAGGGTGTTCTGGGTGGTGGAGACTTGGCCCTTTGTGGATGCTGGAGCAAAACTCCACAGCCCTGGCCCTTAGTCTGAGGGGTGCAGGTCCCCTCCCCCAGGAAGCTCGCCAGCACAACACCGTCCCTTAATGTTGGGGGGACAGGGAGATGGTCACATTCTCTGCAAACTGCACATCTCAGGAAGACAGAAAGTGAAAGAGCGGCAAGCAAAAAGATTGAAGGTGCCCCAGGACCTCAGTGAGAGCTATACCTGGAGGACCCCACCCAGGGAGGGCCTGCATCCCGCACCCAGTTCCCCAAACCTGCCTCTCTCCACTTTGGTGCTTAGGTTGCAGGAGCCCGACGTGGACCTGAATCTCAGCAGAGCCAGGAGGGGCAACAAGAGTGTGGCAGCCTGGAAGAAGCAGGCTGTGAAGAAGTGACCCCAGCCTGGTGGCTGATGTCTGCTGTCCCCAGTGGCCCCGTAATAAACGAGATGCCTCCAGCACCTCATGAGGCCTGATGGGTTGTGCCCCATGGCCCTACTCTGGGCAAGTCCTTGGAAACAGGCCCCCGACCCAGGACTCCTGAGTGGCCAGTTATGGGGGACCAGATATTCTGCACCCCAGGAAACATGGGTGGAGTTCAAGTGTGAGTGGGACTGAGCAGTGTCCCCCGCCATCACAGGGAATGGTGGGGTCAGATTCCAGACAAATGGAGATGGAGAGAGAGGGAAAAGGAAGGAGGAGAGAAGGAGAGAGAGACTTTTAATGTGGGTGTTCGGAGGTGAGAACTGAACCTCCGCACACTCAGAAACGTTTTCCTAATGACACTGGCAGAGCCCTGAACACAACCTGCTGTGCTATCCGTGCCTGGTGCTGGGCCTGGTGTGTCAGGTCCTGTGGTCTGGTCACCGTCCCCTGCACCCCATGGCCAGAGGACAATGCCAGTCCCCCTTTTGGCAGGGCCCAGACTGGGGGGTGTGGAGCCTCCACCTGCCCCACACTGGGGGTGCACAGAGGGCTGCAGGAGAGCAGGGACCCCATGGGCAATGCCTGCAGGTGCCCTGGGCCCCTTGTCCATGGCTCCTGTGCAGGGGAGAGGCAGAGGGGAGGGGCTGTGCTGGCCGAGTGGGAGAGGAGTGAGAAGCAGAGTCCCTCTGCCCTGCTGTCCTCCTCCTCTCGGCACAAAGACTCAACGCTTTCCCAGGCAGAGGTATGGCCAGCTCAGGGACGAGACCACTGAGTACCTGTGCTGCCACTGCCCCACCTGTGCCCGGTGGGCACCCAGAACACATCACAGCATGGGCTCAGGTGCCTGTCACTGTCCAGACTGCAGCCACAGCAAACTGACATCTGATGTCTTCTCTGCGCCCTGAGCAGCCCTTCCTGCTCCCTGAGAGCAGGGCTGGAGGGCTTCCTGGAGGAGGCAGACAGGTCTCACGGGGCCTCGTTGGTGCTAGTGGTGCCCATGGGAGCCAAGTGGTTCTGAGGCCCCTTCCCAGGTCCTCTGCCTGTGGGGCAAAGTGGGCGGTCAGGCATCACAGCTTCCAGGAAGCAGAGCAGTATTTCCCTGTGTCACTGAGGCGGGACAGGGACGGCCACCTGCAAATGGGCTTGGTGTCAAAGGCAATGAAAAGGAAGAGGACACCAGGGGCCAGAGCATCTGGCCCCTGGAATGTGGAAGGAGCTGGAAGGCCCTGTCAATGCAGGTGGCACTGGGTGGGTCCCTGTGCCAAGGCCACATGTCCTCTGCTCTCTCATCCTTTCTTCAGAGGCATGAGGGCGGCCTGGTAGAAGGCAAGGACAACACTCTGTCCCCAGTAACTCTGGATCCCATGGCCTTTAGGAAAGGCCTGCTACAAACATGTGGAAACACCAGACAGCACCACGCACAGCCTCTTTCACTGTTCATGGGCCTCTGGGGAAGCGGGGAACCTTGGAGCCGAAGGCCGGGTGTTGTGGTTTGTGTCTCATGAGGTCATGTTGGGCAGGCTTTTCGGAGGCAGCTGAATCTAGAGTTTGTGATTGATTCATGGTCCAGTGCTGGGACTATGGGTGTGAGTGCTACACCCGCCCTAGGGTAGGTAGCCTGCATACAGTATAAGGGCCAGAAAGAGGCCTGCTCTTTCCTCCTCTCTTGTGGCTTTTGGTATCTTCCACCAACATGAACTGTTGCCCCTCTGCCACACCACCCTGCCTTAGAGCCAGCGGATTATGTACTGAAGCCTCTACAAAATGTGAGCAAAATAAACCTTTCCTCCTTTAACTTTGGTTATCAGGTATTTTGTCTTAGCAATGAAAGAAAAGTAACTAAGACACCAGGAGTGCAGGAGGACCGGCGGTGAGCGCCCATGTGGTTGGCAAAGGTGGCATGGGGTTCTTTTCAGCAACTCAAGCGGAAGAACCCAGTGCTTGTGGGAGAAAATGAGCACTGATCTTTTTTTTTTTTTTTTTTTTTTTTTTAAAGAGAAGAAAAAACAAAACAAATCAAAAGAAGAACAAATTTTCAAAACAACATAATAGGAGGGTAACAATGGTTAATACATTACGTATTACTATCTTTAAGTTAGTTATTCAGGACACCAGACATTAGCATTCAATTGTCCAAACATTATTGGCACAAACCTTACTCTTCAATGAACTAAGTAAAAATGGTAGTGTATCTATCTTAACCATCTTATATATATATATATATACAATTTTTTTTCCCTTTCCCTTCTTTCTTTTCCCTATTCCAGTCTCTCTTTCCTTTTGACCAGTTTCTTTTTGATTCACCATGTCTATTGTACATTTTGGATCTTATTTACTCTTTCAGTTTCTCATACTAGAGAGATAATACGATGCTTACACATGTGCTTCTGGTTTATTTCACTTATGAGTATTTTCTCGAGTTGCATCCATTTACCTATAAAAGTCTCCAGTTTATCCTTCTTTATGGCTGAATAGTACTCCATTGTATAAAAATACCACATCTTTCTTATCCATTCCTCAGTTGATGGGCATTTGGGTTGTTTCCAAGATCTGGCTATTACAAATTGTGCTGCTATAAACATGGGTGCACATATATCGCTGTGGTACGATGTTTTTAATTCTTCTGGGAAGATGCCCAGAAGGGGAATAGCTGGGTCAAATGGGACCTCCAACCCTAGTTTTCTGAGGAATCTCCACACTGACTTCCACAGTGGCTGTACCAGTCGACACTCCCACCAACAGTGAAGAAGGGTTCCTTTTTCCCCACAGCCCCTCCAGCATTTGTTATTAGTTGATTTCTTAATAGTAGCCATTCTTTCTGGGGTGAGATGGTATCTCAGTGTTGTTTTAATTTGCATCTCTCGAATGACTAGTGATGTTGCACATTTTTTTGTATATTTGTTTGCCATTAGTATTTCTTCATCTGAGAAATGTGTATTCATCTCAGATGCCCATTTTTGGAGTGGGTCTTTAAATTTGGGAGGTCTGATTTTTTTGAGTTCTTTATATGTTCTCGATAGTAATCCTTTGTCTGAGGAACAGCTGGCAAACATTTTTTCCCACATTGTGGGTTGTCTCTTCACTCTGTTGGTGGTTTCTCTTGCTGTGCAAAAGCTTTTTAATAAGATGAGATCCCAGTTATTGATTCTTTGGGATAGTTCCCGTGCGGTTGAGTTTTTATTCATAAAGTCTTTGCCTACACCAATGTCTCCAAGGGTTTTACCTATCCTACCTTCCAGCAGATTTAATGTTTCTGTTTTAATATTTAGATCTCTGATCCATTTTGAATTTAGTTTAGTGCATGGTGAAAGATATGGATCTAGTTTTAATCTTCGGCATGTGTAGAGCCAGTTTTTCCAGCACCATTTATTAAAGAGGCTATCTTTCTTCCAGCGAATGTGTTTGGCACCTTTGTCAAAGATAAGGTGGCTTAGTATGTCTGGGGTTGTTTCAGCATCTTCTAATCTGTTCCATTGATCTTCAGGTCTGTTTTTTTGCCAGTACCACACTGTTTTTACCAGAGTAGCTTTATAGTATAATTTCAAGTCGGGGATTGTGATACCCCCTGCCTTGCGTTTGTTGCCCAGAATTGCCTTTGCTATTCTAGGTCTCTTCTGATTCCAAATGAATTTTAGGATTGTTTTCTCTAATTCTGTGAGATATGCTGTTGGAATTTTGATTGGAATTGCATTAAATCTGTATAACAATTTTGGAAGTATGGCCATTTTCACTATATTGGTTCTTCCTATCCGGGAGCAAGGGATATCTTTCCATTTTCTGATATCCTCTTCAATCTCCTTTTTCAGAGTACTGTAGTTTTCAGTATAGAGGTCTTTTACATCCTTCGTGAGGTTGATTCCTAGGTATTTCATTTTTTTGGATGTTATTGTGAAAGGTATTGTTTCCCTAATTTCTCTTTCAGTAAGTTTGTTATTTGTGTACAGGAAGGCTATTGACTTTTGAGTATTGACTTTGTATCCAGCTACACTACTGAATTTGGTTATTAAATCTAGCAGTTTTTTAGTGGAGTTTTTGGGGTCTTCTGTGTAGAGTATCATGTCATCTGCAAATAATGATAATTTAACTTCTTCCTTTCCAATCATTATTCCTTTTATTTCTTTCTCTTGTCTAATCGCTCTGGCTAAAGTTTCCAGAACTATGTTGAATAAGAGTGGGGACAGTGGACATCCTTGTCTTGTTCCTGATTTTAGAGGGAAGGCTTTCAGTTTTTGGCCATTTAGTATAATATTGGCTGTTGGTTTGTCATAGATAGCTTTTACCAGATTGAGATAAAGACCCTCTATTCCAATTTTCTGTAGGGTTTTTATCATGAAAAGGTGCTGGACTTTGTCAAAAGCTTTTTCTGCATCTATTGAGATGATCATGTGATTTTTGTCTTTGGTTCTGTTAATATGGTGTATTACATTGATTGATTTACGTATGTTGAACCATCCCTGCATCCCAGGGATGAATCCAACTTGGTCATGGTGTATAATCTTCTTGATGATTTGTTGGATTCTGTTTGCCAGTATCTTATTAAGGATTTTTGCATCTATGTTCATTAGGGAGATTGGCCTGTAGTTCTCTTTCTTAGTTGGGTCCTTCTCTGGTTTTGGTATCAGGGTAATGCTTGCTTCCAGGAATGAATTTGGGAGTATTGCTTCCCTTTCAATTTCATTGAAAAGTTTGAGAAGTAGGGGCGTTAGGTCTTCTCTAAATTTCTTGTAGAATTCGGCAGTGAATCCATCAGGGCCTGGGCTTTTCTTTGTTGGGAGGTTTTTAATTACATCTTCAATTTCATTGGCTGATATTGGTTTATTTAGGATTTTTAAATCTTCTTGATTCAGCTTTGGTAATTCATACAAATCTAGGAATCTGTCCATTTCTTCTGCATTTTCCATCTTAGTAGAATATAAATTTTCAAAATAGGTATAGATGATCTTCTGGATTTCTGCAGGGTCCGTCGTGATATCACCCTTTTCATTTTCAATTGCATGGATTTGAGTCTTTTCTTTTCTTTTTTTAATAAGGTTGGATAAGGGTTTGTCAATCTTATTTATTCTTTCAAAGAACCAACTTTTTGCTTCATTGATTCTTTGTATTGTTTTTTTATTCTCCAATACGTTAATTTCTGCTCTGATCTTTATAATTTCCTCCCTTGTACGGGCTTTTGGCTTAACCTGCTCTTCTTTTTCTAGAAGCTCGAGGTTCACCCTTAAGTTGTTTATTTGTGCTTGCTCTATTTTCCTGATATAAGTGTTTAATGCTATAAATTTCCCTCTTAGGACTGCTTTCATTGTATCCCATAAGTTCCGGTATGTTGTACTGTCATTATCATTCAGTTGTAGAAAGTGACTAATTTCTTCTTTAATTTCATCTGTGACCCATTGGTTGTTCAGGAGGATGCTGTTTAATTTCCATGTGTTTAGGGAGTTTTTGTGGGATCTTTTGCCATTGATTTCCAATTTCATTGCACTATGGTCTGATAATATGCATGGGATAATTTCAATTCCTTTGCATTTACTTAAGCAGGTTTTATGAGCTAGTATGTGGTCTATTTTGGAGAACGTCCCATGTGCAGCTGAGAAAAATGTGTATTCTGATGTTGTGGGATGGAACACTCTGTAGACATCTACTAAGTCCATTTGTTCAAAAGTTTGGTTCAGTTCTACTATTTCATTATTGATTTTCTGTCCAGTTGATCTATCTTTTTGTGACAGTGGAGTATTGAGATCTCCCAATATAATTGTATTAGTGCTTATTTGATTTTTCATGTCCTTTAGTACTTGTTTTATATAGCTGGGTGCATTGGTATTTGACGCATATATATTTATGATCGTTATCTCTTCCTCTTGGATTGTTCCCTTTACAAGGATGTAATGACCGTCTTTATCTCTCTGAATCCTTCTTGGCTTGAAGTTCACTTTGTCTGCAAAAAGAATAGCTACCCCTGCTTTTTTCTGGGTTCCTGTGGCATGGAGTATTGTTTTCCATCCTTTGACTTTCAGTCTATGAATTTCTTTCTGAATTAAATGTGTTTCTTGTATACAGCATATTGTTGGATCTTGCTTCTTGATCCATTTCGCCAGTCTGTGCCTTTTGATTGGTGAATTGAGACTGTTAACATTGATGGTTAAAACTGATATGTATTGACTTGTCATGATATTTTCCTGTTGTTGGTTCCCACTCTTTGTTTTTCCGCTTTCCGGCTATTTAATTATTTGCCCTGCCTGGTGGATTCCTTCTGTTGGGGTTCCTATCTCTTTCTAGAATATCCTTCAGAACGTTTTGGAGTGCTGGTTTGGTGGTCATAAATTTTCTCAGATGTTCTTTGTCATGAAAGTATTTTATTTCTCCATCAATTTTGAAAGATAGTTTTGCAGGGTACATCAATCTGGGCTGAAAATTATTTTCCTTTAGAGCTTGCAATACATCATTCCAAGCTCTTCTTGAAATGAGGGTTTGTGCTGAAAAGTCAGCTGTGATTCTGATGGGTTTTCCTTCATAGGTGATTTGTCTCTTCTCCCTAACAGCTTTTAAGATTCTGCCCTTCTGTTGAATTTCTGGGATCTTGACTATAATATGTCTGGCTGAAGTTTTTTTTTGATCATGTCTAGTTGGTGTTCTAAAAGCTTCACTTATAGGGGTGTCAAATTCCTCTTCTCTTCCAGGAAAGTTCTCCCTGATTATGTCTTTGAACAAGGTTTTAATGTCGTTGATGCTATCTCCTGCTTTTTCATTTATTCCAATTATTCTTAAGTTGTTTATCTTTGAGTCATCTAGCAGCTGCTGAATTGATTTTTCATGGTCCCTTGCTATTTTTAAGAATTTTTTCATTTCATGATCACTAATTACAAGCCTGTCTTCTATATCTGAGATCCTGTCCTCGCATTGGCTTATTCTGCTACAAATACTTTCAATGGAATTTTTTATCTCTTGGATATCTGCTTGAATCTGCCTTATGGATTCCATTTCTTTCCTATGCTGAGCATTCATGGTTTCTATAGTTTTCTTAAGTTCATCTATTTTTTTGTCTGTATCAGCTATAGTGTCCTTAAGCATGGTCTTCATTGTAGACATTATCTCTGCAGTTATCTGTGAGATTATTTCTGTTTTAATTTTTTCCAGAACCTCATTCAGTTGCTTTGTTGTTACCACTTCAGATAGGCCAGGTGGGTGGCTTTTGGATTGTCCCACCTCGTTGCTCCCTAGGTTTGCCTTTGGTGAATTGGATGTGTGTGGTTGCATCTTGTTTAAGTGTCATCTCATTTTTTCTTTCTTTAATTCCTGGGGTGATGTTTGCAAATTACCTATAGTAGGTTACTTTATTGCTAGTGTTTAAGATCTTTAGAAGATGACTACTTCTCTGCAGTATCTTCCAAGTGGAGCTTGCTTTTAGGTTTTGAGCTTTCTGCCAGATCCTACCTCTTCAATTCGTTGGGTATGCGAAGTTGCTACCTGTTTGGCCCAGTCCTTGATTCTTTGGTACTGTGCCACTGTATTTTCTGTGTCCCTTAGTCAATCTCAATCATGAAATATCAGGAAGGAAAGATGTTTAGAACAATTATTTCACATTTGGCTATAATGTTAACTAAAGCATCAAACACAGCCTAAAAAATGACAGACTGAGCTAACCAGTTATTTACCACTTTTAGCTGTATAGAGTTGCGGTTATATAACAAAATCTAAAACACACCAGAAAAATTATATGCAGTATACAAGTCCTATGTATGTCAATTTTTCCTTGAGGAGTTTAAATTTAAAATGAGTTAAGGAGGAAATAGAGTATTGGGAGAAGAGGAAGGAATTAGATGTAAGGTTAGAGGACCAAGAGGGATCCCACTAAAATTGGGACACTAGTGCAGAGGACAGGTGGTAAAAAGAGAAGGAAGGGATAAAAGGAAGAACAGATCACAACCACAATCACAAAGAAGTTAGAGGCACTGTTTACACTCATATAAAAAACCAGAGAGAATAATGAAGGAAAGAGCAAATACACATACAGAAACAAAAACGAAGATAAAAACAATAAAACAGACAGATCAAAAATAAAACCCCACCAAAAAACAAAACAAAACAAAACAAAAACAAAAAAACCGTTCGCCAGAACAAAAAACAAATCAGTGAGAAAAAAAATAAAAATAAAAATAAAAATAAAAATAAAAATAAAAAAAATAAAAAGAATCAGTTCCAGGTGTTGACTCTGTTGTAGGCAGGTACCTTGTGACAGAGTCCTGTTCTGTGCAGGTCCGTCCCAGTAAGCCAGGAGCGCCCTCTGGCGGGTGGTGAGCAGAGGCGCGTACTTTCAGGCAGAGACCAGTCTAGCTCGCCTCCGCTCTCGGCGCCCTTTCACGATCCCTGGGCCTGAGAGGCTCAGCGTGCTGTCCGGAGCGCGGGTTCCCTGCACTGGTTCCTGCCTCTCTGGTTTTTCGCCACGCCCCGCACAATGGCGCCGGGCCAGTCGCTCTCTGGCGCGGGACAGGTGTGGCTGAGAGTCCAGTCTCATTCGCCTGCTGACCTCAGCACACTTTCGTGGGCCTGAGAGGCCCCGTGCTGTCCTGTCCGGAGCACAAGTTCCCAGAGCAGTTTCCGAGCCGCTCTGAGTTTCGCCACACCCCCCACAATGGCGCCCGGCCGGTCGCTCTCTGGCGCGGGGCAGCTGTGGCTGAGAGACACTCACCGCCGGTCAGCGCCGTTCTCCGCCGCTCCCCTGCCCCGCCGCTGTCTCAGGATCCTCCGTGGGGGCTCCCTGGGCGCCAGCTGCCACCGTGTGTCCGTAGAATTGAGCCTCCGCGGCGCTGCAACTCCTGGGATAGTAGAAGGTGCGCGCGTGCGGTCTGCTCCTTCTTTCCTTCTTCTTTGTTGGAAGTCACCTGTCACTGGTGCCGGGGGTCCCAGATTGCGCTTCAGAACTTTTCTGGGTTTCGGGGAGGCATCTCCCCCCCTCCTGCGCTTTCCGGGTCGCTATATTCCCGTGTTCCAATGGTAACTTTTAGAGAGAGTTTCGCTGCCTGCTTCTTACTCATCCGCCATCTTGAGGTCCTCTTGAGCACTGATCTTTAACCCACACTGTTTGCAGAAGCTAACTTGAAAGGGCCCACAGACATAAACCTAAATTGTAAAGCTTCTAGAAGAAAACACTGGAGAAAATATTAAGGCAGACAAAGATTTCCTAGGACAATGAAAAAATAATGAAAATAAAAGAAAAAGTATGGAGTGGACTTCAAAACTTCTCTTTGGAAAATGCCTTCAAATTGGGTGTGCTGGCATGTGCCTGTCATCTTAGCGCTTGGGAGGCTGAGGCAGGAGGATCACCATGAGTTCAAGGCCACCTGAGTTACATAGTGTAGTTCAAGACCAGCTTGGACTACATAGCAAGACCCCGTGTCAAAAAAGAAGAAGAAAAAAAAAAAAAGAAAGAAAGAAAGAAAGAAAGAAAGAAAAGAAAAAACATAAATGTACACCATAAACGGGAAAAATACAAATGTAGAACGCCTACAACTCAAGGAGAGAGGCAACTGGATTTTCTAAGTGCTCTAAATATTTGAACAGATGTTTTGCAAAGAAGCCATATAGATGTCAAAAATACATAACAATATGCCCAACCTTAGTCTTTAGGAAAATACAGATCTAAACCATAAATGAGTTACTACTAGACATCTACTAGAATGGCTAAGAAAGATTTTTTTAACTGAAAATACCAAGTCTTGTGAGTAAGATGAGCGACTAGCATGCTCAGACATGTGGTGGGGTGAGACATGGATGTGGTACAGCACTTTGGAAGGGAACTGGTGGCTTCTTATGAAGCCACATGTCTGTGACCAGAGGAAGCAGCCAGGCCAAAGAGCAAGCCCACAGCCCATTCTGTGAAATCCAAGAAAAGACCCTACAAGATACTGGAGAGAAGAATCTGCGAAGGAAGAAGCCTCGGACTGAAATCAGAGTTTGCTTAGCAACACTAGGTGCAAAAACAATGCAGGATAACCTTGAAGACGGAAGGCACAGTAGATACCACTGGTGCAGGGTAGGGGTAGGGACGCCCACCAGGCAGGATGGTGGGACGCAGTGTTCACCTGCAGGAAGAAGAGGTGCTGATGAGTATAGTTGGGGGAATAAGTAGACATAAAATGAGTCTTAAAATAATGGCGACCATAATAAAAAATAGAATATGTAACTTTTCAGCCACACCCCCACACAGAGTAGCCAAAGGGAAAAAATGGGGAGGGAAAAAAAATAAAATTATATAAAAAAAGTCCCAGTATGAGAGTTAGCACAATAATGTGCGCTGTGGCTTGTGTCTCGATGCCCCCCGCCAAAGCCTCATGCGGTTGTGGTGGGGGTACTTTTCAGAGGGGGCTGGATCTAGAGTGCATGGTGCTGGGATCAAGGGTGTGTGATGATTAAATCAGTCCACTGATTGGTTTGGCACAGTTCTGGCTAGGATTAAGGGGGTGAGTGCTAACCCTGCCCTAGGGCCGGGAGCCTGTGTAAAATATAAGAGACAGAAAGACAGCTAGTGTTTTCTCACCTGCCTGCGTGCCATGGACTGTTTCTCCTCTGCAATGTCCCTCTGCCATGCCACCCTGCCTTACAGCCAGCGGACTATGGACTGAAACCTCTACAAACTATGAGCTAAATAAACCTTTCCTTCTTTAACCTTGGGTGTTGGGTATTTTGTCTCAGCAACAAGGAGAGTAACTAAGACGATGTGCATTGGTCAAAGTTGCCGATCCCAGAGCAGGGATCCCACACACGGACCCTCGTGCATGAATCTCACCAAAGCAGCATCCCCGACAGCCACGGAATAGGGACCAGTGTCCCTGATGCATGGACAGGCAGATGCGGTATGCAGGTGAGAGCGCAGTGTCAAGGGCCTGAGGGAAGAAGTGAGGTTCTGACCGTCATACAACATGGTGACCCCAAAAATAAAGAGCAACTCAGGCATGACAGACAGAGACAGCCCATGCCATTTGCAGGAAGTGTCCCAGTGGCAGATGCAGGGAGAAAATGGGGTGACTGTGCCAGGGTGTGGGGTTTCTTCCAGCCAGGATGAAAACATCCTAAAGTTAGAGAGCAGAGATGGCTGCGCTGGTCCGTGAACCTACTAAAGGTTGTTTAATTTTACATTTTAAACAGGCAAGTGGTATGGTATATGAATTATATCTAAAGATGTTAAAATGTGAAAATGTGTTAAAAAGTGGGAGTTATTTAATTGGAAAAAAAAATCTGTTGTCTACTGGAGACATTCAAAATAAATACACTTAAGTGTTAAAAATAAAGAGGTAGAAAAATAGCCCAGGCAGATATGAGCCTAAAAAGATGGATATGACCAAAACCAGTTCCTTTAAGTAGATTGATAAACTTAACCTCTGAAAAGCCACACAGCAGCTTGAAGAAAGAAAATGAGAACGGTTTCTGGGAAGGGCTGGGGGTGTGGCCCGTGAGAAGCCTAGGGTCCATCCCAGAATCCAACAAAGTCCCCAGAGAAGAGGAAGTTGTGTTAGGGACAATCATTCCACAGTAAGCGTGAGGACCTAGGCACATTGGGGCCAGGTCACAGTGTGTGCCCCTAATGGTGTCCCTCTTCCCGAGACCAGGCCCAGTGCCACCTCTGTACATTCTTTGGCCACCATGCACCTAGTGCCCACTAGGGCTGTGTGGGCAGAGCTGGGCCCAGCCTGGGAAAGCCAACTGAGCCTGGAGATGCGTGCTGTCCACAGCAAGGAGTCCGCTGCAGACGGTGTCCAGGAGGACAGGAGGCCACAGATGCAGAGCCACCGTCAGTCCAGGACCTCGGCCCCTCCCCAGCCCATGCTGTCAGTGAGGGGCTCAGGCCTGCAAGTGGGAGTCCCAGCGCCATCCCTGGCACTGCAGGGTGGGTGGAAAATGTGGGAAATAAACCTGCGTGGATTAAACCACTGGTCTTGTTTCTTTCTGTGCTTGACTCTGGAGCCGGGGCCTCCTGACACTGGGCACAGCTCTGCCTCAGAGCTGTTCCCTATCAGCTGCAGGCTCCCTGCATGGCTTCTCCATGGTCAGTTCTGCCTGTGAAGCTCACCTGTGCTGTATGCAACACCTCCGTCTGTGGGGTCACGGACGTCCCTGTGCAGAGAGTCACCACAAGGTCAACTGTATTGCCCTGGGTGGAGAGCATGTGTGTGGGTTCACAGCACAGGTCCTACTGTGACTTGCACACCAAGTGGACCTTTCCAGCACCCAGGGCATGGGAGGGCGCAGGGGGGCTGTGCTGAGGGTGCCCTGTCCTTCCGTCTTCACGGCACACAGCGAGCCTGCTCCTTGGGAGAAAAGCTCCTGGCCTCGCAGACTGGGGACAGGGCCTGCTCAGGACAACTCAGAGAGCTGCCTTGTGTGTTGGGGGAGTAGTAAATAGAAGGAAGGAGCCTGAGAGGAGGGGAGACACATGTCTCCCCTCAGATAGGTCTGCATGTGTGCCACCCCTGCAGTGACCAGCACAGTGACCCCAGGGGAGAGACGCCACAGGAGAGAGCCATGGGAGATGCATGGGAGGGACCCACAGAAGAAACTCCACAGGAGGGGCCAACAGGACAGACCCACTGGAGAGACCCCATGGGAGAGAGCCACAGAAGGACCCCACAGGATGGACCCACAGGAGCCCTTCAAGGAGTGCAATGCCTTCCAACTGCTGAGCGGCTGAGTTTTATGGAGCAGCTGCTGCGTCCAGGCCTGGGTGACCAGGTGGCCGAGCACTGGGCAGAGCAAGCCCCACTGAGGTCCCAGGTGAGGAAAGGTCACTCCTCACCCTGCCCTGTGCCAGGGCTGACCTCTGTGCTTCCACACTCACCACCCATCTCAGGCGGGCAGCTGAGGCAGGAGAGTGTCTGGCTGGGCCTTACCACCTTTCCGAGTGCAGCAGACTTGGGCCCAGGACTCCATGTCTGGGCACCTCCCTCCCTGCGGCAGCGCCTCCTCTCTGCCCTCAGGTGCTGAGATCCAGCCGACCTCAGGGCCTCTGCACGGCCTCCCTCTGCTGGGCTCTCCATGGCCCCCTCGTTGTCCCTCCCCTGCCCGGCCTGTGGTGTGCTCTCTTGGTGCCAGTTCCTTCATGGCTCACTGGGTACTATGCCAGTCCACCTGCTGTGACATGAGCCTCCAGGTCCTGGCTCTGTCCCTATAAAGCCAGGACCCTTTGATACCTCTCAGTGTGTGGGACCGACCCTCAGCAGGTGGTGCGAAAGCAGGCACATACAGAGAGAGTCACCCCACTCAGACACGTGCGAAGGAGCTGCGGAGACCTTGCTCCAGAGGAGACACGAGAGTGCCTGGTGGCACACAAGAAGCCATCAGGGAGACAGGCCAGACCTCAGTGACAGGCCACCCTGCACCTGTCACCCGAGAGCAATCCTGTGTGGGCTGCCCACAGCAGCATATTCACAGCGGCCAGAGAGCAAAGTGCCACATTTACCGGTGACAGAGGGAGCCGCAGACTGTGGCTGGACAGGGGTGAAATGGGGACCCAGGCCATGGTACAGTGACCCTCAGAAATGACACATGGAGTGAAAGATGCTGGTGATGAGAGGATCCCACGTTGGCCAGAATGGGCGAACCGAGGGACAGAATCCAGAATCCGGATCGACTGTGAAAGAATACGGGGTATCTTTGGGGTGATGAAAATGACTGTGGAGAAGGCCAAACAACTATGAAATACTAAATTGTAATTTTTTTTTTTTTATGTGGGTACCGGGAGTCGACCTCAGGACCTCGTGCTTGCCAGGCAGGCGCTTATACCGCTGAGCCATCTCACCGGCCCCTAAATTGTAATTTAAATGGGTGAGTTGTGTGATCTATTAAAGAAAAAGCCTATGTGATAAAATCTTTTGTCACCATTTTACAGCAATTAAATTGAGGCACAGAAAGATGTTGCTCACAACCACAGCGAGTTAGTAGCAGGGCTGGGATGGAACCCACGCTGTGGCTCTGCAGGCCACGTTTGTGACAGAGGCTCCAGGGAGCAGTCACCACCTGGGGTGGTCGCTGCTGTTTCTTATGCAGACGCCTCCTCCCTGGGCCGAGTTCCGAGGGCAGCGCCACCCACCAGCACCCACAGCCAGCAGTGTGGAGTCAACTGTGAAGGACCCCAGGGGTCATGCAGATGGCTTCCTTACAGCTGGAGATACTGAGGCTCAGAGCCCCTCAGGCCTCAGCCTCCCTACCAGTGAGAAGAGAGTGGGGGTCTGTTGCTAATTCTTTCTTCCCCTTTCCAGGATTTAGTGGTTCTGTATTTAGTGGGTTTGATTCTGTGATTCTGAATATTTCCCCTCAGTAAATGAGACTTGTTTATTTTATTTTATTTTATTTTATTTTATTTTATTTTTGGTACCAGCAATCAAACTCAGGACCTCGCGCTTGCCAGGCAGGCGCTGTGCCACTGAGCTATATCCCCAGGCGGCGACTTGTTTCAAGAAGGAAAAAAAGCCACATGTGGCAGTGTAAGCCTATCAGTCCTGCTCTCAGGAAGCTGAGGCAGGAGGATCACAGCAAGTTCAAAGCCAGCCTGGACTACATTGTGAGACCCTGTCTCAAAACACAGGGGAGTTGGGGAGAGAGAGAGAAATGGAGGGAGGGAGAAGAAAACAGAAAAGAAGGAAAAGAAACAGATATCTTTACCTTGTTCTCTGTCTGTGAATGGCATGAGAACAGAGGTGACTCAGCAGTGCCCCCTGCTGGGCTGGGCCGGGGTCCTGCACATAAGGAGGGAGGAAGAGGGTTGAGCGCCTGGGCCCAGCCCCACCCCCACACGCACACTTCCACCCCCACCACTGCTTTCCTTAGCCCTCAGGTCTATGCCTTTCTCTCCCCTTCATTTGTGGGGAAACTGAGGCCAGGGACAAAGCCCAAGACAAATTACCAGGTCGGCAAGGATCATGGACCAGACATTGGCAGGGAGGTGAGAGAGGGTCGGGGTGGGGGGTGTGCGGTGGGACTGACCCTCCCACTACACCGAGGGACCTTCATTCTGGGCTCTGCTCACCCTCACTGGCTGCAGGTGGCTTCTCAGGGAGGACTCTGCTTGGGTCACTGTCACCAGGAGGGTGGGGAGCTGAGTGTGATAAGGCATCCACAGGTGGGGTGGGGCAACCAGCCTTAGCTTCCTCATCCAGAAACACGGGGTTGGAGGCAGAGGGAGGGGAGGAGCCCGATGGCCGCTCCTCCCGACCCTGCAGGCTGCGGATGTGCAGTCCCCTGGGCAACTTCCTGCCTCAGCAGCGGAGCGTGGTCTCTGAGGCACCGTCTTCCCTGCCCCGGCTAGAGAGACCTCACCCGCTTTCACAAAGGGATTTGATGTTTCAGAGCAGTCCCAGGCCGCAGCACGTCAGCAGAAGGTGCGGTTCCCTGCGGCCCGGCCACCGGGGGACACCTGACCCAGGCGGACGCACAGGGACAGCGTGACCTCCAGCGCCTGCCGCCGTGCTGCGTGCCCTGCGGTGGGGGCAGATGCGCGTCCACTGTGATCGAGCCTCACAGATAGGGTCACTGCCCTAGAAGGTCCCCTGTGCTCCCCATCCCAGCTCCCGGCAACCACCGATCTTTTTCAGGTTGTCCCTCCCCCACTGGTGTCACCAGCGGGACTGGCTCCCTCGCTGCTGCCCCTTGGGGTTCCTCATGTCTTTTTGGGGCTCCACAGCTGGTTTCTTGCTAGTGCTGCATGACGCTCCATCCCCTGAATGGACCACAGTTCATCCACACCTTCGCCGCGGAGCACACTCAGGGTGCCTCCGACGAGGGGCGATTGTAACAGAGCCGCTGTGAACATCCGTGTACTGATGTTGACGCGGCCACAAGTCCTCACCTCCCTGGTCATCCCAGAAGTGCGTGGCTGGGTCTTGGGGTGCTGGTGTCTGGTTTTGTGGGACCCACGTGAGCGAGGGTCTGGGGTCCATCCCAGCCCTGCTGTGTGGGTGCAGTTTCGTCTCTGGCCCATTGCTTAACTGGATTACTTGCTGGGTGTTGAGTTTTAGATGTTTTGTGTGGATTTTGAAGAACAGTCTTTTCTCTGCTGGCTGCGGCTGTCTCGTGCTCCTGACATTGCTCTTGCAGAGCAGAATCGTTTTCTGTGACGAAGCGATCAGCCATCGTGGGCCGTGTCTGGGGGCTGCATCACACCCAGGCTGTTGCAGTTCCCTCCTCGTGTCTTCCAGGCTGGCAGCTCTGCGTTTTGCTACACCCCAGACCCACTTGGAGGTGGCTTCGTGGCACCGTTGGCCCGGTGTTCAGGTCCCAATACTGCAAGCAGCAGCATCTTCCCTGTGTGCTTCCTCCGCTCCGTGGCTGACACTCGGCCCACGGCGCTCCTGTGGACCTTACTAGTCCCACTGACCCCTCGGTCCATCTCCTGCCAGCCCACGTGACCTCAGCCCAGCAGCTTTGCAGGGAGCCCTGATGCCCAGAGGCTCAGCAGCAACAGCAGAGCCCACATTCGAACCAAGTCTTCTTGTTGCTGTGCTCCAGAGCAAGAAAACACAAGGAGTGGGGGAAGGAAGGAGAGGGGGAAGAAAAAGAAAAGAGCAGAGGAGAGGAGAATGTTATCAAGATGCAGAGTCACAATTTCTCCCACAAAGTCGAGCCCAGCCGTCTCCTGCACCAAAGCCGGAAGGTGTGGTGAGGGTAGCCGTCACGTCACCGCAGGGATGGCTCAAAGGGGTGCCCCACAGGAGGCCTATTTGGCTGGAAGGTGATGTCCCTGTGGGGACTGTGGAAAGGTGAAAGGAAAGTGTGGGGTTCTGATTCCCCCAGGCTCCATCCCCCACTTCCTGTGGCGGTCAGGCTCCAAGCGGCCTGTGCAGAGCTGGACAGGAGACCCAGTGCTGTGCTGCGAATGGGTCTCAGTACATCAATGAGTCGCTCAGGCTGGGCTTGAATTTGTGACCCTCCTGCCTCAGCCTCCCAGTGTGCAGGGATCACAGGTATGCACCACCATGCCTGCTCAGTTGCCATTCTTTATAAATTCCCACCCTCTGGTATTTTGTTATGCAGCATAAACAGACTGAGACAGGCAGCAACCCACATGACTTCCACTGCTGGTGCTGTGGTGGCCCAGGGCTGCTGGCTGGCACCACAGTGCCCTCGTTCACGGAGCTCCTACCTGTGTGGATTTGAGGCCGTCATGGCCTTGCCAAGGCAGTGATCACCCAACTGTCTCGTGGCCCTCCCAGGCTTCCTGCTGGCCAGTCCTGCAGGTGACCACTGTCGCAGCCCTCTGCCCACCCAACCCTGGGCCTGCAGGTGTCTTCTGGGGCACAGATGGCCCTGCACCCCTGCTCAGGGTTCTTTCACGACTTCTACAGCCTCTGCTCGGCTTCCTTCCCCTCGTTTCTCCTGTGCTATTCCTCACTCACTTCTCCGCACAGCTTGGCTCTGTCCTATTGCAGGATCTGCTGCTGTAACAGAACCCAGAGGCTGGGCATTCATAAAGAGAAGAAAGGTCTCCTCCAGGCTGAAGCCACAAGTTCAGGCAGAGGCTGCGTGCGGTCCCCACTGTCTGGGCTGGTGAGGATGCTGCGATCTCTGGGAGTGGAGATGGTAGGTGCATAGTTCAGCTCTCCTCCTCTCTTACATCACCACCAGTGCCACCACAGGCCACCCTGTGACCTCCCTGAACCCCAAGTACCTACCAAGCCCCCACCTCCAAATTCAATCAGCAGATGACATTGGGGAATGTGAATGCCCAGGTCACATCAAGGTCCTCACGGCCCCTCCTCCTGTCCACCACAGCCCCTAATGCCCCAATGGACCGACACAGGGCAGCCACAGAGAAGTCCTGGAGAAGGTCAGCCCACTGACTCTGTAACTGGTTGGGTGAGCACTGGAGAGAAAGACGGACCTCAAAGCTCTGTGGGATGATGTGCTGTGAGTGAGAGGAGGGCTGAGGGGAGAGGAGGGGCCTTGCCCAGGGGTGAGAAAGCCCTGAGCAGGAGTGGGCGAAGTCCAAGCAAGGGCCCTGGGGCAGGAGCAGAAAGAGCCTTGAAGGCCCATAGGGGAGGCTGGGGGAGGGCCAGAGACAGGGCGAGAAGAGAGGAGGAGGGGAGGGGATGGCAGCCGGGCCCCTAAAGCCTGGGAGGACCAGGCTCCCAGAGTGGGAGCGCAGGACCCCCTCAGTCAGAGCAGGACACCTGGGCTTGTGGGAGGCAGACTGAGCCATGTTGGGAGGTGGCCTTGGTGACGCTGCTCCTGAGTGTGTATCCACAAGAGGCCACAAGGCAGGCCTGGCCCAGCCTGTTCCCCCAGAGGAAGGCAGAGAGGGACCTTTGGGGTCAGTGAGGAGCTTTCTGGGATGGGCAGCAATGGTAAAGAAGATTCCAGAAATGACTCAACCCTGTGGGGTCCCCTCCTGCAATCCAGGCATCCCACACAGGGCTTCTCACTGAGGAGCCGGCAGGGGGCGATGTCAGCTGTCCCTTGTTGAGGGCTCCAGGCCTCAGGTGGAAGAGGTTGGCTAGCACCGGGTGACAGGTGAGAGGGCCCCTCTGCTCCCTGAGAGGACCCTGTGGACACAGCCTTCAGCCGCTCTGAGACCCCAAGCCAGGAGGGTGGCACTGAGCTAGGAGCCTTGCAGGCCACCCAGGGATTGAACAGCTAGTGTGATGTCCTGCCTGTCTGACAGTGGCCCTGCTGGTGACCAGGGTGACCTCCGACACACCAGGGTTGAAGCTGGGGATGGATTTATCTGAGGACACTCAGCAATGAGAGGCAGTGGTGGGCATCACCAAGGTGATGTGTGGGAGCCCATGCTGGGGACACAAATGCTTATTTTTGGGCTCAGGCCCCCAGGTCAGGGCACGGGCCATGTCTGCTCATGGGTTCCCCCCCATCTGGGACCGGGGCACCCCGTCCTTTGCCCCCTGGTGGGGTCCTGAGCACCCCAGCAGCCTGTGCCCAGCTATGCAGGACTCACGACCCCCCAGGGTGGCACATAACCCAGAGCTGTCACTGTGACCCTGCTGGGCCGGCTCTCCCAGAGTCCCAGCACCAACACGACATGGCTCCCACTGCTCCTCAGACAGCCCGGCCCTGGGCTTGGCTGTTATTTCCATTTATTTTTTATTTTTTATTTATTTATTTTTATTTTATTTATTTATTTTTTGTGGGTACCGGGGGTCGACCTCAGTAGGCGCCCGTGCTGCTGAGCGATATCACCGGCCCTTTTTTCATATGTGGGTACCGGGAGTCGAACTCAGGACCTTGCGCTTGCCAGGCAGGCACTTATGCCGCTGAGCTATCTCACCAGCCCTCCATTTTTTTTTTTTAATTTGTTTTAATTTTTATTTTTATTATTCTGTGTTTGCAGCATATAACGCTTACATTCCTTGTGTGGAATCGGTACACATATGTAACACATCTCAATTCCTTCTTCATCCCCTTTCCCTCCCCTCCCTGTCCCCCTCCATGTCTTGATCCCCTTCCCCTTTGAGAAAGATCTGCCTCCCTACTTCCTATCATCTGTCTTTTATTTTGCTCTTTATTTATACTTGTGGGTTTCTCATGTAAGAGAAGCCATGTGTATTTAAGCTTGTGTGTCTGATTTATTTCACTTAACATTATGGTCTCAAGCTGTATCCATTTTCCTACAAATGACTCAAGCTTATCCTTCTTCATGACAGAGTACTACTCTACTATGTGTAAACACCAGGCTTTCTTTATCCATTCATTGGTTCATATTCCCATTTAGCTGTGTAGAGAGGCAAAATGACTGCGGATAGGCCACACAGCAAGTCAGCAACAGGGTGGACGTCAAGTCCAGAGAATTCAGCTCTGCATGTGTGCCAGGCCTACGGGGACAGAGGAGGCTAGTGCCCCTTTGCTAGCCTGGGCCATGACCACAAATACAAGTCCAGGGCACCTGCCACTGGCCTGGCACTGTGGGCTCTGGACAGCTTGGGCTGCACTTGTGCTTGAATACCCCAGGTGACAAGGGGCTCACTCCCTCCAGCTGCCGTGTCCTCCTGGGCCTTAACTCCCTGCCGAGGTGCAGTGCAAGGGAGGCTGGCCTGGGCCCCCTCCTCTGCCCCCATGGGAGGTGCCCAACCCATGGGCGCAGGGTCTGGCCCTTTTAAATTTAGCTGCAGGAAGGAGCGGTGTGCAGGCCCCATACAGACAATCAGCAACAGGAAGAAGCAGAGTGGTGAGTTAGGGAGCATTGTTCCTGCCCAGCTCCGCCCGCCAACACCGCCTGGAGCTGCGTCAGGACAACACAATGTGGGCGACTGCCGGGCCAAGAAACAGGACCCAAAAGAAAAATACTGGAAATTCCCTGCTCCCTGCATAGAGGAGCCTTGCTAGGAAATCAGCAGCCAGGGAGAGAGAGGTTGCTGCCCACAGGCGCAGGCGGGGCCAGATCAGGAGGAAGTTGAGGGCGATATTTTGAGGTATTTTCAGTCTGGTGCAGCCGCTGATTTTCCAAAACACGAGAGCCTCCTGCAGGGGAGAGGGTAGAGGGAGGCTGTGGGAGCCGGACCAGGACATAAACAGAGGCTGACCCACTTGGAGAGCAGCTGGGGTCTCAGGCTGATCCAGAGCCCTTCCTTCCCGTGGGAGAGTCTCACAGAAAGCCTGCAAAGTAGGCAGACAGATTCTGCTTGCTTACCTTTCCTGATGGGAGGCTTGCTACCTACTGGGCAGCTCATCCCACGTCTGCACAGCAAGTTGGGAGAGAAATGAACAGTGTTTATGGAGTAGATACAGCAGTGGAAGAAAACAGACCAGAACTGCCCCCAAGGAGCTGATGTCCCAGGGAGAGGACACAGACAGTGCACAAGGGATACACACCTGTTATCGCAAAACTAGGGGAGGCAGAGGCAGGAGGATCACAAGTTCAAGTCCAACTTGGGCAATGTAGCAAGAACCTGTTTCTAAGAAAGAGGAAACAAGACTGGGGATATAGCTCAGCAGCACAGCACCTGCCTGGCAAGCGCTAGGTCCTGAGTTTGATTCTGGGTGCAAAAAAAAAAAAAAAAAAAAGAGAAGAAAGAGAAAACAGAAGGGAAAGGATAAAAAGGGCTGGGGATGTAGCTCATTATAAAGGCCCTGGTTCTGCGTATCATATTGGAAACAGCAAGCACCAGAAGAAATAAAGTGGGGACATGATGGGGGTGTTTGGGTGCAGTTCTACAAGGAAAGGGTGATGGAGACAGTCTCTCCTCACATTCTGCTGGAACCTACCCTCTGGGACATCTCAGCCCTGCTCTGCCCTCTGCCCGTGGGCCACCTGCTTCCACATCTGGGGATAGCCCTGCCCCGTGGAGCAGTCTGGCTTCTACCAGAAGTGGCTACTGCTCTCTCCCCCTCTCCTGCCCAGAGCTGACCACCTGCCCAAGGCCGGCAGGGGTTGTAAACCTCCACCTCCAGTAAGGTCCCTCAGGGTCCCTTCCAGCCATCACCTGCCACTGAGCTTACCAGCTGCTGAAGTCGTGAGTGGCCACAGCGCCTGGTCCCCTCCGCTCCATGTGAGGCCAAGCACTTGAATCTGCATTTATTCCTATCGCTTCATCTTGCAGCTGGCAGACGTCATTCCAGTACAGAGGCAGATCTTATGAGAGACAGAGTTAATATCCTCAACCCACAAAGACCGCTGAAAAATTGATAAGAAAAAATGCAGAACAAAATTAAAGGAAGGACCCTTGGCAGAGACTGGATTCGGCAACTCACAGACAGAAATGCAAATCTCCAAAAAAACAAATGACAGCTGGGCACTTCTGGGCAGGCATGGAAATGCAAATTAAAGGAACAATGAAATGCCCTTTTTTTCTTCCATCAGATTGGGAAAATTATTAAATATTGATGACACCCAGGGCCAGCAAGAGAGCGGCAAGCCGTGTTGACACCACGGGCAGGCTGGAGCGTGGCTGTATGGCCTGCTGGGACCCAGGGCTGTATTAAAGTTTAAGCTGCGCCGCCTTTGATCCACACCCCACTTTGGGGAGGTGAGGATCTTGCCTGCAACAAAACCAAATGAGACAAGTATGCAAGCTGGGCAGTGGGGCCAGGAGCGCACAACTGAGGGGCATCGGTGTCTATGCTAAAACTGCTGGGCAGTCATGCATATCCATGCAGCCACAGGGTGGCCCTGGTGGCATTGGGGATGAGTGACCAGACACCAAACCATGAGGCCCACAGACCCCGGACCCAGGTTTGCAAGAGCAGAGAGCAGCAACCACCCACCTCGCTCCCGCAGGAAGAGGCCATGAGGAGCTAGGCTGAGAGCTGTGTCTGTCACCTCTGCTTGTTCCACTTTCCCAAGTTTTCACAGCCAGATAATTTCACGAGAAACTCCTCTTTCTCGAAAGCCTTTTTATTGGTTGTTGTTTTTTGAGACGGGATCTCACTATGTAGCTCAGGCTGGTCTCTAACTTTCGATGATCCTCCTGCCTCAGCCTTGCAAGTGTTGGGATTACAGGTGAGAGATGGGGCCTGCCACACCACCACAACACACAGAAGCAGGAATCGGCTGAGAACCAAGCTGGGCCAGCTTCCCACAGCGCCTCCCAGGCCTCCCAAGGGATATCGAGGGCAAGTACCCCTCCTTGCCCTGCACTAGCTGGAATCTAGTACTCACTATGCCGCAAGAATTCTCCCTGCCTCAGCTGCCTGCATCTTTCTCTCCCACAACCATCCTCCCTGTTCTGTGCATGGTGCTGCTTGTTGAAACTGCAGGAGGGACCAGCTGGTTTGCAAGCTAGGTCAGGGATGTGGGGTACAGGGCCTGGCCCAAGGCAGTGACAGTCTCCACCCCACAGTGTCCAGGTGACTGGCCAGCCATGGCCATCAGACCAGAGATTCACAGAATCCTGTGTGCGCTGGAGGCCCTGGGAGCAGAGTCGGGTCAGGTGGGGTCAGGCCTGGGCTCCTCGGTTCTGAGAAGCCCTGCAGAAGGCACTGCTGCTGCTTCTAGGGCCATGGCTGAGGACAGAGCCCTCTGTTCACAGCCAGTGCTCTTGTCCCGAAGCACTGGACCCAGGTGCACGCTTATGCACCCGCCCTCCTCAACCCAGCGCCATCTGTACCCATCCCAGAGCCAGGTCCTAGGGTGGCTGGGGGCATCGCTGTCCTTGACAGGAGAGGGGCTTGAGGGGGCTTCACCGCAAGCCAGCCAGCTTCTCCCCCATCCTCTCTCCCGGAGCCCAGACCCAGCCAGCACAACCAGGCTACTGCTCGTGGGCTGTGGTCACTGCACAACCCAGGTCCCATGAGAGCTGCCAGGGATGGAGATGCAGTGACAGAGCAAGTGATGGGCATAGGAAGTCACCACAAGCTCGTGACTCACCCTGACCTCCGTGGACAGTGCCCATACCCACCCCGCTGTCCTAGAGGAGGATAGGGATTTGGGCAGGGGGGCAGAGGCTGGCTCCACCGCTACCTCCCCCCCTTCATTTCTGCCACCTCCATGTGGGGCAGAAGCCATGGAAGACACAGACACGCAGAGTAGAGCTGCTGCAGACCAGGCTGGAGCAGGAGAGACAGCGATCCTGCATCGTGAGGCAGAGGGAGGGAGACTCAGGGCACTGGGGTGACATTGGCAGGGCCCAGGGACAGCACCCAGAGGAAGCCTGAGTGACAGAGGAAGCAGAGACCTGGGCACAGGGAGCCCAGGCAGGGGTGACAGTTGAGCCCTCCAGGATCTCCCTCTGGATCTCCAGAGGGAGATGAGGGGTGGAGGCTGTAGGAGCCACGGGGTGGCTTTAGGGTACAAAAGTCTGTAGGGATGTGGTCATCTTTAAAGCCCAAGGCCACTGTGGAGCCTAGAGGACTCTGGGAGCTCCTCTGTCCCTTACCAGGCGAGTCCCTGTTATTGGCCGACAGCCTTCCATCCTCCTGAGCATTGCCTGGTGGCCCCAGGCCCCTTACTAGAGCTGCACCCCCTCTCCAGGGTGGCCCTGCAGTTCCTGGGCACAGGCTGGAGCTGTCCCTCCTTCCTCACACCCCTGGCTGGCAGCTGGGAGCACATGGTAGTCATTGCAGGGTCAGTGAGCCAGGGTCAATGGAAGCGGAGTCCAATAGCTCCTCACTCTGCTGGCACCTGTCCTGCCTTTGGCCCGGAAACCATCAGCCCAGGAGCTCCTCTTCTCAACCTGTCACAGCCGGAAGGTGGCATCACAGGTAGCTTCTCAGGCCTGCAGGCCAGGGGTGCCACCGGAGAGAGAAGCCCGGGCTGCCCATGAAGGAGAGCAGATCTGGAGCCCCTGAACTGGGGCCTAGAGAGACGGCCCATAGGACTCCCACCAGCCCTGCCCTGAGCATCCTCAGCTGGACTTTCTCCCTCTGGGAAGGCCCTCCAGCTCCAGCAAGAAGCCCAGATGTCTGTGAAGCACAGAGCTCCCTAGGAGGCACCTGTAGGGCCCAGAGAGAGCAGTGAGGGGCAGGACCTCCACGAGCCTCCTTTGGGCCCTCAATGACCTGCACAGTAGGCCTGCTGTTTCTGTCGTGCAGGCAGGGAAACTGAGGCTGAGCAGGGAGTAGCAACCCTCCCAGACTGGGGGGCAGGGCCACTGGGCACTAACCAACTGAGGGCACAAGGAGGGCCTCGCTCCCTCCCTCTGTCCCCTCCTTTGCCTCTCCCCATCCCACTGCAGGGGCCTGGACAAGCACAGCTTCCTGAGCCTGCAGGGGCTGCTGACATGGAGCTGCAGGGCTGGAGCCAAAGGCTGAGCCTCTCTGGCCTCATAGCAGCTCCTCCCGGAAGTGCTGTGTGAGATCAAGGGGCTAACATCTGGGGCCAACATCTGCAAGGCCCTAGGAGCCCGGCACACCCAGCTTCCAGCTGGAATTTGTTCTCACTCCTACGACAGCACAGCACAGTGGAAACCATAAAATGTGGGAACAACCTAAACGCTCTGCCAGGGGCGTCACTAGGCCACCACGTGCGTGGGTGTTGGTAGGTCGGCACAGCTAGAGCAGGATCTGGTGCGGAAAGAAACAAACGGGCTGGAGAAGGAGTGGGGTCCAGCCTGAGGCCAGCGTGCAGCATCGCCGGTTTCAGGGCCCAGGAAGGCCTGGTGGCCGAAGTGCACAGATACACTGGGAAGGCGCCTGGCCCCTCGCGCTGCACCCGCCTTCTGTCTGTGGGTCCCGGCTGCACCGACAGCTGCTCAGCCCAGCATCTGCAAGGTGGCACCGAGGCCAACAGGAGTGTGGGTACTGAATGGGCTGTCGAGGACTCCAGGGGGCATCAAAGCTCCAGGGCAGTGGCAGTTTGGGTTGGGGAGGGTTGTCTTTCAGTAAAACAAGGAACAGTCCTTTATTTTCCAGTTAACCTGCATGGCTCATCCGCCCAAAGACAATCACAGGGGAACAGTTGAAGTTTCGGGACTGACTGGTCAATTAGAAAGTTCCAATCCTTTGGAGAAAAAGGAAAACATGTTTTGTTGTCCCCTGATCATGCGATGGAAAAACATCAAATGGCCAAGGGAAAGTCACCCCACGCTTTCCTCGAAGCCCCGGGCCCTCAGCATGTGGCACCGTGCGGAAGTTGAGGGCTGAGTAAGGAAAACATGTTTTTCTTCACAGGACATGTGTGGAGCACTTGGGATCGAGTGTTGGAAAACTGGGATTATAAACTCTGGCCGAGGTAAACACTGCCTCCTTTCTGGGGTCAGGAAAATGAAGGTCAGGACTGGGTCGGTGAGGAAGTGCAGCAGGCACACGGGACATGGACTTCAGGAGCTGCTGGGTGAGGGAGCCTTCCCAAGCCTCAGTTTACCCATCTGCATGTCTACCTCAGAGCAGCAGCAAAGGTGCTGTTTCATCCACGGAATGTAGCACCCGCCTTGTGCTGGGCTAGGACCGGCACCGGGACTGGTGCGGTGACACTCTGGCCACACGCAGGAGCCTGGATGCCAGGCTTCTCCCCTTTCCCCGGCTCCCATCATCTGGGAAGTCTCACGCTGCTGTTCCACTCTGCACGGGCCCCCAAGTCTTGCAGCTGGGCAAGGGGCCAGACCAGAGGTGCCCCCCCATGTAGGCAGGTCTGGTCCGGAAACCCTGGCCCAAGGAGGTGCTGGTGAGCAGGGTTCATCTGGCTGCTGGGGAGGAGCCAGGGTGTGGGGCTGCTGTGCACCCACCTGAGGCACCCTGGCCCCAACAGCCCCCGCTCCCATCTGGTGCTGCTATGCCGCTGTGGGGGCTAAACTGCCTCCATGTGGGGAAATCTCTGAGTTGAGACCGAAGGAGCAGTCACAGCAGACCCGGCCCCCATCCTCCCTGTCACCAGCCATGGTCTCCAGCCAGTGTCTGGGCCTCTGTGTCCTCGTCTGTGAAGAGATGGTAGCTGGATGTAGTGGTGCACACCTGTGATCCCAGCACTCGGGAGGCTGAGGCAGGAGGATCACTGTGAGTGGGAGGCCAGCCTGGGCTACAGAATGAGACCCTGCCTCAAAATAAATAAATAAATAACTTAATTAAAATAGAGATGTGACACTGCACTATCACCTCCTACTTTGGGGGTAGGACACTGTGCCAGACCACACAGATGAGCACGGGGTGCTGAAGCAGGGTTTACAGATAGAGGCAAATCTCTCTGGGCTTTTGAGTCAAGCCAGCCTGGACACAAGCCTCCCCTGCCGGAGGACACCTCCCTGGCCACTCCCTGAGCCGGGCAGACTGTGTCAATGCCCCTCACGCCAGCGTGGAGCTTCCCCAAGCAGGCTGCAGTGCCAGGCACTGCCTAGCTTGGCACTTTGTCCTCCAAAGGGGAGAGGGTGGCCTAGGAGGGAAGGGCTGGCTGAGGTTCTGTCCCCAGGATCCACTGTGGGAGCTCTGTCCCCAGCTCACATGGTAGAAAGCCACAGGGGACCCCACGGGGCTCCCGCTGGCCCTGGTGGCCCTCGCACCTGGCCCTCCTCCCTGAGCCCTGAGCTGATGAGGAGTGGCTATGGCCGTGGTCTGGGGTTGCACCTGCAGAATAAGCACTGGGTATCATTGGCCACCTCTTCTAGAGGGACGGAGCACCATGGCCACAGGCAGTGGGGTGGACAGGCCAGCTGGATGCGCTTCCCCAGGTGGCTGGGGTTGGCAGGGAGGGGACAGCAGGGGATGGTGCCGTGACGGGGTCACAGCTTCCGCGGCATCCCCTGCGTGCATGCCCGGCTGCACAGGCGCTATTAAGCTAATTAACAAGGTCTGCAGAGCCCAGACTCCAGCAGGGAAATAAATTAATGTGCCCGTCTCAAGCCACCACCCTCCTGGTGCCTGAGAAGGTGACATTGCCACCTCTGTGCAGAGCCAGCCTGTATACCTTCTTCCCGGGGACCCCCAGCGGGGCACCCAGGCACCTTGGGGTGGGGTCACCAGAGTTCTCATCCTTGGCCCCCTTGGTGGCCCTTACTGAGAGGTTACTGGGCTCCCCACAGTCCCCTCCTTTTAACAGGGCCATGAGCCTGGACCCCATTTCCCTTAAGGAGGATTCTGGGCCCCACTGGGGCTCACCTCACCCCACCGATCCCAACTCTGCCGGTGGGAAGCTTGGGTCCCTGCACCCCTATGGCAATCATGCCACCCCCACAAGCTCACCTCGAGCCTCTCATTTCTGGTTGTGCAGAGGCCCTGGGGGATACCAGGGAAGGCAGGACAGTTCCCCCTGGGGTCCCAGGGCATGGACTGCACCCCTTGGAGCCTCAGTTTCCTCATCTGAAACATGAGGGTGATGCGCCCCCCCTACACATACTCCTAGCCCCAGAGGTTCTTAGGGACGGAACCTGCCTGCTGCAGGCTGGTTTCAAGGGTCCTCAGACCCAGTCCCAGCTGGGTGGAGCCTGGGGGAGACCCTAGGTCCCTGGTGGGCACTTACTTTTGGAGGGGAACATGGGACTGGCCAGCCATAAGGGGCATGGTTTCGCTCAGCCTCCTGCTTCCCTAGATGTGCGCCAACCTCCAGGCCAGGGTCTTTGCTCCTCAGGCTGGCGGAAGCACTCACACAGCACCCAGAGACACGGTGGCTCTGCCACAGGGTGAGCGGTTAGTCTTTGGGTCTGGTCCTCAGCTAACTCCCCCTGGAGGCCTGGGGTCTCATGGCAGGGTGAGGGAGCTTGGTGACTGCCAGGCGCAAGTCAGAGCAGCTGCTGTTGATGGGCTCTGGGGGTGTCAGGGTGTTGGGCCACCGCATGCAGGCTCTGCCCCAGACCAACAGGCCCATGGTCTTGGTTCCCCATGGCCAAGAGAGTCTGAAAGTATTATGTAGAAAATCCCAGAGAAATGAGCCATGTTTTAAGTAACTTCTATTTCAGTCTATTGTCATAGGCACTCTATCTTGTTATTGCTGGTTCTTATCTCTCACCAGGCTTCATTTACATGTTACACTGTATTCCAGGTGTGTAGGGGGAGAGATGCATCAAGTGTCTAGGGTTTGGTGCTGGGGGGGGGATGGTGAGGGACTCAGGGGCAGCAGCAGGGAAGACAGCCTGGGCATGGGCAGGAATAGCAGGCTCAAAGTCCCTGGGGCAGGAAGAAGCAAGGCCCTGAGGCTTGGAGGGAGAGGAGCTGGTATGGTGAGCCCAGGGTTGGGGTGGAGATAGGGGCAAAGCATTGTGGAGGTGGGCACTAAGGGGTCCTAGAGGCCATGGGAAGGACAGCAGGTGCCCTTCTCAGAGCCATGCAGAGCTGCAGCCTCTTGCAGCCTCTGGGCGGGACTGTCCCCAACACGGCCTCAGGGCATTGCTGGTCAGGGGAAGGCTGGGCTCCTGAGGTGGCCAGCATCAGGCACAGGGCCTTCCGCTCCCTAGCCGCCATCACCACGGCCCAGGACTGCCTCTCCCCGCAGCTTGGTCCCGCAGGTTCCACACCAGGTGAGGTCCCCAGAAAGATACCTCTTGGTGTCCTGAGCCTCTTCGCTGAGTGAAGCCCAGCAGGGCACAGCAGGAAGGAGGCAGGGCCGTCCCAAACCCAGAGGCTCACACTCCATGGCCTGGGACCGCAACCTCCCGCCACCCTGTCCCTCTCCCCACTCCTCCCGCACGCATTGGCTGCCCCTGCTGTCCCTCAGTGACTGCAGCCTCCCCGGCCACAAGGCCTGCCTGGGGACAGAGCTTTGTCAATGCCTGTGGCCCCCAGACCTGGGCTGCTGGGGACGGACCAGCAGTGTTCCATGGTGGACTCAAGTGGTGCCCACACAGAGCCCTGCACACCCTCGCTGCCCTGGTGCAGAGATGCCAGGCCCCAGACCCGGCTGTCCCATGGTGGTCCTTGGCTTCCTGTGCAGCCAGCCCTCATCCCAGAGTCCCCTCCATGTGTCACCCAGCTAATGGGGGGAAGCTCGGGGAAAGTCACTTGCCCAGTGCCATGCCAGGAGAGGCCGGCGAGTGGCCATGCCAGCCAGGCCTGCCCTGGGAAGGGTTAATGCAGCCCCTTTGTCCCATGGTTGCCATGGGGACAGTTCCTGTCCTCCAGGAAGCAGGAGAGCAGTTTCCTGTTTTGGAGGAGGCTCAGGGCAGTTTTCCTCCCGCCACCCGCCCACCCAAGAGGTCAGGAAGCCAGCCAGGCCCCTGCTGCTGGGTGTGTGTTGGACCAGCCTGGCCCTCCAGGAGAGTTGGCCTCGGGTGCGGCCAGCGGCCACCAGCCCGACAGGCGAGGGAAAAGTGCCTGGTGGAAGAGGGTGGCTGCTTCCTCCTAGACCTTGACCCCACCCAATGATAACCAGGCAGCCCTGCCCGGCCACCCCCACCCTTCCCTGGGGAACCAACGGAGGCCCTGCCCACCATCCTTGCCTCCCCCGCCCACAGGCACCCTTTCCGCCCACCCAGCCTGCAGCCTGCCCAGCTATGAGAGGGCACAGAGCAAAGCCTGCCTCCTCCAGGAAGCCCTCCAGCACACATGCCTGAGTTCAGGCCTGATCTTCCATGGCCCCACCTCCACCTCATAGGTTGGTCCAGCTCCAGGCTCCACCCGACTGCCCACCAAACGGTGTCACCACACCATTCCCTCCCTACAGACAGCCCACAGCCCCCATCCCCAGCAGGACGAGGTCCACACTCAGGCTGGTGGCCATTGGCGCAGTTTCCCTGCACGTGCCCCGTGCTTGACTACAACACGCTTCTCTCGGTGCCCCTCTGCGCCACCTTGCTCTTCTCCAGGCTGCCCCTCAGGCTCTTCCCTTCCCTGCTGCTCCCCCGGGAAGCCCAGGCCGTAAGCTCCACTCAGCCCCACTTCCCACCTCGCCCCATGTTGCAGTCAGCTGACCCTGAGCCCCTGCCTCTGACACCACCGTGAGCTCTTGAGGGACAGCAGAGTGCACCACACTCATCTGTCCCCACCTCAAATGAGCTCTCGCCCCCATCACGGAGGAGACAGAGGGTGACAGGTATGATGATGTCCTGAGGCCACAGAGCCAGCCTTCCACTCCTCTCTGGGCTCAGGGAAGCAAAAGGTGAGGGTCTCCCGCCCACTTTAGCTGACGTCCCCACCCCTGTGTAGCCTGGGAAGCCAGCATTGGTCCAGGGCTGACATGGCCGCGGCTGTGACTCTTGGGCCGGGATTTCCTTTGTCACAGCCTGATGTGTCCCCAGCGACAGAAAGCAGGCCTCACAGAATGGAAACATGGGGACCTGCTGGGGAGAGGGACGCTGAGGAAGGAGTTCTGTCTTAAAGGCAAAAGAGCTCGATGGTCACCCCTTCCCAGAGGGACAGGGAGCCGCCTGGCCAGGTCCACTGCTTCAGCTGGGCTCCCTCACAGTGCCTGCTCTGCCCGTGGTATGCAGCGGGTGCCCGACAAGTGCGCCTTTCCGACCTCCTACTTGGACTGCGAGGTGATGGATCCCAGGAGCTGGAAAGCTCAGTTTGTAGCATTTACTGAGCATGGACCATGTACTCTTGTAACGAATGAGGGTTAACTTGGGACTTGACAAGAGTCAGGGTGCTGAAGCGGGAGGAAAGCAGCCTGAGACCCGGGTCTCACACTAGCACTTCTGAACTGTGTTCTCGGTATGGGCTGCGCCTCCATTTTGTCTCCTTAGGAAAAACAAACAAAGCGACAAGAGCCTCAACCCAGTACCATCCCTCCACGCTGGCACGCCCTGCAGCCCAGCAACTGCAGACCTGTGCTTCACCAAGGGGCCCTGGCTGCCATCTTCCATGCAGCCTTCGCCTGACCTCAAATCCCACCTTCCACAGTGCGGGAGGGGCTGCGCTGCCCCAGGCCTCATCCAGTCCTAGTCTCCACCGCCACTGGTGGCTGCAGGCTCAGAACTCCTGAGCCATCTCACCACTCCCGCCCGGGGCCCAGGTTGCTGGGTTTGCCTGCTAATTCTCAGACACGAGCTCACTGTTTCCAGAAAGATTTGCTCTTTGCATTCAATTTCTACACTTAGCCATTTGTGCCCACATCCAAACACAGATGCCTCCCCACCATCGCCCCTCCCTCCCTCCCCCCGTCCCTTGACTCTTTCACTTCGACCACCTCCACCGCTTTTGTCACCAGCCATCCCCATCGCCTGGAGCAGCTCTGCCATTACCACCACCACCCCCATCACCTGGCGCAACTCTACTATTACCACCTCCGCCACGTGGAGCAACTCCACCATTACTACCGTCTCCGTTACCACCACCTCCGTCACCCTGACCAACTCCACACCATCACCACCTCCATCACCCTGACCAACTCCACACCGCCACCACCTCTGTCACCCTGACCAACTCCAACATTGCCACCACCTCCATCACCCTGACCAACTCTATACCGCCACCCCTCCGTCACCTTGACCATCTCTATCAACTCACTGAACTGTACCATCTCCGCACCTCCACTCCTCCACCATCTCCTCACACCAACTCCTTCAACTCTTCCAAGTCTATCATCTCCACCTCACCTATCGTTTCCTTGACCTCCAACTCTTCATCTGCACCAAGCACAACACATCCTTCATCTTCACTGGGACGTCCTCCACCCCCATGATGTCCATACCCTCTACCTCCACCTCCTCCATTTCTACTGTTGCCTCTTCCCCCTTCACCCCTGTACCACTTCTCCCCGCTTCCCCTCCATACCACCTCTGCCAGTCCTGTCACAGCGCATGCACAGGTCCTCAAAATTTACTAAGAGGCTGTCTAATTAACACAAGATCCGGCCATAGATTATTCTTTTACTCCAGAGCCACTCATAATCCTTCGCAAAAGGCTGGAAGGTGAGGACTCCGTGGTGGCTCCGAGTTGGAAAGGTCGCCAGAAAGGACCAAATTTAATTCCTGATTTTACAACTGGAGAAACTGAGATGCACCTTGGGCTGCACCAAAACCCTCAGGCTCTTCCAACAGGCAGGGCCTTTGCACCCCTCAGAGCCCTGTCCTAGCTGCCCGGGCACCTGGTAGCCTCTCCTCTGTGCCTGTCACTGTGGCAGGACCATGCCTGGGCTCCCTGAGGACAACAGCCAGGTGTGAGTCACTGGCGCCCAGCACCGGGCCCTAACCGAGGATTGGTCCAGGGTCCACTGTCACTGTCCAGCGCGGGCTTTCTTTGCCACCCTGGTTCGGTGGATCCCGAGGTTTCTGTCAGGACTGGGATCTGCCAGTGGCTCTGTCCCTTAGGTCTGCACCCTGGGGATGGCACCAGCCTGCTGCTTCTGTGTGCCCAGCACCCCTCCCCCAACAGGACCAGCGAGGAGCCCCAGTCAGGGACTGGAGGTCCTGGGTCAATGGACCAAAAAGTCCCGGCCATCTTGTTGAGTCCTCCAGGCTCCGAGGTCCCCGCAGCCCAAACCCCTTCCAATGCACACAGGACGCAGCCACCCTCACCTGCCCCAGACCTGAGGGTACAGGAGGAAGAAAAAAACAAAAAACCCTTGGAGGAGGAAAAGTCTGGGAGCGTTGTGCACTCAGGCAGGAGGATCCACCCGCTTCTCCACCACATGCCGCCCCCTCCAGAGTCCCCTAGTCTCCGGGAACACCGCCCCCACCCTAAGCCCCTTCTGCCTCCACCGCTCGCGCTACCCGCCCGGCCCCCTCCGTCAACACCGCCCCGCCCCGGGCCGCCCCGCCGCGCCCCG
Source organism: Erethizon dorsatum (assembly GCA_028451465.1). Lineage (NCBI taxonomy): Eukaryota > Metazoa > Chordata > Mammalia > Rodentia > Erethizontidae > Erethizon > Erethizon dorsatum. The sequence goes on from CM051831.1 coordinate 36,265,727, forward strand.
CCCTGCGTCTCCACCGCCTGGCGGGTCCACGCGCTCGGGGTGGGGCGGGGCGAGAGGGCGGTGCTGGAGTGGTTCGGACCCCGGCTCACGAGGGTCGCGGCTGCCGCGGCAGGAAGATGAACGGCGCAGGTAGGGGCTGCACGGTCGGTCCGGGTCCCCACCTGCCGGGTGGGGCATCCCCAGGGCTAAGACTCGAGGTCCCAGGCGCGCCCCACCCTCACCCAGTATCCTGGGGTCCCCGAGCCTTCCCCACCCTCCCCCTCCCAGACCCCAAGATCCAAGATCAGAGCACTCGGCGGGCATAAAAACCCCAGGGTACCCCCACGCACGCTCTGATCCCGCACTCCGATCCCACACTCGGATCCTGCATAGAGCTCGGATGTCAAGAGGACACCATGTCCTCACTATAGAAGTGCATCCCTCTTGCCGGCCAGCACGGTTCCCGGAATTGGGGTGCGGTTCCTGGAATCAGGGTGCGCTGAGCAGTCTGGTCCCCCAGGAGTGCAGTGTAGCCCTCCTAGAAAGTGAGGCTCCGGGAACCGCCCTGACCCTGACCCTGTCCCTCACCCCAGCGGCAGGGGCCAGAAAGTTCCCTTAGCCGGCAGTGTACAGGGCGCCCGCCAGCGCCGTCCCCAGGCGCCATCCCCACCGTGTCATTTTCTCCTGGAATTTAGTGCCTCCGCGACCCCAGAGCCACCCTCCAAACATCCCGAAAGAGACAGGAAGCCACCATCTTGGCTGTCCTGGGACCATATCCTGCTGGGCTGTGCGCGCCTGCCTGTGTGTGTGTGTGTGTGTGTCTATGTGTGTGTTGGGGGGTGGGCCTTTTTCTTTTTAAAATTTGTTTTAGTGAAAACAAGTCATTGTCTCTGGGGGGAGGCGAGGCAGGACTCTGGGGCTGGCCACCTGACAAAGGACGAGTGCCCAGCCTGGTGTAGACTGGGGGTTGGGGCGCGTGGGTCACTGGCGGGGCAGCAGCAGGGCGCCCCTTTGTGGACCAGGGTCGCAGCACCCGCCAGCCCTGCTCAGGGAAGGTTGCCTCCTGCCTTGTGGCACTGCGCGGACAGCCCGGGAGCCTTTGCTCCTAATATAACCCGCCTGATAACAATGGCGAGCCTTTTTGTGCTCCCAGGGCTTCCCGCACTCGGCTGGGCCCCCAAGACTGGGGACCAGGGAGTCCTGGGGTCCTGGTAGGTTTGGTCCCAGGCAGCCTCAGCCCTCAGGCTCAAGGGTACAGGGTCCTGTGTTTGTCCCCAGCACAAGCCAGGCTCCTTTTGAAGACGTGCGGGTGCCACGCTCTGAACTTCCTGGTCCTGCGGCTCAGTGGTTCGCAGACTCTGTGGTGTGAGTCTCAGAGCCACTGTGCAGGCAGGTACAAGGCCTTGAGCACGTTGCCTAACTGCCATGCCTCAGTTTTTTTATCTGAGAACTGAGGATCCTGTCAGTGAGCTCTTGTGACGAAGCAGCAGGAAGCACGCCGGGTGCCTAGGCCTGTGCCTGTCATCAGCAGCAAGCCAGGGTTTATCAGATCCTGGAAGCCCACCAGGTGCTGCTACCAAGTGTCCTGTTATCATCCACTCCTTAGAGTTCACTCAGATGGTGACTTCGTTATTTTTCTCATTGCTGAAACAAAATACCCGACACCCCGAGTTAAGGGCGGAGAAGGTTATTTGGCTCACAGTTTGTAGAGGTTTCAATTCACAGTTGGCTGGCTCCAAGGCAGGGTGGCATGGCAGAGGGGCACTGCAGAGCAGGCAGGCAGAAGGCAGCAAGCAGTAAGCTGCAAGCTGCAAACGACAAGCTCTCTTTCTGTCCCTTATATTTTATTCAGGTTACCCTTGCATAGGGCAGGTAGCACTCATACTCAGGGTGGGGCATCCTGAATCCTCCCAAAATTGTGCCAAATCAATCAGCAGACAGATTTAGTAATCACACACCCTTGATCCCAGCATCACACACTCTAGATCCAGCCACCTCCGAAAAGCCCCACCTATGGCCACATGAGGCTTTGAGGGGACATCTAGATACAAGCCATAACAGATGGGGAGGTGAGGACTGTCACTGTGCCGTTCTACAGATGGGGCACCTGTTTGTTTGTTTTTTTAAGACAGGATCTGGCTATATAGTTCAGGCTGGCCTTGAACTCACTGTATAGCCCAGACTGGCCTCAAACTCACAGTGATCCTCCTGCCTCAGCTTCCTGAGTGCTGGAATTGCAGGTGTGCGCCACCTGGCATTACCAGATTTTTATGGTCAGTGGCCTAGGAGGGCGTGAGACAGCCAGAGAGCATAGTAGGTACACAGGAAATACTTGTTAATTGACTCTGTTAGGCATTTGGTGTCTGCTGTTTCCTCTGCACTTCTCATTGCTCCTGTGAAAAAGGGAACATTGCCTATGTGTCACTAAGAAGGACACTGAGGCTCCCACAGGCAGCGTGAGGTGCCCGGGTCACACAGCCGGCGTGTGGCAGGCAGACTCAGAGCCCAGGCCCTGCTGAACCAGCTGGGCTCTCTGTGCTGCACCCCTACTTCCCCCCAGTGCCCCGTCGTGGGTTGCAGGAGTCTCCAGGCTTGGCTTGGACACTCCAGCACGTGCTGGGAGTGGCAGGTGAAACTGGAAGATGATTACTCGTGTGGCATGTGGATGGGAGAGTGGGATGTGTGCCCGCTGTGAGTGGCAGCTGAGACAGACTCAGGGACATCTCGAGAAGACCTGAGAGTCTAAAGGGTGTCGTCAGCCACAGCAGAGCCGACTGTTTGACCCGTCCCTTCACTCTGCAGATGGGGAAATCGAGGCTCTGAGAGGGGAGGGACTTGCTGGAGGTCACACTCCAGATAAGGGCAGAGCCAAGAGGAGAACTTAGGACTCCGGACTCCCTGTCTAGGGCTCCCCCAGACTCCATCTAATTGAGCTTTTGGAGCAGCGAGTGGCAATGTGTGAGTGACAGCCATCTAATTAAAGTGGGGACAGAAAGTACAAACTGGTAGAGAGCTAGCAGGGACACTGTCTGTCACCAGGGCCCACCACCAAGGCTCCCAAGGTTGAAGAGTGTCACCGTCTGAGTCACCCCGTGTAGTACGTTGCCAGGAGGTTCTGGATGTGAACACTTAGGGTGCGCGTGGCAACCTCGGTGAGGAGAGAAGTCTACACCACAGCAAAGCTCTGGAGAGCACAGGGTCCTAGCCCCACTATGCTGGGCTAAGCTGAGCCCTGTGTGGCCGTCACTGCTGGCCCCTGAGGCCCAGCCAGTGGCCTCAAGGGCCTCCGCATGCGCCATCCCCCACCCCCGGGGACACTCTGTCCAGCCTCCGACACCTGGAGACCCCTTCTTCGGCCGTGTGGTTCCTTCTGGGGTGGGCAGGAGGTGCATGGCTGGAAGCTGTCTCCTCTCTTTCTGGGTTTCCCTGCACCCCAGCCAGGGCCACCGGCTCCCTCGCCCGCGGTTTTCTCCGTATGCACGGGCCGTGCTGATCTCGCCCTGGTCCACCTTCTCTGGCCACACGTTAGGCCAGAACCCAGGGCCACTGCCGTTTGCTTCTTCGACTAGGGCCAGTGGCTGTTCCAGGTCTCCTATACCCAAGGTCGCCTTTCCAGTGTCCCCCATCCCCCACCTGGTTGGAGCCCCTGTCACTTCCCGAGGCTCATGTGACAGCCCCTTTGCCTCCTTGCTCACTGGGCGGTGATTTCAGGGTATAGCCAGAGTCCTGCTTGAGCCTAGCATGCTGCATCATCCCGGGGTCCCAGTCCATGCTCCCCAAGCCCCGCCCCTCCCTCCATGCTGGCCTCAGCTCCCTTGGACTCTCAGTGTCCTGGCTTCCCTCACCTCTCACCTTCCTCCTGTCCCCTCTCAGTGAGGCCTTCCCGGTCACGCTGTTGACAGTCACACCCTGTGCCTTCCAAGCCTCTCGTCTTCTGACGCGATGGTGACTGACCAACAGCACCGCCTCCCCAGAAGATCTTGGTTTCACCTCGTTGATGCATTCAGGGAGTCCAGGGGAGGGCGTGGTACACAGTAGGCGATCAATTCGCCTCTCTTTCTTTCTTTCTTTCTTTCTTTCTTTCTTTCTTTCTTTCTTTCTTTCTTTCTTTCTTTCTTTCTTCTTTTTATTTATTTATTTTTTTTTTTTGGTGTGACGGGGTTTGAGACAGGGTCTCACTATGCAGCCCAGGCAGGCCTCGAACTCCTGGCAATCCTCCTGCAATCCTCCTGCCTCATTCTCCTGAGAGATTACAAGCATGCATCATTCCATGTTTGTTTATTGGAACTGGATTGAAGAAAACTGAGAGGGAGCATGTCAAATCAGTTACTTGCCCTGCAGCCTTCAAGTGCCCTGAGCCCTGGACCTGGCTGTACGTTTCTCACCTGCTGTCCATCCCGGCTTCTCTGGTCTATTTCCCTCTCTGCCTCACTAGACTCCAGGACGAGTGTGTGCTTAGAGGAGGTGTCTAGGACAGAGAGGCGAAAGAGGATTGGAGCTTGACCAAGAAGCAGGGACCCTAATCTGAACCCGGGTGACCCTGTACCAGCCCTGCCCCCCAGGCCTTCCTGACCCTGTTTGCTTTGACCTCGGGGTTCTAGAGCTGGATGTGGGTGGACACTAAGTGCTGTGGTTCTTGCACTCCTGAAGGACCTGCCTGGACACCCTCTGTCCCCTGCCCAAGGAGGCAGTGCCCAGATCGATCTCTTGACTATGAAGGATGGGTGGGGGTGGTGCTAAGCAGCTGGGTAACGGTCATTTTTCATGTCCTGTCAGTTCCCTGGCCACGTCCCATGGCACCCGTGTGAAATGCCACCTGTGAAGATGAGGGATGAGGGTCCCCAGCCCCGAGAATAATCTCGCACAGCCTGCTCCGCCCACGGGGCTTCAGAGCTGTGTTGTGTTTCCATGTGCTAAGGGGTGGGGGCAGGCAGAGGCAGCTTTGTGGGGTGGCAGAAGTTGCTGCTCATTCATTGAGGGGCTGGTCCTCTGCGAGCATCTCTGGTTCAGCATGTCTGGTTTCATTTATTTATGTATTTTGATTTTTCTGAGTCAGGGTCTCACTGTGTAGCTCAGGCTGGCGTTAAACTCACTATGTAGCCCAGGTTGGCCTTGAACTCACAGTGATCCTCCTGCCTCAGCCTCCCGAGTATTGGGATCGCAGACATGCGCTACCACACCCGGTTGTCACCTTTAATGTGTATCCTTTTGTCTTCATAACAAGCTGTGGCAGGGAACTGCCACATGGCACCCATTTTACAGATGGGTAAACCGAGGCTCAAGTCCATAGCTTCTACTAGCTGGCCCAGCCCCCAAAGGCCCGCTCTGCTGCTCCACACTGCCCAGCAGCTGGAGGGCATCTTCTTCAAACTCCAAATGTTTGTTTTCTCGTGTCGCTGCACGATGTTCTTGACTGGCGTGGAGACAGAGCTGGATGGTCCCGACTCCCTCGCAGACTCTGGGCTGACATCTGGATGTCGGCCGGCCTGGGCCAGTGCCCGTGGGCAGATGTCAGGCGGCTAGAAGTCTGCTCAGCTTCACCTCAGCATCTTGAGAACCGGGCCGCTCCCACTCCCTGCTGTCAGGCACCACATCCTGCAGCTCATGCGCTCCTGCCCTGCCCACCTCCTCGCACCCCTTCTGCTCAGCACCCACAGACACTGCATCCTTAGAGGGCCGTGTGGGGTGCAGTTGACCTGGCATGGCCGTGAGGCTGGCCATTATCGCTGGAGTCCCCAGCACGTGGCCAGTCTAAGAAGGACGTGCCGCTAATGCAAAACACATATGTGGCTCCAGACTTGGTCCAACCGAGGGACACAAAATGCCTCATTAATCAGTGTGGGTGCTGATGATAGGTGCCTCTCAACCCCAAAGGGTGAAAGCCCTGCAAATCCATCAAGAGCTGGAAATACCGCACGTCGAGAAGGCCTGACCTGCTGAGCCCAGCCCCGAAACGTGCTCAGAAAACCCCCATTCACCTGCATCTGGGCAAAACCCCCTAACACGAAGCCTGTTTCTAGGATAAAGTATGGAGCACAGCATGTAACTTATAGAATTCCACACCAGAGTGGAAAGCAGAATGGGCGTGTGTGTGTTTTCACCCCAGCATAAAGTGAAAGATAGTAAGTTGAGTGGGGTGTGACAGTCCTCACCTGTCGTCGCAGCACTGGGAGGCTGAGGCAGGAGACCCTTCCCACCCCCAGAGCCTCCGGTCACTGCTGCATGTGTCAACCTCACCCCATCGTCACCTCCGCTGTGGCCCATGACCCACCAGGAAGGGGCGTCTCGGGCCTCTCCACACTGGCTGCTGCCACCTCTCTCCTCCAGAATAGCTGGGTGCCTGTGCCATAAAGGCAGGCATGTTGGGGGACCCTGGCCTGAAAGCCCAAGACCCCAGGTGTGGGTGGCCCCACGGGACCCGGCTCCTTTCCATCTCCACCTACCAGGCCGTGTATCCATGCTGGGCGTGCCATCGTGGACGTCCGTGACTGCAAAGGCAGTGACCGAGACCTCTACTCTCGAGGGCTACAGGGGTGGTCTCAGGGCCCTAAGACCAAGGTGATCGAGCGCTGTGGAGGAGCAGGTTTCACCCCTTGGTTTTCACTAGCTGACTGGGACGGGAGCAAGGTCTGCACACTCGGTTTGTTGAGTGACTTTAGGAGTTAGGAGAAGCGAAGCTTGAGGCAAAATGTAAGTGACGGGTCATAGGGTGCAGCGCAGCTGAAAATGGCAGCGGGGACTCTGAGTGGAGATCTGGCTCATTGGGTTTTCTCTTTTTCTGTTTCACCCTGCAGATTCCCCCAAGCCTCCTGTTGCTCCCAAGCCGAAGACAGCCGCCCCCAAGTTCCCTGCCTCTCCCAGGGCTGAGGGTGCACACAGCCCCAGCCCTGTGTGCCGGGGCCCCAAGCCACCCCTGGCACCCAAGCCCAGGCTGGCGGGCCCCGCAGGGTGCAGGCCTGGAGCACATGTGAACCACCGGCTCTCCAAGTGCAGCAATGGCCAGCTGCCATGTGGGGCTGGGGGCTCCTCTAACCTCGAGTGCTCTGGGTCTGAGACAGATGAAGACATCTTCATGGGCCCCCAGGCTGTGCCGGGAGAGGATGCAGCCAAGGACACAGGCAGCATGGGGGAGGAAGCCTGTGTGGATGGAGGCATTGAGGATGCAGGGGGCCCCCAGGACCTGACACCCCCAGCCGGAGAGGGAGAGGAAGGCCCTGGAGATCAGGAGGAGGAGGAGGATTTCAGCCATGGCTCTGGGACAGGGGTGCTGCTGCCCACGGGAGAGGAAAAGGAAGAGCCAGGGGGAAGACTTGGACTGTGTGACCTGGAGGACGGCCAGCACGAGGCCCTCTGGAACCATGAGAACCCCCATGAAGAGGCTGAGCTGCCTGGGGACACCACGGAAGTGGAAGAGGATGGCGAGGAGCCCCCGTTTTATGAGGAGCCCCCCACATGTGAGGAGCCTTCTGAGCATGAGGAACCCCCTGAGTATGAGGAGACCCCCATGTGTGAGGAGCCCCCTGAGTGTGAGGAGCCCCCCATGTGTGAGGAACCCCCTGAGTGTGAGGAGACCCCCATGTGTGAGGAACCCCCAGAACATGAAGAGTCCCTCAAGTGTGTGGAGTCCCCTGGGTGTGAGGAGCCGACTACCTGTGCTCAGGAGCCCATGCCAGCCCCAGAGGGCCTTGGCGTCCCCCAGGAGCAGAGCAAGGACATACAGGCTGACCAGGATGAGCCACCTGAGCCTGATGGGACGGCCACCCAAGACGGAAGAGGCTCTGGAGCTGGTGAGGACCCTGTGCCAACTGAACCCCCTGAGGACAGCTGCCAGATCATCCCTTTCGAGAGCAGCAGTGTGGAGGACCTGGTGGTGGCCCTCGAGGGGAGCCCCTATGAGCTCTTCCCCAGTGAGAGCACTTCCTTCTGTGGCATTAGCTGTGCCCCTGTCATGCCTGCAGGTGGCTTGGAATCAGAGCCACACCCCATGCGGGGCGTCCCCAGCACAGGGACTGCAGGTGGCAAGAGAGCTGGAGCTGGGGAGGCACCCACTGGCCCTGATGTGGTTGTCCTGCTAGAGGACGAGGGTGCCACAGATGTGGCACGCAGTGACCCCTGTGTGACAGGGTCGGAGGAAGACGCAGCCTGTGACACTGAGGGCAGCCTAGTGCCTGGCGACAAGAGGAATGTCATCCCCTGGGCCTGGCCCCACTCTGGGAAGGTGGCCGGCTGCGTCCCAGAAACGGTCCCCGAAGAGTCGGGCCCTGAAGCCCCATCCTTAGCTGTGGGCATTGCCAAGGAGGCAGGGAGGCCGGCGTTGCCCCTTGAGGCTGGATGGGCCCTGCACCCACGCTCCTTCTCCGTGGAGGGCCGCGAACCACCAGGGGCTGCAAACCGGGAGCCCCAGGGTGCTGGGCTGGATCTGCACCGCATGAAGAGGAAAGAGGACAACCTGTCGCTGCCCTGTGTGATTGGCTCCTCTGGCAGTTTCTCCCAGAGCAAGCGCCTGCCATCCAGTGGCACCTCGACGCCCTGCTCGCTGGTGGACATCCCACCGCCATTCGACCTGGCCTGCGTCACCAAGAGGCCAGTCACCAAGAGCTTCCCGTCGCTGCTGCTGGACAGTGAGGCCCCTGACAGGGCCAACAAGAAGAAGAAGTCGTCCTTCAAGCGCTTCCTAGCACTGACCTTCCGGAGGAAGGCAGACAGCAAGGCGCACGTGGACCCTGGCCTGGCCTCCTCCCGGTCCTCATCTGAGTCCAGCTACCATGGGCCCTGCCGCCTCCTGGATGGGGACCGGCGGAGCCTGGGCAGCTCCCCGCAGCTCAGGGCCCAGGTCGGGAAGCCGCGGGCTCCTGAGTCTCCCGTGTCACTGCTCTTCTCCAGGGATGGCAGGAGGAGGGGCGTCCCCTTCAGCAGGACAGTGTCCAGGGTGGAGTCTTTCGAGGACCGCTCACGACCACCTTTCCTACCACTGCCGCTGACCAAGCCACGCTCCATCTCCTTCCCCAATGCTGACACATCCGACTATGAGAACATCCCTGCCTTGAGCTCTGACTATGAGAACATCCAGCTCCCACCTCGGAGGCCAGCCAGACCCGGCACATTCACCAAGCTCTTCGAGGAGCAGAGCCGGGCCCTGTCAGCTGCCAACGAGAATGATGGCTATGTGGACATGAGCAGCTTCAGCGCATTTGACAGCAGGTCACAGGGCACGAAGCCCGAGGCTGAGAGGTACGTCCTTCTATGTACCGTGCATGGTTCAGGCGCTGGGGCACAGGGCGCAGATAGCGTGGTGCAGGGGGCTTTCCCTGCCTGAGTCTCGCTTATGCCACATGTTGGAGTGTCTGAGGCCAGAGATTTTCTACGTGAAAGTGATATATACAAATGCTATGTTTGGTGCAAATGTGATTTTTTGTTGTTTCTTGAGTCAAGGTCTCACTATGTAGCCCAGGCTGGCCTTGCAGTCATGATGTGGCTCCAGTGGCCTCGAACTTATAGTAATCCTCCTGCCGCAGCCTTCTGGGTGCTGGGATGACAGGCATGTGGCACCTCATCCAGCTGTAGATGTGATTTTCAGGGCTACACCTCATGTGCTAGGTGGCTGCTTCATTCTTTGTCTCTAGGAAAGTGCCTGAGAGACAGTTCTGGAATCCTGCCAAAGTAGACACCCCTTCCCTCAGGAACTGCCCCAGGTTGAGTGTGACACCTTCTGTTGTATCACATATACTGTGTACGGCAGAGAGGTGTACAGGGCCTCAAAGACGGGCCCTGGGGACTTTGAGAGCTGACCCAGCTGCTTGTTGTGGACAGGGTTGCTCCAGGGGCGCAGGACAGCGAAGTACTGACAGGGTGAGTGCCCATCCCAGGCTTGGGGCCAGAGCTCAAGGCTCACCCTGGACTTTCGCGCTCTCTAGGGCACCTGCTCTGGGCGGGGCCATCAGGAGCCACAGAGTGATGAAGGGCTCAGCCAGGTGCCCGTGGACTCCCTAAGTCTCCGCACATGCACTGCTGCAGCTGCAGTGTAGACGCAGGTGGGGTTGGCCTGGCTCCATCTCCCCGCCCGAGTCCAGGCAAGGGCACCGGCTGCTCTGCCCAGGTTGAAAGGCAGAGCAAAGGAGACACCAGCCCCACTGAAGGCTTGTGCAACCGGGAGCTGTGGACCTGGGCAAGCTGGGGGCAGGAGCCACTGTACCGGGAATGCTGGCAGCGTCTGAAGAGACCTGCACTGGTGGCCCCCGGGTCCGTGCTTGGCATCCCCAAGCCACGGGGACTCAGTGTGAGGCCCCTCCCTCCATGCCAGCTCTTCCTTCTCATCTCATCCTCTGGATAACAAACAGCCTTGAAAAAGGGGAATCGGGTACTGTAGGATCACAGGACTTCACAGCTGAAGGGAGTGTCTGACATTATTTAGTCTTCTTATGGAGGAGGAAACTGAGGCACAGAGGGAGTTAGGACTCAGACTTCTTGGCTTTTCATTCATGAACTTGCAGTGAGTTACATCGAAGGATGCCAGGTCTGGTTGTGCAGGCTGTGCACTATACAACCCAAGGGCAACTCCTTCCACCCATATCTTTGTCACTTTCCCATTACTGGGACACAACACCCAACACCCACAGCCTAGAGGAGGAGAAAGTTATTTGGGCTCATGGATTCAGTGGGTTCTGTCCATGGTCAGCTGGCTCCAAGGCAAGAACAGTGTGGTGGAGGAAAGCTGCTCATATCATGGCAGCCAGGAAGCAGAAAGAAGGAGAGGCATGTGGGAGGAGAGGGTCACACCCCTGGCAACACCTTTAACCAGGCCCCACCTGGGAACAGCATGGTGAGCCGCAGAAGTGTGGGTGCTGTGTCCAGGCAGCTGTGGGCTCCACTGCATATCTTGCATGCCCTCAGCTGTGAGCTGTCTTGCATTCCCTCACAGCTGAGGGCTCAGTGCTGGGCTGCAGCTGGGAATGGTGGTACACACCCTATCTCAGCACTCTGGGAGGCTGAGGCAGGAGGCTCTCGAGTTCCAGCCCAGCCTGGGAAACTTAGTTGAGTTAGTGAGACCTTGTCAAAGTGAAAAATAAAAAGGGCTGGGGTTGTAGCTCAATGCAAAGATCTTGGGCTCAATCCAAGTACTGAAAAAAAGAAAATTAAGCCGGCACCCCTGCTGCACTCCCAGGCTGTTTTGCGGAGTTCCAGGCTGACTGCGAAAGACCTGTGGGAGCCATGTCCTGGCACATAGCAGCAGGGGCAAAGCATCCTTCCACTCGCAGACCCGGGGAAAGGAAGTCCCTGCCTTGCTGGCAGGAGCAGGTCTGGGCAGGGAGGTGCAGCTGGGTCCCCCACGCCCACCCACACGGCATGGTGCCTTGAGGTTGGGGCTGCACCCATGGGTGCCTGGGCAGGCGGAGGGCACGGTTCCTTCCTCCTTCCTGCCTCTGTGGAGGGTCGGACAGGAGCCAAAGCCAACCTCAGCAGCCCTGGAGCCAGAGCCTGAGCCCCATGTGTGCTGGGGACCTCGGGCAGGGCTGGAGGCATCTGCCCCTCTGTGAGACGCATCGTGGGCTGTGATTCCCCACACTGTTGCATCCTTGTCACACTCTGTGGACCTGTGGGGTGTCTTTCTTTAGGACAGTCAGTCTCTTTTCTTAAAAGCACATGAAGGAAACTTGGGTCCCTGTGGGAAAATGGAATAGCAGTGTCAGTCACCATAAGCAGAAGGCACTTGGGAAAATAAGATACAGAGAAAAATGGAACAGCAGGCGCAGCAGGCTTGAGGTGAATACATGCCGGCTGGTGTCTCGTGATCAGAGGCCCCGAAGATGTCCAGCTCCTCTGGACTTTCTGCTCGACCCCATCAGAGGGCTCCTGGAGGAGTAGGGATGTTTAAACCCAAGTCCCTTCCCATGGAAGGGTCATCCCTCACGAAACAGAACCACAGAGACCGAGAGCCCTTAGCGACCCCTACACAAAGGCAGGCAGCTCAGGGGCTAATAGATCAAGTTTCTTCTCTGTGGTTACTTCCTTCCCGGTGTGTGTACACAGGCAGGAGCATTTTAGTAGCTACAATAATATGAACAATCTTTTATTTTAAAAATTAAAAGATGATGCACGCCTGTCGTCCCAGCGCCCAGGAGGCTGAGGCAGGAGGATCTCCATGAGTTCAAGGCCAGCTTGGGCTCCATAGTGAGTTTAAGACCAATCTGGATTACATAGCAAGACTCTATCTCAAAAAATAAATAAATAAATAAAATTAAATAAATAAATAAATTGTTACCTGTGTGCATTTTACGTGGTATACAAAAACCAAAAAAAGATTTTGTCATCTTTTAGTTTAAAATGCAGCCTCACACACTCTTATTTTCCCTAAATTGACCTTTATGAAAAAAAAAAAAAAAGTTTTTGGCGGAGATCTAGCTCAGTGCCCTTACTTTGCACACAGGTGCTGTGTGTCTCGCGTGGGGAGGGGCTGGTCTTTACTCCGAGTGTCACGGAACGTGGCAGATTGGCCACCTCATGGAAGCCAGAGAAGAACCAGGCTTGGTCAGTGCCCGTGGGCCACACAGCCTGGGCACCACACATGTAGTGAACACCTAGGTCTTCCAGATGCTGTTCGAATCTCCCCGACTTTCCCATCCAGTAGCCAACAGGCCTGGTGACCAGCAGGGTCCCCCACACCACCTGCTGCTTTGTTCTGAACCCTCAGACGCCCTGGGAAATGCAGAGCCCCCGGTGATGCCCCCGCCGCTGTCCCTGCCATTAATGCGTGTTGTCCTAACACATGTGTGTGGGTGACCTGGGTGCTCGTGGCCAGGTACAGAGACCTGGGACAGTGACTGCCTCTCTGCATGTGCCTCCATGTCACCACGGGTACGCGGTGGTGACGGTCATCCTGCCCTGTGTTGTTGAGACGCGTGAGTCAGGAAAGTGCATAAGGGGTGGCTGTGAGCATCAGCTGGCGCCAGTGTGCAGTTGAGGTCACTAGGTACAGGGTTTGATGCTGGGGATGCAGTCTGGCAGGGAGAACGTGGTTCCTTGCACTGTGGAGACATCTGCCTGTCTCTGTCTCTGTCTGTGTGTCTGTGTCTCTCTGTCTCTGTCTCTGTCTCTCTATCTCTGTCTCTGTCTCTCTGTCTCTGTTTATGACTCTGTCTCTATCTCTGTGTCTCTCTGTGTCTGTCTCTCTCTGTCTCTGTTTCTGTCTCTCTGTCTCTGTTTCTGACTCTCTGTCTCTATCTCTGTGTCTCTCTGTGTCTGTCTCTCTCTGTCTCTGTTTCTGTCTCTCTGTCTCTGTTTCTGACTCTGTCTCTATCTCTGTGTCTCTCTGTCTCTGTCTCTGTCTCTCTATCTCTGTCTCTGTCTCTCTGTCTCTGTTTATGACTCTGTCTCTATCTCTGTGTCTCTCTGTGTCTGTCTCTTTCTGTCTCTGTTTCTGTCTCTCTGTCTCTGTTTATGACTGTCTCTATCTCTGTGTCTCTCTGTGTCTGTCTCTCTCTGTCTCTGTCTCTCTGTCTCTGTTTATGACTCTGTCTCTATCTCTGTGTCTCTCTGTCTGTCTCTTTCTGTCTCTGTTTCTGTCTCTCTGTCTCTGTTTCTGACTCTCTGTCTCTATCTCTGTGTCTCTCTGTCTGTGTCTCTGTCTCTATGTCTCTGTCTGTGTCTCTGTCTGTCTCTGTGTCCAGGGAGTGGCCTGACTAGAACCCAAGCCCGGCTGCCTCTGTCCAGTGCAGTCTCCCTGACATGCTGGCCCATGGCTGGGGGCACCCCATTATGTGGGTATCTCCCTGGCAGGGGGGCACAGTGCCCCAGTGTTTCAGCGTGGCCTTTGGTCTGAGGGCTTGAGGGGACGCAGGAGGGTGCCATCTACCCGCCTCAGGAAACACCGTGTTTTCTGAAGCCGTTGCCTGTGTAGACAGTGAGACCCTCTCATTTCTTATTAAGTGTAGACAGAGCAGCAGGAAATGTGCGTCACCGTGGAAGGAGGTGACCTGCGGCTGGAGCGAGAGCTTCCATGCACACGTGCGGGGCCCGGCCAGGTCACCTGCAGCCTGGTCCCCCACAGCCTGGTCCCCCAGGCAGGGTCTCCTGTGTCCGAGTTGAAGCACCAGAGCTAGGTCTCTCTGCAGCAGCCTGGAGCTGTCCTGTTATTATTATGTTTGTGACAAATGAACTCCTGCAGAGCTCTCATTAAGCCTCTCAGAGAGGAACTGGAGCCGCCTTAAAGATGATTGTGATCTCGGCAGTGTCGCCCTGGACACGTGCGGCTGTGCGTCTTGTTGAAATTGACTGATGAGGAAATTCAGTTTTTAATTTTCTCACTTAAAATAAGACAATCTGCAGCTGTTTCTCTTGGCAATAATTTTTAATTAAATGCAATAAAATGCATGAGGAAGGACCCTAATAAGAAACCGTGTCAGGAACACTTGCAGTCACACCGCCCACCCGCACGGCAGGGAGACCTCCAACCAGTTCGTTTCCTTTCTAACTCACAGAGCTGTAAGGGGACAGAGAAACCCCAGTGAAGAGTTCATCATGCAAGGTTTCACCTCCACAGACTTGGGGCTCCCGTGGGAGGTGAGAATTCTCGCTGATAGAAGGCAGCCTGGCTGAAGGCCCTCGGGGACATGCCAAGGGGAGGGCAGCCTTGGTTCTTTTGAGGTGCCCGGTCTGTGGTCTCAGCCTGCCGGGAGGAGATGAGCGTGTCACACACAAGCTGTGGCTGGAGAGGTCACACACGTTCCGCGCATCCTGCAATTCTCGCCACCAAGTGCTCTGCTGCTCCGGGCAGCCATGAGCAGACAGATGGGGTCTTTGTCCCCCCAAGCTGAGGTTCTCGGGGAGAGGCAGTGTGAGCACAGGAGCTCAAAGTCGCCCAGGTGGCTGTGGTTTGAGGAGGAGGAGGGTGCACACAGGGTGCACAGTGACTGGTCGGGGACGTCTCGGGAGGGGGTCAGGGTGACTACTCGGAGGAGGAGGTGTTTGAAGGAGAGCAGGGATAGGGGCTAGAGGCTGGTGGGGCTTTTGGGGGCACGGGAAGCAAGGTGGCAGGGGGCCATCCTGAAGGGGCTGTTTCCACCTCAGTGGGCCCAGAGAGTGGCATTGGGATCCGCCTCAGATTGGATCTGCACTGGTCCCAGAGCCTGTGTGCCACCTGCACCGACCCCAACTGGGTGCTCCTGGGAGGTGGTGGCCTCGGGGGAGTCCTTGGTCACTGGGGCTGTGACCTTGGAGGGGACGGGGACCCACCCTCCTCCCCTGGGCTCCTGGCTGTGGGCGAGTGAGCGATGTCTCCTCCTCAAGCCCAGGGGATATGGAGGAGGAGCCTGGCCTGGCCCCACCGAAGGAGGGGAGGAGCTGGGGACCCTTGGACTTCCGCTTCCTGGGAGGAAGTTCCTCTGTGAGCGATGGGAGGTTGGAGGCCGGCTGTATAGGTGGGATGCAGAGAAGGAAGCTGCCCCAGGAAGGAGCCTGGACATCAGGGTCAGAGGGATAACAGCATTTGGCACCTGCAGCGTCGTGGGGTAGGGTCCCAGATGGGCCCAGGGAGGAGGTGGACTTCGCAAGCTGCCTTCCTCTGAACCCCAGGCTCCTCGTGAGGGTCACAGGCCTGCTCCGAACGTCAGGGATGCGCTCTCAGACTCCAGTGGCACAGCAGGAGGCATCATGCACCCGCAGCTCACGCAGTCCCGCAGCGCCGAGGTCCCTGTGCCATTTCTGTTTTTAACAGGTGACGAGGCCAGAGCCCCAAGAGGTTAAGTGATTTCCCTAAGGATGACAGCTGGTTTGGGCAGAGCAGGATTTGACACCAGAGGACACACACTCAACCCCACGCCTCCCACCCGCTGCAGCCACCGCTCCCACTTCCCAGGTCTCTGTCATGGCACAGCCTCCTTGACTGACTTCCCAGAAGGTGTAAGAAGGGACTCGTGGGAATGAACCGCACTCACACCCAGCCTTGGCCAGGAAGCTGTCCCAGATAGCTCGCCGAAAAGGATCCTGTTGCAGCAGAAAGTTTGAAATCTGTGGGTACCAGGTGTGTGGGACGAGGAGCAGCCACACCCACCCACCTTCCCCTCCCCGGCCAGGCTGGGCCCTGACGGCAGGACCAGCTGCCCCGTCCCTTCTGGGCCAGCGCGGTCCGGAGACCTCTACAGAGGTGGGCGAGGGCTGCATCCCACAGACCAGGAGAGGTGGGGACTGTGCGGGCCCAGGACTCTGAGAACGGTATGGCCCTCATCCCCATTTCACAGACAAGGAAATGGCAGCTGAGAGCAGAGATGTGATTTCCTAAGGCCCCTCGGGTGTCAGGAGGAAAAGCTGGCACCAGGCCTTGTGGCACACACTTATAATCTCTGCACTAGGGAGGCTGAGGCAGGAGGATACTGTGAGTTGGAGGCCAGCTTGGGCTATATACAGTGAGAACGTATCTCAAAAAAAAAACCCAAAAAAAACAAAAAAAGAGAAGCTAGGAATTGTGCAGGGATCTGCCTGACTCCTGGGCTCAGCACTGTTTTCCTGCCTCTGCTGCCCCACACTGGACAGGAAGCCCAAGCTGTCTGTGGGAATGTCACAGGCTCGGGGCCCTCACTGCCCACGAGGTCATGCTCCATGCGGTCCCCCAGGCTCACGCCTCGTCCCATGTGCTCCATATCCTCAGCCACCAACAGTGACCCAGGCTCCTGATGGCCTGTGACTTTACTGCGTGAGCTTGGCAGGTGTCCACCAGCCTCATGTGTAGAGAGGAAGACTCGCGTCCACCTCAGGAACATCCCTGGTATCTCCTGCACATGAGCCCTGTCCATCGGCCGGCACTGGGGCACAGGCCTGAAGAGCAGCTCCCGAGAGAGACGAAAGTCACGGGCTGGCTGGAAACTGGCATTTAGGGGTTCGAGTCCTTCCTTTCTTGTTGTCACCTAGGCTCCACCGTCTGGCGTGTGACCAGGTGGCGGTCAGCTGTGGGGCCATGCTCCGTTGGTGGGGTTAATTCTACACTGGCCACTTGGAGGTGCTCAGGTTATGAAGGTTATCACAGAAACAGCTGCTCGAGGGACCAGCTGTTGACGATGCCCAGCATCACTCTGCATGCGACTGGGCAGTCGGGGCCTTGCTGTGGCGCTTCTGATAAGCCTAGGAAGTGCTGTAGAGGGAAAGTTATGTCAATTTCTGTGACAATCACGAAGGGGATTTCAGCTCACATAAGATCAAAAGTAGAACCCGAGAAGAGTGGGAGCCAGTGTGGAAGCCTTCTGCAGCCATGAACACGGCTCTATTGCTAAGACATAGCGGAAGCTTGTGAGGACCTCCTGTGTGTCTCGAGGGATTGGCCCAGTGCGAGTTGGCAAAAACATTTCCCGTTAGGCCCCGACAGTAAGTGGGAGAATAAAACCCAGGGCCCCATGCGTGGCAGGTCATTGATGTTGCCCGTGTGGCGTTGCAGTCGGCTGAATACTCTGTCTCCCAGAGGAAGAGCAATGATTGTGGAGGCCAACGGGTGTCAGCGTCTACACCCACTGTGACTTTGTATCCGAGGAAACCAATGGACATTATAGCTCAAGCTCTGCCGTACATCCGAACAGCTCTTTGTTTCCAGGGTAGTAAGCGACAGTGTGAGAGATGATTATGAGTCCTGGTGAAATGCAAATGTAAACTTGGGGGTGTTCCAAACCTCAGGACGGACAGTGGTACGGGACAGGGTCTCCCCCTCTGGCAGGGTCAGGAAAGGTGGTGTTTAGGCTGGGGGCTGCTTTTTCTACTTGTGGTTCTGTAGGTCAGAGTCCAGTGGGCTCAGCCCGGTATTCAGCTCAGGGTCTCACAAAGCCAAAGCCCAAGCATCAGCTGTCCTGGCCTCCACCCCATCCAGGCTGTCATCTGGCTCTGTTCCCGTGGAACCCAGGCCTGTGTCCCCTGCTTTCCTTGTGGTCCTCTAGCAACAGAGGGTCGAGTCTTTCTCACTCTTGGGACCTGTGGCTCCGGCAAAGGAAGGTTTCTGCTTTTACAGACCAGTGTGGTGAGGCTGGGCCTCTCAGGTAGTGCAGGATCATCTGGAGCCTCAGGCACATCTGCGGAGCCCTTCCATGGTAGAATGCAGTCTGCTTGGCTCTGGGATTGTAGAGTGGTTACTTTTGAGGGCCACAATTCTGCCTGCCACGGTCCCCTCTGATCTCCAGAGACTCACACCCATTCTCAGTGCAAACCCTGTTCCTCTCCCAAGTCTCCCAGGTCTCATCCTATGAGTCTCTGCTCAACCCATCTCACCTGAACCTCTTCAGCTCAAAACCCCAAATGCTGTTACGTAGATCATCGAAACCAGGCATGCAGGAGGCTCTGGGATGACCCATACCTGATATACACAACTTGGAGGAGGAATGATTTGTTTGGCTCACAGTTTCAAAGGGTTCAGTCCATTGTCAGCTGCTCCAAGGTAGAAGGCATGGCAGAAGGGCCTGGCAGAGGACAGCTGCTTACCTCATGGCAACCAGGAAGGGGAAAGAGAAAGGAGCAAGGGATGAGAATGCACCCTTGGTGGTCACAGCCCCATGACCACCTCCAACCAGCCCCACCTCATCCAGCACAGTCAGCCATGAACACAGCAATAGATGAACCCACAGAAGAGCACGGTGGCCATGATCCAGTCACCTTCTGCACACAGGAGACTTTGGGGACATTTTTGACCCAAACAGTAGAACTCTCTCTCTGTGAAGCTAGGAAAATGAAGAAACTAGTTAGCTACCCATGTACAGTGATGGGGCTGCCTAGGCATGAGGAGACAGGCCTCACGGGCAGATGACACTTCCTGTCTCCAGTCTGTGGGACCAGCAGCCCAGGCCCCTCCTCCACAGGTGGTGCTGGCTACACACACAGGGTTCATCCTCTCACAGGGTCGTGGAGTCTTGCGAGACACAGTGCACCTCTGTCATCCAATGGCTAGAAGCATAGGAAGGATGAGGCTGGTGTGAGAGTAGGGTTTGATTGGCAAAGGTTTGTTAGCACCAAGGAAGAGGAGCCTGCGGTCCTGCCTTCTGTCCTTTCCCTCAATGCCAGCATTGCTGCTTCCCCCGGCAGGGGCCCGGGGCTGAGCTGCGGCAAACCTGCCCCATCTTGGGGTCCTCTGTGACCATATGAGTAGCCGGAGTGTAGGGTCTGCCTCAGTGGCCCAGCTCAGGGTCATGAAGGTGTCACATGGCGAGAATTTTGTCCACGGTGGAAGAGATCCATTGCGGGGATGGTCCAGTAGGAAAGAGGTTGAGCCAGTCCATTTTGGCCCAAAAGCATTTTTTAAGTGTTTTCTAAAAGGTGACAAGCACTCCAAAAGTGGAGCTCTGCGGGGAAATTAAATCTCACAGCACTCACTCTCTGTCCTCCAGGCGCACACACACACGCACATGCATGTACACACGTGCGCGCGCACACACATTTATACATCTGCGCCCTGACCCGGCTCTTCTAGTCACAGTGGCCACATGTTGGACACACCCTGCACCCCAGCTCTGTCACTGCAGGCTTTGTTCCCCATTGGGCCGCATGGCTCAGCCACCGTTCTCCTGAGGCTGTAGGGCATTCTAACGCCCAGTTGTTTCCTGATAGCAATCTGGCCATTTCCAATCTGTCACAACTCTGAAAATGCTGCGATGAACAGCTTTACATGTATTTGCACTGATTTAAAAGAATGCTTAGAGGTAAAGACGAAGACCAACCAACTTCACGGTGCTGACAGAGTCCCTCTTAGTGTGGGACTCTTGAATTCTGTTCCTGTCACATGTGGCTTGTGGCTTTCTGCCACATTTACCTTTATTACTAAATAACTTAATCAAGGAAAACCCCTATGGGGATGCTGCTGGGGGTTCCACAGAGACAGCCACCGTGCAGATGCGGTCACAGGCCACACAGCAGCGCTCAGGCTGTGTGTAGGACACTGGTCCCACAAGCCTGTAACGTCACCACGCAACATCGCAGCTGTCCTAACGTCATGCACAACCCGTCACACACGTGTTTGCGGTGCTGCTGGCGTAAACAGCCTGCTCACGCGCTGCCATGGGATGGTGTGGAGGCCCTGACCGAGGTCACAGCGCCTGCCCGCTGGTTCCCACGCCTGCTGTGCTCTGCTCTCTGCTGCTGGACGTGCGCCTTTTGCATACTAAAAGGCAGGGTGACAGCGGCATCACAGTGTGGCCCCTCACACCGCAGCCCCAGTCCCAGAACCTGTCCTGACATAAACCCCGCTGAGTGCCCAGGTGGGGACTTCCACTGTATACTCTTGTGTCTTCATGGTGCATGTGACGCTGTTATTAAAGTCGTCTGCATAAGGACGACTCCAGTCGTGCTCTGTCCAGAGGGCTCCATCGGGCCAGCTCAGCGGTTGCTTGCATGGAGCCGTGCATCCTGGGACTGGAGGGGGCATCATGAGCAGCGTCCGCAATAGCCACGGTGCCCCAGGGTGCTGCTATGTGTGGGGTGACCCGGTTCCAGTGTGGATGGCATTGCTTATGGAGCCCGGGTTGCTGGGTTGACGGCTGCTGTGCCGGTGTTGTCAGATTCTGGAGGTGACAGTGGAGCTGGTGGTGTGAATAATTCAGGAGCTGGGATGCCAAGGGTTCCTGGAGGGAAGAGATAAGCGGGTTTAGATAAGAAGCAGGCTCGGTTTGTGTAGGATAAGATCTCAGAAGAGATACAGAAGTTACTCAGCAAAGGGAGCAGGCACAGTGACAGTCGTCCTTTGCTGTACCTGGAAGGACAGTGTGTGGAAGGGCAGGAGGAGTCCGTCCCCAGAGGTGTGAGTGGGGGACCACCCATGGCTCTGCCATCCTCTTCCCGAGAGGACTGTGGCAGTTGCTGGAACCCAGATGCTCGGCTCCCTCTCTGCTCGCAGCGTTGGGCCTGAGAGTGGAGTTGAGCTTTGTCCTGCACCCCAGAGACCCAGCGGCTCCTCCCCACACTGAGGTGCCCGGTATTCACCGTCCTGGAGCAACTCCCTCCAGTGGCTCCTCCCCGACCACCAAGGCCCAGGACAGGTGCAGGCACACAGCTCAGCCTGGCGCTGCCGGGTCCCCAGCTGGCACTGGTCAGGACGCCCCTCAGTGTCAGTCCCCTCCGCATCCCTGCTGTCCCTCCCGTCTGTCCCATGTCCTGCCATCCAGCCACCTCCTTTCAGTGCCTTGTGTCAGGTGGTGGGTGAGGGTGTGGGTGTCACATGCTGGTTCCTCTGTCGTGGCATCACCATCACCGTGTCTACTGAGCCCTCTGGACGGAGCTGGCTGTGAAAATAGAAGCCAGGAGGACTGTGTTTTTGAAACTTTTGTTATATTTATCAAATGAGGTCTTGCATTTCTGTTCTTAATTGAAAACTCCTGAGAGTGGAATATTTGAAATTTCTTCAAGAAAAGGGGAATCTAAATTGGGCCGCCTCTCGTGCTCATGTTTGATGTTTTGCTTGATTCATTGTGCTTTCCTTTTTAGGCCGTGGCTCTGCAAGAGAAGGAGGGCCCCCTCCCAAACTTACTGCAGCAGGAGGCCCAAGAGCCTCCTAGACAGTGGGACACCCTGTGGGGACCTGTGGAGCCCCTCTCCCCACACTGGTGACCCATGGGGTCACAGCCAGTCCCCGCCTGTCCTATAGGCAAAGCAAAAGTTTGGTGGCTGGAAGGAGCAAAGACGCTTGCGGTCATGCCTATGTGTGCCCCAGGCACTGCCCTAACTTCCTATAACCCCAGAGCCTCCTCTGTCCCTGTCCCCACTGATAGGAAAAGAAACTGAGGCCCAGCAGGGAGAAGTGGCCTGCAGGAGCCGGGGGTGCCTGACTGCCCGCTCACACTCCTCAGCATTAACGAGCCTGTAAGAAAATCCCCCATTTAAAGCGCAGGTTCCAGGCCACCCCTGGGACCCAAGCCTGAATGTTGGCTGTGGCTGGGATCTCTGTGTTTGCATCCCAGTCCCCGTCAGCCTGGCCCAGGACTCAGCAGCTGAGGGCGAGAGGCCCTCCTGAGTGAGGACGGGTGGATGAGTCACAGTGTCCGGCTGTGTCACCCTGGCTATGGTGAGAACTGGGCCACAAATCAAGGAGCGAAGCAGCACCCTGGCAGTGGGGCTCCTTGGCTGTGTGAGCTGGGTTTGTCACTCGTGTCTGTGCCTCTGTCCTGTTGCTGTGATATGGAGCTGACCGTGATCCTCCAGGTGCTGCGACAGCTGAGCTGGCCAGAGCAGAGCAACATACACTTTTGTCTTGCGCTCGAGGCTGCTGGTCTGGGCAGGAAGCCCCATGCCTGGGACACAGGAGTCCCCTCGCCAGGGTCTGACTTCCGTGTTGTTAATGGCAGTTAAGCTTCACTCGCTCAGAAGTGGCCCAGGGCTTCCAGGACTCTGGGTTTCTATGTTTCATTCCTTTTTTGTCACTTGTCCTCCTGATGCTGCACGCCCACCTGTCCTGGGTCCTCTGGAGGCCTGTGGAGCCCCTCCTATTCTGCACTGTGGCTGGGATTGACACAGGAAAGGTTCCATCCAGCTACTACTGGAAGTTGCCCTCCACCCGCTGGCCACGTCAGCCCTGACTTCCTTCACTCCAGGACATGTGAACCAAGACCGGAATTCCTCCCTCGGGGCTGGAAGGGTGGTGCCCAGCAATGGGGAGCCCTCTCCCCACTGGGGTCCCCCCTCCCTGGTGGCCGTGTGCCCTGTGTTCTCTCTGAGTTCCTTTTCCTGCTCTTCGAGAGCCGGGAGCTCTTCAGACCCAGGAGTCTAGGAGAGGGGTGGGCAGGGAGGCGGTGTGGGGTTCACCCACAGAGATGGGGCCCTGGCATCAGAAATGACATGGCCATGGTGCCACGATGCAGCTGGGTCTGCCCTTGTGGCACTGTGGACTTCATCCCCGTGTGTGGACCATGTGCTCAGATCTGGGCTCTGAGAGCTGTGCCCAGGTCCTCCCTGCAGGGTCAGGGGCACCCTGAACCCTGGCATCTGGGGAGGGCATGACTGAGCCACAGAGGCAGAGAGGTTGGAGAGGAAGGGTGAGAGATGAGTGGGGTGGGAGGTGGCGGGCTGCAGGGACCCCCACACTCTGTGGTTTTTTATTATTGCTGTTGTTAACACACATCCCGGTAAACTCAGCCTTGTTCGCACACATTTCCCTCCCAGATCCTTAACCAGGGGAGGCTCGGGCTCTGATGGCTGACTTGGGGGCCCAGTGTGACCTCCATGTCCAAGGGGTTTGGGGTCGGGGCACCCAGGGTTGCGCAGGTCCCCTTGAGCCTCCAGTCGTCCCCTTGAGACTCACTTCTCAGCCTGCCACGGCTTCCATCTTTGGCCTGCAGGGTGGGGAGAAAGCACTGCCAGCTGCCGAACGCACAAAAGCCTCAGAACCCACATTTCAAAGTAATTACTGACCAAGACCAGTCTGTAAATGCTTCCAGACACCCCTGGTCCTAGGGAGCTCCTCACACCAAGCCTCACTGGCATCGGGTGCTGTCCAGGGTCCCCTGGGATTCCAGGGGTCATTTCAGGGTTAGGTCAGGATTTCCGTAGTGGAGCTGAGCACTAGGCCTTGCCTCCCTTCCCTGCAGGGACACAGTGCTGGGTCCATGGAGATGGGCTGGGAGACGTCCCTGAGCCCAGGGGGTCAGTGTTGTCACCATTAGCTTGGCGATCATGAGCGGCCCAGGGTTGCTCTTGGAGGCAACACTCAGTCATGTCTCCGGCTTCCCAGGTGGTGGGCGGAGGTGTTCTTATCTCAGGGTGAGTTTCCGTGTCCAGGGCAACCCCTCTGGCTTGGGACTATTCTGCAGTTGGAGCCCAACCCCAGCACACACCCTGGGGGCCCAAGTTGCACCTGGAGGGTTGTGGCCAGAGACCCCTACACCTCAAAGTGGGAGCTGTCACATGGCTCCTGGTGCCTGTGTTCTGTGGCCACCGGATAAGGTCAGCACTGCTGTTATCCTCATTTGCAGAGGAGAAACTAAGGCATGGGAAACTCACCCATGGTCGCGTAGCTGATGGGGCGGAGGACAGGGCTTGGAACCAAGCAGCTGGCCAGCGTGGGAGCTCCTGGTCATGCCCCCTCCTCAAGAGTAGACACGAGCTGGGCCTGCCTTGCCCTCCTTGTGGCCTAGGGTGCCCATCTAGGGTACTCAGGGCCACTCTGGGTCCCTGGGAAGGCCGGGATGGGAGACCACCTAGCCAGGCCAGCTATTGTGTGGGCCAGGTGTGGCCATGCTGCCCCCCTCCCCTGGGAGGAAGCAGCCATGTTTACAGGAAATGCAGATAAGGCCGGGCAGGGCCGCTGGTCACCTAAGCCTGAGTCCTGACTGGGTTCCAGGAGGCCAGGCGGTGCCCTCCTCCCACAAGGTCAGGCATCTTCCCAGGGCCCTGTCTCTCCCCACTGAGAGCCCCAAGACCAAGCTGTGCAAGACCCTACCTACTTGTACCTTGATTTCCCCCAAGAGTGAGTGCCCACAGCCCACTGAGACAAGTGCCAAGAAAGGACAGGCCAGCCCGTCACCATAACTGGGCACAGGTTGGCCTCTTATGGCACAACAGTGTTCCTTAAGGAGCATGTGAAAACTGGGTATGGTAGTGCATTCCTGTAATCTCAGCACTGGGTAGGCCGAGGCAAGAGGATTGCTGGGAGTTTGAGGCCAGCCTGGGCTACATAGTGAGTTCAAGGACAGCCTGAATTACATAGCAAGACCTTGTTTCCAAAAGGGGGAGGGGAGACATTTCATTAAAAAAAAAAAAATAAAAGAAGATGCAAACCAGGCCTGTGTTGCCTGCACTGAACACTGGGGGCTTTGAAGGCCTGCATAAGAGTCGAGGGAGAGGGCACCAGGCTGAGTCGGGCCAAGTCAGACCAAGTTTGCGGCCTCAGCTGCTTCTGTGTCCCCACCCACCACAGAGAGGAGCAGCATGCCAGCAGGGAGTTCTGGTGCTAGTGGGGACTATGTCTCAGCTGTGTCCCCAAGTGAATCCCTGCTTCTTCTTCCTTTTTTTTTTCATATGCGGGTAGTGGGAGTTGAACTCGGGACCTTGCGCTTGCCAGGCAAGCGCTTATGCTGCTGAGCTATCTCACCGGCCCAATCCCCATTTCTTGAGCCCAACTTCCTGTCTGTGGAAGTGGGTGGTGGCTTCTTGTCTCTGTCCCCAACAGACTCAGCTCACTGTTGCCCCACGTGGTGTCCTCCTGGGTCCCCCCGCTCCCTCTGGGGCAGACTCCGCTGTGTCCCTGGCCTTGGCATGGGACAGTTGGCACAGTTGGTATGATTGGCACGTGGGAACAACGTCAGGGTCTGTGCTGGCTTTAGGTACCCTTCCACTTCTATTCACAGGTGGGGTGCAGACAAGACCAGGCTGCCAGAGCCACTCCTCCCACCACGGTGTGTGAGCACCTGCTGCGTACCAGTCCCTGAAAACTAACTGGGCGCTGGCCAGAGGTTCTGGGGGCAGCTGGTGAGGCCATGGGGACAGAGGCAGCTGCAACGCAGGTGATCTCTATGGAAAACTTGGACCCCTGCCCATGGCAGAGGTCAACCCAGCTGGGGACAGTCATCCTTGGGCACCGGGAGATGGGTCCTCTGGGTCAACAGACGCATTCCAGGAGTGCCTCTTGAGGGGCTCAGGGAAAGGCGAGTTGGGAGCAGGATGACCTAGGCAGGGGCGGCACTTTCCAGGCTGTACCATGAGCCACACATGTGATGTGTTCTGTGTGACCAGGGCCACCCCGACCCCTTGCCGGTGTCCCCTCCCTTTCTGGGTCTGGCCTTGGTGATGGAGACCCTGTGCCCTCTGTCCACATGTCCCTCTGCCACATGTACCACTGGTGTCCTCGTGTGTCAGAAAGGCCTGGTCTGCTTCCTGGGGCCTGTGACACTGAGCTCACTCTGTGTCCTGCTACCTCTTGTGGATCACAGCTCGAGGGCTGGTCCTGCCTGGGTGCCACCCTCCCTGTTGGCGTGGAGGAGGCGGCAGTGACCCGGGTGGTGGACATATCTGACAGGCAGCCTGGCTGTGGTTGTCACCGGGGCTAGGTAGGGTCGGTGGAAGGAGGGGATCACCCAGGGGACCTGGCAGAGATGGACCACCCCCGAGCTGCAACATGGGTGACCACGATGCCTCCCACATTGAGGGGTTCTGAGGACCAAGAGAGGCGGCTCTGTGGTACAATCCGCTCTGCGCTCAGTGTTATTACTACTACCGGCAGGAGCAGTGTGGACGCACTGTGTAAGGGCAGCTCTGAAGCTGATTCCATGTGCACTTCGAGCTTGGACCCTTCCCCTCCACACGTCTCCATCTGTAAGGTGGGGATGCTGATATGCAGGACGCAGTGGCCGGACACCCGTAGTGCCCATGGCATCTGGCTGACCCAGGCTGCTGCCCGCTGTCCCTGGCCGGCTGTGTCCACGGGGTGGGGAGGCTGGGAGGACAATATTGAGATGCCGCGCACACCGCGCCTGCCTGCTTAGCTCCCGAACCTCGGGGAGGTGAGTCCTGTGGTCTCCCTTTGGCGGCGGTGGCCGGGCCTCCCGGGAGGCCGCAAGGGGAGTGCCTGTCACACGTGAGCTGGGGAGCGGTGGTTCGGTGGCCCATGGGGATGGAGATGCAGCAGAAGCCACTGGCACAAGTACACAGCATTGGACTTAGAACCCCAGGGGAGGGACTTGGCCTACAGAGGCCCAGAGCGGGGAAAGGGCCGCCCGACGTCACACAGCACGGCAGCGCTCTGTGCACAGGAGCTCCGAGATCAGCTCGGCCTGCCCTCCAACTGTGGTTCAATGGACTCCTTCTGCTTCTCTTCTGTGTCATCTCGGGGGTGTAAGCGCTGTTGCCACCTCCGCCTCACAGGCAGGAGACCTGGCCAGGGATGGGAACGGTTCCCGTCAGCCTCAGGCCATCAGACTCTGAAACTCAGACCCCAGGATGCTGTCTTCTGTTGCAGCCCTAGAAGTAGCCGAGATGTCAAGGTCAGAGGTCACTGAGCAGCCTGGAAGTGCAGGCCCAGCCTCTGCTGCACCCGTCTGCGTGTGTCCATCAGCTTCTGTCACTGTATACACAGCCAAGACCACCAGGGCATGGTGGTGGTGGTATGGGGGGGTGACCCCTGTGCTCTGGGAGGCTGAGGCAGCAGGATCATGGGTTCTGGGAAACTTAATGAGACCCTGTCTCAAAATAAAAACAAGAGTCAGTGAGATAGCTCAGTGGCATAAGCGCCTGCCTGGCAAGCGCAAGGTCCTGAGTTCGACTCCCGGTACCCACATACAAAGGAAAAAAGGGGCCGGTGATATCACTCAGTGGCACAAGCACTTGCTGGCAAGTGCGAAGTCCTGAGTTTGAGCCCCGGTACCCACAAAATAAATAAATAAATAAATAATAAAATAAAAATAAAAACGAAGTACCAGGAATGTAGCTCAGTGGAAGGCCCTGGGTTCAATCCCCGGTACCACAAAAAGAAAAAGCAAGCCGAGGTCATCAACTCATAAAGAAAAAGGGTTTACTGTGGCTCACAATGTGGGCAGCTGCAGTCCATGATCCAGTGGCCCTGTTGCCTTGCCACCCCGTCCCCTTCCAGGGTCGTCTCCAGTGACCCTACTTCCCTGGGGACACCTGTCTCAGCACAGTGGAGGCAGCTGTGTCCCAAGGTCGGGCTTGTGACAACCCGGTGCCTGTGTCCCTCGTGGGTGACCTCTCGTCCATCTGTCATTTTGCCAGGCTTCTGAGGAGCGAGTAGCAGTATGGTTTTTATTCCCCCCCGCCCCCCGCCCCGAGCCTCTTGATCTGAAAGCAAAGCAACAGCATTGGTTTGGGAAGAGCCGAGATGCCCTCGGGAAACAACATTCCCTGGAAACCCGCAGGGCTGGGAGGGTAGAGCCCAGCTTCACCGAGTGCCAGTGCCCAGTGCCTCCCTGCAGGCGGGGTGGGAGTCGGCAGTGGGGATCCAGCAATCCCACCCTGGGTGTCAGCTCCAGAAATTAGAGCTTGGTCCACACAGAACCTAGCACAACCCACACACCTGCCCTCGAGTGTGGTCCGTCCTTACCTCAGGCGCTGCAGGCCCCAGAGATGAGCAGGGCACGGATCCTCCTACAGCCTGGACCAAGCTTCACCGGTGCAGCACGCAGGGTGCGCTGCCCACGGTGCGCTGCCCACACGGGCCTTGAGTGGCTCCGACCCATGGGGTTCTGTGTGGGAATCCCTCCGAGGCAGGAAGAGAGGGGATGCAGGTGACTGCTGAGTGGTAGGGGGGCGCCTTCGGGGAGAGGAGATATTCTAAAGTTAGAAGGCGGTGGCAGCGCTCCTCCAGGTGGGGGTGCTGTGCTCCTCCAGTCGGTGGCCTGTGAGTCGCAACTGGTTAACACTGCTGCAGAGGGAAACCGGTCCCTGCAGGCCTGGCGCTGGGGGGGAGGGGACGTCACGGGTCAGAGAGCAAGGCTGAGCCGCTGTTGCTGCTTGGCAAGACGTGGAAGTTGAGTTTTCTAAAGCACCTCTCTCTGGGGCTGTCACAAGGCCACTCCTGCTGAGCCGGGGACTCCACGCATCTCTCCGAGGGGATGCTCAGGTGTCCTGTACCTGGGCCCATCTGACTGTCCATCCCCACCTGCATCTCACAGATGCGGAGACGCGGCTCTGAGATGGTCACGTGGCTCCAGTTACAGGGTGGCAGGGAACCCTGGTTCCCTGGGCTCCTGTCACCATGTGAGCATCCTCTGTGCCCCACCCTCCACTGAAGGCCTGGCTCGCAGCACAGACAGCCCCTGTCTCCCCAGAGACCCGTTGTCCACTTGAGGAGTGGAGTTCACAGGGGTCCGATTTGAAGGCCAAGGAGGTGTCAGACAGAGGGGCTGCTGGGTGCCAGGGCCTGGGGGCGTGAGGAGCACATGAGAGTTTGGGGTCCCTGATGTGTACCCCGCTGCCCCTCTAAGCACCCCAGCACCTCTGCTCATGGGGCCTCTCTATTCCATGTCCCCCTTCCCCCAGGTTGCCTGGCCTGGGCTCCAGCACGTTCCCAGCAGTGTTCTGCCTGCTTAATGAGTTCCAGCCCTAGGCTGTGCTGCATCAGGGCTGCAGCTCCCGGGGGCTGTGACCCAGGACAGAGTTGAACAGTCAGAGTTGGATAGCGCTGGTCCCCACGTGGAGGCAAGCACATGTCCTCATGGCTCCAGGCTTTGGGGAAGGATGGTGCACAGTGAGTCACTTACGGTGACAGGCTCATTCCTGCAGCTTGAACTTGTACTCCCTCTAAGGCGGAGGTGGACAGCTCAGTGAGGACTCCACACTTATGCCCTGGCCAGAGGACCTGCTCTGTGCCAGGCGGCAACAGCTTCTGTTCAGTCCCACGATGAACCTGCATTGTTATCCCCACTTTACAGGTGAGAAACAGAAAGGCTGAGCAAGTTGTCTAAGGTCACACAGCAACTGACCTCTACTGATCCCAAGTCCTAGGCCTCATGGTCACTGACTGGTGGTGCCAACTGCCTGATTTCCCCAGCATGTGACTCCACAGCGAGCCGCTCATATGCAAGCTCGCCATACCCCCAGGGTGACCACATGCCTACTTCCTGGGGAGTCCCCGTGCAAGGCACCACAGGAGCCAGCAGTCACAAGGTGCTTGGAGATGCTCTGAGCCCCACAGGTTCTGCCAGGGTGCAGACCATGTGCCCTCTGACCCCTGGTCTTCATCATGGCAGTGGACAAATCTGATAAACTCACCCACCCCAAGCAGAGAGGAAAGGGCCACTGTCTCTCATTCCTCCATGGATTAGCAACACGGAGCAGCTGCCTGACCAGTTATGAATAGGTGGATGACAGCTGAGTGAGAAGATGGAAGCAGGGCCAGATGGTGAGCGGACAGATGGATGGATGGATGGGTAGGACTGGGCAGCAGAAGTGTGAGTAGGTGAGTAGATGGATGGATTGTGGCTGTGTGGCTGTATAGATGATGAGTAGATAGGATGGATGGATGGATGGATGAATGGGTAGGTTGGAAGATGAATGAATATATGGACAAGAGTATGAACATATGGGTGGATGACTGAGCAGATGGGTAGTTGAATAACTGAACAGGTATGTGAGTTGGTGGATGGATGGATGGATGGATGGCTGCATGGATGGATTGATGCATGGATGGATGCATGAGTAGATGGATGGTGGGTGGATGGATGGATGGATGGGAAAAATGGTGGGCAAATGGATGAATGGATAGTTGAGTGGGTAGGTGGAAGGATGGACAGGTGGATAGATGAGTAGATGGGTGGCTAAATGGATTGTTGAGAGAGGGAGTGGATGAATGCTTGTGTAGACAGGTGAGTGAGTGGATGGGTGGGTGGGTAGATTAGAGCCTTCTCACATGTGACATACTGTTATGCCCCAAGAGTCCTGCTGGAGACGGTACCTCAGCTGTGCTCCTAACAGCCATCTGGACTAGAGAGCCATAGAGCAAAGACAGTGTCTTGTTCCTCACTCTATGCCAACATCTACAGCAGAGTCTGGAACACAGACAGCTCTTAATGACTACAGACCCCTGTGGGCTTCCATAGACATACTAAGCAAGGCCCTCCCAGGCTGGTGTTGGTGGCTGGACACCATGTGGGTGTCTCCAGTCTGCTCCCCAGGAAGAAGTGGTTCTCAGCAGGGACAGAGGACCTGCCGGGTCCGTGAGAGCATTTGGAAGCGGTTGTCAAGAAGACATCTCCCGGGGATTGGTTCTGCCACTGCAGCTTCTTCAGCAATCTGCAAGGCGTTGGCTTGGCCATGCTCTGTGGTATTGCGAAAGGATGTTTATCGTGGTGACTGATCGTTTTACGCTGTGCTCTGTCCCAAAATGGAACTGTGAAGTCGGTGATGCAGGTGTCATCAGCACCCTGAGCCCAGCGCTGGGTTCTGTTTTTACGCTTGTTCTACAAGCAAAAGTCAGAACCAAGTGTCTCAAAGGGCCCTGGCCACCCTTGGGACTGCAACTGGGCCAGGTTGGGGGGCAGGGCTGGGTGGAAGTGATCGGGCCTGTCTCATCTGTGAGGCCTGCATCTGCAGCAGTGAGCAAGGGCAGCTTCGCTAAACAGTCCTTACAGTTGACAGCGGCCTGCTTTATTGAGATGCATCGAAGGACACATGTGCTATACTTAGAAAAGGCCTGGTCAGCAGCATCCGTTAAACCTGAGCAGCCTTGGGGCAATGGCAGAGGCTGGGCTGCATGGCCAGGCAGCGATCGATGGGGGCCAGAGCCAGCATTTGCTCAGCTTGGACTTGCTGGGCGCCATCCTGGTCCGGCTGTTTAATGCCCAGGGCAGTTGCCGTTTGCATCGTGCAGCTCTGGGTGCTGAGCAGCTCAGGAGCAGCCAGGCTGTGGGGCAGACCAGATGCCCAGCTCAGAGGCCTGGGCCTGAGTCTCTGCTCCCTCCTGCCTGACCCTCCAGACGCAGTGAGATGGTAACTCGTGAGACTCAGCTCCACAGTGCTGACCAAACCCATGAGCCTCGGTCTTCAGCCTCTGAGACGGGACCACGCACGTTCAGGGGCTGGTGTGTCGGACCTGCCCCCAGCCCCCAGGCTCTGTGAAGCCAGATGGGCTGAGCTGTGGGGCCTGAGGAGTTTTAAGCGAGGAGCCATGCAAACAGAGTGGGCTTTGAGAAGGCGGCTCTGGCCTGAAAACGATTGGGTGTCAGGGATGGGAAAGCAACTGCCGTGGGCACCCAGGTGGGAGGTGGCCTGGGCCACAGAGGCCGGGGACTCAAGGATGTCAACAGGAGAAGTTTGAGAAGGCGGAGCAAGCCAGGTGCTTCTGACCCCGCTGGGGCCCACTCCTTCCTTGGGGTCCCAGGAGGGAGGGACAGCACACTCAGCAGCCTGGCTGAGGGCCTCCCTGCCCCCAAGGCGGAAGGTGTGTAACTTGCATAAAGTACGTGTGTTGTCTTTCCTTTGAAAGAAAAGGCCAACAAAGTTGGCTTCTGAAAGGAAGCAGAGGTGTGAGCCAAGGGGAGGGAGACACCACGATGTCAGGACTCACAGGACAGGCTGCTATTGCAGCCCCACCCCCTCCACTGGTGCAGGGGAAGGCCCAGCGGCTCTGGCTCAGCGCTGGTGGCCTGGGTGCCAGGCACTCTGGAGACGGAGCCAAGTTCTGGCTCCAGTGCCATTGAGAAGCAGCTCCAGGAGGCCCCCAGGGGCCCCCGGCCACCATGCCTGGCCCTGAACAGCTCCATGGGCTTAGGCATGGTGGGTGCATGCTCCCTCCTTGCCGCCTGTCACCCACCATCAGTCACCCCAGGGCTTCCACTGGGCAGGCCCCAGAGCAGGCGCGAGCAAGTGATAAGTGAAGTGTGACCAGGTTCCTGGACCTGGAGCACGAAAGTGTTTTGTGAGAAGTGTTGGAGCCATGATGCCGGAGCAGGAGGGAGCCACGGGAGGTCTTGGAACAGGAGAGGAGCCTGTGTCTCGCTGTGGGGTCTCCCTGAGACCGTGTGATGTGGGCGCTCCCCGCTGCTTCTCTGGGTTCTCCCTGCTGGGCCCCTGCCTGGTGTGAAGCGGGCTGTGGCACAGTGTGTGAAGCACACACCTCGGCCCCAACCCCAGCCTCAGCTGAGGGCAGCCCTGGGGTGGGGGATGCGGGGTCAAGACCAGCCCCACCAGCAGGCAGCTCTGACCCTCTCTCCCTCCACCCAGTGCCTACACGGAGCCCTACAAGGTTTGTCCTGTCTCGGCGACGGTGCCCAGGGAGGACCTTGGGTCTGAGGAGGAGCAGGGCAGCTCTGAGGAGGAGGATGGTACCCCGAGGGACCCCAGCATCACCCACAAGGTAGGCATGGGAGGCAGGAGTATGGTGGGCAGGAGGTGGACAGGGTGGGAAGAGCCACCTGGAGCTGCCCAGCTCTGAGGTGTCAGGTGCCTGGAGGGGGGTAGGTGGCTAGAGCAAAGCTTCCTGACTAGAGTGACCACCACCCTGGGCTCTTAGCCTCAGTCTCCCTATCTGGGTGATGGAGTCCCCAGGGTAAGGGGCACTGAGGGATGTATAGGAGTTTGTTCCTGAAACTGTGGGATACAGCTAGTCCCTGCCTCAGCACTGTGGGGTGAGGGCCACAGGTCACAGGGGACCCCGAATCCTCAGGGTGACAGCACCTGCCTTCTGTGAGACTCAAGTGTCCTCATCCTCTCCACACACCCTGGAGGCACAACTCCTGGGTAGGTAGCACCCCCAGAGTCTTCAGGGAACAGGGCCAGGGACACAGATCCTGGAGGCCACAGTGCTCACATCCTCTGCTGTCTCCGAGTCCACAGGGCCCAGCTTGCTCAGTGCAGGGAGCCCTGGAGCCCTGGAGCCCTGGACCCAGACCCTGGCAGCTGCCTGGGCCACCCCGAGAGTAGGGGCAGGGTTGGTGGCCCAGGCGTCCCTGTCTGTGACCTGATGTCACAGCTGTGGTGCCTGCTTGGGAGTCAGCAGGGAGGGACACAGAGGATGGCCAGGGAGGGCACTGTGTGAGATAGTGCGGGCACTGCCCTTGCCACAGTGCCCACCCTGACAGTGCCAGGAACTCAGAGCCACAGACAGGTCCCTCGTGTGTCCACAGCCAGGCAGAGCTGGGGCCGCTCTGAGCACCTGTCACCGTGTGGTCCGGAGGGAGGGACATGTTGGTGCCAGGTCAGGTTGCTGCTGGAGCTGGGTGCCCACCAAGGGGCCAGCATCTTTCTTCCAGAGCTGGCACATGGTGCCAGGCCCTGTGCCCGCAAGAATGTGGAGGTGGCGGAGCCCCTCACGCTCACCCTTGGCCTGCGGGTCCCACGAGCGGGGACTACTGCCCACTGCACGGTGGCTCCCCAGAACTCTCCCTGGGGCTCCACATAGATGGGGGGCACTGTTTGTGGAGCTGACATTTATACAGAAAGCATCAAACTGTGAGAAACCCAGGAGAGACCTGTCCTCAGAGTGGCCTTGGAGCTCTATGCTGCGGGCTCTCAGTGCCGCATGTCCCCCGTGGCCGTGTTGGGGCTCATCCACACCCCAGGAATGGCACCTGTTCGTGTCCTGCTTGCCCCACTGCTGTGTGCCCCATTCACACACCTCCTGGCACACATGCATGTGAGGTCTCAGGGGCGAGCGCCGGCCTAGCCATGCAGAGTCCTGGCTCCACCCCACACCACAAGGGAAAAGCAGATTTCTCTAGGGCAGATCCCAAGCAGGACCAAGCATCGGACAGAAGGTTTCAGTCTCTGCAGGGACAGGGATGACCGTTCCCTGCTGGGCCTGAGCAGAGGTCACCCTCGGAAGCCCCACCTCTGCACAGGGAGCTGGAGTGAGGAACAGGAGGTCACTCACAGCTCATTCCCTTGTCCCCCAGGGTCAGAGAAATTTATTTCTCTAAAAGGCAAAGACCCCTACTCTCTGCTCCTCAGTGCTAGGGTGGGAAATGGGGGTGACGTTTCCTCCTCTGGTCCAAGAAGTGCAGGCCTGGGGAGACGGGCAGGGAGTGGCTGGCTCGTTGGGGCCCTGAGTCTTGCCTGGACGCTGGGACAGCCAAGTGTTCTGGAGAGACCTGAGCGTAGGATGGGAGGCCAAGGTCACCACCCCCATGCATGTGACCTCCCTCTCCCACCCAGAGCACAGAGGGCGCAGGTGGCAGGAGGGAGGAGAGGAACTGAGATGCAGAGGGTTTGACAGTGTCTGTGGCCACATGAAAGGGGCATCAGAGGCTGGCAGTGCCACTGCACAGAGCAATGCCTGCTCCCTGGCCAGCAGGAGTGGAGTGTGGCCCTTCAGGTGCCCCTGTGTCACCTGGCTACCCTAGTATCACCTGTCCCTGTGGGAGCTTGGCACACGTCAGGCTGTAGCATCGTGGGACAGCTCTGCTCAGTGTGTCACGGGCAGAACAGTCACCCACGGTAGCCTGAGGCCAGTCCAGGAGTGGGGCCAGTTCTCCAGGACCTCATCCTCCAACCCCAGGCAGCCACTGCTTTTTTGGTTACCACAGACTGTGCCTGGGCTCAGGTGGGGACCCTGCAGGCAGAACTTTCTGGGGGGCAGGGCCCATGCACACACACACCCATCCCTGAGCCAGGCCACTCCCCTCTTGTCCCCGCCCGCTCTACGTGGATCCAGGAGCAGGGATAGGGGAGCAGGAGAGGCTTTGCCAGCGGCCGCCTGGACAGGGGCTCCCAGCTGGCACAGGTGAAGACCTCGGAAGGTCAGATGCCAGAGCAGAGCGAGAGACCCAGGCAAAACCCAGGCCACCAGGCAGAGCAGACCCTTCTCAGAAGAAGGACGAATGGCCAATGGATACATGAGAAATGTTCAACACTGCCAACCATCAGAGAAATGCAAAGTAAAACAACACCAAGATTCCATCCTGCTCCGGAAGGGAAAGGCCGTCATCAGGCAATCAACCCATAACAAGTGCTGGTGGGGCTGTGGGGAAAGGGAACTCGTGAGCCTTGTTGGAGGGAGTATGAACGAGCCCAAACACTGCAGAGATCACTGTGGAGATTCCCCAACAATGAAACTAGAAATGCCATTCCACTATTCCCTTCCTAGGTATCTTCCCCAAAGAGTTAAAGACATTGTATTACAGTGATCCATGCGCATCCATGTTTATAGCAGCACAGCTTGAAATAGCTAAATCTTGGAAACAGCCTGTATGTCCATCAGCAGATGAATGGATAAGGAAAATGTGGTATTTACAAAGAGTGGAGTACTACTCTGCCATAAAGAAGGATGAACTTGAGTCAGTTGTAGGAAAATGAATGCAGCTTGATATAATGATGTTAAGTGAAATAAATCAGACACACAAGCTTAAATAGCACATGGTTTCTTTTATGAGAAACACAGAATATTAGTAATTTAAAGAGCAATAAAATAGAGAAGATAGGAAGGCAACAGAGAGATCGACTTTGTGGAGATAGTGAGAAGAGATGAGAGGGAAGGAAGAGGGGAAAAAGAGAAGAAAATAAGCCCTCCCATTGGGCACAGCCACAGGCACAGGCCTGCCCTCCCAGCACTCAGGAGGCTGAGGCAGGAGGATCATGAGTTCAAGGCCAGCCTGGACAACTTAGGAAGATCCTGTCTCAAAATACTTCAGTCAACAGCAATAACGACGAGCCCTGTCCAGAGCTCCTGTGCCAAGTTCTCTGCTGCCGTTGGAGCAGGCGGTGCTGGAACCAATTCCTGGCCTGCTGAGCCTCAGGGATGACGGTGTCTACCTGGGGCAGCGGGGCCCAGGGGACTCCCTTCCCCAGGTTGGCTTGGGATGCTGCCACAGGCCACCCTGACCCTGGACAGGTGGGGACTCCCAGTGGCTACACGGGCTGCCCTTCCCGGCCCTGGGTGACAGCACCTCATCCCAGGCCTTGGTGACATCCGGGGAGGCAGCCATCCTGAGCCAGATTCACCAGTCACAGACACAGCCTGAGGAGTTGTTAGGACTTCTGCATTTAAATTCACATAAAATGCAAACACATTACATGTCAACATAAGCAGCATTGTATAGGGAAAGCCCCTGTTTTCTAAAATGAGTAGCAGCATGGTGTGGGCCTCCCATTCTCACCGCCTTGGCGGTGCTGGCCACATGGGGACAGCCGGGCTCTCCCGCCACCCACATTGGCCCTGGAGCCATCACCTGCGTGAGGGGCATCAGAGGGCAGGGATCAGAGGTCCACAGCCTGGGGGCTGGTTTGCAGATGGTGTCAAGCACCCCTTCAACAGCCGGAGAAACTGAGGCACGGAGCCAGAGGACCAACACTCCCAACTCTGGGACCCCCCTGTTGGCCCCAGGATCCCTGGAGGACCAATGGTCCCTCCTGGCCATCGTGGGCGGCGTGGCCAGGGCTGAACCAGCTGGTTTCCTGGTGTCCTGGAGAGGCGGCTGGGCCAGGCCAGGGGCTACCCGCTGTCACCCCCAGCCCAAGTCCCAGCCTGAAAAAGGAGCTGCGTGGGCCTGTGCCCTGCCCCCACCCTAACACTGTCAACCTGGAGTGCGTGTCCTGGTTAAACAAACATCACCTTAAACACCTGGTGGACACCACCCAGGTGCCGCTGGCCCTGGAGAAGATGCATCCGTCACCCTGGAGTCCATGTCCAGCTGGAGACTGGGCCATGTGGAGCGGCTCAGAGTCTGTCCCCACTGCCTGGCACTGTGACCTTGGCAGCCTATACCGGCATGGTGCCCCCCATTGCCTGGTCCTGCAAGTGGGGCTCACCCCGGTTCCAAGCCAGCCCCCCACAGTCTCATGGCCACTGAAGGCCAAACCCCGCTGGCCTCACCACAGCCACAGACCAGAGCCTCCCAGGAGCCGCAGCCAGTGAGAACATGGTCGCCACTTACTACGTGCTGTGGTCCCTGACTTATAGCTTTCTCAGCTTTGCAGTGGGGCACCAAACATACTTTGTTTTGAGACAGTGTCTCGCTGTATTGCCTGGGCTGGTCTCAAACTTCTGGATTCACGGGATCTTCCTGCCTCACCCTCCCGACTGGCTGGGAGCAGAGGTGCTTGTCACCGCTCCTGGCTTGCGTACACCTGCGACATCTGACTTCAGCAGGGCTTCTCCAGACAGAGTCACCATGAGCTGGTGCCAGACTGCTGGGCTCTGTGTGGCCCTGCCACTTAGTAGGCAGGCAGTGGGACATGCTCGTGCCTCAGTTTCCTCACCTGTGCAGTGGAAGTAACACCATACCTGGACCGGGTGACAGCACATATAGACAGCATGGTCATTCCTCACACCACAGAGTGATCCAAGCATGCTACTGCTGCGCCATCAAGTTGGGGTCACTGTGGCCCCTGCTTCGCAAATGACCTCAGAAGAGAGCAGTAATTGTCCTGGGCTTGGAGACAGGAAGAGGACTCCTGGGTCAGGCAGCTCTGGAGGCTGCAGGTCACTGACCAGTGTCCTCATCCTGCAGGAAGAAACTGTGTGTAGCTCTCCTGGCCGCTGTCCTCTCCCCAGGAACATCTCTCTGCATGGGGACGCCACAGGTTCTCCTGGGCTGGCAGAGTGCTTTCCCTTGTGGGGTCTTAACATGTGACTGCCAGGGCCGCAGTGGCCCCACAGGTGCAGGAGGCAAATACAAGTCCAACTGGTGCCCTAGGACGGCAGGGGCATCTTGGGCCTTAGGGTCCCCTCAGCTCCTCCAAGCCTGCTGCGGACACAGATGGAGCCACACCACCAAGTCCTGCCCTGTGTGAATGTTCTCAGAGGGGCTGAACTTTCAACTTCGTTACAGGTCAGGAAACTTCAGGATGGGCCAGCCGGGAGAGAAACGCATTTATTTATCACCTGCTGCATGCTGCACACTGTGTCTGATTTGCTTATAATCATCTCCTATGTGTGGGGATGAGGATGCACGCAGGGACAAAGGCCACTGTGGGGCTCTGCCCAAGGAGATGGCTGCATCCTGTGGCTGCAGCCTCCAGCATGCCGGACCCCACATTTCCCTTCTCCTCCCTCCCCTGGGCCCTCAGGTCTGGGTTGGCTCCACCCAGTCGATGATCCCAGGGACAGCTGGGTGCAAGGGAGGTGTGGACAGAGAACTGCACTCGAATGCGTAGCTCGTTAATCCATTGCACGGCCGCGCCCAGGTCACAGATCAGGAAATCATGGCATGGAAGGTTTTGCATCGTTTGGTCGGTTAGAGTCGGGGCAAGAAGCAGGCTAGTTCTGGAGCTGGCGCTTATACCCACGCCATGCTGTTGATCTCCTTGGGTAGTGAGCCTCCCGTCTGTCACTGCAGTCACAGAGGGTCAGCACAGAGAGCCGTCGAGTGGTTCTTCATCCACACACGGGGAGAATGAGGCTGGCCTTGGAGAGCCACTGTGTGGGAGGCAGGGGTGGAGCTGACGGGAACCCAGTGTGTACCTGGTGCCCTGCACACCCTGAGGGCCACCTGCCCCTGCCACGCCGGCAGCTACCCACCATCTCCGTCATTAAGGAACTCTGGCCACCCAGAGGTGGCAAGGTAACAGACTCACCCCTCCCTCGGGAGGACACTCGGAGGGCTCCCTGGCACAGAGCCAGAGTGACCAGGGCACGGTCAGGACCCGATAGCTCTGTGCCAGGCCTGAGTCATGTCTGCACCACAGATGGGAAGAGTGAGTCACTCTGGAGGACACACAGGGGCCCCGGGTCTCTTTGCTGACCACCTTGTCCCCGCAGGTGGAAGGACCGTCCCGAGCCCTGGTCATCGCGCAGGAGCTGCTGTCATCGGAGAGAGCGTGAGTCCCTGCTGCCCGTGCTGGCCTGCCTTGTGCCTGCCCCGTGTGCCGGGATGCTCACACCCCCCTCTCCCCGCAGGTTCCTGCAGTCGGTGGGGCCCGTGTGCCTGGTGAGTGCCTCGGTCGCTGTCCCTACACGTGGCCTTGTCACAGCTGTGATACAGGGGCAGTGGTGGTTTCTGTCACCAGGCTGGCAGCGGCAGGTGCAGCTGCTTTCCAGGAAGCTCTGTGCCAATGCCCGGCCTGGGTCACGGGGCGCACTGGGGTCCCTGGAAAGATGCTGGGGGCAAGGGATAGAGGGGCAGCCCAGCACTGCCACGTGTGCCAGCTCCTATGCAGGCAGGGAACGGAGCCTGTGGAAAAGGTGACAGCAGCTCCGGGGACGATGATGCCCAGGCTGGGCAAGGGCTCCCTTGGGTGTCAGAGAGAGGAAGTCAGACTTAGGGGCCCCAGGCACCGGGCCATCACCTCCCCCCGGTCCTGTGCTGGGAAGGAGCTCTCAGCCATGCAGGGAACAGAGGAGGGATGGGGGCCATAGGGAGTGCAGGACGAGGTGTCAGGGAGCTTGGGCTGTGTCTCAGAGGAGGTGGCCATCACAGGGCAGGGAGAGAAGCAGCCAGGGTGTGACACCCAGCCTGGCCCCATCTCACACAGGACAGATCAGCACAGCAGGAGGACGTCCCCGAGATCCTCTCTTCCTTCTCCTGCGAGGGCTGGGTTCTGGGTTATGGCTGTGTAATGAGGCCCTAACTGGGCGGCACCTGTCTGTGTGGACCCTGCTTCCTGCTGGCCGCTGACCCACCCTAAACCCCGAGAAAGAGCCATGGAGTCATGGAGCATGTGCTCATGGCCAGAAATGTGCTGTGGGCCCGTTCACCCCACTGTGCCTGTGAGGAGAACATCCCTTGTTCCCCTGTCCCCGCTGGGGATGCTGAAGGCCACCACAGACAAGCCCCACCAAGGATTCGGGCCTTAGGACGGGGGTGCGGGGCTGAGGGCACTGCTGCTCTAGCCATTGGCACAGCGGGTAAAGCTCTGTGCGCCCCCCCTCGCTCCCGCGCCTTCCTGGTGTGGAGGCTGCCGAGCAGAACAGGCCAGGCTCTGTTAGACACACAAGGGGAGAGACGAGGGATCGCAGGTGACAAAGACCACAGTGGCTACACGGCCTTGGGTTCATCACCTGCTTGCTGAGGCCCAGATCCCAGTGCCCTCCCAGCCCCAAGCCACCACTGCTGCCACCTGCCACCTGCCACCCTTCCCCGCCGTTGTCCTCCCATCTCTCCACACACCGTGAGCCTGTTCAATCCCACTCGGCCACCCACCTCCCCACCCATCCATCCCACCATCCACCCACCCAGCTTGCCCATTGGTTCTGGGAGCCTCACAGGAAGTTGCCAAGATGGGCTGGGAGCCCAGGTGGCCAAGCCCAGAACCGGGCCGGGTAGGTCTCTTGCACAGTGCCTTTGGCAGGGGAGCTGGTTCTGCTCCTGCACATCCATCCACACACCTCACCGGGCGAGGCTCCTTGCGCCTTGGGGTCTCCAGGATGTTCACAGAGGAAAACCCAGAGAACGACTTGGAGGTAGCAGTTCAGGAGGGCAGAGTGGCGTGGTGTGGCCCAAGGGCACCAGAGGCTGTGTCAGGTCTGGAGAGGGGTCCGGTGTCTGGTCAGCACCCGATGGCCCCAGGAACTGGGTGTGATACCGTCCCTGTGCCTGGATGCTGGGTGGGGATGCAACCGGGCGGGGGAGGGGTCCTGTCCTTGCTCTGCCTTGGGGAGATTCAGGAGCAGGGTGCCTCGGTGGCGGGGCTGCGCCTGCCCCTTGTCCTCCTGCCCACATCAGGTGGTGGGTCCTGGGCTGTGGCCCCAACAGCCTGCGAGGCCAGCCTTGGGCTCTATGGCCAGTGTCAGGCTCGAGCCCCAAGGTGGGAGGCGTGAGGAAGTGCGTGGCATTTTTACTGCCTTGCCTGAGATGTCCAAGCACCACTTCCGCACACCCTCTTACTCAAGAGTCTCCTTCAGGGAGGGGTCAGCATCCCTGCCACTTGGTGGGAGAGATGGGATATTGCTGTGGTCCTTTCTGGAAAATGGAGCCAGGGTTTGGGAGCCTTTTCTACTAGTCCTGTGTCAGTTAGGAATTGTGCTTGATGGCTCGTAACGAAAGCCCAGTTATGAGCTGTTAGCATAGAATCTGCTCTCTCACTCAAAATAAGTCCAGGAGAA
This sequence comes from Erethizon dorsatum, assembly GCA_028451465.1. Taxonomy (NCBI): domain Eukaryota; kingdom Metazoa; phylum Chordata; class Mammalia; order Rodentia; family Erethizontidae; genus Erethizon; species Erethizon dorsatum. The sequence continues at coordinate 36,307,074 of CM051831.1, forward strand.
AGAAATGTACAAAACCGTAGGCCTGAGGTCCCATCTGTCTCTGCTGAATTCTTTGCAGGTTCCTCCTGAGCACAGGGTGGCTGCTGCAGCGCTAGCCATCATATCAGTGTCCTAGGCAGGGAGGAGAAAAGGAGGAAGCAAGAGTGTGTGCCTCCCAGCTCAGGTAGCCCTTGGAAACACTCCTGAAATCATCATTGGATGACTTGTTCCACCTCTTTGGGCACCTCTAGTTTCAGAGGAAGCTGGATGAACCGGTCAAAGCTGAGATCTGCTCAGTGCGTTAATCCGGGAGCCAGCTGAGGGCAACAGGACAGAAGAGGTTCTGTGACGGCAGAACAGGGGACACGGTGGCCTCTGCTCACATCCTGCTGGCTGGGCCCTGCCTCTCCCACTCTGCTCTGCCCGGGATGATTCCGGCAAACACTTCCCAGATTGATGCTGCTGCGGTTCCTTATTCTCCGGTGCTGATCCGTCATGGACAGCGATTCCGCCCTCTTAGGTTTCTCGAGTCTGAGCAGTGGCCCTGGACCACGCTCCTGGGTGGATGCCCTGCTGCGGGGGGTGGGGGTGCGGTGGTGTCCCCAGCTGTCACGGGGCTGGCGGGCAGTGCTGCCCCGGCTGCTTCTCGGTGTCTCCCTGTGCTTCACTCCTGTCTGGCTCCGCGCCCTTTGGGGCTGCCTTTGCTGCGTGTTGACCACTGACCGCCCACCCCACTCTGTGGTCTGCACTGGGGGAGAGCTCACTGTCCCCATGCAGGTGGCCTTGCACTGAGCGCACACTGGGCTCCTGTGCAGTGCTCCCCCCATGCACGCACCAGCTCAGTGCTCACGGTGTGTGCATAGGGCAGGACCACACGCTGCCTCTTTGAGTTCACAGGGCAGGTGAGGAAGCGCAGCGCTGGTGGGAGTCATCCCGCCGGGTGGCAGGGGAGCCCTGGAGGCTGAGATCAAGGAGGCTTCCTGGAGAAAGGTTTGAGGCAGGCACGGTGGACAACAGTACAGGCCATGGATGGATGCTGAGGTGGGTTCAGGCAGGTGGCAGTGGGCTAGTGTCTAGAGATGCAGGGCTGTGACCTATGACCTGAGACCTGCGGCATCTCTTACCCCCTCCCGACATCAGAAACCCATGTCGCCAGGCAGTGAGGGCCCTCCTGCCCTCTGCATCTCTGCTGGGCTCTTCCAGGATGCAGCCGTGGGGACCTCAGGTGTGGCAGAGCAGGTGTCAAGCACCTGTCCCCCCAGTGGTGACAGTGCTACCCCCTCCACGTCAGTGTTGTCACTCAGTGCCCATGGCCACACTGGTGGGTGGGTAGTGGTTTCCCTTTGTGGCTTTATTTTGGACACTGATGCAGACACGATGCATCTCAGTTCTTTCCCTTCCATCTCTTGTCCCCTTCCCTTGTGCAAAAGCTCCATCTCCCTGCTTCCTGCTGTCTTTTATTTTGCTCCCTAGTTTATTTATATATTGGGTTTTGATCTGAATTTTCCTGATGATTCGTAGTCAAATATATTCCCTCCCCTGCTTAGCCATTTTGAAATCCTCTTTGGGATTTTTAGCTGGGACATCCGTCCATCTGTGCATTCGTCTCGCTGACTTCTGGCTCTGTGAGTGGCTACAGGTCCGTCCCCAGCCTGTGCTCCGTCCAGCTCCACCAAGGTTAACCCTCCTGCCATGCAGTCCGGCCACCAACAGTGCAAAATAGGTGACCTTCATGGCATTCACGGAGTCAGTCCTCCCCACCATCGATCGCAGAGCCTTATCGTCACCCCAGAGAGCCTGCAGCTGCCGTGCACCCCAGGCACCGCAGCCTGGCCCCTGGGCCACAGTTGGCTGTTCTGGGTATCACATGACTTGTGGTCTCCATGGTGGCTGTCTGCGCTGTTAGTGTTCCTACATTGTCCATGCTGCAGCGTGAATCAGCACCTCCTTTGCTTTGGGCCACCTGGCGTGAGTGTCCCGTTTCCTGTTCACACAGGTGGCAGTGTTAGAAGCCTCTGCATACTGGGCATGGTGACGCATGCCTGTAATCCCAATATTTGGGAGGCTGAGGCAGGAGGATCCCTGTGAGTTCAAGGTCAGCCTGGGCTACATAGCAAGACCCTTTCTCCAAAGAAAAAAAGCCTCTTCATGACACCCAGCTTCTTGGGCCTGCTTGGAGGGGTACGGGTGCCGATCACATGACAGCCCTGTACCTCTGGAGGAGGTGCCACACCTTTTCCTGAACAGCGTCAGGAGTCCCATCTCTTAAAATAATAAAGTTAAAGAAATAAAATCACTGTGCCTCATATACTCCCTGTCACGGTAGGAAGCTTCCGGTTTGTTTCCTGCCTGCGGTGACACTTGTCATCTATACTGTGACAGCGTCCTGGTTGGGTGATGTAGCATCACAGCAGGTTTTGATCTCGCCTTCCCTGGAGCTAACAGCAGGGGGCCCTTTCCTGGCTCTGGGCCATCTGTGTACCCATGTCAGAGAAAAGTCTAGTCCTTTGCTCGTGCTGCCCTCAGCTCGATCCCCCTGCTGTGGCCTGTGACACACCTGTGTCAACCACACCGTGCCCTCAGAAACACGCTGTGGGCTGCCACCAGGCTGAATGCAGGGCCCTGCTGGGCTGGGCCAGTGCGCTGAGCTGCCCCCGCCCCAACATGCCCCAGAGGCACGAACACCCTGAATTTGGGTGACGTCCAGTTTATTGGTGTCAAGTCTGAGAAAGCTTTGCCTGGCCCACCATCACAGATACTCGCATTCTCCTTGAGTTTGAGTTCCAGTGGCTGGCGCAGCTCAATGCGGAGCATTCGCCTGGCATGGGCCAGGCCCTGGGTTCCACACAGTACCACAAACAAAGATCAGCGCGTGGCCCACTAAGCTCCTCTATATGTGTGGCAACCGGGGCATCCATCCCAGCTTCTGTGGTGGGCGTCCAGTTGGTACAGGAACCCCTTCTTGCTGTGGGGGACTCCTGGCCCTGTTGGTGAGTGTGAACGTCCCTCACCCTCACCCCCCCGGTGGGTGGCACGGCTGCAGCCCTGATCCTGGGCCACACACAGGTCCTGGTGTCAGGGAGCCTGGGGCTGCCTGCTGTGTCCCTCCTTTCCACGCTGTATGAGCTGTCCTGGGTCCCCTGCCTTTGGGGATCCGCTTGTCATTCTCTGCAAGGAAGGGCACCCTGGGTCTTCATGGTGGCTCAGACCCCGCGTGTCCCTGCGGGTGTCCTGATTTCCCGACCCAAAGCTGTGAGCACGGCATCTGCCCAGGGACTTAGGTTGTCCTTCGCGTCTTTCAACAATGCGCTGTTTGGGTTTTGTACTTCTTTCGTACAGTCTATTCTTAAGCATTTTATTCTCATTTATCTTACATTTTAATTGAAACTAATTTCAATTTGCAGAAAAGGCACGAGAACAGAATTAGCATATGGAGCAACCAACTCCTTTTACCAGTGCCCTTCTTTAATGCGAAGCCTGATTTGTCACCACCTGTCCATGTGGCTGGCAGTTAGAGCTCTGCACCCGAGGTCACTTTCAGGGTCATGGGGATGGGTGGCCCCTGGCCTGCATGCCCTGTGGGTGGCATAATCAGGTCCTGGCCGGTGGAATCCCAGGGTCCAGCATGGACCCTGTGCCATCCTGGCCACCCTCCCATTGCTGGCCCAGAGAATGGAGGTGGCACAGTCCAGAGAGGTGCCAGGACTGGGCACTGCCCCTGGGAGGTCCTTTCCCGCTGCCAGAAGCTGGGCAGTTCTGAGAGCCAGGGCCTTTTGGGCTCTAGATATCCCCAGGGGAAGGTGGCTCATGCTCAGAGCCGTGGCCCGAGGGTCTCACCCCACTGCAGGGTGGTGGCTGATCTGTCTGGGTACAGTTTGTAGCCATGTTCACTCTGGCACCATGCAACAGAGCCATTAAAAATACCACTGGAGATCGCAGAATGAATTAGAAGTTCATAATCTTGCGCGGTCGCCCAGGACCTGCAGGCCAGGGAGACGCAGAGCACAGACCCCTAAAGCACAGCCTGGCTGGCCCTGTGGTCTGCACACCCCAGGCAGGTGTGTGTGTCAACAGCATGAGCAGAGGGGACAGAGAGTGGCATGGCCCTGTCACACACAGATGCCTCTCCAGGGGGAGGGGCTCTCATGACATCTCAGCTCTGACCCGCGGGCCTGCGAGGTGGGGTCGGACCACAAGGATGGCTGGGAAAGTGTTGGGCGCTATGAATGGCCCTGCCTGTCCCAGTCCCTGCCCCTCCCAAAAATGTGCACATATGTGCGTGCACATATGCGCACACACACATGCACACACTTGCACACACACACACAAGTACACATGAGAACACACGCCACCCACCCCACACTCAGCTTCTCAGCTACTCCTGTCCCTCAGGCCCTGACACGTGCTGTCCTCTGTCTTGGCCTGAGTGTCTCTCGCTTCCTTGGTGTCCCCCTGGCCGAGCCCCTCAGCTCCTCTACTTTGCTTTGGCCACCACCCCAACACAGCCTCACCCCAAACCCTCCTTCACGCCTCTTTCCCGAGTGAGCTGAGCCCTGGAGAGCGGAGCTGTGTCTCCTCTTCACCCTCGCCCTCGGTGCCAGTGCTGAGCTGCTGGAGATTCAGGACTGAGCAGGGCACACGGTGGATGAGGCAGGGCACTCTCTGCATGCTAGGAACAGATGTGGAACCCATCGGGTTGCTCGCTTCTTGGTATCATCTCGCTGATGGCTGTGCTTCCCTCGGCCCAGTGGATGGAGGGAGGATCAATGGCAGATGGGAGCCAGAAACTGCTTGCTGCCTGCTGCCTGTGCAGCAATCATTACCTGCTCCCTGAGTGGGACGCAAACACAGCCCCCAGTGCTACCTCCCTTCTCCCTCCCTCTCCCGCTCACCCCAGGGCCTTCCTCCTCCAGTAGGGTGACCCATTACTTCCTCTCCTCCTCTGTTATGTGAAGGCTATGTAGCTGGCCCTGGGAGGCTGAGGCAGGGGGATGGCAATTTCAAGACCAGGCTGGGCAACTAAATAAGACCCTGTCACGAAATTTGAAAAAGGGCTGGGGCTGTAGCTCAGTGGGAAGGCCCTCGGTCCAGCCCCCCATACTGAAAAAAGAGAAAAGTGGGTAAAATGAAAGCAAGAAGTGTGTGTGTCTTTAGGGAAGGAATTACCCAGTTTTTCACCCTCTTGTCAAAGGAGAGTGCTCACCAGGTCACCAGGAACAGGGCTGGACTGTGGGGCACAGTGTCAGGCTCAGGTCAGGGCAGGACAGGTCTGAGCAGGTGTGTGCCTGCAGGTGGGCACATGGGGCTGGGACGCTGCTGCCTGTGTGTGCCCCCTCTCTGAGGCCGGGACAGCTGCGGCTGTGGGTCACCAGCTTCCGGGTTTCAGGATTTCCATGTTGCTGTCACGAGGGCCCTGGACAATGTGGAGGACACACAGGTGCAGGAGGAGCTGCAGCAGGGCCTGGACAAGCTGCCTGCCATCCACGCACTGCACCAAGGCATCCTGCAGGAGCTGGAGCAGAGGCTGGGTGATGGGTGCGTTCGCACTCTCACAGGGCTGGAGGGGACACGTACAAGGGGTGGCACAAAATATGCAGGGAGGCACCTCACCTGCACAGAGGGAGCTGACCGTGCAGTGGGGATGGGACCCAGGCTGGGTCCCCCCGTCATTCACCTCCCTGCCCTGTCCCTGCGCAGGGAGGGCCCATCACGGGTGGCCGGCATCTTCCTGGCCCGTGAGCAGGAGTTCGAGCACCACTCGGCACTGATTCTGCGCTTCGACCGAAGCCTGGCTCTGCTCGCCCAGACCTGCGCCCGCTGTCCCCACCTGGCTGCCGCCGTCCGTGACTTCGAGGTGGGTCCCTGGGGGGAAGTGGGGATCTGGCCAGACAGGTGGGCAGGTGGCCCCAGGAGGGAGCCCCAAATCTCAGGAGGGTCTTAGGGACTCTTTTCCTGCCTGGACAGGGAAATCACCCCAGTGGCCACCATGGGGACCCAGTTCCCAGGCAGGAAAGGGGAGTGTGTGGCTGTCCTCAGTGCGACGAGAGGGGACCGGGGAGGCTGTTGCAGGGTCACAGTAGGGCCTGGCTCGGGGTTCAGGAGGGAGTGTGGGTGGGGTGTCTGACTCCTGCTCCCTCCTGACAGCAGCAGGGTGGCCAGCGGGTGAAGCAGCAGCTGCTGGCAGTGGTGCGGCGCCCATTCCAGTACCATGCACTCCTCACAGGTGGGTACAGGGCTGTGGGGGTACTTGAGGTGAGCACAGTGTCCCAGGTTCTCCCCTTCCCTGCCCACCACTGTCCCCACCCTGCCCCCCTGGATGCCCACCCCATGCTGACCCCACACCCACTCACCCGCTGCCTCTACATGGTCAAAGAGCCCTGCCCCAGAGGACAGGCCAAGACCCCATGGGACACACGTGCCGTTCCCAAGGCTGTGACAGGCATACGAGGGCCAGGCACAGGGGACTCATTCATAGTTCCATGCTTATTTATTGAACACCTACTGTGTGCCAGCCCAGGTTGATGCTGGAGATAGAGCCGTGCCCAGATAGCCATAGTGCCGTGTCAGTGTTGAGGATGCTAAGGAAACCCAGTTGGGTTGGGGACAGGGCTCAGGTGCCCATATTAGACACTTTGGGCAGAGACGCTCCCTGAGGAGGCAGTGCTGAGCAGGTCTCGGGGCCACAGGGGGATCTGGGAGAGGGTTCTGGTAGAGGAGGAACATATGCCAAGGCCCTGGGATGGGGACATTCAAGAGCCAGTATGGGTGAACGGGGTGAGAGGTGGGCAGCAGTTTGTCACCTCTGCCTCCTGGAGTCCACCGGGGGGACACCCAGCAGGCCTGGTGGACACAGCATAGTAAGCAAGTGGCCAGCAGTGGTGGCCTGGGGTTGTGGTGGGTGGATGGTGACAGGGGTCACACTGTGGACAGGACACACTGACCCCTGGCTCCTTCCACCCCAGACTATCTGAACAACCTCTGCCCAGACTCAGCCGAGTACGATGACACGCAAGGTGAGTCCCGAAGGGCCTGGGAGATGGGGACACAACCTACTCGGCCCCTCCCACCCCTAGGCTCCACACGGTCCCCCGGCCCAGAACACAGCCCCTCCCCAAGCCAGGCAGGTCAGGGTCACCTCCGGGAAGCACTGGGGTGGGCCAGCGTCCCCGAACAGTGCAGGGAAGGTTGGCACCAGGTCACCTGGCTTCTGTGTCCCTGTGTGGCCCGCCAGGGGTCCCTCTGTGACATGGTCAGTTTATAGCTGGGGAAACGGAGGCAGAGTGGTCAGATCACTGCCGGGGTCTATTAGGTGACTGTGGCAAAGCTGGAGTTGAGACCAGTGCCATGTGCCTATGGGGCCCACAAGGACCTGCTGGGCAATGGGACAAGGACTTGAGAAGCCAGGATGGGCGAGGTAAGACCAGGATGGTGACATCGATGGCCCGATGACAGCTGTGCTCTGTCCCTCACAGGTGCACTCACGCTCATCTCCATGGTCACTGACCGTGCCCACGACAGCATGGAGCAGGGGGTGAGTTGGCTGGTCTGCCTGTACCCCATGGCAGCCTGGGCCTGCCTCTGCTGCACGACGTTGGGGGCTGCTGGTGCCTCTCTGGGCTTCCACCCTGTCATCCACACTGGGAGAGCTGCAGGCCTCTCCATGGCCCAAGGTGTCACAGCACCCCAGGGGTCAGGGTTTTGAGCCCAGGAACAGGACTCACATCTTTAGGAGGCACCCAAGTAACCGTCATGCCTGCTGATGAGTGAAACACACAGCTCCCTGGGGCTCACTGACCCTCATCGGTGCTCCCTGGGCTCTGTGAGGGTGGCTGACCTCACCCACATCCCAGCTCTGTTCTGGGGTCACTATGACTGCCTGCATGTGCATGTCCACTGCCCTGCTGATCTGTAATATGAGGGCTGTTGTGGAAGATGAGGACAAGTCCTCACCCAGGTCGAGTTCAGTGGTAGTGATCCTGCTGTAGCAGGCATGGAGGGTGGCCATGGCGTGCGCCAAGTGAAGAGGAGGGTGGAGGCAGTGGGTCCTGGGTGCCTCCTGTGTGCTAGGCCTTAGGCGGTGTTGGACTCTAGATATGGGCCTTAACAGCCATGGACTCATCTGTGGATGAATTCACTGACGAGAGATGCAGAAGTGGTAAGACGCAGATTCCAGTCTGGAGGTCACAGCTTGTCTTGACACTTTCCCATCACTGGGATTAAACACCTGACACTCCCACCTTAAAGGAGGTGCATTTTCCTCACAGTTTCAGTAGGTTCGGTCCATGGTTGGCCAGCTCCAAGGCAGGAACAGCAAGGTGGAAGGGGTTGGCAGTGGAAAGTTCCTTGCCTCATGGTGGGCCAAGAAGCAGAAAGAACAGGAGCCAAGGACAAGAACACACCCTTCCAGGTCACAACCCTGTGCCCATCTCCAACCAGACCCCACCTCCTAACAGCAGAGCCAGCCATTGTCTTATTAATTTTCTTGTTGCTGAGACAAAGTACCAGACACACACAAGTTAACAGAGGAAAGGTTTATTTCAGCTCACAGTTGGTAGAGGTTTCAGTCCATAGCTGGCTGGCTCCAAGTCAGGGTGCCATAGCAGAGGGGCATCACAGAGGAGAAACAGTCCATAGCAGGGCAGGCAGGAGGTAGTGAGCAGCGAGCCTCCCTCTCTTTTATCCCATCCAGGAAACAAGCCTTTTGGGTGGTGCCACCCACACCCAGGGTGGGTGTTTTGTCTTCAGTAAATCCACTCAGCCACACCCAGAACTATGCTAAGTCCAATCAGTAGACTAATTTAGTACCGCATACCCCTAATCCCATCATCACTCACCCTAGATCCAGCCAGCTCCAAAAAGCCCCACCTATGAACGCATGAGGCTTTGGGGGGACTCTAGATACAGGCCTTAACAGCCATGGGCTCATCTGTGGATGAATTCACTGATGAGCACAGCACCCCATGGTCCAGTCACCTTGCACACACCTTCCTCTGGGGGACCTCACTCAGCTTGTGCAGGCTTGTCCTAGAGAAATGCCTGTGACTGTCAGTGTCAGCAGCTCCTGGCCCAGGTGGTGTGCACGAGGTCTCTGCTGTGTGAGGTCTCCCCATGTGGTGGCTACCACTGTCCCCTTTGGGAAATGTCTCAGTGCACAATGGCATTCAGGGCGCAGCCATTGTGCCTCCTCTCCTGCAGGCTGGGCACCCCCTGGTGATCACTGTAGAGCCTTGCGTGGGGTGTGTCTTCCCTCCTGGATGACTGCTCAAGTGCTGTGAATCAGGCAGTCCCTCAGGTCAGCGTGGACTCACTGAGGGTTATCTTATTCTTGATACGAAATCCCACACTGCGCCATTTATCATACTTCCCAGCAGTGTCTGGGCTTTGGTCCTCAGGTGCGCTGTGCAATGGCTTCTGTCCTTCTCACATCCCATCCACATGCCTTGGGTGTTTCTGCTTTGTTTTGAGCATTTCCTGAGTTCTGGCTCATTCACCTGGTGCATTTCCTGTTCCTGGCTGAGAACCAGCCGTGGGTCCCAGGTTCCTCCATGGGGACAATGGTGTTCGAAACAGAGACTGGGGCCTGGGTGTGTCCCTGCTCATGGGAATTGTTTCTTTTCAGCCCTCTCAACTGACAGTATAAAGAAATGCGTGTGTGTACTAACCCATGTGTTAGGGTTCATATCTAATGTCCCCCCAGAGCCTCCCACACTCAGAGGTGGGGATCGTGGTAGGTAATTGGATCATGAGCACCACAGCTGTCTTGTTAGCAGGCACTGGGAAGACAAGGGCACTGGGGCGTGGCCTGGAAGGGTTCATCTCCCTCCCTGGCTCTTCCATTCTCTCTCTGCTTCCTGTCCACCATTCTGTGAGCAGCTCTTCTCCGCCAGGCCCTTCCACCATCCACATCTTCCTGCCTGGAGCTGGTGGACCATGTAGGGCCTGAGACTTCTGAAACCATGAGCCAAAATAATCCTCTCCTTTAAATTGTGGGTGTCAAGTTTTTGCATCTCAGTGCCGAAGAAAGTGACTAAGACACTGTCTTAGTTACTTTTCTCTTGTTGCTGAGACAAATACCTGACACACAAATTAAAGAGGGAAAGGTTTATTTAACTCACAGTGTGTGGAGGTTTCAGTCTATAATCAGCTGGCTCCAAGGCAGTGTGGCACATGGCACAGGAGTAACACTTCAAGGCGGCAGAAGACAGCAAAAGCAGCAAGAGCAAAAGAGGGGGAGAGCAAGCCTGTTTTCTTCCCTTATATTGTAAACAGGGCAGCCCCCCTATGGTGGGTGTAACATTCACACCATCTCCATGCCCTCTTGCACTGGATAAGGGTGTTTACAAAGTGAGGACCGCAGCCCTCTGCTGAGTCGCTTAAACTTCTAAACTTCTCAAGTTGACACAATATATCAACCATGTGTATACCTCACGTATCTGTAGACATCATATATGGCCCACTGTGTCTGGGCCAAGCTAAAGAGATTGTACCTGAGTTCAATCACCACTCAGTACCCCTCAGGCAATTCCAGCCTCCTTCCCTGCCAGTCAGCAGCCCCACCCAGCACGACAGGCCCAGCTCCCACCGCCTCTCCCCTTTACCTAATTGTCCTTTGACTTCCATTTTCAAGGATATTTTTCAGGGTATAAAAACCCGGGCTGGCTCATTTTTCCCTTGCACTCGAAAGATGGCAGACCATGTCTCTGGCTTACATGGCCTCTGACACCAAGCCTGTTGTCTGCTTGTCTTCATCCTTCCTTATGTTGTGTCCCTCTTTCTGGCTTCCTTCAAGACGGTAGTTTCATTGCACTTTCGGGAGCCCACTGGGTGAGCGAGACCTGTGCGGGAAGGGCAGCGGCGAGCCTGCTGTGACCCTCCAGCCTCCTGGCTGGACTGCGGTTTGTTGTTCATTAACTTCGGGAAGTTCGCACCCCCACTCCGTCCTTCTTTCCTCCCACTCTTGTCCCTGTATGCGGTTGGGACGAAGTCTGCTGAGCAGTCTTCAAGGTCTTTGATTCTTTCTTCGGTTGTGCTCCATGCCACTAAGCCTGTCAGAGGTGTTCTTCCTTCTGCCACCAAGGGGTTATTTAACGCTAACATTTCCTTTGACTTCTGTCATGGTTTCCATCGCTGAGATTCGGTGCCTATTCTGGCTGCAATGTGCCCCCCCATGAGATCCCTCACACATAAATTGCGGTCACCATAAAGTCCCTGCCTGACGGTTCCCACATCGGTCCCCTCCTGTTTGGGATTTGTTGAATGCTTTACCTCTTGAAAATGACTTGGGTTTCTTTTCCCCGCTTGTGTCTCTGTGTCCCTGTAAGTTCTGACTGGAAGCCAGGCATCTGCATAGAAGCAGGGCGGAAACGGAGGTGAACAGTTCTGCCTGTTTCTGGCTGGCTGCTTTGGCAGGCGGAGTCGATCCAAGCCATGGTTAAGCTGGATCCCTGTCCTGACCTTCAGGGTCCCCGCCCTGCCTGCTGCATGCTTGGCCTTTGACCCTGTCACCTGAGGTCACCTTCATTGCACGGAGGGCCTGCCACTTCTCACAGCCCTGCCCCCCAGGAAGGCTCTTCCTGGACTCCTGCCCCTTCTCCCGTGGCCTCTACCTGTTACCCGCTGCCCCAGGGCCACGCTCTGCGCTGACCTGTGGCCGGCCTTGAACAGGCCTTTCCCCATCCCCACTGTAGCTGTCCCTGCATGGCACTGGTGACAGTGACCGTGCTGGGGCCAAACCTCCCCTGCCCCAGGACTGGCTTCTGCCCTTTCCAGGAAGCAGCGATCTTCACCGGAGGTCTGGGGTGGGATCGTGGTTCAGGGCTGTGGGCAGCTCTTCCTGCCGCCTGCCCCAGCCCATCCTCCCTGTGAGCCGCAGGTCCTGTCTGTTGCCACCGCCCACACCTGTCACCTCCTCACCCTTAGGGACCTGTAAACCTTTCAGTGCTCTCTTTTTGCCCACCACCACCCTTCCTCCTGATGTCACCAAAGCTGTGATGCTTGGCTACCTCCGTTCCCTCGAAAGGCCTTTTCGGTTGTGGAATTCAGCCAGGTGGCCACCCGTGGGTGTGGGGAAGTCAGGGTACCATCCAGTTTTTCTACTGTTAGGTGGCAGCCACATCCAGGGCTCTGTCCTGTGGTGATAGAGTGGCTTATGGACATTTTTCTGGGCACTTTCTGCCTGAAACCAGGGTTGATGTGAGGATGTCAAGGTGGTGTCCCCTTTCCTGGATGCCTTCAGGACGTGCTCAAGGTGTGACCTCTTCAGGACGGTGCTGTGCAGAGGGACGGGCTGCGTGTCCCTTAACCTGTCTGAGTAACCCAGACAGGGACCGGCAGGGTCGGTTTTTGTTCTAGCTGGGCAGTCCACATTTCTAGCCCTTAGCTGGACAGTCCATGTTTCTAGCCCTGGGGGCCCAGGAGAGTAGCATCTCCTCCCTCGGCCAGGTTCCTAGTTACCACCCCTCGGCCCTCCTGGGCTGCTTCTTGTGGGCCTGACTGCCTCCACCCCTGCCCTACCCGCAGGAGAACCTGCAGAAGCTGGTCCACATCGAGCACAGCGTCCGCGGCCAGGGTGACCTCCTGCAGCCGGGAAGGGTGAGTGGGTTGGGGGTGACGGGGGAGGCCATGTTCCCGGCTGGCCTCGTGGGACCTGGGCATGCGCTGCATCCCCAAGAGGGGGCAGAGGGCAGAGAGACAGTGCCCGTGGGTTCTCCACTCTGGAGAAGAGGAGGCTCCAAGTATTTTTAGTCCAGAGTTGCTGGGCAGCAGAAAACCATCTCTACAGGGCAAGCCCAGGAAGGGTCTTAAACGTCACTTTCCTTACACACAGCCCAGAGCTGGGCGATGCTGGGCTCACGTGAAGCCCTGGGCTCCAGCCCAACACTGCAGATGGGGGTGCGGGGGGGAGAGATTCACCTATGCTTTCAGCTCCAAATGGAAAACATGCAGTTCAGCTCAAAAGTAGTCAGCAGTGTGATCTCCGCAGTTGGAATGAATAGTGGTGCCACATATGTCTTATTCATTGGTAGTGATCACAGAGCCTATGAATCTGCAGTTGCCCTCAATGTTCCAGCCAGGACTGCAGTTGGGAAACTGTGAACCACCGCTCGGTGTCCTCCAGGACGTGGGCCAAGGCCACCGTCCACATCTACAGCTTCATTCCCAGGGAGCCAGGGTGGGACCCCTTGGTGGTAGGAGGAGGAGGACACCTGGTCCCCTGGGCTGGGGGCATCATGTCTCTGTGCCCCTCCCGGGCCCCCTCTTGTCTCGGGAGCAGCAGGGACATCAGCAGTCACAAGGTCGGCCTCTCTGTCCGCAGGAGTTCCTGAAGGAGGGGACGCTGATGAAGGTGCGTGGGAAGGATAGGTACCCCCGTCATCTGTTCCTGGTGAGTTTGGCCACACGTCACAATCTACGACGAGGGGACAGGGGTGGGGTAGAGGGACAGAGCTGAGTCTCCAGTTGTGGCTTTCTGCAGAGGTGAGCTTCCCAGAAGGCTGAGCTCATGGCCATCACTGTTCCCAGGTTGTCATCAGGTTGTCACTAGGTTGTCCTTTGCATGGCATTGGATGCAGTGGTGCTGAGGTTTAATTGCTGAAGTTCCCCTCCTTAGACCCCTCAGGCCTGGGCCTCACTGCTCCTGTGACACAAGAGAGAACCAGCTGGAGGGACAGTCCCCCACCGCCTCACAGCGGGACCCAAGGTCAGGACCCCATCCCACACCTCCCCTGCTGTGTAGACATGTCAGGGATGCCCACGCCTGTGGGGAGCCATGTCTACCTTGGTGGCCAGTGACAGCTCTTTGTCCTAGCCCAGAACCACAAGCCACCATGCCTCCCATCACCATAACTGACACCCGAGACTCGCAGCTCAGGTCGCTTCTGCTCTTGGATTTGAGGCTCTAGCTATGGCCAGGTGTCCTGTGGCACTGGACCTATGCTGGCACACAAGGGAGGAAGAAGGGGGCCCCGCTGCCCCTCTGAGGATGTGACCCTAGTGACCTAAGACCTCCTGCAGCCCCAACTGCTGAAGATGCTGCCACCACCCAACAGCATCCTGGGACCAGGCGTGGGGCACACGGGTCCCCTAGGGACACGCCTGTTTCTGGGCACTTGTCACTCTTTGGAGATGCAGGGCTGGCAGAGTGGGGAGGGCACTCCAAGGGGGCCCCACACAGTAATGGGGTCCTGGGGGCAAGTAGCTGGATACCCCAGGGTGCTGTGCATTTCGGATTTCTGGGATCTGCCACTGAGGAAGGGTCTCAGGGGACACAGAGTTCATGGGACACAGAGGCTGGGACATCGTGTATTTGGGGGACCTCCATCTCAGGGGGTCTTCTGCTCAGGTGCCTTGGGTCCCCGTGCTGCCCCCCACACACACAAAGAAGGAGCAGGCAGGTGACAGGTTCCCCAGCCAGGGAGATGCAGGGCTGGAGTGTGGCTCAGGTGTGGGCACCTGCCCTTCATGCCCAAGGCTCTGGGTTCCAGCCCCAGCACTGCAGAAATAGAAAGGGAAACAAACCACACGTAAGGAAGAATTTGTCTTTCTCAAAGGTGCCAGTTTTGCCAGGCATTGTGATGCATACCTGTAATCCCAGCTACTCTGGGAGGCTGAGGCAAGAGGATCACAAGCTCCAGCCCAGCCCAGGCAGTGACTTAAGTGAGATCTGTCTCAAAATTAAAGAATCAAAAGGGCTGGGATGTTGCTCAGTACTTCCTGGGCTCCATCCCCAGGATCAGAAGGAAAAGTTTCATAAACCAATCAACTGCAGCAGAATTGGGGCACTGCCTGCCAACACGCAGAGCTTCAGGGACACTGGGGAGGCTCTCCCGTGTGCCCCTGTAGTGGACAGCCCCTGCCCATTCCACTGGCTTCTCCTCCACCTCCCAGGATGGCACAGGCTGCTGGTATAGACGGGCGCTGGTCACTGGGGGCAGCTGTGTGGAGACCACAGCCTCCCCACCTGTGCTGTGGCAGTGGAGGGACGGGTAGGGCACACTCTGGAGTCTCCTAGAATCAGACGTGGAGGCTCGTGGCTCTGCTTAGGCTCAGGATGCTGTGTAGGAGGATCACACTGTCACCTGGCCCTGTGCATGCCAGACTGAAGCCACTTCCTCCCACGGAGCTGCTGTGGCCTTTGTTTCACCCCCCACCTGTTTGCACGGCAGAGGCCTTTAGTCTGCACCAACTGGGCACTGGGCAGTGAGCCGAGGACTGCCCAGAACAGGACTCCGCAGCTCCCTGTCCCTGGGTGTCCCCGTGCAGTGACAGTTGCTTCTGCCCCAGCAACACCCATGTCTACCATCACAGCGTGTCACCATCCCACCCCAGGTAACGGTGTTGAACACTTACAGCCCAAGAGCCCTTGTGCCTGGCAGTTGGGTCCCGACCCTAAGACCTGGCCCAGCCTGTCCCGTGGGTGTGGACTGGTCTTGCTGCTCTGGGCCACATGATGTGTAGCCTTGTTGCTCAGAGAGGCATTGAAGTCATCCCTCGGTCCTGTGTCTTGGCAGCGTGTTCTAATTTCGTTTCTTGGGTTTTGTTGGACAGGGGGCCTGGGATGCACAGCCCGTGCCAAGCCCAGCCTTCCCCATCTGACAGTCCTCTGTCCACAGATGAGTGATGTGCTGCTGTACACCCACCCCCAGAAGGACGGGAAGTACCGGCTTAAGCGCTCGCTGCCCGTGGCTGGCATGAAGGTGAGGCAGGGAGCGTGGTGGGGACCAGCAGGCGAGCAGCTCCCAGGTCTCTGCTCCTCAGTGGCCTGGGGCAGGGGCCTGGGCCCTGCAGCAGTGACATAGGGAGGTGAGCAGGGGCTGGGGACAAGACCACACTGCATTGCCATCCTAGCTGCTATGTCCAAGTACCAGGTCACAAATGCTCCTCTAGGACCCTTCGCCTTTCTCCTCCCTGCCTGGCCCTGCAGTCCTTCCTACTGCTGTGCATACCCCGTCCTCTGCCCAAAGCTTCCTCCTATGGCACTGCCCTCACCCATCCTAGGCCGTGTGTCTGGGTGTCCTCCTCCCAGGTGGGCTGTGACGCTGTCTCCCTGTCACCTGTCAGTGGGCGCATGGGCTGCCCCTCTTCTGGCAGTTGTGACAGTGCTGCTGTGGCTGCAAGCACACATGCATGGCCCTGCTCAGTAAGACTGGATCCTGAGGGCACACTGGGGGATCATGGGATTCTTAGGGAGTGGGAGGTCTGAGAACATTCATCCGGGTCCCACCTGGGACCCAAGAGGGGATGCCAAGGTTGACCACAGGGCTGAAGGTGGCTGTGATCCCAAGGGCAGCGAGGTGGTGAGGAGGCTGGGTCCCTGTATGGGGACCCTCACCTTAGGAAGCCGGGCAGGGAGAGGCTGCTAGAGATGGGAGCAGTAAGCAGGTCCAGGTCCACGGCGCACAACAGCTGGAGAGATGTTTCCAGCCTCCTGGGGATCACAGTGGGGACAGCATTGTGTCACTACTGAGGAAGCTGAGGCCACCAAGCATATGTCAGGCCCAGCCCTCTGCACCCTCCAGCCAATAAGGACCCCCAGTACCTGCTCCATGCCCGCCCTGAGGTGCCTGGCACCGCTCTTGCAGGTCAGCCGGCCGGTGATGGAGAATGTGCCCTGTGCCCTGCACATCGAGACCACCCAGAGCTACCTGACTCTGTCAGCCAGGTACGGGATGGGGGACGGGGCTGGGATGGAACTTGGAGCACCCAGTGGCAGGCATGTGTGCCTATCAGGTGTGGATGTGGCATCGCTTCCTTTCTGGCTCCCAACAGATGAGAGGACTCGCTCCTTTCAGCGTCTCTTAACCATTGGGTTGTAAAAATCCCTGGCTTCTCTCCTGGAGAAATGTGTGAATGGGAAGCACATGTGACAGGTGACAAAGACTGCACCTTGGGTCTGCGAGACTCCGCAGACATCAGGGGGCCAACACGGGTGGCCTGTCCACCCTGACACAGCGTCTGAAGGCGAGGGAAAGATGAGGGCCAGCTTTCACCCTTCACCTTCCCCGTGGGCATCCTAGGCCGTCCACAAACAGAAGGGAAGCATGAAGGAAGGAAGGAAGGAAGGAAGGAAGGAAGGAAGGAAGGAAGGAAGGAAGGAAGGAAGGAAGGAAGGAAGGAAGGAAGGAAGGAAGGAAGGAAGGGGAGGAGGAAGGAAGAAGAAAGGCTTGCATTTGTCCTGGGGACCTCACCCTGTGGCCAGCTTTAGGCTGTGGCCCCCAAAAGTGCCCCTCCCCCAACGAAGGCTAGAGGCGCCATCAAGCTCAGGGTGGGAGGTAGAGTCCTGGGCTGGGCATGCTGGGGGCTCTTCCAGCTGGTGTCCCCTCCACATGGGCCTTGGGGCAGCCATGGAACCCTCGTGCTGAGTGTGAGGTGTACAGGTTGCACAGCTGTGGAGTAGGGAGTCACACACTGGTCCCCATGCAGGCCTTGGGTGGACACCTGCTGGCCTCAGTGCCCCGGCTCATCTGGGGCAAGCCTGTGGTCTGCCACTATGGCAGGCAGGCCCTGGAGGTGGCAGTGCTTCCGCGGAGGGAGGTCGGTGTCCTGGGGCTCCACATGCTGTGCCCTTCCCTCTCCTCAGGGTCAGGCACCCAGCACTTGGCTGTGCACTTGGGCCCTGGGGCTCGTGTTTCCAGGCAGGGGTGGCCGTCACACTGGAGTGGGGCAGCAGGATACACAGCTTCCTCCTGCCAGCCCAGCCCTGACCATGTCCAGGGCCACTGCGCTGGTGTGTGGGATGTGTGCACCACCTGGTGGACACGGTGAGATTCCACTTGCTGCTGCTGGCCTTGTCCCCTGCAGCCCAGAGAGCACTTGGGTGCGTATGGCACCATTTGGTGTGTTCACCCTGCCTCCCTCTGTCCCCACTGGCCTGTCCCTCTAGAGTGTGGACCTGTGACCCAGGGCCTTTGTTTTGCCCAGAGTCTGCCACTGGCACAGGGGCTGCCCACGTCCCCTGTCCCTCTCACAGCCCAGTGTTTGGGGACAAAGCGACATGTCTGGCAGGTGGGAGGACCCCAGGACTGACCCGCCTGCCCATGCCCACAGCTCCTGCACCGAGAGGGACGAGTGGCACAGCTGCCTAAGCAGGGCTGTCCCCGAGGATCACGAGGCCCAGGCCCTGGCCGCCTTCCACCACAGTGCCGAGGTGAGCAGCAGCCATGGGATGGGTCCCCTGAGGGTGGGTGCACTTGGGGACTATGCTGACCTCCGCCCCCTCCCCAGCTCCGTGAGAGGTTGGGGGTCAGCCTAGGGGAGCGGCCGCCCACACTGGTGCCCGTCACACACGCCATGATGTGCATGAACTGCGGCTGCGACTTCTCCCTCACACTGCGGCGCCACCACTGCCACGCCTGCGGCAAGGTGAGCCAGGGACACTATGGGGACCCTGGAGGGCCCATGCCCACCTCCTACCACACGCAGAGGACACTGGCAGTGGCACCCGTGGTTGAAAGAGTGCTATATCACCACTAAGGGTGCAGCATCAGGGGGAAACCGACCTGCAAGGAAGTGCAGTACAGCCTGGGCCACTAAGGCAGGGGCCATGAGGGTGGACACCGGTCCCCTCTGCACATCTGGGGGTGTGACAGTCAACACATATTTGTCCCCTGGCGCTGGCCTGCAGATCGTGTGCCGGAACTGCTCGAGGAACAAGTACCCCCTGAAGTACCTCAAGGACCGCATGGCTAAGGTGTGCGACGGGTGCTTCGGGGAGCTGAGGAAGAGGGGCGGGACCCCGCCAGGCCCCCTGCGAGGTAACGGAGCCAGGCTCAGGAGCGTGGGGTGGGGGCAGCTCTGCCAGAGCCACCTCATCCCCAGGAGCCACTCATGCAGGGAGTGAGGGGGCTCTGTGAAGGGACAGAGCTCAGGGCATACAGCCCCTCTTCGTGGAGCTCTGTGGCCCATGACCAGTGGGACCTGTGGGGCCCTCGGGAGCCCATGGGGAGCTGGGGGCAGGAGGGAAGGGCCTGGGACAGAACCCTGGAAGCTGAGCTTGCCCTCGAGAGCCGCGGGGCCCACAGGCTGGGCAGGAAAGTGGGCAGGTGCGTTCCTCCCTGGGGACGCCGAGGTCATCGGGCATCAGCCAGCCCCACCCGTGTCCCGGGGAAGAGTCCTCCCCACCGTCTCTCCCCCGCCCAATCTGGTCACCACTGTCCCCTCTCCCCACAGAGCGGCCCGTGACTATGAGCTTCCCGCTGTCCTCACCCCGCTTCTCCTCGGGCAGCGCCCTCTCTTCCGTCTTCCACAGCATCAACCCCTCCAACTTCAAGAAGCAGAAGAAGGTCCCGTCAGCCCTGGCCGAGGTGAGGTGTGGGACAGGGATGCCTGGAGACAGGGTCAGGCCTCCCATCACAGCCTGGCTGCTCTCCTTCCCTATGAGCACTGAGGCACCCCTTGGGGACAGCACCGGCTCCCGTGTCTGGCCCTCAAGACACGCCTGTCCCTGGGCGTGACTGACGAGATGCCTTGGTGGCTGAGGGGTGACCTGAAGCAGGGGACAGATGGTACAGGAGGCGCCTCTGCACCTTCCCGCTGCCTCGTCCTCTCCTCTTCCTCCTGGCCTGGAGCTAAGACGAAGGCTGTGGGCACACCCAGGCCACCGGGGCTCCGGGTCACTCAGTTCCCTTCTGTGGTGTCAATGGGGTCTATGGGATGCAGGGTGCCCTCAGGCAGCTAGGGGACACCTCAGCCGCCCTGCAGACAGGGCCAGGTTCCACCTCCTATGAGTCACAGTCCCGTGAAGACGCACTGGCCCAAAGCGCACAGTCACAGCTCCACGTTCCCATTAATATGATCTGGAGCAGGCGGCCAGGGGTGTAGACAACTGTCAGGGAAAGAAGGATTAACATGGGTGAGGGGCTGTCAGCAGCTTAACTCTGGAAGATTAAAGATCTTAGAAAGAGGCCTAGGCTGCAGCTCCATGGTGAGAGTTTGCCTACCTTTCGGGAGGCCTGGGTTCATCCCCAGCACTGGGGAAGATTTTTTTGAGAAATAACACATACGTGGTGTAAAAGAAAAAAATTTTTTGAAGCACCAAAGTGTCTGACAGAAAGTGAGCTTTGTCCTTCCCTAGCTTCCCTCAAGATCCTTGAAGAAATTTTCTTGCTGCTGGGCATGGTGATACATACCTGTAGTCCCAGCACTCAGGAGGCTGAGACAGGAGGATCACCAAACGTTGGAGGCCAGCCTGGGCTACATAGTGAGTTCAAGGCCAGCCTGGACTACACAGCAAGAGCTTATCTCCAGAAAAACAAACAAACAGCAGCGAGCAGCCCCTCAGGAGGTGTGATGGGATGAATGTCATGTCAGCATCATCCCAGGGCGGTTCCGTAATTTGGGAGTGGGCATGTGGGGTCCTGAGTATAACCGCCTCCCCTGCGGTGCCCCTGGCTCCTGGGTCCCTTCAGTGAGTCCTGTCCCCAAGCCCCAGTGGGCACTCTGTGGGGCTTGCAGTAGGGACAAGCCCTGACCTTGGGTTTCCTCTGCAGGTGGCTGCCTCAGGCGAGGGCTTGGCCATCAGCGGCTACCTCAGCCGGTGCAAGCGGGGCAAGCGGCCATGGAAGAGGCTGTGGTTCGTCATCAAAGGCAAAGTGCTGTACACCTACACAGCCCATGAGGTATGGGGCTGCGCCTGCCTCCCCAGGAGGCCCTATACCCTCCGGGGTCCCACACGCTGTCCCCACACGGCCACCTGAGTCCCCAGGGCTGTAGTTTAGGCTGGCCTTGAACTCTGGGCAATCCTCCTGCCTCAGCCTCCTGAGTGCTGGGATTACAGGCATGTGGCACTGTGCTGGGCTTGGTCTGTCCATTTATTTCTCTAGGGTAACTCTGATCACACTAGTTTTTTTTTTTTTTTTTTGTGGGTACCGGGGGGTCGACCTCAGGACCTCGCACGCCAGCAGGCGCCCGTGCCGCTGAGTGATATCACCGGCCCCTTTTTCGTATGTGGGTTCCGGGACTCGAACTCGGGCCCTCGCGCTTGCCGGGCAGGCGCTTAAACCGCTGAGCCATCTCACCGGCCCCCTCTGATCACACTAGTAACTCTCTGGTGAAGTGAAGTTTATTTATATCCTTATAAAACACCTTACTGTCACATCTTCTAAAATGCAGGTGGGAGCCCTAGCACTGCTGGTCTAGGGGAGCTGCAGGCGGGGCCGTGGCTGTGGGGTCCTGCGGGTGTCATAGGTTTCCAGTGTGCAGGCCCCTAGCAGTGGTCTCCTTGGGCCAAGTCTGTCCTGGAATGGGATCCAAGTGCACCTGGCCCTCTGCAGGGGGCTTGTCCTGGGGTACACTCTATCCCCCAGGGCCACAGGACAGGGAGAAGCTGCCCCAGAGGACTCCAGTGGTGCAGGAGCTGCAAGCTCTACTAAGCTGCGCTGGGGCTTTCTTCCTAGATCTCCGTCTTTCCAGGGCACACAGGAGAAAGCACCCTAGTGTGTCCAGAGTTCCGTCCTGAGCAGAGCCACATGGGGTGGGGAGCTTCCCACGTGCCTCAGTCTCTCCTGCCTGGGCCTTCAAGCCCCCAGGCCATGCTGGCCTGGCCACAGCCTCCTCTCCCCAAGCCCTGCCCGAGGGGTTCCGCCAGGCTCACTTCAGGGAGGAACTCGGGCTGCAGGCCAGGCAGGGAATCAAGTGAGGGGCCCAAGAGCACCCTGGGTGCAAGAGCAGGGGTCACAGGGTGACCACACAGGCTGGCTTTCAAAGGCACATTTCACTAAGCGCAGCGGTACCAGCACTCTGGGAGGCTGAGGTAGGAGGATTACAAGTTGGAGCCCAGCCTGGACAACAGCAACCTAGCAAGACCCTCTCTCAAAATAAAAAGTAAAAAGGGCTGGGGGTGCAGCTCAGCGCACAGGCCCAGAGTTCGACCCCAGTACCTCCTGCCTCTGGGTCCATCCTTGGCCTCCACTCAGGGCTGCACAGCAAGTCTCAATGTCGGGTACGAAGGTCCTTCAACTTCTTCCTAAAGATCGTTTGGGGCCCTTTAGGTGTCTGGTTTTCATTATGGCTTTGTCAATTTCTAAAGTCCTCTTCAGTTATGACAGGGGCTGTTGATCTCCTGGAGATCAATTTGGAGCAAGGTGTCATCTTGCCAGTGTCAAATCTCAACTGCAGAGCTGGAGTTCTTTCATTTCTCTTGCGATGTTTTGCGTCTTCTGGTCCAGAGATCGCAACACTTCCGTCCTTAGCTTCTGCTAACTTTATTCCTAAGTATTTTATTCTGAATGCTGTGCGAGTGGAGTTGGTTTTGTTTTCTAGCTGTCTGCTGCTGGTGTATGGGAAGGCGATCGCTCCGTAACCTTGTTAACACTCAGCAGTTGGAGCAGTCATTTTGTCTTCAAACCTGTTCTTCGCACACACAGACGGCTCTACTGCTTCTTTAGTTCTGATCTTTGTGCGTCTTTCTCTGGCCTTTCTGCAGCGGCTCAGGGCTCCAGCACTGCGCTCTTTGAGTCCTGTCGTCCTGTCTGAGGAGGGTTCGGCAGCTCGCTGCTCACTGTGACGCTGCTCACTGTGACATCGGCCTGGGCGTTTGTATTTATACCTAGGCTCAGATTAAGGACATTCCCTCTGGTTCCGAGGCTGCTGAGACTTTGTATCACAACTGAATGTTGAATTTTGTCAAGTGCTTTTTCTGATCTTTCCATCTTTGAAAATGGTTTCAGAATTTTTACACACACTCCACTCCCCTTTCCTCTCACCTTGCAGCTATTCTAGCGTGCTTAGTACTTATGTCTCTTTACCCCGTTTTTACAAAGCACCGCGTGAACACGTGTTCTTTATTTACACACGTGCACATAGGATAACGTATCTTCAGGGATTACAATCTTTCTTTTCTCACCGAGCGCTGTTTCAAGCTCCGTCTGCATTCTTGGGGTGCATCTTGTCAGTACCGGCTGCTCACAGCACAGGGGCTGGGGGCTGCCCGCAGAGGCCTTTACATCAGGGCTGAGGAGTGAGCATGGTCTCACAAGAAACTAAGGAAAGTGAGTCTCCGGTGAATCGACTGAGCAGAAAGGACGTTAGAAGTTGACCAAAAGCCCCGAACCTGGCTCCTTGCTTTCTAGCTGTGTGATCTTGGGGCACTGCCTTCTCTTAAGGGGACAGCACTTTCTTGGATTATTGTGGAGATCGAACAAAATAACAAAGGTGCAAATAACCTGGCCCCAAAACATCAGGTTTCAAGCCAGGCCTGGTGGTGCACACCTGTAACCCATGGGAGGCTGAGGCAGGAGGACCCCAAGTTGAAGTCCAGTCTGGGCAACAGCAACTTAGTCTCAAAAAACAAAAAAGAGCTGGGCATGCAGCCTGGTGTGAAGGCCCTGGGTTCAATCCTCAGTACTGGCAAGGGGTGGCAGGGGAGGTTTCGCTCCTTCTGAGGGCTGGCCCTGGCGGGAGATGGGTGACAAAGACATGGCCAGCGCTGTCCTTGTGTTTGGGCTGTGCTTGATGCCAGCGTCCCTCTGCCCCCTAGGACAGAGTAGCCATGGAGAGCATCCCTCTGCTGGGCTTCACCATCCTGCCAGGGAGGGAGGAGGGCAGCGGCGACCCCGGTCCTGTCTTCCACCTTTACCACAAGAAAACACTGTTCTACAGCTTCAAGGCCGAGGACACCGGCACCGCCCAGAGGTACAGAAATGTGAGGCGCACCCCCTGAGAACAGTGCTGCTGGCCACTGCCACCAGGTCCCCGAGGCCACAGGGTTTCCGGTTGGGCTCTTGTCTGGGTTCTTGATTCCTAAATGAAGAATCAAGCAGGACACCTAGAGTAGTTGCAAGAGCAAAGATTTGTTTGAAAGAGAAAAGAGAAGACCCTCCCCACAGGGCAGGTACAGACCAGGAGCAAGGCTCACGGCCCCTTGGTGCTGGGCTGACGCCTTGGGGTTTGGAGAAGGACTTGAGGGGTTGGTCTGGGCAGGGTTCCTGCCAGTGAGCGGCGTGGCTCTGCCGTTTGGAGGGCAGAGGCCCTTGGAAGAACTGTCAAGGTGCAAAACCCCATGGGATCAAAGCTGCAGTCAGGGACATGGGATTAAGGCTGGGGTTGGTTAGGGCCACTGAAGTCCACTGGGCACATGGAGCCGCTTGCAGCCTTCCCATTGCGTGTGGACCTGGGCGCCCTCAGAAAGTGGCTCCAGCCCCAGAGCAGGCTTCGAAGGCAGCTTCCAGTCTCTCTCCAGCCTCGTCCTCAGTCACCTTCTGCCTCAGTGTCACAAAGGCAGAGCGACTGTTGCATTGCATCCACGCAGGTGGGCGCTGACCCAGTCACAGTTCACACTGTGTCCCTCACCTCTGCTCAACAGGGAGAGCGTGTGTGGGATACAGCCATGAATACGAGACATATCACCATCAGCCCTGGGACCTGAGGCCCAGGCACAGCTGTGACCCTGATTATCTCTGTCCCCAGGTGGATGGAGGCCATGGAGGATGCCAGCGTGTTATAGCATTGCCCAGCGCGGGACTGGAGCAAGCTCATGGGGGACAAGTGACTCTGCCAGGAGCCACGCCATGGCCCAGCCCACCTGGCCTCTGTTGTCGTGTTTCTCAGCCCACCATGAATGATTTCCTTACCCAGCGGTGAGCTAACATGGAGTAATGTGAAGATGTGGAAACCAGTAGAAACTTGAGGTAGAAATGCAGGCTTGCGGTAGAAACAGCTTTTCCGGTCTGTCCTCTCAGTAGATTCATCACCTTTCGTGGCGTCTCCTGGGCCTCAGGTGATGTGAGCGGTAGGGGTGACAGCTGCTGTCCTCCCAAGCACTTTATTGTCCTGCTGAGCTGCAGCCTTCAGTTCCAGGTTTCCCAAGGCTTTACTGCATCCCATGGACACTGGGCCACCCAGGCCACCATCCTCCACCCAGCGATGAGGAGGCAGGAGGGTCCTCCCTCCAGCGGAGCACACAGCAGCGTCCTTACCAGGGTGGGGTTCCCCCCATCCCTCCACGGTATCCTCCATGCCCCCCAGGACCCCATGGACACTCAGAAGATGGCATCAGCTCTAATTTATTGTGTGCCTTCCTGCACCCGCCACTCTCGCAGGCAATACAAGTTTACGGACCCGTCCTCACCCAGACACACTGTGGCTATTTCCCGAAAGTGAAAAGGGAGAGAAAACGGGAGATCAGAAGGTGAACAGGAGTGGCTGGAAGAGGAGAAGACACTGCACCCTGGGGCTATGAGGTTGCTGTGGGTTCCCAGGGCACAGGCTCAAGGGCACAGGTCGAGGGCAGCGTCCCTGGTGGGCAGCGTCCCCGTCCCCAGCAGGATTGTGGCTGCTGCTGGACTCTCACTGCGGATACTGTAAAGAACCACTATCTGAGAACTAGTTATTTACATCCAGTATTGCCAGGGAAACGTTTTTTCTAGTTTGCAGTTCTTTTAAAACGTTTACATTAAACATGTCCTGATTCAAACCAGGGAGCAGACAGATCTTTTGTTAATCCTGAGGGCTCAGTTCTGGCGGAATCACCTCCTCACACCCAGTCAGCGTCCCATCTGCGGCTTCGTCTCCTGCGGTTTTAGCTACCCAGGGTCAACTGGTCTGAAAATGTCAAGTGGAAAATTCCACAAATAAACAACTCATATGTTTTAAACTCACTATGCAGCCAGGCTGGCCTTGAACTCTCGGTGATTGTCCTGCCTCAGCCTCCTAAGTGCTGGGATTATAGGTGTGCACCACCATGCCCCGTTATTTTGTTATAACTGTCCCATTTTATTATTGTTGCTACTAATCTCTTACTGAGAGATTACGAATTTATAAATTAAACTTGTGTGTACAGGGAAAACCCAGTCTGTACAGAGCTTAGTGCTGTTCACGGCTTCAGGCATATCCTGGGGGCCCTGGGATGTGTCCCCAGGATAAAGGGACTGCTATAACAGGTGCCAGGAGTGTCTAGTCCCTGTCCCTCATCAGTGCCTAGCTCCAGTCTTTTTTTTTTTTTTTTTAATGCGGGTACCGGCAGTCGAACTCAGGACCTCGTGCTTGCCAGGCAGGCGCTTATGCCACTGAGCTATATCACCGGCCCCAGATAGTCTTTACTGCAGGTTTTTGTGGGAGGCGGCGGCACTGGGGATGGAACCCAGGGCCTCCTGTGCGTGTGGGGTGGGTACTCTGCCCCAGCCGCACCCCAGCCTCCTTCTACCTCCTGACACCTGTTTCCGACATCTTGCAAAGAGGGACTATTTCCGCTGTTGGAAATGCCTGCTACTGATGGACCTACTGATAGTCCCCTACGGGGTGCCCGCGGGGCCACAGCGACCCTCCCCGGTGCTCAGTGACCAGTGCAGGGCTGGCCTCTGGGGGATGCCTGGCTCCTCAGTCACACACATCCACATCCCCTGTCCTTATAACCTGCCTAGAGTGGCAGGGAGAGGTTCCTGCGCTGGTCTGAGGCATAGCCATCGCAGGGTGCCCTGGAGGAGTGGCACTGACCCCATCCCAGGCATGAGCAGCCTGAAGCACCCCACAGCAAAAGAGGCACCGCCTGCTATGGCCTGGGAACTTTGTTCTCTGACTCCTCTTCCTAGGGTGAGGGAGAAGGAAGAAGACTGAACATACAGCTGTGGTCCCAAACCCGTGGCCCATGGGAGGGCATGGCATTCTTGTAGCCCGAAGGCCCTGTTCTCTGAACGTATGGAAGGATGGCAGGACCTTCCTCATCCCAGGAAACTGCTCTGCAGGCTGAAGGCCTCTGTTCAGAGTCTCTTTTCCTCTCATGATGTTTCTTGTTTTTGTTGAGACAAGTTCTTACTATGTAGCCCAGGCTGGCCTCAAACTCACTGGGATCCTCCTGCCTCAGCCTCCCAAGTGCCACCACACCTGATTCCCACCTTTCGCTTGATTGACAGTATCAGTGTTGTCACTGAACACAGGCCCAGGTGGGTACCAAGGCCCCTGAGGCTCAGCCAGGGTGGCTGACTAGGCCTCGCTGTGTTTTCCTCTGCAGAACAGGCACTGCATTGGTGCGCATTCTCAGCAATTCACCTGTGCCTGTGGGCTCTGTGATTATGGATATCTGAGCTCCCACACAGGCCTAGTTGATATGGGGGACAGATGTGCCCATGCCGAGACCTCTGTTCACAGGAAACACAGGAAATAATCAGGAGATCAGCTCAACACCAGGAAGTCCGAGGCAGGGCGGGCCCAGCTGAGAAGCAGACCCTTGGGGTCTTTCTGACCCGCTGCCGCCAGGATGGGCTCTAGGAGGCCACACTTGGCCACTGCTGTCCCTGCACAGAGGGTGGCAACGCCCACACAGGCCCATGCCCTCTCCTGAGCTGGCTACAGTAAGACCCCCACGGGTCCGAGAGCTGGTGTCTGGCCCCCAGGGCTGTGCTGTCGGGATGTGGTGGCACCTTCAGGGTCACTGGGGTCTCCTGGAGGGGAATGTGGGACCCAGCCCTTGCTTGCTGTCATTTCCTGGCAAATGTGGGGAGTAGTCTGTTCTACTGCCATCAGGCTGGGCCCCCTGGATATGGGACCAGAGCCTCCAAAGGGAGTAAGCTTTTCTGTCAGTGCTTTCTTGCATTTCCTTACAGCAATGGAAAGCTAAGCTGGCCTGCAGAGCTGGTGGCTCAGCTGCTGGGGTTCACCAGAGTCCACCCTACACACACCAAAACTTCTGGAAAAGGACTGCAGTTTGGGCTGGTGAGGTGCCAGAACTGTGCCTTGCCAGGGAGCTGGGATGATCTGTGACAGAATGCTTCAGGGCAATGATTTGGCATCTACTGTACAGACAAGGTGTGATTGAAAACTACAGTGAATGTTTAAATTTCAAAAATTTTATTACAATAAAAGACACATTGCCATGAACCCCCTCAAAACCCTCCCCTTGTGAACACATTTACCCCATGGTTGTTGCCACTTTCTGCAGCAGCTTTCCTGAGTCTTTAGTTGTGCTGTCCTGGTTGCACTGATGTCCCAAACCGATTAAAATGTTTCCCTTTCATCGTCATTTTGACTTTGGGGAAGAATCAGGAGTTGAACAGTGCCAGCCCCGGTGAATAAGATGATAAGGACACAGCAACATGTTTTTACCCATCTGCCTTTTCGTTGGATGGCACTCAGCAGCAGCGTTTATCGTATTTTTTATCACAACTCTTAGAAACACTCACGAAAGAAGACTTCCAGAACTGCTGCAGAAAGTGGCAAGATGTTGGGATAAGTGTGCTGGAAGCGAGGGGAAGTGTTTTGGGCAGGATCGATGGCAACGTGTCTCTGCTGTAATAATTTTTAAACAGCTGTGATAACTTTTTAAACATTACTGTATTTTTCAATCACCCCTTGTATTTGTTAAGTGTTACAGGAAGTGGGGTGGGGAGACTGCCTTTAAATGATTATTTATCTTTTAAGTTCCTAATCAAACACCATTGTCAAGTCAAGCCAAACAGCACCAACTCTGATTCTTAGGAGAGCCTTTCTGTGGTCAGCAGCAAGGACGCCCTATGCGCCTGCACCTTGGTTTTCACTGAGTTCTCCCCAGAGACCCACTGAGGTGAGTTTCATTGTTCTTCCCATTCTGCAGATAAGGAAAGGGGTCAGAAACATCAGGTCACTTCCCTGGGTGTCACATGTAGCCACTGGCATGGCCAGACACAGCAAAGAGCAAAGCCCACCCCCCGCAGGCTTCTTGGTACCAGAGTGGAGGCTGTGGCAGTTTCCAGCCACCTGCAGTGTGAATTTCCCCCTAAACCAAATCTCCGAACTGTTCCCCTCGAGGCCCGGGGATGCAGCTCAGTGGCAGAATGTGCACTTCGCATGCAGTAGCCTCTGGGTTCCAGCCAGGGCACCAAAAATTAAACAAGATGGGTGGTTTTTGTTTTGTTTTTTGAAGCATGGTCTCACTATGTATCCCAGCTGGCCTTGAACTCACCATGATCCTCCTGCCTCAGCCTCCTGAGTGCTGGGATTCCAGCACTGAATAAACAGGCAAATTTAACCTACCAGTGGCACAGGAAGAAAAGGCTGCTGTCTACATCAGGTAAGGCGACCAGTTCAGGGTTTCAACCAGGAAGAGTCCCGAGGGGTTTTGTTTGGTTTGAGACAGGGTCTCACTATGCAGTCCAGGCTGGCCTCCAACTCTTGTTCTTCTTGCCTCAGCCTCCCAATTGCTGGGATTATAGGCGTGCACCACTATGCTTGGTACCCTGAGGGCTTTTTTTTTATTAGTACCCATTTGCAGTACAGAATGATTACACTGTCCTGGGGAGCTGGTACATGTACATAACACACCTTAATTCTATTTTCTTCCCCTTTTCTCCCTTCCTCCATCTCTTGCTCCCCTTCCCATATGTAAAAGATCTCCCTATTTCCTATTATCTTTTATTTTGCTCTTTAAATTATTCATACTTCGGGTTTCTCGTGCAAGAAACCACATGACAGTTAAGCTTGTGTCTGGTTTATTTCATTTGGCATTATGGTCTCAATGTGCATCCATTTTTCAACAGATGACTCAAGTTCATCCTTCCTTATGGCGGAACAGTGCTCCATTGTGTGAATACCCCATGTGCTTTATCCACTTATCTGCTGAGGGACATAAAGTTCGCTTCCAAGATCTAGCTATTACGGATTGTGCCGCTACAAACACGGGTGTGCATGGATCGCAGTAACTCCATGTCTTTAACTCTTTTGAGAAAATGCCTAATAGCTGGCTTGAATGGAACTTCTACTTCTAGTTTGTTGTATTTTTGTTTGTTGAGACAGGGTCTTGCTATGTAGTTCAGGCTGGCCCTGAACTTACTATGTAGCCCAGGCTGGCCTCGAACTCACGGCGATCCTCCTGCCTCAGCCTCCAGAGTGCTGGGCTTACAGGTGTGTGTCACCACGCCCAGCTCTACTGCTAGCTTGTGAGGATTCTCCATACTGATCTCCACAGTGGCTGCACTAGTTTACACTCCCACCAACAATGCAGAAGGATTTCTTCTCAAAGCCTCACCAGGACTTATTATTACTTGGTTTCTTTCTTTTTTTTTTTTTGTGGGTACCGAGGGTCGACCTCAGGACCTCGCGCGCCAGCAGGCGCCCGTGAGTGATATCACTGGCACTTTTTTTTGTATGTGGATTCCAGGAGTCAAACTCAGGACCTCGCACTTGCCAGGCAGGCACTTACGCCGCTGAGCCATCTCACCCGCCCCATATTACTTGGTTTCTTGATGAGGCCACTCTTCCCAGGGAAGGATGGAATCCCAGTGGAGCTGAGCTAGGTCAGCCCCTTTCCACGAGATCCCTCGGAGTAGCCTCAGGGCAGATGTCCACAGGGCCTGGGTTTCTCTGAACCAGCCCAGCCACACCACCTTCTCGCAGAAGGGTTATTTTCAGGTGTTCTGGAAATGGACTCCACTGACTGAACTCCCACACTTGCCTGACTATAAATATGAGGGGAAATTGGATCACCTAGGTGCTGACAGACTCCACGCATGCGTCAGGCAGCACTCTACAATGCACTGACACTCACTCCAGGACGGTTGGGGCAGCGCGGGTCGTGTCTCCTGCGCCTGCAAATGTCCAGGAACCCCTTGGAGAAGGTGAGGAAGGGGCCAAGTATCATGCACAAGACTATGGGGACACAAAGGTGCCCTGGACACTGTGACGCCAGGTGCTCCTCTGTCATGATGCCAGGCGTGGCCCAGCTCTAAGAACTAGATGCCAGCTACACAGGGACAGAGCAAAGCAGGCCCACTTGGGGACAAGGGGTCACAGGGAAGTGACTGTGCCCCAGCTGGCTGGGAGCGGCTGGGAAGATGGGGCTGCCCAAGACAGGGGCTGGGTGGGGGGTCTGTGGTGGCAGAGAGCAGGAGTATAGTAGCGAGGACACCCAGGACAGCCAGCAAGCAGAGGTGACCATAGGGCCAGGTCACTTAGGGCCACTGGACTCAGTCCCCCAAAAGCGTGGTGTTCAATTCCTCCCCAAGCCCAACAGACCTGGGTGATGGCCTCCCAGTAGAAACAGAAGGGGCTTGGTGGAACTGTTGGGGCTGTCATAAAATGCCACTTTGCTTTCTTGTGACACTCACTCTTGGAAGGCACCTGCCACACTGTGACAAAGCCCAGGCCACAAAGAGAGGCCACACCATGTTCCTGCTGGAGCCATTGGCCCAGCCTTTCAGGTGACCCTAGCTCCAGGTCTGCTGTCGCTGTGACTGTTTTTAGGCCACTGAGTTGGGGTCAGTTAGTCACACAGAGCCCTCCACAAATCACTGAGGACAGTAGGCAAATTAAAAAGATGCAACCCAAAGAATAAAGGCAGCTCAGAAAATCTCAGCCCAGTTTTGGAAGATGGCACTGCGCAGACAGTGACTGCAGTAGGACACAGGCTTGGAGAGGAGGTGCAGAGTCCCGAGCTCCCTCCATCTGCGCAGGAAGCAGGGTTACTCTCTGGACTGGGGTGCAGGAGGGACGGCTCACCACAGCACACACAGGGGCCCCTCCTCCCTGCCAGCCCTCCAGACAGGGTGACACAACACAGAAAGCAAATGTCCTCCGGGACAACCACTCTCAAACCGGGACTGGGAGCAGGTGGTTTTTCTGAGACCATCGCCTGACTGCCTCTCATATTCCCAGGACCTGGCCTCCCATAAAGAGCAAGAGCTGCTGCTCTAACGACTGACTCCAGCGTGGAAGAACCGGTGCTCAAGTCTCAGAACAACGATCAAGAGGCCCGGGACACTTCCTGTGACCCCGTGTTCCATAGCACATCAACCTTCCTTCCTCCTGAGAACAAGGGCCATGAATATGGGGTTTAGCCTCCCAAGTAACCCAGTGAGCCAGAGACTGAGTGTGACGGAGCAGGAGGTGGGCAGTGAAAAGTCTTTGAGGGCAGAAATCACTGTTGAGAAATGTGAGCCATGAGGCCTCAGAGAAGTCACCCTCCCTGGTTAAGCCTTTGCCTCTTCAGCTGCAGAAATGGGATAAGAGCATCCACTCCCAACGATTTTGGTGAGATTACGCAGGGTAATGTGTGAAGAGGGCTCAGCCTGGCACTCAGAGACCATGACGGTGCCAACACCAGAGGCTTTCAAGTTTATTTTACAGACATATCATGATGATACAAGTAATACAAAGCAGAAGCTAGTACAGAAAAATTGATACGAAGCCATGCTAGGTACTTCTGAAGGTGATCATTAAGCGTTCCCAGTCTGAGAATACAAAAGGCATCAGCAACTGCTCTGACTTACAGCTGAGGGAAACCCCAAGACCGACTGATGGGTTCTAGTGCTGGGGCTCAAACCCAGGGCCTGCACGTCCTAGGCAAGTGCTGCCGCTGAGCCACACTCCCCACCTGAAAGGCAATTATACCGGAAGAAACAGGACCCTTCCTAGTGAAATCTTTGGGCTGGGACTGTGGCTCAGTGGTAGAGCACTTGCTTAGCATGAGCAGGGCCCTGAGTCCTCCCACCCAGTATCTCCTTTCCTCCCCAGAAAGGTAAAATGTCTGCTTCACGATAGTAATTTGGAAAGTTTAGTGCATCTGCAACTACGGTTTAATCAAAGTTTGATTTGTATTGAATCAGCACTTCGACATTTTCTACTCAATCAACAACAGATGTAAAATAACCTTGGATGGCAAAGAAGCACATCCACACTGTGCTGCGTACTAACCCGAAACCACGTGATCCAGTTCCTGGCGGCAGCTCCCAGACAGGTCAGTGCTTCGCGGCAGCACAGTGTGGAAGTGCCATGAAAGCCACCCGGACGCAGGAGCGGCTGCCAGCGGCTGGAAACCCCAGGCCTGCACCCCAGCTCAGGGAAGCCATCCAGCCTCAGGCACTGCTGCAGGGAGAGGCACTCAACCCACTGCACACAGATTGTGGGGGCCCATGGGGATGAAGCACAGATCCACCCAGGGTTCCCCCCATACTACACCCAAGGGTGGATTCTGCTGGCTTGTCAATCCAGACAGCACTGTCCCTGGGGATCAACAATCTCCTGGCATGGCCAGAGCTCGAAAAAATACTAATCTAAAATGCATCTCAAGAGGTGAAGCCACAGTTTTGTTTTGTTCTGTTCCTCACACGTGCAGATGGGGTTCAGGCCTGGGGTGCACTGGATCTCCCATCAGAGCTAGCGTGGAGCTCATCCTGCCTGCAGCTGCTTGGAGCCCTGGGGCCTGGAGGTGCCCAACCACACCCAGGAAGAGCCCCTGCTTTTAATAGCCGGGAAAGCAATGGTGAAAGCTCTGTAAATGCACCTGCAGATGCTGATAAACAGAAACCTAGAGGAGAAACTATGGCTGGCACCAGTGAGCAGTGTGCCTTGTGTGACTGAATCCCGTCACCGGTTACAAAGCCACTCTAAGGCAGGAAGATCACAAGTTCGAGTTCAGCCTGGGCTACTTAGCTAGGGCTTGTCTCAAAATTAAAAATAAAAAAGGGCTGATGATGTGGCTCACCTGTAACCATCTGGGCCGCAGATCCTGCACCTCAGGCAAATGAAATTTAAGAGTCTTCATTCACAGAAAACTCTAATCACCCTAGCTGCTGTTTAGTAGTTTTTAAAAATCTAGTACAATTTTTAATGTTTCTTCCAAAACCTTACTGCTGTGAATTTTTACACGTCTAGAGGCACTATTTAGCATTAAAAACTTAATTTTTGACTTTTCAATGAAATTGAAAGGGAAGCAATACTCCCAAATTCATTCCTGGAAGCAAGCATTACCCTGATACCAAAACCAGAGAAGGACCCAACTAAGAAAGAGAACTACAGGCCAATCTCCCTAATGAACATAGATGCAAAAATCCTTAATAAGATACTGGCAAACAGAATCCAACAAATCATCAAGAAGATTATACACCATGACCAAGTTGGATTCATCCCTGGGATGCAGGGATGGTTCAACATACGTAAATCAATCAATGTAATACACCATATTAACAGAACCAAAGACAAAAATCACATGATCATCTCAATAGATGCAGAAAAAGCTTTTGACAAAGTCCAGCACCTTTTCATGATAAAAACCCTACAGAAAATTGGAATACAGGGTCTTTATCTCAATCTGGTAAAAGCTATCTATGACAAACCAACAGCCAATATTATACTAAATGGCCAAAAACTGAAAGCCTTCCCTCTAAAATCAGGAACAAGACAAGGATGTCCACTGTCCCCACTCTTATTCAACATAGTTCTGGAAACTTTAGCCAGAGCGATTAGACAAGAGAAAGAAATAAAAGGAATAATGATTGGAAAGGAAGAAGTTAAATTATCATTATTTGCAGATGACATGATACTCTACACAGAAGATCCCAAAAACTCCACTAAAAAACTGCTAGATTTAATAAGCAAATTCAGTAGTGTAGCTGGATACAAAGTCAATACTCAAAAGTCAATAGCCTTCCTGTACACAAATAACAAACTTACTGAAAGAGAAATTAGGGAAACAATACCTTTCACAATAACATCCAAAAAAATGAAATACCTAGGAATCAACCTCACGAAGGATGTAAAAGACCTCTATACTGAAAACTACAGTACTATGAAAAAGGAGATTGAAGAGGATATCAGAAAATGGAAAGATATCCCTTGCTCCTGGATAGGAAGAACCAATATAGTGAAAATGGCCATACTTCCAAAATTGTTATACAGATTTAATGCAATTCCAATCAAAATTCCAACAGCATATCTCACAGAATTAGAGAAAACAATCCTAAAATTCATTTGGAATCAGAAGAGACCTAGAATAGCAAAGGCAATTCTGGGCAATAAAGGCAAGGCAGGGGGCATCACAATCCCTGACTTGAAATTATACTATAAAGCTACTCTGGTAAAAACAGTGTGGTACTGGCAAAAAAACAGACCTGAAGATTAATGGAACAGATTAGAAGATGCTGAAACAACCCCAGACATACTAAGCCACCTTATCTTTGACAAAGGTGCCAAACACATTCGCTGGAAGAAAGATAGCCTCTTTAATAAATGGTGCTGGAAAAACTGGCTCTACACATGCCGAAGATTAAAACTAGATCCATATCTTTCACCATGCACTAAACTAAATTCAAAATGGATCAGAGATCTAAATATTAAAACAGAAACATTAAATCTGCTGGAAGGTAGGATAGGTAAAACCCTTGGAGACATTGGTGTAGGCAAAGACTTTATGAATAAAAACTCAACCGCACGGGAACTATCCCAAAGAATCAATAACTGGGATCTCATCTTATTAAAAAGCTTTTGCA
Organism: Erethizon dorsatum; assembly: GCA_028451465.1. NCBI lineage: Eukaryota > Metazoa > Chordata > Mammalia > Rodentia > Erethizontidae > Erethizon > Erethizon dorsatum. Next base: position 36,342,218 of record CM051831.1, read on the forward strand.
CAGCAAGAGAAACCACCAACAGAGTGAAGAGACAACCCACAATGTGGGAAAAAATGTTTGCCAGCTGTTCCTCAGACAAAGGATTACTATCGAGAACATATAAAGAACTCAAAAAAATCAGACCTCCCAAATTTAAAGACCCACTCCAAAAATGGGCATCTGAGATGAATACACATTTCTCAGATGAAGAAATACTAATGGCAAATAAATATACAAAAAAATGTGCAACATCACTAGTCATTCGAGAGATGCAAATTAAAACAACACTGAGATACCATCTCACCCCAGAAAGAATGGCTACTATTAAGAAATCAACTAATAACAAATGCTGGAGGGGCTGTGGGGAAAAAGGAACCCTTCTTCACTGTTGGTGGGAGTGTCGACTGGTACAGCCACTGTGGAAGTCAGTGTGGAGATTCCTCAGAAAACTAGGGTTGGAGGTCCCATTTGACCCAGCTATTCCCCTTCTGGGCATCTTCCCAGAAGAATTAAAAACATCGTACCACAGCGATATATGTGCACCCATGTTTATAGCAGCACAATTTGTAATAGCCAGATCTTGGAAACAACCCAAATGCCCATCAACTGAGGAATGGATAAGAAAGATGTGGTATTTTTATACAATGGAGTACTATTCAGCCATAAAGAAGGATAAACTGGAGACTTTTATAGGTAAATGGATGCAACTCGAGAAAATACTCATAAGTGAAATAAACCAGAAGCACATGTGTAAGCATCGTATTATCTCTCTAGTATGAGAAACTGAAAGAGTAAATAAGATCCAAAATGTACAATAGATATGGTGAACCAAAAAGAAACTGGTCAAAAGGAAAGAGAGACTGGAATAGGGAAAAGAAAGAAGGGAAAGGGAAAAAAACAATTGTATATATATATATATATATATATATATATATATATATATATATAAGATGGTTAAGATAGATACACTACCATTTTTACTTAGTTCATTGAAGAGTAAGGTTTGTGCCAATAACGTTTGGACAATTGAATGCTAATGTCTGGTGTCCTGAATAACTAACTTAAAAATAGTAATACGTAATGTATTAACCATTGTTACCCTCCTATTATGTTGGTTTGAAAATTTGTTCTTCTTTTGATTTGTTTTGTTTTTTTTCTTCTCTTTAAAAAAAAAAAAAAAAAAAAAAAAATTTAATTTTTGAAAAGGTACACAGCAAAGCAACTGGATTCGCCCTGAAGATACTGTCACCTATGCAGCACCTGGCCTTATACCCCGCCCCTCACTCTCATCCTCCAGCCCCTCCGGGGGGCTTCCAGCTTGGCGGGGCCCTTGGCAGGGCAGGGAACCGGTGTAAAGAACACTGGCGAATACTCAAAGCGTAGTCAGCATTTATTCGCACAACCCAGGGAAGTGCAAGAAAAAAACCCCTGCGAACGAACATTCCCGACCAGCCATACAACCATGTTTCACCGCGCCCCGTACCCCCGACATCGGACCCCTACACCGGCGCCGCACCCGGAAAAGGGAGACCCCTACTCCTCGATTCCCCACACCACGCACATGCTGCACCCAAAGAGGGAGACCACCGATTCCAATTCCCGATCCCTCTCACCTTGAGCTGGAAGACCCTGACTCCAGCTCTCCCGCCCCTAGGGGGACCCCTAACCGCCCACGTGCCGAGGGGTGGACCCCGACTCCCCCCCAGGTGGCAGTTCTTCCACCAGAAGGACCTCGACCCCCGACCCCCACCCCGAGTAAGGGACCCCGATCCTGAGCCCCGAAAAGAGGACCCCCGAACCTGTCCCCTCCCCTAAGAGGGAATCCCGACCCGGATCCCGCGCCTGAGGAGGGACTCGGAACCATATCCCAGCCGCGAGGAGGGAACCGACTCGACTGGCGCCCGCGCTCACACGCCCGCCCGGCGGCCGCGGACCGGGAGGAGCGACGCGGTGTCCGCGCGCGCGCGGCCAATCGCAAGCCGCCCCCCCCGTCGGGCGTCGGGAAGAGGAAGCGCCGCAGTCGCCCTCCTCCTCAGCGCGCGGCGGCGGCGGTCGGCGTCACGAACTCTGACCCTCGCGACAACCCGCGCCCCCGCCACCGTCCGGTCCCACGCGCCGGGGCGCCGAGCCGCACACCTGGGCCCCGCCCTCAGGCCGCGCCGGGCCGAGCCCCCACGTAAGCGGCGCCCCACCCGGCAGCGGCCCGGCCGCCCCGCGCCCTCCGCCATCGGGCCGCGAGCCGCTCACGAAGGAGCGCCTCGCCTTGCGCCTGGCCCGCCGCCAGGCAGCCATCTTGCTGCGTGGAGGCACCGCGGCCTCCACCTTGCCTGCCGCGGCTCGCTCGTCCCGCGCGCCCTCGCTGCTCACCGCGCCCTCGGCCCTGATCCGGGCCCTCCAGAAGAGAGGGAGGAGGGGAGGGGGACGGCGGGAGCGGGTCGTGGCCGTCTGAGCGACGTCTGCGCTGGCCAATGGGGGCCCAGGGAGGAGGGCCGGGCCCGCGGCACCGCCTCCCGGGCTCTGCTGATTGGCTCTGGCGGAGGGGCGGGGCCCCCGGGCTCAGAGGCCGGGAGGGAGCTAGGACCTGGGGGAACTCGGCCGGCGTTAGCAGAGGGCAGGGGCAGGGAGGGAGGACCCGGGAGGGGAGGCGCGGGCCAGACCGAGCGTGCGTGTGGGCGTCGTGCTAGTGAGCTGCACGGGGCCAAGGCGCCCAGGCCGGGAGGAAGGTTTGTGTCTGGGTGGGAAGGGACGTTTCCCGCTTTTCCTGCTGTTCTCCGGCCCGTGTGACTGGGACAGCGCCCCAGTTCGGTAGAAACAGAAAGCAGAGAGCCAAGGAAACCCAGCTGTCCGTGACGGTCCCAGTAGTCACTTTGCGAGGCCAGACCCTGCTGCCCAGATCCCCAAACGCGTAGGTGGGATTGAGTTGCTGTCGTATAGACATCCACAGGCATCCACACATGCATACACGCAGACACACGCGTGCATGCGCATATGCATATACGAATGCGTGTCTGCAGTTATGCACAGACACGTGCGGGCACACAGGCATGCATACACATGTACATGCATGACTATGTGTGCACAAGGGAAGTAACTGTGACAGTGCTCATAGTGCTGTGGTTAACCCTGGACATCTCTTTTAACAGTGTGATTTTGGGTAGGTGACAACGTTTCAGAGCCTTGGTGTCCTCATCTGGACAGTTCCCTAGAATGGAGGCTCAAGTCTAAGTAGAAGCACCTCACACGGGGAAAGTACCCAGTAAAACCTGGGGTTGGTGTCCTGAAGCACATGTCTCCTAGCCACTGCGCTCCTTTAGGAATGGGAACGATGACATTTTTAGGCAGTGCGTTGGAACACTGGGATTTGACCCTTCCGTTTTCAGCTACTCGACAGCCGGTCCAAAAGTGTATTTAGGACACAGTACTACTTTGGAGGCCGAGGTGAGAGGAGCACGAGTTGGAGGACAGCCTGGATGGCATGAGACCCTGTCTCAAAAAGAGAAAAACACACGTGGAGGAAATAATACGTGCGGTGCTTTGTGTGAGTGCTTGCGGTTTGCAGGACTCACGTGCAGACGTGACATCCATGCCCCACCAGGACCAGGAGTCGGCAGAGGCCCTTTCCTGCTCCCCACTGAAACCATTCCCAAGGTTGCCGTGGTTTTCCTACCCTGCTGACCCACATCAGTGTCCTTGCCAGTGTGGCTTGCCTCGCACCCCAGGCTGTCCCCCTCTGGGCCTCACCTAGAAGAGCCGCTATTTGCTCCCCACCTGTCTTGCCTATCTTGCCTCCCTTCCTCGGAGACCTCCCTCATCTCCACTGCCAGTCGGAATTGGAGGTCTTGGTCGATGCTGTGCCTGCTTCACTCTGCAACCTTCGGCTCACTGAGTAACCACACGTCCTGTGTGGGACTGATGAGGCAGGGAAAATTTTGCTCACCCTATGTATGCAGCGCTCCGCAGAGTGCCTGGCACCGCTGTTGACAGCAGGTGATGTCGCTGGTAACAGTCGCTGCCCGTTCTCTGGGTCTTTCTATATGGTACAGGTGCTGGTCCGGCAGGGCAGCAGCACTGTCCTACCGGGAGATGTAACTATGGACGAGAGGACCCATTTGTATCCTTATTTTCCCCACTTATATGCTGATTTATTTTTTTAAGGCAAGAAAATGATAATTTGTTAACTGAATTATAGATTTAATTACACAAAAGTTAATAGGTTCATATGTGAAAAATAGCCCAAACATCATCGTGTCTTTTAGTTTATCTGGAGAAACAAAGCACAAAGCTAACATGAATTTCTTGAAATAAAAAATTCTCATCTTCGTTCCTCTTGTCACAGGGGATCAGAGAACAGGAAGAAGCTGTTGTGGGGTATCAGGGAGCCAGAGCTGAAAGTCTCTGTAGCCATTAATAGCAAATTCTTATCTTGCCAAAAATAAATTGATTCATGCAGTGAGATTATTGAAAATCACCTTTTAATTGCTTTACTAGAGTTAAAAGATTTTGCAAAGTATATGTATGTCAAGCTTCCACTGGAAAGTCTGGTAAATAGAGCATTTTTATTGTCTTATTTTACATCATACAGATGTTTAAATAAAATGGCTCACGGTATTTTAAAAGACAACAGCAGTCAGTTTTATTTCATTCTTTATTCATTTTTGGGTGTTTCTTTTCTCTCCTTTGCAAAGGTGTTATTTGTTCAACACTTGATTCCTTGAACTAATTAGGGGAACCAAAAAACTGGTAGTTTAATGAAAAAGGTTTATATTGTCATACCATTAAATTACATATTTATTGTTTTCAGTCATTGTGTTTTTGTGACCTTGAAATTTTGTTGTTGTGGTTATGCCTGTATAGAGAGAGGACCCTTGAGACAAGGTCTTGCTATGTCACCCAGACTGGCCTCAACTCCTGGGCTCTGGGGCGTCTTCTGCCTCAGCCTCCCCAGCAACTCAGGCTACAGGCTCTTGGTGGGCAGTTTTTCATGCTTGTCTTCAAGGAGTCAAGTGTGGCGTGAGGGAGACACAGAAACTTGAGTCACTTCCCGTGACCTGGGGAGGGGAGATTCCCGCTGAGACTGGGGCTGGGGTAGGACCCACTCGTAAGACCAGGGCAGTGAGTGTGTGTGGTGCTGCTGCCTGAATGTCCCTGCACATGAGCCCTGCTTGGGACATGTGTTTGGGCGCCTGCGTGGGGTTCTTTGGGCCCAGGGCACCACCTAGAGGGAGCACACATGTCACCTTACCAAATGGCACCACAGGGGACATCATTGACAAGGCCTAAGGTCGCCCAGCCACACCTGTCATGCAGAACTCCCCTGCCAGCCTGTAGTGCTCCTGGCTTTTGTTTAAGTAGTACCAACTTTCCCTCGTGTGTGGTCATCGTCTTTGACCCAGTGGGCACTTGGAGGGCCGTCGTCCGCATGCTGTGAGACACACATTTTTTCTATTCATTGGTGACCCAGCTCACCTGGAGGCTGAGATCCTCTACCATTTCCTCCCCTTGCCCCTGTCGCCTGTCACCTACGACCACCCCGGGTAGCCCGTCCTCTCTGCAGATGCCCGGAGTGTTGGCGTCTCAAGCAGCAGGGCTCTGTACCTAAAGCAGGGCTGCCGGAGAGCAGTGGCTCAAGGAGCATAGCTCAGTGACACGAGGGGGGCGTGGCACGCGCGTTCTTTACAGAGGCAGCAAAAATAGCTTCAGACCCTGGGAGATGGTGTGAGAATGGGGGGTGCGCTGTTAGGGACAGGAAGGGACAGATTGGTTCCAACCTTAACTGTCCCTTCTGATATGTCCCAGACTCTAGTGGCCTCTGCTGATGTGGGTCCTCCCCAGAGGCAAAACATGCTTTTAGGGCCAATAAGTCCCTTTCCCGGGTCAGAGGCGACCTAAAGTCCTTTGCTCCAAACCCCAGCTCCTACTCCTGAGGTGGCGTGTGGACAGAGAGGAGTTGGTTCCGAGATTCCAGGTGGAGGCAGCACGGCCTGACTCCCCGTGTCCGGTCAGCATGAGGGGAGAGAGGTCAGGGCCTGGAGAGGAGGCGGCTGGGCACAAACAGGAGGTGCCCCCTTCCTTGCCTTCATTGTTCTCATAGTAATAAGAAACGTTCAGGAAATGAAACATTTCCTGCCTGGCTGCCCATGCATGCCCAAAAACTCCCCTCGGTGCCCACTGTGCTCCTACGAGGCAGGCAGATCTCCTCTGAGAAGGCTGCACCCCTGAGCCCAGGTGGCCCTGAGGAGTCACGCAGCCCACAGGTGTCAGGGGCGGTCACTCTGCGTTTTCCGTAGGATGTTTCAGAAATGCTATTTGTCCCTTATTTCCCCCAACTGCTTCTGTGACAACACATCTTTTTCTTGGGCTAATGAATTCCCTTGGGATTATTGAAAACATTTCCTCATTTTACCAAAGCTAAAAGCAGATGTCAAAGAGTGTACGTCAGTCCTCAGCAGAGAAAGGTGGTGATTAGAATGTGTTTGTTGACTTATTTAATCCAAGGTTTTTAAGAAATAAAATGTAAATTTGTGATGCACATTTATTTTCTGAAGAAGCACAAGATGGTAGAGCGTGTGCTTGGTATGCGCAAAGCCTGGGCTTCAGTCCCCAGCACCAAACACAACTGAAAGCGGAAGGAAAATCTCCAAACCCAGGAGCGGCAGCAGCGCACCTCAGGCGTGGTCAGGCATGCTCACGGCGCACTGTGCGAGCTGGCGTTAGACACTGAGCGTCCCTCGGCTGGGAAGGGTGTGCACCAGGGTGAAGGCATGCAGTGCCGTACCCGGTAACGAGAACAGGCGGTGATTCCTGGCCTTCACGGAGTAACACGCAAAAAGTGGTGTTACCCGTAGCTCCGGGAAAGCCACACCAACCCATGGTGACGGGAGGGGAGAAAGGGAGCGAACGGCAGGCGCTTCCACTCCTATTCAGGAGCGTTTACAGAGTCTCCAGCCAGTGAACGCGCATCACACTCTAGTTTGTACACTTTGGTATTTGCATACTGTGGCTCAGCACGGTTACTGTGTAGGTAAAGTTTTAAGGAAAAAGTGTCTGATTTCCTAATAAACTGTCACCTTACCATGGTGGACCTGGGTCAGAAGTTTCTGTCTACAAGTCGAGAGGTTTGGGTTGGAACGCCAGCCCTATCCTTCCTAGTTGGGTGGCCTTGAACAGCTGATTGCCCATGCATCTCGCGTTTTTCTTTCTGCATGGGTGGAATGCATGTGCCCTACTGGCAGCTGTGCTGGGTTTGATAGTGGGCACGTTGAAGGGTGAGGAACCTTGCCGGCTTTCTCCACCCATCCACCTGACTCACGCTAACAGAAGAGAAAAATCCACCTCACATGTGGGCCGAGGAGGGTGGGAAATCACCCACAGGTCCTGCGGTGGCCAGCAGGAAGCCTGTCCTGGGAGCACGGAAGTGCCCTGTCTTCGGAGCACTCGCCAACCTGCATGCAGCCCCGCCCCTGCCACCCTGTGGCTCTGAACGCGGGAGAACCAAGGTTCTGACCTCAGAGCATCCATCCCAGGGCCTCGTTCCTGCTGATGGACATTTGTGCTGGACCTGCCGGTTGATCCCATGTCCCAATGTCAAGTCTTGAGCTGGGGCTTTGGGCTGGGCTGTGTATTTCTCAAATTTCTTTCTCTCCCAGGTGTCTGGGTTCTCTAGATTTTATCTTCCCTTGAGTATATGAGGACTTCTCACCATGACAGCATAAACGCCTTATCACGAATGCTTTCCACACACCAAGATGTTCTGTATTCGGTAATTTATTTTTAAGTCTATGAGACTTTACCCTAATTCAGCGTTTTTGTCGCATGCAGCTGTGCTGTTTAATAAATTGGCATCCATATAACATGTGCCCACGCGTGTGCATGTGCACACACATGCACACACACACACAGTTAAATCTCACCTGGCCATAGGGCAGAGTGAGGCGCTGTTCTTAATCACATGCACCTCGTACACTGAGCTGCTGCTGCCTTCAGAGCTTTCTGAGAAAGTAAAAGTGCCATCAGCTTAACCAGTAGTTGCTGTCACTCGTTGCCTGTGTCACCAGCACAGCCCTCCCAGTCACCTCATTGCCCAGTCACCTCATCACCAGGGAGGTCAGCTCAGTGTCTCAGCCTCAGACCACAGGGCACTTGTGTTTTTTGAGACAGGGTCTCGCTGTGTAGCCCAGGCTGGCCTCGACCTCACAGCAATCCTCCTGCCTCAGCATTCTGAGTACTGAGATTACAGGCATGCACCACCACTCCTGGTGAATGTTGTCTTTAAAAGCTTTATTTCTGAAGCTGGATTTGATGGCGCATCCTGTAATCCCAGCACTCAGGAGGCTGAGTCAGGAGGACCTGGAGTTTGAGCCCAACCTGGCCTACATCAAGGCCAGCCTGGACTACATAGTCAAAACAAAACAAAACAAAACAAAACAAAATGCTTTATTTCTGTAGTTCATAATATCAAAATTATATGTGCTGGTGAATATAGCTTTCCAAATTACATGTAGACACATCTTACTGCTCCTACAGCTCCCTGTTCCTAGGGAGCAGCCCTTCCCAGCCCTCTGCCTCACCTAAGCCCCTTGTGGCGTCTTCTTCCTGTAGCACCACACAGTGGGGACAGGCTCAGCCCCTGGGCACTCCTGTTCTGGGTTAAACCCACCCTTGCAATGCCACCCGTCACCTGAGGGGCTGTTTTACTTCCTGTGATGTGTACTGGAAGAAGCAGCCTCTGTTTTCTGTTGAGGTTAGGGTATGGCTTATGACAGTTTCCAAAGTCACCCAGGGGGAAGATGGTTTCTGAAGCCACCTTGTCTGCTGCAACTAGACCTGAACCTTTGCATCACACAAGCTTTGCAGTATGGAGGTTCTCTGAGCTGCTCTCACTCTCGCTCTGTCTCTGCCTGTTTTTCCAGAAGGTGCCCATTCGTCCTTGCTCATTTTTCAGCAATTTCCAGAGCTGTTAATGACGACATCTGGCACTCATCAGCATTGACTTCGAGAATTGCAGTAGCTCCAACGTGCACAGAAAGGGGTCATTCAGTCCCGGTGTGCAAATGAAGGCATTGGAGATGGTCCAGGAAGAGGTGCCAGGACTTGTCATAAATCTCTGTGATGACATATGTGGTCACAAGCTGGGCATGGTAGAGCACACCTGTAATCCCAGCACTCGGGAGACTGAGGCAGGAAGATCGCTGTGAGTTCAAGGCCAGCCTGGGCTACATAAGTGAGACCTTTTCTCAAAAAACAAACAAACAAGGATACATGGTGACAAACATAAGCTACGCAGGACAGGAGTGGGATAGCATCGGGAACTGACTGTGTCCACACCAACAAGGAGACCTGATTGTTGCACAGATGAGACTGTGGATCAGTGAGGAAAAGAAGAGGTGGTGGGGCATAGTGGAGAAAAGTTAGAGCTTTACTCATCAAGCGGAAGCATGGATTGCAGACCTAAGTGCAGCAGATTGAGGACTTCCATGAGGGGCAAGACTCTTAACACAAGAAAATATATTTATAGGCCTAGGATAGGATAGAATTTCCCTAAAAGAAAATATTGATAAATTCAGCATCATTATCATTGTTTTTTCATCAAAAGGCACCTTGAAAGGAAGTAGATGGATGAGCCATGGAATGGAAGATTTATAACATAAAATTGGCAACATCGTGTCCAGAATACTTAGCGTTTCTGCTCTAAGCAGGCTGATACTGCCCCTGTGACCTGATGTCTTAAGTCACTGGCCCTTAGGATTGTGGTGGGCCCAAGGTCCCTCCTGAGGGGGAGGGCTCTGCAGTTTAAAGTGAATCATTACAGTGAGCTTTCCGAGCTCCTGCCCCACCATGAGCTCAGCATTCATCTGTAAAATCTACTTCAACTCAGAATTCAAAGCTACTCCTTGAAGGGAAACCCAATGGAAAGAAAGATATGCCTTTCCAGGTGCAGTTATTTCTATATTATTCAATATTGCCATGATACTATTTCTGTAATATTAAAATTTACATATTACATGAACTTCAGTAGCAGAAGCACTGGTACCATCTAAAAGATATGGTTAGCCCGGGTGCAAGTTTGGATTTTAACTGTTGGGGCGTAATACCTGTTGATACCCACTTGATTCCTTAGAGAGTTGTATTTTTGTTTTTTGTTTCAAGGAAGATGAGAATACGACTTTTCATACACAGTAATTGTGTTAGCTTTTCTGGTACATTTGAGGTGATACTTTTTCCTTCCTTTTCTACTAGGAGAAACCAAACTATAGCAAGAGGAAGAGGCCAAAGTGTTTTTCTGTGTTTTGTTTTTGTTTTAAAACAAAAATTAAAACTTGTGACTATGTGTTAACAAAATAAATAGGCTGGTGGGGTGTCTTGGTGGTAGAATGTGTGCTTAGTGTATGGAAGGCTCTGGGTTCAAAACACCAAAACGCCAGCACCAAAACAAACAAAAGGAAAACCAGAGTGGAGAGAAGCAGCAGAGCACCAGCTCCCCGGGTCGGGCCTGACAGAGTTCCGTGGCAGTGAGTCGTGCTGAGCGCCGCCGTGGAGTGGTTGGCTCGGCCCTGTGTAGGTCCGGGCTCCTCAAAGGCAGGCCCCCATTACTGTGCGTCAGTCGGTCCTGCGCCCCGGTTTCCTCTCTGCTCACTTTGGTGGTACAGTAATCTGAGGAGATTACAGCCGCAGTGGCTCCCCAATCATGGGTGGGGTGCTGCAGGAAAGCTTCAACACTCCCAGCAGGATTGGTAGGGCATGCTTTTGTGTAGGACGTCGCTGGCCTCCAGCAGCTGCCTATATGTACCCCAAGTGTGCTGCACACGCCTGGTGCTGCTTGCTAGGTCTGTCAGATCCTGGAAATGCATTGTACCTGAGTCACCCCACCTTGTTCCCCACAGATGCCCTGGTCCTGCTTACGGGACAAGCTCGGGGCTGCTCCAGAGCTGCCTTGGGGCAAGACATTGGCAGTGCCTGAACTTGGGCAGCCCTGACCGTGGGCCAGCACACGCTTTGGTCTTTACAGGATCTTCCTCAGCCTTTACAAATGATGGTGTCAAGTCTGTTTTTTCTATAGAAAGCTGAATTCTCTGGTTTTTTTATGCAGATACTGGGAGTCGAACTCAGGACCTCGCAGTTGCCAGGCAGGTGCTTATGCCACTGAGCTATATCACCGGCCCTCTGGTTTTTGAATTATTGAGGATTTAAAATATAATTTTTTTGTGTGTGTGTGGGTACCGGGGGGTCGACCTCAGGACCTCGCGCGCCAGCAGGCGCCCGTGCCGCTGAGCGATATCACCGGCCCCTTTTTCGTATGTGGGTTCCGGGAGTTGAACTCGGGCCCTCGCGCTTGCCGGGCAGGCGCTTAAGCCACTGAGCCATCTCACCGGCCCTTAAAATATAAATTAACAATGTTCTTTTTTTTTTTTTTTTTGCAGTACTGGGGAGCCAACCTAGGGCCTTCACACTGAGCTACATCCTCATCCCTTTTTTAAATTTTGTTTTTATTGAGAGAGGGGCTTGCTGAGTTGCTCAGGTGGGGCTGAAACTTGTGAGAGCTTGTCTGGAGATTCTAGCAGGGGAGCGCAGCTACTCCTGTACTCTTGACCGAGGAAACCCCCTCTTATCGGGGGTGGTCGTCCTCTTCAACCAAGTACGCAGCTTTGGGAGGGTCGCACACGGAGCATTGAGAGAGGAAGGGGATACCTGCTTAGCCAGCCAGATCAGCTGAATCAACCCTGGCGATCACTGGGGTGACAGATGTTGCAGCCAGGTCGCCCTCACATCCTGGGCTCCAAATTGTGATCCTCCTACCTCAGCCTCCCAGAGTGCTTCAATGACAGGCGTGTGCCACCGTGCCTGGCTGGGTGTGATGCACTTGTCAGCACACTTGCCACGAGGTGTCTTTCTGTGTGGTGACCGTGTTTACCTTCGCCCTGAGGTAAGGTGTGTTAGTGGGGGCAGGGCCGTGCTTCTCACATTGCCGCAGGTAACAGGAGTGTGTTGATGATAGCAATCTAGTGCCTGCTGCATAGTCAACCTCACCAGGTGGCTGCCTCCTACAGCATACAGTGGCAGGGAGCTTTCCAGAAAGCTCTGTGTCATCCCACCTCTCTGAGACCGGATAACAAAACTGCCGAGTTCAGGGAAAGTTTTGCTTCCAAATTGCAATGTTCCTACAGATTCATTCTGCTGCTGGTCATGGAAGAAGCCCACTCAGCTTGTCCAGATAGCTTGGCCCGCACAGGCTCTGTCGTCAGTGGCAGGCACAGTCCATGGGACGGGTTCTGGTGAGTGATATTTTCCGCCTGGCCTCTCCTCACTTGATGGATGTTGCTGCATCTTTCCGACCAGGTCCTCTGATGGTCTTGCATCTCTGTGGCTGCCCATGTGGAGGGGCTGATTCAGCACAGAGGGGGTGAGTGGCGGTTGGCACCATGCTAGTGGAAGGAGAGAGCAGCGCGCTAGCTTTGGTGTTTCAGCTGCTCCCAGAGGCCGGAGGCCTGCATAGGGCCCAGAGCCAGAGTAGGAGGCTGCTGTAGGGACAGGATCAAAACGAGAGGCGTGTTCATTGATGAGAACATCTCTTGCAAGAGCACGGTGGCTGCCTATGATAGGGTGACTCAGAATGTCACCTCGTGGCACAGGCGAGCAGAACCTGGTTCTTTACTGCAGGTCCAGTTTTAACTCTTGGCTCCATCTGAGTTTCTCGCATACTCAGGGCATTGCAAGTGCTATGCAATCAGCTGTCTTTGGCCATCTGCCACCTCCCTGGTGCTGAGACACTCAGGGGTAAAGAGCAGGTATGCATGTGGGGAAGTAGGACTTCAAGCCAGCTGGGTGACCCTGGAGCCAGCCTTGAGCGACAAGCGTTTGCCTTTGGGCCCAGGTGGTAGTGGCCCAAGGCCAAAACTTGTGAAAGGGTGGAGGCTTAACTAGCTGTGGGGACAGCAAAGGTGGAGGGAGGGCTCAGGGGCTGGTCCTTCAGTCCAGTGCAGCGTGACCTGTCACCATCGCGAATGCACGTGCGAGTTGCTCAAGTCTGTGCTAACGCCTCTCTTCCTTGGTGCTGGGATGCTGGGCTCCTTGCTTTTGAGCTTTGGGCCCTCACCTTCCCTGTAGTGCAAGTTCCCTGAGGGCTGAATCTATACTGCGTGACCCACATTGGTCAGACCCAACCCTGTGCTGAAGGACTGGTTTGACAAGATTCCTGCTCTTGAAAAGCAAGGCAGCCATTTCTGGGAAACCTTGTATTTCCACACAGAAAGAACAACAGAGCTTATAGAAAAAATAGGGTTTAAAGTAAACCACAGAGCTAACAAAATAATAACTTTAATAATAAGATGTGTTAACACTAATAAAGCATTAAATACGGGTTTACAGTGATGTGTACCCATGTTTATAATAGCACAACTTGTACCCACAGCTGAATCTTGGAAGCAGCCTATATGTCCATCAGCAGATGAATGGATAAACAAAATGTGGTATTTACACACTTTGGAGTACTGCTCTGCCATAAAGAAGGGTAAACAAGACTCCGGAAGCTGGGGCTGTGAGTCCAAGGCCAGCCTAGACTACATAGAGAGACCCTACGTTGAGTGGAGTGGGCCAAAATTAGTCCAGGTTTTTGTGTACGATAAGTGAAGAATTGCCAGGCATTCACCTCTAGTATGTGGTAAGTAGCTGGAGGGATGGTAGCAGCAGGAACAGGCAGAAAGGTAAAGGGAAAAGAGAAGCAAAAGAGAAAAGGTAAAAAAAAGCAAAAGGGCAAAGGGAAAAAAAGAGGGCTCAATAACTCAGGCTCCCAGTATTTATAGGGTCAGACACCTCTGATTCCAGGTGCCTCCCGCTGTCTCGCTCACTGCTGTCAATAATCTGCTGCTGTCTCTGGCATCGCAGCCTCCTAAGCTTTAACTTGGATAATCATTAGGGTGGTGGTGTGTTTAGTGTTGAATGGAGAGAATTGAGGTGGTTCACACAACTTCCCTGTTTTAGGATATGGATAATCATTTGGGTGGTGTGGTGTTTACAGTTGAACACAGGGAAGGGAGTGACTCATTCAGCTCCTTTTCCAAAACAAAACAAAGCAAAACAAAACAAAACAAAGAGCGGTAAACAGCAAGGCAACAAGTCATCCTTTCCAAAATTCAGAGTACAGACAATGAAAAATAACAATTTGGGGAAGGAAAGGAACGAGGTGGATTCCTGGGACCCAGGAAGGACCTAAAGGGAAAATTGGAGCCTACAGAGACATTGAAGAGACAGACCTCAACACAGCAAAAGGACGGGGCAATCTGCACTTTCTCCCTGGCTCCTGGCTCATGGTATGAGAAAGGAAGATTGAATCTATGGAGACACAGTGAAAGTGGGTGACTCCAGAAACCTGAAGGGAGAAATGCGCCAATGGAACAGAGCAGTGGGTGCTGTGTGCTACAACAGCTGTTGTGTGACTCCAGACCAAGTGACTGCCATGTCCCCTGGGGAGAGTGCTTGGTCAGATGCCATTTTAGGGAGGGGCCAACTGAGCCTGGGACTTAGAGCAGCCATGGGTCAGCTTCATCTTTGGGCTCCCAGTGTTAAACCACCACAGTGACTGGGTAAGATGAAGCTGGAGGACCTCGTCAAGAACCTCTGAGGTGAGCAGTCCACACATGCTGGCCCTTACTGTGGCCAAGCTCCTGGGGCTGCAGGAACCAAAGGTTTGCGAGATGGAGCTCCACCCCCAGAACCCTGCACACTGTCCCAGAGGTGCTCAGCCTTGGGGACAGGCACCTGTCTCTGGGTTGAGACACCTCGCTGCAGGGGAAGTTGTTCTAGTCAGGGTTTGCAGGGGAAACAGTACAATACATAACACATAATTTATAGGATTATTTTATAATAGTCACCCAAAGAGTCATATACAAAAGAGTGCAGGAAATCTGTCCACAAAGACCCAAAGAATCCAGCTGAGGGCCTGGATCCCACAGCAATGTCCTGCATGAGTCCAGCTGGAGACCCAGAGCCCATGGCAATGCCCCCCATGAATCCAACTGGAGGCCCAGAGCCCACAACCTTTCATGCAACTCTGTTTCACAGATCTGTGCTCGGAAGGCCCAAAGGTCAGTGGTGGAAGCTAGAAAGTCTGTGCCAGCAGGATGAAGGATCTGTGCCAGCAGGCTGAGGGATCTGCACCGGAGCCAGGAAGCGACACTCAAAGTAAGGCAGAGCTCCCTCAAAAAGTACCACAGCCATCCTCAGCAACAACGAGGTCCCGAGCTCCTCCAACAACGAGAACAGCCAGGTTCCCATCAGGAAAGCCAGCGTAACAAGCTCCTCCAGGAGAACCAACAGCACCACCTCTTCCTCTCCAGTTCTCCTTTTTATGTTGTTGGCAACAATCCTCAGGTGGGCCCTCCACACCCAGCACCATGCTGATTCGCTTCAGCTGGGTGTTACAAGTTGACCACCAGTTGTCAGTCCACCACAGAAGTGATGATTAGTTTGTGCTCCAAGGGTGAAGCTGACTTGCCTCTCCTTCGGGTCTTTCCACCTGATGGGTGCATCTGAAAGGGAATCCACTCTTGGCATTGTAGACAGAAGCCCAGTAGCATGCCACGAGGAGAAGGTGATTAATAAATAAGGTGCCCGCAGTGACAGGAAGCAGTGCTGTTGGACTCTAGCCACACTGCCTGCCTCTGGCCCCCCTCCCCACCTGTGGGGAGATGACCATTGAGGAGGCCAGCAAGAGGCAAGGCCTGCTACTGCCATAAGAGGGCAGTAGGGGGACAGGCAGGGCAAAGAGGGATTGTGTCCCTGTCCCTGGGAAATTCCCACTGCAGAGCCACGGGTGGGTTTTAGGGACACCAGTCTAGGTCCCTCTGGAAATGGCATCGTGCTGTGTGAAAAGGGAGCAAAGCTGGTAGGAATCACACCCCACTTCAGCTTGTTGAGCTCCTCCAATGCCCAGCCTGCTCCTTTGCCTGTACCTGTGACAGCACTGTCACCCTGTCTCCTTGGGCAGGAGGACCCTATTGGGCAGTGCCTACTCCTCCCAACCTTCCTGCTGGGGCTTAAGGGTGCCCTCATGCACCACCTGCTGGTGGGCCCGCCTTAGAAGGATGGGTAAGGGAACCCCTAGATGTTTTCCCACAGAGGAGAATAGTGGCCAGGAGCTGGCTGCAGAACTTGGCTCCAAGGCCTGAGTGGGGTGGGACATGGCCTGGGGTCCCCACTGCACTCCCAGGAAACCCCACTCCAGGAAAGAGTGAGGGAGCTGAGAGCCTTGGATGGTGCACATGGTGAAGCTGCCCAGGGTCCTCTGAGCACTGGGCCTCTCTCCCAGGCTGGCCAATTGTGGCAGTCAGAGAATCCCTGGGAGCCCCGATGGGCAGGGACAGAAGTGATCAACCAGAGAGGGTAGGTTCCAGAGGCTCTGGGTCCAGCACTTGGGGTTCCTGCCCTTGAGACAGTGGCTTGAGAGTTCATAACCATCATCACATGCCATTGTCCCAGCATGCCAAGCATGGGGGTGAGGGGGCTTATCATCCCCCATCAAGAGCAGGTGCAGAGCACCCTGATCCTGGGGAGGAGCCCCTGGTTCTGATCCCACACCTGGGCTCTTCCCACCAAAACACTGATTTTTGAGCCAGAAACTGGAGTGGTTCTGCCCTGTCTTCCCTGCAAAGGTCCAAAGAGGGGTACAACGTCCCTGGGTCACAGAGCCAGTGCTGGCAGAGGTGGGCCGGGTCCTAGCGTCTCCAGGCCAGCTGGCCTTCTCAGGGAGGGCACCCCAGCTCATTCTTTCTGAGGGAGACCCCCCACCCCAACCCTGCCAGTGTCCTTGGGAATCATTGGGCCAGTTTGCCTGGGGTGGGGGCAGCAGGACAGGCCTGGACTGAAGGTGGCAGAGAGGGACTCACCCAGCATCGTGGAAGCCTTTTGTTAAAAACCTCACCTTTCTTTTTCCCATTTGTTTGCTTTTGGAATGAGCATTATCTTCATATAGTTCATGTCTTACTTTTCTCATTGCTGAGACCCACAAGTTGAGGAAGGAAAGGTTTATTTGGCTCATGGTTTGTAGAGGTTTCAGTCCATAATCAGCTGGCTCCAAGGCAGGGTGGCTTGGCAGAGCAGGGCAGGCAGAAGCAGCAAGCAGCAAGCAAGTAAAACAGCAGCAAGCAATGACCAGTGATATTAGCCCTTTTTCTGTCCCTTACATTTTACCCAGGCTACCTGCCTTAAGGGCAGGCAACACTCACACGCAGGGTGGGGCATCCTTATCCTACCTAGAACTATGCCAAACCAATCAGTAGACTAATTCACTAATCACACACCCTTGATCCCAGCATCACACACTCTAGATCCAGCCATCTCTGAAAAGCCCCACCTATGACCACACGAAGCTTTGGGGGGACATCTAGACACAAGTTATAACAGTTCAAAACCCAGAAAATTACACGAGAGAGCAACTTGGCTTCTGGGGTTTGCCCAGAGGACTTGAAGACTTGGCTCTACTTGTGCAAGTTTCTGGTAGCTGTCAAGTCACAGGAGGGGCCATGCTGTGCTTCCTTCCGCAGGCGGCAGAGTAAAAAACAGGCAGGGCTGCTAGGTAGGTTGTTACTCAGCACTACTGAGAAGAAATGAACCATCCTTTGTGAGACATCAGGGAACCTAGGACCTGTTTCTAAGTTGGAGAAGCCAATCTAAAGCTGGATGTGATGGCGCATGCCTGTAATCCCAGCACTCAGGAGGCTGAGGCAGGAGGATTGCTAGGAGTGTGAGACCAGCCTGGCTACATAGTGAGTTCTAGGTCAGCCTGTACTATATAGCCATTCAGGAAGGCAACATATCTCCCTGCACAAGTGCTGTCACTGCCCCATTAGCAGCTGGTCTGCTACTGCCAGCTCTATGAGGCTCCGGACCCCAACAAGCCCCAGAAACTGGGGCTGCATCAGTGTGAAATCTTCCTGCTTAATGACCTGCTGGTGGTATGTGGGTGGCTCATCTTGCCCTGTGTATGCCCCTGGGGGTAGGGCAGAGGCTGGCCCAGAATCTTTTGGGTTACAAGGGACAGAATTCAACCCAAACTAGTGCCCATGTAAAGGATCAGGGCATTTCCAGCATTTCCGTCTCAATCCCAGGTTTTTTGGGGGGCCCCACCCTGCCAGCAGGACTCCTCTCTTCCCTCTGCCCCCTGAGCAAGCTGCTCCTCTGTGGGAACCTGCATGGGCAGGCACTGTCCAGGAGGAAGGAAGAAGGGTGTCCACAGTGAAGGCCCACCCCAGGTCAGAGCCAGTAGGGTTCCTGAGCCTTGTGATCTTCTGGGAATGAGCCTGCCACTCCCAACCCCCAGCCAATCGCTGTGGCTTCTAGGGGCAGTGCATTCTGATTGGCTCACACAAGCCCCACCCCCCTGGAGCTGGGAGGAGGAGGAGAGATTTCTCTTTCCTGTAGACCAGACTGAGGGCCATGGGGGTCTCCAACGTGGGCACAGGAACTGTGTTCCCCAGCCCAGGGAAAGCTCATGCTGGGCCTGCACCAGATCTGGCTTCTCCCCAGGGTCAGTCGCTGAAAGAGCAAAGGTCCTGACTGCCAGTCCCATCCTCCAGGTGCCAGGCCCCAGGCAGGCACCTTCCACCTTCCAGAGCCCTAAGGGGGCCATGCACAGTGATGGCAGCACTTCTCTGCTGTACCGTGGGGCTGAGTTGCCAGCCAGGATGGCATCCAGGGCTCACAGGGACAGGAACCATTGTCCACAACATAGTGTCTGCCCAGATCAGCTGAGCTCAGGGCTGTTGGCCTCTGGGCCTAAGGAAGGTCCTGGATGTCATGCAGTCCTCGCAGTCCCAAGGCCTAGCTCTGTCTCTGTGCTCTTAGGTCACCAAGATCTTCCAGAAGAAAAAGAACTCTGTGACATATAGCTTCCAGCAGTCCTTCTCCCTGTACGGCCTGCAGGTCTTTCTCTTTGAGAACAGTGTGAGTCTGCGCCAGGGCACCTGTATCCCCCACCACGGGGCGTCTTCCTCCACGCCTCGCCTGCCTCAGCACAGCGGGCAGCTCAGAGTGCGACTGGCCATGGACCCTGGGTTCCCAGGCGCAGCCCCAAATCCTGGAGCATGGTTGAGCCCATATTTAAATCTTCACATCAACATTTAAATATCTTGGGCTTCACTTGAAAAATCAGAAGGCTTGGTGTCATTCAGAGTCCCTTCCCACATGGCAGCAGGAAGCTGCGGTGGGTGCACATGGACACGCACACGCTTGTACACACACACACGCCAGCATGCCACAGTCACTTGCAACCCCACCGGGCCAAGACCTTCAGTATATCCAGTAGGGGATGCTCAGCTAGGGGATTCCCAAAACCAGAACCAAAGCCCAGATAGCACCAGAAGCTGTGGCCACTCAGGAGAGCAGCTCCCAACCTATTGTCCAGAACTGCCCGGGTGATGGGATAAGACACCCCACCCTCTCTGTCCTCCTCCGGGACTCAGCACCTGATGGTGGGCAAGGGCCTCAAGGCGAGGGCCATCTTCCTGACCCTCGGGTGGGCCTTGTGGCCTTCCCCTCCACTGGGCTGTGTTGTCCCCACTTGGTGTGCAGGCAGGGCCCAGGTCGGGGACACGTGGCTGTCCATGTTTGCCCTGATTCTGCTGCTGAGGCAGAGCTGAGAGCGTTTCCCTAGGCCACCACGTCCCGGTCCCTGTGACCAGCATGGACACCGCAGAGAGAGCACTGCACCCACTCCTGCCCCCTCCCTCACAGACTACCCCAATGGCATCTGGCTTACGTCTGCCATGCCTGGGGCAGACACCAAAGTGTTAATCACCTTCAACGCCCCCAACCCTCAAGACCAGAAGTAGTTCACCAGTGACCTTCGGGAGTCCGTGGCAGAAGTGCAGGAGATGGAGAAGCACCGGATAGAGTGTGAGTCCCAGACCCCATAGGTGAGAGGCGCCGTCCCTCAGGTCCCCCGGGTTCCCCAGGGCGGCTGGGCTCCTGCCTTTGCCTCCCTGTCTGTGACCACAGGGGAATTGTCTCTGGTCCCCTCTGGCATCCACAGCCACCTAGAGGGACAGTGATGCCAGGGACACTGTCAGTGAGGGGCCTGGGAGGAGGAGGGCCTGCTTCCCTGGGGGCACAGCCCCTCCTGTGTGAGCACAGCCTCTGCCCAGGGATGCCCCCTTGTTGCTCGGCCACCCATGGACAAGAGCTGGCAGGGTCTGGGGCTGAGCCCTTTGCCCTCACTGTGATTTTTAGCCCCTGGTCCTCAGAGATATAGCCACAGGTCACTCCCCACCAAAACACACTGTCCCCACCTCTGCCCCCTCTGTGGAAGTGCCTGGCTGTACCCTGCTTTCCTTCTAGACCATGCCAGCCCTCGCCTCCCCACCTGCCCAAGCTGGACATGCCGGTCACTGCTGCAGCCTGGCTTCCCCTGTGTCCTGCCCAGGTCTCCATCTGGTAGACAGTGGCACAAGCCAGCGCCAGCCCTGAGCAGAGGGCCATGGTCACCTGTGTTTCCTGCCTGGGCTGCGCACCCTTGCTGTGCCCCCCTCACCTGCCTGTTACCCTCTCTGTTCCAGCAGAGAAGCAGAAGGGTGTTGTGTGGCCCAGCATGTCCCATTGCTCCAGCCTCAAGAAGGTATGGGACGCTGAGCCAGGCCTGCCTGGATGACAGCTACATGGGCAGCGAGGGCCTCAAGTGCAGCGTGCTCAGCAGCTCCCTGCAGGACCTCTCGGAAGCAGGTAAGAGCCTGGCCAAGCTGCCTCCTTAGCCAGGGTGCACAGGACCAAGGTTGGGCAGCCAGTTGGGGACAGAAGGATGTCCCAGAAGGGCAAGGAGAGCAGGGCTGTCTGTGGCCAGAAGGGAGTGCAGGACAGCCGAGGGCCACCCCTTTCCCTTCCTTCTTCTGGGGCCTTTATTCTTTCACTTGGCTTTTGAAAGCTGCTCCAAGGCCAAGAGCCTGGCCAGTGTGTCCCATGTTCTCTGTGCTGGGTGTCCCATGTTTGCTGCTGATGAATGAAATTGAGTGAAGCCCTCTCAGCTGCCTGTACGCCCCTTTCTGGGTCCCCACATGCACTTTCCCTGCAGGGGCCTCCAGCCAGCCCAAGGGGGTCGCCGCAGCCTGCGTGGTGGGCTCCGGGATACTGGGAAGGCCCTGGTGGAAGTCGTGGTTGTTGGTGGTATTTGTTTCTGTGTGTTTAATTTGCTGCCAGCCACTTACTCCAAGCAAGCAGCAACCCCCAAGCCCCTAGGTTTCCAGGAGAAGGGCACTGTGAGCCTCAGGGAGCTTCTGACACAGCCTTTTCTAGCCTCTGAGCAGGAATAGAGCCCTCAGCCACCTGCAGTGTGGCTGCAGCACTGTCAGTGGAGGATGAGGTGAGGGCATGTGCCCCAGCAGCCACATAGCTACCCCGAGTATGTCTAGCCAGCCAGCTTTCCCTGGAGGGGAGGAGGCTCTGAGTGAGTGGTGGTTGCAGGGAATTGTCCCCCTGGTGGCCTGTGGGCCCCAGGAGCCTGATACAGGCCTTGGCCAGTAAGACCCTCAAAGACTGAGACCAGCTCCCTTCCCTTCTCAGGGCTTACCGCCACCCTGCCCTACCTCAGGCCCTGGCCCTGGCCAGTGCAGGGCCCCAAGAGCCTGCTCAGGGTGCCAACCCATTCCCCACCTGTGGGCTGGCCTCACACAGTTTACTCATTTCTCAGAAAGTTTTTATCCCTGTTTTTCAGTTGAAATTTTTTCTTCGCTTTTGTCACTTTTTTTTCCATAGCAAAACCCTGAAATTCATTGCCAACATGAGGGTTTAAGCCAGGGCTTTTCGACCTGGGCACCGTGGGTATTTTGGCTAAACAACCCCAGACTTGCAGGAGGCTACACAGTGCCCCTGGCCTGTCCTGACTGTCCCTGGTATCTCCACAAGCGGCTGGGTGACCCTCAAGCCTGGGCTGAGAACCTCTGGCTTTCCTGGTCATCTTGTTCACCCAGCTACATGTCGTGGGACTCCTTGGGCCTCTGTAGGTATGGCCGGGCTCTGTTGGAGTTTGCGCAGTGTGGCAGGCCCCGCCCCCTCCCCTGAGGAGCTGCCAGGGAGCCCCTGTGCAGCCCACCCAGGTGACAATGGCTCCATGGCTAGCCATAGCCTCTCTGCATTGTTCCTATCACTGTCTGGGGACCCTGAGGCCTGGAGGTCTCCCAGGGCACCCTGTGCCTGGAAAACCTGGGGTAAACTGAGGAGGGGTCTGAGGAGACTGCTGGACAGCCAGCTTGGAGGCTGGAGGATTTGTACTCTGAACCAGCTGTTCTGTGAGCCCCCTGCAAGCAGCGTGACGCCCTGGCTCTGTGGTCCTCACCATGCAGAGCCTGGGGGGTGACACCATAATAGTTGCTGCCTGTGACCTGCCTGGTCCACATCCGTCCAGAGATGACAAACTGAGGACCCAGCCTGAGCCCCATGTGAACTGGACCAGGGAGGCGGCCCCAGTCTGCTGGCCCTGGAGGGAGCCACTGTCACTCCAAGCTGGAGAGGGAAGGGCAGCGGGCTCTGGCCTCAGCCGCTGCCTCTTATCCAGGGGCACAAGAGCCAGGTGTGCCCAGGCCTCAGTGCCCGCCCCAGCTCAGTCGTGTGACAGTGGATGCTGCACAGGCTGTCACCCCCCACTGCACCTCCTCTGCTGAGCTGACCTGCACAAGTCCCCATGGAAAGGATGTCCCTGGGGTTGCTAGTGGCACCAATGACACTCAGGGTGGGTGGACAAAGCATCCTTTGCAGCCACCATGACATACCCGAGGCCAAGCTCTGACATCCAGCATCCAGAGCCGGCCCACCAGGCTGCATCCCCAGAGCAGCGTGGAAGGTTGATGTGTGCAGAGTGTGCAGAGTCGGCTGTGTCTGCCGGGCCCAGTGAGGGGGGCGTGGAATGAGGACTGCACAGCTGCGCTCCATCCTGCTGCAGTAGCCCAGGCTGGGAGGACCCGGGTGCCAGGTCTGACCTCATCCAAGAGGGCACCACTGCCCCCACCCTGGATCCTGCAAGGTCACGGAGAAGGGCCTGTGCACAGAATGCAGTGGGTGGCACCTCTGGTTGAGCGTGTGCTCCAGGTGGCCAGCAGGGCTCGCTGGCTACAGGTGTCCTGGCTGTGCCTGTGAGCACGGGGCTCCCTCCGCATCCTGGGCCAAGTTACAAGTTAAAGATCACACTGTGGAGACATCACTCTGAGCCCATTTAAAGGCCCTGTTGTCTGCTCCACAGTGGGCAAAGAAAAAGGGGCAGGAGGAAGGCCTTGTTCACCCCCAAGCCCAGCTCTGCCAGCCCAGCCCACGACTGCCAGGTGCAGCAGGTGGACAGAAGTGGGTAAGGCTGGGACAGCCAGCTGAGTTTTCAGTCAACGGGAGTCCGCCAAGACTTCCAGGGGCCAGACAGCAGATTTTAAAACCCTGAAGAGCTGAGCATGAGGGGGCACACCTATAATCCCAGCACTGTGGGAGGCTAAGACAGGAGGACACAAGTTCAACCCCTGCCTGGGCAACTTAGCAATACCCTGTCTCACAATAAAAAAGGGCTGGGAGTGTAGCCCGTGCAAAGGCCCTGGGTTCAGTCCCCCATACTGCAGTAAATAACCAAACGCCAAAGACAGGAGAGCTCAGACTCAGCATTTCCATGTGGCACCACAGTGTCCTGAGTGTCACGTCCAGGAGGCCAGTGGGGGGGAAGACAGACCGGGTCAGTTTCACAGAAGGGGAAACTGAGGTCTGGAACCTAAATGCCTGCTTCGGGGAGGCCGGGATCTGGCCTGTTCCGTGTCCCCAGACATTGCTGGGAAAGGGCAGCCTGTTTCTCACCGGTGGACAGAAGAGGACACAGGGACCAGGGGCGCTCTCGTCTCTAGGATGCAGCAGTGCTGGAAATGCTCTGCCCGACTGTGGCGCAGCCATCTGTGGCCCCGGTGCCCACCTGGGGTTCAGCAGGCAGGATGAAGGGACTGGCCTCCCCACGTCAGCGTGGCTGTCCCAGCGTGCTCATTTGACCATGACAAAGCCTGAAGTTTCCCCAGACACTGTCCCCACCCAACACTTCCAGGTGTCCAGGTCTGGCTTTGAGGAGCAGCAGCATTTGCCCCAGAAGCTGGGGCACGGGATGCCTGAGAGCATGCGGCAACCTCCCCTGTCCCCAAGGCCCGGGGACGGCCTGGCTTTGCATCCACCACAGTGGCAGTGTGGCCAAGATATCTGGCCCCAGTGAGGGAACACTGCTCCAGGCCTCAGTGACGGTCACTGTGGGAACCAGGTTGTTCATCCCTGCCTGTCACAGCCTCGGCCCTTATCTGATGTGGACAGACCAGCGCCTATGAGACGCTTGAATGCAGTGCTGTGCTACCCAGCACATACCGAGTGCCTGTGTGTGCCCCTTGCAGGGGACAAGTCCACAACCAAGGGACCCTGCTGGCTCCAGGAACACTGAGCCACACCTGGGAGGGGGGCTAGGAGGGGAGGAGTAAAGGCCTCATCACCCCTGGCATCTTCTGCCCCCAGCCAGGGCACTGCACAAACAGAACTCAGCCCAGAGACCTTGGGGAGGTTTAGTCCTACTAACCATCATGCCGCTCTGCCACAAGATGGGGGACGTATATATGTGCATGTGTGTGTGTGTTCGTGTATTCATATATATATATATATATATATATATATATATATATATATATATGAAATCCATGGAGTCAGGGCCCGGGCCAGCCTGGGTGCTTGTGGTGAAGGAGAAGCCACCCATGTACCTTCCCCTCTGCACACAGCTGTGGCTGGCCAGACGGGAGTCGGGCACTGGCCACCTGTGCATGTCCCTGCCCCAAGATCCCTAACCGCAGCGTGTGGCGCAGGACAAGGAGCAGAAAGCTGGGGCTGGCTTGAAACATTTTTCCTGAAGTCCTCACTGCATACTTGGTGTTGGGCAGGCAGTCCCAGACCCTGTATCTGCTCGGTGGCAGTGGCGGCAGCAGCAGAGGCAGGCAGGCTGGCTGGCAGGCAGGCGGCACCCAGCCGGGCGTGTGTGTCTTATCTCTGGTATCGCATGTTCTGGGCAGGGAAGCGAGGGCATCGCAGCAGTGTGGGATTGCTAGAGAGCAATGTAGAAGTAGGAAGTACCCTATCTGACTGGCTGTCCTGTGTTGTGACCCATCCTTGGTTCTCTCTGTTGTCTGTCTGTCCTGCTTTGGCCCTTCCGGCACGGACAGGCAGAGGCAGCCTGCCCCACCTGCCTCCGCCCCATGCATGTGGCTTCTCTGCCTCCAACATCCACGTCTCTCACCACTTGTTTTGGACCCACCGGTGGGGGGTGGTTCTGGATTTTGTGTTTTTGTTTTGCTTAATCCCTGTCCCCTGTGGTCCCTGAGCACGGTTAACCATCCCAGCTTCCTGATCCCACCCTGGGTCCCTGCCCCGGCCGTCACTGCTCCTCCACTGGCTGTGGGATGTGTTTGCCCCACTCGGCTTCTGCACCCGGCCACACCATCGCTTCCTTCCTGGAGTTGGGCTGGCTGTGCCTGCAGTCAGGACACCGTGGAATTGCTTAGCTAGCCCACGGGAGGACTGTGAGAGAGGAAAGTCAGTGTGGATTTCATGAGATTTCATTCATCCTCCCCCACCCAGCACTGCCCCCATCTTGGCCTCAGCTGGCGGATCTTTTTCTGTTTTTCCTTTTCTTCATTTGGTTTGCAGTAGGTAGCTGCAGTGAAATGCCTAGGTAGCCCATGCTCCCATGGACAAGGTCGCAGGGTCCCACCTGTCCATGTCACCACCCCCTCAGGCAGTCTGGACCATTTCCCTCCTCATCCCCCCTCTGTCGTATCATTGAGGTCACTGTACCAGCAGATCTGCAAACTGAGCACTGTGTTATCTCCACAGAGAGCGAACCCAGCAATCCAGAGTTTAGCCTTTTGTGATGGCAGGGACTGCACTGCCCAGCCCTGTCCTCCCGGGGTAGCATTTCTTTCTTGGCCATTGGCTCAGGAAGCACAGTGACAGCATGGGTGTGCCCCATCTGGTCTAAGCCAGGCCAGTGGAGGCCGTCTGGGTTCCCAGTCTTCTGAAATCTTCCTTAAAGCCAGGCTCCCAGGCCTCACTGTGTCTTGCAGTTAAGGATGACGTTCTGACGAGGACAAGCCGAATTATACTGCATGTCACCTGGCGTGAGGCGTGTGAGGTTACACTCACTGTATTGTACATTTGCAAAATATACAGTGTTGCTGTGGATAGATAGTTGAAGGAAAAACTGATAACATATTAAATCCATCGGCTTTTCTTCACCCTCTTCTGTACCAGGGTCAGTGGAACTGTAAACATGAGCTTGTTCCAGAAAAGATGTGGGTGTTGGGTCCAGAATTGCTCTTTCACTCATGAACAACACAGCAGAAAGGATTGCCTGGAGCGGGGTGTCCCTTCCTCCACAGCCCCACACTGCACTGTCCCTGTGTGTCCCGGGGCTGCGTGGTAAGGCCTGGGGACCCAGCTTCTGCACAAACTCCATCTCTCTCTGGGTTTCCCACTCCAGAGGGCACTGGGGTCAGTTTGGTGAAGTCTCCTGGTCCTATGTTTCCCCCCAGAGTTGGGGAAGTGTGTCTGCCGAGTTTAGGTTCTGGGGTCACGCCGCCCACATCTGACTTGGGAAGCACTAGGCCAGTGGGGACCCAGGCAGTGCCATGGGGCTGTGACCCAGGGATCCCACCTGTCACACAGCACAGCCTCAAGGCCCTAGGTGTCTGCACTGTACCCTCAGCACCTGTACACATGAGGGGTCCCCTCGGGTTCCCACAGAGCTGCTCACAGGCACAAGACACGGGGCAGGAGGGCAGCTGGCAACATCACAAAAATATCTTTTCTAGGACAACAATGAAATCACAGATTTGTATTTTTTTTAAAAGTTTCCAAAGGAGTTGTACAGTGATGTCAAAACAAAAGTTCATCCTCATGTGATGTCCATGTAGTGCTTAAAAACACACGCAGCTGCCTTGTGGAGGATCTTTCCTGCCACCAACAAGCTGGAGGGACAGCAGATATGTTACCACACCTCTGGTGTCAGCCCAGTGTCCCCTGGGTGCAGTGGGGGAGTGGGGACAGAATGCCCCAGGCAGTGGCTTCAATAGCGACTACCTCCCATTCACAGCCATACTGGCACTGCCCCCACTGGCACTGGCATCTTGGGAACCCCCATTCACTTCGGATGACTTTCCACAATTAGATCAGGTCTCAGGTGCCCTCCACCCCCCACTTCAAGGGTCCACCAGGGTCCCACGCAGCTGGTCCCATGGTGTGACAGGAAGAGGGGATTCGTGTGCTTGTGCCTGGCTTGTGAGGTTGAGATTGATTGAGGTCCCCATGTCTGTGACCCTGTGGAGAAGCAAGTAAGTCCTGCGAACCTCTCAGGTCCCTACTTTCTCTGACAAGTCCCCATGGGCCCAACACAAGGTGGCCTCCCACTGACAGGGTGACCTGCTCCCTGTCAACCATAGGCGCCACTGTCCTTGAGGACACTGGACTGACTTTTCCTTGAGGATGCTGCTAGGAGACATAAGATAAAGGCGATATCACTTATTAGGGACCAACAGAGGCCTTCAAAGGTATTTACACATCCAGCCACTCAACAAACATTGGTGCTTTCACTGAGTCTGGGAGATGAGGTGAGCACTGTGAAGAGCTGAGGTGGGCTGGGAAGGACAAGAAGGGAAAGAATAAGGAAAATACCGGGGGTGGTGCTGCACACCTTCCCAGCAACGTGGGAAGCTGAGGCAGGAGGATTACAAGTTCCAGGTCAGCCCGGGCACTTAGTGAGACCCTGACTCAAATAAATTTTAAAAGAAATTTTAGAGGGCTGAAGATGTGAGGTGCATGTGGAGCTCTTGATTTTAATCCCTGGTGCACAACAAAAAAGAAAAAAAACAATAACCGATCCCCAAATGCTCATGAGCAATGAGGGGAGATGACCCTAGGCCACTGGCTGCTGTGATGTACAGATGCCAGGAAGGTGACTTGAATTTTACTGGGCAGTGAATCCTGGGAGGACGGGATGTGCTGGTTCCATTTCTCTCTTCCTGGCTGGGTTTGGTTCCAGAGAAAACTTCCAGTTTCCCACGTGTTCTCAAGTGACTGGGCAGGTCCTGCTATGGTCCCCTTTGGAGAAGCCACATCTCTGCCACCATGGTTCCTGATGGAAGCTGCCACACCAGGGACACCGCTTCCTGCACTTTGCAGGCTACTGCTGCAGCTACACGTCCACCCAGTGCCCAGGCCCTTGGGCTCTTCTCCAGAGCAGAGCTGTTCACAGGTCCCCTGAACACCCAGCTCCCATTCAGGCTTTGGTCCACCCTGTGTGGGGCTGTGACCCACAGAGCTGGGGACAGCTGGTACTTCCAGGCTTCAGTTCCCTGAGCTTTTTGCCCCCTCAAAAGCCCCAGGCTTGGAGCCCCCACGGGTGTGGGCTGTGGCTGACCCACCTCAATGTCCATGACCAGCCCCAGCCCAGGCTGTCAGAGTGCACCTGATGGTCAGCTGACAGCTAGAAGGCGGGGAGGTCAGGTCACCACCCAATCAGTGGCTGGTCTTGGAGTGTGGAGGTCATCTCCATTATCCTCATCAGAGCCCTGCTTAGCCCCCACCTCCCTTCCTCCTGTAAGCACCTTCCCAGGCTCTTCCCAGGTGCCTGTGCTGGTTGGTCAAGTCCAAGCTGCCCTGGCCCTTCTGCTCTCCCTGGGCAATGTCACATGAGCTGCAGGCTTGGTGGCAGCCTGCACGCCTCGTTCCTCCTGTGTAGCTCCAGGCCTTGAAGGTCCTTTCAGGGAGAGTTTTCTGCCCTTCCTGTGATTCTGAACCACTTCCGCCCCCACCTCAGGAACACAGCCAGGCTCCTGATGAGAATAGCTTCCATTTAAATCTGAAGATGGGGATGGAAGCAGGCCTCACCGTCCATGGCATTCCTAGGGGAGAAAGTACCTAGAATACACTTGCCAGGGGACAATGGAGGCCCTGACTTGGAATCTCTCCTGACATCTGTCAGAAGTGTCCAGAAAAAGAAGCAACACTGCCTACAGCTCAGATGGGTGCTGTACTTGGGAAAGAGGGAAACCACAGCTGTCAGAGGTTGGTGGGAAACGGCCCTCTTAGACCAGGGAGCTGACACAGGACCCATCCCGCAGTGCCAGGTGAGGACTGCATAGGACAGGAAGTGGCTGGGTCCTTGGGGAGGAGAGGGACATAGGCACCATTCCCTGCATTCACATCCTTGAGAGACGACCCAGAGAGGACTCGCTGGGCAGGGAAGGGAGAAGAAAGAGCACCAGGAGCCACAGGGAAGCTGCTGGGGACAGGCAAGGACCTGGGGGTGGGTGGAGGCTGCTGCTACAGGAGAGGGGCCTGGAGGGGTGAGGAAGGTGAGGAAGAAGCTCCGAGAAGGCTCTGTTCCAGAACCACAAGTCCCTGAGAAGCACAAGAGGACACTGCTGGGACACAGCCAAATCCCTGGCCCTGGCCTGCTGGCTGCCTACCACACTGGCCCAGGAACATCCAATTCCAGTCCCCACGCAGAGGACTCACATAAGGCTTTGAAAAGAAAAAAGAGGAAGTTGTTTCTTTAAAGATACACATGTATACAACTGTAACATAACATGACACTAATTAAATGTCATTAAATAAGCCATCATTGATAGGAGAAAAAGTCACCAAGTATAAACTCAGAATGAAATAGACGTGTGAGATGTGCCCTGGGAGCTCGCTTGAGAGAGAACCGAAGAGTGCAAAATCATTTCCTATGATTCCAAACCACTTCCACCCCCAGGAAAAGAGACAAGAGATGCCTAAGAGGGAACAGATGTGCATAAAAGCAAGTCCCTTAAAGAGAGAGAAAATCTTAAAATGACATGGGGGGCACGATGATAATGAGATGCCCTTTAAAGGGACTCAAGGAAAGGAGCAGCCACAGAGGGCTTCCTGTCCTGCCAGGTGCCAAGGGCACAGGGAAGAAGCTTCCCACAGTTCTGGACACATTGGAAGGTGCTGAACGTGTCATTCAGAGCTCCTCTGAGGGCTGTTTGCCTTTGAGGACAAAGCACGGAGCTGAGAGGATTTTGGAGAGGTTCAGGGAAGGACTGGCGATATTCAACTGCACATGCGAACAGAAGCGGAAGCGGGGCTGGGACAGGAGAGGCCGACCAGTGTTCCCCACGCAGGCAAAACAGACAGAGCAGCACTTTCTTCACAGGGAGAGAAGGGAGGAAGTGGAGATCAGAGGTGGCTTCTTCCCCCGCTGCACTAACAGGTGAGAATCAGATGATGGTGCTTAAACCTGATCATCCTAAATAGTAAAGGGCTAAGAAAGGAGGGGCTGCCCTGCAGCTCGTGGCCATGGAAGAGTGAGTCTTTACTGTGCCCCCAGCTTCTGACACCACAAAAAGAAGAAAGGCAGGGGGTAGTAGAAGAGGGGTCATCACACAGACAAGCTCTTGCGATGACCAAATGTAGCGTCAGCTTGACTGCCACACAGTGGGTGACACACTCCTCCCTAAGTGGTCTGTGTGCTGACAAAGAAGACCTGCCCTCACCCATGGGAATGGGCATCACCTGGTCCCCAGACCAGGACACTAGGCTAGGTCTGCATGGCCTCCACGGCATCACACCGGTTCCTGCACCTTCGCACTCAGGCCTTTGGCTTAGGACTGAGAGTCACACTCCGGCTCCCAGGTTCCCAGCCCTGAGGACTTGGAAGATGATGCCACCAGCCTTTCCAGGTCTCCAGCTTGCACCTGGCACACTGGGGACTTCTCTGTCCCAATGATGGCAGGCACCAGTTCCCATAGTAAATCCCCCATATACAGAGAACTTGATGTACCCCTAGAACAAACTCAAGCCCTCCTGCATAGAGAAACAAAAAGCAAACCAAGGGGGAGGGGGGCGCCCCATGGCTCTAGCCCCCAGCATGCCATGGGCACATGGTGAGACACGAAGTGCTGCCAGCCACAGAACAAACACACTACAGTTCTATCCTGACATGGAAAGGTGCATGGCTCCCTTATTAGAAGAAAACTATTTTAAGGTTGGTTCATGAGTCAGTCAACTATTCCCATAGCGATCTGGTGATAATCACCCCAAACCTCAGTGGCATTAAACAATAAACATTTATTTCTCAGCCATGCACCTGCAGATAGATGGGGGTTTAGTAGATTTAGAGGGGTCAGCTTTGAGCTCCAGGCTGGGTCCAGTCTGCCCACGGGACCCTCACACTTCTTGAGTCAGAGCCTGTTTGAGGCGCACACTGTTTGTGGCCAAAGGCAGCAGGGCCAGTGAGAATCTGCACAGCCTGCACCTCCAGGGCAAAGATGAGCCTGACCAGGACAGCACTTTGCAAGCCTTTGTTCATGCCACACCCACCCAGATCCCATGGAGAAAATCCAGGCCAAGCTTGGGCCTGCCATCAGGTTGGAATGAACACCCTACTTTCCATGAAGTCACAGCAAGGTGTGGAACAGTGCATGCTCCATCTCCTGGGGATGGAGCTGGCTCCAACCAATTCCACATCTGACAAATGTTCAGAAAGGTTATGGAGAGATGTGTACAAGCAAATGAAAACCCACAAAGAGGGAGTGGGAAGAACTAACAGTCTTGATGTCCGAGCAAGTAGAAATCTGCCCTAAATGCAGCATGCAAAGACAGGTGTGGGGCTCTCATCTGTAACCCCAGCACTCTGGGAGGCTGAGGCAGGAAGATCACTGTTTGAACCCAGCCTGGGAAACTTAGTAACAGTGAGACTCTGTCTCAAAATTTAAAAATGGAGGGCCGGTGAGATGGCTCAGTTGCGTAAGCGCCTGCCTGGCAAGCGCGAGGGCCCGAGTTCGACTCCTGGAACCCACATACGAGAAAAGGGCCAGTGATATTGCTCAGCAGCATGGGCGCCTGCTTGTGCACGAGGTCCTGAGGTCGACCCCCGGTACCCACAAAAAAAAACAACAAAAAAAAAAATTTAAAAATGGAGCAGGGGGCTGGGGAAGAATCTCTGTGCTAAGGTACTGGGTTTGATCTCCAGTACCATCAAAAACTAAATAAAAGCAAGATAAAGTGATTTAATACTAAAAGCTGCATGAATATGTGCTTATAGCTTATGCACTTCTTTATGCACCAAATAATATAGTGGCAGACTTCAAAAAGCAAAAACTATATGAAATGCAACAAGAAATAGTAATATATTAATAACAGGCTAACACACCACTCTGAACCTAAGACAGGCCAATAGGACAGAAGTTAAATCGTGTAGAAGTCCCCCGTTTCTTTTGGTTATGATGTCAAAGTTCATACTCCAGCATAAAACAGCTTTGGAACCATGGGGAGCACAAAGGAGATTTCAACAGGCTTCACAGGGTAGAGATAATAACACAACACAGTCAAACCAATAAAAACGTCCCTTCCAACTAGAAACGCTATGGAAGATTAAATAACTCCTGGCAAATACAAACTGTAACTGTAGGATTTGTTTAAAAAGAGCAGCACCACATAGCATCTGTGGCACAAGAAAGCAACAGTGCAAGCAAAGTTACATCAAAAATGGGAAACTGCAAAGAACAGCAAACTCAATATTAGGGAGAATAAAAAGATAAAGCAAAAATAAGTGCATAACAAAAGCAAAACTCAGAAAATGAGTAATACGTATCAAACTCAGGGTATTTGAAAACAGGCAAACCTACAGCTAAGCAAGTCCAGATGGAAAGAGTACAGACAGACATTAGGAAATGATAAAGGCCAGGAACTATGGAAGAGGAGGCAATTTTTTAAAGTGATGCTACTTGGAACAACTTTATGCAATAAGTATGAAAATCTAGGTGAGATGGATAATTAGCCCAAGCTGACTCCAGGAGAGAGATTCCCAGGAGAGTTAAGCAGAATCCCATAGAAGAAACAGAAAGTTATCAACCTGCAGAGCCCAGAGGCTTCCCAGGCAATTCTCACAGACTTGTAAAGTCACCATAAATGCAGGAAAACAGATCATCAATATGAAATTGAGGCTCAAGTCATAGCAGATATCTAGTGGCATGTTAACTGAAAATCAAACAGGTTTATTTCAGGATCACGAGAATGGATCAATATTAGGAAATCTATTAATAAAATACATCATTTTTATTGAAACAAGAAGAAAAATCATGATTATCTCCATGGTTGCCAAAAGGCTTTCACCAAAACCAGAAAACCAATCCTGATAGAAGACACTTTAATAAATGGCATTTATGACATATATAAAGGATGTATGCCCAACCCCAGAAGCCAGCACTAACTTCAAGAAATCAGGAAAGTGGCATGGGTGACCACTGGTAAGATCTGAATGTGTGCCCCCAATTTCACATGTTGAAGCTCACCCACTAATGTGACAGTATTTGAGGGCAGTATTGTGCCCCCAATTTCACATGTTGAAGCTCACCCACTAATGTGACAGTATTTGAGGACAGTATTTGAGGCAGTATTAAGTGCATTAGTCAGTGGTCCGGTTGCTGGGACACAATACCCAACACCCATAAATTAAAGGAGAGGTTTTGCTTCAGGGTTTCAGGGAATTCAGTCCATGGTCAGCTGGCTCCAAGGCAGGAATATAATGGCAGAAGGGTGTAGCAGAGCAAAGCTGCTCAGTTCAGAGCAGTGGGAAGCAGAACGGGGAAGCAACACCAGAGAGGAAGGGGAGGAAGAGGGGAGCAACCAGATAGAATAGCCAAGGTCCGCCCAAACACACCCAAAAGTGCACTTGACCAATCCCCTGGGTGGTTTCAAAGCCAATCAAGTTGATACAATTAAGGTAAGCTGTCACACCTCACCCCCTGTCAATTTGACACTCAAACATATCCTAAACCATACCTAATTCCTAATAAACACAAGGTCATAATGCCACATAACATGATATGACTATCTTGCATCTAATGGAAAATACAAAGTCTCAACAGTTCTAACATTTTGTAGAAGTCAAAGTCCCTTCTGAGACTCAAAGCAAACTTTTTTTTTTTTTTTTTTTTTTTTTTTTTTTCTGAAACAGGGTCTTGCTATGTAGCCCAGGCTGGCCCCGAACTTGTGGCGATCCTCCTGCCTCAGCCTCTCAAATGCTGGGGTTACAGGCATGTACCACCATGCTCAGCTCACAGCAAATGCTTATCTGTGAATCTCTGTAAAAATCAAAACCAAATTACATAATCCCAAGGTACAATGGCACTGGGTAAACATTCCTATTCCAAAAGGGAGGAATACAAAAGAACTGGATCAGAGCAAGACTGAAACTCATCAGGCAAACATTAAGTCCTGTAGCACCATAGCTGGCATCAGGGGCACATGGTGGTAAAATGTGAGTTCAAAATGTCTTGTGTGGCTCCACCCCATGGCCTTGCTGGTTGCAGACCACATGGTCTGTCTCTTGGGCTGGCTCCACTTGGCCTGCAGCTTTCCTCAGCAGGTGATCCACATCCTAGTGTCTCTAACTTCCTGGGGTCACCACTGCTCCCATGGCTTCATTCCCACAGCTTCATGCACTGCCCTCTCAGGGTCCCCTTGCCTGGCCTTCCAGGCCTTCCTTTGAAATTGGGGTGGAAGCCTCCCTGATTCCACAACTCTTGCATTCTACATGCCTGTAAAAGCAGTACCATATGGATGGCACCAAGGTCTGT
This sequence comes from Erethizon dorsatum, assembly GCA_028451465.1. NCBI lineage: Eukaryota > Metazoa > Chordata > Mammalia > Rodentia > Erethizontidae > Erethizon > Erethizon dorsatum. The sequence goes on from CM051831.1 coordinate 36,376,825, forward strand.
CACCAGTTGAGCAGTGGCTGGGCCCCCTTGGATCATTGCTGTAGTGGCCTCTCAGTTCCTGGATGGCTGAGCAGAGTGAAATGAACCCTGGAGAACCAATTCCCTAGGCAGCCTTTCTTGAGCAGGGGTTCCCAGGGACTCTCTTCTCAAATGAAATGTTGGCATTTTAGCACCCTTGAGCCTGCAGTAGGTGGGGTCTTGCTGATTTCTGATTTACCCTCCATGCATCTTCTCATTCCTGTACAAAGTAATTGGTTTCTTTTTAATGGTGCTAATCTCTTCAGCAGCACACCTCCTTTGGCCCCAACTCTAATATGATTCCTTCTGGGCCAGAATTTAAGTTCTTCAAATTTTTCTGCTCTGCTTTTTACCCCTGGTTCTGACTATAGTCTGGCTAAAAGCAACCAGCAGTACCTGTGCTACAAGAGCAGCTCAACAGCCTGAATGCTGGGCTGACTTTGAACTTCCTCTGCTGGATCAATTGATTAGCCCACCACCCTTAATCTTAGTCTCTTGCAAAGTCCCAGGACATGGGCAAAATATAGACAATTTTTTTTTGGCAAAGTGTAATATACATGGCCTCTCATCCAATAGCTAATGGAGTCCTTGTTCCCAAATGAAACTTCCTGAGCCTGGCCTTTACAGTCCATATTCTTATCACTATTCTGGTCTTCAGAGCTCCAGTCAGAATTGTCCATCAGGCTCCTCTTACAGCCTTCTATGGCTTCTCTAGTCTGTGTCTCCAAACCTTTCCAAACGCCTTCCACAAACCAAGTGACTTGAACATGACCTGACATAGTCAGGTACAATCACAGCCATGACCTCACTTCTCTGGCACTGATTTTCTGTGCTGATCAGCTTTCCCATGCTGGGACATGATTCCTGACACCCTTTTTTGTTTGTTTGTTTTGTATTACTGGGATTGAACCCAGGGCCTTCATACTGAGCTACATCCCCATTCCTTTAAAATAATTTTTTAAAATTTTGACACATTCACACCAATTTACTAATTTGCCCAGGCCGGGCTTGACCTTGTGATCCTCATGCCTCAGCCTCCCAGAGGGCTAGTATTACACTGACACCCACAATTTAAAGGAGAAGTTTAATGTAGCTCATTGCTTCAGGGTATTCAGTCCATGGTTGGCTGGCTCCGAGGCACAGGAGCATCATGGCAGGAGGGTGCAACAGAGCAAAGATGCATAGTTCATGGTACAGGGGAAGCAGAGGAGAACAATGCCAGAGAGGAAAGGGTAAAGGACCAGTCATAGACCCTTAGTCACTTTCTTCATTGCTGGGACACAATACCTGACACCCACGAGGTAAAGGAAGAGGTTAATTTCAGCTCATGGTTCCAGTCCATGGTTGGTCTGCTCCAAGGTAGAAACAGGTGCTCAACCTATGGCTGCCTGGAAGCAGAGAGAGAGAAGGGAGGAACTGGGGACAAGAATACATACTTCCAGGTCACACCCCCAGTGACTGATCTCAAGCTAGGCCCCACCTTCTAACAGCATGTTTAGCTATTGAACTAATAAATGGATGAATCTACTTATATGAGTATAGCACCCCTATGATCTGATCACCTTCCACACACACACGCACACGCACAAGGGGCTTTTGGGAACATTTTATATCTAAACCATAATAGACCCCAAGGTCACGCCTCCGTGACTCACCCAGACACACCCAGAAGTGTGCTCTACCTACCCTCTAGGCAACTCCCAAGCCAACCAAGTTGACACAACCAAATTTAATCATCCCACTAAGGCACAAGGGCTGTCCTGGGTGGGTTGAGGGCCTTCCTAAAAGGCTAAGGTGGTAGGTGTGTCCTTTCAGTCCCTTCCACTTTTCCAGAGAGGACACAGTATTCCTCCCTCCAGAGGATGCTGCAACCATGTGCACTATGGACTATAGGCAAGGCCTCACCACAGTCACGGACTCCCAGCCTCCAGCACTATGCAAAATCCATTCCTGTTCTTTATATATTACCCTGTCCACAGCAGCACAAACAGGGCAGCCATCATTCTTTACTCGTCATATGGGAGGTTTCTGATGGTACAGTCAGAAATGTTTAGAGGCCTCAGAATTGAAAAGGAAGAGGTAAATTATTTCTATTGGCATACAGAGAACTGACAAAAAAGTAAACATTAAGGAAATTCAGCAAGATGATTATATTAATATACATGAATCAACAGACATAATTTTTAAAGTTAGGATAAAAACTGGGAGATTATATTTACAATATGAAGTTAAAAAACACCTGGGAAGCCAGGTGTGGTGGCATATCTCCAGCACTGAGGCAGGAGGATTCCAAGTTCGAGCCCAGCCCAGGCAACTTAGTGATTTAGCAAAATCCTGTCTCAAAGTAGAAAATAAAAAAGGGCTGGGATATAGCTCAGTGCAAAAGCCCTGGCTTCAATCCCTAGTACCATACATGCACACATACAAAAAGATCCCTGGAAATAACTAGGCTATTCAAATAATGAAAATATACATAAGGAGATGATCAAAATAAAGAAAAAAAAATGTAGGGTTCAACAAACAAATACATTTTGTGTTTTTGAAAATACAATTTAATGTAATGATGTCAATATTTGCCAGTTAAAAAAAACTAGGTGTAGTGGTGCACCCCTATAATCCCAGCACTCAGGAGGCTGAGGCAGGAGAATCACCATAAGTTTGAGGGCAGTCTGGGCTCTGTAGTGAGTTCAAGGCCAGCCTGAACTATACCACAGCTCTGGGAGGGCCCGGCCCATGTCCACTCGCCCTCAGAGCTAGAGCTGAACCTGCCAGAATGACTCCCACCATCTTTCCTTGGTGGCCTGAGGCTTCCTTTGTCCTGCTGGTTTTGAATTGTGTCAGATGTGGTGGTGTCCACCTGTAGTCCCAAATACTGAAGCTGAAGCAGGATGACACCTTGAGTCCAGGAGGTGACCCTGAGCCTGGCCTGCCCTCGTGTGTGGCCCCTTTGCTCTGGCTGTGGAGGAGATGCTCCAAGCACATGGCTCTTCCAGGTGGGGCCCCAGTGTCTCTGGACGAAGTGTGGTGCAGCTAACCATGCCTGTCAGCCTATATGGCTGGTGATGACTTGGGAAGCAGGATTTGCTTTGCTTTTTTTTTTTTTTTTTTTTTTTTGGTACTGGTGATGGAATGAAGGGGCCATCTACCACTGATCCCGGGCCTTTTTATTTTTTATTTTGTGGCAGTGTCTTGCTAAGTTGCCCAGGCTGGCCTCAAACTTGTGATCCTCCTGCTTCAGCCTCCCAGAATGTTGGATTACAGGTGTGCACCACCATGCCCAGCTAACTCTAATTTTTTAACATAAAATACTCACCTGAAGAGTTTGAAACCACACTAAAAGCTACTTTGACAAATTTCACTTCTGTCCCTGTGCCCTTCTCCTTGCACCCTCCTGCTCCCAACTCTCCTTTCCGTCCATTCCTCGGCTCCCTGTACCCCAGCAAGGCCGTGCCTAGGTTCTCCTGCTTCTCTTTTTCAGTGACACACACTGTGGACACAGCTGTAGAACTCTGTCACTCACTCACCGCTGTCAACTTGCTCACTCTCAGCTCCAAACCCTCCCTCCTCTCCTGGCTCCTGAACACAGGTTGCACCTCTGTTGTGCTGGGACGACACACAGCTTTGTCACTAGAGGGTGCTGGAGGGCCACTCTACAGGAAAGGGCTGTACCTCCAGGGTCTGTTTCCTCTCCCAGCTCAGGGCTTGTCCTGAACCTTGGAGGTTTTTCTGACACCGTCTAAGCCCGCAGTGCCCCGCCTGTCAGCGCTGGCCACCTGCACCCTAGTGCAGGTTCCTGAGGGCCCAGCAGCCTCTGTCCTGTGCCACTCCCGTCTGCTGATGCAGCCAGCTAGGCCCAGCACGGGTGCCACCTGGTGGCTGCCACCCCCCCCAGGAGGCCTGGGGGACACACAGTTCTGCTTGGGGCTGGCTTCAAGGCACCAGCCAGACTCAGTCGTGCCAAGTGCTTCAGCTGCTCCTCGGAGCTGGCATCTGTCTCAGCATCTCCACACGTCTTGCTAGTGACACACCTGTCATCAGTACCATATGTGAGGACGCAGAGCTCTGCTGCATGACAGACAGGAGGCTCTGGAAAGAAGCCCACAGTGTGGGATCCTCCAATTGAGAACCAGGCCAGCACCTGGCCTTTCTCAGAACTGCTGCAGCTCACAGAAGAGAGGCTCTGTCACTGGGGCCCAGGACCCTCTGCAGCAGGAGGAGTCCCCAGGCTGGCTCTGCCCAGCGTCATGACCAGGGAGTGTCCTCCAAAAGACAGGGAGCCGGGCCATCAGGAATCAGAGAGCAGGGACGAGCTCTTGACCTCTGCAGGAAGGGATCAGCCTGTGGGGTCGGAGCCTCAGGGCAGCCACTGGGAGGTGGAGCCGGGCGTGGGCAGTCAGACGGGGCTGTGTCACACATGTCACAGGACCTGGAGCCACAGAGTCTGGCCTCTAGCCCCACTTGCTCACTGGTCTGCTGAGTCCCTCACCCTCTCAGAGCCTCTGTGTCCTCCTCGGTAAGAGGGCACGAGGATGGTGTCTGTCCTACAGGCTCACAGGGTCTCCACGAAGGGCCACATTACAAAGACCCAGGGCACACATTACAAAGGCAGCGATGGCACTAATGCTTCTGTCACTGCAGAGACTCACAGTGTGAGCCCCACACAGCAGGACGGAGCCACAGGAAGACAGCCCGATGCCCACATTCCTAGAGCAGGGCCAACGTGACTGCCAGAGGCAGGAGTCGTGTTGGGGTCCAGAGGCAGAGGGAGGAGCATGGTGAGGGTGGCTCCTGCAGGAGGGAGCGGGGAAGGTGGGGCAGCATGCCAGGCTCACTAACTGGGACTCTGGGGCCTGGTACTGTCCCTCAGGTGGTCAGGGCAGAGGACAGTGGTCCCAGTGTGACACCCAGTAAGGGGGCTGGCAGCCTGGTGGGGGTGACCCGGGGACCCACACTGAGTACAGTCAGGTGGCAACATGTGCTATGGAGAGGGACAGTCAGGAGGAGCCTGCAGAGAGTGACCCAGGCCTGAAGAACAGCATGTGCAAAGGCCCTGGGGCCCATGGTGGGCTGAGCCTTTAAGAGTCTGAGGTAGGCGTCTGAAGCCTGGGTTTCCCCTCTGGTCTCTTTTCTACATATGTGTGATCCTTTATTTCTTCTGAATTAAGCTGAGCTGGGTCAGCAGTCTTTTCTACAGCAAATCTGACTCCAATGTCTCAAGAGGAAGCACAGGTATGTGTGGGTTTAAGGGGCGGCCACTCCGGGCAGTGTGACTGTGACCATGTTACAGAGTTTCCTCCAGTCCTCGGCCTTGCTCTCCCCCAACCCCCATCTCTATGGTGTCCAGAGCTGAGCCCACCGATGGGCCTCTACCAGCTCCACCTGAGGTCCACCACCACCAGCAAAGCCCTTGCCGCAGATCCCACAGCCCCATGGCGAGAGCACAGCCACCCCCAGTCTCACTCGATAACTCTCCAGGGGCCGCCCAGGCATCCGCTCCCATCCCCTCCTCTCCAAGGCTGCTGTGAGGAGAATACCAAGGACACAGGGACACAGGCAGCATCCTGAGAGGAGGAGGAGCAGGAGATGGACCAAGGCTCCCCAAGTGGCCGGAGCACAGCCAGCCTTAAGGGGTGAGGTGGGTGCCTGCCTCATCCTCCCAAACCTGCCCAGTAGGGCCTGAGTGGAGTGGTGACTGTCACTCGCTTGTTCCCCAAGCATCTGGTTCTTGTGCGGCACAGGCCCTGGCTGGAGTCCGCTGGTCCCTGGAGACCCAGTGCATCAATATCACCTCCTCCTGAAGCGCTCAGGAGCCCCACCACCCAGGCCCCCTGCCTCACAGGGGATGCCAGCACTGTGAGGCCCATAGGGTCAGGAGCAGCAAGGGGCTCAGGACACGGGGAAAAGCTGCCCTCACCCCTTCCAGACACCTCGACCCTGCCTGTGCCTGGCCCACATGCCCCTCAGGGCACTGGAAAGTCCCCACCAGCCTGGCCCCTTGGTGGTGCTCTGCTCCTTGGAAGCTGCCAACTGGGGTGCCCAGGCCACCTCAGAACGCTTATCCATCTGCAGCCTTAGTTTCTCCTTGTTGTGGGTCTCCCTGCAGAGCTGCAAGGCTGCTATGGGTGGGCCTGGCCCCCTTGGTCTTGGAGCACGGTTGCTGCTGATGCCGTGTGGCTTAGGGTCTCTCCTTGGGGCTCCCCAGCCCCACATTGCATCCCTCAGAGGCTGCTGAGAGGACAAGTCCTCAGCCTGTCTCACCTGCCAGGGACAAGTGGGACCAGTGGAGCCTGGTCCTGGCCTTGCAGGTGACAGAAGTGACAGTACCCCACCCCATGCCCTCTTGCTGCCACCCTGGGCTTGTCTGTCCTCTGCTCTGAGATGCTGCTCCATGTGCTCCTAGGGCACTACGTGTCGCCTCTGCGCCCCCAAGTGTATGTGTTCCCACCTCTCAGGGGCTGGGCGATGGGGAGATGTATCTGAAGGCAGAGAAGGAGGGGAGGGCAGGGGACCCTAGTGGCAGTGGTCACAGGGAAGGACTCATCAGAGGAGGGTGGGGAGAGGCCATGCACTGGGCCAGCACCCAGGGCCCTCATTGCTTCCCTCACAGAGAAGGACATAGGGACAGGAGAGATGGGAAGGGAGGGGCAGAAGAGCCATGTGGCCACAAGGACCCGGGGGAGCCACCTGCAGCACAGTGGCTTCCACAGTCTCCTGCCTGGGAAAAGTCTCCCAAAACTGCAGGCATGAACCCGAGGCTTCTCCCACTGCCTTATTACTTTTCTGCCCCTGACAGCAGCTCAGCGCCCTCCCAGCCCCACCCAGACAAACTCACACAGGCTTGGGAGTGGGGAGGATCTCAGGGACGGTGAGGAAGGCCTACCGTTTAACAGCGGGGACACCACAAGGACACACACAAACATGCTCCACCTGACCGGGACACCACGGAAGGAAGCCAGGTGCCGCTTATCTGTCACGAGCTTCCCTCTGTCTCAGTCTGGCCCATCTCTAGGCTGGATACCAGCGGCTGAGCACTCAGACACCCAGGTCCCCTCAGCTGTGGGGGAAGGGCCTTTACCTTGGAGCCAGCCCCTTATTTTCAACATATATGGCTCAGGCACCCATGGATCTCTTTGTGGTTTAAAATTGCTTACACTTGTCAGTCTCATGAACATGGGCTCACGGGGCGTGGGTGCTTGTGTCTGGCCCCCTTCTCCCAGGGTAATGATTCTGACTCACCTGTGTGTTGCACGGATATACATTGCCCAGTCCCACCAGCAGGCTGCAAGGACACTGCTGTCAGCACAGAGGCCTCTCCTGATGAAGGATGCCACAGACACATGGGTGGCCAGGGTGGCCCTCCTCACAGAGCTGCTCAGCATGGAACACAAGAGGAGGGCTTCCCACGAAGGCTCCGACATGAGCATGGGGATCACCAGGAACAGTAACAAGCAGCAGCCAAAAAACTCAAGCTTATTATTCTTTCAGTTACTCGAGAAGACAAATCAACACTTTATAGAGGAAACTGACCCCATGACATGGACGCTGTGGAGGTGCACATAGAGACGGCTCCCAACACTGTGAGGCACCTGATGCCAGGTGTGCTCCAGGGTGATGAGGGCGAGTTTCAGTTAGGCACGTTCTGTCCCAGTGAAAAGAATAGCAGCAAGATACGGCAGGGTCCACAGAGAGCAAAGAAATAAAACACAGGAAACAGCAGCACGCAGGCATGGAAGGCAGAAATGTCACACTGTTCCCATGCACACATGTGGCATGGTGGGACAGCCGCTGAAGGGAGGCCTGGCAGACCTACACCGCACACTGGAAGACAGCCACGTACACACAACATAACAGAGGCACAGCAAGGAGAGAGATGCAAATACTAATCCAAAAGAAAGAAGAAAATCAGGGAAGAGTGAACAAAGAGCAGATAAAGCACAGCTAGAAGATGGGCTCAAACCCCGCTGAATAATCACGTGGGAATGAGTTTACATTAATCACCAATGACAAAGCGCAGACTGTCAGATGAGATAAACCACACCTCCTAGAAAACTCTGATTTACTAGCTTTATTTTAAAATTTTTATGTAGAAAGAAGGTCATCGAGTTCCTATAAACTCATCCCCTGGCTTCTTCAGACAGAACCTAAGAGATCCACAGCACAATGACTGACATTAGGAAATGGACATTCCTGCAGCATTGTTAACTACATTGGAGAGTTCACCTGGACTTCACCTGTCTGTCCTTTACAGGACCTATCTGGGACCCCACATTCTGTTTAGTGGCCAGGGCACCTCAGTCCCCTCCCATCTGCGGCTGTCCTTCAGCTGTCTGCTGTCTTCCATGAACCCCATCGTTGTTCCTCTGCACAGGTCCCTCAGCTGCTGTCCAGCATCCCCTCGTGATGAGACTAAGGAGGTGTGCTTTGTCAAGAGCACTGCAGAGGTGACTGCCCACCCTGGGTGTCACAGTAGGAGGGGCATGATGTCACTAAGCCCTACAACTGCTGATGTTACTCTTCATCTTCTTTACGGTAGTGTTAGCCAGGATTTGCCACAGGAAATTACCATTCCCACCTCTGCTACTGATACCATAGCCAGCTACTTGGAAACTTCCTACCTAGACTTATCTCACTTCCAACTTCCGCTCATGGCAGTGTGCACTAGTGGAATGTGCCTACTGCAACTTATTCTCTAGTATTTGCCTAAGGGTAATTTCTTCTTTCCATGTTTTTATCTATACCTAAGTGGACCAGAAATCCCCTTTGAATACAAAGCACAACTTAGTCAAAAGAGGATGCAGAAAGCTATGGCCAGTTCAAATGAATCAAGGCAGCTGGAGTGGCAACAGGGATGTCAGGTAGAGTCAATTTCTGAGTGAAGACTGTATTCCCAAGGGTAAAACAGGTTGTTTGATGAGAAAGACATCAATTGGTCACAAGCATATAAGAATTGAGAACATTTATACACTGAATAACAGAGCTTCAAAATACACAAAAAACTGATAAAAATAAAAAGGACAAATGAATACACCATCATAGTCAGACATTTCAATATTCTCACAATTTAATAGAAAAATTAAACACAATTTGTAAGGATGAAAAGATTGTGTATTATGGACAAACTTATACTAACTGACACTGATAGAAACATTCCACCAAAACAACAGGGCAATATTCACTGGTTTCAAGTGTACATGGAAGAAAATTTCCAAAAACAGACCCATAGTTATAGTCAGAAAATAAATCTCAATTGAAAAGGATTCAGATCATACAAAGACTGTTCTCTCTCTGTGATGAAATACATTTAGAAATTAACAGTAGGGATAGCACTACTGGTCCTAAAGCCTGAAATGATAAACAGGGGAGAACTTTAGGCTGATAAGTTCAACAGCTTTGATTAAATGGACAAGGGGAGAACTTTAGGCTGATAAGTTCAACAGCTTTGATTAAATGGACAAATTTCTTGAAAGACAAGAAGGATCCAAGTTTATGGGCCTGAGCATCATTTCTATAGAAGAAACTGAATTGGTTAAAACCTTCCCACTAACTCCAGGCTCAAATAGCTTCACTGATGAATTTTACCAAACACTGAAGGCAGAAATGATATCAGTTTTCCACAATGTCATAAGAATTTGAAAAGAAAAAATATTTCCCATCTTATGGGGTCACTGTTATTGTGATGATTCAGAATAGACGAAAATATCACAGAAAAATAATCTAGATGCCAATATCCTTGAAAAGAACAGATACAAATGTTCTTAAAACTTTAAACAACTGAACAGAGAAAAAGGCCTATGGTTCACCACACCCAGAGGGCATCACTGAAAAACACACACTAAAGAGATTTCCACATAGCGACAGTTTTTCCATGATAATCTAACTGCCAACCTCAGCGCACGCACACACACACACACACACACACACACACACACAAACATAAGGCAGCAAAATGCCCCCCAAAACTCCCAGATCCCCCCAAAGCTGATCTATGTGGCATCCATGGGGAGAAAATCAAAAGCCCAACATCTGAATTATTCAAGGTGAGGAAAAACATGATTAAACAAAATGATCGGTGAGTTTACAAAAGACTCTAATACAAAGCTAGCTGAGGTAAACAAAATTATACAAAATATAAATGAGTGATTTAGCAAAGAATTGGAGTCCATGAAAAGGTACCAAACAGAAATCCAAGAGATTAAAAATTCTCTTGAAAGTGTGGGCGGCAGAAGTGACCAGGAGGACAGAGCATCAGAACGAGAACACGGCGCTGATGCCAGTGACCAGATACTCAGAGACACCTTAAAAACGGGAACATGGACAACAGATCCAGCAGCTGCTAGATGGTGCAGAGAAGACTAAGTGCAATTAGTGAAAGATCACAAGACAGCACAAATGGCATAAAAATCTGTTACAGAAACAATAGCAGAAAACTTTCTGAATATGGGGAAGAAATTAACATAAAGAGAAGTGAGGGATAGGAAACCCCAAGTAGCCACGATCAGAAAAGAATCTCTCCACAACACATCATCGTCAATATCTAGGAAGTCCAAGGCGAGAACAGAATCTTAAAACCTCGTAGAAAAAAGAAAAGAATCGGGCCAGTGAGATGGCTCAGTGGCATAAGTGCCTGCCCAGCAAGCGCAAGGTCCTCAGTTCGACTCCTGGTACCCACGTAGGAAAAAAGAGCTGGTGATACTGCTCAGCGGCAGGGGTGCCTACTGGCATGCGAGGTCCTGAGGTTGACCCCCGGTACCCACAAAAAAAAAAAAAGAAAAAGAAAAAGAAAAGCAAAGAATCACTTATAAACATAAAACCATTAGAATTGCAGTAGACTTCTCATTCTCAACATAAACCTTAAAGGCCAGGAGAGCATGACGTATTTCAAGCCATAAAGGAAAACAGCTTCCAACCCAGACTGATACATCCTTCAAAACTATCTTTCAAAACCATTCTACAGGACTTCAGGGCGACCACGTCCCTCGCTGGAGCTCAGACTGTCCAGTCTGAAACACAGTGTGGGCGGTCTGGCTACAAGGCCTCTCTAGTTTCCTGGCCCTGAATTTGTCAGATTATTTGACGCTGTTAGTGAAGAAACAGGAAAAGTGACTGGGAGCCGCTGGCTCAGACAGGCGCCCCGGGAGCTCCCTGCACTCGCAGAGGATGAGCAGGAATCCCCCAGGGCCTGGCAGACGGGTACCTGAGTATTCATCTCACACAGTGCAAAGGGACTGTGCCTCCCAGGTTTCGGCGACTGTAGAGAGAGAGCTTGTCTGCACGGCAGGATGTAGACGAAATCTCCAGAGGAGTCTTCAACACCAAAGCATGAGATGATGACGCTCCGAATAGCACCCTGCAAACTTTCCTGTGCTTGACTGTTTCAGGAGCATAACCCTAATTTTGTCATAAAGGCACGGAAACATAGATCTACCAGACCTTCTATTATTCTTTAGAATATTTCTACTGATGAATTATTAATTTTACTTTTATGAGTTTTATTAAACAATGACTACTTAACAGGAAAAAAATCACAAAAATGAAGTATTGAATTTTTAATATTTATTGAGTGTTTCTAAAGGAGCATCAAAATTTTCAACATCAACTGTTTTTTGGTGTACAAATCTAAAAAAGAACACCACAAATAAATTCTTATATGAACTACAAAGAAAGTACCAATGGCAATTTACAAAAAAAAAAATCTTTACTTCAATTAGCACACCTAAATCAGTTTGCACACATGACCACAGCACGTTCCATATGCACATATCACTTACACTGAGAGCACACGTTTTGCTTTCCTTGCCTTTTTGCGGGACACACTTGACATCTCAGTGGTCTTGCTGTTTTGTCAGATTTTTATTATAGTATAGTGTGTAGTTAACAGGAACATAAAATATAAATAAAATAAATTCTTAAATTCTTAATGTGTATTGTGCATTTAGAATAGACATCAACATTTTCACATCAGCTGTGTATTTGATTATAAAACCTGAAAGATAACATCAAAAATAGAAACCTATGTGAACTTCAATGTAAACACAAACAGAAGCCTAACACATAAATAAGATTTGCTTCAACTGTTACACCCAAGGCAGTCTTCACACATGACAACTGCATGTTCCATACACAAGGAACACTTACACTGATAGCATGTATGTTTTGTTTTTCTGTATTTTCTTGCAGGGTACAGTTGACATCTTTTTTGTTTTCCTGTTATCATAGTGGGTCTTTGTGATGCTGCATGTGCCTATTCACCTGTCAGCTCACAAGAAACATTTTGTTTTTTCTCTGCTGTAAATGATCTCTTATGAACTACAGTCCCAATCCTCTAAGAACATTTCTCCATGACATTCTGCACTTGTTATTTTCTTTGTAAACTATCAAACGATGTATGCCACACGTTTAGGATAGAGTAAAACACAACCATTGGGCCAGTGCTTTGTGTTTCAAGTGACCTCATAGTTGCTGCATAACTCATCAACATCTACTCCACCTTTGATTTTGTTGCAGAAAGTTTCCATCTCAGGCTCCTGTTTTGTTGAGGTTTGCCTATCAATATTTCCATCATGGTGAAATGGCACCAGCAGTACTAGTTTTTTTGTTTTGTTTTGCCATATACCATGCCAATGTTATATATTTCTGAAATCCAAAGATTGTATTATATAATTCTCTGTTTTGAAATTGCAATATTTCACTTGCAATTTCTGCTTTGTTCCTGTGCTTGTCAACTTGTGCTGTTAGAAAATGTAACATCAATGGAAACTGGTAAACCAATTGTCAAATTAATTCCAATTAATTTGGGAGATGGGAACAAGTCTGTTCACAACATCATTTGATTATTATATGAATAAGGACCTGATGGCTGAGTTCCAGGATAAATGTCTAAACTGAAAGCATAAAAAAATCTTCACATCTACAAAGGCATACATTTTTATGCCATAGTTGACCCATCATTTTCCACAAGGTGTTTACATTCCTGCAATCACCATGAGAAATCCCTGCTAAGCACAGCAGACCTACGAATGCTTTCAGTTTAGCTAGTGAGGTGCATAATAAATACATTTTTGAATAGGGCTATTGGTGCATAAGGAATATTTTACTTGCATATCAGCCTTTGTGTATTTCACAGCATCTTGTAGCATTTCATCAGTTACAATTTCCAACATTGAATGGCAGTGCTGGTGTTCTGTCCAATATGTTTCACCCCTGGCAAGACCTTCACTACATTTTTGGACCTAGTCCTAATACTGGATCATTCCAGATGGTTGCATGGCCATTCTGCAACCTTTCAACTAGTCAAATATGTACTCACATTGCTGTTTTCTTTGTCATCTGAATCAAGGAGGTCTGTATCTGTATCAGTCGATCCTTGCTCCATTTCACTGTCACAGGAACTTTGGCTCACATGGCCAGTGTCAAAGTCATCATCATCACCATCATCATCATCACACACTCTTCTGTTATAAAAGCAAGTATTTTGTCATAATGGATCATCTTCATAATCCATGCATGAGTAATCTGATGATTCATTCACTTTTGACCTCCTCCAAAACTTGCAGATCTGGTTTTTCCTGTGCCATTGTACTGAACTAGGCTACTTCTACCAGAAAAATCAAAAGAAAACTTTTAAAAAACATCTTGGAGTGATGTGGGTCTACTGGACCCTCTGTGATGCTTGGGTAAACACACAAAACCAGTTAGATGGAGCATAATATGGGTAAAAATCCCATTTTGCCACTTTTGCACACTTGCACACACCTTGTCATTTGTCATACCAAGTGGGTAAATGTAGATTGGTTCCAGTATCCCTCAGGGAAAGGTACTGAGACACACAGCTGGCGATTACGCTAAAGTACAAATTTACAGTAGAACACTAAGGGGTGGGCCCACTAGATCTAATGTTATGCTCCTACCCCACCATGTCCCTCTGTCTCCTGTCACCTTGTCTTGACTAAAAATCCAACATTAGTGTGGCCGACTCTCCTGTGTTTGGCACAGTGGACCTTTGGTTTGCACTTTCTTTCCTTTTCTACCTTTTTCTCTTTGGACCTAATTGGATTGTGTTTCCCATCCATTCTTCCAATCTCTCTTTGAGTGGGAGGGTGGTGCCCCTTCACAGGAAGGGAACTAGTGCTCAGGAAGTTTGCCTCTGTCAGGTGGCCGCTTATCTCCCACTCACCTTGCAGCTTCTTGTCCCTGCTCTTCTGCACTGCTGTCTTTGAGTAGTACTTTTTGGAGTCAGTGGGTTTCTCATCTGTGTAATAGCTATAAATATTTTCTTTGAGGATGCCATGGGCATTACACTGAAAATCCTAAGGTCACACCATGCTGGCAGCTAAATGTAGCCACATAAAAAATGCTGCCCCACATTTTGGTGAGTTTGTAGTTTCATCCACATATGCCACACTGTGCCTCAGAAAATACAGTACTATTGGGTGTGTTGTTTTTTGATACATGAGCCTCTAATGTGTAGAAAACAAAACTAGTCCTGATTTTTATAGATGTCCACCTATTCAGCTTTAATAGAGTTACTTCTTCAGACAGATTTGAGTTCCTCCTGAGTTTTTTCTTTGAGGTAGGGTCTTGCTATGTAGCGCAGAATGGCCTTGAACTCAGCCTAGTCCTAACACTGGATCATTCCAGATGGTTGCATGGACTAGTTGAAAGGTTGCCTCAGCCTCCTGAGTGCTGGGATTACAGGTGTGCACCACCACACCTAGTTCTTTGGTTTCAACCTGAAGGACCTCTCTCCCCAAAGAAGGTCTAGTAGGAAGGAACTACATCCCTCAGTGCTTGTATCTGGGAATGTCTGAATTTCTCCCTCATTTTTGAAGCAGTCTTGCAGGATGTAGAATGCTTAGTTGAGAGGGTTTTTGTTTTGCTTTGCTTTTTCACTCAACAAAGCACATGTCAACCTGTTTCCTTCTGACCTCCCATAACAGAAAATGCCCCCCAGCTAGTATACTTCAGTTTCTTAGTTGCCCAGGTAACAGTTCCTGTTCCAGTTCCAGTTCCTTCTCTCTCTTAAAAATGGCCGACACTGTGATGCACATAGTATAAACCAA
Organism: Erethizon dorsatum; assembly: GCA_028451465.1. Classification (NCBI taxonomy): domain Eukaryota; kingdom Metazoa; phylum Chordata; class Mammalia; order Rodentia; family Erethizontidae; genus Erethizon; species Erethizon dorsatum. The sequence continues at coordinate 36,391,902 of CM051831.1, forward strand.
TTGACAAGCCATTCTGCCTCTGTACTTCCAGGTTGCTTATCCAATATAAACCCTAGACCACCAAAGATAAGGGTCTGATAACCTGGGAATGATCCTGATCAGTGCCTGTTGACATAAATAAATCTGCCTTTAAATCCTGGATGTCGTTGTGGTGTTTCTGCGTGCCATTGCACTCCAAGGCTTCTGACGACAAATCTAATGATTATCTTTCTGGGGAACTGATGATGATAGATATTTTCCTGCCAGCTTCATAGGCATTAATTTACCTTGTTGTGTTTTAACCACAGAACATGACATTATTCTACTGTAAGTGAAGTTGTAGCATCACTTTGATACCAGTAAGAATTTAAAGAAAAAGGAATTGGATACATTAAGTGTAGACATCATGAGGGCTCTAAAAACAAAATGTATTACAGATTCTCAGAACAGAAACAAAAAAGGATTTTGAAGCATCCTACAGGTTTTCATTTCCAAAATCCTAAGTATAAATCTCCATAACCCACACTAACAAGAAATTTGGTAACCTTTTTTATTAAAAACAGAAGGTTTGGGCCGGTGAGATAGCTCAGCAGCATAAGCGCCTGCCTGGCAAGCACGAGGTCCTGAGTTCGACTCCCGGTACCCACATAAAAAGGAAAAAAGGACTGGTGATATTGCTCAGTGGCACAAGTGCCTGTTGGCAAGTGCGAGGTCCTGAGTTTGACCCCCAGGACCCACATAAAAAAACAAAAACAAAAACCCCCAAAAGAACCCCAGAAGGTCCTTGCGGCCAAAAGTGAGGTGGCCAAGGTAGAGGTGGCCAGCTGTACCTGGGCCCATTAGTACTGTGACCGCACAGGAGTCAGTGTGAGTTCACACCAGTTAGCTATATAAAGGCCGTGGTTCGAGTGGGGTTTTCATTCCAGAGATCTCTTGTGAGTGATCTGGGATTTGTGTACAGAGTGTGGTTGGTGATTTAGTGATTGATTTGGTGGTGTGGAGAGTGTAGATTTTGGTTAATCGTGATGTCCAATGGAGGTGGTGAGTGTGGTGGGGGAACATCATGGCTGGGCCTTAGGACCAGCTCCCACAGACACAGCCTCACAGAAAACTAAGAAGAGCTGCTCCTCCTTGGCCAGGGTAGCTTTTGCGAGGTGCTGCTCACTGCCCATCATGACACAAAGTTGCTTGTCGCTGTGAAGGTGTTGGAGAAATGGAATCTGGAGCACATCTCCATCACATCAGAGGTTGAGATCCTAAAGGACCTTCAGCACCCTAACATTGTACAGCTTTTGCAGGTCTTAGAAACTGAGGATGAAGTACTCATGGTCATGGAGTATGTGATAGGGAGAGACCTGTGGCAATACATGCACAGCACTGAGAGGAACAGGCTGCTAGAGGAGGAGATCCTAAAGGACCTTCAGCACTCTAACATCATACAGCTTTTGCAGGTCTTAGAAACTGAGGATGAAGTACTCATGGCCATGGAGTATGTGACAGTGAGAGACCTGTGGCAATGCATGCACAGCACTGAGAGGAACAGGCTGCTGGAGGAGGAGGCCCAGGGGTTATTCCGAGAGCTTGTGGAGGCTGTGAAGTACTGTCACGACATGGGGATTGTCCACGGGGACCTCAGGCCAGAAAATATATTAGTGGACTCTGAAGGCCACCCTAAGCTCATTGATTTTGGGTTGGGGTTCAGGTTCCTTCCCGGCCAGGAGGTGACTACATGTGGGGGGCCCCTACATTATTGTGCCCCTGAGGTTGTTTTGAAGGAAAAACATCAAGGCCCATCAGTGGATGTTTGGTCCCTGGGTGTAATTTTGTTCCAAATATTAGCTGGGCACCGCCTCCTTGGTGGGAAGAAAGAACAGGTGATACACAGGGCCCTGGGGCAGAGATACCATTTTCCCACCGACTTCTCCATAGAGCTGAAAGACTTAATTAAGGAGCTCCTGCACCCCAATCCCAGCATGCGCCCAATAATAGAACAAGTGTCACAACACCAGTGGCTCTGTGGTGCACCTTCCCCTAGTCGTCCTGAGCTGCTCCCCAAGAGTGCGGACAACTTCATCCTGAACATCATGGCCGAGATGTGATACAACCCACTAGAGGTGATCAACTCAGTGAGGTGCAAGAAATTTGATGAACTGATGGCGGCCTTCCTGATCCTACCCATACTTGGTCAGCCGCAGATGGACCAGTTGCAGGGGGACGGAATCCTTTAGCATAATGATTGTGGTGCGGCCCTGTCAACAAAGCTGGGAAAGGAATTTGCTGGTGTTTGCAAGGGGGCTTCATGTTTCTCTTCAACTATTTGAGAGATTGTGCCCCAGGCCTCGTGGCTGGGTGGTCACAGAGGGTTGGTGGCTGGCCCCAAGCACGGATGATAAGCAATGTTGCCTGGTTCCTGAACAGAGTGCAGGACAGAAAGGAGTGCGGTGGTACGGGGGTTGAAGCTGCGCCCTGCAGGAGGAGCACCCTCTCCCTTCTAGAAACCCCTGTGGTCCCCACGGCCTGCGGTCGGTAACCAGATCAGTAAGATGCTCAGTGAGCTCAAAGATGATACAACTAAACAGATAATGGACTTCATAAGAAAACCATCCAGGAGCTTGAGAAGACACTGACAAAAGATAGCTGAGCTGTGGTGGATGCAGGAGCTGTTCTTTTTTCAGTATGCCGTGGTCAGGAACCAGAAACTGCTTTGAAAAGGATTGCTATTTGGCCCTCAGTGATACTTCAAGCAATTCTCCAGAGTTAGTGCAGACAGCAGTGGGTGCGGGAGCTACTGCTCCCTTGGCCCAGATGATCCTCAAAGAGATAGCTAAAACATACAAAACTCAAATGACCAACTTAGCAAAGGATTAGAGTCCATGACAAGGTAGCAAACAGAAATCCAGGACATAAAAATTTCTACTGAGAGTACGGGCAGATAAACTGCTCACATCTGAGGCTGAGTCACTGGGGTGGTCCCCCCGCTCCCGAAGATTTGCAGGCTGGGCACTGAGGAGCTGCCAGCTGAGCAGAGAACAGCTGTGGGCACTGTGAGCCAGAGGCAGCTGCTGCAAATGTTGCAGCAGTACCAGACAGCCAGGACCCAGGCTGTGCAGACAGTGGCAGAGCAGGGGACCAGACCCCAAAGCACCGAGGCACTGCAAAACATGGGGTTGCAACAAGAAAGCAGCTGCCTTTGTGCTGCAAGCAGATGGAAAACATTCTCCCCAGAGAGCCTGGACCATAGCTGACTGTGGAGTGCTGGATGCGCTGGTGAGATGCTTGAAGGATCCAACCCTGGAGTCAAAGAGGCTGTAGCCTGGGCTCGTGGCTATGCTTCAAGACATTACACAGAATGTCGCAAGCCTAGGTGGATGCAGGAGCTGTTCTTCTTTCAGTATGCCATGGTCAGGAACCAGAAATTGCTTTGAAAAGGATTGCTATTTGGCCCTCAGTGATACTTTAAGGAATTCTCCAGAGTTAGTGCAGACAGCAGTGGGTGCAGGAGCTACTGCTCCCTTGGCCCAGATGATCCTCCATGCTCATGCTCAACTGAAGCATCAGGGCCCCTCAGCTCTCAGCAAGATGGCAAAGCATTCTGTAGGTCTGGGTGAATAAATGGCTGTTGAAGCAGATATTTTTCCAGTTGATTTTCCTGTCTGAAGGACAAAGATGATATATTAGCCAGTGCTTACTAGAGAAACAGATTTAATGCAAGATATATAAGTTTATACGAATTTACAAGATTGGCTTACAATGGCCACTCACAGAGTCAGATGTAGAAGAGTGCAAAAGGTCTGTCTGTGTGTTCGAGATCTGAAGGATCCAGTTGAAGGCCTGGAGCCCACTGTATGTCCCATGAGAGTCCATCTCAGGAGGCCAAAGAGTCTGTGATGCAGGCTGAAGGGTCTGTGCTGGAAGCCAGAAGACAAGGTCCAAGGTGAAGGTGAAGACTGGAGCTCCTCCAAAGAAACAGAAGCGAGCCTTCCTTCTTTGTTTCCGTTTTATAGCATTCTGGCAGCAATCCTCCCTATGGTGGGGGTCCCACACTCAGAACTTCGCTGAGCCAATTTAGCTGGGTGTTTCTTACTCAAGTTGAGGCAATTGGTTAACTATCATAGATGAATATGTGGAAAAAAGTGCTTGTGCTTTAATTAGAGAGACTGCCAAACACACCTGAGCTCTCCCAGCTGCTCCTTCATGCAGGAGGAGTGGCTGCAGTGACCGACTGGATCAGTTCCTGCAAAAGAAATGCATGGCTACCTGACATCATGATGCTCGGTCATGGTTCTTGTTCTGAGAGCCTAGGGATGGTGGTGATCATTTCCAAGTGTGTACCCCACTGGTCGGCTGCCTGTCAGAAGAACCAGAGGATTCTATTAAGGCTAACAGGTTTTAAAGGCATGGATTGTTGTCCTACTAAAAACTACACACACACACACACACACACATACACACACACACACACACACACACACCCTCTGACTAAATCAAGATGACAGATGGTATTCGAAACTCTTACTTATTTTGGCCAGTTCCCAATAGCCAATAGGCCAGGCAAACTGGCCATGCAGATTACATGAGGGTATAGAAGGGAAACATTTGAAAAAGGACACTGATGACAGGAATATAGGACCTTTCAAAGAGGCTCTGATGCTGGTTACATAAATGCACTAACTTAACACACAGAATCTACAGAGAACCTGTTGGTTTTCCTAAGAATTTAGGAAGGTGCGCCTCTTTATTACAAGTTTTTGGAGCTCTCTTCTTTGCATACTTCCTAAAATTTTCCTGACCCTTTATGGGACTGAAGTGAGTAAAAGTCAGTGTTCAGTATTATATTGTAGCAGACATGGTCTCCAACCTCAGGGAAAGGCTTCTTGTTCCTCATGAATAAACAAGGAAGCCAGCATGTAGAGGGGATCCTCAGTGCTCCCTTGTTCCAGGTTGTTCATTCTTCCAAAAGTCTCATTGCTAAAGTCTCATTTTCAGGGACTTAAGGAATAATTGGAAAAGAACACCACATTAAAGAGTTTGAGGAGTATTGGCATTAGATCTTCCCTGATGTTCTTGCAGAATCCAGTGATGAACCTGTTGGGTCTGGGCTTTTCTTAGTTGGTACATATTTTATTACTGCCTCAATTTTATTGCATGTTATTGGATTGTTCAGTTTTTATGTCTTATTGGTTCAGGTTTGGTAATTCATATGTAATTAGGAATTGGATTTTTTTCTGGATTCTCCAATTTTGAAGTATAGCTTTTTCAAAGTAGCTACTAATAACCTTTTGGATTTTGGTGGTGTCCATTGTGATTTTGCCTTTTTCATTTCTAATTACATTGCTGTGGGTCTTTTCTTCCTTCTTTTGGTAAGTTTGGCTAAGGGTATTCTTTTCAAACTCTTTAATAAAACTGAAAGGGAAGGAGTACTTCCAAAGTCATTCCTAAAGCTAGCATTACTCTGATTCCAAAACCAGACAGAGACCCAACCAAAAAGGAGAACTATAGATCAATCTCTTCAATGAATAAAGATGCCAAGATCCTCAAATACATACTGGCAAACAGAATGCAAAAAAATCAAAAAAAGACCATATTCATGGCTAAGTAGGCTTCATCCCAGGGATGTAAGGATGGTTCAACATGCACAAACCCATAAATGTAATACAGAGCTGGGCATAGTAGCACAAACCTGTAATCCTGACAATCAGAAGACTGAGAAAGTAGGGTCACCCAAGTAAGACACCAGCCGGGGCTACATAGTGACTTTAAGGCCAGCCTGAACTACACAGCGAGACCATGTCTCAAAAAACCAATAATAATAATAATAATAATAATAATAATAATAATAATAGGGCCGGTGAGATGGCTCAGTGGCATAAGTGCCTGCCTGGCAAGTGCAAGGTCCTGAGTTCGACTCCCAGTACCCACATACAAAGGAAAAAAGGGGCTGGTGATATCACTCAGTGGCACTAGCACCTGCTAGAAAGCGCAAGGTCCTGAGTTCAACCCCCGGTACCCACGTTAAAAAAATAGTAATAATAATAGTAATAACAAATATAGCACACAAATAGAAGCAAGAACAAAAATCACATCATCATCTCACTAAGTGCACTTGAGAGGCTGAGGGAGGGGGTCACTGCTAGTTTGATGCCACCCTGAGCTACATAGTGAGTTCAAGTCCAGTCTGAATGACATAGCAAGAACCTGTCTCCAAAAACCAAAAAAAAACAAGAACTATGAATACCCATGTTTACAGCAGCACAACTCATAATAGCTAAATCTTCATAGCAGCCTATATGTCCATCGAGAAATGAGTGGATAAAGAAAATGTGGTATTTACACACAGTAGAGTACAGTAACTACTCTGAACTTGAGTCATTTGTAGGAAAATGGGTACATCTTGAGAAGACAACATTAAGTGAAGTAAATCAGACACACAAGTTTAAATATCACACAGTTTCTCTTATATGAGAAACCCAAAGTATAAATAATTAAAAAGCAAAATAAAAGATGGATAATAGTGAACAGGGAGGCAATCTTTTGCAGATGGTAAGGGGAACAAGAGATGGAGGGATTGGGAATGGAGAGGAGGGGAAGCAAACATAAAAACATTAAGATGTGTTACGTACATGTACCAACTCCCCATGATGAATGTAATTATTATGTACTGCAAACATTTACTAATTAAAAAGTGACAAAAATCCACACCAAGTCTTATTCATAGTCAACCTGCAGAAAACATGTTTTATGTTTGATAAAAAAAAAATATATACCTGAAAGAAGCCAGAGGGAAAAAATACCTAGAGAGAAGGAATCCTAAAATTGACATCAGACTTCTCTTTCAAAACCATAACAAGCAAGAAGATACTAGGGCAAAATAATGAGTTCTGAGAAAGAGGGAAAAAGATGAACCTAGAACTCTGTACAGAGAGATGTTATCCTCTCAGCTGAAGGAGACTGCTGCCCACTGGAGTGGGCAAATCCCAAACCCCGATGCCACCAGACGCCAGCAGGATGTGAAGCAACAGGGATTCCCCTTCACTGCAGGAGGGCACCAAGGGGTACAGACACTTTGGGAGAGACCAGGCACTGTCTCAGAAAATAAAATGTATCCTTACTACAACACCCTATATTTATGTACCTTGGGATTTATCTAAATGAGGAGAATGCTTAAGCCCACGGGAAAACCTGAGCACGAAAGATGCAGGAGCTTTATTCACACCTGCCAGAACTTGAAGTGATTAAAATGCTCTGTAGCAGGAAGATGGAGAAATAAACTTTAGTACATCCAGATAATGAATTAGGACTTGGCACTAAACAAGAAAGGAACCACGAGCCAAGAGAAGGCATGGAGAAAGCTTAACTCACACTAGATAGAGCCGATCTAAAAACGCTACATGCTGTATCACTCCAACCACATGACAGCTCAGAAAAGTCAAATCCATGCACACACTGAAAGGAGAGTGGTTGCCTGGAGTGGAAGGGAGGGAAGAACAGTACACACATGAGTTCAGGGCATCACTCTGTATGTTACTACGAGGGTGGAGCCTGTCAGTACCCATCTGTCACAGCCCACACAACATGCAAGAGTGAATAGCATGTACAGTATGCACTTCTGGTGATGAGGCAGGGTCACTGATTGTGAAAAGTGTAACAAATTGGTATTGTAAATTAATAGAGGGGGAGGTTCTGCCCATGTGGGACAAAGCATAGGTGAGGTGTCTCTGTATGTTCCACTTAATTTTTCTGTGAACCTAAAACTGCTCTAAAAAATAAAATCTACTTTTTAGAAAGGAAGAAAAAACAAAGGCTTTCCCAGAAAAAAAATTTGGAGAATATGTTGCCAGTACACCTATCTTGCAGGAACTGTTAAGTAACAAGTGAATATAAAACCAAAAACTTAATTTGTCTTATTCTTAATTGACCTAACTGAAACCACTCTGTCCAAAATAAAAATGGCCACGCTGCATTTCGTGACTGTAACTTTGCATAAGGGAAATGAATGACAGAAATGATACAAGGGACAAGAAGGGGAAGTCAGGAACACCCACAAATAACTGCATTACCTGTGAAGTGGCACGCTATTATTTGAAGGTGCGCTTGGAATAGTTTAAGTGTATATTGCGAATTCCAGCACAATTAGTCGAATAAGTAAAAAAGGCACTACCTCTGCCAACAAATGACAGAAAATGAAATCAGATAAGATGCCTGAGTAAATTACAAAACATCGGAAAATATGGGACACAAAATGAGAAACAAGGAACAAAACAATGGGTAAAAACAGTAACAGATACGGTAACTATTAATTCAATTGTATGACAGGCACTTTAAAAATCAATAGTCTAAACAAACTATTAAAACAGAGACCGCCATAAGGGACCGAAAATCAAGATCCAGTGGTATACTGTTTACAATTAAGCTACTTTAAATACAATGACACATAGATGAAAGGAACAGACACATATACAGTGCAAAAAGTGGAAGTGTCTATATAAATTTAGACCGATTTTAAAGCAAGAAAGTACATATTAGGGATGAAGAGGCATCACTTAATGGCAAAGTGGTTCATTAGCTCAAGAAGTTATTACTACATCTGTACCTGAGAGATCATCAATATGCATCAGGCAAACACTGACAGAACTGTATGAGGAATCCGCCAGGAATCACCATCCTGGTGATATAGGAATGAGATAGGACCTTGAAATGATATAAGGGAAATATTAGAACTCCCAACCTGCTAGATGTGCAATGCTCTGAGTTTGCATTCTCCAAAATTGAAGAATGAATACTGAGGAACAATGGAAGTTAAGAGTAGAAAATTTTATTGTGGGAAACTCAGCTCCTGCCTAAGAGGGGCAGGAGGGGACCCAGAAAGTGGGTTTCCTCGGACTCCACCTACTGGGGAGGCTCTTACAGCAAAATCATAAGGTGGGTATAAGATGGGACAAAACTATGGTCAACCAATAATATTACAAGTATATTCTCTTAGGTTGATCCAGTGGGGAAGCAAGTCACGTAGCACGTGTACATGGAAAGAACAAAGACCCTTCCTAGAAGGGATAGGTCAGGAGGTCTTGGTGCCTTGCCCAGGTTGTGGGGAGCAGCTGAGCCAGAGATCGACCACACAATCGGAGCTAGAGCAAGGCCAGCCATGAGAACACGGAGCGCCACAGGCGAGCCACATGAACAAGCTGTTGGGACTACAGCAAGGCCAGTCCAGCTGGTGTCCAGCCTTGGTGTTCCTCCCTGTTGGCTACAGCACAGATAGCTCTGAGAATGTTTCCCTTCAGTGTTCTCAGCAAAACACTGAGACCTTGCACTTTCAGCCGCATCATGCGCTTCCCCGCTTTTTACTGCATATAAATAGAGATGCAGACTGTGCTGGGTTGTTGCTGTCTCTCCATCAGAGAGGTTGCGTCCTACCTGGTCCCAGCTTTCCTTTTATTATGTGTCTGGTTTTTTCTTAATCTCCTGTCACCCCCTCTCAGGACCCCGCTGGCTGTGTGGGCCACAGCACAGGTAATGGAAGCCTGTTTAGAATATCTATCATTATTGTTTATCACTTGGGGAGGCATGTAGGTGAAGTCATTCTATCTTTATCTTGAGGCCTGGCCTTCAACAAATGCGCCTCCAGCCACAGTTGTAATGTGTTCTTATCTTTTGCACTGACCTCTTCTAGGGCCTGGCCCTGTCTGACTGCCTATAATATTTCTACCTAACTCAGCTTTCTATAATACTGGGAGCCCTCCATACCTCTCCCTCAGGAATAAGCAAGTCCTACAGGCAGAAGATCAGTGAGGTCAGAGTTGACTTCACAAGCAGTTGATCACCTGGACCTAATGGTCCTTTATACACTACTTCACCCAACAAGGGCAGAATGCTTGTTCTCATGTTTACAAGGAACATTCGCCACAACAGACCACAGTTTAATAGGTGGGTCATTCAATGTGTCTTACACAACCTTCCACAACAGGATCAGTACAGTCAGCGCATACTCCAGAATTCCAACAGAATGAAGAGAGAAATCAAGAACAGAAAGATAGTGAGGAAATTCCCAGATAGTTGCAGGTTACACAACACACTTCTAAATAATACATGGGTCAGGAAGAATTCTCAATACTCTTAAAAGTATCTTGATCTAAAAGAAAATGGAAAAACAACTAACTAAATTTGTGATACGCAGTAAAATATAGAAAAGCTAATAGCACTGAATAGACAATGCGAAAGAAAATAGAACTAAATCCAAGAATCTGAACCTCTACATTAGGATATTACAAAACAAGGAGCAAATTTAATCCGAAGTAACCAGGAAAAAATAATAAAATTAGTGCATAAATTAGTGAAACTGAAAACAGAAAATCTTTAAAAATCAGCAAGCCCAAAATGGTTCTTTAAAAAAACAAACTGGTGAACCTCTAGCTAAAACTCAGAGAAGTGGTATTGTTGTAGAAATCTGATACCAAACCAAATGGAAGACTTTTTGCACCTGAATGAGGAGTTGGAAGGCAACTTTATTTTAATGCTAGCGGGCTAGTGGGAAACAAGTCCAAATCACTAGCCCAGAGTCAGCTTAGAGTTCAGTTTAAATACATCTTTGCAAGCCGGAAATACAAAGCTGATTACAGGTTATTATATGATTGGTTACAGAGGCTAAGGCATATGCTGTCAGGTGGATTTGTTCTGGGCAGGCTTTGCTAGAGAGAGGGCTGTCCGAGTGGGTGGGGGAAATCAGGCAAGCATGTCCTTGACTGGGTTATTCTGTCCTAGGTGGAAAGTTCCTGGAATAGGCAAGCAAAACAGAATATGTTTATAGGCTAGAAAGTACGGGCAAGGCAGTTGGATGCAGTCAGATAAGGCTGAGTCAAACTGTCTCTGAGTTATAGTGGTGTGGTGGTCACGGCTGACTGAGTCAAACTACGTGACAGGTAGCACGAGCTTAGGCAGAGGCTACTAACTGATTTCTAATTTCTAGGAAATTTCTATAAGTTTGCTATTCTATAACTTTGCTCTTACAGTACTGCAAGTGGTACCATGAACATGAAAAGGTACAAAGGAACAAAAATGTAAGCCCCCAAGTCTGAACACACATTAAAGTGATTACTATCTTGAAAGACACAACCAAAACACAGAAGACCAGAAAAGACTCTGGAGGGCATGGGTGGGATAAACATGGGGCAACCCCAGGAAATGCCCTCCCATTCAGCCTCCTTTCTGGAGCTGGCTGCCCCAGGCAATCCAGGCTGAGTTGAGGGCCTGGCATCAGGGCACACAGCCTCTGGGTTTGGAGGCCACTCACGTTCTCCACAGCTCAGGGACAGCAGCGCTACGGTGCAGCTGGTGAGAACAGCCTAAGAGGAAGGGGTGCCCAAGGAACCCTGATGTCAGGTACCAACATCCAGCCTTCGGGCTAGGAGCTATTCAACAGGTGGTCAGCAGCAAGGCAAGGAAGTACAGGGTTAAGCTCCTGTGCTTGCAGGAGGTGGGGGAAAGTGCTGACTGCCAGAACCCCTTCAACTTGTTTCTGTTTCAGACAATGCCCTCGAGAGAGAAGACCACAGAAAACAACAACAAAATGGTTTACTCCTTCCTCTTCCTGGTGACCTCGATTAAACTCCGATCACTAACATCTCCTTGGAATCTAAATTCTCCACCCAACAGTGCCCGCCTACCACCTGTAAACACGCCATGTATGAAGAAGCATGACCACAACTGCACACACCTTCCACATGCCATGACACGTCTCTGCAGTGTGACTATGCACAGGTGTCCCCAACACAAGTCCCTTCCTTCCTTAGATCAGGAGATGGCGCTTAGGCAGGTAGCCCAGGTGCTCTCTTCCTGGCGGCAAGTGACAAACCTTCCTCCACTCTTCACACCACGGGCGAACGCACTGTGTCCACTTACAAAGTTTCTTCACAGAGTCAGAATACGATGAAAGGGACTGGCAGGCCAGGTGGGCCATGACAGTTTAACGGACAGGTTAGGAAAGGGGCTTGGAGGAGGGTGCTTGGGCCAGGGCAGGTAGCCCTGGCCAGAGGTGGCCCAGCTCACGTCGCCCAGCTGTCTCTCAGGCTGCCTTCCCTGGGGCCCCCAAGATCAGAGTCCTCCAGGAGGTACAGGTCCACGGAGGGGGAGTGGTCCCCTTGCTGGGGCTCTGGAGCCGCTGTAGCACGCCCCCCTCAACCGCCCCTCCAACTGTCAGGAGTGAACTAAGGCCCCGCGCCCCCTCCTCCGGTGCCTACGTGCCCCACCCATGTGACCCCGCCCCTGTGAAGCTCCGCCCCTGCAGGCCCCGCCTGCCAGGCATCACGCCATCTTCCCCTGGGCAGCGGTGAACCAGGCTGACCTGAGGCCCAGGGCCCCCACTCAGAGCCCAGCCTTCCTCCAAAGTTCCTTCCTTATCTGTGTCCCCCCCCCATGAAGCCGCAGGCCCCAGACGTGCCGCTGTTAAGGAGGGTCTCTTGCACCTGGGCCCTAGACTTTTGTTCCACACTGCTGCCATACCTGGCCCCTCAGCGCCATGCCGGTGCTGTCCGGTAAGCCTGGTGCTCAGGGCCCCTGCGCATGGGTGATGGGCGGGGCAACGTGGGCGCATTGGGGCGGAGTCACGGAGCATGGCCTCAGGACCCATTCCACCTGCACAGAGGGCGGTCTACTCAGTGCAAGGGAGGCAATACATACAGCCTCTGGGGCTCAAAGGTGTGGCTTGGGTGGGGACCATGAAGTCAAGGGACCTCACAGTGAAGTGTCCCCAAGTGGAGGAGAGCAGGAGCGCGTGCCATGAGAACGCAAATGTGTGCAATAGGACTGGGGCAAGGGCGGGGGGCCTGGTGGCCTAAGGTGTGAAATGCAAGGAACAATACCCCAAAACCTGGCCACATTGCTGGATTTATTAGGACTCAGCCTGTGGCGCATGCAAAGGGAGGCATCTCTGTCCCTGCTTCAGGCATCACGACCTCCTTGCTTAGAGAACACATAGAATGGAGAGCAAAAGCTGGGACCCAGGTATGGGTACCCCCTCCTAAGCGCTGAAGGAGGATGTGGGAAGCTGGAGCTGAGCCTGGGCAGGGGCATTGAAAGTGGGCATGGGCTTTCATGTAATTGGGGCACAATACCCAACACTAGAACTCACAGAACAGGCTTAATTTGGCTCGTGATTTCAGGGGATTCAGTCCATGGTCAGCTGGTCCAAGACAGAAACATCAGGGCAGAAGGGTTCGGTGGTGCAAAGCTTAGTTTCTGGCAGCCAGGAAGCAAAGCAGGGGACGGTGCCAGACAGGTGGGAATTGGGTCACAAGCTCTCTGCCCAGCCATGATCCACCCGAGCTGAATTTCTTAGCAAGGAGAGAGGTGGCAAAGGCCACTACAGGCTCCCAGTACCACCTGTCCCTGAAGGAGCAGGGGTCCCAGAGCTGGGGACCAAACAGCGTGGTGGGGAGGTTCCAGGCCCTGGGATCACAGGCCTGAAAGGGCAAGACTCCCAGACATCATGTCCTAGGGTGGGGCAGGGGCCACTGGGAAACAATTGAGGACCATTAAGGCCTGAGAGAGAGGAGAGGGACATGGCAGGCTGTGTACAGGCATCCCGGTACTTTTGAGGCTCAGCAGAGTCCTCTGTGACATAACAGGTAGCATTGTTACCAGCCCACTCTGGAGGCCTTTGTGCCCATAATAACAGTGCTGACAAGGGAGTGACCTGGCCTTCATGGTGGTTTGCGTCTGACCAGCTGGCCCCATGACGGCCCCCTGCCACGTCTGTGATGTTGGGGCCTCACTGTCCCCCTGTTCTGGCGTAGTCTGCAGGCCTCACACTCCTGGGTGATCAAGATGCCCATCCTATAGGATGCCCTGCCCGAGGGAGGAGGGCTAGGGTGGCTGCACTCCAGTCCATGAAGAAGAAGTGTTTTCAGGAGCCTGTGGTCTGTTTCCTGCTCAGAGTCTCTTGTGAAGCTGCACTTGACCCTTGTGAGCTTTAGAGTCCTCACTGTCTCAGAAAGGACACACCTCAACTTTCTTCTTTTTGTTCTTTTGGTAGGAAATGTAGTGTTGACAGCTCAGAGCTTTAAAAAAAAATACACACACACACACACACACACACACACACACATATTCTGTCCACTCCCCAGGTAGATCCAGGCGGCACCCTCCCTCCCACAGGGGCAGGATGACGGCAGTGGGCAGTGCCCAATCTCCAGCATCACTGCCCTCTTCTCCAGCTCCCTGCCTCCCTTTCCAATGCTAAGTCCAGGCAGCAGGCCCTCCAGGAGGACAGCTCCTCCTGGTCCCACCACTTGCAGGGGGCTGCAGGTGCGAAGTCTCCCGATGGCGGCACCCCAGCCCACCCAGTCCATTGTCCATGCCTGAACCACAAGTTCAGGGAGGGTGGTAGCTGGTGTCCTGTACTGGCTCCATCTGATGGTCTGGGGACCCAAGTGATGGCCCCAGGGTTGCAGAGTCCTGGCCTGGGCCCTTCCAGCACCTACCCCCACCATATTTGTTTAAAAAAGAAAAAGAAAGAAAGTGGAGGAGGTCGGAGGGCAAGACCAAAGGTGATCAGCTGGGGGGCCCTGCGTGCGCGGGCTGCCTGGGCTGAGCTTCCGTTGGAGTCTGAGGCTGAGGAGTCCCCCAAGGATGAGAAGGTGGAGCTACTGCCCTTGGACTCACTGTCCTTGTCCTTGTTGTCATCTTTGTCCTTTTTGCTCTCATCCATGACCTTATTCTTGTCCTCGCTGCTGGAATCCAAGGAGTCCCTGCTGTCCTTGGAGGAACCACCGTTATCATCTCCCTCCTCCTCGTCCTCATCCTCAGACTGACTTGGACTGCAAGGCAGTTTAGCTGGACTTGGTATTGGGGCCCTGCAGCTTTTTCATGCTCGTGAACTCATTGGAGATGTATTCCTTCTGCGCCACTCCTTCCCGAGGTGGCACGCTCTTGACCCACAGGTCCAGGTGCACCTTGTACTGCTTCTGTTGCTCCCGCCAGCTTCTCGTACTGCTCCTTCTGCTCTGCGAGATGCGCTGCCAGTGGCCACCGAACTCCACCATGCACTCTTTCAGCGGCAGGTGGCTTAGCTCCCTGTTGGACAGCAGCTCCTGGGAGAACTTCTGGTAACCATTCCTGGGGGATTCTCCGGCTCTCCCGGGAACCTCATCTTCTTGAAAGAGTTCACAGTGGCCGGGGTGTTGCATCTCACTCAGCTCTCTCACAGCGCTCTGGTCCTCAGCTGCCTTCTTGATCCACATCAGCTTCTCCTTCTGTCCGTATTGCTCCAGGTCATCTTCATGGCCTTTGGGGCCTTTGCCCCATTGTTCTTGAAACAGGCCAAGTAGTCGCTGATGATGCTCTGCTGCCAGATCTCCTGGGCCCACTTGGGTGACTCAGGATCACTCCTCCTGCAGCTGCTGACCTTCTCCAAGAAGACGAACACAGTTGACACGGGCCGCTCAGGCTTCTTGGCACCAGCCTTGCCGCCTTCCTGGTGGGCTTCGTGGTGGCTGGGCTGCTGGCCTGCTTCTTGCTGATGTTCAGGATCTGCTCCTGGGCAGGCTCTCCAGAAAGTGCAGCAGTTCCACTCTGAGGAGCTGGGGACGTGCTGGGCTGGTCCTTAGTGTTGGCCATGAGCTGGCGCAGTAGAGTGAGTAGCTGTTCAGAGGCGGCTTGGTGGGTCACACACTGAACTTGTCTCTGAGCTGGCACTCCTCCTTGGCACGGGAGGACTTGCTGATGCTCTCCTCGCTGATGTTCAGCTCAGGTGCTTCTGGATATACTCGTGAATGATCTTGTATTCCTTCCACTGCTCCAGGGCCTTATGAGTCCATTTCAGCCTCTTTTTATTTGAGAGCTGAGACCACTGCCTCCTGTCCTTCTCCTCCTTTGAGGTGGCAGCTGGCTGCACTGTGAGGTACATTGTCTCATGAGTATGCCACAGCTGCTGGGGATTCTGGGGCTTCTCGGAGATGTCCAACTTCTTTGCATTCTGGATAAGTTCGGAGTGATTCTCCCTGAACCGGGCCAGGTTTTGTTCAAACTCCTGTTTTTCCCCCTGGAAGTCCTGAATATACTTCCTGTTCTTCTCTGGAAGCTCTTGTATTTCTTGGGTGGAATTTTGGTCAGGTCTAGGTTGCTCTTCTCGGGGTGGAGTTTCACACAGTACTTGGTCTGCTTCTCTATGATGAAGCAGAAGTAGGGGGTGAGGGGCTTCTTTGGGCAATCGGGGAGTGTCATTAAAAGCATCATACCACAGCAATATATGCACACCTGCACTTATAGCAGCACAGTTTGTAATATCCACATTTTGGAAATAGCCCAAATGTCCATGAACTGGTAAATGGATAAAGAAGATGTGTTTTTTTTACACAATGGAGTACTACTCTGCCATAAAGAAGGATAAACTCGAGACATTTCTAGCTAAATGGATGCACCTTCAGCCTATACTGTTAAGCGAAATAAATTGGACACCTGTAAATACCACATTGTTTTTCTGGTGTGACAAACTGAAAGTGTAAATAAGGACCCAAATGTATAATAGGTACTGTGAAAGAGAAAGATGATGTTCAAATGGGGAGGGGAACAAGGGGGGGGAGGAAAGAAGGGAAAAGTAATAAAAAAAAGAGAAAAGAAGGAAAAAATGGAAACAAAGCTTTTGTAAATGGGGAGGGAAGGAGGGGTCAAAGGGAGGGTAGGGGAAATGGGAAAAAAACAAGTCATACCATGTACAGGTACAAATTCTCTATGATGAATGTGATCACTATGTATATCTAAAATGTACCAATAAAATCTGATTGGAGAAAAAAAAAAGAAAGAAAAATAGAAAGTGTCAAAAGAAAAAGGAAAAAAATCCCAACAGGCTTTTTTGCAGAAGTTCACAAAAATGATCCTAAAAGGTATACAGAAATGCAAAGGACTCAGAACAGTTGAAACAATCTTGAAAAGGAACAAAACGAGAGGCTTTACACTTTCCAATTTTGAAACTACAAAGCTATAAATAATCGTAACAGTGTGGTACTGGCATGAGGACAGACCTAGAGATCAATGGAACAGAATTGCAAGCTCAGAAATAAACCCTTGTGTTTACACTCCATGGATTTTTCACAAAGGTTCCAAAGTAACTCAACAGGGAAAAAATAGTCTTTTCAACAAACAGAGTTTAGAAAATAAGATATCTCATGCAAAAATAAATATTTACAGCAGAGTTCAGCAAACTCTGGTGCTTGAGCCAAGTGCAACCCATTGCTGGATTTTGTAAAAAAGTTTTTATTCATTAACATATTGTCTATGCTACTTTCACCAACAATGGCAAAACTGAGAAGTCATGACAAAGATCTGATCTGCAAAACCGGAAGTATTTACTATCTGGTCCTTCAGAAGAAATTTTTGTCAGGTCCTGATTTAGAACCTTACCTCACAACATATACAAAAATTAACTCTATCAAACTCCTGGAAGACTAGGATAAAATTTCCATGACTTGAGAATAGCCAATGATTTCTTGTACTGTATTCATCACCAAAAGTACAATCAATAAGAAAAGATAAACTTCATCATAATTATAAACATTTGCACTTCAAAGACACTATTATGAAAATGAAAATACAATTAGAAGAAAATATTTGCAAATCAGAATTTAATAAAGGTTTGTGTCTGGCCCAAAGAAGTCCTATAATTCAATGATAAAACACAACCCAACTGAAAAAGGGCACACTGCTACATGGATAACAAATAAGCACAGGAGAAGATCCTCAACATCATTATCTCTCAGGAAATGCAAATTCAAACCACAATGAGATTCCTTTTCACAGCCACTAGAATTGCTATAACCTAAAAAGACCAACAGTAACAAGTGTTGGTAAGGACATAAACTCAAACTGTTACATGACATTTGTAAAAATATAAAATGGTACAACCACTGTAGAAAACAATTAGACAGTTTCTTAAAAAGTTGAACATAACAACTTACCAATTTCATTAGCAGAATAATCCAGTAAACTTTAGGTATCTTAGTTATCTATCTGTGATCAATGAAACACACTTCGAGAGAAACTTGTAAACAAACGACCATGGCAGCGTTCTTCATAATAGCAGGGAATTGGAAACAATTCAAATGCCCCTTAACTAGTGACAGAATAAACAAAATGCAGTAGACAATCCAAACATCAGATATTATTCAGCAATAAAAGAAACTACTGACACAAGCAACATCAACAAACAAACATCAAAAACTTTACGTTGGTCTAGGGGAGTTGCTCAATGGGAGAGTACACAGCTAGAATGCAAGAGGCCCCAGGTTTGATACCCAGCGCACGCACACACACACACACGCACGCACACACAACAGCTGAGAAAAGCCAGACATAAAAGATACATGAATCAACTTATATGAATTATCCAGAAGGCAAATTTATAGAGGCAACAAGATAAGTTGCCTGGGGCACAGTGTGGGCATAGGGAGTAAGTGCAACTAAGCACAAGGTATCTCTTCAGGTCCTGTAAATGTTCTAAAATGGGATGGGGTGACACTTGCCCAATTCTGTAAATTTACTAAAAAATATTGCAATGAGTACATTTTATGATGTATAACATATATCTCAATAAAACCGCTTTGTAAAAAAAGAAAAGAAAAATCAGCATCACTCAATGAAATCTTTGAAAATTCTGCTCTTGACTAAAGAACTGTAATGTGGCATCTAGAATAATGTGTTCACAGCTCTGCCTGGCACCCAGGGCCCACCGGTCTCACCTGCCCACCTGGCCAACCTTCTCAGATACCATCCTCTGTCAAACACAGAAGCTAGAGTCAGAAAGCCTGAAACCCCAGGTCTTCCACCAATTCATCAATGACCTTTAGTTACTTCACATCACTGAACTGCTCTCATTTCTGAAAGGATCTACAATAGGGATCATGACATCTCACAAGGTCAGCATGTGGGATACCTGAAATAACACTCTTTTAACACCCAGGGCACAGTGCCTAGCACTGCATATGCATACTTTGCAAGGCTGGTTCCAGTCCTTCCATCAATGTCACCTCCTCTCTGACCACCCCACCTCAAGTGGAGAAGTCCCATTACTCTTTGCACCCTATTTCCTTCTTAGCACTTGCAGCCTTTATTCTTTTATCTCTCTCTTTTCTTTCACTTTGGTCCATTCCCTCTACTAGGCTGGGGTCTCCATGATGGCAGGGCTTTAGCTTTGTTCCTTTCTGTCTCTGCAAGGCCAGTCCCAGAGCTGTAACGTGCCAGCAGTAAACATGTGCCGAGGTGAGGCGTAACTGGTAGCTCGGCACAGTGCGCTGGCATGTAGCCTGTGTGGCACTAGCATGTCTTGGGACTGTCTCTTGCATATCTGACCCTCTTGGTCTTTCCATCCACAGTGGTCCAGAACCAGCCTCACAGGAACAATTAAGAAAGTGGAGCTGATCTATCCCAGAGGGTGTAATGAGTTTGGCTGAGGAAGTAAGTTCCTGAATTGAATGGAGCAGTGGGGAGACAAATGGTTGGAAAGGGTAAGAGGCTGAAGAACTAACTCCAAGGAGTCTGGAGATCCACAAGTAACCAAATTGAGCTGAATTACCAAGGTGACTGATTCCACAGGGCAGAGAAGAAGCAAAGTAGACACACACAGGGCATTACTGCCATAAGTGTGCCTTCTCTCACTGGAAGATAAGGTTAAATTTACTGATTGAAACAATCTTCATGTATTTCATACACGCTTGCTCTGAAAACTGGAGTTGAATATAACTGCAGCATTCTGCATTAATTAAATTTCTTTTACATCCACAAAATTAGGGCTTGAACTTGCTATGTAAATTTGTGCAAGTAACTACGCAAATAAGCAAGGCTCTAGTACTTAATTTTAAGGGGATGAGAGCACTTTCTAGGACCAGGCCCCAGGGATTATATACAAGTGGTCTCTAAGAATATTTAATTCTCTCCGAAGGGGATGGGACAGATATTCTTTGGCATACACCTCTTATTAAGTTAACTTCTCATTTGTTCACTTTAGTGGTCTTTTTAACTGATTTTTTACTTGTCTGCCTAAAGACAAGGTAAATGCTTCAACCCTCAAGTGACTTTGCTAACAAAAAAGGCCAAACACCGGAATATTTCATTATCATCGTGTCCCTTCTTCCACCTTCCTCTTTCAAGCCAGGCACACAGGCAGGAGGAAGGCCATGGCTTTCATAACATGGGGCCATGCACCTCACTGTGTGCCTCTAGACAAGCCATTTATTCCCTCTGATTAGTGTGCCCAACTGGAAAAGGAAGCACTCAAATGATCTGTGAGATTCTTTCTAGTTTTAATAGTCTGATAAAACTAAGTGGGACCAGCAACCTGGCAGGTCAGGTGAAGGTAACATCATAGATTTTCAGGCCGCCCTTACATATACCATTGTGGTATGGGGAAGCTTGGAGTAATGAGAAAGGGCTGCTTTTTGCATTCAAAAGATACAGATTAAAGGGCCAGAAGTTACTCAGGAAACACCTTGGGCAAAGTCCTTAACTGGTCTAAACCTGATTCTCCATCTTTATAGAGAATTCATACTTTACAGATTAAGAGAACTAGAAATAAACTGCTTACTCAAAAAACATGTTGCTTCTCCATCAGCTGAGAAGGAATCGCCTCCAAAGGCACTCCTTAAACCTTTGAAGACTCGAGCCAACATTCCTCAAAACAGGAGACAAAGTGACAAGGGTGGGGGAGCACCTGGCACCAAGGATGTCTTCCTAAATTCTACCTCGAACTCTTGCCTCTCAACCTGTCAACACAAGACATCTCCTCCCCACTTCATCCTTGCTGCCAGCCAGGTCAGTGAGCCTACACACTTCTTGCTGAGCACGCAATGTGCTGCACACACTGCTGGGCTGAGTGGCCCTACAAAGCATCCTTCATGTTTTCTAAACACCTTTGTATACGTCTTCATCTTATCATAGACAGCCCCCAGGATTCTCTCACATACCTACCCTGATTCTTTAATGTACCAGGTGAGGTTCAAAAGAAAAATGATTTACCCAAGGTCACGTAGCCAGTGAACCTTAGAAGTCAGACCTCCTGAAGTCTGTTTCTGAACCACCTCCCTAAGTAATTCACCTACACCCAACTCTGTGCATCTCATTCAAACTTGTTCCAGTTCCTGAGGTTCATTCATCTAATCACTCAGCAATTATTAACAAAGCACCCACTATGCCACAAGTGTGGGAAAGAAGTATAGCACAGTAGCTCAACAAACAGCCTTGGCGTTGATATACTTCAATCCCAGTTCTTCACCTGTTACCTGTGTGACCTTGGATAAGTTACTTCACACCAGCACCTGTTCCCTTTAATCTACAAAATGGGCTAACAGAATTCTACTTTTCATAGGTCTGTTGAAAATTAAAGGGCTTAACACAACACACGGCAGACACTACACACTGAAATATGAGCTGCTTTTATTATTCTTCTAAGTGGTGGGGAAAGAGTCATGAATCACACAAAAACCTCAGCCTCAAGGAGTTTACACTCTAATGGGAAACAACAAACAAGTAAATACAATTATCAATACAAGTTTCAAACTGTGACAAGTGCCACGAAAATAATAAATGTATGACAGTAGGGGTGGGAAACTACTTTCCAATCAGTGTTCAGAAAAGAATTCTTAGATGACATGTAAGCTATTACAAGAAGGACAACGAAAAGCCAGATATAAAGAAAGCGCAGGGCGGGAGGTGCAGCAAACACAGAGACCTGTGCTTGCAGCAAGCGCGTTATCTCCAAGGAAAAACAAGATCTTAAGACTGGGGGCGGGGGAGGGAGGGCCAGAAAAATCCGCAGGCACTAGGACAGCCTTGTAAAACCAAAGTAAGTTCTTCATCTTAAATGTGCTAGGAAGCCAGTGGAGAGTTTTAAGCAAGGGAAAGAGTATACTATCTGATCTACAATTCTTAAAGTGCCTCTGTGGCTGCGTTGTGGAGAACAGACTGTCGGGCAGGTGTGGAAGTGGTTAGTTCCGGGTTAAGAGGCTGATGCAGTCGACCCAGAGTGGAAGCATCTCATGTACACATAACAACACGCGCGTTCTTGGGCGGTGGGACCGGATGGGAGGATGAAGAACCAATTCAGGAAATGTAAAAAGCCAACCGGAGCGGGCAATGGCCCCAGGTTCCCTCTTGACCTAGCGGCCTCCCCCACCTGTCACGTTCTCCACTCCCCTGAAACCAGTGGTGAGGCTTGTACACTGCAGCCTTCGGTTCGGGTCCCGGCGCAGCCTCTTCCTGGACGCGAGACCCGGGGATTTTCCGAATCCCACGACCCCTCCCACGGTGAAAGGGCTCCACGAGCGGAGCGCGGCGGCGGACACCGCGGGCAGCCCTCCCGGCCCCGCACTGCCCTGCAGGCCGCGGCCCCGCGCCCTCGCGAGCCCTCCATGCCCACCCGGCCCACGAGGCGGTGCTCACCCGGATGCCCTGCAGCACCCGGACCCGCTCCTCCTCGTCCATTCCGAAGGACACCCTGCGGGCCTCGCTGCTCTCTGTGCTCCCCATGGCAGGAGGTGGGCAGACAGAAAGGTCGCTGGCGGACGACCACGCGACTGGGCTCCAGAGCAACCAGGCAGACGCCCCGCCGAGCGTCTCCCCGACTCAGCCGGCGTGGCACGAAGAACAAAACTCCGTCTTATTGGTCGGCGCCAGAAGCTTGGCCAATCAGGTTGCATGAGCCCGCGATGCCTTATGGGAGTTGTAGTGCTCAGTCCGGGACCGCGCTACAGGAAGCGGGGAGGAAGATGGGGGCGTAGCGGTGTGAACCTGGGGCGCGTGTTGGATGGAGGCAGAGCGCGGATCCCGGCACCAGGGTTGGGAATGGCCAGCGCTCGCTAGCGAAGGTCACCCTTGAAGCGGAGCCCAGGGCCATGTTCGGAGGCCTGGGGACCACTGGGAGGCGGAGGGGTCATCTAGAGGCGAGCTTCAGCAAGCAGATTGAGCAGCCCTTCCTGAGCGCCAGGCAGACAATGACTTCTCCCCATCAATTCCACGACCAAGACTACGTCCTGCCTTCCTGAGGTGTGCAGTGCCGTGGAGGAAACAAAGCACGAACAGGTAAGTACACCTACTGTGAAAAGCTCGAAGCTGCATCCTAGTGCCATGAGAGAAGTTAAAAGCAGAAGGCCTCCTTTAATTTGAAAGGCCAGAGGAACCTCTCTGAGGAAGAAGCATTTGAATGGAAACCTAAGAATGAATGGGAGTTAGCCAAAAGGTTGGGGACTTACTTGGGGACCAGCAAGTGCAAAGGTCCTGAGACAGGAAAGTGAACGAGGGACCATCCCATGGCTGGAAAATAAGGGAACAGAGAAGCCAGAGGCAATGAGGTTAGAGAAGCAAGGAGGGCACAGGGTCTTATCACATAGGGTCAGAGTTCGGGTTTTATTCTAAATGCCTTGGGAGTTCAGTGAATGGTCCTACGGGCTTAGGAGACGTCCAAGGAGCATATATAGTACCGTGCGTGGGGTGCAAGGTACTAAGCGTTGTGTCCATGCATCTTGCAGAGGACCATAGTGTAATGGAGTGTGCAAATGACTGCTATTCACAATCACAGCTACCTTGAACTGAAGCCCTTTTGTGTTCTCCCAAGTTGCTGAGTAGTTTCAGTTTGCCAAAGTGAGCCCCAAACTGAATTCGGAATCTGGGGCTGGGGAATACTGGATTGCTCCATGAACTAGCAAGAAATATTTGGAGCTATTTTGGCCAACTGGAAAGAAAGGTGTGAGGAGAAGGGAGGAAGTGAAAGAGACTGGTGAGATGCTCTGAGACTGAACAGCTCAGGGTGACTGTGCCAGTGAGCATTCCCGAGGTCAGATGGCCAGAAAACCTTAAGAACTAAGATATCTGTGGGTTTGATTCAGAAAATTTTTGATTTGCAAATCCCTCTCCATCCCCTCTGCCCTCCACATCTTCCCTGTAAGCAGAGCCTATGTGGAAAATTCCACTGTGAGTGATTTATTGGGGGGGGGGGGTCTTGGGAGAAGGGAAGTAAGGGAAGCAGAACAAGGTGAGAGGGAAAAGCTAAGTGAAGAGCAGGTCATGTCTGGTAGAAGACATGAATGAAATTATTTCCCCTGTTCATGGATTGGAAGAATAATTTTGTTAAAATGTCCATACTACCCAAAGCTCTCTACAGATACAATCAATCAAAATCTCATTGGTGTTTTTCACAGAAATAGAAAAAAAAATCACAATAGCACAAGCAATCTTGAAAAAGAATATAAAACTGGAGACATCATACTCCCTGATTTCAAACTATATTACAAAGCTGTAGTAAACAAAATGACACAGTACTGACATTAAAAAAAAAAAAAATGGTACTTAGCCAGACATGGTGGCACACACCTATAATCCCAGCACTTTGGGAAGCTAAGGCAGGAGGATCACAAGTTTGAGCCTAGGCAACTTACCCATTTAGTGAGAACCTGTTTCAAACTTTTAGAAAAGGGCTGTGGATATAGCTCAAAGCAAAGGCCCTGGGTTCAATCCCCAGTAAAATGCACACACACACTACATAGACTAATGGAACAAAATAGAAAGCCCAGAAATAAACCCATGTATATGTGGTCATCTAATCTTTGATAAGTATGCAAGAATATACACACAATAGGAAAAGGGAAGTCTTCAATAAATGGAGTTGGGAAAACTATATCTGCGTACAAAAGAATGTAATTGAATCCTTTCTTACACCATATACAAAAATCAACTAGAAATGCATTAAAGTCTTAAACGTAAGATCTAAAACTGTAAAACTCCCATAAGAAAACTGGAGGAAAAGCTCCATGACATTGGTCTTGGCAATTTTTTGGATATGATACCAAAAGCATAGTCAACAAAGGCAAAAATGAACAAGTGGGACTACATTAAACTAAAAGTTTCTTTGCATATCAAAGAAGTGCTCAGTAAAGTAAAATACAGTCTAAAGAATGGGAGAAAATACTTGCCAACCATATTTATGATAAGTTAATATTCAAGATATTAACTCAATGACAAAATACAATAACAAAAATAAGTAACCCAATTTAAAACTATGAGAAAGACTAGAATAGACATTTTTCCAAAGAAGGCATACAGATGGCTAACAGGTAAACAAAAAGTTGCTCAGTGTCACTGTATTTGTCAGCTTTCCTATCGCTGGAACAAATTACCCAACACCCACAGTTTAAAGGAAGAGAGCTTCATTTGACTCACTGTTTCAAGGGATTCAGTCCATGGTCAGCTGGCTCCAAAGGAGAAACATCATGGCAGAAGGGCATGGCAGAACCAAGCTGTTTAGTTCATAGCAACCAAGAAGCAAAGCAGGGGAACAGTCCAAAGAGGAAGGGGCCAGGGATCAGATACAAAACCTCAAGATCTTGCCTCCATGACCCATCTAGACACAAACAGAAATGTGTTTTGCTAATCCACTAGGCAGATCCCAAGATAATCAAGTTAACAATTAAGCTTAACCATCACAGTCACTAATCATCAGAGAAATGCAAATCAAAACCACCATATAGTGTCACCTCACATATGTTAGGATGGCTATTATCAAAAAGATAAGAGATAACAAGTATTGGCAAGGTTGTGGAGAAAAGGGAAACCTTTTCCACTGTTTTTGGAAATATAAATTAGAACAGCCATTATGGATTATGGAAGACAGTATAGAGTCCCTCAAAAATTTAAATATGGTCCAGCAATCCCACTTCTGTGTATATATTCAGGAAATGAAATCAGTATCTCAGTGAGGTATCTGCAGCATGTTCATTGCAGCATTATTCATGATACCTAAGATATAGGAAAAACCTAAGTGTCCAGCAATGGATGAATGGATCAAGAAAGTGTGAAATAGATATAGATAGATCAATGTGAATAAATATACCTCATATTTTATATATTTATATACATATGTTTATATATCCATATCTCACGGAATATTATTCAGCTGTAAAAATGAAAGAAATCTTACCATTTTTGCCAACATGGATAAACCTAGGGGACATTATACTAAATGAAATAAGCCAGACCCAGACAAATACCATATGATCTCTCATATAGAATCTTAAAATTTGAACTCACAGGAGCAGGCAGTAGAACAGTGGTTATTGAGGACTAGGAACTGGGGAAAATGGAGCGATTGGTCAAAGGGTACCAACTTTAGTTACAAGATGAGTAAGTTCTGTGGATCTAATGTACAACATGATGTGTTAGTTAATTTGATTGTGAGAAGGACTGCACAATGTACAACCATATTGAATCATTGTGTTGTACACTCTGAATATATATGATCTTTGTCAATTAAATATTTTAAAAGATATGGTCACAAGCTTTTAATATAAGATAAATAAATTCAGAGGATCAAATGTACAGCATGATGACTATAGTTAATAATACAGTAATGTATGTACTATGCACTTGATATTTGCTGAGGGCAAATCTTAAGGCTCCTCAGCATACACGCACACACGCACACACACACACACACACAATGGTAACTGTGAGGTGATGTGTTAACTAACTCGACTGTGGTAATCTTTTCACAATGTATATGTATGTCAAATCATCATGTTATGCACCTTGAATACATACAGTTATATTTGTCAGTTATGCCTCAACAAATGAGAGGAAATATGGTCAAAGCTGGAGACTCGTTTCAACCTGGACCCTCAGGAGGAGCACAAATCACATGCAGAAATGGCTCCACGGTGTGGCAAGGTAGTGGCCTTCCATTTCCCACATCACATGGCCATGGCAGCTGAGGACAGTCCCCCAGAGAAGGGCACATCTGTATCTCTCAGTAGCCCGCACCCACAGCAGCTGGGCAGTGGCCTCACTGGCCAGCACACAAAGCCCAGGTGCGGCACTACCAGCATTCCCTCCATGCTCCAGATATTTTCACATCTCCTAGACACCTGCATGCCTTCTGTGACTGATAGAGGGCTGTGAAAATTGAGAAAAGGGTTGGATTTTACTTCTGAGTTAGATGGTAATGTAATTAACATGCTAAACTAATTCAGCAAAACGAGAGTCAGACCACAAGACGGTGTGTGTCTTTACGCCCTCTGAGAAATTCTTGAGAAGTCCTGGAATTCCACAAGCCTTACAGTGGGGGTACATGTACAGTAGCCCAAGTAAGCCGCAAGATGGCCCAATAAGTTCTGTAGCCCCCTTGCACAGGTGAGAAAACTAAGGAGCAAACAGGTGCAGATAATGTAACACCATAAATCCAAAGTAGAATAAAGATATGAATAAAGGCAACGAGGGGCAAGGAAATGACAAAGGCTGGTCATGTAGTTACATGCAGTGGTCCATGATGAAGTCACTGGGCTTCAGTATCGTTCCAAGAGTGTCATTATCCCAAGGAAACTGAGGTTCTGAGAAGGTATGGTGTGGTGACAGGCTCACTAGTACCACCCAGCACCCATCCTCCCTTCCTTATAACAGAACCCAAGTTCCCTACAGTCCAACCATGTGCCTGCCCAGTTAGGAAAAATCTCTCCAGGTGCCCTCTCCACTCTTGGAACAATCCAAACATTAAGAATGATAGAGTAAAGGCTGATAACACATTTAATTTTTTTTAAAGCACATTTAATTTTAAAAATCCATTACTCCATTCTAATGAGAAGGAGAGAATGAAAATGGGAGTAGAAATTCTTCTTTATAAAAGAAAGCCAGCTAATGAATGCAGAAGGAATTTGAGATTCTGAACACTGCCACCCTGCAACCCCTCATGAGTTAACCAAATCAAGCAAAAATCCTCAAAAAATACTAACACCATTGGTAGAGGAACAGGCTATTCACCCATCTCCCAGGCTTGACACAAAATTCTTATTCATTACAAAAGGAAAACTGCTGAATGGAGGAGAACTGGCAGTCACTCTCTTAACCTAGTATCAGCCAAGCCTAGTATCAGAAATAGTGGGACGGCTTGGCCCACATCCCTCCTGGTGTACACCAGGGAGCACATACTATCTGCTGAGGAGTGGTGTAGTCAAAATGTGTGGCCTGAATGTAATGGAGAAGAAACAGACAAATCTGGCCTGGGGAACAATTGTCCTAGACGCTTCCAGCAGGTCTGTATCAGATAAAACAAGACAGAAATAAAAAGGAGTTTAAATAAGGACCACAATGGAGGACAGATATTGGGAAGTAGGAAGAAAATGTTCAAGTGAGAAGGGGAACAAGGGAGGGGGAAGGAAGGAGGGGAAAAGGTAGAAGAGAATAGAAGGGAAAAAATGGAAACAAAACTTTTGTAAATGGGGAGGGGAAGAGGGGTTGGAGGGACGGGAGGGGAATGGGAATAAAAGAATCAAGATATATCATGTAAGCTGGGCATGATAGCACACACCTATAATCCCAGCATTTGGGAAGCTGAGGCAGGAGGATCTCTGAGAGTTCAAGGCCAGCCTGGGTTACATAGTGAGACCATAAATAAATAAATAAATAAAATATCATGTACAGGAACAAGTTCCCTATGATGAATGTGATCATTATGTATATCAAAAGTATACCAATAAAATTAATTATAAAATAAAGAAATGCAATAGGGAATCTTCATCCTGGGTTAAAATGACAATAGCAGCAACACAAAAGCTATAAAAAGGTACTTGGGTCAATTGGGACATTTTATATCTGGAATAGTATTGCTAGATGACTCTTCTTGGGGGAAAGTGCTGGGAATTGAACCCAGGGCCTTAGGCGTGGTGAGCACATGCTGTGCCACTGAGCCACACCTTCACCCTCTCTGGATGAATTAATGTTATTCATTATTATTGAACAATGTTAATTTTCCTGTTCTGGGGAGATGTGTGCTAAAATATTTAGGAGTGCGCTGTCATAATGTCTGCAGCTTATACTTAAAAAGTTCAGAAAAAAATGTTAACAGGTAAGGCTAGGTGGAATACTTGGAGTCCATTAGTCCATTATATTATTCTTTCACCGTTTCTAAGGATTTGGCATTTTTCAAAACAAAAAAATAAGGGGGAAATAAAATTCTGTAATGGGGAAAATCTTCCCTCCCTGGACTGCCTTCTTCCTTGCAGCTATAATTGTGACCTAATGACCCAGCTGTGGCCAAGGAGGCTCCTGAGCTGGGCAGTACGCAAAGGGCAGAGTGGCACAGCTCAGGGGAGCAGGCTCAGGTGCCTCTCTGGAGGCAGTGCCCTTGGGCGAGTTACAGACGTCAGATAGGAGAACGGTGGGGATGGCACAAAGAGCACTTGCTGAGCTCTCTGGCCCTCAATGAGCTCATTCAGTGATCGCTGCTATTATTAAGTGACCTTGCTTTTCAGAAATGACATTTTGGCAGCCAGTACGGAGAGTGCACTGTAGGGAGGAATTTTAGGGGTGGTTCGCCTTAAATTGGGCAGACAAGAGGAGAGAAGGGCTGGTACAGTAGAAAAGTGATTTGCTTTGTCCATTTAAAAAGCCCAGGGCTGGTAAGATGGCTCAGCGGCATAAGTGCCTGCCTGGCAAGCGCGAGGTCCTGAGTTTGACTCCCAGAACCCACATATGAAAAAAGGGCCGGTGATATTGCCCAGCGGCACGGGCGCCTGCTGGCGCACGAGGTCCTGAGGTCGACCCCCGGTACCCACCAAAAAAAAAAAAAAAAAGCCCAAAGGAAGCTCTCCTCCTAGGATGAGGAATAGGGAGGTCTGATTTTGCCACCTTTTTTTTTGTTTTGTTTTCTTCTTTGTAACGGGGATAGAACCCAGGGGCACTGTGCCACTGAGCTACATCCCCAGCCTCTTTTATTTATTATTTTGAGACAAAATCTTGCTAAATTGCCCAGGTGGGACTTAAACTTGCAATCCTTCTGTCCCAGCCACCCAGTGCTGGGATTATAAGTGTGCACCACCATGCCTGGCTTGGCTTTGCCACTTCCATTCAATATATCTTAGGCAAGAAAATGAAATAAAAGTCACCCAAATTAGAAAGAAGAAAAACTATATTTCAGATGGCATGATCTTATATGTAGAGAATCCTCTCTCTCTCTCTCTCTCTCTCTCTCTCTCTCTCTCTCTCTCTCTCTCACGCCCGTGTACACACACACACACAGTTACAGCTGATCAGCAAGTTCAGCAAGGATGCAGAGTATAAGATCAATATACAAAAATTAGTCCTATTTCTGTATGCTAGCAATGAATAATCCAAAAATGAAATTAAGACAACTCCATTTACATTCGTTTCCAAAAGAATACCACAACTAAGGATCAGTTTGAAGTGCAAGATCTGTTCCTTGAAATCAGCAAAACCCTGTTGCTGGATGAGAGATGACACTGGCAGGACAATGACTTGAGAGTGTGTTCAAGGGTTGCTCTATGTCTTGGTTGGGGTAGAGGCCGCACGGTGACTGCATTTCTCATTACTCATCAAGCCGTACACTTAACATGTATGCATCTGATCATATGTAAAGTAAAACTTGATAAAAGCATTAGTAAACTACTGGAGGGGGTGGTTAACACTGTATTGTTTTGTTTCTCACTCAAGCAAAACGTGGGTGGAGGGGATTTGGGGGTCCTGGCTGACAGCCTCAGGTTCGACCTGCACCATCTGGAACACAGGCTGCCTCTGTCGAGTCAGCAGGGGAGAGTGAGGCTGGGAGACCCAAGAGCTCAACACCAGCTTGCTGCACCTCACGCCTCACTGACCCTGGTCATCCCTTCCCATTCCACTGGCCAGTGCTAGCCACACAGCCCCACCCTTGCCCCACCACCTGCAAGGGCTGAGAAGAGCTGTCCGACAGCCCCGGGAGAAGGGAAGGGGAAACTGCCTAGTAAGCAACACGAGCATCATGCACGACTGATGAATGAACAGCCCGTTGGTCCCTTACTGTTTTCTGAGAAAGTCCAGCTAAGTGAATAGGCAGGTATGAGCCGAGCGCGGTGGTGCATGCCTGTGACCTCAACCCTCTGGGAGGCTGAGGGAAGAATTCAAGGCCAGCCTGGGCAACTTAGTGAGTGAGACCCTGTCTCAAATGGAAAAAATTTACAGAGAACTGGGGTTGTAGCTGAGTGCCAAGGCCCAGGGTTTAATCCCCAGTACCACAAAAAAGAAGAGGAGGTGGAGGAAGAATATGAATAAGAAGAAAAAGAAGAGGAGAGAGAGAATGAATGGGCAGTAACTGAGGAATGTCTCACACTGAAGGCACAGGGAGACATAGCACAATCCATCTGAGAGCAGATGTGTCCTGATAAAAGCCTACACCTGTCTTCTGCTGTATGATAACCATGTCCTGTGGACCCATGGAAGATGTGTTTCTGTTTGCTGAAATCCCCATTCACCCGTGCTGGCATGCATATACCTTTGAAAGCAAACTGTTTTGTGTGTTCTGCACCTGACCTTACATTTTTCCTTTCATTCTGCACTAATGAAAACTTCCTCCACATTAAAGTGTAGGAATTGCTGGTGAGGACTGGAGCCCAGATGAAAGGGAGGAGGCAGAGTGCAGGATGCTCAGAGGCCTGCAGGAAGAAGTCACTGGAAGACCGGGAGGTCCAGGGGCCACTGAGGAAGGGTGACTGAAGAAGGAGCAGGTCCAAGTGTGACAGAGCATCCCTAGCTTTCTGCAGCTGTTTGCCTTGCTGAACTTCAGACTCCTTGGCCGTAGGACGGGGTTACCTGGAGCCCCCTAGCCAGCCCCCTCCCGCCCAGCATAGGCCAAAACAACAAGAAGCAGCTGGGTCTGAAACCGTTTAGGCTGGCCACGGAGGGTTTTGTTGACTGTGCTAGAAGCCGGACAGAGTTTTGAGAGGTAGAGATGGTTGGAGGAGTAAAATTTAGAGTAAATAAAGGAGAAGAGACAGAAACTTGGGAGGGGTAGAAAAGTTGGCAATAGAGGATGTGGTTAAAAATGGAATTAGTGTGCTCCAGCACTAAAATTCATATTTTTCTCTGGCACAGTATGTGTCATTTTCCGCATTCTAATCAATTCTCCCATTTTTGACACCAGCTACATGTCCTAGAAATCAGCTCGGTTCTGATGCGAACTCCCAGTTAATGCAGACCTCAGTCACACAAGACTGCTCCCCACTGCTGATGCCATCCACAAAAGGGGTGCCCTGACTCCCCCTACCTTTGCCCAGCTGACACCAATTTGTAGGTTCCCGTGACCCCCGCTTAGGTTCAGTATTCACCAGAAAAACTCTCAGAACTCAGTGCTTACTATTGTAGTTGGCACTGTGTTTACTATTTGAGTCAGGGCTGTTTACTATTATGGCCCAGTATAAAAGATCCAGTTGAACAGCCAGATAAAGAGGCATATAGGTTGAAGCCAGGAAGGGTCCCAAGGCAGGAGCCTCTGCTTCCTTGTTCCCAGAGAGTGAAAGTGGATGTGTTAGCCAACCCATTGTGTCTTAATCCTATCCAGAGTTTTATTGATCTTGTAGCAGAAAATGCTCCCAAGCCAGTCCGTTAGTTGCCCAGGTAACAGTTCCTGTTACAAGTTCCTGTGACTTCCATCTCCTAAAAATGCTGGTCACTGTGATGCATAGCTGGTCACTATGATGCATATTGTAAAAACCAATCAAAGATAGCCAAGTTCTCTGCCTTTGTACTCCCCCTTGCAGACCCCATGAAAACCTCCTTCCCTGGGCCTTTGAGGCCTGACATTTTGAGGGACAATTGATTCCCTGTCAGTGCCTGTCCGACATTAAGTAAGTCTGCCTCCAAATCCTGGGTGTCATTTCAGTGGTGCCCTCAACATGGGGCCCCATATGTGTGTACTGGGCTCTACAGTTGAGGTGCACTTGACTGGAAAGGGGGAGCCCCAGGGAACTGAGCCTGTCTCACAGGAGGTCTCCTAGTCCTCTCCCTGAGCCCCAGGGAATACTCCCCTGATGACAGCTGTGACCCATTCCAACATTTTGCGGTCTTACATCTCCTGTCTGGAGGAAAGGTTGTTTTCCAAAGAGCTGAGTTATTCACTCAGTCCTCCTCTGTGGCAGGAATCACCCTGGTGCTGACTGAGTCCAAGTCTTTCCACCCGGCTGCCCACAAGAGATGGAGAGCAGGGTGCTGTCCCTCTCTCATCTGAGAGGCTGGCAGTTCCAAGGTGGATGCTCGGTGGTGCTTGAAAGAGAGAGAGAATAAAGACACATCCACCTGGCACTAAGACCCTAATGACCCAGAAAAAAATCCCTCCCCATTTGGGACAAAGACTGCTCCTTTAAAACTAATGATCATAAAGCAGGGAGAAGTATTACTGCCCAAGTCAGCCGATGGAGGCAGGCTGGAGAGCACAGCTGTCTACCCAAGTTCCATCCACCCAGTGCCACACTCACCGTGGACTCCTGGGCTGCAGGCTGTGTTCCCAGGGCTGGGAGGCTCACACACACATGCACGCACGCACGCGCACACATGTGCACCAAGGGCTCCTGGGAAGGAGGGAGTGGTATCACCCGGCTGCCGAGGGAACGCCCCTGCCCCCAGGTGGGAGCAGCTGGCACACTTGAAATGAACTTCGGAGGATGTGTAGGAGTTCAGCAGAGGAGAAAGAAGGAAGAGAAAGCCTGAGTCCCAGAGAGGCTACGTAGCTTGCGCAGATTCACACAGCTGATCCACAGGGGCTCTAGGAGAGGACACGGGCTCCTTGCCCCCAGGTTCTCCCTCTGACCATTCCACTGATGCGTCATTAGTGATGTTGCTTAGCTCGTGGCCACTAAAGCCCAGGCTGGAGGAAGGAGAGCAGGAGTTTGGTGCCCTGGGGTTTGGGGGCAGTGGGGCTTCTCAGCAGGGTGCCACGGCAGCTCCACATGCCTCCAGATGGGAGCCGTAGAGGGGTCACACTTGACCCTGCAGTACTGGGTCTGAGTGGGGTGTGGTGCTGGTGATAAGACCACAGGGGCCAGGAGCATGGGTGGCTGTGTGGTCTCAAATGGGTGGACCCAGCCCCCGCCCCTTCCAGAACAGCGTGGTGCTCGGCAGTGAACATAAGCCACACTGTCTCCCTGTGTGTGTCCTGTTTCCCAGGGTCACGGCCTTCCACCGCCTGGAGGGAAAGAGCTGTCCTGGCCAGGGACGTTTCCCGACTGCCACCCCAGGGCCTGCCCTCCTGTCTTTCCCCCGCTCCCAGGGCCCTCTTCCTGCTTTCCTGTGGGTCTGCAGCCTTGGTTCTAATAGGCCCCAGCATACGTGGCTGCTCAGCTAATCCTGCTCCTTGCAGTGACTTGAACAACACACTGGCAGTTTCTTTTCTACCATGGGCAGTTTCTAAAGTTACTCTACAGAAACGTCCTGCTGTGCCCTCCTGGTCTGCCGTGCCCAGCTTCACCCTCTGCAGGGTTTTCTGGCTTTCAGCCACAGAGCATGGCTTTGAAGCTATAGTAGTTGATATTCCACAGAAAGCAAGGCCAGTTTCATGAAGAGCCACACCCTGTTGAGTCTCCTTGGGGTCAGAGTGCGCTTGGGGTCAGGTCCTCCTCTCCCTGCCTCTTCTGCTGCTCTTTCTGCTGGCTTAGGGGGTTTCCACGAGGCTGAGGGACAGCTAGGAGCCACTGGTCTGGAAGCATCTTGCTGGAGGTGTACTGGCAGGTTTCCCCCGGTACTTACAGGGACATTGGGATGCCACGTGGAAGGGGACTTGGAGTCATTCCCAGCCAGCACCCCATTTCACGGCTGAAGAAGGAAGGCTTAGAGAGGCTGAGTGTCCACCCCACCGTCACATGGCTGGTCAGGGGCACAGCAGGACTGGGCCCGGGGCCTTCTGACTTCTACGCCCATGACGACCACTTGACCCATTCCAACATTTTGCGGTCTTACCTCTCCTTTCTGGAGGAAAGGTCGTTTTCCAAAGAGCTGACCAAGTCCCGAGCAGAACTTGGACTCTCTTGTTCCTTAAGGCTGCTCACACGTGGCGTCCCCTTCCCCGCTCACCTCACCGGATGTCACACACCCTGGGAGGGCTGAAGATTCATCTCCTGACTTCTTCTGGATGTCAGAAGGAGCTTGCCTTTGTTGCTTTCCAGACCTTCTTCAGGGCAGAGTGTCCCTCCAGATCCCTCCCTGACAGTGCACAGTGGCTAGGGACCCGTCTGCCACCCTGGCCCACCCGTGGGCTCAGCCTGCTTTCCACGACCAGGACCAGCACCACTGCTCCCCTGGCCACATTTCCCACGGCCCCCACACCTTCCCCTGGGAGCCGCATATTTTTTTTCCTTTCCTAGCTGATCTGATTCTTGCCTGTTTTAATGGAAAATTATGCTCTTCATTATCCCACCTCCTACCCCAAAGCTTCTATGAAAGATGGAGAGCAGGATGGGGTTCAAGTCCTGAGGAAAGATCAACAGCACGCCAGACGCCTGCTCCCTGGGGTACGGGCCCCAAGCTTCAGTGGACACCTGCAAGAGCCCTGCGGGCAGGGCTGAGACTCAGCACAGCGCCACCCCCCCCGGGGGAGGGGGCGGGACTCTTGGACCCCCTACTAATTATGAAATCTGGGTTGTGCTTCTCATTGGGAACTTCGGAAAATATTCACGCCTGGTCCCACTCCCAAGGACACTGATTGGTCTAGAGTGCGGCCTTGGTTTCTCCTGGCTCCCAGGTGATTGTGCAGCTGGGACGTAACAGGGACGTGGAGGTGGAGGAGACCTTGGAGACCATCGACCGAAGCTGCTTACATGGGTCAAGAACAGCCTTCCAGCCCTGAACCTGAGGGGCTCATTTGATGTGGAAGGCAGTTTCTCTGGACAAGAGCTCCAGATCTTTTTATGAGCTTCTTATATGGTTTCTTGTCCCCCAGCCGATTATTTACTGTCCCCACCCCTGAGCAGACGTATCCTGGTGGTCCCAGATCCAGATGCTTAGCCTACACTCCGGTTTGGGGAAGATGGGGTTAAGCTAATGGCAAATGGAGGGCGTGCGTCTTTCCATACAGAGACTGTGCCCATTAGAAACCAAGTTTCTTGGCTTCTTGCTGGGGTTAGATCGACTCGGCATGGTCGTGTTGACCAGCAAGCTGACCACTGTTCAGAACCTCTTCCTGGCACTATTATATGCCCTTGGTTAATAAAAAATGAGAAAGGAATTATTACTTAATTAACCCACTCTGTTTGGTAGGCCAAAGCCCAACCTTGGGAAAAAGAAATGAAAAGTGTTCTTAGTGGTTGTAGATTGGGAACTACAGATCTAATAGCTCCCTATTTGAGAGATGAAAGCTGAGGACGCTCTAAGAGCTTGAGGGACTATCTTTAGGTCACACACTCTCACCCAGGCCTTCCAGAAATGCCATAAGGGACAAAAATAACCACGTGTGGGATACCTTGCTGACAGTTCTCGCTGGTCATGAAGGTTGACCAGTGAGTGTCCATGGATCAGCCTCATCCATTGTTCGTTCCATTGACTCAGACTCAGGAAATCCCTCACTGTGCAGGAGGTTGTGCGGGCCACAGATAACCTACACCCACTGAGAACAGAAAGAATTATTGAAGCTCAGGGCTGCATCAAATCCAAGATGTCATCAGCTGTAAGATGCATCACTGATTTCAGTACCATAAGAAACAGTGCTGCGGAGTACCATTAGGTCATTAATCATAAGATGCATCCCAGTCTTAAGGAGGTTGAAATGTGAGAGAGAAATGTGAGTCATGGGATGAAGAGAGATGGCACTTTCTCTCCCATTCCACTTGGGGCGGCCTAGCTGTGGCCCCGGGTGATGTCCTTCCACCTGGTTCTCATAGCTGCTGGAGGTGCCACTGGAGACAAAGTAGCACTCGGAAGAAATCATAGTTGTTTTAAAAGCAGGGGTGGAGGAGCCCGTTTGCTCCATGGTATCCAGAGACAGCCCTGCATTCACCCCCAAAAGTCCTGATTTTGAATCTCAGTTCTGAAACTCTAATGATGTCAACCTCCTTGGGCACATTCTTATTCTCCCCATGCCTCAGTTTCCTCACCTGCAAGACAGATTTACACGCTGCCCATCCCCACAAAGCAGGTGCACTGTTCAGAAGGGAAATAGCAGAGTGCACCACACTGAGTGAGTAGATGCCTAGTGCACTTCAACCCCTGAGAGCTGTCTTCCATGCCTCAGCTGAGGTCTGTGGCTGCCCAGAACAGGGAACGGGGAAGTGACAAGGTGCGTTCTACAGAGCCAGCCTGCAGCAGGCAGATGGAGAGCTTCATGAGGAAAAGCAGTGAAGAAATGGAAGGAGGGGCTGGTGAGACGGCTCAGCGGCTTAAGCGCCTGCCTTGCAAGCGCGAAGGCCCGAGTTCGACTCCCGGAACCCACATACGAAAAAGGGGCCGGTGATATCGCTCAGCGGCACGGGTGCCTGTTGGCGCGTGAGGTCCTGAGGTCGTCCCCCCGGTACCCACAAAAAAAAAAAAAAAAAAAAAAAAGAAATGGAAGGAGTGTGTGTGTGTGGGTGCTTCTCCAGCTTTGGTCATACCCAGGACCCCTTGGGAAAGCATTCACCATCCATCCTTAAGTGGGGACAGCAGAAGTTCACCTTCCCGCGACCATGTGGTCAGAGGTCCCAGGGGTCCTCTTCTCAAATCCCAGGCACACTCCCCTAGTATTCCACACTGGCATCCTGAGGATGCCCCCCCACACACATTTGTTCTGCTGAATGTGGCAGTCCCTGACAGAGTCATTCAGCCTTATTGAGGGGAGAAGATGGGACATCCTGCTGTATTTCCCAGGTGCCACTCCCAGGCTGCAGTCAGCAGTGCCCCAGCCCAGCCCCCTCTCAGGACTGAGAGGTCAGCAGACAGTTAGTGAAGAAGACATCTCCTTCTCCATCCTCTGTGGAGGAGCGTGTGGCACACAGTGACCTTTCCTGGGAGGGGGCAGTGGGTGCCCCTGGCCCTGCCCCTCCTAGAGGCAAGACCTCGACCCTTCACCTTTCCCGCGGGCCCCCTTCTTCTCCAGAATAGGCGTGAGAGTCCCACATGTAAGGACCAAGGGAGCAGCAGCACTGAAAGCGTCCCACCTGGGGAAGGTGACAGGAGTGGGTCCATGGGAGGGCAGGTGCCCTCAGGGTGGCTGAGCGCTGGGCAGGTGAAGGATCTGAGGCCTTGTCACTCCCGCAACTGCACCCATCTCCCCGCCCTGTCACAGGGCCCTGCAGGGTTCCTCGTAAGGAGCATGGCATTGGGGGTCAGACCCAGAGTCGAAATCTGGCTCTATGCAAATAAAAGAAAAAAATTATTTTTTAAAAATGAAATAAAAATTTAAAAGAAGAAAGAAAAGGAAATCTGGCTCTCAACTCGCTCACATGTGTGACCTTGGGTGAGGTGCCTAGGCCTCCATTTTGTCACCAGTAAATCAGGTACCAAACGCTTCTCTCGGCTGTTTGCACAGTGAGGTGATTGGTGCGTGAAAAGCACCTGTGCACAGCGGGCCTCTGCCACCACCCTGTCGCCGTCTCCTGCAGGCAGGTGGGCCAGCCGTCATGGCCGTGGGTGTTTGGACTCTCGCAGAGAAGAGCGGCTACCTCAGTGTCTTGGCCTCCAGCACCTCCAGCACCTTCGCGGCCTCGGCCTACATCCTCATCTCTGCGGGCACTCTCGTCACAGTGACTGGCTTCCTGGGCTGCGGCGCCATCGTCCGGGAGCAGAGGGGCTGCCTCTCCCTGGTGAGCACACCCTGTGGGGAGGGGTGGGGAGGGCGCTGCCACCACCCTGACCTGGGTTCCCATCAGGAGACGAGTGGACCCAGACCTGGGAGAGAAGGACACAGAGCCCAGGAGGCTGCCGGGCAGGGTGGCTGCTCCGGGGTCTGTGTTGGCCAGGTTGTGTGGGTTCCTAGGCCAGGAGCCAGCAGGGCAGCCTCAGCCACTACCCTGCACCCCTTCTTCCCCTCCTCT
Source organism: Erethizon dorsatum (assembly GCA_028451465.1). Classification (NCBI taxonomy): domain Eukaryota; kingdom Metazoa; phylum Chordata; class Mammalia; order Rodentia; family Erethizontidae; genus Erethizon; species Erethizon dorsatum. Next base: position 36,430,661 of record CM051831.1, read on the forward strand.
TCCTCCTCTTCTCCTTTTTCTTCTTTCTCCACTTCCTCCTCCTCCTTCTTCCTCCTCTACTTCCTCTTCCTCTTTCTTCCTCCTCCTCTTCTTTCACTCTCTCCTCCCTCTTTTTCCTCTGCCTCCTTCTGATAATTTTCAGACACCCAAAGCTAAGTGTTACAATGAAGCCCCATGTTTCCATTACCCAGAATTCCCCAGTTACCTGCTCACCACCAGCCTCCTCCCACCCACACCCACAGCTCCCCGAGTGCTGCCCTGGCCCCCACCTGGGGTACTCTGAAGCAACCCCAGACACCATGTCGTCTGTAACTGTCCCAGCACACATCTCTTCAGCTTAAGGATGCTGCTTTAGAAAACGTAATAACATTACTATTCACACCTAGAAACAATTGACATCTTTTTTTTTTTTTTTGTGGGTACCGGGGGGTGGAACTCAGGACCTTGCGCACCAACAGTCACCCCTGCCGCCGAGCGATATCACCAGCCCCTTTTTCGTATGTGGGTTCCGGGAGTCGAACTCGGGCCCTCGCGCTTGCAAGGCAGGCGCTTACGCCGCTGAGCCATCTCACCGGCCCCCAACATCCGTTTTTTAATGCCTGAAATAACAAGGCAGTTTTGGATTTCCCAACTGACCCAAAAAACTATTCATTGTTCTTAAGTTTGAGTCAGAATCTAAATTAGGGCCAGGTATTGGATGGTTGATTTGTCTCCTAAGCTTCTTTCAGTCCCTGAGTCGTTCCATCCCCGCCCCACACTTCCCCGGACAGTCTCTCTTCCCCTCTGCCTCTCTCTCCTGTTGTGTTGAAGGAACTATTTGTTCCACAGAGTTTGGGGCTTCTCCAGCGATGATGTACTGTGATGTTGTTTACTGTATTCTCCTTATAGTTTCACTTGAAGCTGGGTGGAATCTAGCTGATGTGATGTTTGGCAAGAGTATTTCACAGCTGGCAGTGTAGGCCCGGGAGGCTGGGAAGAGTATCCTCAGCTGCTCAGTGCTGGGAAAGACCCCAGGAGGGACCGGCAGGGCCCAGTGGCTGGAGTTCAGCTCAGGACTCAAGCAGACCCAGGTGCCCAGCTCTTCTTGCACATGGCAGCCTCCCCAGGGCCTGAGTCCTCTCCTCATGCCACAGCACCTACTGAGGGTCGAGGCCACATGTAGGAAGAGGACAGAAGGACAGAAGAAGCTGAAAAACTTCCAGACATAGTGAGGAAGCATTAGCGGCAGAACTGACCCAAGTCTCAAAGAGAAATCAGGCTGACCCTGAAAGGAATCAGGCAGTGGGAAGGAGGCTCCAAGGGCTTGTGCCCGACCCCAGCCCACTTCCCACATCACAGTTAACTTTGCAGCTCTGCCTTCCACTGCCAGGGAGCAGGAGGTGAGGCGGGTCCTGTGCAGGAGCCCGTGGCCCAGCTTGCAGCAGGCTCTCCAGCAGCAACCTAGATTCTTGCCCTGGATATAGCAGCTGCTGTGTGCAGGCCCAGCTGGACAGCCTCCCTGTTTTGAAGAATTCCTTCACTTTGCTCAGAGGGCGAGCCCAGAGCCGTCGGCAGCGGGGTGCACAGTGTCTGTTGTCAGGGCGAGATCCCAGGGCAGAGGTTTCCAGCTCATTTCCAGCAGCAGGGACAGGAGTGCTGGGGGCCTCTCGTGTGGCCTGGTGGGAAGACAGTTGTCCCTGGATATCAGCAGGGATCAGTTTAAGGACCCCACGGAGTCCACAGATGGTCAAGTCTCTTATATAGAAGGGCATCGTATTTTCTCTAACTTATGTACATCCTCCTGTAAACTTTTAAAAATCATCTTTGTATTATGTACGGTATTGAATACAATGTCATGCATGTGAATAGTTGTTACCGCATTGTTTAGAGAATGATGACTGATGAAACATCCATATGCACATGGCTCGGGCCAGACACGACCACAGCAAGCCCCACCACATGGTGTGCCATCGAGGCTGGTGAGGCATGGGGTGTGGAGGGCCACCTGCTGAGGTCCCCGGCAGAACACACGTCCCCAATCTGACCAGTGAGCTGGACGAGAGAACAGGGTGTGATGGAGGGGTAGGCAGAGATGTTACCTGCGTAGTGTCGGCCAGACTCACAAGGACGGAGGCTCACGAGGACCTGTGCCATGGGTCCAGAGACAGACCCCTCTCCTCTGTGGTGCCTGGCTCTGCAGGGACTTCAGCGTGGCCTGGGCTTGCAGGCTGAGTTGCTGGTGCCTGGAGGTCTGCCCCGGGCAGGCTGCTGAGCCATGGGCCCTTAGCCGCCTCCTTCCTCCCCCTGTAATCCTCTTGAAGATGACAGGACACCCTTGACAGCCCAGGAAGGAAGGTGGAGCCCCTCCCCTAGGGGACCTTACTCTGACTCATCCATCTGGGTTCTGCAGAGCCCCAAGCAGCCAGCAGTCCCCTGCAACCATGGGAAACAGGCACTGCTGGCCATTCAGGGCCTGATGACGACACTAATGGCCACAGTTGAGTGCCACTGCCTGTTCCCTTATTTACCCCTGCAGTCACTGGCACCTATGCTCTGTGGGCACAGGGGCCTCATCCTGGCAAGCGGGCACAGGGCAGTGGCATGCAGAGATTTGGCTGGATACAAGGTGGGGCTCGATGCAGGGCAGGAGAGCAGGGGCCTGGTGGTGGACCTGGACACCCAGGGCATCCAGGGGCTTCCTTGCCCCCATAAATAGCCCACCTGGGTCAGAGCATGTCTAGCTTGGAAGGGAACTTGAGGGCCAGCATTCACCTGGAGAGTCCAGGTTTCAGGTTGCCACACAGATGAGAGCAGAGGTCACGAAGGCACTGCGGGAGGATGCTCTGAATGATGGGCTTTTGGTAGAATTCTAAGAGCCATCCCGGCCAGTATGCGAAGGCCAGAAAGAGAGCCGAGGGCTCAGCTCCCTACTTGCTCTGGTCCCTGTGCCACATCACAGCCGCTTCTCCTCCCTCTCTTCCTCCACTGTCCTCAAATGCGATCTGTCCAGCCATGGGACCGATCGGTGGAGAACGATGCCTCCAACCTCCCAGACACAACCTGACTGTTACTGGGTCTGGATGGGCTGCCCGGAGGGCACCGAGCTCTGGGCCCAAGGCTGTGCAGAGAGAGGTGGAGGGTTAGTGGAATGTCACGACTGGTGCTTGTGAAGGTTTGGTGGGCACCTCTTCACCCACCGTCCAGCTTCCGAGGGTCAGCAGCAGAGCCAGGTCATCCCCCTGGGGCTTGAGGCGAGCTGGGCACAGTGGCATTGGGACAGGCTGGTTGGAGATGCTTCTGTCTTGTCAACACTGCTTTACCCCTTCCATAGGGGCTGCTTGTGCCCACTTCGTTCCTACACAGCGCTGGCGACCTCTGGCTCAGCATCCCTGAACAGTGAAACCAGAAGTGTGCACTTGCACATACATGTGCACACACATGTGCACACACACACACTCCACCCCAAGGTCCGGACACAGTCAGGCATCTCCGACAGCAGGCTAACAAACAGCAAATCCCATAGCCTGCGATCTTCTTTTTCTGCATTCCCTGCCTCCTTTGAAAGAAGCAACAACAAAATGGGCCCAAGGATAGACCAGGAAGAGCAGAGGACCCTGACTCATGCACATCCTGGCCCCCAGCCCGAGTTAGGGAGCTCTGTCAAACCCTGCTTGGCCTAACACAAGCAGGAGTTCTGAAACCCAGGCTTCCATTTAGAGTCAGGCAATGCAGTTAAGATACTTTGAAAGTGTTCCTTGGTTCCTGAAGTTTCCTTCCTGTCTTCATTTCCTCCCCCCACCATGTCTAACTTCCTTTTGAAATCTTTAATCAGCTGAAGGCTGAAAGAAGTGCCAAAGGAGAAAGGCGGTGAGTCTAGCTCTATATAAAGTGATCCCCAAAGAGATAAAAGGGAAGATGAAAGACCCGCATCTGAATGATGTGCATCCAACTTGGCCTGGGAGGAGGGGAAGACTGGTATCGAAAGTTCCCAAGGAAACAGAGTGCGGCTGTGCACACACAGGCACATTGTCCTGCCTGAGCCCTCAACCTGGGACATCTGCAACCCCTCAAAGTCGCTTGCCTTGGGAGACGCTCATGGGAGACAGGAGTAGTACGTTTGTGCGAGTGCTGATATGATGATCGGCTTGGCATCAGAAATCTGCAGAGGACGAGGGGAATGGGCTTTAAATTATTCACGCTATTTCTTCTTTTTCTAGCTGAGACTGCATGACAGAGGCAGATAATTCAGGCCATCCAAGCCTAAGGCCAATGTCCAGGGCCGATGCCACCCACATCAAAAGCGAGGGCTAATTTTAGAGTTTTGAATATGGGCTTTGCGAACTTTTATATCTTCAGCCAAGTGGAGATCAAAATGGATGGTTTGGAATAAACTGGGTCTTTGTTGGGAGGTGTTTTATTTTTAGGGAATGGATAAAAAGTAAGAAGCTCTGGAAACCAGTTTCTGAAAATGAGGAGACCCAGAATTGCAATGCTTCCATCCGGGATGTCAAGACACTGTTAACTAGAGAAATAAGATCTAGAATCTGGGACAGGATTCTGTCCCTTGCACAAGGTTCTCTTGGTCCTCTAACAAGTCACCCAGCCTCTCTTTGCCATCTTAGTAACCCCATCTTTGTATGGGATGCAGTGTGAGGATAATGAGGAAGTATTTTAAGGCCTTAGGAAACTAGTTACCTTGTTATATAAAGATCATAAAAATGTGGCTCTAATTAACATGTACATCACCATCACCGTGACCAAGCTCCTTTGAGAAGGGACCTAAATAAACAGAGTTATTCTTAGCGCCATTGCTCCCAGGTTCCCCACAGCCTTGTGAGGCCACATCTCCCAAAGAAGCTGGTGATGGTACAAAGTTTAGAGGGAACCAGGTCCCAGTGCCCTGGGAGTTCATGGCTTGTCACTTTGTCTGGCTCCTCCACACCTCCAACCTCAGGGTGGTCATCACCTACTTTGCTTGGTGGCACTTTGATCTTTGAATCACCTGCCTCTAAGTCCCAAAAGGGCAGAGAACCTACAGCCAAAGTGTTGGAAGCCTACGGTTCCTTTCCGACGATATGAAACAACCTGTCCTCATCCATGCAGTTAGTGCAGTGGACTGGGGATGGCAGGATGGCCTCTCCCCAGGCCCTTCGGGAAACAGGGTACAAATATCCTAAAGAGCCGGCTGCACAGAAGAGAGTCGGCCTGTGCTCTGCTCCCTGTGGGGCCCTATTGACATCGTCAGGAAAGTCAATGGGCTGAAATCAGCTCTGAGCCAGGACGAGCGCCCAGCTGCCTATTGGGATGCGGCTCCTCCTGTGGGACCCCAGGACTCATTCCCAACAGCACCCCCTGCCGGCCCTTTTCAGTGCGGGGCCTGCAGAAGGCACGGGGAGGACCCTCCACCCATGTCCTTAGCCTGGCGAAGCCTGGGGACTACACAGGCCTTTTGCAGGTCTTTCTTGCCATGCCTGGCAGGCTGCCCCCTGCTCTCCCTGTGTGCCTGGACATGGCAAACTCTTCATCCGCACCAAGTACAACACGTCCTTCATCTTCACCATGAGGTCCTCCACCCCCACAATCTCTATACCCTCTACCTTTACCTCCTCCATTTCTACTATTGTCTCTGCCCCCTTCACCCCATACCACTTCTCCCCGCTTCCCCTCCATACCACCTCTGCCAGTCCTGTCACAGGGCATGCACAGGTCCTCAAAGTTTACTAAGAGGCTGTCTAATTAACATGAGATCTAGCCATAGATTATTCTTTTACTCCAGATCCACACATAATCCTTCGCAAAACGCTGAAAGATGAGGACTCTGTGGTGGCCCCTAGTTGGAAAGGTCACTGGAAGGGACCAAATTTAATTCCTGATTTTACAGTTGGAAAAACCAAGGTACACCTTGGACTGCGCCAAAACCCTCAGGCTCTTCCAACAGGCGGAGCCTTTGCACCCCTCGGAGCCCTGCCCTGGCTGCCCGGGCACCTGGTAGCCTCTCCTCTGTGCCTGTCACCGTGGCAGGACCATGCCTGGGCTCCCTGAGGACAGAGGCCTCGTGTGAGTCACACTGGCGCCCAGCACCCGGCCCTACCCGAGGACTGGTCCAGTGCCCATTGTCACTGCCCAGTGAGGTCTTCCTTCCCCACCCTGGTCCGGTGGATCCCGAGGTTTCTGTCAGGACCCGGATCTGCGAGCGGCTCTGTCCCTTGGGTATGCACCCTGGCAGTGGCACCAGCCTGCTGCTCCTGTGTGCCCAGCCAACTCCCCTCGCCCCACAGGACCAGCGAGCAGCCCCAGTCAGGGACTGGAGGTCCTGGGCCAATGGACCAGAAAGTCCTGACCATCCTGCTGAGTCCTCCAGGCTCCGAGGTCCCCGCGGCCCAGACCCCTTGCAATGCACACAGGACGCAGCCACCCTCACCTGCCCCAGTCCTGAAGGTGCAGGAGGAAGAAAAAACCAAAAAACCCTTGGAGGAGGAAAAGTCAGGGAGGGGTTGTGCACTCAGGCAGGAGGATCCACCCGCGTCTCCATCACACCGCCGCCCACTCCAGAGTCTCCGAGTCTCGGGGCACACCGCCCCCACCCTAAGCCCCTTCTGCCTCCACCGCGCGCGCTACCGCCCGGCCCCTTCAGTCCACACCGTCCCGCCGCGCCCCGCCCCGAGTCTCCACCGCCCGGCGGGTCCACGCGCTTGGGGTGGGGCGGGGCGAGAGGGCGGTGCTGGAGTACTTTGGACCCCGGCTCACGAGGGTCGCGGCTGCCGCGGCAGGATGAACGGCGCAGGTAGGGGCTGCACGGTCGGTCCGGGTCCCCACCTGCCGGGTGGGGCATCCCCAGGGCTAAGACTCGAGGTCCCAGGCGCGCCCCACCCTCACCCAGTATCCTGGGGTCCCCGAGCCTTCCCCACCCTCCCCCTCCCAGACCCCAAGATCCAAGATCAGAGCACTCGGTGGGCATAAAAACCCCAGGGTACCCCCAAGCACGCCCTGATCCCGCACCCCGATCCCACACCCGGATCCCGCACGGAGCTCGGATGTCAAGGAGACACCATGTCCTCCCTATAGGAGTGCATCCCACTCGCTGGCAGGCATGGTTCCCGTAATTGGGATGCGGTTCCTGGAATCGGGGTGCGCCGAGCAGTCTGGTCCCCCAGGAGTGCAGTGTAGCCGTCCTAGAAAGTGAGGCTCCGGGGACCGCCCTGACCCTGACTCTGTCCCTCTCCCCAGCGCCGGGGGCCAAAAAGTTCCCTTAGCCGGCAGCGTGCAGGGCGCCCGCCAGCGCCGTCCCCAGGCGCCATCCCCAGGCGCCATCCCCACCGTGTCATTTTCTCCTGGAATTTAGTGCCTCCGCGACCCCAGAACCACCCTCCAAACATCCCGAAAGAGACAGGAAGCCACCATCTTGGCTGTCTTGGGACCATATCCTGCTGAGCTGTGCGCGCCTGTGTGTGTGTGTGTGTGTGTGCGCGCGCGCGTGTGTGTGTGTGTGCGTGTGTGTGTGTGTGTGTGTGGTGGGCGTTTTGCTTTTTAAAATTTGTTTTAGTGAAAACAAGTCATTGTCTCTGGGGGGAGGCGAGGCAGGACTCTGGGGCTGGCCACCTGACAAAGGACGAGTGCCCAGCCTGGTGTAAACTGGGGGTTGGGGCGCGTGGGTCACTGGCGGGGCAGCAGCAGGGCACCCCTTTGTGGACCAGGGTCGCAGCACCCGCCAGCCCTGCTCAGGGAAGGTTGCCTCCTGCCTTGTGGCACTGCGCGGACAGCCCGGGAGCCTTTGCTCCTAATATAACCAGCCTGATAACAATGGCGAGCCTTTTTGCGCTCCCACGGCTTCCCGCACTCGGCTGGGCCCCCAAGCGTGGGGACCAGGGAGTCCTGGGGTCCTGGTAGGTTTGGTCCCAGGTAGCCTCAGCTCTCAGGCTCAAGGGTACAGGGTCCTGTGTTTGTCCCCAGCACAAGCCAGGCTCCTTTTGAAGACGTGCGGGTGCCACGCTCTGAACTTCCTGGTCCTGCGGCTCAGTGGTTCACAGACTCTGTGGTGCGAGTCTCAGAGCCACTGTGCAGGCAGGTACAAGGCCTTGAGCACGTTGCCTAACCGCCGTGCCTCAGTTTTTTTATCTGAGAACTGAGGATCCTGTCAGTGAGCTCTTGTGACAAAGCAGCAGGAAGCACGCCGGGTGCCTAGGCCTGTGCCCGTCATCAGCAGCAAGCCAGGGTTTATCAGGTCCTGGAAGCCCACCAGGTGCTGCTACCAAGTGTCCTGTTAGCATCCACTCCTTAGAGTTCAGTCAGATGATGACTTCGTTACTTTTCTCATTGCTGAAACAAAACACCCGACACCCGGAGTTAAAGGCAGAGAGGGTTATTTGGCTCACAGTTTGTAGAGGTTTAAGTTCACAGTTAGTTGGCTGCAAGGCAGGGTGGCATGGCAGAGGGGCGTTGCAGAGCAGGCAGGCAGAAGGCAGCAAGCAGTAAGCTGCAAGCTGCAAGCGACAAGCTCTCTTTCTGTCCCTTATATTTTATCCAGGCTACCCTTGCATAGGGCAGGTAGCACTCATACTCAGGGTGGGGCACCCTGAATCCTCCCAAAATTGTGCCAAATCAGTGGACAGATTTAGTAATCACACACCCTTGATCCCAGCATCACACACTCTAGATCCAGCCACCTCCGAAAAGCCCCACCTATGGCCACATGAGGCTTTGAGGGGACATCTAGATACAACCCATAACAGATGGGGAGGTGAGGACTGTCACTGTGCCGTTCTACAGATGGGGCGCCTGTTTTTTTTTTTCTTTTTTTTTTTAGACAGGATCTCACTATATAGTTCAGGATGGCCTCGAACTCACTATGTAGCCCAGGCGGGCCTCAAACTCAGTGATCCTCCTGCCTCAGCTTCCCGAGTGCTGGGATTGCAGGTGTGCGCCACCTGGCATTACCAGATTTTTATGGTCAGTGGCCTAGGAGGGTGTGAGACAGCCAGAGAGCATAGTAGGTACACAGGAAATACTTGTTAATTGACTCTGTTAGGCATTTTGTGTCTGCTGTTTCCTCTGCACTTCTCATTGCTCCTGTGAAAAAGGGAACATTGCCTATGTGTCACTAAGAAGGACACTGAGGCTCCCACAGGCAGCGTGAGGTGCCCGGGTCACACAGCCAGCGTGTGGCAGGCAGTCTCAGAGCCCAGGCCCTGCTGAGCCAGCTGGGCTCTCCGTGCTGCACCCCAACATCCCCCCAGTGCCCCGTCGTGTTGCAGGAGTCACCAGGCTTGGCTTGGACACTCTAGCACGTGCTGGGAGTGGCAGGTGAAACTGGAAGATGATTAGTTGTGTGGCATATGGATGGGAGAGTGGGATGTGTGCCCATTCTGAGCAATAGCTGAGACAGACTTGGGGACATCTCAACAAGACCTGAGAGTCTAAAGGGTGTCGTCAGCCACAGCAGAGCCGACTGTGTGACCTGTCCCTTCACTCTGCAGATGGGGAAATCAAGGCTCTGAGAGGGGAGGGACTTGCTCGAGGTCACACTCCAGATAAGGGCAGAGCCAGGAGGAGAACTTAGGACTCCGGACTCCCTGTCTAGGGCTCCCCCAGACTCCATCTAATTGAGCTTTTGGAGTAGCGAGTGGCAATGTGTGAGTGACAGCCATTTAATTAAAGTGGGGACAGCAAGTACAAACTGGTAGAGAGCTGGCAGGGACACTGTCTGTCACCAGGGGCCACCACCGAGGCTCCCACGGTTGAAGGGTGTCACCGTCTGAGTCACCCCTTGTAGTACGTTGCCAGGAGGTTCTGGATGTGGACACTTAAGGTGCGCGTGGCAACCTCGGTTGGGAGAGAAGTCTACACCACAGCAAAGCTCTGGAGAGCACAGGGTCCTAGCCCCACTATGCTGGGCTAAGCTGAGCCCTGTGCGGCCGTCACCGCTGGCCCCTGAGGCCCAGCCAGTGGCCTCAAGGGCCTCCGCATGCACCATCCCCCACCCCTGGGGACACTCTGTCCAGCCTCCGATACCTGGAGACCCCTTCTTTGGCCGTGTGGTTCCTTCTGGGGTGGGCAGGAGGCGCATGGCTGGAAGCTGTCCCCTCTCTCTGTTTCCCCACACCCCAGCCAGGGCCACCGGCTCCCTCGCCCGCTGTTTTCTCTGTATGCACGGGCTGTGCTGATCTCGCCCTGGTCCACCTTCTCTGGCCACACGTTGGGCCAGAACCTAGGGCCACTGCCATCTGCTCCTTCAACTTGGGCCAGCGGCCATTCTGGGTGCCCTATACCCAAGGTCACCTTTCCAGTGTCCCCCATCCCCTACCTGGTTGGAGTCCCTGTCACTTTCCGGGCCTCATGTGACAACCCCTTGCCTCCTTGCTCACTGGGTGGTAATTTTGGGGTGTAGCCAGAGTCCTGCTTGAGCCTAGCATGCTGCATCATTCTGGGGTCCCCATTCATGCTCCCCGAACCCTGCCCCTCCCTCCACACTGACCTCCCCCTTGGACGCTCAGTGTCCTGGCTTCCCTTACCTCTCACCTTCCTCCTGTCCCCTCTCAGTGAGGCCTTCCCGGTCACGCTGTTGACAGTCACACCCTGTGCCTTCCAAGCCCCTTGTCATCTGACGCGATGGTGATTGACCAACTGCACCGCCTCCCCGGAAGATCTTGATTTCACCTTGTTGATGCATTCAGGGAGTCCAGGGGAGGGCCTGGTACACAGTAGGAGATCAATCCGCATTTCTTTCTCTTTTTTTTTTTTTTGGTAGGGGGGCTTTGGGACAGGGTCTCACTATGTAGTTCAGGCTGGCCTTGAGTTCACTATGCAGCCCAGGCTGGCCTCGAACTCCTGGCAATCCTCCTGGCAATCCTTCTGCCTCATCTTCCTGAGAGATTACAAGCATGCATCGATCCACATTTCTTTACCGGAAATGGCCTGAAGGAAACTGAGAGGGAGCATGTCAAATCAGTCACCTGCCCCACAGTCTTCAAGTGTCCTGAGCCCTGGACCTGGCTGTACGTTTCTCACCTGTTGTCCATCCCGGCTTCTCTGGTCTCAGTTTCCCTCTCTGCCTCACTAGACTCCAGGACGAGTCTGTGTGTAGAGGAGGTGTCTAGGACAGAGAGGCGGAAGAGGATTGGAGCTTGACCAGGAAGCAGGGACCCTAATCTGAACCCACGTGACCCTGCACCAGCCCCTGCCCCCCAGGCCTTCCTGACCGTTTGCTTTGACCTTGGGGCTCTAGAGCTGGGTGTGGGTGGACACTAAGTGCTGTGGTCCTTGCGCTCCCGAAGGACCTGCCTGGACGCCCTCCGTCCCCTGCCCAAGGAGACAGTGCCCAGATCAATCACTCAACTATGAAGGATGGGCGGCGGTGGCACCGATCAGCCCGGTGACCATCATTTTTCATGTCCCCTCGGTTCCTCGCCACATCCCATGGCGCCCGTGTGAAATGCCACCGGTGAAGATGAGGGATGAGGGTCCCCAGCCCCGAGGATAATCTCGCACAGCCTGCTCCGCCCACCCAGTGTGGACAGCGGGGCTTCGGAGCTGTGTTGTGTTTCCATGTGCTGAGGGGTGGAGGCAGGCAGAGGTGGCTTTGTGGGGCAGCAGAAGTTGCTGCTCACTCGTTGAGGGGCTGGTCCTCTGTGAGCATCTCTGGTTCTGCACCTGAATTAATTAATTAATTTTGATTTTTCTGAGTCAGGGTCTCACTATGTAGCTCAGGCTGGCCTTAAACTCACTATGTAGGGACTGGTGAGATGGCTCAGCGGCATAAGCGCCTGCCTGGCAAGTGCGAGGTCCTGAGTTTGACTGCCGGTACCCACATAAAGGAAAAAAAAGGGCCGGTGATATCACTCAGCAGTACAAGCGCTTGCTGGCAAGCATGAGGTCCTGAGTTCAACCCCGGTACCCACAAAAAATAAAAAATACCCAACTCACTATGTAGCCTAGGTTGGCCTTGAACTCACAGCGATCCTCCTGCCTCAGCCTCCTGAGTATTGGGATCAAAGGCATGTGCTACCACACCTGGTTGGCACCTTTAATATGTTTTTTTGTCTTCATAACAAGCTGTGGCAGGGAACTGCCATATTACACCCATTTTACAGATGGGGAAACCGAGGCTCAAGTCCATCGCTTCTACTAACCGGCCCAGCCCCCAAAGACCCGCTCTGCTGCTCCACACTGCCCAGCAGCCGGAGGGCATCTTCTTCAAACTCCAAATGTTTGTTTTCTTGTGACGCTGCACGATGTTCTTGACTGGCGTGGAGACAGAGCTGGATGGTCCCGACTCCCTCGCAGACTCTGGGCTGACATCTGGATGTCGGCCGGCCTGGGCCAGCACCCGTGGGCAGATGTCAGGTGGCTAGAAGTCTGCTCAGCTTCACCTCAGCATCTTGAGAACTGGGCCGCTCCCACTCCCTGCTGTCAGGCACCACATCCTGCAGCTCATGTGCTGCTGCCCTGCCCACCTCCCCGCACCCCTTCTGCTCGGCACCCACAGACACTGCATCCTTAGAGGGCCGTGTGGGGCGCAGGTGACCTGGCATGGCCGTGAGGCTGGCCATTATCACTGAAGTCCCCAACTTGTGGCCAGTCCGCTGATGGCCGCTTTTCCTACCACTGCCACTGACCAAGCCTCGCTCCATCTCCTTCCCCAATGCCGACACGTCCAACTACGAGAACATCCCCACCCTGAGCTCTGACTATGAGAACATCCAGTTCCCGCCTTGGAGGCCGGCCAGGCCTGGCACATTCGCCAAGCTCTTTGAGGAGCAGAGCTGGACCCTGTCAGCCACCAACAAGAATGATGGCTATGTGGACATGAGCAGCTTCAGCGCGTTTGACAGCAGGTCACAGGGCATGGAGCCTAAGGCTGAGAGGTACGTCCTTCCACCTACTGTGCATGGCTCAGGGGCACTGGGGCGCAGGGCGCAGATGGTGTGGTGCAGGGGGCTTTCCCTGCCTAAGCCTCACTTACGTCTTATGTTGGAGCATCTGAGGCCAGAGATTTTCTACGTGAAAGTGGTGTATACAAATACTATATGTGATTATTTTGTGGTTTCTTGAGTCAAGGTCTCGCTATGTAGCCCAAGCTGGCTTTGCAGTCATGATGTGGTCCTTGTGGCCTTGAACTTGTAGTGATCCTCCTGCCTCAGCCTTCCAGGTGCTGGGATGACAGGTGTGTGGCATCTTGCCTGGCTGTAGATGTGATTTTCAGGGCCACATCTCACATGTTAGGTGGATGCTTGGTTCTTTGTCTCTGGGAAAGTGCCTGAGAGACGGTTCTGGAATCCTGCCAAAGTAGACACCTTTTCCCTCAGGAACTGCCCCAGGTTGAGCATGACAGTTTCTGTTGTGTCACACCGCATGCAGCAGAGAGGCGTAGAGGGCCTCAGTGTCGGGCCCTGGGGGCTTTGAGAGCTGACCCAGCTGCTTGTGGACAGGGTCGCTGCAGGGGCACAGGACACCGAGGCACTGACAAGTTGGGTGCCCATCCCAGGCTTGGGGCCAGAGCTCAATGCTCTCCCTGGAGTTTTGTGTTCTCTAGGGCACCTGCTCTGGGTGGGGCCAGCAGGAGCCAGAGCAATGAGGGGCTCAGCCAGGTGCCCGTGGACTCCCTAAGTCTCCGCACGTGCACTGCTGTGGCTGCAGTGTAGACGCAAGTGGGGTTGGCCTGGCTCCAACTCCTTGCCTGAGTCCAGGCAAGGGCACCAGCTGCTCTGCCCGGGTCAAAAGGCAGAGCAAAGGGGACACCAGCCCCACCGAGGGCCTGTGCAACCCGGAACTGTGGGCCTGTGCAACTGGGATCTGTGGACCTGGGCAAGCTGGGGGCAGGTGCCACTGTACTGGCGATGCTGGCAGCATCCGAAGAGACCTGCGCTGGTGGCCCCCAGGTCCATGCTAGGCATCCCCAAGCTACAGGGACTCAGTGTGAGGCCCCGCCCCCATGCCAGCTCTTCCTTCTCATCTCATCCTCTAGATAACGAATAGCCTTGAAAAAGGGGAATCGGGTACTGTAGGATCACAGGACTTCACAGCTGAAGGGAGTGTCTGACATCATTTAGTCTTCCTATGGAGGAGGAAACTGAGGCACAGAGGGAGTTAGGACTCAGATTTCTTGGCTTTTCATTCATGAACTTGCAGTGAGTTACATCGAAGGATGCCAGGTCTGGTTGTGCAGTCTGTGCACTATACAACCCAAGGGCAACTCCTTCCACCCATATCTTTGTCACTTTCCCATTACTGGGACACAACACCCAACACCCACAGCCTAGAGGAAGAAAAAGTTATTTGGGCTCATGGATTCAGTGGGTTCTGTCCATGGTCAGCTGGCTCCAAGGCAAGAACAGTGTGGTGGAGGAAATCTTCTCATGTCATGGCAGCCAGGAAGCAGAAAGAAGGAGAGGCATGTGGGAGGAGAGGGTCACACCCCTGGCAACACCTTTAACCAGGCCCCACCTGGAAACAGCACAGTGAGCTGCAGAAGTGTGGGTGCTGTGTCCAGGCAGCTGTGGGCTCCACTGCATGCCTTGCATGCCCTCAGCTGTGAGCTGGTCTTCCATTCCCTCACAGCTGAGGGCTCAGTGCTGGGCTGCAGCTGGGTTTGGTGGTGTTCACCCATATCCCAGCACTCTGAGAGGCTGAGGCAGGAAGCTCTCAAGTTCCAGCGCAGCCTGGGAAACTTAGTGAGACCTTGTCAAAGTAAAAAATAAAAAGGGCTGGGGTTGTAGCTCAGTGCAAAGACCCTGGGCTCAATCCAAGTACTGAAAAAAAGAAAATTAAGCCGGCACCCCTGCTGCACTCCCAGGCTGTTTTGCAGAGAGCCAGGTTGACTGCGAAAGACCTGTGGGAGCCGCATCCCAGCACACAGCAGCAGGGGCAAAGCATCCTTCCACTCGCAGACCCGGGGAAAGGAAGTCCCTGCCTTGCTGGCGGGAGCAGGTCTGTGCAGGGAGATGTGGCTGGGTCTCCCACGCCCACCCACAAGGCATGGTGCCTTGAGGCTGTGGCTGCACCCATGGGTGCCCGGGCGGGTAGGCAGGGTTTCTTCCTCCTTCCTGCCTCTGCGGAGGGTTGGGCAGGAGCCAAAGTCAACCACAGCAGCCCTGGAGCCAGAGCCTGGGTCCCATGCATACTGGGGACCTCAGGCAGGTCCGGCAGCTCTGCCCCTCTGTGAGACGCATGCTGGCCTGTGATTCCCCACACCATCGCGTCCCTGTCACACTCTGCAGAACCTGCGGGGTGTCTTTCTTTAGGTCAGTCAGTCTCTTTTCTTAAAAGCACATGAAGGAAACGGGTCCCTGTGGGAAAATGGAATAGCAGTGTCAGTCACCATAAGCAGAAGGCACTTGGGAAAATAAGATACAGAGAAAAATGGAACAGCAGGCGCAGCAGGCTTGAGGTGAACACGTGCCAGCTGGTGTCTCGTGATCAGAGGCCCCGAAGATGTCCAGCTCCTCTGGACTTTCTGCTTGACCCCATCAGAGGGCTCCTGGAGGAGTAGGGATGTTTAAACCCAAGTCCCTTCCCATGGAAGGGTCATCCCTCACGAAACAGAACCACAGAGACCGAGAGCTCTTAGCAACCCCTACACAAAGGCAGGCAGCTCAGGGGCTAATAGATCAAGTTTCTTCTCTGTGGTTACTTCCTTCCGGGTGTGTGTACACAGACAGGAGCATTTTAGTAGCTACAATAATATGAACAATCTTTTATTTTAAAAATTAAAAATGATGCACACCTGTCATCACAGCACTCAGGAGGCTGAGGCAGGAGGATCTCCTGTTAAACAATTATGTTACATCTCTTAATCAAACACCGCCTCACATTCTCAATTGTAGTTTCAGAGTGTCCAGGTATAGTTGAAAGAGCATTGATTTTAACATTTAGAATATTAGATCCTGCAATGCCACTTCCACAGTTATTAGTTGTGACCTGAACAAGCTTCTGCACCTGCCAGGGAAAATAATACCTACCCTGTTGTCTTGAAAGGTTATTGTGAGAATCAGATGATGTAATGGATGTGAGGGAGCTTTGTCAACTGCAAAGTGCTATGTGCAGATATATGATCTTATTGAAATAACCACTGAAGCATCCAAACTATTGAATGCCAGAGGTGGAAAGAATCTTAAGAAACCAACAAGCCCAGTGTATTTTAAGGAAGAAACTAAGACCCAAAAGATAATAACTTAGTTGAAGGAAGCCTGTAATAAACCAGTCACTTTACAGTGTTGCAATTTTAATCTATACCTTGTCTTTTCCTTGATTGGAAATTTTTTGCTTCAAGGAAACTATGTTTCCTACCATTACAGAGTATCTATGGCAACATTTTCAAAGAGAGTGTATTGAAAAGTCTTCCTCAGTCTAGAAGGAATCACCAATCAAATACCTCTTGGTCCTCGTATTAAGTGTTGCAAAGAATAAATTAGCATTACTTAATTTCTTACCATCAAAGATAAATTATAACCCAGAGGTGGTCAGGTTAGGCAAAATATCCCAAAAGTTTTTTTTCTTCTTACAGATAAAATGCTTACAAGAATTCCAGGCTGGATCCCAAAAATGAAGTGATTCCATGGGCTTTGTGGAAGAAGTTTAGGAGACCCTCGATTCTTTTGTTTCACATTCTCCTCTGCAACTATCTGGATTTGTTAGTATATATTTACTCTGCTGTTTTGAATGGAATCCACTGGCAAAATTTTCCTTCCTACACAACCCCACCTAAGTTAAACACTCAAAGAGAAGTAGGATAAAGCAAGCCTACTCCTTTCAGAGTAAACGCCAGAGCTTTGGGGTGTAGACTTGCCTTTCCTCTTGTCCTTTCGATCTCTAATTGTGGACACCTTACAGTGTTGTTATAGAGACAGTGATATCACCAGTTGGGATTCTGATGTCATCCCCCAGTCCCAACAAAGGGGAGGTGCAGGGAAGGCTGGGGGAAGAAACAAGATCTTGAGCTGAGCAAGAACATCCCAGCATCTTCATTGACTTTAGAAGTATATTCTGGAGTCTTCCATGGTTCACTAATCCAGAGCTACAGAGGTAGGAAATCCCAGTGGGCTGATAAAACAGCCCATTTTCTGAACTTCTGTGGCTAGAAGGGAGAATTCATGTGACAAATGATGAGCAACTTTATGTTCAACCTAGCCTTGTTCTTCTGCCCAGCCCATTTTATTTTATTTTATTTTATTTTTTTATTTTATTTTTTTTTTGTGGGTACCGGGGGGTCGACCTCAGGACCTCGCGCGCCAGCAGGCGCCCGTGCCGCTGAGCGATATCACCGGCCCCTTTTTCGTATGTGGGATCCGGGAGTCGAACTCGGGCCCTCACGCTTGCAAGGCAGGCGCTTAAGCCGCTGAGCCATCTCACCGGCCCTGCCCAGCCCATTTTAATTTTGCCTTTGAATCCTCTGGAAATGAGTCTGTGCCTCAGCAGCATTACATCTACCAACTTCACTGCTCACGTTCTGATGTCGTTGGCAGATTTGACCAGATCTCTGGCCATCCTTTAGGGCGTAGGAGGGGTCTTACTCCCTTCTCTGTGTGGCATCAAGGCTGGAAGCTTGCCTACTTACCTTTCTTTTTGTTGTATGGCTGTGCCACATTTTTTTTTTTTTTTTCTTTCTGGTGTTCTGAGAGTCAAATCAGACTGGTATGCCTCTCAGTCCAATTCTCATCCATGTTAATTCTCTTGTTATTTTTGAAGCCTTGGTAAGAAAACAGAGTACTGGGGATGGGCAGGATTTACATAGCTATGTAGACAAAGTATCTGAAAAAGAAGCTATTATTACTAAGGAAAAGCAAAAATAAGGGCTCCATGGGAAAGCTTAACAATGAATGGTGAAAAAGAAACACGCACAATCTTTATTTAAAACAAAATCAGTTGAAACTTTGATATCAGCAACAACCAAGTTCATTGAATTTCTGCAGTGTAGCAGCCACTTACAGAAAGGGAAGGAAAAGCCAGGCATTGCGACACACACTTGAAATTCCAGCACTCTGAGAGGCGGAGGCAAGAGGATTGCAATTAAAAAAAAAAATAGATAAAAAGGGCTGGGATGTAGCTCAGTGTGAAAACCCTGGATTCAACCCCCAGGATTGGGGAAAAAAGGAGAGAAGAATGGATATACAGGTAGCAACCCCTCAAGGGCTTCATTTATGCTGCCTATAATTTAGTTTTTCATAAATTTAGGAACCTTCAGTAAAGAGAAACCTCTTGTTAAGATGGGTACAGGAGAATATGTCTTGATGTGGAGCTGCGGTCTAGAGAACAGCAAGCACCCCCCCTTTATTGCTTCTGCCCTCCCACTGGCAATCATGATTTGCACTGCATCCTCCTCAATTTGAGGTCATCATCACAATGGTATTTTTGAAGAACATTTTAGGTTAACTATCTCTGTGGCCACAGAATCATTCTATTGGCCATAAGAAAATTCCACAGCCTTGAGGCCGTTAAACTCCCAAGCTAGAATATCTACAGAAATATATCCACTGGTTCTAATATTTCCTTTCTGGGCCTCAGTTTCCTAATCTGTATGATGAGGGTGCTAGAATAAGTGATGTATATAGCTATAGGTATAGATATGTTTTATAGAGAGATAGTTTTCTGTTCTTTTCACATTAGATAACACAAAATGTTTTTTAAATTTCCACTGTATCTTTAAGATATTATTGCCAACTTTTGAACTCATATGTATGTATTCCTTCGTTAACTCTGTACGCTCTTCCTTTTTCACTTCATTATGGGAAATGTACACATTGATTTGGAAGTCTGAGATCACTGTCATCCAAAAGTATTTACCTCTTTATAGAAGCTATTATCTGGAACAAGTTAGGGAGTTTTAGTAATCTAAAAACGAGTTTCATGAGTACAGATAATCACCCAGAGGAAACAGAAAATAGAATGAACATTAGAATGTATGTAAATTGTGTTTGCTGGATGTATTTGACCAGTAAGTGCACTTTCTGTGAAAAGGGTAAAGGAAAGCATGGGGGGGGTATTTATTTATTAATGTTATTGGAATAGGAGGGTCTGTTAATAAATCATTGGATAAGTCTCCAAACTCAACTTCAATAAAATCTGGAGGGAACAGGGAGGGATGGCAAGGGAAGGGGATGAAAAAAATGTGTACATGTACAACCCTCCCACAATTAAGGTTATGATGTACTGCAAGCCCGTACTAATAAAAAATAAAATAAAATGCAGATCTTAAAAAAAAACACCTGAATATGTGCTTCAGTGTGATATAAAATTTGAACAAGCCATTTCTTTTTTGTTCTCAGATTCTCCAATGTATAAAAGAAACAAAATTGGCTCCTTGGAACTAGAAATTGGCAGAATTTGTGTATTCATTCTTTCTGCATATAATCTTTAAGCACCAACTTTAATATACCAGCTATTACAAGAAACACCAAGATGACTAATAGAGTGCTTCTGCCCTCAAGAAGCCATCTACTAAAGGAGATAAAATATATGCGAGCAGTTAGTCTTAGATGGGATTTAAAGGTTAAAACACACTGAAGTTGTAATGAAATAAGATGCAAACTTTGATGAGGGAGCAATCACCTTCCGCTAAGATCTTAGGAAATATTTCATGGACAGGGTAGCTTTGGACCTGGGCTCTGAGTAAGGATGGAGTCCAGGGAGACGTTGAGGGGGTGGGGCTGGCCGGCTGGGCGGGTATTGCAGAGCGGGAGCACAGCGCCTCAATGTCTGCTGTTGAAACGTCTCAGTGAGGCAGTGTGAGGAAGGTCATCGGACTGGAACACATTGACTATCAACTCTCTTCATAATGCGAGGATGTATATTGTTCTCAAGTCCTCAAAGGAGTTCTTAAAAATGTTTTGAGGGCCGGTGAGATGGCTCAGCGGCGTAAGCGCCTGCTTGGCAAGCGCGAGGGCCTGATTTCAACTCCGGATCCCACATACAAAAAAAGGGCCGGTGATATTGCTCAGTGGCACGGGCGCCTGCTGGCGCGCGAGGTCCTGAGGTTGACCCCCGGTACCCACAAAAAAAAAAAAAAAAAAAGTTTTGAGATCCATGAATTCAGGGTATTTATTATCCATTCCAGCTATTTATCTCCAAATTCTTATTTATGTAAATTTGAGATTAGGCTAAAACTTTTCAGTGTCCTCGTAGTTCGATAAGCTTATACAACAACGAGTTGAAGGTGAAGAATAACATTAGTCATTTAAGAAATTATTGGCAGGAAGGAATTATTGAAACTTTTTGTCCCCTTGAGCCTGTCAGAATGCACTAATAATAAGATGTGAATGTCATTTCGTACTGATTGTGTGTGTGTGTATGAAAATAATGAGTCAAAAGCATTTTTTGGCAATAAGAGCAATAAGGTTCCTATGTGAAATTAGGCATTTCATTTTTGTCTTTGTATTGCAGATTCCTTATATACTACATGGCAGGAGGTGTAGGCAAACTTAGTGATAGGACATCAAATTAATCAAGAACTTTCCTCATATCTCAGAACCCATCCTCAATAAGAGTAAGTAATCACATAATTTCCTTACTTTTTAAACTTAATTTTCATCTTTTTAATTATAGAATATAAGTGAAATCAGGCAGTAGATCCTACTGATTTTTTCATTTTCTATTAGAAGCAACACTTGAGGCTGAAATATAAATGAGACTAAGAGACATATGTTTCTGGCTTTCACACTGTTTACAGTTTAGGACAATCTCCTGCATCTACCCACTCTTTGGCCAAGTAGTAGTACCGTTAATTTTTTTCTTCATTGTCATGATGCATACCTAAGTATGTTTGTATATAATGGTGAGCTGCTGAGGACAATGCCAAGTTTAACTTCATAGACATTAACAACTTTGTTCAGGTGACCAAACAAGATAAGATACTAAACAAGCAAACAAACAAAAATAAGATACTAAAGCTTAGGAAATCTATCTCAGACAAAATTTTTAAAGAGTAAATAATTATCTTTCCAAAGCTGGCCATGATTCTCAGAGGGAATCTCCCAGATAAACCCTGGCCCAGGGATTCTTAATTTTAAATTACATTAGACTCACTGAGGGGATGTTTAAGAAATTTAATGCCTCAGTTCTCCCAATCCAAAACCCTAAAAATAAGATTTTCTGGGGGTGGTAACTGAGATTTGACATTTTTACATGGTTCTCTGAGTGATCATAAGGGCTAGTAAACATGAAGAAACCATTCCTAACCCAATGAATCACTGACATTTTGGCAAGTGGGAAGGTGATTTTTAAAAAACTTTTTCTAGCTTAGAAGTCAGAATCATTAATTGGGGTGTGAAGATGGTAATAAATCCTTGTATGAACAATGAATAAGTAGCTCATAAAAGATATATTTTCTTTTTAATAATTATCCATAATATTCTGCATAACAAAAATAATATATCTCTTACATATGTTTAAACATGTAATTAATCTGTTTTTTATTTGTGTTGGCTTTATTTTGAGGGAGGATGTCTAGCCCATAACAGCCCAAAGTTTTTTGTTTTTCTTTTTTGAGACAGGGTCTCACTATGTAGCCCAGGCTGGCCTTGAACTCATTATGGAGTCCAGGCTAGCCTTGAACTCACAGTGATCCTCCTGCCTCAGCCTCCGAAGTGCTGGGATTATAGGCATGTGCCACCATGCTGGCACAGCCCAAAATTTTTTAAAACAAATATTTTCAGTTAACCAGATATCTATCCACAAATAATGCTCTACTTATTTCAAGTAATCTTTTACGAAACACAATTCTAGCTTAAGATAACCTGTTGGGCTTTATTATAACTGGATTTGAACCAGTATTTTGTCAGAATCAAAACATAAAGATATATATTTATTTTATGAAGACACTCAGGACATCATTAGGCAGGAAAAATTGGGCATCTCATTCCATCTTGTCCATCGAGTAGATCGGAGTGAACAATATTTGTGGAGAAAAAAGGGAAACTTCAGTGTGGAAACCAGGAAATTAAAGCCTGACATGGAAACAGAGGCAAAGAGAAGCTACCCATCCCTTTAGACTATCAGTGGATAATCTGTTATCGTGGTAGTTGGCCACATTCTCCAAAACTACCAAGAGGCATTGTTACGGGGAGTGAACAGAAAGAACTAACACCAAAGGCCAAAAGAGTATGTGGAATAAGGATATGAGATGGACCAATGAAGACAGGAAGTATAAACAGTTCATTTAAGAAAAATGACTGCAATGGAAGAGAGAAGTAGTAGCTAAAGGGAGGTTGGGATGAGAGAAGACAACTCAAATGAATCTCCCCTTTCTGGCTGAGAAGATCGGGTACATGGTAAAGCCTTTACTGAGATGCAAAAATAAAGGAAACTGTTGGGAAGGCTGCAAACGAATCCACACCAGGAGGGACACTGGATGGTACAGACAGCATCTCTGTCTGGCATTAGAAGTTTGGCTGAACCAGGGGACTAAGAATTCCCCTGGGATCCTTGGCTGATTGAAGGAGGAATTGGTCTCAAGGAAGCTGCTAAATGCACTGCTCTAGAAATTAGTTAAAAATAAGGCATCTATGTTTTTAAAAATCACTTCATGGGGTAAGAACTGGCAAGGAAGAACTAAATTCTGTTTTGTTCACATTTAGTTCTGAGTTTCTACTAAAAATCAAAGAGGGGGAGCAGGAGGGTTTTCAAGCAAGGAACAAGAGCAGGACGTGGCTGCCTATTCATTTAACAAATATGGGTGAAGTACCAGCCTGTGCCAGGCATCAGCTTCATTACTAGAGACAATATGGTTAGGAAATCTTCCTGCAGTCGAGAGCTGAGGATGAGGATGTCCAGAGTTAAGTAGCTCTGAGTTAGCTCTTCGGGTACCTCTCTACTGGAGGTATTGCTCCTACTTCCTGCATCTCCGCCATGCCCCCATTTCTCCTTACTTTCATGTAACCTGTCCTTTGATGACTTTTCTTCTCTGCTCCCAGATGGCCGATAAGTTCACCTGGTTACAAAGCCAAAATGGAATACACAAATTTGATGTTTATTCACCCGGAGAAGGCCAGCCCCAGGACTGGAAAATGGTAAGGGTGAACCTCTTTTTTGTTTGTTTATTTGAGACAGGGTCTCACTGTGTAGCTCAGGCCCGCCTTGAACTTGCTAGCCCAGGCTAAGCTCAAACTCACAATCCTCCTCCCTTGGTCACCTGGATGCTGGGATTACAGATGCGCATCCCCATGCCTGGCTGAGCGTAACCTGCTCATTAACACCAGGTTAGGGATATGTGAGCTGTCATCAAGAGTAGCCTTGCTCTCTCTACCACCACCATCCACCTCTTATATTTTAAGGTGAGATTTTTGGTGGGAAAAAATGATCACCTACAGAACAAACACTTCCCAGTTTTCTCCAACAAATTCGGTATTTTGGGGGAAAATGCTTTTTATATGGTACTTAGCAGGAGAAATGTGCTATAACTAATGAAGAAAGTGTATATTACAGTTGCAAATTTTTGTGTAGCTTTCAAACAGAAATGAGTTGGAAATAAATGTCTCCAAGGCTCATAAAAAATATTGTCTGAAATGTAGCTTGCCTTAAAATTCCGAGAACTATAACCTCTCTTCTCAGTAACATTGTCACTCTGCTGTTACCATTCAATGTTTATTAAATGGGTAATATCTGGCACTGTATTAGTCAAAGCACAGTCAGAAGATAGAAACCACAGCAGTCATTTTATGTTAAAAACTGTTTGCTAGTACAAGGCAGTAAGCTACCAGATGACATTAAAAGGAGTTTAAGAGTTCCAGAAATAGCACATGCAGAAAGCAGCTCCTCCCCTGAGACTGAGACAAAAAGAACAAGAAACTGAGAGCTCTCTTAGGGCTGCCTCTCCCTAAGCCAAGGCTGCTTCTGGTCTCTTTGCACATAGAGTGGCTGCCACCAGAAGCTTGTCAGAGGGTGCAAAGAAGCCATTAGGGAAGCCCTCTTCTCCTGCTGTGATTGTGCAAGGCCCTTTGGAGGAGTGCCCTCTGTTGACAAAGCCAACTGCCAGAGAAGTATTTAAAGGCTTCAGGCCCAGCTAGAGTCATAAAGCAAGGCAAAAAAGAGTGGATTTGGAGTGAGAGGTATATTATTCACTTTCCCATCACTGGGACAAAATACTCAACACCTACAATGTACAGGAAAGAGAGGTTTATTTGGGCTCATGGTTTCAAAGGGTTCAGTTGCCTCCAGTAGAGAAATGGCAAGGTGGATTGGCCTGGCACAGGAAAGCTGCTCAACCCATGATGGCCAGGAAGAAAAGGGCAGGGAAAGGAGAATCAAGGATAAACCCTTTCAGGTCATACTGTCTTTGTCTGTCTTTTCTGACCAGGCCCCACCTCCCAACAGCACCTTCAGCTATGAACTCATCAATGGACTAATTCACTGAGAGCCTAGTGCTCCAGTGATCCAATCACCTTCCAATTCCCCACCTCTGAACATATGAGGCTTTGAAGGAGACATTCTAGGTCTAAATCATAACAGGCAGTAAATTGGCACAGACACTGTGCCAGTGGTAGGGTCAGAAACAAAAATAAATTAGAAATACTTCTCTCCTTTTAAAGCTCTCATGATCTAATGGAATCACTACCATAATCCTTACCCTTAGTATTAATATCTATTAAACACGTTTGCTTGTAAACAGGTTATGTGACTCATCTTCTGTTTGTTCCAAATCTATTTTCTATCTATAGGAACCTAAAAGAGAAAACACTAACAAATTTACATAAGATGTTAAGACATATAGGTAGTAAATACCAAATTGTAGCATAAGAGTCAACTCAAACTGAGTCTCTTTGATCTTCTGTTGACCTCTGCCCTTTAACATACAGAAATTAAAGGCAGACCATTCAAATAGACTTCCTGTTATCTCTCACCCAGCAGAGTAGATTTATGAACCATTAATCCATCCAAGAGATGATTCAGGCAATAAGCCAGGATACTAATCACTGCCGCCACCAATGATTACTGGCCATAAATGGACCAAAATGAAAAGCAGGAACAAAATTAGTAGAAAGGAAAACTAAAACACGAGCATCTGCAAGGTCCTCTTGTCACGCTGGGAGCCAAGATATGTTGTTCTACCAAGCTGTGGGAAGACAATGAGGCTGGCGGTCCCTTCTCTGAACTGACCGAGATGGTCACCAGCCAGGAAGATGGCCACATGAGTGAGCAGTTGGTAGAACAGCTCATGGACTCCTTGATGAAGTTGTGTGTCATCATTGCCAAGTCCTGTGGCTCTTCTTTGGTAGAACTGGGAAATGATAAGTGTGGAGATGCCAGCAGGCCAAGTTCAGCCCTCCCAGATAGTTTATATGAGTGCTTACCGGCCAAGGGCACAGGGACAGCAGAAGCTCTCCTGCAGAACGCCTATCAAAATATCCACAGTGAGCTGAGGTGTTTGTCAGGACAGCTGCCTGAAGGATGTGCAGCCCCCCAGGTGATCGTCAGCAACCACAACCTAACAGACGCAGTCCAGAACAAGCAACTGCAAGCCGTCCTTCAGTGGGTAGCCGCCTCTGAACTCAATGTCCCTATTTTGTACTTTGCTGGTGACGATGAGGCGATCAAGGAGAAGGTAAGAGTTCTCAGGTCAGAGGAATTTGGAAAGCTTTCCTAAGGGTTAATTTGGAATTTGCATACTATTTGCTTTCTGAATGGGAATATAACTACAGGAAGGGTTAAATGGGAAAAGTAAGAACTTGAAGATCATGCCTCTTGGCAGAGATAATGGATAAAGTAAAATTAGATCTTGCCCAATCAGAGACATATCAAAAGGAAAAAAGAAAAGGTAAATGATATTTTTCTGTTTTCTGCATTTATTGGTGGGAATGCACAAATAAGGAACTTCCAGGAGATTTGGTGAAGGAATCAGATTAAGGTCAGGGCTTCAGGCTGACTTTTGGGTAGAATAGAATTGCCCGAAATAAGGTGGAGTTTTTGGAAGGTATCACTGGGATGGGTTGAAGAGGGAGACAATGGTTTGATTTATGTCTGTTTCAAACCTGTCACTAATCTCTGAGGTTGTTGTCTAGATGGTGTCAGGGATTTGTAGGAATTCAATAAATAACACCTCTTTTGCCCCTACCCTAAGTTCAGAATCAGTTGAGAAGTAGGACTAAAGACAGGCGGGAGACTGACCTGTCACTACTGTTAAAGATAAAGGTAAGTGTCTTCCAAGCTCTCGAACCCCCGCCAAAGTCTCCCAGTGAGTCTTCAGGACTGCTCGCCCAAGGGACAGTGGACCTGGAGAGCATGCACAAGTACTCAAGGTGCTGCTGCAGAGTAGAGTGGAGGAATTGAAAGAGTGAGACCACATCTACACACTCCCCCAACTTTGGGTTATGTCTTGATTGTGAGAAGTGGACCAGTGGCTTTTATCAATTAATTTTTTAGAAAATTCATCTTTGGAGCTGGGGGTGTAGCTCAGCAGTAGAGCATTTACTTGTGTTTGTGAGTCCCTGGGCTTGATCCCTAGCACACGAAGGAAAGAAAGAAAGAAAGAAAGAAAGAAAGAAAGAAAGAAAGAAAGAAAGAAAGAAAGAAAGAAAGAAAGAAAGAAAGAAAAGAAAGAAAGAAAGAAGAAAGAAAGAAAGAAGAAAAGGAAGGAAGGAAGAAGGAAAGAAGAAAGAAAGAAAGGGAAAAGGAAGGAAGGAAGGGAAAAGAAAAGACAAAGGAAAGAGAAAAAGAAAGAAAGAAAGAGAAGGAAAGAAGGAAGGGAGGGAAGAAGGAAGGGAGGGAACGAGGGAGGGAGAGACGGAAGTGGAGAGAGAAAAAATTCATCCTCATGGGAACCGGAAGATGTGGAGGAGGAGGCTTTCTCTTTTTTATAAGTACTATTAGTAATCCTTGTCACTGGGTTATTGGGTTTATCTGATGGCTGAGAAGGCAGATTATAATGTCCTGATTAGGCTGCATGAAGCTGAAACAAGGACCTGTGTGACCTTGACTTCAGTCTTAGCAACAGTCTCAGTCTTAGCAAGACACAGGTCTACTCAGAGTGTCATCTGGGGACCACCATTACTGGAACTTGCTAGAAGTGCACAGTCTGAGGCTTAGCTCCAGCCTTGCTGGATCGGACTCTTTATTTAGCAAAGTACCTAGTTAATGTGTGCGCATTTTCAAGTTTGGGAGCAGGGGTTCCCAGCTCTGTTGGGAACTGGACGTGCACAACCAGAGGTGAGTGGCAGAGAAGTCGGCAAGCTTCATCTGTATTTACAGCCGCTCTATGGCTCAAATCGCCACCTGAGCTCCACCTCCTGTCAGATCAACAGTGACATTAGACTCTCATAGGAGCACAACCCTTTCATGCACGTGCGGGATCTAGATTGCAGGCTCCTTTAAAACTTCCCGAAACACACCCCACCCCCACCACCCCTGTCTGTGGAAATATTGTTTCAAAACCGGTCCCTCAGGTCAAAAAGATTGGGGTCTGCTGGGCTAGATGACAGCTGGCTCCAGTATTAGATATGCCCCTCAGGGTCCTTGGCAAGATCTGTCTCCTCACCAGATTTTCAATCTGTGAAACGCACAACTGTTTTGATACTTGGCAAGTAGCAGTGAGGGAGAGGGGAGGCTACAGTCCGGCCAAAACTTTAGACTGATGAGAAAAATCTAACAGAGCCTTCATGTGTGCAGTGTGTGAAGAGGGCACTGGCTCTGTAGTCATGTTTTAAGTCAATCCCATGATATGTATCATGCATGATACTTTCCGGTTTTAGATTATTTTGAATTAGACTGTTTGTAATATACCTGTCTAAAATGAGACCAACGACTAGCGGTCCACAATTCTGCCTGTTGTAAAGATAGAGAGTCATCCATTATTTTACAAAAGGAAGAGTGGAAAGGCAAGGCAGCAGTGTAAACTTCACCTAATGAATAGATTTGCATTGAGCATTAGTATTAAGAGCAATTAGATGACATAAACTCCAAAAAACTACCTAACAGTGACTTTTGGGGGAGAAAGATTAATGTAAACAAATATTCTCATGCTGATATGGGTGATTGACCCTAGTGGCACTGGGGAGCCATGAGCCCACTTCCCTTCAAAGACCTCATTTATTTTTGAATAGGTAGTGCATGTGCAGAGGTCAGTATCCAAAAGTACAGCAGGATGCACCTGCAATCTAGATCCCGCACATGCGCGGTTCATGAAAGGGTTGTGCTCCTATGAGAGTCTAATGTCACTGTTGATCTGACAGGAGGTGGAGCTCATGTGTGTCCCCATCTCTCCCCTCTTGAGAGAAAAAACCTATTCTTGTCTCTCTCATCTTTGTTTTTGGCATTTAGCCCGTTCAGTAAGTTTTTAATGTTTTTTGTTTTTGTTTGTTTGTTTTTAGTTCTATATTTCCCATTTTAAAAAAGTTGTTTTTGGGGACTTTATTCACTTGTCTCAGGAGTGTCCTTACGTATTTCAGCTTCTTGCATGGAAATTTCTCCTTCTTAAAAATCTCATGATATCTGGTCCACTTATTTGACCTTTGACTCTTACAAAGGGCAGAATACACAAAATAAAAATTTGGTTCCTTGTGAAAGTTTGTTGCCTTTAGGATTTCAGATGAATGGCAATGTACAGTGTTCATATTAGAACAGTCATTTTGACTTCTTTCCCACATTTTGTACTGGAAAGAGGGCTAAGCTTAGGATTCAGAGACCTGGATTGCATTTTGGCTCTGAGAATGACCAGCAGTGCTGCTGTGACAAGTCTGTGTCACCTCTCTGGGCAGTATCTCCCTGAGGTCGATTTGCTGACTGAGGGGCCTTCCTGCTCTGATAAGTTTGGTTCTCTGGTCTATGGAACGTGGACGGCAGCATCCACATTTCCTTGTTCGTCTCAGGACAGTAATGGACACTGTTTTAGGATATTAGTGTGAGTTTAGAACCTTAGAATTCTTAGAAAGCAAGAACACTATTGACAAACACCCTGGGAAAGCATCGCCTTAGAGAGGAAAGATAGGAAGTGGGTTTTTTGTTTTGTTTTGTGTTTTGTACCGGGAATCGAACTCAGGACCTTGTGCTTGCCAGGTGGGTACTGTGCCGCTGAGCTATATCTCCAGCCCGGAAGATTTGAATCTTAATGAGAAATCACATTTTCCATATCACGGGCAGGTGATTATTAACACCTCTTCTTTGAATTGAGAGTGATGTCACCAACTTCCTTATGTCAAGCAGGCTGGCAAAGGAAGTCTTCCCAACCTCTAATTCCAGTCTCTCCTTCCGCCGACTCCTATTCAGCCTTTGGGTCTAGCCATGGCGGTTTCTTTCCGGCCTTTCCTGGGATAGTGCGCCCTCCATGCCTGTTTTCTCTGCTCTCCACAGCTACTCCAGCTCTCTGCTGCCGCTGTGGAAAAGGGACACAGCGTTGGGGAAGTTCTGCAGTTGGTGCTGCGCTATGAGAAGGAGCGACAACTGGATGAGGCAGTGGGAAATGTCACGCAGCTGCAGCTGCTGGACTGGCTGATGGCAAACCTGTGACGGGAGCCCACTCGCAGCAACCCCAGCTCCCGAGTGGGCCCAGCCCTTGCCTCCTGCCACGGTCGCCCTCCTCAAGTCCTCTCAGAGCCCTCATGCTACCCTCACACCGCTCTCATCAAAGATGCATCATCCTCAAGTCACTGAATTTTGAAGATTTTCCTGTCCATGTGAGCAAGGACGTAAAATTAAAAATTACAATTAAAGGGCTCCATGTGTTTGGTTTCCTTGGGATCCAAGGGATATTAAGGTAAAAATACCTAAAGAATGAAAAGAACATCAGATGGATGGCGGAGGCAAAATGGTGCTGGACTGAGAGGTGCTGACAAAGGCCTCTGTGCCTGTCCTTCATGTGTTCCCCATCATTGCACCACAATTTCTAGCTCTCCTCCCTTAACTGTACGCTCAAAATAAGCCACAATTTATCAAGAATTCATTTCTCCTTTTATAACCATGAAGATCAGAAAGTAGTTTTTATTTCCGGTCACAGTCTTTCTAATCACAGTGCTGAGAACTCGTCTCCTCACTCTGTGTCTGCAGAGCTACAGAACAAATCCCTACTTCTAACCTTACGTATGGCTGAGGACAGTGTCAAAAATCTCCCCAAGGGCTGGAATGTGGCTCAGTGGTGGAGCACTTGCCTAATATGCGCAAGACCTTGGGTTCCACCCCCCACACCACGGAAAAAAATGTTCCCAGGACCTGAGTCCTTTGCCAATTCTGTGGCTTTCTGGCTGTCAAATCTGGGGCATGTTACCTGCTATGACACTGCATTTCTTGACTTAAAGCCCATGTCATCCCATTTATGTAACATTTTTCATTCTTCTCTGGAATTTTATATTCTTGATCCTGTTTACCTCCTAGAAACTTCTTCCTCCTTTGGCTAATATTTCTCCTATTTCTGTCTCTCTTGGGGGAGCTGTGCTCTGTCAACTCCTTATATAATTATCTTTGCTGGGAATTTCTCTTGCCTATAGCTTCATTCTATCATCTTCGCTGGGCAATCTCATCCAAATCTATAGCTTCAATTACCTGGTGTCACCTTTCGTGGAATATTATGCAGCAACTAAAATGGAAACTATGATACCAGGTATTAAAAAGAGAAGAAGCCAGGCTAGTGGATGACCTTGATGATATTGCACTATGACCTTGTTTGAATTCCTAGATTCTGTTGTGCCTGAAACTACATCTACTACTCCTGATTCCCCAATAATATAAACCAGTAAATATTCCTTATTGCTTAAAATAAGTTGAATTCAGCTTCTATCATTTTCAAACAAGAATCCTGGTTGGCATAAGTTGGCAGGCATGGGCAAGAAAAAAAGAAAAAAACAAGTTCTACTGATGCCATAACACTGAGTTAAAAATATCTGCAGCGTACATTCACACCTAAAAAGTGAGTTGAGTTGTGAGGACATCCACCCCACCCTTCATAAGAGGAAAATGCCAGTTGTTTGTGTGAATAGTTTTAATTTTTGAAACATTTATGCATGTGAAGTATTGCACAATGTAAGCTGTCTCTAACAAATATCAATGGAAAGGAACAGGACATGCCTTCAGCAAGGGTCACATGATAGGTGGCAGATTGTGTTTTTGGGAGAAGAGTTTTTCTTTGTTGCTCTCTGGAGGTCATGGGTGCCTCTTGTCCAACAGTGACCTCTGGCTTCTTGTGAGCTTCTGCTATAAGAGGCAGCTGGACGGTGTCAGTGATGTGTGTAAGAGATGCCTGTGAGCACTGGGATTCGGAGCGTGCTCAGTGACACCGTCCTTCATTGTGTCTGCAGTGTCTTTGGTGACCTCACCTGCCAAAGGAGAGAGGAGACAGAAGGAATAAGCATTCCATATGAATTAGTGTGTATTCTAACTTTCCATTAAGCTGTAAACCACTTTGAGGAAATTGTGGTTGTAATGATGTAAAAGTAGCTCATAAGGGCTGGTGAGATAGCTCAGCAGCATAAGCGCCTGCCTGGCAAGCACGAGGTCAGCCAGAGTCTCTGCGTAACATCTGACTGCTCTGAAGAAAGGTGAGTGCGTGGGCACTGTTGAGAGAGCCAAGATGCTGCCCTCATCTGTGCCAAGGCCCTACAACTTTGGTAAGGCTCAAGGTTATAACTTTTTATCAAATGATAGAGAAGATGATGGCATAACCTCATATGGCTGAACCAGTACATACTGAGTGGTATGACTGAAACGCTTTTGCCCTAATGGCTCCCTCATGCGAATGTTTTAACTCTCCCGACTGATGCAGCCAGTTGTGGGAAGGTACGCAATTGACCTGCCCATTCTAAGGCCATTCACAGTTGAAAATAAGAGTGAGAGGGCTAGGAAGACTGGAATTGTGACCTCAATGGCTGATCAGAAATGTCATTCCAGATGGCAGAGAGTCCCTATCCATGCATTCCATCTCTTTGTATCTGGCTTTGCTTCCACTTGGATAATTTTCAGGCCATTATGGATTTTTCTACTTGGGAATCTCTTGCTTCTTGTGGTTTTTCTAAAAGATTTTAGGTCTGGGTCTTACTTAACGGTGCATAAGGTACTTAGAAGCCCTGCCTCACATAGTACCTAGTTATTCCATCTGTCCACCTTGTATAGATGACTCACATAGAAAGAGAGAGGATGACAGAATCCAGAGTTTGGGAATTGTGATGACACAGGTATCATGGGGCTGTGGATGGGGCTGAACCCCAGCAATTAGATGACCCATTCATAATCGAGCAGCAACAACACATTTACACACAGTTACAGTCTTTTGAGGTTCCAATATTTGCTAATAGATTCGATGAGTGGGAACCTGTCATTCTCTTGCTGCTGTGCCTCTGTACTGCCAGACCCCATTCTTACTGTGACTTCCCCCATCTTGCCTTCATCATACTGCTTGGTGCCACTTCTCATTACCACTTAAGCTTCTCATCACAGCTTTGTTTGGTACGAAGCCGGGAAAAAAGCAAAATCACAGAGTTCAGGGTGTGGGAGGCATCTTCAAGGCCTCAGACACCTCACTAAACACAAAAAGAGACCTAGGGACTTACCAAAGAACGTCTGTCTCCTGGAATCCGTCTGGGTAAAGCGGACTGGCAGCAGGCCCAGCACCTTCAACAAGTACAAGAAGGTTGGTTCACTCTTTGTGGAGTCATAAAGTCAAAGGCTGCCAAGAGCTGGTGGGATTTTGGCCAAACTCTGCCTTTCACAGTGAAGGACCCAAGGACCCAAGTCAGTGGATAGCAGACCTAAAGCCTATGTCTTTCAACTCCTGATCCAAGGCTGTTTCTGTACCCTAAGATTGAATGGTGGCCACGTTATTCTATTCTACTTTATTTTATTTATTTTGAGACAGGGCCTTGCTATGTAGTTCAGGTTGGCCTTGAACCCACTGTGGAGCCCAGGCTGGCCTCGAACTCATGGTGATCCGATCCTCCTGCCTCAGCCTCCCAAGTGGTGGGACTACAGGCATGCGCCACCATGCCCAGCGGCCATGTGTTTCTAACCAGGCATAAGCATTCTCGACAGCAGCCAGATCTCACTGTCAGAACATGCTGAACATTGAATTAAGAATGACTTGTCACAATGCAGAGCACTAAGATAGGAGGGGAGGATAAGGAGACAAACGTCACCAACAGGCATCAGACTCTTATAAGACAAATTTATTCTTGGAAAGAAAAGCGTAGCCCTCCCTGATCACTTTTCTGTACTGCATTTTGTAGGGGTTCACAGAGATTGAGAAATTACCAGTGTCACCCTCAGCCCTTGATCCCAGCCATAATCCATACATGACCCTGCCCCTGCTCCTCAGCCCCACTGAAGTCAAGAGGAAGCCAAGTCGGTCTTAGGACTGCAGGAAACTCAGCACATGCCCCCATCCTCCTTGGTATCAGAAGCAGGAGTGGTTCAGGGCTACTTTATAAAATCATCCCTTGTCAGCCTCAGAAGCCATCTGTTCTGACGCCCTCATTTTCCAGTCCAGAGTAGGGAAGTGATTTGCAGAAAGACAGAATTGAAGCCACAGCTCAGGTTTACTAACTCCAGGCTAGCATTCATTTCACCATAGCTACCATTTCCAGCCATTTTTAACTAAATGATTTTAATACTCTATCAGATTCTATGAAAGAATTATCTACCTATATTTAATAATTCTCAAGGGTATGTATTACTCTACCTTTCTCTTTGAGACAATCTAGAAAATAAAAATTTAACATATACACATAAATAGATGAGATAGAGATCTTTATTCATAATCAAAATGTCTTTGTTTTACTAAGATATTTGCTAGGATTTGTTTAGAAAATCCTAAAATGTGAAATTTCCAACTTTTTAAAAAGATTGTTCGCCTTTTTGTCTAATTTAGCTCCATAACAAGACCTTTAGTTAAAAGAATAATATATAAGGTCAATAATCATGTGGTGAGTCTTGGCAAAGCCCTTTTATTGTGAGATAGTCTTCCCAGAAGGTTAAGACAGTGAAAAGTCAATGACTTAACACCATGGATTTTTTATGTCAGATAATTTCCAATTATTTGTTTTCAGCAACACTGTGATCAAGTTGTCAGAGGATAGGTTGGTATAAGTAATTTCTGGTGAGAGATCACCATTTGATTATTACTTAGAACTCAAAAGGAGTCACAGAATGAGGCAACAGAGCAAGAATAGACTTCCCACCCTCCTGGATTCAGGTCTGGATGGAGGTCAGCGTGTGGGGACAGCACTGATTCTGAGCTTGTTCATTCCAGCAAGAATATTCACCGACAGGTACAGAAGTAAACTGGGAAAAGAGAAAACTCCACTGTTCATTTTTTAAAGAGGTGTGTGCTCAATAAAATTTAACATTGTATGGCTAATAATTATCCATATTTGTGCACTAGCTAGCACTAATTTTAATGATTTCATCAGGACAAAAATTTATACCCATGGAGCTTATGGTAATAGGAAAAATTTAAAGTTATAGTAATTGACAAAAGAGTTCAAAATAAAACTATATTAAGTTAGAATATAATTCTGTGGAGGAAGTAGAACAGAAAAAAGTTCATTCAAGGAGAAGAAAGAGCAAAGTAAAAGGTACAATGGTTAAAGAACTTGTTCACATAGTTTTTAGATGTAGATTTTGGTAGGCGTCAAGTCACTCTTTTTTTAATTCTTTGGGATATATAGAAATGCATAACAATTTTGCTTTAAAATGTTACTATTGGGCTGGTGAGATGGCTCAGCGGCTTAAGTGCCTGCCCGGCAAGCGCGAGGGCCCGAGTTCGACTCCCGGAACCCACATACGAAAAAGGGGCCGGTGATATCGCTCAGCGGCACGGGTGCCTGTTGGCGCGCGAGGTCCTGAGGTCGACCCCCCGGTACCCACAAAAAAAAAAAAAAAAAAAATAAGGGAAAATCCCATCCTTTGGAACTATTTAAATTTATGATAAAAATGTTAGTTCTCAACTCAACAATGTATAAATGGTATATAATTTCAGAAATACCGTTAGGGAACATACAACCAAAGGAAAAAAAATAGCATGCAGACTACTGCCCTTGCTGATTCTGACCCAAGCCAGTGTCTGAGGGCCAAAGCCATCCTGGAACAGCACCCCGAGCCAGCAGCAGTGTCCCACTTAGCTCCATGATGCAGGCCAGCTGTTCCACCTCATTTTTCCCAGCGGAGGGCAGCCCATGTTCAGCTCCACCATGATGCAGCCCAGGCTCCACATGTCAATGGCCATGTTGTAGGGGTGGCCCAGGATCACCTCAGGATCTGTAGAACCAGATTTGAATGTAGGTACACACTGTTGGGGCAAAGAGCAAGACCTGATGTGGGAAAGACCTCCTCCTCTCCAGAACATTCTGGAGATAACTTGTCAGCTAAGGGTGGCTCACAATTTACTTCTCCACCTCCACCTTCTTAGTGTACAGCTTTGCAGAGAGAGCCAAATGCCAGCACTGAGCCATGTTACCCCACAATATCGTCAAACCCTCACACAACCTGGCACAATGGAGATGTTAGTATCCTCACTTTATTCATCAGGAACTTCAAGGTAGTTATGGTTACTGGGAGATAAATTTATTGTTTTTTATTTTTAAATTTTTTTTATGTGGTACTGGGAGTCGAACTCAGGACCTCGTGCTTGCCAGGCAGGCGCTTATACCGCTGAGCTATCTCACTGGCCCTGGGAGATAAATTTAAATCAACCAAGTTTTTTTTTTTTTTTTTCAAACAGTAAAACTAATATAAACTCAGTTTTCAAAACTGTTATATTAGCTTTGGGTAGACAGCTTCTGAAAGTACTGCAATTTAACAAAGGAGGAGGCATGGCAGATTTGGATAGAAGACATGCAAAATACGTAATTTAAATTTAATGTGTATTCAATATGTTATGTGCATTTATTGGATAACATGAAGTATAGAAAAAACCCTCCACAAATCTCACAGATGATGATATATAGAAGATAGTATCATAGAGAGCCTAGATTTTATGTGGAGGAGCCTGAAGCCTGAGAAATATGATATTTTGGTTATTTCCACATAACTTTGATTCGTGATTACCTGGGACAGGATCCTATAATCACTTCTCTGTTGTTTTAATTGGTTTCAATAAGGATATAATTATCTTATAACTCAGAACAAAATAAAGATTTGCTATGAAGACTTATATACATTCTGCTTGTTCCAAAGAGGTACTTTGCAAAGTACACAGAGTATTTTAAAACAGGAATTTGTGGGTACCAACATAGTGCTTAACATGTGACAGGCATTATTTATTCCAGGGGTTACTTTCAGTCCTTACAATAACCCTACAGAGAAGGTACTATGACTGTCTCCATTTTAAAGGTGAGGAAGGAAAGACATAGGAGAATATGATGAATATTTAAATTTTTAAAAATACGTTACAGTGAAAGACACAATGCCATTAATCACCTTCAAAATACTCCCCCTTGCTTCAAACAAACATCCCATTGTTCTTGTCACTCCTGAAGCAGTTTAGGGAGTCGTCTTTTGCATCTTTAATTGTGCTGCCCTGGCTGCCTCAATGTCCTGAATCCATTCAAAACGTTTACCTTTCGTGGGCATTTTGACTTTG
Source organism: Erethizon dorsatum (assembly GCA_028451465.1). NCBI lineage: Eukaryota > Metazoa > Chordata > Mammalia > Rodentia > Erethizontidae > Erethizon > Erethizon dorsatum. The sequence continues at coordinate 36,467,115 of CM051831.1, forward strand.
AGGAGCCAGAAGTCACATGGGGCCAGATCCAGTGAATAAGGGGATGAGAACACAGCATAAGGTTTTTATTTTACAGAAATTGCTATAAACATTTGATCAATGAGGAACAATCAAAAAATAACGTTTACATTTTTAAAATGTACTACAGGAAAAGATACATTGCCTTTAATCCCCTTTTAAGTACTGTGATATCTTGGTTGTTGAACTCGATTTGTTCCAAATTCATGTTTGAACACAGCAAAGTTTGAGAACTGAACATATTTTTCCCACAAGAAAAATGGAAAACCAAATAATTGGTTCTGATGCCCCAAAATTACACTTATAAATTCATTTTTCCAGGACTTTAACAAATTTTGTAATGATTTCTTTCTTTAACTCTATTGTGGTTCTCACAGTTTTCCTCTTAGTTTTACTGCTGGTATCACTAACTTTTTTTGGAGCCATGGTTACAATATTTTATGCAAATAAAACGCAAACAGAAAAGCACAGTGACAACTGTTTTAACGCATCAAGCACTATTCACTGCCCAGGCAAGAGCTGCGCTTAGGCTGAGCGTCACCCCTTTGTGTCTGTGGTGAGACGCCACATGTGACACACTCTCGGCCCACACAGGTTTTTTCAAGTTGAATTTTCAGTGTAACTATTGAGCAAAGTTAGGAACATGGAGCAGATTATTTTTTAACTTTGCTGTGAGTAGTGGAAAGTCTGAGTTCAATAGCCGAGGTATCACTGTACTCCTCCCTCGCTTCAAACAAACTTACCATTCTCGGCAATATATCTTTTACTGTAATAACTTTTTAGAAATCTAAACATTCACCAGAGTTCTCTATAAATCATCACATTTGTTTAGCTCTCAGTGACAGAGCTGGGTTTGAAACTAGGCAGTCCATTCCTAGTACCCACACTGTACACTGCCTCACAGAATAAAGGTCGAGAGAGAAGCAGGGAGAAATATGGACAGTGGACTGTCAGAAACCAAGGAAGAAGTGACTACATACTCAGGTCTGAGCATCCTGGTAACCCAAGATAAATGGTAACTAAGAGAGTATGCAGCTTCCCATAGCTAAGAAGAGTACACAAATTTTTGTTTTCTAGATGAAATTTCTTATAGGATCCATACATAAAAGATAAAAAGGACACAGATCCTCAAAAGTGGCCCTGCAGGATACTTGGGAACATCTATCTGGCCATTCATTCTTCAGCCTCAGGAGGTGTCCTCTGACATCTCCCTGCCACCAGAAAGGCTCGTCTGAAAGTCCCTCTTGTGTGCGCCCTTAATACAGCCTGTGTATATCTCTAAACATCGTACCTATTGTATTATCTGTTTACTTTTCTGTCTCTTGCTTTAGACTATAAGCAACCCAGGACAGAAATGTTCATTTCTGGTTTCTGGTACCCAAAGCAGTGAATCGCACACAGCAGGTAACAGATGCTATTAAAAAATACATGTTCTTAATATCAAACTTTATAGAAGCCAAAGGAACAGACTACTAATCAAGTTCAATACAGGCTGATACAAATGTATCAGCAGAATACCGAATACTTTCTGCATGTTGAAAAACGTGCAAAGACAAGAATATATATTGCAGTGAACTGTAAACTTTAGAATAGCTGTTTTCTAAATTGCAGACTCCTGGGTACTCCCCAGATATTTGGATTTGGCACTTCTAGGGTGAAGCCCTGGAAACTATAGCTTTTCAGAGCCCTGAAGTGATTCTGATGCATAACAGTTTGTTTTGGAACCCAAAGCTTGTGGGCATTTCATATCCACAGAATATAAGAACATCAAAGAGCCCTCACAGTATGTGAACCCAACTTTCTCATTTTATAGATGAAGAAACTTAGGCTCACAGGAGTGAAGCATGTTGTTAAAAATTATACTGGCAATGGTGATGGCACAGCCCAGGCTAGAACCCAAGTGGCCTCGTGTGCAAAGGGAGAGAAATCACAATAGAACTCAGACGAAGAGGTTGGCACGGGCCTAACTTTCTGGTGTTCATAACAGCTTGATCCAAAGTCAATGACTTTAAACAGAGACTTGGCCCTTTTGGTACAGCACTATGTTTTCCTAGAGAGAAAAGACATATGTCAAGTCTACTAAATTTAATTTTGGCATAGGCTCTCTGCTTTCCTCAGTGCTCACCAAGCTATGGGGCCCAGTTCAAATAGGAGCACCGCCAAGGTTGTCCTCCCACAACTTCTCCACACCCTGGTGTCCTCTGGCTTCTGGTTGCCTTGTGGTCTGTATCTTACCAATACCCACCTCCCATCCACTGGCCTTAGGGGACATTTAAGGTCCACACCTAACAGAGGGAATCCCATCGTGTGAAAGAGCCTTGCCTTGGGGTGAAAGGTGCGCCAGGAATTCCTCCTCAAATGTGATGATTTATAGAGGGGTGATTGAAAACTACAGTGATTGTTTAGATTTTTAAATTTTTTTAGTTATTATAGTAAAAGATACATTGCCGAGAATGATAAGTGTATTTGAAGCAAGGGGGGGCTGGTATTTTAAGGGGCATTCATGGCAATGTGTCTTTTCCTGGAATAAATTTTTAGAATTTAAACACTACATTTTTTTTTTTAAATGTAGGTACTGGGACCTCGCGCTTGCCAGCAGGTACTTGTGCTGCTGACCAATATCACCGGCCCTCTTTTTCCTTTATGTGGGTACCGGGAGTAGAACTCAGGACCTCACGTTTGCCAGGCAGGCGCTTATGCTGCTGAGCCATATCACCGGCCCTAAACACTACATTTTTTTTATCACCTCTCATTGATCAAATGTTTATGGCAGTTTTAGTAAAATAAAAGCCTTATGCTGTGTCCTCATCCCCTCATTCACTGGATCTGGCCCCATGCGACTTCTGCTGTTCCTCAAAATCAAAATGACCATGAAAGGTAAAGGTTTTGAGTGGATTCAGGACATTGAGGCAGCCAGGACTGTACCAGCGGTCCGTACCAGCATTCCCTGCTTTGCAGTGCTTCTTTTACATATATCGTATCTCTTTCCCATATTGTTTGTGCAACTCATGCGGATTGTGGGCTTCTTATTACCTTCTTTATACCTAGTGCCAAATGCCATTGGCTGAGTTCATCTGAAGGCCACTGACACATGGTTATGACAGCATGAGAGCAGAGAACCAAAACAACGAGAAGAAGGCGATGATTTGGTTGGAGCTGTGATTCTGTCTGACTTCGGGGAAACCTGAAAGCTGGGTGTTCAGGGCATCACAGATGAGAAGGCAGAGCTCCAAGCTCTTCTCTCAGTGTGATGTGTACTGGCTAAGATCGGAGGATTAAAGTCCTAATTGTTCTTCTAGGACCTCAGACCATGAGCGTTGACCACGTGACGCTTGCTGAGTACCCAGCACTGCGTGTGGGCACAGCAGACCTAGTGGGAAGCCCCCGGACCACAGGCTGAGAAAGCGCAAGTGCTACCCGCGGTGCCTTTGCTAAAGAATGTGCTAACACACGAGGCTGCTCAGCAGGGATTTCTAACGTGGCTTTCGCCCAGCGCAAGGCCCCTTCCCTAGACAGGAGTCCCCTCTGTTAGGGTCTGGATCGAACATGTCCCCTAAGGCCAATGGAAAGAAGGTGGATCACTAGGGGAGTGCCCCGAAGGGGACACTGGGGCCTGGCCCCTTCCTCCTACTCTCTCGCCTCCCAGTTGCCATGAGGTGAGCAGCATCTCTCCACCACATGCTCCCACCGCAATGCGCTGCCTGACCAACATCAGCAGGCCGCTTGACTATGGGCCGAAACCTCCAAAACCTTTCCTCCTGCTGAGCTGTTTATCTCTGGAATTTTGTCCCAGGGATGGGAAGCTGACTAACACACTTCCCATCCTCCATCTTATTGGCAGAAAGAGCTCTACGGAAGAGGTGGATGCAACGGCCAGGCTGAGCGCATCCGTATCACCATTAAGTCCACAAGAATTCCCTGACTCTGGAATCCATACTCCTAGCTGTATGTATCAAGGGGATGCACATATTCAGTCTACTTGATCTATTTCTCAAGGAAATCTGTTATCTGATATTGTGGGCATTAAGTGGCTTGTAAATTTCTTGGTGAGAAGCAGTCTCCTAAGCCCAAACACATGGGTGTGGTAATCCTTTGGAGCTGCAAAGCTGAGGATTAGGAGTTTAGATGTAGAGAACACATCAATGCACCCCCACCATCCTTATGAGGGTCCAGGCAGCCATGAGAGAAAATCCGTGCAAGTATTTTGGCAATCTTTAATTACAAAATGTCCCAAATTTTACTCTGTGAGTTACAGTTTCCAAAAACTAATTTTTTTTCAGAATAATTTTTTTTGAGGAGAGAGACAGGTGTAAGGAAAAATTAAGGCCATTTACAGTACAGATCTGTAAATGTCAGGTTGTTTTTGGAGCCAGGTGCTTATACCTTGTCCCTAGCTACCTCTTTGCACTACTTCCTCACATTTGCAATCATCAACTCACTTAACCAAGCGTTTATTTACTGTCTTCTATTGCCAGGTACCATGTTAGGTTTTGGGGACCTTACAGGGAAAAAACATGGTTCCTGACCTTGGGGGAACTTGTAGTTTCAGTGGAGAACACAGATAACAAGAAATCCTGCACAAAACAATGCAACAATAGGGGTATGTAGGACAGCGCTAGCAGGACATGCAGGAAGGTCATACCCACTGGAATACAGGAAGTGTTTTGGGTTGCGCTGTGCCCCAGAAGCAAGTAGAGTAGAACGGCTTTAATGAGGGTTTAATACAGTCTTCTGCCTCTGTGGTGGACGTCTCTGCAGAACAGACAAGGGAGAACTCCAGGCCCTGGGGAGAACTCTTAAGGGCTACAAGTCAAGATATGCTTCTAATGGCGTATCTTGATCCTCAGTCACCCACCGCTACAGGACAGTCCCCTGGCCCCCTTTTCCTGGCTGCTTCAGTTACACCACATCTTTCTTTGTCTCCCTTAGACCTCACTGCACTCACACAGCCTGTGAATGGGACTGCTTGGCTCCCACCCTGGCCACCCTGGCTGTCCTAGGTGCCGCTAGGGACTGGTGGGAACCTGCTTTCCAGGCAGGACAGAGGTTGTACTCACAGGCTTGAGAACACAGCAAATGATTTTCCCTACATAAAGCATTTGTAAGCACTTCGAAACACAGAGGGGGAAGCAGCGAACTAGTGACAGACTGAGGCCTTGAAAGCTGTTCATCAACTCATACAACTCATCGACTCATACAAGTTGATTTTGGGAAAGACAGAGAAAGAGTGATGCATATTGGTATAAAACATATGCTCACCATGGCCCTGCAAGCAATCCCATGTCATCTGGTTTCCCTCTACTAGTAGATAAATCTTAGACCTGGAGGCAGGGCTTTTGTGTCTTATAAACTTGGTCCTCTTGCTCACTCACGGTAGGCCCAGGATAAAGTCCAACCATGCTGGCCTCTCAGCCAGTGTTACAAGGCCACTTAAATACTTGGTATACATGTAGGTTAAGAGATTGGACCAAACTTCTGCAATAGTCCTATTTCTTCAGGCCTTTGGGAGGATCCAGGAAGCCTCCTGGTTGACCAAGCACACTCCTGGCCAGGCCTAATTAAGCCTGTCTGGGGACTTCTGGCTCCTGGTAAGTAAGAGAACAAGAAAGTTGGCAGATGGGATCCAAGGCAAAGTAGGGAACCCCTACTCTATCAAAGGGATATGTGGTGGCTTGGTCCCATCTATCTGTGGCCTTGCACGAATGAAGGCAATGTTGGCTCTTGCCAGGTAGTCCTTAATTCTTTACAGTGGTGGAAGCCTGTAATACTATATAAAATAAAAGGACGCTCTACTATATGAAATCTGCTGGCTTACAGATCTTGGAAACTAATGCCTCCATAGAAACTGTGTGAGACCGGAGAGGAGGGCCGCCGTCTCTGGCTGGTGACTCCTAACTTCCCTCTCTAGGGTGACCTAATGCTGGCTGTGTTTATTTTTTATTTATTTATTTACTTATTTATTTTATTTATTTATTTTGGTTTTTTGAGAAAAGGTCTTACTATGCAGTTCAGGCTGGCCTTGAACTCATATATAGCCCGGACTGGCCTCAAACTCATGGCGACCCTCCTGCCTCAGTCTCCCGAGTGCTGGGATTAGAGGTGTGAACCACCACACCCAGCTGCCGGCAGTGTTTAGAAAGCCATTTGTTCTCGAGGGCTGAGATGGAGATGTGAGACCTGGCTATGGCTCCGTTCTGACCTGTGACCCTGGGCAACTCCCCAACTTTGGTGAGCTCAGGATTCTCCCTCTCCACACCTGCCTCACCAAGCATTTTTAAGTACAGCAATGTCCTAACTGGGCACTGTGATTAATGCCCCAGAAAGGCAGCCTGGGGTGTATGTTTGCAGACTAGAAAATAATTCACCTCTGCATCCTGGAGAGAAGGCCACGTTTTGTGATCGCCAGAGATGGTGACGAGCATGGCCACTCTCCTCCCATCTCAATTCAGTTGGTTCCTAGAACTTCACCCTCACCGACAGCGCCGTGGGAGCACCAAGCTGTCAGCTCAGTGCATCCAGACACCTTGTACCTCCAAGGGCTCATGCCGATTATTCTCCTCTGATAAGATAAATGCATTCTGCGTTTCTGGTTTTATTTAAATTGCACCAGACAGTGTTCTTGGAGGGAAAAGTAATCAAATAAGCACGCCCTTCTGTATGAGAAGCCTTTTCAGCTCCAATCCTCAGCCAGGCAACACCAACTTATTTAAGTCAGGATTTTGCCCTCTTATAAAAAGATCTGCTTTTATCCTTATTTACTCAAAATTAAAGCTCCCGTCCCTTGATGAGCAACCAGCTGCCCGTTCCTTTGGGCTGCAGTCTCTGTACCATCAGTCCAGGAAGCCAGTGCGTGGGGGATGTGGTAGCAAAACAAAATCCTGTCATGGTTCAGGTTAGCTCCTGGTACTCAGCACCAGGGAGGCACAGCGTGAGTTTGCTGGCAGGTGCCAGGCTTCCTGAGGGGTGGGTGAGACGGCAGCTTTTGGTCCCAGCCCTCCTGCTCCTGGAACTTCTTGATAACTGAGTAGCTGCTATGCCCACTCTAATCATTAAATATTGTCATCCACAAAAGGCTAGTGTCTGGCCTCAGTTTCTCTTCTCTTCTGTCATTTGAGCAACTTTTAAAACACAGTGAATTAAAAAGTAAAAGCAGCTGACACCAAGAGTTCAAAGGTGATGCAGAGGTGATTGCGGAAGTAGAAAAAGTCCTGCATGTGTACCACATTGTAGGTGTTGTTTTTGTCCTTTCTGAGGGCTTCTAGGATCTTCAGCTCCACCAGGGCCTTGTAGTGAAGTCTGCAATGATGGGGGAGTGGCAGAGGGTCGGGAATGAGGACATGTTCTGCAGCAGTTAGCCTGTTTCCTCAGTCCATCCCCACAACCCCAACAAGAATGTCTAGGGTGGCAGAAGGCACTAAAACTCCATGATTTTCCTTCCTCTTTCTCCTTCATGCAATAAAATGTGTAGAGAGAGAAAGAGGAAAAGGAGAAAAAAGAGGAAGAGTCAGGGAGGGTTGGCATTCTGAAGTAGCTAGAGCAAGGCACTCCCTCTAACAGCCTGTGTCACACATCGAGCCAAACCTTTTTCTGTTCCTGATGATTTTCAGGGCCACCAACTCATTGTTTTTGTGACCCAAGCACTTGGCCACCTGTCCAAAGGACACTTTCCCAATCATCTCCAGAACTTTATAGTGGTAGGCAATGTGGTCACGCAGGACCTGCAGAGGCCAGGCTGTCAGTGAGAATAGCCAAAGGCTCTTGGGTTTCTCTGACCTTGGACCCTGGATCCCCAACCTCAGCTCCTGGGTCACTCCTGGAGAGAATTTCTGAACTCCCACCCTCATCTCATTGCCACTGCAATAGGTTGTTGCCTGGACCCCAGGCAACCAGGTGGAGCCAGGGAATGGTCTTGCAAGCTCAATCCATGTTAAGCAATATAAGAACACTAGATTGTCCTTGGACATTTGGGTTCTAGTAGCAGTCCGCTGGCCTGCTGCATGTTTTAGGGCTTGTGAATAAGAAGGTTGGACAAAACCAAATGTCCCTTCCCTTCTGGAAGTTCTGTGATTCTTCAAGTTGAGCAGCTGCTCCAGTTTGGGGGACATTCCCTCTCTAGTCCTCCCTCAATCAGAGGTTTATGCCTGCTCTGCTTCTTCCTGGCCAGATCTGGTGCTTCCCTGGACTTACCTAGATTTAACCCTATTTTTGCATTAATAGCACAGAACTTGGTAAGAGTAATGTTTTCCAAAAGCCATAATCATCCATGTCTCTCCATATGCTGGAAACCAGGGGCCAAGTGTTTAAACAAAGCCATGGGAAATTTTCCATCAAATACCTTGGCTAGCTGCTTTCAGACTTACCCACCTTGAGATGCAGTGCCTTTGTCTGTAAAGATGAGATGAGATTCTGGATAAGATGACCTCTGATATCCTCAAGCTCTGTGAGTCCCTGATTTCTAGTGTTACCCTCAGGAGTTTGGGAGAGGTGAAGAATGAGTGTTAGCGTACAATTCTCCAAGCTGTGTTGTTTGTGAGTGTGAATGGGAAGGTGTTGGCATCTTTTCATAGAGGAGGAATCGAAACTGTTAATCTGAGCATGAACATTATTGATTAATGGAAGTGGGTTGGCTTACTTGTAAATTAGGAGAATAGGACACAATCTGCAAACACGCTGGTGTAAAGGCTCACGAGCGTTTTCCTAGCATTTGGACTTATCTTCTTCATACCACCGGGTTGGTTCTATCATACAACCAACCCGGTGGTATCACTTGCTTACATGTCAACTTTTACGGTAATTGTGATCACTTGAGAGCAAAGGCCATGTTGTACTCATTTATGACAGTTCCCTTTATATTTTCAGAGCCTACTGGATGCCTAACCATATGCAGGTGCTCAATAAGTAGGTATAAAATTAACATTGGTTGACAAAGTAAATAAAAGAATGTAGCAAAAAAAAGAATGTAGTTAAATTGCTTGTTTATGTGCATTATGTATTTGTGTGTGCACTGGAATGACACAGGGATGAAGATTTGGAGATTATAGAGAACACACATGATCCCTCTCTTCCAACCGAAAATACAGCCCTTTAAGGTTTGCAACTTTGGAACAGAGCACCAGTGAATTCATTTCACGGTAGTACTGACATCTTTAGGGAATTTCCCAGACTCTAGGCTCTGGTATGGTAGAGCATGAGAAGGAGAAGGGAGGGAAGAGTTGAGGATGTCTGGATGAATTGAAGGTAAGGTTTATATTGAACATTATTAACCAAAGGCCCATTGGTCTGTGTGTGTGCAGGTTGCCTTTTCTGAAATGAAGACCCATAGCTTCCATTGGATTCCTAAATGGATCCTTGACCTAAAATTGCTGAGAATTTGGGCTCCAGATGGAGGCTGTGTGACAAAAATTTCCTCCTTGTTTCTTAAAGTGAGGTCTAAGGTCTAGAAGCTTTTAAGAGATACAAACTTTCTGGTCCCACCCCAGTCCTGCTGGATAAGAATCTGCATTGTATCAAGACCTCCAAGCATTTGTGTGCATAGTAATGCTTGAGAAACTTAGCCTTACATCCTATTAAGAAAATCTACCTTTTCTATGAAGCCATCTCCTCTTCTCTCCTAGAAACAAATTGTGATGAAATGCCCACAGCAGGAAACTCTAGAAAGCTCACATCCTGGTAAACTAAGCAGCATTCATCCAGACACCCTCAGAAGTGGGGATTACTGACCAGCTTTAACCTTCGGCCTGGGAAAATGCACTACCCTGCCAACCCTATGGGTCCAGTTAGAAGAGGAGAGAGAGGAAGTGTGGGGATCAAATTTTGGAAAGTGGAATGAAGTTCAGTGCTATGCACTAGGAACTACAGTGACAAAAATCCCTATTTTTGTGGGAGAAATAACAGTATGAGATATAAAAGCATCCACATATGGGACTGTACAGAGGGAACAAGGAAGACAGTGCTGGGGGGCTGCATCTTCCTGCAGCCTGGCCTTTTCCAGGGGCCTGGGGCTGTGCAGAAGAGCCTGTAAGACCTCTCCAGGGTGCAAATCTATGGCCTTAAATACCACTGACGAAAATCACTGCTCTTTTAGCGGGGTATTTTGCATATGAAATTGCATGTTCTTCCATCCTTGAAACATGGCATTTCTTTGGTTTAGCACCTACTAAAATCTTTCTGGATGCCTACTCTCCAATATATCAACAAAAAATACTATAAAATATCCCGTTTTTTTCCTTCCCATTCTGTCTCTTGCGCAAGCCCCTGAAGTCACCATGACCTAGTTTCTCATCACCTTCGTGTCGGAGCCAGGTTCATCATCAAAACTTGTCTTGCTGAATTTCTCAGGGTCCACGTTCAGCTTCTCAGCTTCAAGCCCCAGAAACCACAGCTCTGTGTAGCCCAGGATTTCATTTTGCTCATAAAGAGACAGTTGATTCTTCTAACACTTTAGGGCCTCTGTGGGGAAAATACAATTGTCAGTTAAGTTGAGGCAACATGTAGATTTGCCCAGGGTGCCAATGATGTGACATCCTTTCCAGTCCATGAAACTTTTCCTTAACCAGGGGGCTCACTGAGGGACCACACATCAGGAACCTTGGCAGGTAGAAATGTAACAAGGATAAACACCAAGGTCTTGCACTTATTTCAACCAGGCAAAAGGAAAGCACAAACACAGGGAAAGGAGAATTTAGTGCCCAAAAAGTGGGCAATGAGTTTGGTAAGAAAATCCAGGAGTAATCCACATTAGTCTTTTGTTAAGGTTGCATTTGCCAAGTTCATGTGGAATCGGGGTACACAAAGAGTCTACCTTGACAGGTTTGGAACTGTAATGTCTGGGGCCAGGCAGGTGACATGTGTGCAATTTTCAAGGCCCAGCTGGTATTCACACTCAAATGTGAACCAGAGAGCACCTCGGGCTATAGGCAGAATGTGTGCCAGCAGCTCCATGCTACACGGGACAGGTCAGGGGTCTGGTGTTAGGGCAGGGGTTGGGTGTGGGGATTGAAATTCATACTTCTGGGCCGGTGAGATGGCTCAGCGGCATAAGCGCCTGCCTTGCAAGCGTGAGGGCCCGAGTTCGACTCCTGGATCCCACATACGAAAAAGGGGCCGGTGATATCGCTCAGCGGCACGGGTGCCTGCTGGCGCACGAGGTCCTGAGGTCGACCCCCCGGTACCCACAAAAAAAAGAAAAAAAAAAAGAAATTCAGACTTCTACAGATAAACTGGAGACCTCTGAGGAGAGAAACCAGGACTGGGGAAGGCGCCCTGTCTGATGTGACCAACTTCTGAAGAGCGGAGAAGGAACTACGAGGAGTAAGAAAAAGATGTGGGGCACAAGATCTCTTTTCCTTTATGTGGCAGCCAGTCATGTAGAAGCTAAATAAGGCACGTTCCTTGTCTAGGGGACAAAACCAAGGCCAAGAACGAGGAGGCAGATATCACATCTGCAAAGGCAGAATTAGCTCAGAATTGAAATTATCCCCTCATGGATCAATCCTGAGACTATTTAAGAAGAGCTGTGAGCCCCGGACAAGGATGGGACTTGGTGGGTGTTCGGTGATTTCGGTTTTCTGCCTTTGGGTCTGGCTCACGGCTGAAAATACCTATGTCCTATGTGTGATCTTTCGGGCCCCACCATGGACGATTACAAAGGCTCCGCCTGGCAGGTGTCACGGGGAGGGGGCAGCTGACCTCCCCACACTGAACGTGGTCACACCGCAGTGTGTGCACTGCAGTCTCTGACCGAGCTCCTCTGTGCACATCAGACATCCAGCCCAGGAGCCCCCACTCAGAGCCCTCTGTTGGGGTCCTGGCTGAGGTATTCCTCAGACACCTCTGCCCAGGTTCCCCAGCTGAGATGAGAGGAAGGGAGAATTCCCAAACATTCCACTCTCCGTATTCAGTAGTTTTCCACTCATACCTCCTCCTTCCTCTCACTTTTCCCTGTCCCAGAGACAACAAAATGACAGGAGCCTTTTGCCTGGGTTCTCAGGTGGTGAGACAGTGCCTTTTGTTTGCACTAACACATCCAACCCTCACCCAGTGTGGTTCTGTGGGGAAGTGGAGCGGTGGGAAGCTGGAGTTCACTCCTACTTTGCCTCTTGTTTATACAGTCACAGTAAGAGGATAAGGGACTGGCCTCCTTCCTTTGGGCTTGTCATCCTAAGTCACTCTGCAACGCCTTCACAGCTCAGCTCAGCTCAGCTCTTGATCTCTGGCATCAACAGCACCCCACCCCCACTGCCCCGAAGTCATACCTGCTGCTGCCAAAGGCTTCCTTGGAGACTTCTCCTCAGCCTTGGAACCTTGGGTTTTACTGCTAGAGTGGAAAGGTATTTTTGAAGTCTCATTCTCAGAGGCCAGCACCTGGTCATTAGTTAGATTTTCCTGTCCACGGAAAAAGGTTTGCAGTAAAGGACTATTTAGGCTTCTACTGGGGTCATAAACCACTTATCTGACCCAGAACACCCATATCTAGCCAGGATCTTTTCCTACTTCTCCAGGGAGAAAACAGTGATTAAGAGACAATAGGTTTTCTCAATCTTTCTCTCAAAGAAAGAATTATCTGTCTGACTCTCGTAATAAGCCCTGGGAGATCCATGGACATTAGCGGATACAGGTGGCAACCCCAGTGGTATGTCACTGTAGGAAGACGGAGCAGTTTTTACTGTTGCTTCTGAGGAGATCAATTGCCAACTAGATAAAGTAACTTGTCCAAGACACATAAACCTGAACTTATGTGTGTACAATACCTGTTTAACTTGTTACCTGCCCCCCCATATTATCTCACTTAATCCTTGCACAGCAAAGGCAGAGAACATGGGAGGAAAATAATATTTTTATGAGTCTACCATTTGTACACCAGATCTTCATTTCCTCCTTTCCTCAATGAATCTTCATCCCAACTTCACAAAGAACCCATTTTGTAGATAAAATAAAGTCAATGGCATATCGGCTCATGTTTACACTCACCGTAAAGAGTGAGCACAGGTCTTGACCCCAGCTCTCCAGCAGACGCTGTGCTTCCCCTTGCCTTCCACGGCCCTTCTAGACTTGGTTCTGGACTGTGCCCAGGTCTTTCATCCACCCAGGGTCGTGTCTGCCTTGTCCTCACCTGATACTGCAGGGGTGGTTTCAACAGGTTTTTGTTGCTGATGCATGGGAAACTAACCGAGTTCTTCCCAGTGCTATCCTCAAAAGGGTGTGAAATAATGTTAGTGCTTGTATTCTAGAAGCAGAAAGGGATTAAGCTACAATAAATAATTCTTACTGATTCATTGAACACATTTTTAAGTGAAATTAGGATTTTTTTTAACGGAGTATGTGCCAGTGTAGGATGCAATGACTACTGGCACAGGTTGGTGCCATTGCCATGATTTGTGCTAAGGCTCCGGGGGTTTCATCATCATTGCAGTGCAGATGACAGAACAGCTGGGGTGGGGCAGGGACAGATCGACGGAGAAAGAACACTGGGTGTCTTTGGGGTGATGAAAATGACTGTGGAGAAGGCTGCACAACTCTGAAATACTAAACTGTACTTTAGATGGGTGAGTTGTGTGATCTATTAAAGAAAAAGCCTATGTGATAAAACCTTTTGTCACCATTTTACAGCAATTAAATTGAGGCACAGACAGACATTGCCCACAACCACAGTGAGTTAATGGCAGGGCTGGGATGGAACCCACACCGTGGCTCTGCAGGCCACGTTTGTGACAGAGGCTCTGGGGAGTGGTCACAATCTGGGGTGGTCACTGTTGTTTCTTATGCAGACGCCTCCTCCCTGGGCCCAGTTCCAAGGGCAGCACCACCCATGGCCAGCACTGTGGAGTCAACTGTGAAGGACCCCCAGGGGTCATGCAGATGGCTTCCTTACAGCTGGAGGAACTGAGGCTCAGAGCCCCTCAGGCCTCAGCCTCCCCACCAGTGAGAAGGGAGTGGGAGTCTGTTGCTAATTCTTTCTTCCCCTTTCTAAGATTTAGTGGTTCTGTATTTAGTGGGTTTGATTCTGTGATTCTGAATATTTCCCCTCAGTAAATGAGACTTGTTTAAAAGAAGGAAACAAAGCCACATGTGACGAGGCAAGCCTGTCACTCCTGCTCTCAGGAAGCTGAGGCAGGACAGCAAGTTCGAAGCCAGCCTGGACTACATTGTGAGACCTTGTCTCAAAACACAGGGGAGTTGGGGAGAGAGAGAGAAATGGAGGGAGGGAGGGAGAAGAAAACAGAAAAGAAGGAAAAGAAACAGAGATATCTTTACCTTGTTCTCTGTCTGTGAATGGCATGAGAACAGAGGTGACTCAGCAGTGCCCCCTGCTGGGCTGGGCCGGGGTCCTGCACATAAGGAGGGAGGAAGAGGGTTGAGCGCCTGGGCCCAGCCCCACCCCCACACGCACACTTCCACACCCACCACTGCTTTCCTTAGCCCTCAGGTCTGTGCCTTCCTCTCCCCTTCGTGGGTGGGGAAACTGAGGCCAGGGACCAAAGCCAGAGACAAGTTACCAGGTCGGCAAGGATCATGGATCAGACATTGGCAGGGAGGTGAGAGAGGGACGGGGTGGGGGTGTGCGGTGGGACTGACCCTCCCACTACACCGAGGGACCTTCATTCTGGGCTCTGCTCACCCTCACTGGCTGCAGGTGGCTTCTCAGGGAGGACTCTGCTTGGGTCACTGTCACCAGGAGGGTGGGGAGCTGAGTGTGATAAGGCATCCACAGGTGGGGTGGGGCAACCAGCCTTAGCTTCCTCATCCAGAAACACGGGGTTGGAGGCAGAGGGAGGGGAGGAGCCCGATGGCCGCTCCTCCCGACCCTGCAGGCTGCGGATGTGCAGTCCCCTGGGCAACTTCCTGCCTCAGCAGCGGAGCGTGGTCTCCGAGGCACCGTCTTCCCTGCCCCGGCTGGAGAGACCTCACCCGCTTTCACAAAGGGATTTGATGTTTCAGAGCAGTCCCAGGCCGCAGCACGTCAGCAGAAGGTGCGGTTCCCTCCGGCCCGGCCACCAGGGGACACCTGACCCAGGCGGACCCAGAGGGACAGCGTGACCTCCAGCGCCTGCCGTCGTGCTGCGTGCCCTGCGGGTGGGGGCAGATGCGCGTCCACTGTGATCGAGCCTCACAGATAGGGTCACTGCCCTGGAAGGTCCCCTGTGCTCCCCATCCCAGCTCCCGGCAACCACCGATTTTTTTCAGGTTGTCCCTCCCCCACTGGTGTCACCAGCGGGACTGGCTCCCTCGCTGCTGCGCCTTGGGGTTCCTCATGTCTTTTTGGGGCTCCACAGCTCGTTTCTTTTTTTTTTTTTTTTTTTTTCTGTGGGTACCAGGGGGACGACCTCAGGACCTCGCGCGCCAACAGGCGCCCGTGCCACTGAGCGATATCACTGGCCCCTTTTTCGTATGTGGGTTCCGGGAGTCGAACTCGGGCCCTCGCGCTTGCAAGGCAGGCGCTTACGCCGCTGAGCCATCTCACCGGCCCCACAGCTCGTTTCTTGCTAGTGCTGCATGACGCTCCATCCCCTGAATGGACCACAGTTCATCCACACCTTCGCCGCCAAGCACACTCAGGGTGCTTCCGACGGGGGGGGGGGGCGACTGTAACAGCAGTTGTGAACATCCGTGTACTGATGTTGACGCGGCCACAAGTCCTCACCTCCCTGGTCATCCCAAAAGTGCGTGGCTGGGTCTTGGGGTGCTGGTGTCTGGTTTTGTGGGACCCACGTGAGCGAGGGTCTGGGGCCCATCCCAGGTCTGGGGTCCCTGCTGGATTACTTGCTGGGTGTTGAGTTTTAGATGTTTTGTGTGGATTTTGAAGAACAGTCTTTTCTCTGCTGGCTGCGGCTGTCTGGTGCTCCTGACATTGCTCTTGCAGAGCAGAATCGTGTTCTGTGACGAAGCGATCAGCCATCGTGGGCCGTGTCTGGGGGCTGCATCACACCCAGGCTGTTGCAGTTCCCTCCTCATGTCTTCCAGGCTGGCAGCTCTGCGTTTTGCTACGCCCCAGACCCACTTGGAGGTGGCTTTGTGGCACTGTTGGCCCGGTGTTCAGGTCACAATACTGCAAGCAGCAGCATCTTCCCCGTGTGCTTCCTCCGCTCCGTGGCTGACACTCGGCCCACGGCGCTCCTGTGGACCTTACTAGTCCCACTGACCCCTCGGTCCATCTCCTGCCAGCCCACGTGACCTCAGCCCAGCAGCTTTGCAGGGAGCCCTGACGCCCAGAGGCTCAGCAGCAACAGCAGAGCCCACATTCGAACCAAGTCTTCTTGTTGCTGTGCTCCAGAGCAAGAAAATACAAGGAGTGGGGGAAGGAAGGAGAGGGGGAAGAAAAAGAAAAGAGCAGAGGAGAGGAGAATGTTATCAAGATGCAGAGTCACAGTTTCTCCCACAAAGTCGAGCCCAGCCGTCTCCTGCACCAAAGCCGGAAGGTGTGGTGAGGGTAGCCATCACGTCACCGCAGGGGTAGCTCAAGGGGTGCCCCACAGGAGGCCTATTTGGCTGGAAGGTGATGTCCCTGTGGGGACTGTGGAAAGGCGAAAGGAAAGTGGGGGGTTCTGACTCCCCCAGGCTCCATCCCCCACTTCCTGTGGTGGTCAGGCTCTAAGCGGCCAGCGCAGAGCTGGACAGGAGACCCAGTGCTGTGCTGCAAATGGGTCTCAGTACGTCAATGAGTCACTCAGGCTGGGCTTGAATTTGTGACCCTCCTGCCTCAGCCTCCCAGAGTGCAGGGATCACAGGTATGCACCACCATGCCTGCTCAGTTGCCATTCTTTATAAATTCCCACCCTCTGGTATTTTGTTATGCAGCATAAACAGACTGAGACAGGCAGCAACCCACATGACTTCCACAGCCAGTGCCGTGGTGGCCCAGGGCTGCTGGTTGGCATCACAGTGCCCTTGTTCATGGAGCTCCTACCTGTGTGGATTTGAGGCCATCATGGCCTTGCCAGGGCAGTGATCACCCTGTCTCATGGCCCTCCCTGCTACCGCCCTCGTCTTCCTGTTGGCCAGTCCTGCAGGTGACCACTGTCACTGCTCTCTGCCCACCCCACCCTGGCCCTGCAAGTGTCTTTTGGGGCACAGACCCCAGACCCAGGTTTGCAAGAGCAGAGAGCATCAACCACCCACCTCGCTCCCACAGGAAGAGGCTATGAGGAGGTAGGCTGAGAGCTGTGTCTATGTCACCTCTGCTTGTTCCGCTTTCTCAAGTTTTCGCAGCCCAGATAATTTCAGGAGAAGCTCCTCTTTCTCAAAAGCCTTTTTGTTGGTGGTTGTTGTTTCTTTGAGACGGGGTCTCACTATGTAGTTCAGGCTGGCCTTCAACTCACTATGTAGCCCAGACTGGCCTCTAACTTTCGATGATCCTCCTGCCTCAGCCTCTTAAGTGTTGGGATTACAGGTGAGAGACGGGCCTGCCTGCCACACCATCACAACACACAGAAGCAGGAATCAGCTGAGCACCAAGCTGGGCCAGCTTCCCACAGGGCCTCCCAGGCCTCCCAAGGGATATCTAGGGCAAGTACCCCTCCTTGCCCTGTGCTAGCAGGAATCCAGTGCTCACTGTGCTGTAAGAATTCTCCCTGCCTCAGCTGCCTGCTTCTTTCTCTCCCACAGCCATCCTCCCTGTTCTGTGCATGGTACTGCTTGTTGAAACTGCAGGAAGGACCAGCTAGTTTGCAAGCTTGGTCAGAGATGTGGGGTGTAGGGCCCAGCCCAAGGTGGTGACAGTCTCTACCATAGAGTGTCCAGGTGACTGGCTGGCCGTGGCCGTAAGACCAGCAATTCACAGAATCCTGTGTGTGTTGGAGGCCCTGGGAGCAGTCAGGTTAGGTGGGGTCAGGCCTGGGCTCCTCGGTTCTGAGAAGCCCTGCAGAAGCCACTGCTGCTGCTCCTGGGGCCACGGCCAGGGACAGGGCCCTCTGTTCATAGCCGCTTCTTTTGTCCCGAAGCACTGGACCCAGGTGCACGCCTATGCACCCGCCCTCCTCAACCCAGTGCCATCTGTACCCATCCCAGAGCAGGGTCCTGGGGTGGCTGGGGGCATCGCTGTCCTTGACAGGAGAGGGGCTTGAGGGGGCTTTACCCCAGGCCAGCCAGCTTCTCCCCCATCCTTTCTCCCAGAGCACAGACCCGGCCAGCACAACCAGGCTACTGCTTGTGGGCTGTGGTCACTGCACAACCCAGGTCCCATGAGAGCTGCCAGGGATGGAGACGCAGTGACAGAGCAAGTGATGGGCACAGGAAGTCACCACAAGCTCGTGACTCACCCTGATCTCCGTGGACAGTGCCCATACCCACCCCGCCGTCCTAGAGGAGGATAGGGATTTGGGCAGGGGGGCAGAGGCTGGCTCCACTGCTACCCCCCCCTTTCGTTTCTGCCATCTCCATGTGGGGCAAAAGCCATGGAAGACACAGACACGCAGAGTAGAGCCGTTGCAGGCCAAGCTGGAGCAGGAGAGACAGCGATCCTGCATCATGAGGCAGAGAGAGGGAGATTCAGAGCACTGGGGTGATGTTGGCAGGGCCCAGGGACAGCACCCAGTGGAAGCCTGAGTGACTGAGGAGGCAGAGACCTGGGTGCAGTATGTCATGAACCTCAAATCAGGGTAATCACACGAGATCTTGAGAAACAAAAAGGCGTGACTCTGCTGGTGGACAGAGGCAGACAGTCTGAGTCTCCCCACCACCAGCTCCACAGGAGCCAGCGAACTGCTGCATTCTGGAAACGAAGCCCTGTGCTCACATCCCAAGGCGGCAGAGAAATTACTTCTGGCCCTGAACTCCAGCTGTGTGGCCCAAAGGCACAAGGATCTCATGAGTGCAGAGATCGCCCCTGTGAGAGAGGAAACAAGAGCCCCTGTGCAGAGGTCAGCAGCATCGGTCACATTCATAGCCATCGTGTTTGGGGCCATCTGTCCCAAGAGCAGCGTTCTCAGACTTGAGCAGGACCACAAATAACTGGAGATCTCCTTAAGACCCAGATTGGTGGGCCCCACCCCAGAGCTTCTAAGTCAGTGGGGCTGGGGTGAAGCCTGAGACTTGGCAACGCTGACAAGTCCCCAGATAACACTGATGCCCCTGTCCAAGGACCACACTTTGAGCTCCACTGTACCAAGGCATGGGAAGCTGAGGACCTCTAGGACCTCCAAATGTCCCCTAGGACCTAACCCGATGGAATTCTGTGCAAAGGGGAGGAAGCATCACATCATCATTGCAAAAAAAACAGATCAGGTTCCCACCTGGATTAGACCATGGTCTTTGAGTTTGTGTGGCACATGGTGCAAATGTGGCCAATGAATTGGAAGGAAATGAGCCAACAGGTTAGACATTTCAATCTGGAGGACAGAGCTCAAGGGAAGCCCAGAGCCAACTTCTTTAATTCTGGCCACAAGTTTCACCGAGCCTCCTCTGCAGGGTCCAGCAGACTGCCTGCCTGGCTTCAGGGACAGGAAGTAGGTCATTCCAAGGAAAGACAAATCTTGCTGAGAGCTGCAGGGCTGGAGTCCAGGCTTTAGAAGCCCAGATCTTTTCCCATTGTGCCCTTGTGCACTGACTTTCTCACCACCTGCAGCAGGCAGGCCCTTGCCTAGGCATTGTCTAGGGATAGGCGAGGGACAGCCAGCCACTGCGGCTTTGTTTCTAGGTCACAGTTTTAGCCATGGTCCTCAAACAAGCTCTTCCTCAGCTTCTGCACTACCTCCACTCCTTCACCATCATAGGCTGAGTCCTTCCAGTCAAGGAGAATCGCCCTTCTCCTGGCTTCTGCCCATTGGGAGGATGAGCTCACTGACTGCCTCTAAGGAGGGAAGAAGCTGGCAGTGACCCAGGATGGGGCTCTCTGGTCTTCCCTAGGGCAGAAAGGCACCACCACGGGCCTGGCTGATAAATTCCAGGAGCCCCTGGTCTTGGTGGTTGGGAAACAATAGTTTAGGGAAAGCCTTTCTGTGAGAGATGAGATAATCTCTTGCTTGCTTTGTCCACAGAAGAAACATTGTCATTATGGTTTCAGGAAGTGAATGTTCATATGCTGCATTTTGGGGAGAACTCACTTGTCACCTCCTCCTGCCACACACTCAGCCCCTGACCACACGCCCCCAGTGCCCGGGAAGACTCCCAGGAATGGCCCATTATGAACACATTCCCAAAGCCGGAGCGTAACCATCACAGACTCGCTTAACAGAGACTGGTTTAGAGCTCTGTTTCAGAAGCCAAGGTGAGAGATGAATGAAATGCGATCCCTGCCTCTGAGAGGAGCAGGGAGATGAGGGTTGCAAAGGAGAGTGGGAATGTTGAACACGTGATGTCACAACCTACACAGGAATCCAGCATAGGGGCTTAAAGAAGAAAATGGGTCTTCCCCGAGGCCATGGAAGCACCTCCAAGATAAGCAGTTAAATAAGAGAGGGCAGCGAGGGCAGTGTGGGTAGTGTAAGCCGACCTACATGTTCAAGCAGGTGTCATTTTGATACTGCACTAGGGTTAGGGGGAAGCTGACCTCTGTGTTCACAGAACTCTGTGGACTGTTTTTACTGTGGGTCCATAATTATTTCAAAATAAAAACAAAAACAAAAAAAGGTATGTTTGGACATGTATGTGCTTGGGCACCACTGAAATATTTTGGAAGGATGCAAAGAAGTCATGGTAATATTCACCTCTACGAGTGGGGCTGGGATGGGTGGGGGAGAAAATACGTGTTTTTTTTCTTTTTGGTGGTGGTAGCACTGGGGATTGAACCCAAGGCTTTTCCACCAAGCTATGTCCCCAGCCCCTTTTACTTTTTATTTTGACACAATGTCTTGCTAAGTCACTAAGTTGCCCAGGCTGGGCTCAAACTAGCAATCCTCCTGCCTTAGCTTCCCAGAGTGCTGGGATGACAGGTGTGAACCACCACGCCTGACTTTGTTCCTCAAACTTTTATACCCTTTGGTGCTGAATTCTTTTGTCATAGTGCATGTGTACCACCTTACACAAGACATTTCTGCCACATGTTAGGGAGCACTGAGAACCTAAACTCGACCCAAAGGGAAAGGGATGATCAAGTACCCCTGAGCTGAGAGATGACGCCTGTCTGGGGCTGGTCAGGACAGATGTGAGCTGAACTGGGACCCCCAACATTCATGCTTAAGCCTCAACCTCCAGTACCTCAGAAGGTGACTCTATTTGGAGACTGGGCCTTTAAAGAAGTAGTTAACATGGCCTTAGCATGGGCCCTAATCTACTTGCCTATTGTCCTTAACAGAAGAGGAAACTGGGACACACACAGAGGTGCAAGTGCAGGAGCACAGAGGAACCATGGAAGGACACAGGGAGAACACAGCCATCTGCAGGCCCCTAGAGAAACCAAACCTGCGACACCTTGATCTTGGACTTCAGCCTCCAGAGCTGTGAGAAGATAAGTTTCTGTGGCCATGACCCTGACTGCAGTGCTTTGCTTTGGTAGCCCAGGTCAATTAGCCCAGGAGGAGAGGTGAAGACAAGCGCCCCTGCTGCAGGACTTTCCCGCTTCCATGCATGGCACATGAGACAGAAGAACCTCCCAGAGCTCAAGGAGCTGCAGGGAGCCCGACATGGCTGCACAATGCAAGGTGCAGTAGCAGTGGGACAGGGCTTGGGCAGTCTCAGCAAGTATGGCTGGGAGGACTGAGCTGAAGGGGTGAGGGCCAGGCCATGGGGCGCCTCTGAAGGGAGCCTGGGTAGATGACATGCTCGACTGTCCCCAGAAGTTCATGCACTGGACACTTGGGCCCCAGTGCTGCCATGGTGAGAGGTGGAGTCTTTGTGAGATGATTGGGCCTCAGGGACACTGCCCTCAGGAATGGACACACCCACTTGTGAACTAGTGGGCTCGTGGGTATTGTGGGGGTGGCTTGTTCAGCATGCTCCCTCTGTCTCACCCTGTGGTGCCCTCTGCCATGATACCTGACCAGATGCCAGCACCATAGCCTGGGACTTATGGCATCCAGAACCAGAGGCCAAATACCCTTCCATGCTTTCTACATTACCCAGTCTCCAGTATTTTGTTATAGCAACAGAAATCGATGACAATAGTAGGGATGATCTTTGGGGAACACAACCAGGGATTTAATGAAGGACAGATTGGCGTGGAAGCAAGAGGTAAGGAAGGAGACACAGGGACTGGTTTGTAGATGGCATCCTGTACAGAGGCATGGTAGGAGAGACAGAGAAGTCTCAGCAACTCCGTGTCCTCACCCCTCACACAGAATGAGCTCAGTGAATGTGAACAAAACAAATGTGCATTTGAAGAGTCCCAGCGGAGCCCCCTGACCCAGTACCTGCCTCCTGGCTCTCCTCACCCCACACCCTCACTCTGGGAGCATGGATCACAGTCTCTTACTTTCTTCCGGGGCAGCACGTCCAGGCCCCAGTGACCTCCCACACCGTCCCCCAGTCGAAGCCCACCCAGGTCACCATCCACAGAGCGTCAGAGAAGCACGGAGGAGGGGAGGTCTAGAAAGCCGACAGGAAGCTCACCTGTGGAAAACCCCATTTTCTTGTGGCACTTGGTAAATTCAATATTAAAGTAGGTGACAAGGGTGTGGACATAGTCGTAGCGCTGTATCTGCAGGCAGAATGTGGAGGTGAATGACAGCTCTTCCATCTTCACGGTGTAAATGTCCACCTCCTGCAGCCCAGAGGAGAGAGAATGCCAGAGACTTACGGCTCTGCCAGGGCTAGGGCCTAGCGGTAGCTTCATCCCAAGAGTTCCTCCTCAGGGACTTTTCTCCAGGTGCCATTATTCTTAGGGTGACTTCCAGGCCCTCCTGCCACCTCCCAGTTACCTCCCCCATCCACTCTAGGGTGGAGGACCCTCAGGAAACAGTGCGAATGGACATTAACCAAAGCCTGAGGGGAACAACACTAAGGGGGTAAATCTGCTGCGGGGCTGGTGGGGCAGGGGAGAGGGCTGACTGGGTGGTGCACCCCTAAAGCTGAGTCAGAGCAGCAGCATGGTCCGCCTCGCGTCACAGCCTTTATCCCATCACCCTCTAAGTGGGTCCTGAATGTCAGCATCAGAGCCACTTGAGAGCAGATTCTGAGGGGACAAGGGGGGCAGCCAGACCTCGTGACTCAAATCAGCAGTCTCTGTGACTTGGGCCCTCCCAGGGATTCCATGAACTGGACCACTCATTTCCTGTGTGTGTGTGTGTGTGGTTCAGCAGTAGCAGGCAGCAGGCATTGTCCCAAGGGGTCGGGAACCTGAGCTCACACAGTCTCAGGCCACACTGAAGGGAGGTCTGCTAAACCTGAAAGTGTGATAGAAGTCTGCAATGTGCTCTCCCTCTGTAAAGGGCGCTGGCCTGATGTTTGTGGGCCCCCATGAGACAGGGAGAACCCCCCAGGGGCCCAGAGGGCTCTGGACAGACCCTAGCAAGGCCTGAGGGCGCACTGACCATGGGTCAGGGTTGTGCGGCAAGGACCACTATAATGGTTTATGTCAGAATCCCCTAAGAGCCTCATGTGCTCATAGGTGGGACTTTGGGAGGTGATTGGATTACAAGGGCTCGTAGTCGACCTGCTGTTAGAAGGTGGGGTCTTCAGAAAGAGGGGTTCACTGGGGGCAATGCCTGGAAGGGTGCATCTCCCTCCCAGCTCCTTCCTTATCTCTCTCCTTCCCATCCACCATACCCTGAGCTGTCTCTTCTCCGCCCGGCCCCTCTGCCAATGCCACCCTGCTTTGGGCTGAAACCTCTACAAGCTGTGAGCCAAAGTGAACCTCTCCTTCAGCTTCTGGGTGTTGGGTATTATGTTCCAGCGATGAGAAAGTGGCTGAGACAACTGTCTTGGGATGCCGCAAGAGGCAGATGGGCACCTGGGTGCCTGATGGTTCCAGCAGGTCCTCCTGAGACCTGGAGACAAGATCAGCAAAGCAGCACTGCATAAATGGCTTTTATCTCTCTGTACTCCTAAGGTAAATGAAGGAAAAAGAGATGCAAAGTAGCCTAGGACCTACAAAGAGAAGTCCTGACCCACAGAGGAGGAAGAGCAGCGGTCAAGGGAGCGGATCAGATCAGAGTGCTGCTGGGGCCCAGGTGAGCAGCCTGGCAGCCCCCGGGAGAGCCGAAGCTCTAACCATGGTTGGGAAGAGGGTGGCTGCAGGCCTGGGGCATGGGGAGCCCCCTGGTGAAGTTACTTTCCAGTGTAAGTTACTCGGAGTTTCTAGAGCCCAGAGATGGGAGCAAGAACCTACGGAAGGGTGAGCCAGCCCCGGGTCTGGTGGGCCAAAGCGGATGGGATTATAAAGCATATCCCTTCTGGCTGAGCCTTGCATCCACCCCAACAATCCTGCAGTGGCATTCCCCGTAAGTGTCCTACCCACAAGGGACGCTGATCCCCTACCCCCTACCAGGCAGCTCATGCAGCGTCCAGGCGTCTCCAACATCACGCTCTTCGAGTCAGTGATGAGAGCCTATACCTGTCTCTGCAACTTCCACTCCCAAGACAAGCCAGGCACCTCACCATCCCTCACGGGCAGCTGGACCATTTCTTCTGCAGTATAAAGCACCCCCAGCTTGTCACGAAGGGTCTCCAAGTCACAATCTCCAGCGTTTCGCCCTCCTGGTCCTTCTGCTCTGGTGGGTTCCTCCGCTCTCAAAGCTGAGTGTGATGCTGACCACACCTGGCCTGCACCCTTCCTGTTGGCACCTTCCTTGGGCAGCCAGGGCCATTGAAGGGCACATGGCTCCCAATCTGCCCACATTCGGGTCTGCCAGCCCTCCTGGTGCTCACTGTCCCTCCCAGCCACGCACTGTCCACAAGTGCCCTCCAGTTCCAGACCTGAGCAAGCCTTTGTGACCTGCATCTTTACTAATGGTACCAGCACAGTGCCCGGGCTTGCGATGTCTCCTCAGCCAGTGCCAAGCACCATAGTCCCTGTCCCTTTCTCTTTCAGCCTGTCTTCCCCAGCCCAGCCGAGCTTCAGGATCAACACAGGTGCCCTCATCTCCACCCCTGCCCCTGCCATTAGACCAGAGCCCTGCAGGGCAGAAGCTGAAGCTCCCCAGCCTGTGGCTTGGACTCATCCACCTACCGGAAATAGCGTTTCCTCCCTTCTCCAGGTCTCCCCTTCACAACCACCAGCTAACCAATCTCTTTAGGGGCCGTTCAGAAGTGTTTCTCCCTTCAGAGGCCACTCTGGCTTTGCATCCAGACCTGGCTCCTCTCTCCTGCTCACTCCCCTCCCTTCCTCCCTGTGCTTGGCACACGGGTGCTCACACGCACACCACCCATCTAGCAGGAACTCTCTTCCCATGTGGTCTTGCTTTCAGGCGTCCCTCAGCTGAATGTCAGCTGTCCTGTCTTGAGTTAGCTGATCCCAGATTCATTTGCATTTTAATAGGAGCCTTCTAGGCAAAGAGTGAGAAAACCATGCAGCTACAGAGCTACACACTAAATGGCAACAATAGAGGCAGCTGGCCTTTTGGTGTGGGGTCCAGCTGGGCCATCTGTGAGAGCTGGGTCAGTTGTGACTGCACTTCAGGGACACAAAAGCCCTCAGGGCTCGGAGCTCCACCCCACCCCACCCCGCCCCACTCCACAAAGCAGCCTGTGACCCTGAGGCTCCAGTGTTACTTAAGGTTTCTTTCTTTCCATGGATGCACAGTGTGTTTGAGCCCCGGGAGACTCACTGCCTTAGGC
This sequence comes from Erethizon dorsatum, assembly GCA_028451465.1. NCBI lineage: Eukaryota > Metazoa > Chordata > Mammalia > Rodentia > Erethizontidae > Erethizon > Erethizon dorsatum. Next base: position 36,492,777 of record CM051831.1, read on the forward strand.
TCAGGTGACCCCAGGAAGCAGAGGCCCTGCTCTGCTATCCTCTGAACATCATTACAGATGGATGACTGCAAGCAGGAGTCTGGTCAAAACACAGTCTTAATGATAATAAAGTGTCACACTCCGCAACGCTAATAGCAATAAAAATAGCAATTAAGTGTGTGAAGAAGGGCAAATGTTTTCCCAAAAGGCTCGGCGAGACGTTGCTTAGCACATTAGCAAGACAGCTGACGGAGGACTCTCCTGGTTATAGGAGCAAACTTAGACAATGTTCCTCCTCCTCAGAAAACACCCAGGGGAAGTGTCCCAGACCTCAACACAGTCAGTGTCCCTTCGGAGTCTTCCTAAGAGCACACAGGGTGCACACCCCTCCTGTCCTTCCGTGATCGGGCTGGATGCTTTGCCTGTCCTCACTGTGACCTATCTGGGAGGAAGGAGGAGAGACACCCACGTGGCCTGGGGGAAAGAACCAGGTGAGTCCAGGCACCATCAGCAGAGGACGGTCAGAAGCACAGTGGCCACTCCTGCGGTGGGGCTTGGCCAAGTGCACGGAGCCACCTGGGGCCCAGGTAAGTTGGAGGAATTTCATGCCCAGCTGACGCCCTTGCAGGCAGTTGCATAATAGCAGCCATCAGTGCCAGGGTTCATTCTGGCAAAATCAATGGCACCACTGATTTCTACCTACAACTTTTGCACTGTGGTGAGCTTCTTGTTTGGAGGTAGGCCTTCCTTGTTCTTGTCTGGGGTACCAAGCAGGGTAGAGGGGCTGTTGGGAAGAAACACATCCTGCCTCCCAGGTGCTCTGTCCTTTGATGCCCTCCCTCCCTTCTTCTCTCCACCACCAAGGGCCCCTCCCCTCGGCTGTGCCACTGTGGAGTCCTTCTCTTGGTGGCTGTGCTCCGTGACAGCTCCACCTTCTGACCTGTCACCCTGGAGCACCCAGGCTCTGACCAAGGTGGTCTTGTCTCATGAAGCTGGGGCTATGCAGGTGGACCCACCCCAGCCCAGCTCTCCAGGATGGCACAGCTGTTCCCAGCATGCCTGGCGCCACCAGGATGAGTCCACAGACCTTTATTAAGCTGGCATTTGTCACCACTTCCTTGGGATCCACAATGTCCACCAGGGGCTCCTTCATGGCCATGTCCTGGATACATGTCATGTCAAAGCCATAGACATTCTCCCACCTTGTGGGGGCAGAGTGAGACATTAAGGCAAGTGTAGGACCCTGAAACTCACCCAGCCTCCCAAGTGCTGGCACGCAGTAGGCTGAGAGGGTGGGGGCAGCCCGTGTTCTCCTGCAGCCAAACAGCCTAGAATTGCTCATCTGCATGGGGACCTTGCAAGGTGCCCACTGCTCATTCACATTTTCTCATCTTTCTATCTAAAAAAAAGGCAGATCCCACTTTATGATTAGATAGACCACAGCTCAGAGAGGCTGAGAAACTTCTCCAAGTTCACACTGCTAGACTGCAGCAGGGTTAGGGTCAGCACTCAAATTACCTCTTTCTGGTATCTACGTTCCTGTCCCCTCAAAAGTCAGCAGTCTCCTGTGAACTCCCTGATCCGCTATCTACTTCCCTATTCCTATGCCTTCACTCACCCTGCTCTCCTCCCCTAAAAGACCTATCACTCTCCCTTCTCCACTGATGAAGCTGAAATGCAGCCAAGGGAGACATGTGAAACAGTGAAAACAGACTAGAGTTCGATCACAGCACCACTGCTCACTGGTCAGGCCCTGTGCAAACCGACCGCCTCTCTGGAGCCTCTGTCGTCTGGCCTGGGGGGGTGCAGGAGGGTCTGGGCCTGACTCACACGTGATGATGCACGCACTGACAACCCACCCCGTAAGAAAGAACCTCCAGCTGGGGCACCAAGCATCCCAGCTCTGCTCCTTGGTGTGCGGGCCAGTGGCCCACAGGATGCTCTGTTGGGGAAAGAGGAAGATTTGGGGTGCAGGAGCTGGCAAGCCCGAGATTGCCCTTCCATGGTGGTAGTGTCTGCTATCACTGATGGATCTCCTCCATTTAAATGACCCAGCAACTCATTTGTTCAGAAGTGTCTTGAAGGAGACATGCTTTTCTCTAAAATCAAACTAAATTAAATTTTATTTTAAAGTGTTCATCAAATAAATGGTCCCTTGGGGAACTCGTGTCCCTGTGTGTGTGGAGGAGAGTGGGTGTGAACAGGCAGGAGAGAACTGCTTCTTTGACTCACATTCTTTTCTAAGGTACACAAAGACCTTCCCGAGAGAAAAGAAGGCAGAAAAAGTAATCATCTCCCAGAGGGTGAGTGCTTGTGACATTGCAGGCTGAGGATAAGATGCCAGTCAACCCCCATTCAATCACACAGGGCTGGTGCCAAACTCCTAGTTGGACTCCACATTGTGGGGAGGGAGCCGCTCAGTGAGCCACAGGAGGCCTGTCTGGAATCTGGAAGTAGCCATCCATCCTCTCCCCAGATAAAACACAGGTGTGAAAACATGTTGCCTTTGGTTTAAGCCATGCACCTGCCCTTTCCCTCCCTGGGCCATCTCAAATTAAAGTTAACACGAGTGTTGGGCAAAAACCCGAACGTGTGTACCAGTTAAAGGAGTGGGTTTTGGAATTCAAATCTGAGCTCTTTCACTCTTTCGCTGTTTCACCTCAGGCCAGAACGAAGCCTCTCTAAGCCTTGGCTTCTTCCTCTTTAAAATGGAGATGCTGTGGTTGCTTCTTGCAGCCCTCCGGTAGGGTTGCTGGGGGGGGGGGGTTACATGCTCAGTGCTGAAGGCGGCGCCAGGCACAGAGAAAGAACTCGTCACTGGTAACTGTCATTATGTGGGCTGAGCCCTGGCTCTGCTGCCTTCCAAGCTGTGTGACCCTGTACACATCAATATCGTTTTCTGGTCTTATTTATAAATTGAGGAGTTTGGTTCAGCGGTTTTGTGTCCTTAGAATCCTCAGGGACACTCTTAAAATCAGATTCCTGGACCCAGGCCAGAGCCACTGAATCAGAATCTCTGGAGTTCAGACCCAAGATGTTGGATTTTTCTGAATCTATGTAGGCAGTTCCAACCTTTTGTGAACTTGGCCTTTAAAGTACTTGCAAGTCCTGAAACAGTGAGCTTGAAGTCTTGTGACTTTGTGAAGCCTTCTCCAGCTACTCCTGATGGTGGCCCTCTCCTTCATATCCCCACACCTATAGCGCAGTTTTGACACAGCATGGGCCCACAGATAGAGCTTTTTATTTTTATTCTTATTCTTATTTTTGTGGGTACCGGGGGTCGAACTCAGGACCTCACGCACCAGCAGGCACCTGTGCCGCTGAGCGATATCACCGGCCCTTTTCTTGTATGTGGGTACCGGGAGTCGAACTCGGGCCCTTGTGCTTGCCAGGCAGGCGCTTACACCGCTGAGCCATCTCACCGGCCCCCAGATAGTACTTTTTAAACTGAAATCCACCTCCCAGCATGTAATGCTGTCCTGCCTTAGAAGGCCTGGTGTTTTCGTCACCTTCATGGGATTAATTAATGTCTATCTCCCCAGCTTGACTGTCCCACCTTCAGCTGTTCAGGGGACAGATGATCCAGGGTATTAGATTTTTCTCTCCTTCCTGCTGATCATTCATTTCCCACTAATCCCATCCACAAGAGGTGGAGCAGAGATTGGAGAAGACACAAATCAAACACATTAATTTTTGTTGTAATTATGTACTGTCTGTTGAATGAGTGCCTGTGAGGTAAAGGCTACCTCGAGACAGTGTTAACTAAAAACAATGTTTAGTAACATTGTTATCAAACAATATTAAAAATAACATCAGAAGGACCTGTGAATCCTTTGTTTACAGATTAAAATTGGCTCCCTAAAAGGACTCATTTGGATGCAATGAATGTAACTAAGCAAGAAGAAAGCCCATAACTATGGAGCATATTTATGCAAACCACCATTCTAATAGGTTGGCAGAGGAAAAGTCTTTTCTGGGCACAAATATTATTCATATGTCTCACTATTCTTTTACTAACAATGTCCAGTATAAATTAAAAATTACAAGACACATGAAAAAGGGGAAAAATGACCTATTATTAAAAAAACAGTAATTATAGGACCCACCTCAGACATAGCTCAGATGTTGGAATTATCCAACAGAGGCTTTAAGTAGCAATAATAAATATGTTAAAGAATCTAAGTTAAAGAATCTAGTGGACAATAAGTATGAACAGGTGGAGAAACTCATCAATGAGAAGGAAACTATTTTGCAAAAAAGCCAATAGAAATGCTAGAAATCAACACCACAATACCATAGAGGAAGAATTACTTTAAGAAGCTTATTAGAAGATTGGATATATCAGATGAATCTTGAAATCAGGTCAATAAAAATGACCTGAACTTAAATAATGAGAAAAGAAAGAATAAAAAAATAAAGCATCCAAGATCCACAGTACAATGTCAAACAATACCTAACATATCTTTAATGGGGGTTCCTAAAAGGAAAGAGAGAGAGATCAAGCAGAAAAAAACATGCATTTGTATAGACAATATCTAAAAGTTTTCCTAAAGAAAAAATTAAAACCCACATATTCAAGTATTACATATAACTCCAATCATAATAAATACAAAGAAAAACAGCCAGGCACATTAAAGTCAAACTACTAAAAAAAAAAAAAAAAAAAAAAAAAAAAAAAGGAAAAAAATCTCAAAACTAGCAGAGAATTAGAAATACAAAGTACCGAGGAGCAACTGCGCCATCTCACTGGAGCCGCAGAGATCTGAGGTTCTCTGCCCGGCCGCGGGGCTGCTCAGAGCGCAGTGAGAGAAGCACAGCAAGTGCTTCAGGTGCCACTCACACTGTCCTCCACGCAGGAGGAAGGCGTTTGCAGTGTTCTCCTGCATTTTAGGCTCTCAGGAACAAGGTCCATTCCTTGCTTTGAAAGGGGTCGGTCCAGGAGTGGAGCTCTGGATAGCGGGACTGGAGACAGAAGAGGAAACCCTGGGAGTCACGGCCGGAGGGCAGCCCTTGCCCTCCACATGTTGCACGGCTGCCTCTGCCCGGGTCCTCCTTTCGGCTTCCCCCTTATCAAGGGAGCTGGTGCCCACCCTGTGCCGCTTGGCAGACTGGGATTCATGTGCTGACTGACATTCACGTGTAGGACATGGAATTGAATAAAATACCCATGGGGTTTCCTTCCAGTTTTGAGATCCTACAGTAAATCTCAATAACAGGGATTTTTTAAAGAACGATTGCCCTTGCTGAGTTAAATACTACCACACCTGGCACATTCCTCTGCTACTTCACTTCCGCTTTGCTGCTTTACAGCTGCTTCCTTCATCTAACAAAACACATATTGCGAGCAAGTGTGTGTGAGCCGCCTCGCTCTCGTTCTTGGGTTCTCTATTAGTTGGTAACAAAAAAAAAAAAAAAGGGCAGATTCTGTATTTCAGGCATTCTCATATCCTCAGGTTGAATGTGATTGAGAAAGGAAGGGAGGGGAGGGAAAGGAAGGGAAAGGAGAGGAAAGGAAAAGAAAGGAAGCTCTTCCCCTAACGATTTCCTTTCTGAAGGGTTGCGTGTATTTCACTCTTGGCCCCAACTTAAGACTTTTCCTTGTTCGCTGGTTCTTGAGCCAATTGAAATCCGTTTATTATCGTTTCCTTAGCAACCAGCAACCTTTCTGCTTTACTTTTGATTTAGAACTCAGAGTAACCAAAACCTCTGTCAACTTGAAACATTTCTAATTGAGTCTGATTCCTTTACTTAAAAAAATTTTTTTTAAAGATATTTAAGTAGAAAACTTAACAGTATTTTAACTAAAATTTAAATGTTGGATTATTTTGTTTTGGGTGGTTTCCATTTTTTTATATACTCCAGAGCAAACATTCCATCAGACAAAAATGAGGTTTGACTCTTAGATTATTTCTTTTTTTCTGAAAGCTGTGAACATTGCAGTGGGAGACACAGAAAAACTCACATGATCTCCAGTCCTGGACTGACATGTGAGGAGCAGCAACTACCCACTCAGCTCTCTCAGGGCTCCACTTTGCTCTTCTGACCAGCCTGGCTCATGGTATTGTGCATGCCCAACAGCTCCCAAATACAACCTGCATTGTAGGAAGCGAGCAGGGGATAAGACATGCTGGTGTTAGAAACCAGGAGAAAGTTTCTTAAAGAGCAATGCTAGAGCTGGAGCTTCATAAATACTTAAGTGGGTGTGAGAATTAAGATGTACCTGAAGGGCTGGTGAGATAGCTCAGCGGCATAAGTGCCTGCCTGGCAAGCACGAGGTCCTGAGTTCAACTCCCGGTACCCACACACACACAAAAAAAGAATGTACCTGAACAGTCTCCTGAAAACACTGCTCAGTACAATTACAACATGCAAGCTCCAAAATGCAGCTCCAGGGCGATGCATGTCCTAGTTATACATGCATTTGACCAAGTGCACTGTTCAGTTACTTCTGCAATCTTCCATGAGAAGACATCTGTCCTAGATTCCCAGACACTGGCAGCCACAGGGCTTGGCAAAGCCATGAGCAAAAAGGGGCTTAGTTACCTCTCAGAGACAGCTCCAGTTGAGGCCCCAGTAGCACTATGAATTGTTATGTCCTTTAACACACGTCATTCACTCAACCTTCCTGACAAGCATTGGGATTGATGATGCTATCCTATCCTAACGGAGGCTCAGGGGCCATGTAATTCACTCAAGTTACGCAGCTAGGAAATAGGAAAGCTTAGATTTAATCCTAGAGGGGGCTGACTTTAAAGCATGTAACGTACCCCACCCTAATTCTCCCTGCTGTCTTTTGGAGACTTGCTTCCCTTCCTCTTGAGGTCAAATATTAGAAATGACACCAGACTGACAGTGGTCTGAGTGGGTTTCCAGAGCACAGAGCCTCAAACGATTGTCCCATTCTCATCTTCCCTGCGCCTGGCTTGGAATGGCTTGCTTTGGTTTTCCATTCCTAGTGTGGTGTGAAAACACACAGACACACACAGACACGCACACAAACACACTTTCCAGAGCACACGCACCTGCGGGATTCCCTGGTGGTGACGATTAGATGGCAATCGTTGGAATCGATGGAGGGACAGCAGTGAAACTGGGTCTCAGCTCTTTGGGCAGCAGGTGAGCATTGACCTGTTTAGGCTCGGAATCCCTCTGGAACACCTCACCAAGCAGGGCTTGCCCCCCGCACAAGCAGGAACCCCAGATGTACTGATGCTGGCAGGCAGTTTGGAGCTACCACCTCTCGCTTTCGGTTTAACCGTGTGCTTGTGGGATGGGTTCTTCGCTCCTTTGTCGTGTTCAGTTCTGATGAGGAGACATGGCTGTGTCTAACCTTCCAAAACACACTTGGTCTGATCTCAGTAAGGACCACAGCTATGCTGCTGAGAAATGTTGCCTTTTAAATGAAATAAAATAAAACTGTCCATTGTGGGTAGGATAAAATATTGGAGAGAATTTTTTGCTTGTTTGCTTTTACTTTATTTTTCTAAGAGAACAACACATTTTTAGCAGATAGAGCACCTGAATTCACATTACATATGAGTCCCCTGCCCCCTACACACACACACACACACACACACGCACACACACACACACACACACAGACTGATTGTTTAAAGCAAAGGCTCCATTCCTCTCCACCCCTACTGCTATCCAACCCAAAAGAACCTCAGCGAAGAATCTGTTTTACCGAGCATGAAGAAGAGTCACTGTTACTGTAGCAAATCTGAGTGACGGAAGGCAGGACTGGCTGGAGACCTGCCGTGGTGGACTTTTGAGAGCCAAGGCACAAAAGGCTTGGCATCACTTGCCCTGCCGTTCTCTGCATAAACTTGGCTTCTGCCCCTTTGATTCTTTCCCTGTTCTCACTGCATTCATCCCCTCCTTCCAGGACCACTATCCTTCAACAGCCATATTACTTCTACTCTAGAGGAATCCAAAACAGTCACAGATGACAGGGACTGCAGACTGTCCTGGACGCTGACTGCTCATCTCAGGCTCCCGGAAGCGTCTCCCATCCCAAAAGTGCAGCAGAAGTTCAACAAAGAATCAAAAGGTGACTTACAGTGGATTTTGAAGTCCTTGTACTGTCTGTCTTCAATTGCTACCATGTACAAAGCTGCCCGGTCTGGAAACATAAGCCCTCCAGGTTTCTGTTGATGAATTGTGGGGAAATGGGTCTCATAATCTATTCACCTGACAAAGACATCACATTTTGAATGGCACAGAGTCACCAGACAAGCACCCCCTTGCCAGCATTTCTCATTCAGTGGACTGTCACCTTGGCCAGGGTCCGGGCTGAGACAGCAAAGTTAATGTTTGTTTTGGAGCTAGGAGAATCTGAGGGGCCTTGGTGGAGCCAAAAGAACAAGTGAAGTTGGGTGCAGGTAAACCCAGGGAGGAGCAGTGAAAGAAGTTACAGCTTTTAGCCTGGGAAGCCATAGTGAGCCAAATTCTCTGTTGTCCGGCAGCCACGCAAGCCCCGTACTTGTCAGCCAGAACAGACCTTTCTCTGGACAACAGAAAACAGGGGTCCATTATGGCAGGAAAGGCCGAGGTGAGAGCTACAGAAGTACATTCTGACAGCGGGGCCCGTTGGACACGGATGATCGTTCTGTCCCCTGAAGCAGATCGGCTTTAAAGAGAAGGGCCTGGGAGAGGGGAGACTTCTGGTCTGAGTCCTCTCTGAAGTCCTCACATTCTTCCCAGGCTGCAGGCCATGGGGATGGCAGCAAGACAGCCAGCAGAGCAATGCAGGGACAGCATGGGGACAGCACGTGGGGCACTTACCAGCCACTTGTCCCTGGCAAAGATCACCGTGTTGAGCATTGACTCATAGAACAGACGGTAGCCCATCCACTCGCTGATGATGATGTCTGCCTTCTCCACAGGCAGCTCCACCTCCTCCACTTTACCCTTAAATATGGTGATAACTGGAAAATAAGAACCCTAAGGCCATACTGTGCAGGGACCCCACCCAGGAACCCTGAGCACCTCACTTCAGGGCCAGATCTCCAGGTGTTAGCCCTATTCCAATTCTACTTTCAGGATACGGCATGTTTCACCAAGCTAATTCATACGAAGATCACTGACAAGTCAGAGAAACCTGGAATTAAGTGCTGGATCCTCTAATTATTCACTGTAGACTTCACACACGACTTGACCTAACCGATGTCCAGTTCCCCAGAGAACCACCACAGAAAGTGAGATCTATGGAGACACAGTCGTATTGACTGTATGAATTAACACACGCGTAGTGCCAGGCCCATTGCCCGGGCTCAGCAGGCCAACATCATCCGACATATTCTTCCTCGCTGACTGGCAGGTGGAGAAGGGAAAGGGACACAGCCCCGTGCTAAGTCATCTCTGCTCACGAGTCACTTCCAAGACCTCTGGGTCCCACTGTGGCAAAAGAAACTACTTAGCTGGGGTTTTGATCAACTGACATAGACCAAGACATAATTTTTGGAGTCTCTTTTTACATTTGTTGCTGAAAAGATCACAGCAAAATCTTTCTCAGACACTGCTATGAAACTGACAGACTGGGGCCGGTGAGATGGCTCAGCGGCGTAAGCGCCTGCCTGGCAAGCGCGAGGGCCCGAGTTCGACTCCCAGAACCCACATACGAAAAAAGGGCCAGTGATATCGCTCAGCGGCACGGGCGCCAGCTGGCACGCGAGGTCCTGAGGTCGACCCCTGGTACCCACAAAAAAAAAAAAAAAAAAAAATTGAAACTGACAGACTGATGTACTGGCCGGCTGGCTCCTTCTGAATATTTCCTGTGAAAGGTTACACATCCTCGTGCAGAAACCCTCATGCTGCGAGGTCTCCTTAAAAGTCACACAGTGCCTGAGCTCGGTGGGGAAGCTTGAACAGTGGCCTGGAACTAGGATTTAACAAATTAACCACCTCTGTCTTGAATCTGAGTTTCATGAAAATTATTATTTATTTTTTTCTTTTGGTACTAGGAATTGAACTCATGACCTCATGCTTGCCAGGCAGGTGCTGTGCCGCTGAATGAAAATTGATTTGGACTGGCGGCTCTTGGAAGGCAAAGGGCACACAGTCCAGTGGCTTTATGTAGTGTCTTTGCAGTGGATAATGAAGATGACGGAGCACCATTAGAAGCCTCCAATGATGGTTTATTCTACCTCTTCTGGTACTTGATCAAGGTTTAATCGGACAGAGCATCCACTCTCCGGGAGTCAGACAGTTTGTGCACATGCATTGGCCCTGACCACCTCGTCCAGGCTTGTGTGACCTTCCTGATTACTACTCAAGAATCCCACTCCTAAAAAGGGCGAGAAATATAAGGCTATCCTTCTCTAAAAGGTTTGGAGGAAGGGGGAAGAGTAGGTGTCGGAACTCTGGTTCTCTTGGGCTCTGAGACCCCAGGGCAGGAACTCACGTAGAGCAGGACCCAGGGTGTGCCACAGGAATTCATAAGCAGACAAAATCAAGGGTTTGGGAAAGTGCAAACAACTGCCTAATTTATTTCTTATTCTCAAAACAATGGACAAAGATATGCCTGACCTACCTGCCTCATTAGCTACATGCAAAGCCTGGCTTGTCTTATTTCTGCAAACATGTTTAGAGTATCTCTTCACACATTTCTTGAAGGCTCTTCCCCATGTCTGCCTGCATCTGGGTGGCTATGGGTCAGTCCCTGCTCCTGAGTTGCATCATGGCCTCCCTGCTGCTCAGATGTCTCCTCCTGCCTCTGGGAGAGGTGACCTTCTAGTCTGAGTCCTCTCAAGCCCTCATGTTCTTCCTAGGCTGCTGGCCTCCCCTGGTGACATTCAGAACCAGGACCTGCCCATCATGATGCCATGGACAGGACTCCGTTAGAAGCTGCAGGAAACCACTGGACAGGTACGTATAGCCCAGTCTGACCAACAGGTGCGGAATCTTCCTCAGGGGCCCACATGTGCATGAATGCTGCCCTGTTCTCCGTGCTCCCCGTCCTGCCCATTATCTGCTAGATCCTGGTCAGTATGGGCTGCGACAGAGAGATACAATGGTATACAGAGGACAGATAAGGACAGATATACACATAGGGGTCACAGAAGAGCAGAAATCACTGTTCCTGCTTGCAAAAAGAAAGACGGAATCAGTAAACCCCATAAGATAGATGCTCAGATGGCTGACTTCTGCTTACTGTTTTTTTTTTGTTTGTTTTTTTTTTTTTTTTTTTTTTTTTTGAGACAGGGTCTTGCTATGTAGTTCAGACTGGCCTGGAACTCACTATGTAGCCAAGGCTGGCCTCGAACTCATGGCTATCCTTCTGCCTTAGCCTCCCAAGTGCTGGGATTACAGGTGTGCACCACACACCTGGCTAGCATTTTGTATTTATTCATATCTTGGAGCAGATATGGCTCCATACTTAGCTTGGTGAGTAGACAGGACCTCTATGAAAGGAAAAAGCACCACCTCCTTTGGCCCAGTTGTGGACTGGGGCTCAGACCCCACCCATCCCCTTGTCCAGGGGCTTTTGTTCAGTGCACAACCTGTACACTTCATGCTGGGGTCCTAGGGGCAGCAAATTATACTCGTTCCAGCTAACAAAGAGCAGTCACCAATGTATGCCTCTCCTTTAGGACCTCGGTTTCCTCATTAGAAAAAAGAAAAGGAAGAGTTCAGAGTAGAAATCCATTGAAGCACTAACATCTGGTTCTTCAAATGTGCCCTGAGTACTCCCTGTGGGTAAGGCATTGTGTGAGGTTTACTTGTAGGGATGGCAGACATCAATATGAAGAGGTACCAATCCAGTTTGATCCTGATTTGCAACAGTGCTTGGTGTCTGATTTTTTTTAGAGGCCATCTTACTCCTATGAATCCAAATACAACTGCCCAGCTGAATCATCAGGGGTATTCTTCCAGATGCCTGTCATTATCACCATCAACCACTTAAACTCCCAAACTCAATTTCCCAATCTACAGAATGCTACCTCTCATGGTTGGGCAGGGGGGTGCCCATGTGCTGGGCACACATGGCATTGGGTTGTCTCAAAGAACTTGTGTGGCACATGCAGCCCTTTTCCTTTCTCCTCCATGTTGAGGTCCTCCAAGGGGACCGATGCAGCTGGAACTAAGATGTGAGCAGTTATAGGCTGCCAACCCCATGCCCAGTCTGGACCCCGCACCACTGAAGCTACACTAGCTCAAGGTGGCCCTGATATCACTCTCTGGAGCTATGTTCTTATTCCATAAGGATGATGGAAAGTTTGTCCAACCAGCTGCGACAGGACCCTGGCTTGTAAATTTCAGAATGATTAATCACAACTAAATGCACAACGGGGAGCAATAAACTCCAAATTGGGAAGTTTTCCCCTGTAGCTTCAAGTTGGCAAATTAGACATCTAATTTTGGAGAGGATTTTTTTTTTCATTTTCATTTGAATGAAATCTGGCCATTCTCACTATAGCAGAAGGCTGCAAGGGACAAGCAGAAAGTGTCACTGCTCCAGGAACTGACAAAGATGGCCCTCCAGAGCTGAGGGCCAACGGTAAATCAAAAATATTTGAAAAAACCTTGGGTCTGTACTGAACACAGATTTTTTCTTGTCCTTAAACAATGCAGTACAATAATTACCATAGCATCACACTGTATTCAGTGCCAGAAATGCAGAGATGGATTTTAAAGCATACTGGAGGATGCGCGTGGGTTATGTGCCACTACACCGTTGTACACCAGGGACTCGAGCATGCTCGATTGTGGTATCTTCAGGGTGTCTCAGAGCCCGGCCCAGCCAACACTGAGGGTGGTGCAGCAGTGCTGTGTACAACAGTCCCCCACCCTCAGGATGGCTCACTCCATCCTTCTGGCCTCTGCTTCAATGCTGTCTCCCCAGAGAAGCGTCCCCTCACTACAGAGCTGCACCAGTCAGTGTTTAACAACCAGCTCCAACAAGGAAGGGGGAGTGGGGGAGGGGGGGAGGGAAGGGAGGAGGAGGGGAGGGAAGGGAGGGGGAGGGGAGGGAAGGGAGGAGGAGGGGAGGGAAGGGAGGAGGAGGGGAGGGAAGGGGAGAGGAGGGGAGGGGAGGGTGGGGGAGGGGAGGGAAGAGGACAGGACTCCCGATGTGTAGCATGGTATGCACACAGCTGCTGTGGCTGATTTCAGACTAAACGCACTGTGTCACCTGTCACTCCAGCCAGGGTTGAGAAGAGATGCGTGCCCAGAACTGGCTCCTAAGGGCCATATGAGCCCCTCCAGCACACCACTGTGACCACACAGGCAAAAGTAGATTCCCTGCTTTTCTTAATTATTCCAGATCTTTCTGATCACTTCCACAGCTTGTAACCATACTCTGACCTCGCCGGTTGACTTCCTTTGCGCCGTCTTCTCCATAAGACTGGAGTCTTCCTGACGGCAGGGATCTGGTTGTCCTGCTCACACCGCTACCTCCCTCACACTCGGCCCAGGGCCTGGTGTGGAGGACAATTATATGTGAAAGGATGGGTCGACGCAACTCGCTTCTGAGATCGTTAATGAGTTATTTCACCATCGGTTAGGAAGAGAAGTAGCAACCGCCAAGAGCACTAAACTTGAAATGACCTGCAGGAGACGCTGCTGAGCACCTACTACTACAACGAAGGTTTGTACTAGGCCGTTTTCTGCTATCTCTACTCTCCCAACAGCCCTTTAAGCTGTGCACTTCAGATCTCCACAGGCGAGAGACAGCAGAGGCTCCCGGAGGTGAGGTGTTGTGCTGAATCCCCTCCGCCATGAGAGGGTGAGGCCCCTCTGTTGTTGTCACTGTGCTGTGTCGCAGTCCAGGACACTGGCACTTACGGACGATCACAGATAGAAGAGGAAGGAAGCTCTGCTTTTTTCCTTTAGTTTTCTAAGAAGTACCCGGGCTATAATTTTTTCTTCCTAGAATTATAAAAATTCCATCAATCTCTGCGCTCCGATATCAGCCTTCACAAAAGGACTGACCTTTTTAAGCAGTTCAGCAGCCTGCTGGTTTCCTCGTCACAGAGGAAATAATAGGTATTCGTGCTTTAGTCAAAAAAAGAGTCGGTGAAATGTGCGTGGGCCACAGTCGTGGCACAAGCCATGTGAGGGCCGAGTGTGCACCGCGGTGCGTTCCCGTAGTGTGTGTCTGCCTGGGGAGGAACCCAGCCTGCGGAGCGGTGGTCGGGGATGGGGTGATACTGGGCAGCAGGTATTTTATGCCCGTGTTGTTATTTATGTCTCCACACCTGCACTCCTGAGACCCACACAGTCGGCTGTGGCAACGTTTCAAAAGCATTTCCATGGAAGCTTCTGCACAATTGAGCTGTCCTCTCTCAAGTGTGCATGCCAAGGCCGAATGAGCCTCCACCGGGACCGGGCCCTGCGTGCCTACCGCTCCGCCCACCTGCCGCAGCCTCCCAGGAGGAAGAAATCCAGGCAAGGGGGCTTTTTGAAGGCCCTGTGTCCGGAGCTCCCTTCTCAGTACAGTGCATGTGAGGGGGAAGCAGGCACAAGGCAGGGGGCAGCTACTGTCTTGGGGACAACAGTACAGAATCAAGTCTGAGCCACCCCAGTCTGGGGCATGAAATAATTCTGTCTTGGAGCCACTCAGTGGGGCTGAGCAAGGCAGACACCAGCTGCCTGGGAAAAGTGGGGGTGCAGGTGCCACAGGGGTTCAGCAAGAAGACGGCAGCCCAGCCTGGCACTTCAGAGCCTGAGTAGGGTGACAAGTACACCTGGGAGGCTGTCCTGTAGCAGAAGGTGGAGGCCCCAGGTCAAGGACAGGTCACCTGGAGGTAGGAGGCAGTGACGGCAGGAGACTGGCGCTTTGCAGAGGGACAGATCCAGCTGGAAGCATCCATGCAACGGAAGTCTGGTTTCTCAATGTTCGAGAAGAAACAAATACGGAAAGGGAGAAACCCTGTGGCTTTGGGTTAGAAGTAGAGGCACTGTGGGAGTTCAGACTGGACAATACATGCACAGTGAGACTCAGAAGTAGGTGCTGTGTGAACATGTTCTCTCCCCCTCCCTCTCCTTCTCTCCCCAGCACAGTCTTCTAGAGTCATCAGTACCCTAAAACTAAGGAGCACACTTTGTCCGTTCACTGGAGCTGGGGAGACGGCTGATTCCAAAAGGCAGGGTACAAGGTGAGCCTTAGAAAGTCTGCACCAGAAAGTCAGAAGGCACGCAAAAGCGAAAGATGCATGTGGAAGGGACTCCCAGTGACCCAGCGGGGCTGTGTGTACATCAAAGTAACCAGTGACAACAGATAATCCATTAAGGAAGAAGTGGAGTGCACAGTGACATTAGTTAGTAAACAATGAACTAAAAGACGGATGGGTTGATAGAGAGATGATAGACAGAGAGAGAGGAAATTTACTGAGGGATGGAATGCGTACTTGGTTTCCAATTACCTCCCCCGAAAATCTTACTAATGACAAAGATAAACAGACCAACTTCGCAACAAAGAAGCTGCAGATAGTGTCTTCACCAAGCTACAAAAGCAAAAGCTATCAGGGGCAGGGCAAACTGAAATCACATGGGAAGATAACAGTGTCCTGCCTCCCGCGTTTCAGCCCAAGGTGCATTCAGTGAAGCGCCCTGTGAGGACACACATTGACCCATCTGAGGGACGGGACACAGAGCCACGCTGAAGGAAGTCTGAGGGGGCTGCTGGAGGCACCAGTCATGGCACTGGTGACAGAATGCAGTCCTGTCATTCTGAGCAGAGCTCTCACTATGGACAACAGTGTTGCAACAATTGGCAAAAACACAAATAGAAAGCAAGTATCAGGAGATGGTAACGTTAAACCCTTGATTTTGATGGCTATATTGTGGGTTTGTAGAAAAATGTGCTTGTTTGTTGGAAATATTCATTAATATATCCAGGGACAGTAGGTACCATTTCAGCAACTTACTCTCAAGTGGGCCAAGGAAAACAAAACAAAACAAAAATATTATATTTACATCTTTTTTTCTTTTTTAATTTTTTTCCTTTGTGGCACTGGGGATTGAACTCAGGGCCTTCACAATGAGCTACGTCCCCAGCTATTCTTTAAGACAGAGTCTTGCTAAGTTGCTAAATTGCCCAGGATGGCCTTGAACTTGTGATCTTCCTGCCTCATCCTCCCTGGGTGCTGAGGTTACAGGCATGTGCCACCATACCTTTTCTGTACATTTTAGGTTACTCAAAGGTTAAAAGAAGGAGGAGAAAAGGGAAGTAGGGGGAGAAAAGAAGGAGGGGAAAATGCCAAGAGATCAAGGGGAGGAGAAGGAGGCACTGGAGGTGGGCCTCAAGGGGTAAGGAGGCCTGAGGCCTAAGCAGATCTTCCTGAAATGAAGGTCTGGATGCTGGTGGCCCCTGGTTAAGCTGGCCCCGGCCCATGCTGGCCTTTGCCTGGAACAGCTCCAACACAAGAGGCACAGGGCTGCACCTGCTATGGGCTAGAGGAGTGCCGGGGAGGTGGGGGAGCCAGCAAGAAGACAGACAGATGAGGAGTTGGGGGCTCTGTAGACCCGCAGAGGTCAGGAACTCTACAGAGGAAGACATCTGGGGCTCAGGCGGGCCTTGGTGGTAACCCCTAGAGGAAATCTGATTCTGTATTTATCTGCACTCGCTGCCCTCCTCTGAGAGCCGTTTCAGGACTGGGAGGCACGCACAGCTCTTCCTCATCAATAGAAACACACTTGAGGAAGGGAATGGGAACAAGAGCCAGGACTGAATGTTCTGGATGTACCTCTGTCATCCACCACTGCGGGCCTCAGTTTCCATGTCTGTGAAATGGGGGAGACCATCCAGAATTGGGGAGGAGACCAGATGCAGAGCTGTGAATGCTGGGCTGTGTCATGCCTGTACAGAAAGAATCAACCAGCTTTTGTTTCCCATTTTTAGAAGGAGATGGAGGGGTCGCCTCCCTGCCCCTTCCATTCACATCAAGCACTTTTCTGAGAAGCACACAGAAGACACCCCTTCCCCTGTGAACCAAAGGATGCTGGATCCCAAGCCAGAGGATGGGGGATCTGAGCAACGTGTCCCCCGCTCAGGCATCTAGAATGTGGTGACATTCACAGCCCCTGCAGATGCTGCCTGCCAGGGCCCCGGCCCGTCACCCCTCACCCTCCCTCACCTTCTGGGGTCCTCACTTTCCCAGCCTGCAGTCCACTGTGCTTTGAATGCGGCTCATAGGTTAGAGGCTCAGTGCCCAGGGCTTGGCCGCTGTGAGGCCACAGAACCTTGAGGTGAGAGCTGCTGGGGGTCCTCAGCCACTGGGCATGCTCAGTGGCTTCCACAGTGCCCCCGAGTTCTTGCGAGATGGTTGTTGCACAGGCGAGGCCCCCCCAGTCCTCTCTCTCTCTGCTCCCCGGCTGGAGATGTCACCTTGACATGTGCTCCACACAACCCAGGGTGACCACAGAGCCTGCACCACACTGCAAACTTCAAACCTTGAACACTGGGAGATAAATAAACCTCTTTTCTACACAGCTTGTATTTCATTATAAAAATGAAAAGCTAACATGAATTCTGTGGTCGATTATTGCCATCAATTTCCTATCAAAGCCCCCACTGAGACAGCTTCCACACCACCGCACCCAAGCTGCTGAGGGTGCTCAAGACGAGCTCTGCGACAGCGAGGGCTGGAGCCACCACAGAGCAGCTTCTGCTCCTCTGGGAGGCATCCTCAGACCACAGTGAGCCTGCTCACCCTCCCTGCCTCCTCCCAACACCATCCCAGTCCTCAGTCCCTTCCCTTGCTTCTCTGCCACCATCTGCTTATTCTTCACTGGGCAGAGAGCAACACACCAAGGCCTGCACACCTGCACACACCTGCGTCTGGACCTGCATCTGGACTTTCCACGCTCCTCTGGCCCTGACCAAGGCCACCGTACCTGTGCTCTGCATGCCACGCCTATGTGCTCCTTCTCAAGGTCCTTGCTCCTGAGCTTTTTTTCCTGCATCTGCAACTTGTCTGTGTCTCTCCATTGACCGCCCCCCCCACTTAGCTACTGCTCTGTTTTTCCATTGCCCATCACAGCAGGAAAAGGTATTTATGGTCCGTGCTTCACGGTCAGCCCTTAAGTCACTCTAACTGGACTTCTGTCCCCACCCCTACGTTGAGTTGGCTCTTGTTAAGAGCACCAGAACCTCCATGCAGCCAAATTCTGGTCTGAGCGCCTATCGTCACCCTCTTTCCTCTAGCGGCACGTTCTCCCCGTGGCTTTAAATAGCGCATATACATGACTGGCCCCAGCACAGGCCCTGGGCTCCGACCCTCCCTGAAACTCCAGACTCAGCTCCGACGTGTCTGCCTGCTGCCAACGCGCGTCTCAAACCCAGCGTGTACTAAAGAAGCTCCTGGTTTCTTCCTTTTTGTAATAGCATAAATACATGAGAAATGTTCGACAGTCATCAAATTTATGCATACAAAGTGAAAATAAATGCCATTTTCAAATGTCAGCTTAGCACCTGTTGGGGTTTTTCGAAATAAAATATGCTTTGAATTACTAATGCCTCCCAATTAGCACGCGTCCGAAGTGTAGTTGACAATGAATGCACACGGTCCCCGCATTTGCCACTCCCCATTAAACCCTGTCCCGCAAGCTGCTGCCCACGCACAGCCGTCCTCTCCTCTGCCCTCACGCCTGCGGCACAGCTCCTGATCTCCCTCGCACTCCTGCCACCCCAGCCACGCTCCCTCCACCCAGCTGCTCAAGCCGGAAAAGATTAGCCATCGTGCCACTCTCTGGTCTCACTTCCACATCCGATCCACCTGAGGCAGGTCTTCTCGCCTGTGCTTCCCAGCTACCCCCAGAGATCGCTTCTCCCCACCCACTGCCACCACACTGGCCCATGGCGCAGCCCCCGTCGCTGGACCAACAGCCTCTCAGATGTGCACCTGCAAGCACGCTCATTGCCTACAACCCTTTCCAACCCATTCTCCACAGAGATGCCTCCTCGCTTGCTCAAAATCCTTCCAAAGACTTCTTCTCCCAGAGAAGTTCCAACCTATGTGATCTGGGGCCTGCTCCTTCCAACCCCTGTGCTCTCCATGTGCTGCCCACAAAGCCTTCTTCCTGCTTCCTGGGCCTGCTGATTTCATGCCTATCTGGAGTCCCAGCCGTAACTTCCAGCTGGGATTCTCTTCCTCTGACCGGTGCTGTGGTTTCAGTGTTTCACCAAATCTGTGTGTTGGAGCCTTAGTTTCTGCGTGCAGCGGTGCTGGGAAGTGGGGCCTGGGGAAGGTGTTCGGTCCCAGGGCAGAGCCTCTTGGATGCACCAATGCCTTGTGTGTGGGGGGCATTACTGTGAGAGGAGGCTGCTGCTCCCTGCTTTCTCTGGCTTCCTCTCCCACCACGTGACCTCTTTTGTGCTTGCCCATGTGCTCTTCCACCTGCCAGCATGATGTGAAGCAGCAAGTCTCTCACAGACCCATTGGCCTGATCTTGGGCTTTCTGGCCTCCAGAACCTTGGGTCAAATTAAACCTTTCCTCTGTAAGTTACCTGACCTCAGGTATTCTGTTATAGCACCAGAAAATGGACTGAGATACTTGATCACCCCACTTCTTCATGTAATTCAAATCAGAATTCCAATATGATCCCCTCAGAGAGGATCTAATCTGATGCAACTACCTGGTCCCTTTGGATCTTACCACCCTGCTTCAATTATCAGAAAAGTGCTGAACACCACCTGGACTGTGCTTGACTGTCTCCTGCTTTCCTTGGTGTCTGTAATTCCACTCCCCTCTAGGACGTGGACTGCACAAAGTCAGTTCCCCGCTCTATCCCCAGGGCCTGGCTCTCAGAAGGTTGTTGAATGAATACTGTTCTATCCTTTCAAGGACTCTGCAGCAAACAAGACAGGCGGCAGGGCTGAGATCAGGCAGAAGCATGCGTGTGGCAGTGTGTGGAAGCAGGGACCACTGAGGTGGTGCCCAAGTCAGATCCACAGAGCATCTGGCAGCGGGCTCCCCATGGCAGCAGGGAGCGTGGCTGGGGCTCAGACATGGAGCTGAGGGCTCAGCTCATGGAGGAAAGAACGCTGACCCCTTGTGCCTGGGGCTCACAGAGGCTGCATGTGTGACCTCAGTGCTCAGCTCCTTCAGGAGCAACCACAGAAGCAGATTCCTTCCTTCCTTCTCTGGCCTCTTCTTCCAGTCCCTCTTCCTCTGCCTGGGCCTGCTGACTGGCCCTCCCTCCTAGGCCTCTTCAGGAATGTCGCTCCCTCCCAGCCTCATCCTTTCCACCCAGTGCAACTCTGCGTGGACACTCCTTCTTTGTACCTGCACTTCCCAGGCCCTTTAGCCTCCTGCCCCTTGCAGCCCTGTCTCGTCTCCATCTCACTCCACCTGCCACTCTCCCAACTCCACACCGAGCTCCTGGCTTCACTGCACCCTGGACCCAGAATGATGTCCCTACCCTCCCAGCACTGAGCATAAGGCCTCAGGTGGAGAAAGCTACAAGGAGGTTGCCGGATCAGGGACATTGCAGGCCTGAGTGTATTCAAGATGGGTCCCGGAGAGAAGGAGCTGGAGAACATTGCACTCCATAGGAAAGGAGTGAGATGAGGGAATGGGACGCACTTCCCTCTAATTGGACTCTGGCTTGAAGAAGGGCCCACTGCCAAGAGCAGCTTGATTGCCAGGACAGCCCAAGAGCAACAGAGCCTGTGGGCAAGGTGCTGGCCAGAACGCCACTGGGCTGGTGATGGGAAGGGGTGGGGCTGGGACTGTGGAGAAGGAAGAGGAGGAAAAGGAATAGCTGCCATTGTGCAGGCTCAATAGATAGCCTACAGCTGGAGCCAAGCAGGGAACACGGCAACTAAGGGTGAGCCACAGGCAGGGCTTGCTGAAAGCTGAGGTGGGGCAAAGCTAACCTGGGCATGGCATGGGGGTACAACCTCAGCACCCAGGGCTGCGGCTCTGCTGATGGGGTCTCGGCAAGCCATTCCACCTCCCCAAGTCCAAGTGCTCTGTACTCTTCCCTGTTACGCTCGTCTCTGCCACCCAAACTAGGAGACACAAGTCCCCTCAGCCCCTCCACGCACAGGAAAACACTTGGAGGTGTGCCTTACTATTGTCCAAGTGGTTGGCCTTAATGATCTTCTCTGAGTAGTCAGAAATGCTGGAGCATTCAATCTAGATAAGACACAGAACAAAGGAGCAAGGAGTCAAAAAACCACAGCACAACTGCCACAGTTTGGGTCTCAGATGTCCCTCAAAGGCCTATCTATTGAAAGCTGGTGTGGCGGTTAGGGTGGGGTTTCAATTTGATTGACTCTGGGATCCACACTAGGGATTGGCGGAGTGCACTTCTAGGTGTGTCTGGGGGGTCACGGAGGCAAGGCCCTGGGGTCTATGTCCAGCCCCTCGCGCCTCCCACTCTGGTGCTCTTGCCCTGCTCTGCTTCCCGGCCACTACGAACTGAGCGGCTTTGCTCTGCCACGTCCTTCTGCCATGGCTTTTCTGCATTGGTGCCAGCTGACCATGGTCCGCAACCATGAGCAAGTTAAACCTCCCCTCTTTTAAATAGTGGGTGCTGGGTCCTGGGCCTCACCAATGAGAAAGTGACTAATACAGCTTGCTCTCCAGACTGTGGTGCTATGGAAGGTGGAGGAACCTTTAGGAGGTTAGGCCACTGGGGACATACACTTGAAGGGGATACTGGGACCCTGGACCTTCCTCTCTTTCTGCTTTCCAGTTGCCATGAGGTGTTCCACCATGTGCTTCCACCAGGACCTTCCGCCTCACCACAGATTCAAGACAACAGGGCCAAGCAACTATGGACAGAAAATTCTGAAGCCATGAGCCAAAATTAAACCTTTCCACCTTACAAGTTATTTGTCACAGTGATAGAGAGCTGAGTAACACAACATCCAACACCAATCTAGTGGATGGAGAAGCTGGGTCCCAGAGAGGTGCAGTGACTGTCCACAGCTGCACAATGACTTATGGCAAATTGAAAACCCCAACTCTCCTCTCTCAAGAGACCAAGACCTAGCTGTGGCTCCAGCATCTGAGCTGGAGACTCAAGTGGAGCCAGCAGGCCTTATGCTCCTGGCCAGAGGAGGCACACAGTGTGACCTCGGGAGGGTGCGGGAGGTAGAGGCAGGCCAGAGCTACTTCAAGCCTCTATCTAGCACCCAGGGCAAATGTGGCACATTTCTGGATGTGGACCTCCTGAAAGATGCCAGGTCAGGGCCTGGTCTTAAGGTCTACCCCACCATGCACACTCAGGTTAGCTTTCAACACTTGCTAGGGTTTAGATATGTGTCCCCCAAGTACCCATGCATTGAAGGCTTGGTCCCCAGCCCATGGTGCTAGTGGGAGGTGGTGGAAGCATTAGGATGGAGGGCTTAGTGAGAGGTCCTCCAGTCAGTAGGAGTGTGCCTTGCAGGAGGTACTGGGATGCCACCTTCTTCCTCTTCTTTCACTTCTGGCCATAACATGACATCTTTCTTCACCGTGATGCACTGCCTTGCCACAGGCTCCAAAGCAAAAGAGCCACCTGACCATGGACTGAAACCTCTGAAGCCATGAAACAGAACAAACCTTCCCTCTCCTTAAATTATCTCAGGTATTTTGTTACAGTCATGGAAAACTGACTAGCATAACTTTTCTAGACTCCATCTTGGAAAGAATTTATTCCTTTTAATCTGGAAATATTTCTAGGTCCTCGAATCTCCTAAGCAAAAGGTCAAAGTATTTGAGAGACTAGCAAGCATCACCTGAGAGCAGGACCTCATGGACATGGTTGGAGGCCAAGCCCAGGCTGGGGTTAGAGGCCCAGATGTGCTGCCAAAGGGTGCTGGTAACAGAGGGGCACTTGCTGAGAACAGTCCCCACTTTCACAGCTGGCCTGTTCAGAGAGGCTGGCCCCACCTCAGATGGCTCCAGAGCCTCTGAAAGTTACTGTTCCCTTCAGAAGTCATTGCAGAAGGACACTGAGGAGGCTGTTGACATTCTCCACCAATGCCACCTTCAGGGTTGAAAAGGGTCAGGTCACTGTTAGAGTGACATGAGGGGCAGACCCTGGCCAGGGCTCGGCACCAGAGGACCTGCCCTCCCCTGGGTTCCCAGGCCTGTGGCTTCAGGTCTTACTATATGATGATAATGATGATGATGATTGTGATGGTGACAATGATGGTGATGTGACTGCCCTTGGGCATCAGGAGTCCCCTTCCCTCTATGAACATCTCAGCTGTGATGGTGTTGATGGTGATGACAGTGACAAAGGTGATATGACCTACCTTTGGGCATGGGGTGGCCCTTCCCCTCTGCACACAACTCAGCTGTGATGGTGGTGATGGAGATGATGATGGTGGTGATGTTGGTGATGGTGATGGTGGCGATGATCATGGTGATGGTGACGATGGTGGTGGTGATAGTGATGGTGGTGATGGAGATGATGATAATGGGAGTGATAGAGATGATAGTGATGACGATGGTGATGGTGGTGGTGATGATGGTGATAGTGGTGAGATGGTGATGATGTTGAGATGGTGATGATGATGGTGAAGGTAATGATGAAAATGGTGATGATGATAATGGTAGTGATAGAGATAATGTTGATGGTGATGATGATGGTGATGATGGTGATGATGGTGATAGTGGTGATGGTGATGATAATTGTAGTGATAGAGATGATAATGGTGATGATGGTGATAGAGATGATGGTGATGGTGGTGATGATGGTGATAGTGATGACGTTGGGGATGGTGGTGATGGTGATGATGATAATGGTGGTGAGATGGAAATGATGGTGATAAGATGGTGATGGTGATTATACTGATAGTGATGATGATAATGGTGGTGATGGTGAAGATGGTGATGATGATGATGGTGATGGTGATGATGACGATGGCATGGGGCAGCCCCTCTCCTCTACACACATCTCAGCTGAACACTCACAGCTAGAGTGAGTCTGAGATGCGCTAAGGACAGCCAAGGCTTCTGAGGTAGGGATGAAGGAGGAGCACTCTCCCTACGGGAGCCACAGGAGCAGCCTTTGGAATAGGGGTGGCAAAGGGACAGCAGCTCTACCCACTCAGGAGCCCTGGCTCCCCAGGGCAGCTGCAGGTTGGCCCAGTTAACGGCACAGAGAACAAAGCCTCTGAATGCTGCTTAGCTCACCAAGGCCTCTGCTGATGGGCCAACTCACATGAATTCCAGGAGTTTGATTATAGTTTATCTTTCATTTCAACCAGATTAACTCCCATCTTCTGGCCCTAGACCTATTGCATTTTTCAAATGTCAGCCAGCAGCTCAGAACTCTTTTCCCCAGTTTCTTTCCAGCTCCAGACACCTCCGGCTCCTCTTTCTCTGGGCTGTGTGGCTGTGTGTGTGTGAGTGGGGGGAGGTCAGCCTTCACTGAAGAAGTCCTGCAGTGGCCAAAGTGGCAGGACTTGCCCCGCAAGGAAAAAAGGAAGAATGTCCTGTTCTCTCCTAGGACCCAATCTCAACCATGATAACAAATTCTAAGCATTTGCCAATGTCAGGCACCACTCTAAGCTCTTTCTGTATGTGTGATCCTCATAATCACCCTATGGGCAAGGTACCTTTATTATGCCCATTTTATAGATGGGGCAACTGAGGAGTGAATTGTGCAAGGTCACACATTGAGTGTGTGGAGGGGCAGAGATTCAAACCAGAGCTCACATCTGTAACCGCACCCCACTGCTCTCAAGCCATGAGGATAAACACAGGTGGTCTTTAAAAAGCCAAAAATCCTCCACCAATGTACATAGTCACGGAGCAAAGGACCAGGTGATGCCTTGGTGACAGGAAGCCTGCCTGCCTCCTGCAAGTCATACTTGATTTTCTCTACTCCTGGTCAAAGATGGGGCTCCAGCAAAAGAGATGGAGCAGGGCTGGGGATGTGGTTCAGTGGCAAAGCACTTGCCTAGCTTGTTGAGGCCCTGGGTTTGGTCCCCAGCACCACAAAAACAGAAAGAAAGACAGACCCGGATGTGTGCTTCTGGAAAGGGCCAGGGAGGCAGGAGCGGGGGCTGGTGTGACGGAGGGTGTGGCATGCTCACCCCAAACACCTTCTTGGCCCCTGCTTTGGCAGCAAACATGGACAGGATCCCAGTCCCACTCCCCATGTCCAGCACCACTTTGTCCTTGAACACGTACTTGTTGTGGTACATGGAGTTCTGGTAGGTGAGGGTCCACGCCTCATCCTTGAGCATTTCCTGCGGGGGAGGAAAGGAAAAGCAATGTCAACAACCTGTCTGAGGGCCAGGGATATAGCTCAGCGGTGCAGCGCCTGCCTGGCAAGCATGAGGTCCTGAGTTCCATTCCTGGGACCAAAAAATAAATAAATATATATATAAATAAATAAATAACATGTCTGTGGCTCTGAGGCACCTGGGAGGGCACAGGGTCACAGATTCCTGGACCACCCCAAGAAATTATTTGAGAACCACAACAGTACTGCTGGGCAGTCACAGAAGAGTACTGTGGGACAGCTGGGCCGGGCGCTACCACAGCCTCCCAAATTATCCCGGCTTTAAAATTCGGCCCAGAAAGATAGCTTGACACCACCAGGACAGCTCAGGTCCAGATCCAGGGAAGCTCCAATTTACCAAAGAGCAAAAGGGAAGATCACTTCCACACAGCGCTAGAGATTTAAGTTCGACCTGAAGCAGAACTTGTCGCCATGATCAATTGACAGAGATTTTTAATGTTTTTTTTTGTTTCTAAGATAGAAAACATGTTTTTCTATCTAGAATTAAGTGCTTTGTAATAAGAGAGGAGTCAGAGAACCTGTGAAATCCATCTCTAGTCCAGTGAAAACATGATTCATCTGGGAGGCAGGGGCCTCGCTGTTCAAGGGAGGGGCAAATGTGTTCAGCTAACTCACCACCAACGGCAGTGGGCCGGCTTTAAAAAAAATAAATTAACTTACTGGAGGGTAATTTTCACACAATAAAAAGCACAGACTTCAAGTGCAGTCATGCATCACTTAATGCTGGGATACGTTGAGAAATGTGTCCTTAGTTGATTTTATCATTGTGTGAGCATCTCGCAAGCGAAGGTGCTGTGACATCACCATATGACCTCACGGGAGCACGGTCCTACAGTCAGTCCATCACTGACTGAAAAGATGCTGCATAACACATGACTGTAGATGGTTCCACGTAAGGACCTGGACAAACACACGCCTGCGTAACCATAACCAAGATATGCACCATTTCCTTGACCCGGAAGTTCTTCATGCCCCTTGTAGTTAATCCCCACCCACAGTCCACACAGCCAATGATTCGCTTCCCCCCGCCTATAGCTGTCCTTGGTGTAAATCAAATCATGGGGTCTGTGCACTTTCCAGCCTGGCTTCTTTTTTTTTTTTTTTTTTTTTTTTTGTGGGTACTGGGGTCGACCTCAGGACCTCGCGCGCCAGCAGGCGCCCGTGCCCCTGAGCAATATCACCGGCCCTTTTTCGTATGTGGGTTCCAGGAGTCGAACTCGGGCCCTCGCGCTTGCCAGGCAGGCGCTTGTGCCACTGAGCCATCTCACCGGCCCCCTGGCTTCTTTCATTCAACATGAAGTTTTTGAGTTCCATTTACGTTATGGCACATATCCGAATGTTGCTCTTTTTTGTTGTTCTTGCCATTGTTGAATAGTATTCCATTTTAATGAACTTATCACAATTTATTTTTTCACTTTTTAAAATTTTTATTTTTATTAGTACCTATTTGCAGTACATAATGATTATGTCCATGGTGGGGAACTGCACGTGCACATAACACATCCTAGTTATTTTGATGTCCCCGTCTCCTCCCTCCCTCCCATCTTTTCTTGAGGAATATTTGGGATTGCTTCCAGCTTTTGCTATTATGACTCAAGCTACTATAGGCACCCTTGTATGAGTATCTGGGGATGTATGTCTCTATTTTATGTGCTTAAACACCTACGATTGGATTTTCTGGATCTTAGGGTAGGAGTGTGTTTAACTTTGTAGGAAATTGCCATTTTTTTCAAAATGGTTATTCCATTTTATGTTCCCATCAATAATGTCTGAGAGTTCACATCGTCTCACATCCCACAGACTGGGTACTCTCGGCCTTTCTATTCGTAGCCACTTTAATGGACATGAACAGGCTCATCGTGCTTTAACCGCGTTTCCTTGCTGACTGTTACTGCGGGTCATGTTTGCATGTGCGCCTTGGCTCTTCATAATTATCTTTTTCAAGATATCTGTTCCAGTCCTTTCTTGTCTTTTTCTTTGCTGTCTATTTTGTCTTTACTGAACCGCAGGAACTGACACATTCTAGAAACAAGTCCTTTTTGTCAGCTATACAAAATATACCGGATATTTTCTCCCAACCTGTGGTTTGCTTTTCCATTTTCTTAATGATGTTGTTTGAATTCGTTTTTAATTTTGATATAGACCAATTTTTCAGGGTTTCTCTTATTTTTTTAACTTACAATTAGTGCTTTCTGTGCCCTATGGAATCTATCCCATAGAGAGTCTCCTGTGTTTTCTTCCAGAAGCTTTATAGTTATAACTTTTGCTTTTAGGTCTTTGGATCATGTCACATTAATTCCTGTGTACGGTCTAAGTTAGGGAGTCACTTTTTTTTGTTATACAAAGAAATAATTCAAGCACCGTTGATTGCCCTCATTGAATTACTCTGACACCTTTGTCAAAACTAGTTAACTTTCCACGTATAGAAACTGATATACCAATTCCACCCTACTGGATTACTGTACCTTTACATTAACTTCGAAGTACAGGACTGAGTGTCTTCCAATTTATTTCTTATCTTACAAGATTATTTCGTTTTGTCTGGGTCCTTTGTATTTCCACATAAACTTTAGAATCAATTTGTTAATTCAGGATAATACCTAGGGTAGTCATTGGAATTGCACTGAATCTATAGATAAATTTAGGGAGAAATGACATTCTAGAAAAATTGAGTTTGACAAACCAAGAATGTGACATAGATTTCTATTTATTTAGGTCTTCTTTAACTTCTCTTTGAAATGTTTTATAAATTTCCTTCATTCAATTTACTACTTTACGGTAGTGCATATGACATTTTTAAAATATTATTTCCCACTGACTTGTATTTTACAATCTTGCTCCCTTCACACATTAATTCTAATAGGATTTTCTGGGTTTTAGTAGACTTTTTATTTTTCTATGTAAAATCTTGTGACTTATGAATAAAGACGGTTTTAGTTTTTTTCCTATCTGCATGCTTTTTATTTTTTCTACCTGGATTTTATTTTATTTTTCTTAGTACATGTTTGCAGTACGTAATGTTTACATTCCTTGTATGGAGTTGGTGCGTGTACATAACACGTCTTAAGTCCTTTTTTTTATCCCCTTTCCTTCCCTTCTATCTCCTGATCCCCTTCCCATCTGAGAAAGATCTACCTCCCACCTCCTATTATCTGTCTTTTATTTTCCTCTTTATTTATAATTTGGGTTTCTCATATGAGAAACCATGAGATGTTTAAGCTTGTGTGTCTGATCTATTTCACTTAACATTATGGTCTTAAGGTGCATCCATTTTCCTACAAATGGCCCAAGTTTATCCTTCTTTATGGCAGAGTAGTACTCCATTGTGTATAAATACTACACTTTCTTAACTATCATCTGTTGATGAACATACAGGCTGCTTCTAAGATTTAGCTATTATGAATTGAGCTGCTATAAACATGGGTATGCATGTATCACTGTCACATGATGTCTTTAACTCTTTCAGGAAGATACCTAGAAAAGGAATAGCTGGGTCAAATGGAATTTCTAGTTTTAGTTTTTTAAGGAGTATCTATTACAATTTTCATAGTGGTTGTGCTAGTTTACATTCCCACCAACAATAAGGAAGAGTTCCTTTTCCCCTGCAGCATCTGTGATTATTTGACTTCTTTCTGGGGTAAGATGGAATCTCAATGTTGTATTAATTTGCGTTTCTTTAATGACCAGTGATGTCAAGCATTTCTTCATGTATTTATTTGCCATTTGTACTTCTTCTTCTGTGAAGTATTTATGCATTTCACTTGCCATTTTTTTGATTTGGTCTTTTATTTTGGGGGGACTAATTTTCTTTAGTTATTTGTATATTCTAGGTATTAGTGCTCTGAGGAATAGCTGGTAAAAATTTTTCTCATTCTGTAGGTTGTCTCTTCACTCTTTTAGTTGTTTCTTCTGCTGTGCTGAAGCTTTTTAATTTGATACGATTCCATTTGTTGATTTTGGTGCTACTTCCTGTGCAACTATGGTCCTTGCCTATGCCTATGACATCAAGAGTTTTACCTATTTTATCTTCCACAAGCTTAAGTGTTTCTGGTTTAACATTTAGTTCTTTGATCCATTTTGGTTTTAGTTTTGTACATGCTGAGAGATATGGGTCTAGACTGAATCTTTTGCACGTGGATAGCCAGTTTTCCCAACACCATATGTTAAAGAGGCTGTTTTTCCCCCGGTGTGTGTTTGGCCCCTTTGTCAAAGATCAAACAGTTGAATGTGCTTGAGGTTGTGTTCCATTGATCTTCATGTCTATTTCCATGCCAGTGCCCTCCTGTTTTTTTTTTTTTTTTTTTTTTTTTTTTTTTTTTGGGTACCGGGGGGACGACCTCAGGACCTCGCGCGCCAACAGGCACCCGTGCCGCTGAGCGATATCACCAGCCCCTTTTTCGTATGTGGGATCCGGGAGTCGAACTTGGGCCTTCGCGCTTGCAAGGCAGGCGCTTATGCCGCTGAGCCATCTCACCGGCCCTCTGCTGTTTTTTTAACAGTGGCTTTATAACTTCAAATCCAGGATCGTGAGGCCTCCCCCTTCACTCTTGTTACCCAGGATTGTTTTTGCTATTCTGGGTCTTTTCTGGTTCCATATGCATTTTAGGATTGCTTCCTCTAGGTCTGTGAGGAATGCTATTTTGAGTGGGATTTTGATTGGGATTGTGTTAAATCTGAATAGCATTTTGACCATCTTGATTCTACCTATCCAGGAACAGGGGATATCTTTCCATTTTCTGATGTCTTCTTCAATTTCCTTTTTCAGGTTATGTTTTTTGTTTGTTTGGTTGGTTTGTTTTCCTCTTGTCTTACTGCACTGCGAAGGACTGCCAGCAAAATGTAGAACAGAATTGCAGAGGATAGACAACTTTCCTTTGTTCCAATACCTATCATGTCACCATTAAGTACAATTTTAGCAGTAGGCTTTCCATAAATGTCTTTTATCAGACTGAAGAAATTGAGAACTTTTGTCATGAATTGGTATTTAATTTTGCCACATGCAATTTCTACATTTGTTCAGATTGTTTGTAACTTTTCTCCTTTATTCTGTTAATGTGTTGGACCCACCTGATTGGTTTTCAGCGTCGAGTTAACACTTTGTTGTGCTGTGTTACCCTTTTAAAATATTGTTTGGTTTTATTTAATGTTTTGTTGCAGATATTGGTATCTACACTTACAAGGGTTGTTGATCTATAACTTCCTCTCACCTTCTCTGGTAATAAAAGTTACTTGGACTCACATCATAACTTAAGAATTGTTCTCCAATTGTACATTTTTTGAAAAGCTTATGAAATTGGTATTTTCTTCTTTCAGTGTTTGATATCATTCACTAGTAAAGCCATATATCCTGTTAATGTTTCTCTTTTTGTTGGAAGTTATTGATTCAATTTATTTAATTGATAAAAAAATACTTTAGCATCCTGTGTCTTTATATCTTACAAATCTGTTTTCCCAATGAATTTATCCATTTCATCTAAGGTGTCAAGTTTATGAGCCATAAACCTGACATTACCTATTCCTAGCTATTACCTATACCTAGCTATTCATTACCTGCTGAATAGCTGCATGATCTCTATGTCCTTATCTCCATTTATGATATTTTTCAAAGAAATACTTATTATTTATTCAAAACTGAGATTTGATAATGCTGAGAATACAAATTAAGAGGAAAATGTAATTGATCATTCCTTTGTGGTGGTAAAACTGCTCATTTTTTTCATTTACGATATAATCTGTGTATTCTCCAATTTTGTTTTTCTTAATCACTGTAGATGAGTGTTATTCAGTTAGTCTTTTTTGAAAATTAACTTTTGACTTTGTGTTTTTCTCTATTGTTTGACTTCTATTTCATTAATGTTAGCTCCCAGGTTAATTATTTAATTCTTGAGTCTGATTTGTTCTTCTTTCTGTAGTTTTACAGAGTGGAAGCGTTGTCGTTGATTGAATATCTTTCTTTTTTTCTACTATCAGCATCCAAAGCTACGGATTTCCCTCTAAAGATTACTTTAGCTTCATTGCGCAAATTTTTATATGTTGTGTTTTTATTGTCACTTATTTTGAAATATTTTCTCTTTTGTTTACTTCCCTGATGCATGGATTATTAAGAAGAGTACTCCCTAATTTCCAATTATTTAGAGCTTTTCATGATAACACTGCTATTTTTTTTGGCTCCCAATTTCATTCATTATGACCAAAACAAACAAAGACTACTCTTCATGACTTCAATTTTTGAAGTTAAGGTTTGTTCTATGAATGATCTGTGGTCCTCCTAGGGGATGCTTCCACGTGCACCTGCAAAGCATGCGTCCTCTGTAGTTTGAGGATACCATTTAGGACACCTGGGCCAAGCTGCTTGTACTGTTCTAATTCTCTACATCCACATTGATTTTGCTGTGTTATCTGTTATCAGTTACCACGAGAACAGTGTTAAAAGTGCTTCACGGGCCGGTGAGATAGCTCAGCGGCATAAGCGCCTGCCCGGTAAGCACAAGGTCCTGAGTTCGACTCCCGGAACCCACATAAAGGAAAAAAAGGGCCGATGATATCACTCAGCGGCACAAGCACTTGCTGGCAGCATGAGGTCCTGAGGTCGACTCCCGGTACTCACATAAAAAAAAACAAAATGCTTCACTGTGATTGGGAATTTGTCTTTTGCCCCTTTTAGCTCTGCAGGCCTTGCTTCATTCGCATGTTTTGGAGCTCTGTACACAGTGCTGTGGCAGCCTCCCAGGGTGTTTCCTAGGCCAAGCTGAATGGCGACTCCCAGAACTCACTCGCTCTTAGGTTTCCAGTTAGGGTGGATCAAAAGGAGGTTTTAGTAAGATATGGCAGGTGGAAAGGAAGCAGTAACCCTCTGAAGCCCAGCTACTACTTCCTCTTCTGCCCCAGGGTTGGTACCTTTTGTGTTATAAGTCAAACAAAGTGGGGGTTTAGTCTGATCACCTTGACTTCGGGCTTTAAATGCTTTCAAAGGGAGCTCAAGTCTCTCTTCCCCAGGAGACCTCTGACAGCACAGACGCAAGGTGGGATCCCTAGGTCTGGCACGGAGCACAGTGCATAAAAGATGCTTAGCAAACAGGAAGAGACTATGCAGTGTGTAGCTAAGCACCCAGAGGCTGGAGCCAGGGTCTCTGCATTCAAATCATATGTCCACTGCTGCTGAGCCTCGAGTTACCGCATTCACCTGCTGTCCCTCAATTTCCTCACTTGGACAATGGAGTCATAACCGCACCTACTTCATACGGTTGTTGTAATGATTTTAAAAATGTAGTATATTTCCCAAAAGTGTCAGCTCTGGATCTTTCTGATAACCACAGCTCTTTCCTTCGTCCATGCAAGGAAGTAGTTCGGAGTGAGAAGGCAACGGAGAAAAATAAGGACAAAAGTGTCAGAGATCCCCCTCCCATCACGGCCACAGTTACAGGTCCCAGCCGTCTCTCCCAGCCGGGCTGAGTACCTCTGGAGATACTCTTATTGCCAATGAGGAGTGCCCCACGTGCCCTGCTCTAATTCATTGATTTCTGTCACTTCTTTGGCCCCTATAAATGCTAGGAGGACAAGAGTGATGATTTATAGGCCGCCCCTAACTAGCCCGTGAAAATGAAAAGCTCTCTTCCCTCCGGCACCACGCTTTGGCCGTTCTGGAGTCCAGAGACAGCACAGACACTGCAGAGAAGAACACGCCACCCTGCTGAATGCGGTTCCTAGCCCTGGCTGTGCACGACTTCACTTCCCAGTTTTCCTGCCCACTGAACTCAGGACAGCTCATCAACTAATTGCTAGGAAACGAGGCCCCAGAGATTCTGTTTCAATAGAACCTGCAGCAATATTGTCAAAAGGAGGGAGCTGGCCAGCTGTGGGAATGGTGCCCAGGCCAGGCTCTGGGAGCACAGCCACACTGGCTGGGACTCTGCTCCAGGCAAGGCACCAAGGCCGGTGCCGAAGACCAAAGAGGCGAGAAGTGGAGCTGGGCTCTGGGAGGTCACGGAGCTGCCCCTGCTCTCTGGTGAAAGCCCCGGGATGCACACCTCTGCCACCTCTGCTCCAGCTCAAGATTTCATTCTCCTCAGAGAGGCCTGAGGTTGGAAGACCTCCGACTTCCTCTCGCTGGGCTCTGCCCCCAGAGGCTGGGTGCTGAATGTCTCAGAAAGAGCTGTTGGATGGGAAGAGCAGAAGTGTCCAGCGCTGCCTCGCAGGCATTCCTTGTTTGTGCACAGGCTGCTCCAGCCAATCCACTGTCCCATGTTTCCTCAACACATACTGAGCACTGTTAATCACTGGCTGGCAGTGCTGCCCCATCACCCATAAGGAGAGGACAGCCAAGCAGCCACTTTCCCTGGACAGTAAAATCAAGTCCTATGCAGACCATGGAGGAAAGGCATTGCCACCAGCTGTCTGGCACCAATCAGAGATCCCTGATGCTTGATAATAGGATGTGAGAGGACCCTTGCTCTGCACAGATTCATGTCCATCCCAGCCTTTCATGCCAGATGATCATGGAGACCAAATGAGGGCGAAGAGGTATCTCGGGGAGACGGAAGGCTATCTAGCAATCCCCGTATTAAAGGAATCATGCATTCCCTAGCAACCAGGCTACAGAATGGCCTAGAGCAGAAGCAGAAGGGATTTAAGCTAGATGTGCAGAAGTAGTTCCCAATGAGAAGGTTCTAAGTTTGCTAAGGACACTGTGACCTGCTCATCCTTTTGTCTGCTGTTCCGTTTGTACTATGTTTATATATCTTTATGCTCAAGTTTGATTTTCTTGCAAAACTGAGGGAACCTGGTCTGGTAGTTGGTGGCCCTTGGTGTCCACTTATCCTTCTGGTGTCGGTCCCCGTGCTGACCAGGTGTCCCCTGAGAGGCTGGATTAGCCTCCATGTCAACATACTTTTGCAAAGCAGACAGCACGCCAAATACTGGATCCCAAGCTGGGACTCCAAATCTTGAAGGAATTTATGGATCAAAACAGCCCAGGAGACCATGTCCAGGGGTGCTGCAGAATTCAGAGGGAGGTTCATGGGGTACATGCACCAGGAGATGGGGATGCTGCCTTGAGGTAAGTGTCATGATTGGTTGTTTGCAACAGAGGATTTCAGGAGCCCCAAGGGGAGGCATTTAGGGTCCCTTGTCTCTCGTCTCAGGAATCTGCCTGGAAGTGGGTTCCCAGAGCCACAGGCCAGTTAGAACTTGTGCCATGGACGTGCCCTTGAATTAGGAATAGGGTCTTGAGGAGAGGGAGCTTTTAAAGGAGTGCCTTCTCCCTCCTAGAGCCTCACACAGGCCTAGATAGGGCCTGTGTACCCCATCATCTCCTCAAGAAGGTGCAGAGTGAAGGAAGGTGCAGCAGTCCACCACCTGCCCTCATGTGGAATTGGCTCCCCTCCCGGGCCAGGACCTTGGAACTGAGCGCCATCCCCAGCCCCTGGCCCTGCAGGCCCCAGCCCAGTGGTTAGATGTGGAGAGCAGCTCTCAAGGCAGGCTCACCAAAGTTTGAGCCTCCCTGGAGCAGATGAGGCTGAACCCTATTCCGGAAGCAACTGAGGGGCTACAGGAACAAATGATTCCATGGTGCGGGGCTAGGCAGGAAAGGAGGAAGGAAGATTATTTTCAAGGGTGTATTGCATGGTGGTTAGGAATAAAGTTCTTGAAGCCAAAATGTGAGTTTAAATTTCTAGCTCTGCGCTCACTAGCCAAGCTTTGTTTAAAGAAATATCATGAATAATGAGTGATCTGAGCATTGAGATCCTAGGCCATCTGTGAAACGGGGACCTGGTAGGGTTAACCTGAGGAATAAATGAGCCAGTGATACACAATGTTTCAACAACACCCAGTATTCAGTACAAACGCAGGCTACTGTTATTAAAATACCCTCCCAGGAATGCCTGTGCCACCATCGGAAGGCAGGCAAAGCTTACTGCGGGTATCTACACGGAAGCGGAACTTTGGGACTTGTCTTGAAAATGCTCTTACATAGCAAGCAAATGTTTTCCTTTTTCAATATTTTCTTCATACTGTAAGGGGATCACAGAAGTATTTTCTTTACAGGTGAGTGGGATTAAATGAAATGATACATACAATGCACTTAGAGCGGTTCCTGGTGCGTAGTAAATGGTAAGTGCTAGTCGTTTGCTTGGGGTGGCTTAGGAGAACAATGGAGGGATAATGGGGGACAGAGAGTGTGGGTGTCCTTATGTTCCCTCTGTAGCTGAGCAGCCTCCGATAGGAGGCTCCATTCTTCTCCATGGCTAACCTAAGTGTTCCGGGCATTTATTTATTTATTTATTTATTTTTTTGTGAGTACCGGGGGTCGAACTCAGGACTTCGCACGCCAGTAGGCACCCGTGCCGCTGAGCGATATCACTGGCCCAGTGTTCCGGGCATTTAGACCTAAGAACTTCCAGAGAATTAATCAGAGTGTCAGCCCGGGGCCAGATTACCAAGGGATCTTTCTGCATCTCTTCTCCTGGCGGTGCTCATTGGTCTAAAGGACAGACATCATGACCTCCAAAGGGTCCTTTCAGCCTCAGGACCCTGCAAGCCCTTGAGCCCCATGCAACGGCTAACACCATTCAGTCCTCGCTAGATGTCCTTGGCTTGTGGTTGGGGAGAGACACAGGGGCGTCCGTAAGGTAAAACGAATAACACCTACATGCCATGTGCTCTCCATCTGGGGGTGGAACACACTTGACCTGCTCACCTGCTGCAGGTCTGGCCCTGACCCTCCCAGAAGGGCACACAGGACAGAGGGGCCAGAAGGCTGGGGGCACTGGGAGAACTCACTTTATGATGGTACACAGTACCATACATTTGAATATACTATGTTGCCTCTTGTTTTTTTTTTTTCAGTACTGGGGATTGAACCCAGGTCCTTCACACTGAGCTTCATCCCCAGCCGTTTTTTCTTTTCTCTTTTGAGACAGGGTCTTGCCAAGTTGTCCAGGCTGGGCTTGAACTTGTGGTCCTCCTGCTTTGGCCTGCCACAGTGCAGGGATTACAGACAGGCACCACCACACCCAGCTACTGTGCTGCCTCTAAATAAGCCCAGCATGTCCCATTTGCCCGGCCCCCAAGTGTTTTACCTCGTGGATCCCAAAGTGAGCATAAGAGTTGAAGTAATAGTCTCTCGATGTCATTCCTCTGGGTTCAGCAGCTTGGACATCTTGCCCCGGCCTGGGCAACTGGGTTGAGTGGACACATGATGGACACATTGCACAGGCTTGGATGGGATGACAGGCTGAGGGGGCTGGGAGGAGGGACTGCTCACCTGAAGGAAGCGAAAGAGCCTGGGGTTAGCAGAGGCAAGGAAGCTCCACCTTGAGAGTCTATGGACTCTCTCCCCTCCCTCTCCTTCCCAGAGCCCTAACCAGCCACAGCAGCAGCCCTGCTGAGGGGTCGGTGACTGCACCCACTTCCTGGCAGTTGAATTTATAGCTGTGAATGGCAGGGAGGTGATGTGCTACTGATGAGCCAAACAGACCTGGATTGAGCCCAGCTGCAGCTCTTATGAGCAGGGTGACCTGAGTTGACCTAGGCCTCAGTTTCCATAGCTGTCACATTGGGAAAAACATTTTCCTGTAGAGGGAAATAGGAAGCACTTGACACAAACAAAGATATACAGCACAGTGGGTGGCTAAGGATGTAGACTCCAGAACAGCCTCCTGGGCCTTGAGGGTGGTGTGGTTTGGGTGTGGGTCGGCCCTCAAGGGTTCGTGTATTGGAGGCTGCACCTCACTTGTCAGAGGTAG
This sequence comes from Erethizon dorsatum, assembly GCA_028451465.1. Classification (NCBI taxonomy): domain Eukaryota; kingdom Metazoa; phylum Chordata; class Mammalia; order Rodentia; family Erethizontidae; genus Erethizon; species Erethizon dorsatum. The sequence continues at coordinate 36,529,698 of CM051831.1, forward strand.
GGACACTAAGAGATGGAACCCACTCTTCCCACTCCTAACACTTTCTAGCCCAGCTCTCCGCTGCTGCTGCCCGTCACTCTTGGCCCCCGCATCCTCCAGGCTATGAGAGGAGGGAGAAGGAGATATGGCTCCAGGAGCTCCTGGAGACCAGGGGGAAGTTCAAGCTCGTCTGCAGAACACATCCTCTCCCCAGCCTCCAAGAGACCCAGACACGCAAGGCTTTGAAGCAGGCCATGGGTGCAGCTCCGAGGTAGGGCGCTTGCCTACTGTGCATGAGGCCCTGAGTTAGATTCCAGCGAGAGAGAGAGAGAGAAACCGACAGACAGACAGGGACAGACAGACAGAGAGACCGAGAGAGAGAAAGACACAGAGAGGGACACAGAGAGAGAGAGAGATAGAGAGACAAAGAGAGAGAGAGAGACAGGATTACCTAGTAGCTGGTCCCCTGGGGCTGAGAACCAGGGCTCCATCCTATCCTGGCTCCCACAAAGTTAAAAATAGATCTCGAGAGTAGATAACAGTGATTGACAATTCAAACTCTAGAACCATGATGCCTGGCTCTGAGACACAGCTCTGCTGCTCACTGGCTATGTGACTTTGGGAAGTCACCTGTCACCACCTCGCCTCACTTTCCTCCCCTGTAAGTTACGGAGCATAATAAAAGCTGTCTGAAAGAACTATCAAGACATTTGGGCGAGCTTATAGGTGTAAAAACTTTAGAACTCTGCCTGGCACATAGTAAGCATTTAACTGAATTTACTATTATTATTATTGTTCCAATCATATAAATCATGTCCCTGTTCTGTGTCTCAATTTTCTCATCCATGAGCTGGGCCAGATCAGATTTACTATCAAAGAAAGCAGGAGACCCTAGGACAGAGCAGATCAAGAAATCCAGTGACTCCATCCCTTCCCTCATGACATGGGCACAGCCCAAGGGTGCCCAGTGTTCAGGGCCAGAGGGGAGCGGGCTGTGGGTGTGACGATCCTGTCTTCCTGGTGTATGTAGGTTACTGCCGCTGGGAAATGAGCAGACTTCCCACTTTAGCAACATCAGACTCCAGGTTGGCAGGCGCCTGGGCAGGTGGCGGAGAGGTAAGTGGGGCCGCCTCATTAGAATGCAGCAGGTGTGCCCGCCTCGGCTCCGCAGATGCTGGTCATGGTCTCTGAGAAGCTAAAAATAGACCGTGTCAATTGCACAGTCCTGTGCAGGCTGCAGTCACCTCTAGCGCTGAAGAAGGCTCTGTGTGTGCAGCTGACCCCAATGTTGACTCCATTTGAATACATTAGGAGAGAAAACCTCCGAGCTGGTCCAGACACTGTGCACAGTCAAGGTCACAGGGCCTCCAGCGCCCCTGAGCTGTCATTCAACTCTGATTCCTACTCCCCTTTCCATGTGGCTCCTGGCGTTCCCTTCTCCAACAGCCAATTTACAAAGTGCCTACCATGTGCCACCCATGGCATGAGGCTAAAAGATGAATAGATTTGGAGCAGGGGCATTGATTTCAAAACCCACAGGTCATGGGACAAAGAGGTGACTGTGGGCCAGTCCCTGCTGGCCAACACTGCTGGCCTAGATCAGCCTCCTGCAGAGGAGTCTTATTCTGCCTGTGCGCTGATAGACGCACCCTCTTCCAGAAGGCTGCAAGGAGGTGAGACATAGCAATGGCCTCTGACCCGGGGCATTCAGCTTCCTGGGGCACTGCTTTTAATTCCACAACACCTGCTGAGCACCTGCCAAAGTGGGGCGCTGTGCAGAAGAAACAGAGACACGTGGGAGCGGGGCTCTCCAGGGCTGCTTTCTAGGCCCTTAAAGGCCCTACTAGAAGCTGGAATAAGGTGTATTCTACAAAGGAAGTTCAAGAACTTGTTGGAGGATGCAAAAGAGAGAGATTTCATTACGGCTCGGAGAGTCAGGAAATGTGATGATAGCTGGCAGCAGGGTAAGGTGGGGGAGATTTTCAAATGGCTTTTGGAAGGGGGAGATGATGGGAGGGAATTTGAAGAGGAAGAGATGATTTCAGCAAAAAGGTGAAGGGGTGGGAAAGAGTGAGCTTGTTTGGGAGCAGCTTGGCTGTGATGGTGGGGATTCGGTTGAAAGGAAATTATGGTCAGGCTAAGAGGTGGTAATTAAACACCAAGACAATAGGGAGCTGTTGCCCTTTGTAACCATGGAGTTCTGGGTTTGAGCTCCGCTTTCGGAATATGAATGCCACAGCAGCATGCAGGAGGGGCAAGGAGGGAAAGCAGCAGAGGCGCTGGGATTAGGGAGGCCAGGAAGGAATTTAGGAGGCTATTTTCAAAGGCCAGTCAAAAAATAATGAGAATACGAACTACTAGGGTGTTGGAGGGGCTGCCTGACAGAGAAATGCAGAAATAGAGTCCACAGGAGTTGGCAGCTGACTGGATGTGGGGGAAGGGAGAAAAGTTGGAATCAAAGGTGACTTCCACATTTCAAGCCTGGCTGAGTAGGAAAATAGTGGTGACATTAACAGAAATAAGCAAGTCAGGGGGAAGAGCAATTTGGGGTGGGGGAAATACTAAATTTCAATGTGGATACGTGGAGTTTGAAATGTCATTGAGTCATATAAGAAAAGATGTCTAGCAAGCAGATATTAAAGTAGTTCCAGTCAATAAATATCATAAACAAAATGGAAAGGCAAATGACAAATGGAGACGTACTCCTGGACACACATGGCAGGCGTGGAGAGAGCCCTTACAAACCAAGAAGAGATGAACACCCCCGATCTAACGTGGGCCAAGAAACCTAGTCTATTCATGTAAGAATAAATACAGATAGCAAATTAACATGCAACAAAAATGCTTAACCCCACTAGAAATCAGGTAAATTCAAAATAAAAAACTTATCACCCCCCACAAAACTACAGTATAAACCTCTGCGTTTGTAAGGTTTTCAGAAACACAGGTGCTTGTGCAAGCTTCTTGTGGAAATGTGAATAGGTGAAAAGTTTTTGGAAGTAAGCTTGATAAAATGCCATAAAAGTGTTAAAAGCACAAATTATTTAATCCATGATTGCAATTTTTAATTTTTCATGAAGAGAGAATTGTAGACCATCATAAATATGTAGCTAAAGAATTCCATGATAGTGCTGTTCATAACGGGAAAAACAAGAGTCCACTGAGGTGCTCCAGAAAGCAAAACTGATCCAGTCGGCCATGGTGCATCCACACTGCGGAGCACAACCCAGCCATCAAAAATATCATGTAAAGAGTATTTGATAACACAAACATACAAGTGCGATGAAGTGTTGGTTGAGGAGGACAAGTAGGAAAAAATACAGTGTGATTGTGCTTTAAAAATTACAGCCTAGGGCCAGTGAGATGGCTCGGCGGCACAGGCACCTGCTGGCGCGCGAAGTCCTGAGGTCGACCCCCAGTACCCCCCAAAAAAAAGAAAAAAAAAAAATTACAGCCTATTCATGCCCCGATGTAACAGGCATTCAGTAGGTGTTCATGAAGTGAAAAGTGACACCCCATGTAGACCAATGCCCAGAAATAAAGGCCACCGCAATTTCCCACCCACTCCCTGAAGACTGCAAGAAAGGAGAACCAGGAAGGCACCAGAATGGGCCGTGACTGTCATAGGTTGTTGGGTCATGAATAGTTAATTCTTCCCTTTCTTGTGCTTGTTTATATTTTCTAAAATTACGCCATTAACACACACCATTTTTGTAAATAGTGAAAAATAGTAATATTGAAAAAGCAGGGGCCAGTGAGATAGCTCAGTGGCATAAGCGCCTGCCTGGCAAGCGCAAGTTCCTGAGTTCGACTCCCGGTACCCACATACAAAAAAAGGCCGGTGATATCGCTCAGTGGCACGGGCACTGGCTGGAGCACGAGGTCCTGAGTTCGACCCCCGGTACCCACCAAAAGAAAAGAAAAGAAAAGAAAAGAAAAAGCAAAGGAAACGCAATCCCAGCCTTCTGGAGAGAAATGGAGGCTGGTGCTCCATTTCGGAAGCACCTGTGGGGACAGGGCCTTGGAGAGCTCCCGAGGGACACGCCCCAGGGGAGGAGTGGGTGAGGGCGGCAGGGAGAGGCACCAGGGGCTCAGGGAGAGGCTTCGGGACAGGAAGAGCAACCATGACGTGGGGCGGACGTGCCCCTCCTCCTCCAGGACTGTGCCTGGGCCTCCTCTGTGGATGCGTGGCCACGCACTGCACTCCAGGGTCCAAGGAAAGGCCGAGACCAAGGCAGCTCCTGGGGGACAGGGCTCAGACAGCAGCACGGTGCACACTACTGACTCCAGCAGTGACTCCACTGAAGTAAATTTTTAAATTTTATTTTATTATACATGTTTGCAATACATAGCGAGTACACTCATCAGGGAAGTTGGTGCATGTACGTATCACATCTCGGTCCTTTTTATTTCCTCTGTGTAAGTATATGAAGGAGAGAGAAACTCCTGGCTGGTCTAGGAACTGTGCACAGTCACGGTCACAAGGCCTCTAGCACCCCCTTCACTGTCATTCAACTCAGATTCCAAGGTTCCTTTTCCATGGGGGCTCCCTGAGTCTCTTTTCCCAACAGCTCATTTATAAAACATCTACCATGTGCCACACATCCCATAAGGTGAAGCGATGGGTTGATTTGGGGGGACAGGAATTGACTGCAATAGCCACCGCCATGGGGACCAGAGAGGCAACCGTGGGCCAATTCCTGGCCCCCAAGGCCAATTCCTGCCAGCCCAGCTTAGCATCCTGTGGGCTGACAAAGGGGCCCTTTCTCAGGAGACTCGAGGTGCATGAGAAAGCCCAGGGCACTCAGCTACCTGGTGCGATGCCTGCTGGACACACCTGCCACGGAGAGGCACTGTGCAGGTTTGCCAGAAGAAGCAAGAGATGTGCAGGAGCCCTGTACACAGGAAGATGGGAATCCAGGCACATAGCTATGAAAACGGTTCAGCCACAAACACAGCCTTGACGGGGGCGCTGAGAGGTTGGCCTTTGGCTCATGGCCTGCTCGCTCGTGGTCTGGAGCTTGGGCAATAGTCCTCCCTAGGCCACCCTGGGCAACCACTGGCTCTGAGGGAAAGAAGGAGTCAAACTTTGAAATACCTTGTGTAATACACAGACTGGGAAGACAGGAAAAGGGTTAGGAGTTGTGCCGGGAGGGGTGGCCCGAATGATTCCATTCTCAGCGTTTCCATCTCCCCACAGCTGCAGCTGTCACAGCTCCAATGTCCCTTCCTGGACATTTCAGCCCTGCTCCTGGCCCTACAGTGTGAAGCTGAGCCCCTGCCACCCTGCAGTCTGGCCACGCCCGCCCTGCTGTCCATCGCCCTCACTCTGGTCCTGCCCGGGTGCCCGGGGCCCTGCACACGGGAAGGGCTCCACCTTGCTCTCCCCGCCTCCTCCCGAGGGCCGGGGCTCAGGTCTCCTCTTGCAGTCTGTGGTCCCAATCTGCTGAGAGTCACTGCCATTGTCAGAGCTGTGACTCTGTCCTCTACTCTCAGGGCCGCCTGCTAACCAGGACTCTTGAAACACTGCCCCGGGTCCAGGCTGGCCGTTCAGGGCCTCTTTGGCACGTTTTTCTTCTCATCTACCCATCCTGTTGGGTGCACAGGCCCGGGCCCCACTGAACACTCAGATCAGATAAGGGAACAGAGACCAGGAGGAAGGTGGCCACTTGAGGAGGGGACAATTCAGCTGGTCCTTAAAGGATGGATAGGATTTCGCCAGGCAGGGTGGGGGTTCAGGAAGGGCATTTTGGACCTCGCCCACCTCCTCCTGAAAAGGACAGGAGATGACGGTGAGGATGACGAGACCTAACACTGACTGAGGCCCCACTGTGCTAAGTCATTTGTAAACACCCTTTCATGAAATCTTCATACTAGCTCGAGGATGTGCTGAAATTTCCAGCCGAGAAAACTAAAGCTTCAAAACACTTTAGTCATTTGCCAGAGCCCAGAGCTAGCAAGTAACAGAGCCAGGATATAAACCAATATCTGTTTGATGACAAAGCCCGTGCTTTTAACATCGATGCTACAAAGAGCTCAGTTCATTCCAACCAAGCTTAACCAAGCTTCTGCCAGGAACCAAGCCCTGTGCTCAGAAATGGTGGCAAAGCTGGCCTGGGCTTCTGCGAACCCCAGCCCTGGGGCAGGGGGAGGGCCGTGGTCACAACTAACTGGAAGAAACCGCTCCAGTGGAGCTAGGCACGGGCAGGCACGTCCAAGGTGGCTGAGTACAAAAGGGAGCAGACGCGCGCTCCAGGCTGCAGATGGAGAAATTGAGGCTGCATAAGGAAAGGGTCACAGGAGCAAGCTAGAGGTGGATCTAGAACTGAAAACCTCTGAGAAAGCAGGAAAGGTGTCATGGGGGAGGGGAGGAAGAGGCTTCAAGGAAGAACAACAGGGGGGTGGGCACGGAGTGCGGGGCTGCAGAGGGTAGAGAGGAGCCAGCTTTCTACACCAGGCAGCTGGCTCGAACCCAAGCCCTTTGGCTATAAATGGCTCCTACTGGCACCAGCCTAAGCTTGAAAACATTTTTCCTGAGAACAAGAGGCTCCACTAGAGGAGCCAAACCCTGCTCCATTCTCTAAATGTCAAGAGAGCTTTTCCTAACCTGAGTTGCCCATCCGCAGCAGCAGCTGCCTGGCTCAGAGAGCCCACGAAGGGAAGACAGAGGGCTTCAGTGGCTGATACGCCAGGGGATGTCTCTGCCTAGACCCTGTCCCTTCTTCTCCCCAGCTGCCTCTGCCTCCCCACCTCGCCCATCCTCACCCCCAGCCCCTCCACAGGATCCCCCAGGCACCACCCGCACCCTCTGGTCAGTCATCCCCGCGTTTACTCCTGAGGCTGAGACCTGAGCTGTGGCCCTGCACTGATGATCACTGCCTGTCTTCAGATAGGACCAGAGTTTTACAGAGGGAGAGCACCACAGCCAGGGAGTGTCAGGCAGGGCTCTTCTTGGCAGAGGGGCTCTCTTTGGCAGTGGGGCTCTCCTCTGGCTATGATCATACACACCTCCACTACATGGCTTGCATGTCCACCTTCGGGCACAGATGGCCCAGGTCCCACCCTCCTCTTCAGCACCCACGTCTCCTATCATCTTGGCTGAGGACAGTCCCTCCAAAGCAATCTTGAAGTGCCCCCTCAAGAAGGATGCAGGCCCAGCTCATGGCCTCTTATTCTGGTGTCCAGAACCCCAAGAACCTTGGGCAGGGCATGGGGGTGTCCAGATGCTGCAGGTCCTGCAAGTCGCTGCTGTCTTCTTGCATGAGGCCTCCAGAGCACCCTGACCTGCCTCCGTGCAGTCACCCACTGCTGTCCTCATGGCCCCGCTAGAACGGGCTTATCAGACACAGAAGTTCTCTAGACTCCTCCCCTGTCCCCAGGTAGAGGGGCCAGGCAGCCCCTGCAGTTGCCACAGCCTGCTGCTGTCACCCATTCGGCCTCCCTGGCAGAGTCAATTCTCACATACTGTCTTGTGACTTTGGAGCCAAAGCCCCTCAAGGCTGTGCTTCCCAGAGGCCACTCGGTACACTCACACCACGCTCTCCCTGTCCCCTCTGTGTGCTGCATGAGGATGCTGCCAGGGAGGGTGGAGCCAGGGCTCACAGAGGCCTCAAAGGGAGGGTTTCTCAAAGTGTCCTTTCTGGACTGGACCGCCAGCTGCAGCATCCCAAGGCAGGCAGAGCCTGGCAATCTGTGCTCAGCGAGCCTCCTGGGGGGCCTAGTGCAAGAGCCCATGGTCCTGGCCGGCACTTCCCATCCTGCACCCAGACTGGGCATTCTAGAGAAGGCATCCCACAGCCAGGTGTGTCTGGGCAGGTAAGCTGGAGATTCTTCTCTGTAACACTCGTAAAGTTTTAATTTGCTGAAAGGGCCTGTGACTCTCCAGAAAAGAATGGGGGTGTCTGAGCCGCTGAATGGATGGCTGTGGACTCTTCTTTCCTGGGAGATCTATCACCATGTCTAGAGACTAATGTTCTGAAAGAAACCATCTGGGCACTGCTTAGGAGCAGAGTTTCGATATTCCAATCTGTGTCGACCATCGTGGGGCTGGACTCGACCCATCCTAGACCCTGGGGTCAGACCCTGTGGGGTGAGAACCCGAAAGCTGCACACTCAACAAGCTCTGCGGTTGATGCCCACGGACACCGGTCCTAAGGCCACGTGCCCCCTCCACTCCCCTCTGACGCATGAGCTCCAACTGCACTCGCTCAGCGGCCAGCCGCACAAGGTCAGCACCGGCCACAGACCCTGGAGAGAGGCAGCTAAGGCTTCCCAACAGCAGAAGAGAGGAGCAGGCATTGGTGCGGGCTCTGCCACCTTCAGGCTTGGCGACCTTGGCTGGTCCCTGGCTCTCAGTCATTACCAGGGTCCTGGAGTGGCCGAATTCAATGCAGACCCTGACGAGTGGGGCGCATGGTGTCCCAGTGCCTGCCGCTGGCTGCGTGTGGGGCAACAGCAGAGTCTGCGTCCATCAAAATGGCACTGCCCTCACACAGCACTCCCTCCGTCTCCTACACCAGGAACTGATAGGAAAGCGTCTCTTGGATTTTTCTTGGTCTGACCTATTTTTTAAATAAACTGGGGCTGTTTTCCACTATTAGTCACTTTTCTCCCAAGCCTCCACATATTAAATTCCCTTCTTATATCCTCAGATATTGGGCTGCAAGAGATGTCAGGTTAATTGGATGCTTGGCTCCTGGCTCTTCCTCTTTAATGGGCTTACAAGCAGACTTCCCATGCACCCCCTCCTTTTCCTGCCTCTTCCCTGCCCCCCAAGAGAGCAGGATCCTCTTTCTCCCTTTGGCTGGAAGGAATTATGGAGAGTGTGGCTCCTATTCTGTTCCCCTTTGCGGGCAAATGTACAGAAAGACCATTTCTGCTAATACCTTTACCTTGCCAGGGTGGGGCTACGGTTCAGCTCCACATTAGGGTCACCTCATCTCATGGGATCCAGGTTGGCCTCCTGACTCTTACTCCCCTGGTCTGGGGACATCAGCAGAGAGGCTTCTCCTGCTCCCCCACACCAGTCATACACGCAGAGCACCTGTGGGTTTGCTCTTGGGTCTCTTCTCTCTTCATATCACTATGCAAAAGCCACTGACTCCCTCTGAGCCTCAGTTTCCATTTCTATCAAATGGCAATAGTTGTGTGTCCTGCTCTTGCACTGGGCTACTGTGATAACTGAAGGATGTGGAGGGTGAAATACTGAGAGCTAACTCTGAAGTGTGATATGGGAGCATGAGGGTTTCACTGTCCCTGTCTGATTCTGCCAGTGATGCCCTTCGGGCTCTTTACAGGCACCAGACACAGCGGCTCTGGCTACCCGTAGAGCTCTGTTCTGATGATTCCTTGGCCCTGGCTCTGCCCTCTCCATGCCGTCCACAATCTACGCTGTAGCTCTGTTCTCTTCCTCTGAGCTCTCTGGGTATGAAGGGACTGATTTCTTTCAGAAGGGCCATCATTGGCAATCAATCATCATGTTCTCCAGCACCCTTCACCCGGGTCTCTCCTGCTCTTCTTCTGACCCCTGTAGCACCTGAAGGTAAAAAGCTGCTGGTTATAGTGCTTTGTTTTGTGGGCAAATGGTCTCAGGCAAATTATCTCACAATTGTAAGGGTCACTCCTATAGCAAGAGTGGATTCCTTCAGACTTGTAACAAGAACTTAAATGTCTTTGTTTCCCCTTAATACTTGGCACAAAGCCAGGTACTCGATAAAGATGTGTTGATTACAGTATCCTTACACTTTGCCTGGTTGTCCCTGCCCTTCATAAATATATTATGAAAGAAGAGTGAAGGAGGCGCCTTCCCATCATGCAACCAGACAACTTTCAGTGAGAGGTAGAGAAGTGGCAGAGAGAAAGACGAAACTGAGGAGAATAATCATCAGAATCCCAGTAATACTCAACACCCTTGGAGGGTTCAGTGGTACTCCAAACATCCTCACCAAGAAGCATCCTATCCCTTGGGATTTCTACAAGGAATTGTCTTGCAAATACAGACTGCATTTACTAAGACTCCTAATTCCAGCCATGTAGACTATAAGTGGCTTCAAGTGCAGACTCAAGTATGTTTGTTAGACATTTTCCCAACAGTCTCCACACCCAAGTGGTGGAAGGCCTTGCTGCAGTACTGAAACCACAGCCCAGAGCTGCAGACCAACTCCAGCTCCTGCGGCATAGCTGGTGAGGACCAGCAGCTGACCTCTCACAACCCTCTGTGTCTCCACCAAACTGGCCATTAAACTGATGCCTGAAGGGGAAGAAAACAGCCACAAAGTCATGCTATAAGACTGAAAGAAAATCACAATTTGCTGACCAAGATTATAGCCACACCAACTTCATATAAATTCTCACGAGGTTTTTGCGGATTCCTCCAGACACTTTCCACCTAATTCTAGCAAAATCCATTTACTTCAAATAAATATATTTCCACCAAGATTCTTAGGAGAACTGACTCCTTTAATCATAGATTTTGATGCAAAATATTCACTGAAAAATGGTGCCATTCCAGCTAAAAGAAAACGTCAGCCATTGGGTAATATCCAGGTCTATTCCAAATTAACCAAAACAGATTTCAGGATTCTGATTGTTTTAAAGTTACTCCAGTGCAGTTCCAACAGTTGCTAAAAAGCCATACAAAATACAAGAAATAGCAGTTCTCGAGGCCTTGCACACTGGGCAACAAAAAGCTGTGATCTCTGACAGGTGACAAAGTGTGCCCCCTGTGACTGCCCCGGCCTGTGTCTGGAGGGAATGCGCAGTGCAACGGGGGTGGGGACCCAGGCAGAGCCCAGCAATCTCCGTTAGTGGAAGACTTAGAAGTGGGGTTTGGGGACAACATGACAGCTAGACTTTGCACAGGCCTGGGAAGCAGAACATTGTTCAGAGAGGGGCCTTTGGAGTTCTGTAGAGTGGCCCTCAAGTCCTCAGTTGAAACTAATCAAATCATGTATGAGAATAATTGCCTAAGGCCAGGAAAAGAATCCTGAAAGGGTAGAGTGACTATTCTGCAGTGCTCACAGGGCCTGCAGTTGTCTTGTTGCTCCAGATGAAAAAATTATGAATGAAAAAAACCTCATAATTGATGAATACTTAGAAGAGGTATTTTGTTGTTGTTGTTACTTTTCCCCTCAACAGTGGAAAATTAGCCCTACGCTAAAACAGCTTAAAAGCAAGACCCAGAAAAGATTAAAATGTACAAGTCACTTAACTGCATCCCAGTTGAATCTTAGAAATCCAAAGCATGGGAAAATACCCAGCACGCAACAAAACAAGATTCACAATGTCTAGCATCCAGTCAAAAATTGCCAGGCTGTCGGAGAAACAGTAACTATAATAAAGACTAAAAACCAAGCATATATATAGCACTATAATATTATTTGAAGGTAGGTTATAATTTCAGTATATATAGCAGAAACTCTGAAATGGTCATGTTTTAAAAGCATATACTGGGGCCAGTGAGATAGCTCAGTGGCATAAGCGCCTGCCTGGCAAGCGCAAGGTCCTGAGTTCGACTCCTGGTACCCACATAAAGGAAAATAAAAGGGCCAGAGATATCACTCAGCAGCACAAGCATCTGCTGGCAAGCACGAGGTCCTGAGTTCGACTCCCGGTACACACACATTAAAAAAAAGCATATATTAAAAGCATTATATATATATATATAATCATAGAAAAAGAGGTAATAAAGAACAGTGATACAGAAACAAATAAAATGATAGCAGTTTTAAACCAACAGCATCAATAATCTGAATGGTTGAAATACTTCAATTAAAAGGTAAATGTTGTCACATTAGATCTTAAAAAATAACCATGCACCCCTTGTTATAGTCTGGACCTGAAATGCCCCCCAAAGGCTCATCTGTTGAAGGCTTGGTCTCTGGCTGGTGGCTCTGTCAGCAGGTGGTGGCTGTCTCAGGAGGTGGGGCCGAGCTGCAGGACTCAGGTCCCTGGGGCCACCCCTGAAGGGGACCCGGGACCCTGACCCCTTCCCTTTTTTCTGTTTCTGGCTGCCATGAGCTAAGCAGCTGTGCTCCACCATGTGCTACTGCAGCACAGATCTGAAAGCTACAAAAAATAAACTTTCCCTCTTTAGAGCTGACCTATTTCAGGTATTTTGTCACAACTGTGAAAAGTTGACTAACACACCCTTCTGTTTGAAAAAACTTTTAATATAAAAACTATGTTAAAAGTAAAAGGATTAAAAAGATATACCATGTTAACCCTAATTAAGGGAAGGCCAGAGTACTAGGTGTAATAAAATATATGAATGTTTAAATATTTTAAAATATACTATGGTAAAAGACACATTGCCACTAAACTCCCTCAAAATACTCTCCCTTGCTGCGAATACATGCATCCCATCATTCTTGCTACTTTCTGAGGCAGTTCTGGAAGTCTTTGTTTTGTGAATGTCTTTAGCTGCATTGTTATAGGTGTCTCAATATCCTGAGTCGATTCAAGGGTTTACCTTTCATGATAATTTTGACTTTAGGGAAGAGCCAGAAGTCTCATGGTGCCAAATCCAGTAAATAAGATAGATGAGGATACATCCTAACGTTCTTATGAGCACGCCTTTCCGACGTATGACGTGTGGCAGTGGTGTTCACCGTGGGTTTTTTTTTAACCATACCTCATAAAGGCGCCTATGAAAGACTTCCAGAACTGCTCTAGAATGTGGCAAGAATGATTTGATAAGTGTATTTGAAGCAAGGGGGACTATACCTTATACCCAGAAGATAGCTAATACATATTTTATAAAAAATAAATATTACAAGCATTGGTGAGGATGTGGGGAAAATGGGAATACTGTATGCTGTTTATGGGACTGCGAAATGCTACAGACACCTTGGAAAATGTCACAGTGATTCCTCAAAAAATTAAAAATAGAATTACCATATGACGTAGTGTTTGTATTTCTAGACTTTATAATGAAAATAATTGAAAGTAAGTTCTCAAGGAGATATTTGCACACCTATGTTCATATCAGCATTATCCACCATAGCCAAAACATGGAAACAAACCCAGTGCCTATTGATGAATAGATAAGTAAAATATGATGATGCATACAATGGAACATTACTCAGCTTTAAAACGGAAGGCGATCCTGACCCCACGCTACAGCCGGAAGAGCCTTGTGGACATTACGGTGAGCGGAACAAGCCAGTCACCGAAGCCAAATACCGGACTGTAGAATCTCACTACGGGGGTACTTAGAGTAACGAAGACCAAAAGGACAGAAAGTAGCACTGTGGTTGCCAGGAGCTGGGCGAGGGGGAAATGAGGAGGTGTTGTTCAAGGGGTTTGGGGTTTTCAGTACTGCAAGATGGAGAAAGTTCTGGAGATGGATGGTGGTGACGGTGGCACAGCAACATGAGTGCACTTAGTGTCACTGAGGGCTATGCCTAAAATGGCTAAGAATGGAAAATGTATATGATGTGTATGTGTATTTACCAAAATTTAGAAATTGGAGGGAAAATCTCATTTAAATAGACAAGTCCGATTACTTTAGTGATTTAAAACCACAAAAATAAGGAGCCACTGAACTTAAAAATCTACAAAACATAGACGGAGCATTTCCCCTTCCATCGCTTCTGCCACATCCAATACCCAACACTCACAACTTAAAGGAGGGGCTTATTTTGGCTCACTTTTTGGTCCGTGAAGAAACAGCACAGCAGAGGGACACGGCAGAGAAAAAGCTGCTCAGGTCATGGTGGACAAGAAGCAGAGAGAGAGAGAAGGGCAGAGCCACTGAGGGAGCTGCACCTTCCAAGTCACACCCCACCCCCACCCCGGGGCCACCTCTTCCAACAGCAAGTCAGCCTGAGCACCCCTGCAATCCAATCACCTTCCAAACACAAGGGGCCTCCCCAATTGTGACTTGTAAGTATTGTTAAATAAGCACCTTAGTGTGAACTCACTCCTCAGGCCCCTTCACTCTTGAAAGAAGGAAGAAAACGTACTTTGATAGTGATGGGAAACAGAGAACAAAGACAAGTTCAAAAGAACACTTTCCAAAGGAATATCTATGGGTGGGTCCCCAAACCTGGAAAAGAGAACAAAGGAACACTGTATGCAAAAAAAAAAAAAAAAAAAAGAGGTCGGAAGGCCCAGGGCACCAGTGCCACCCCATGGAGCTCTGGGGCTCTAAACTTATATCCAAACTCTCCAACCCCTTCCTCCACGGATCCCATCATCCTGGCCTTCCCTGGACTCCCTCTGTTTTCCAGACTCACTCCCCCCATGGAACTCTACCAGTGTTTCCCAGGATATCTATCTGAATGGTCAGGCACCCCTTCTTCTTGCTAGGGCATCTATTCCAATCTTTCAGAGAACCCACACCAGCCACTCTCCTCTATCTGCAAATATCGCCACCTCTACCAGGTTCAATTCCTTTACTTGCTTTATTTTTTTTCAGAAGTCTTTGCAGTTCCTGATGCAATTTTTTATATGTTTGTTTATTGTCTGTCTTCCTCACAAAAGGAAAGCTCTATCATTGCTGGCAGTATCTGGCTCTTTACTGCCATAATACCAGTGCCTGACTCTGAGTGGGTGTTCAGTAAGCCTGTGTGGAATGCATGAATGAATGAGCAAGAGGATGGATGGATGAATGAATACTTTAACCAAATGCCAAGGGGCTGGGGTGGGGGGAGTGCAAAGGAAAGGACCAAGCAGTGCTTTAGAGCTGACCAACTCACAGCCTCATGTCAGGCAGCCCCACATCAGAGCCCCTCGGGCCCACGGTGAAAAATGCATGTCCTCAGTACCAAAGGTGGACCGTGGCCCCACTGTGTGCTGCTCCAAAATGCTGCCCTGCCTGTGCAGCTTGCTCTGCCTTGCTTCATCTCAGAAGGAGGCTGGGTGCTCCAGAGCCCAAGCAAAGCAGATCAGCTACTGGGAGCTACTTGATCCATGATGGCAAAGTATACAGTGGACCTTCCAGAGTGCTTGCCAGTAAAGTCTAAGTTCATTAGCCAAAATTATACATCCTCCCTTCCCCCACCACAATCTGACCCACCTACTCCAGTTCCTGCTCAGGGTTATCCCCTCCCAAAGTGCTGCCTGGGGCCCACTGCCTTGCACTGGGTATCCCGAGTGCCCTGAAGGGCCCCTGGCCTTCGTGCCTGCTGCTCCTCTGCCTAGGACCAACAGCCCCTCCCTCTCTACTGCCCACCCACCTGCCCATCACACCTGGGCAACTCCGCCAAGTCCAGCTGGGACTCACTCCCCTTGGCAGGTCTCCTCTGATCACTTCCCCCCACCAGTTCAAGCACCCTCACGAGTAAATTAGTCACAGAACACGTGACCTGCTACGTAGAGAAGGTAAACCACAACAGAATGGCAGGCCCTTGGTGTTTTACCAGACTCCTCCTGAAAGCAGCCTCTGCGGGTCAGAGGATTCCAGGATTTCCTATCAGGCATCATGGGATCTCCCCTTCTGTGCGTGTCACTGTCCCTTCCCCGCTGGAGTGCCGAGAAATCTCCCGTCTCAGCTGACCACAGACAATGCTCAGAGGGCAGCATTTCTACTTCTGCATGACAGAGGCCTGTGGTTTTGATGCTAGAACGAAATGCGACAGAGTGGAGGGAGCGGGAGTTTGCAGCCGTCAGAGTATGCTCTTCCCGCTCCTCTGCCTGCACCGAAGTTCTCAGCAAGTGTGGAAGCCTGGTTTTCAAGTTCCAAGTCTTGTCTTTTTCTCTGAGAAGCTCCCTTCCGTGGGGCCTCCCTTGGCACCCCTCCTGCAGTCTTGCCAATACCCCTGTAAGCGTGGGTATGCATGTCTGACCCCTACTATAGTAAACACTCCTCAAAAGCAAAATCCTTGTCTTGATTGCACCGGGGCTCATCGCCATGGGCAGCATGAGGCTGGCACATAGAACATTCTCAGTAGATGTTTGTTGAAGAGCAACTGGTTGAAGGGACAGTGAACAGGCGGACAAGCAACCCTGCAGAAGATCTAAGACTCAGAGTTTAAGTGGCTTCCGCTCTTGTCCCGGAAGTCAGTAAATGACGGAACTCATGGCTTCCAAGCTCCCAGGTGGCCCTAGGCAGGATGCTGATTTCTTAATCTTTGCTCAGAGCCCAGCTTCCCTCCCATTCCCCAGCCCCTTCCCAGATGACAGGACCTGTGCATTTCTCTCTGTTTTCTCTGGGCCTAGCTTCAACTTGCAACACAGGTCTACTTTTCTTCTTTCACACGAGAGGTAAACATTCAACCGTCCTAATCAACAGCCACAGCCACAAAACGCCAGCCACCGTTTGTTGCTCAGGACCTAGGCTGAGTGCCTTTCCGATTTCATTTCATTAGATCTTCACAGTCATCTTTTGAAGAAAGAATAGATGATTTTTGCTTTATAAATAAGGGAAAATGAGAGCCAGAGAAAGTAAATAACTGGTTCAAGGTCATAGACTTTGGAACTGGAAGAACCTGGCCTCCAGCCTGAGGAAACTGAGTCCCGCATTTTGACACAGATTCTCGAGGCTGTGTTGCTCCAAGGTCAAGATCCTGAGGTGCACATGGCCGATGATAAGAACATGTCCTGACAAGGTCATCCCTTTCCCACCCCATGATGTAGTTTTCTGAGCTCTTTTTTAAGTACCTCACTATTTTGCTAGTTGAACACAAAAGCTTGACCCTGCTCATGAGTCACTCCACCCTGGAGCTCATCTCCAGTGACCCTGAGAGAGCCTTCCTGTAGCTGGACTGATGAAATGATCTCGAAGAGGGACATGGCTCCTGGGCAGCATATAGAAGCCCAAGTACACAGAGTTAAGTCCCACTCCTGGACTGGGAGCTCTAATTTCTAGTCCCAGATTTGCCACTAACTCACTGTGTGTCCTTGAGTCAACCTTCATCTTTCCCTGGCCTCAGATTTCTGTCCACAGAAAGAGACAGGACTGGTTAGAGTCCATAGAGCCACAGACCAAAAAGCAGGAGCTGTGAGCTAGTGCAGGGACAGGGGTAGGTGATGGCACCACCTTGGGTGAGCAGGGGCTGTAGCAGATGCAGAATGGGGGCCTCCTCTAAGAGGCACCCCATGCCCCATGCTGTTATCTTATGACCAGACACTTGATTTACAAACACTGGCATCTCTGAGTCCAAATCGAACATGACCATGGCAGGCTTGGCCGTGCCCTCCCATGGCTGATCGCCACTGTGTTCATAACTAAGAAGTGAGGGCCAAGGAAAAGGACCAGGTCAGTGAACACAGGGACAGGGCATATAGGTACACAGCTCTGAGAAACCAACCATGTGGACAGCCTGGGCCTCTGGCTGATTACAACCACCAGGAAACACAAAATAGAAGCTGCCAAAACTAAAGGTGACGCATGAGCGCTTAAGGCAGCTCGTACCCCAGTGCAGGCCAGAAAATGAGACCGGCCCTCTCAGAGCATCGGAGCCCTGAGTGCCTGGAAGGAAGCAATGTGCGCAGACTTGCACTTTCAGTGTCATGTGCTGCCCTCCAGCAAGTGGCCTTTGGAATCCC
Organism: Erethizon dorsatum; assembly: GCA_028451465.1. NCBI lineage: Eukaryota > Metazoa > Chordata > Mammalia > Rodentia > Erethizontidae > Erethizon > Erethizon dorsatum. The sequence goes on from CM051831.1 coordinate 36,547,167, forward strand.
TGAGGGACAGAATGCTGCCCCACACCCACAGCTTCTGATTCAGGAGGTCTGGGATGGAGAGAGAATCTGGATTTTGAATAAGGCTCAGAAGATGATGATGTGACCATGCAGGGACCACGCAGGGAACCAGGAAGACATTAGGTTCTGGATGTGACCACTTCCATTTGAGACCAGCTATGTGACCTTGTGACTTTGAGAAATTTGCTGATCTGTGTCTCAGTCTCCTCCTCATTCATAAATCCAGGATACTATGAGTATCTACTCAGAGGATCAAGATTTAAATGAGATAACCCAGGTCGAGAGCCTGAAAAGGCACTTGGAGCATGTTGCAGTGGCCTAGGAGCAGTGACAGGGTTGCTCCCTGGTGACCCCAGGTATAAGAGACCAGAGGAGAGAAGCTGCTGGAACCAGAGCTGGTAGGGCTCGGTGGAGAGGGTTACAAGGAAGCTTCATTTCAGAGAGAAAGCCAGTCCACAGTGACCCCATAGGGAAGGAACAAGAGGGATAAAATCCCTACCACACTCTCCTCCCTCCTCTGGCCTCCTGCTGATGCCCCCAGAGGTGGAACTCAGCCAGCTGAGGCCAGGAAGGGGCTGGGAAGCAGGCGGGTTGGCTCATGTAAAGCCCCACCAGCCAGGTGGTGAAGGGCAGTGAAGTGGAGAGGCAGACGTGAGATGACAGCAGACTTAGCAAAGAGCCTCCACAGCTAGGCATGGTGCCACAGGCCGAATCCCAGCACTCTGGGAGGCTGAGGCAGGAGAGTCACAGGCTTGAGCCCAGCCTGGACAACTTAGACCCTGTCTCAAAATAAAAAGGGCTGGGGATGTAGCTCAGTGCAAAGGCCCTGGGTTCAATCCCCAGTGCTAAGGGAGGGGGGGGGAAGGAGGAAAGGAGGGAGGGAGGGAGGGGAAGAAAGGGGCTTCTCCACATGTCATTTGGCCTACACTGCCACTTTGGGGTGATCAACCCCTAACTCAACCTACACAAGTGATCTTCAGTAAGAGGGAAGGGGGTTTCGGAAAGGCTCCATAGGTCGCATTGAGCAGCTCCTCTTCAAAACACACCCTGCAGCCCCAAACGCCAGCCACACGCAGCAGCAGGTCCCTGGCATTCCTAGCAAGGTGAGCCAGATGGTCCTGGGGCCAGAGCCAGCTAGTTCTGACTCCGAGCCAACCAGGCACCAACCTCAGAGGAAAGGGAAACACTCGGCGTTCTGTAGGGCACAAGTCACCTTACAGGGAACAGAAAAGGCAGGATGAATTCAGCATACACTGGAAAAGAAACACAGCCACCTGACACGCAGCCCTGAAGCCAGTTCTCTGCTCTGGACAAAGTAACCTCTGTTCAGAGCTTCCTCTCCAAAGGGCAGGCCCCTTCCCTACAGATCCTCCTTATCCTTCAGGATTCTGGGGCTGGAGAAGGATGTCAAGATACGCTAAGTCGCCTTAGGCTCCTTAGAGGAAATCACGAGAGTAATACCTGGCTTAAAAAATTGTTAATATTCATTATCTAAAACTGGACAGGATGAAGTATCACAAAATGATACACCGAGGGGATGCGTCTGCAGAGGCCACGAACAGAACTAAAATGGCTGCCACTATGCGTTTGTCCAATGCTGGTGAACGCGGTGCTCCCTTTGGTCCTACTCTGGCTCTTTGCTCCAGAACTCTTGAAAGTGACTGGTGGTGGGAAGAGTGACACGGAGGAGGCACACGGGCTTTCCAAAAGGATCTGGGTATAATGAAGCCCCGAGGATAAGACGGGGAGTTCACCGTGGAAAGAGAAGACTGCACCTTCAGAGTGCAGTTGTGTTCACTAAAAACTGCAACTGGAAGAGCAGAGTTAACAGAGGGAAACCCAATAAGGACCTCAGTGAGTCGTGTGGCCCTGTCCCTGTCCTCAGGTAAGATGCTATTAAGCAGGCCCAAAGAGTCTACAGCAGGAGTCCCCAGCCTTTCCGTGCCAAGGGAAATTCCATGGAATTTTTCCAGGGAACCGGGTGGGGAGTGGGGAGAGGGGAGGTCTGGGATGATTCAAAGGAGCTTGCCACTTAGATCCCTCCAATTCTCAGTTCACAGTAGGGCTCCAGCTCCTGTGAGAATCTAATGCCACTGCTGATCTGACAGGAAGCAGAGCTCAGGCAGTAGTGCAAGCAGTGGGGAGCAGCCGTGAACACAGACGAAGCTTCGCTTGCTGGGGGTTGGGGATCCCTGGTCTACAGGACCTCCCAGCGGTCACCCAGTCAGCTCCCTACTGCAGCCAAGGAAACTGAGATGGCGCGATCTGCTCGGCACGCACATACTACATTTGGTTCAGGTGTCAGAGCCCTGCAATGAGGTTTCCAGAATCCCCAAGACAAAGACCACTCAGTCACGAGGAGAAGAGGGATGAAGAGGGTGTAGGAGCCCACAGTAGAATTTTCTAAGAGGACTGCGTGATGCTGGAAGGACTGGAAAATGTTTCACATAAGAAGCTATGAAATACCTCCTGTGGACTCAACCACTTCTCCAGGTTCACTCTCCATCATAATCTTTGCCCTTCATCCTCCGCAGGAGGGTGTTGCATAGTAAAAGCAGAGTAACTGAGAACCAGGGAGAAGTCTCAGAAAGATCTGCCACAGAGCACTCTAACCCTGGCCCCCTGAATCCCATGAACCTGAAATTATTCAACGCCTAGTAAGGCCCATGAGATGGAGAATGCTGATCCCTGATAGCGACACATGATGCCAGCCCACTGCAGGCCCACCATGCCCTCTGAGCAGGCAACCTCTACCCACAACATCCATCCATCCATCCATCCATCTGTCTGTCCGTCCATCCATCCATGCATCCCACCAGCAACTCCTGCACCTGTGGAATCAGGGCATTGTAGGACAGCACGGAGAGTGTGCTGCAAAGAGCAAGAGCAGTGCCAGAAAACCAGTTGCGCACCCTGGCAAGACAGTGTGGGCAAAGGGAAGGAGAACACACTTGCCCACCTCCCTGTGTGGGGCTGCCTCTTAGGCTAGGCACTAGGACATCTTGAAAGGTAGGGGATGCTGGGAAAATTCAATTTGTTCTTCAGTTGCCATCTTGGTTCCCCACCCCTACCCCGCAGTGCAGTTCTGTTTTCTCCCCTTACTTAGTGGTCAGTGTGCTAGAGACGAGCTCGTCCCCACCTTCTATGGGGCGTCCCCTTCCAGAATGCCCATGTCTGCTAGATTTGTGATATTGAGTGTGGAGAGATATTTTCCCACTGGGTGGCAAATGGCATAGAAAGTGGAGGTCTGGGGAAAGTGCAGAGGTGCTGTCAATCTGGGGTTCAGGTCTGTGGGGAGCAGGACTCCTTAAGGGCCCTGACTCAAACCAAGGACAGAGGGCAGGGCAGCCTGCAGGGTGTTACTTGTCTGGGGAAGAAAACTTTCTCCAGAAACCTCTGCCTTCTTTTGTGCTCTCTACCTGCTGACTTTTTCTTCCCCTGCTTTCCCCACCACATTCCCAGGCGTGGGCCTTTAGGCTGCTAAGAGCAATAGCTCTTTATTTTTTCAGGCAGGAGAGACTAAGAAGGATTTGCTGTCCAAGTGGCAGCCCCAGCTCCTGCACTCCGGGTTCTGTGGGCCTAGCACTGGAGAACATCCAGGTTCAGGCGGCCGTTCCTTGCCTACCTGCTTTACTGGGCAATTGCTATATAACCTTACTCGGTGTCAAGGATCTTACCTGTTCTGAATGTGAAAAGGAGTAAGGGGTGTGGGAATATTTAAGTTGCAAATCTGTTAAAGGTTTTCTTCTCTGCAGCCCTCAGTGTGCAGAGGTGGACCATTGTTTCTAAAGTGCTGGAGCCTGGCTAATCTCCCAGGATCCAGGGCCAAGCCAGGATGCTGTATTCCTTTGGGCCCCATAACCTTACCAACAGTCAAGCTCCGTATTGGGGCCTTGGGAGTGGTGAGACTATGGCTGGCCCTGCGGTTAGCCCCTTCTTGGCTGGTGACTGCCTGTGGGTCCTGCCGTTGGCCTGTGACACCTAAGTGGGGAGCATGGGTTCTGGTGCCTGGTCCTCTGAGGTCAGCTGAGGATCCCAGGTGCTGGGGTGAAGGACCAAGGACAGTTGAGGCCCCCTCCTTGGGGCTCAGGGTAGATCCTTAACATCCTCATTGGATCTCGTGGTATATGCTCTAGTAGTGGGGATATGGACTAGAGGTGCACTACAGACTTGGATCTCCAAGGCAGAGAAAGAAAGGGGTGGTTCGAGCTTGGCAGAACCTCCAAGAAAAGCCACCAGAGCTGGCCTCGTGGACAAAAGCTCAGGGCCCTGCTGTGCAGGCAGCCCATGCCGTTGGTCTGGTTTTCTTTACATCCTGAAGTAGGGAGCATCTTAGTTTTAACCCTGTAGGTAGAGGACTGCAGCGCAATGCTGGACCCAGAGCAAGTGTAAGCAGCAGAGGCCAGGGCTCCATTGAGAGCAGCAGGCAAGCCCACCCTGCAGCCCAGGACCTGAGCCCTGAGTGCCTGCAGAGAAGAGCCAGAGCCTCAGTGCTGCTCCGGGACATCTCCCTCTGCATGCAGCCAGGGGCAACGGGTCAACCAAGTGGGAAAAACACACTGGCTGTTCCAAACCCTAAACCCCTGTTTCAAGCCAGGTTTCAGGGGAGCCTCTAGGGCTGTGGTCCCCAACCTTTTGGCACCAGGGTCCAGGTTTTGTGGAAGAAAGTTTGTTCATGGATGGGGAGTAGAAGGAGATGTAGGGTTTGGGGTGACTCAAAGAGCATGTGACCCAGACCCCTCACATATGCAGTTCACGGCAGGGTTCTGCTCCTGTGAGAATCCAGTGCTTCTGCTGACCTGACTGGAGACAGAGCTCAGGGAGCCAGCCAGGGAGCAGCTGCAAATGCAGACGAAGCTTCGCTCCCTCACTGGCCATGGACAGGTAGATACTGGTCTGTGGCCCAGGAACTGGGGAGCCCTGCTCTGCGGCTCTGCCAAAGTGCAAGGGATTTTCATGTGTGCCAGGCAAAGCTCCAGTGCCCAGCTTCTTCTGAAACTTCCATCCTTACCACTTACAAGTTCCCCTTATTCATCTGAAAATCTTTTACAGTTTATGTTGACCATGTACCTTCAGGGGGATGACAGCTGTGACCCCTGAGATTTACTCTCTATTAGGATCCTATGTGACTGATATGACCAGGGTATCAACCAGAAATAAACAGATATTCATTTAATTGTTGTCATCCATAGGTCATTTCCCACACAGGAAACATGCAGGTGGCAACAGCCATTCACTGAACAAGTTTTTTTAGACTGGAATTGTACAGTCCCTGTGGCAGGTGCCGGGGATTCCATGATGAATCACACAGACAGTGCCCACTCTTATGAAGTTTGTGGTTGACTCTCAGACCATGAAATAGGGAAATAGAGACCAGTATGGTACGTGCCCGGGTACTACAGAGCAATATCGGAGGGAGAACTAAGCCAGACCAGGTTAAGAGGCGGTGGTGGAGAAGGCTTCCTGGAAGAAGAAACAACTTCAAGCTGGGATCTGAAGGAAAAGAGGACTTCCCCACGGTATGAGGAGACAGAAGCAGGTGTGCGTGTGGTGGGAGCAGAAGTGAAGGCAGAAAGGTCTTCAGAGCATGATTTCTGCGGCAGCCACAGGCCGTGGCAAGAAGGCGGGCCATCGTCCTGAGAACTATGGAAAAGCCACGAAAGGGGCTTAAGAAGGGGAGAGATACAATCTGATTTCCACTTTAGAACGTGTATCCACGCCACTGTGAGAGCAGGCCACGCAAGGAAAGTGAGGTGTGTGGAGCATATCCGGAAGACACTCTAGGGACCCAGGCATGAGAGGAAGAGACCTGAACCAGGCCTGGGACACAGAGGGCAGACTAAGAACAAGAGGACCCTTAAGATGTGCTGTCACCAGGTCTTGTGGAGGGGAAAGGAGAGAGAGGAGTCTGGGTTTGCAGCTTGGGTGGCTCAACACCGAGCAAGATGAAGATGGCAGAAGGGGGTCTGGCTAGAGAGAGAAAGGGAGGACCTGAGGGGAGAAGCTGAAAAGTCTGCAGCCCGGTGTGCTATAGTCAGCTTTCCGTTACTACAACGAAGAGAAGAGGCTTATTCAGGTCACAGCTTTAGAAGATCAGGGTCCAAAACCGGGCTGCCCACTGGTTCAGCCTCTGGTGAGGACAGCAAATGGCAGCGCATCATGGTGGAAGCAGTCACAGCTCAAACAGGAAGCAGAGTCCCTCAGTCTCTTCTGAGGACGGGCCCAGGGATCTCACCCAGTCTTACCTCTGAGAGGTCTGCACCAACTTCCAATGCCACCCATCTGGGGGCCAAGCTCCCAGTAGGTGAGCTTCTGGGGGGACATAAAACACATTCAATCCATAGCAGAAGCCGAGAGAGTGGAGCAGATTATCTGGAGGGAACACATGGGTAAGAGGAGGCCATCTAGAACCCAGCCCCGGGGAAAGCTGGGGGGCTAATAAGAGTCCATCAGCTACACCGTCAGGGCTGCATAGCCTTGCTGACCCTGAAACTCAGACCCATCTCTGCAAGTCTCTTCCTCAGCCATCCCCACACCCAGACTCACCCTAACACAAGTCCCACATGCAACACACTGCCCGTGCTGAGACCTGAGAGCCTCTGACTAGCGCAGAAGCCTCAGCCAGGGATCAACAGGGCACCCTATGCATTACATGAGAGGAACCGCGCACCACCCTGGACACGCACTGAGTGCACACACTACTGCACAGGGGACCTAGAAGCTCAGATGCCTCGATACAGCCCCACACCTACATCCCCATCCCTCTGCAGTCTGCCTGGATTAGCTCATTTGTATCGACTCTGAGCTACAAACATCTTCCTAAAAGCAAAACTGAACAAATAAACTTACAGCGCTTGGTTTTATAGAGTCCTAAATTGGCTTTTGGCTGTCAAAGAAGGCGAAACCCAACACTACCATCTCCAGTTCAGGAGTGGGTTTCATTTCCTCCTCTTTGCTGAGTGCAATGTACAATTATTCTCACATGCCAATGCAGAATGTGCAAAAATCTGTAAGAACACTACTTAAACCTTGGTGTCTACTGTGCCAGCAGGGAAAACATGACCAATGTAGGAACAGCTGGTGTGTGCGTGAAACACAGGAGGGTGGTGCCCTTGTGACCTGACTGTCACGCCAGGGAGGGATAGAGCAAGCATAGGCAGGAAAGGACATCAAAAGTCATTGTGTCCATATTCCTGCCTTCGAGCTCTCTTAACTCAAGATGTGTAATTGAGGACTCTATAAAACCAAATTTGCCAGAAAAAAAAAATATGGGCATCTTTGTAATTCTCCTGAGCTCACTTAAGGACTGAAATCAGTGGGTTTTTTTTTTTTTTTTTTTGGTACCGGGGGTGGAACTCAGGACCTCATGCGCCAGCAGGCGCCCATACCGCTGAGTGATATCACTGGCCCTTTTTTCGTATGTTGGTGCCGGGAGTCAAACTCAGGACCTCGCGCTTGCCAGGCAGGCGCTTATGCCGCTGAGCTATCTCACCAGCCCAAAAATTAGTGTTTTCTGAGGAAGAAAAACTTGATGTGGATGATGGTTTATGGACCATTTCAGCTGGAGATGCAAGAGAGCCCATCCAGTTTGCATTTTTCTTGGCAAGCCTCCTAAAAGCTTACTGAGTGCTCACACGAACACAGCAATATCCTAAACCCTGTACATGGATTAACCCACTTAATCATCCCAACAACTTTCCAAGGCCCAGAGAGGTTAAGCAATTGGTTCAACGTAACAACACATCTGCCAAACCCAGAGCTGGATTTCAAACCAGACAGCCTGGCTCTAGAGCCTGCATTGTTAGCTTGTTCAAATAGTGGACCTGCATAGTACCTCTTCTTCACCTTCTTCTTTTGCTCCCTGATCTTTGTGTAATAGGACCATGCATTTCAGCTGAAAATGAAGGATCCATCAGCCAAAGCCACCAAGACACACCATGCCAGAAGTCGGTTCAGGAGGAGGAAAAAGATGGCGGATGTGTAAGAAGCTGGCAGCAAAACTCTCCAAATGCTGCCGTTGGACCGCGGGAATATAGTGACCGGGAGAGTGCAGGAGGGAGGGAGATGCCTCCCTTGGACCCAGGAAAGTTCTGAAGTGCAGCTTGGGACACCCGGTGCCAGTGAAGGGTACTTTCAACAAAGGAGACCGCACACACCTTCTCCCTGTCCCAGGAATCGCAGCGCGACAGAAACTCAAATCTGCGGACACACAGTGACAGCTGGCACCCCGTGAGCCCCCGCGGAGGATCTCGAGACAGCGGTGGGGCAGGGGAGCAGCAGAGGACTGCGCTGGCCAGCAGTGAGTGTCTCTCAGCCACAGCTGTCGGGTGCCAGAGAGCGACTGGCTGGGCGCCATTGTGGGGGGTGTGGCGAAAATCAGAGCGGTGCAAAAACACAGCCCTCGGGACTCGCGCTTGGGACAGCGCGGCGCCGCGCCTGGCTCTCAGGCCAGCGGAAAGTGCGCTGACTGTGACAGGCGAAGGAGACTGGTCTCCGCCTGAAAGTACACGCTTCTGCTCACCGCCCCGCCAAGGGCCTCCTGGCTTACTGGGACGGACCTGCACGGAACAGGACTCTGTCATCACATGGTGCCTGCCTACAGCAGAATCAACACCTGGAACTGATTCTTTTAATTTTTTAATTTTTTTTTCTTTCTCTCATTTGTTTTTGTTTGTTTGTTTGTTTTGTTTTGTTTTTTTGTTCTGGTGAAGGGTTTTTTGTGGTTTTTTTTATTTTTTGGTGGGGTTTTTTGTTTTGTCTGTTTTGTTGTTTTTGTCTTCATTTTTGTTTCTGTTTGTCTATTTGCTCTTTCCTTCATTATTCTCTCTGGCTTTTATAGGAGTGTAAACAGCGCCTCTAACTTCTTTGTGATTGCGGTTGTGATCTGTTCTTACTTTTATCCCTTCCTTCTCTTTTTCCCACCAGTCCTCTGCACCAGTGTCCCAATGTTAGTGGGATCCCTCTTGGTCGTCTAACCTTACATCTAATTCCTTCCTCTTCTCCCAATACTCTATTTCCTCCTTAACTAATTTTAAATTTAAACTCCTGAGGGAAAAATTGACATATTAAGGACTTGTATACTGCATATAATTTTCTGGTGTGTTTTAGATTTTGTTATATAACCGCAACTCTACTTTATACGGTTAAAAGTGGCAAATAACTGGTTAGCACAGTCTGTCATTTTCTAGGCTGTGTTTGATGTTTTAGGTACCACTATAGCCAAATGTGAATAATTGTTCTAAATGGCTTTCCTTCCTGATATTTCATGATTGAAATTGACTAAGGGACACAGAAAATACAGTGGCACAGTACCAAAGAACCGGGGACTGGGCCAAACAGGTAGCAGCTTCACATATCCAACAAATTGAAGAGGTAGGATCTGGCAGCAAGCTCAAAACCCAAAAACAAGCTTCACTTGGAAGATACTGTAGAGAAGTAGTCATCTCCTAAGGATCTTGAACACTAGCAATAAAGTAACTTACCATAGGTAATTTACAAACATCACCCCAGGAATTAAATTAAAGAAAGAAAAAATGAGACGACACTTAAACAAGATGCAACCCCACACATCCAATTCACCAAAGGCAAACCTAGGGGGCAATGAGGTGGGACAATCCGAAAGCTACCCACCTGGCCTATCTGAAGTGGTAACAGCAAAGCAACTGAATGAGGCTCTGGAAAAAATTAAAACAGAAATAATTTCACAGATAACTGCAGAGATAATGTCCACAGTGAAGACCATGCTTAAGGACACTATAGCTGATACAGACAAAAAAAATAGATGAGCTTAAGAAAATTATAGATAACATGAATGCTCAGCATAGGAAAGAAATGGAATCCATAAGGCAGATTCAGGCAGATATCCAGGAGAATAAAAATTCCATTGAAAGTATTTGTAGCAGATTAAGCCAATGTGAGGACAGGATCTCAGATATAGAAGACAGGCTTGCAAGTAGTGATCATGAAAAGGAAAAATTCTTAAAAACAGCAAGGGACCATGAAAAATCAATTCAGCAGCTGCTAGATGACTCAAAGATAAACAACTTAAGAATAATTGGAATAAATGAAAAAGCAAGAGATAGCATCAATGACATTAGAACATTGTTCACAGACATTATCAGGGAGAACTTCCCTGGAACAGAGGTCGGTTCAGTTATCCCCATAACTCAGGCAGCACTCAATGGTACTCTTAACCCAGCGGTCATATTGTAGAATTTTTCTTAACCCATTATTATTCTCTCTCCCTGGGTATCTTGGTTACTTTTCTCTCATTGCTGAGACAAAATACCCAACACCCAAAATTAGGAAGGAAAGGTTTATTTAGCTCACAGTTTGTGGAGGTTTCAGTCCGTAATCACTTGGCTCCAAGGCAGGGTGGCATAGCACAGGGGCAACACCTCAAGGCAGCAGAAGACAGCAAAAGCAACAAGAGCAAAGCTGGGTGGGAAGCAAGCCTCTTTTCCTCCCTTATATTGTAGGTGGGCTACCCACCCCTGGGTGGGTGTAGCACTCACACCATCTCCCTGCCCTCCTCTTGCATAGGCTCAGGATGTTTACAAAGTGAGGGCCCTGGCCCCCTGCTGAGTCACTTAGTTAAACTTCTAAACTTCTCAAGTTGACACAATGAACAACACCCTAGAGCAGTAAGGCTAGAGCAGTAAGGGCCTGTCCTCCACACCCCAGGATGTAGAACTGCTGAGTTACTTTGTTAAGCTTCTAGACTTCTCAAGTTGACACAATGTATCAACCATTACATTGGGCCAACAAGTCAACAGAAAGTTCAAAAAAACAGTCTCCAAAATGACTTTTTTTTTGCACCCCTGGAGGCTGTCCTCTGAGGTGGTGCAACCTCAGTCAGGTAGTCATCACCATAAATAATGTACCAGCCTCTCACCAAGAATCAGTAAGGTGCAGGACAGCTCACAGGGCCCATTATCCTCTATGGTTCATAAGTGGGCATTGTGATTAATGCGTTTATCTGCTACTCAGAGGAATGCCCCATAGTAAGAGTCAGTAATTACTGAATAGCCAATAGGTACATGAAAAACCAAAATGTATTCATGCATTGAGTTGCTGCAACACCTGGATTCCCAGAGTCTTTATCCATTGTGGCTTTTACAGGTCCACAATAACTTAAGTACAGCAGAGGTGTGGGAGATAGAAACCCCAATTTTGAGAAAGCCAGAAGGCTCCAAGAGCTTGTTCCTAATCACATGAATCAATTCAGTCCACATCTATTATTTACTGTGTGTCAGACAGTGCTAAGAACACGGTATACAAAAGAAGTTCATTATCTAACTGGAGGAATAAACATAAAAGGCCAATTATCTTGCAATTGGGAAAGTGAGAGGCAGGAAGGCTGCCCAGAGAAAGTGACATTGGAGTTGGGGCTTGCAGTTCAGGAAGGTTTTTTTGGTTTTGGTTTTTGTTTTTCCAGCGGGAAGAAAGGGGACAGAACAGCACAGGTCGGGGAAAGAGTGTACAACGCACTCAGGTCCAGAGTCAGCGATCTTTTCAGAGAATTGCATGGCAGATATTGAAGGCCTTGTCTGCTGTTCGGAGAAAATTAGTTGGGCTTTCTCCCAGAGCCGGTAGGGAACAGGGCAACATCCTAAGTTTTTGAAGCAGTGTCTGGTCACAAGCAGATCTATGCTGCCAAAAGCCAACCAAGGAGTGATGGCAAGGCTGGACTGAACAGGGCCAGCAGCTCAGCGGCCAGTGCCTCAGTGAAGGCAGAGGTAAGCGACTTGCCTCAGGCAGTGGCTGCAAAGGGGCAGGACTGGAGGCTCTGCAGACATCTCAGAAGGCCATAGGAGCGGGCTTCTGATGAGACCTAGAAAGAGGAAGCAGAGGCGCCAGAGGGTGGGGACGCCCTTAGCTGAGGTAGAGGAGCATCTGGAGGGATCCAGAGAGCGGAACTAACACCACTGCATGTTTGCCACATGCAGGGCTGTCTTGGTGTCTCCTTAGCTCCCACGGGGACCTCATATGGTGCTGCCATAAGCAGAATCAGCTCAGGATAACAAGGAGGAAAATTGAGGTCAAAACAGCCAAAGATGCTCTCGGGCCACCCAGGACCATCCCTCAGGACCATCCCTCCCCTCCGAGTCTGTGCCCTGGAGGGTCCCACGCCAACTCACACTTCGCTGCCCGCAGGGGACTTCAGTCACACCACACGGAGCTTTATTCCTCACTCTCTCTCTCCCGCCCAAAGCCTGGGGCATCTTTCCCTGTGCTTCTCTTGTGAAAGAACTCTGTCCTCCCTGCCTCCCCATCCCATCACTGCACCCCTCCCTTCCGCAGTATTCCTCTCCTCAGACTCTTCCTCCACCCCCATTCACACATGGTGTCTTGCTAGAAATGGCAAGAGCAGGGCAAAGAGCAACGAATCAGAAGTGGGAGCAACCTGTGCACCAAGTCTGGCTTAGCCAGGGGTGACTTGCCTGACCTCGGCCTCGGGGGACAAGAACTGCATGTTAACTTTTACTTAGCTTGAAGGATTACTGTTGGGAATGAAATGAAAGAGCTTGCAAACAACACCAGCAGACAGCGGAAAGGGGTGCTATGGATTATCCAGCACAACTGTCCACTGGCAGTGAGTTCCTGAGAACAGGGACCGGATGGGTTGGATCTCGGGTACCTACTCACTCCTGGTACAGTGAATGCTTGACAGCAAAGGCTGAATCGCCAACCAAGACCATGACCACCATGACCCTCAGCACCCACAGACACAGGGATGCTCTCCCCCGCCCCCGTTCCCCATACATGCACGTGAATCCACAATACCCCACTTTGGGAAGCCCTGCTTTCCTCCTGGATTATTCCAAAGACACCCAGTTCCTGGAGGAGAACCAAGTGAGAGTCACGCTGCGTGGATGCCTCTACTGGGCAGGTTTGACCAAGTCTGGGGTCCACCCCTTCTCCTCCCAAGAAGCTGCTGAGAGCTGAGCCTCTGCCTGCCCCTCCTCCTCCCCTACCCTCTTGTCTCCAAGGAGCCCAGCTGGGACGCTGCTACCCCGGCAGCCTCTGTGCCCGGTGCGAGGTGTGGTTTGTTTCTTTCTTTCTTTTTTTTTTTTTTTTTTGTTATGATTTTTTTGCCCGCAGGAGCTCGGCAGCTTCTACTGCTGTTTCATGGATGCCTTGAGCAGAGCTGGCATGTGCGACTGCTGAGAAGGGGGAGCGCGGAGCGGCGGCGGAAGCAAGTAAAAATAGCCTGGCGCGCGCCGTGCTGCCTGCTCCGGACGCCTTTCACCCTCGCAGAGGTGGCAGCGCAGCCGCCGCCGGTGCACACGGCGGAGCGGGTGGGGGTCTGCACCAGACTCCGCTCAAAGGCGGGCTAGCGGAGCCTGGGACATACAAAAACTTTCATTTTTGTTTTTTTAAGTAAACGAGCTAGGGGTGAGGTGCGATGAGGAGGCAGTGGGGAGCGCCTTCCGGCTTGCAGCGCGCTAGCCACCTGGCTGCAGGGACGGTGATGCCGGCTGGCCCAACACTTTAGAGAAGCTCGGCCTTGAGTCTCAGCTACTTTTAGAAACCTCTGGGGGGGGTGCAGAAATCCTACCACCGGCTCGGTGTCGCGGGAAGCCTAGACCAGGACCGCCTCGAGTTCGAAGGGTAGGGCCGAGCAGCGGCCAGGGAGGGTCGTGGGACTGCGTGAGGGGGCAGAACCGGCCCGGCATCGACCGGACCCGGATCCCGAACGCGGCCCGGGGCGTAGCGCAGGACGTGGGGGAAGGGGCAGGGGCAGCGGGTGGCAGGAGAGCGTGACGGGGCAAGAGCGACTCTTGCATTTTCAAGAGGGAGGGGACCTGAGACCTGCACCGTCCCCCACAACACGTACACGCGCCACACACCCGGCCGGCGGCAGCCAGCCGGATGGAGCCGAAAAGTTTGGCACTCGGCGCTGTCAGCGGCGTTCTCCGCCGTCTTCCTCGGGAGGAGCAGGCAGCGGGAGGAGCGATTTATGCCCATGAGCGCCAGCCAGGGTTCGGCAATACAGAGATAGTAAAGAAAGCGAGGCAGCTGGTGTCGCTTTAAAAGAGAGAGCCAGGGAATGGGCGAGGGAAAAAAAGAAAGAAAAGAAAAGAAAAGAAAAGAAAAGAAAAGAAAAGAAAAGAAAAGAAAAGAAAAAAGAGAGGGGAGGGGAGGGGAGGGGAGGGGAGGGCAGGGGGAAGGGAAAGGAAAAGGGAAGGGAAGGGAAGGGAAGGGAAGGGAAGGGAAGGGAAGGGAAGGGAAGGGAAGGGAAGGGAAAAGAAAAACCCAGCCCCTCCGCCGAGCGCCGGCCGCACGACCAGCCGCGGCGGAGTCCTCCGTGCAGTCTGCACTTTGTTTTCTTTTCCTCCTTCTCCCGGCTCCGCGTTCCTTCGCACACTTGCAAGTTCTCGGCGCCCGACCCCTCCCGCCCCTCTCCACCCGCGCTGCGGGCGCGCAGGAGGAGGCGGCCCCGAGGGCTCCCGCGGCGGCGGCTCGCTGAGTCGGGCCGGTCGGGCAGCGCCAACTCCGCTCAACTTCTGCCGGTGGGCGGGGAACCGCGCGCGCCCCGCGCGTCCCTCCCGGGGGCTGAGCCGGGTGAGTGGGGGCGGGGAGGGAGCCCCGCGGGGCGGGCGCCGCTGGGTACAGACCGCGGCTCCGGCGCCCCGGCGCCCCCGGCCCGGCTCGCGGGCGGCCTCCGCTCCCTGGAGCGGCGCACAACTTGCGTGGGGGCCACGGCGGGCGGCGCAGACGCTGCAGGGACGCGCGGGGCTCGCGTCAGGAGAGCAAGCGCCAGGCAGGGCTCGCGTGGGCTCTCAGCCCCGTCCGCGCGCGTCCTCCAGCCCACCGAGGGCGAGCTCCAGGCAGGACCGGGCAGGTGCCTCGCCCGCACCCCGCTAGACCTCCACCTCTCCCGCTCCTCCGCCGATTCCTGGATCTTTTCTCGGTGAATGATGGTTTGGGGGGCGAAGGGGTGGGTGTCTGTGTGGGGGAAGGTCCTTAACTCCTTCAACTCTGGGGCGAAGTGTGGAGTCGTTACCTAGCCCTTTCTCCACTGTCCCTGTCCCAGGCATTGGAGGCTCCAAGGCTCCCCCCGGGGGACAGGATGGGGTGAAGGTGACAGGCAGCTGTAGCTCGGCAAAGAAGGTGGGGGGAAGTCAAAGGGAAGCACCTGCTGTCTTCTCCCTCACCCGACCCGCCCTTCCTAGAGGCCCCCTGCGCACACGTTTCTCTGCCTTCTCCCCGCCCCTCCTCCACTACCAGATTTTGAAGTCCCTTTTATGGGAGAGAGGGAGGATGCACGTACCGTTAGGATTCTCTTGATCTCTTTTAAGGGAGTTTGGGCGGCGGCAGGGGGTGTGAATTTTTATACAATGCATCCCTGTCTTCACTTTGAGAGCTTCTTTTTCTCCTACTGGCCATATGTCAGCCGGTGGGAGATAGAACAATGGGGGAGGGAACCGCTACTCTTCCTCCTGCTGCCTCAGGACACCCAGGCTGACTCCTTAAAAGACAGCCCATGGTCAAGGACAGGGACCTCAAAGAGGTGCCTTGAGTCCCCCCGCTCTCTTCATGCTGCCACTTCGGTCCTCATGCAGAGAGATCTGCTCTGAATGCCCTATCATCGTCATCATAATCATCATCTTCTTCTTCCTCCTCCTCCTCCTCCTCCTCTTCCTCCTCTTCTTCTTCTTCTTCTTCTTCTTTTTAATGTGGGTACCGGGAGTCGACTTCAGAACCTCGCACTTGCCAGGCAGGTGCTCATGCCACTGAGCTATCTCATCGGCCCTGCCCTATTTATTTCTATCCTCACCTTTGACAGCCAGGAAATGTAAGCCTGGGTGTCCTCAGCTAACCTCAGAATCCATTGAAGAAAAGGGCCAGGACTAGGCTCAGTGTTAAAGAGGCCTCTTCAACTGGTCCTCAGGCAGAGAGGAGACCTGGCGGTGAGTAGAGGCAGAAGCAAGCGTTAGGGAAAGAAGACAAGAATGAGGAACATGAGGAAAAAGCAGACAAAGGCTTGAGTTCAGTGTGTGTGTGTGTGTGTGTGTGTGTGTGTGTGTGTGTGTCTTGGGAAAAGTAAATTCAAATGAGGGGATGACCTTAACCTCCTCAACCTTTTCCTTTCTCTGACTACAGATCTGGGTTAGAGTTGGGGGTGAGTGACCAAAGACCCCAGCAGCACCTGACCGTTCCTCTCCCCTTCCACCTCATGCAGAATGTGGAAGGAAAGAAAGGGGTGGATCTAGAGAGTGACGATTATGACCTGAATCTTTTCTCTGAGCATCCACTTGGAGATCAAAGATTCTGAGAGACACCTGGTCCCCTAGCAAAAGATTCTCAGTACTTGTACCATCAAAGAATATCAGAACAGAAAGGATCCCCACAGCTCACTGGTCCAGTCTTCTTGGTTTTCAGAGAAGGACCCTGAGATCAGAGAGGGGGACATCTGTCTGTGATCCTTCAGCAAGCAGGGAGAGCATCTGAGACCAGCTTCCCAGCCTCCCAATCCTCAGTCCAACACTCTTCCCCCACCCCACACTCCTTCTGCTTGTGCCTTCCATTCTGTGACTAACCAGGGAGGAGGGAGCTGAAACAGGCTCCCACCGAAATAGGCTGCTGCCTGTGCGTGATTATGTTGCTATGAGAACCCCAGTGGGTGTGTTTCCTCCCTTCTCTGTTGAAATCTTTTGCTTTGCTTGGCTTCTCCCCAAGCACAGATACAGCTCCCTTTGGAATGGGGAGTGGAGAGGCTGAGATGGAGAGCTGTATTCTCATGGCAAGAGTTTTCTATTCCAACCCATCTAACCCAGAACCAGCCTGGGTCTGAGAGAGCGTAGGCCACTGTGGTGGTGCCACAGTGGCTGGAGGAGGACATGAGGGAACCATATTGAAAGTGGACACTCCAGCCCCTAGTTGAGCTTTCTTGGGGCAGAGAGGTACTACCCCTGCTCTGCAGCCTCCCTACCTACAAATTCACAAGCAAAATAACCATTACTGTAAGAGACTGAGTTTGTCATACAGCTGGAGATTGCTTGAACACCCACCTCCCAGGGTTGTGAAAATGTGTGATGCGTGAAAAGCACCTGGCACACAGTAAGCACTTTGTAGTAATGTTTTCTCATCACCTCCACCGTTCCGGTGCATTCAGTCTGGTTCCATCTCCTTTGCATCAATACAATTAACATATTCCTTCACCTGTTTTAATTGGTTTAATCATTTCACATAGAACTGACTGGGCATCTCTTATATGCCTAACTTAGGCTTGACAAGAGGCAACAAAAGACACTGGGCTGACCACTGATGAGTTTGTATTTTAGTCATCTCGGGTGCTTTCAAATGTTTGAACTTTTGTAGAGCTCTTGAAGACCTATGGGGTGACAGAGGTACAGGGTTCACCAGGGTGTGAGTTAAATGGCTAATTTGGGACAATAGATCCTACCAGCTAAACAAGTCTTTAAGTCACAATTTGCTTATGTTATTTTGCTTAAACTAGACCTTCAACAAAATAAAATACATTAAACATACATGTAACATGCTTTGAATAATGCTGGTTGATGGTATGTTAACATTTGCTAGGCTACAGCCTAGGCGTGTGAGTTAAACTTCATGGAGCATATTTGCATATCATAGATTCTTTCAGACTTACATGCATTTCCATCTAGTCCTTTTAGCAACTCTTTGAGGTAGGTACTATTACTGTTCCCATGTAACAAATGGAAAAAACAGGAGCCTGGAGAATTGCCCACAGGGTAGAGTCAGGAGTCAAGATTGAAATCTAGGATGTCTGATCGCATAACATGACCCTCAAGAAGTGACCCAGCTTCAGGGAACAAGATAGTACTGGTTCTCAACTATGGCTGCACAGTGGAATCATCTAGGAAACTTCAAAAATACCAGTGTTTTGATTCCATCCCCAGTGACTGATTTAGGGAGGTTTGGGCATCTGGATTCTAGTGACTCTAATTCTAATGGATGGTAATGGCTGAGACAAATGGATAAAGATATCCAGAGATGAAAAGAACTGCAGAAGAAGTTCCCTAAACTACAGGCAGACCGCTGTAAGTTCCCAAGAACTTTCACACCATAGAAAGGTCTGCGTCTAACATGGAGCTAGTTCGCAGGAGCCACAGAGTGGAACAGGGGTGCGTTGGCTGGCGAAGGTTGGGATGAGACTATTGGAAAGGGTTGAATTGGAAAAGTTATCCAGCTTTTTGAGATGCCACAGAAGAAGTGAGTTTCCAGTTGCTCACAGGGTTCAGTGAGCTAAGTTGGCTAAGATGTAGAGGAGCTGTAAACATTAGAGGGTGAAACAAGACCTCTAAGTTTCCACCTGCCTCCTGCTGGACCCCTAGAAATGAAGACTGTAGCAGCTCAACTCCAGGGTCCACCCAGCCCTTCCTTTTGTTTCCTGTCCAAATTTAGAGACCCAGAAGCAGGATGCAGCTTCTCTAGGCTGGGGACCATGCTCCCTGGAAGAACTAGGACTCCGGCTTATTCCAATGTGATTGCTGCAACATGGGGAGATATATAAGACATTTCATGTGGCCTCCTCCCCACCCCTCCACATATGGCCATGACACACTGCAGTGAATCCACGCCTCCTGAGAATCAGGCCACAGCCATTATCCATCACCACCTTATGGCAGCTAACCCAGCAGTGTTGAGTGTCTTCCTGGCCAGATGGAAACCCAGCCAAGGCTGCAGCAGTCAGTTACCTGGCTGAACATCTACGCAGCCCCACACCTGGGCAGTTAGGCACAAAAGCCCCTGCAGCCCTATTTCTCCCTAACCCAAGGCCAAGTATTTCTTAAACTACATACCAATGGACAACTTGAAAGACTGCCACAAGTGTCTGCAAAGCAATTATTCATTCTTTTCTTTTTTGTTTTTGCCATTAAAATTGGAATGTTGTTTCTTCCTTGCTCTGATGATATTCGGTTAATTCATTAAAGTTTTGAGCTGCATATGACGCTATTTGGTTTATTTAAAAATATGTAAGGAGCATTTTGTAAATTCTGCACTGATAGTTTGATCCTTGGTGTTTTATGAGTCTAAAAAGTCAAATTCTCTTTCCTTCAGATGAGAAGGACCCAAAAGACACCCAGATATATTTTTTCCAGTGGCCTTTGATGGGACCCAGACCTCTTTAGAGAAAGGGGAAGTACAGAAACAGAGCCCTTAAGGTACTGAAATATTATAAAATGTTGTCATCACAGAATTAGTTTTTTCTGGCCGGTGAGATGGCTCAGCGGCTTAAGCGCCTGCCCGGCAAGCGCGAGGGCCTGAGTTCGACTCCCGGAACCCACATACGAAAAAGGGGCCGGTGATATTGCTCAGCGGCACGGGCGCCTCCTGGCGCGCGACGTCCTGAGGTCGACCCCCCGGTACCCACAAAAAAAAAAAAAAAAAAGAATTAGTTTTTTCTGCTTAGTGGAGATTGTATACTCCTTTCTTCCTTTTAAGAGTGCTTATAAAGGCTCATCTTTAAGGATAACCGCTCTCGAATCCCCCAAAGCTGTTCACTTCCCATTCAGTCAGTCCAGTGCAATAACTCAATGCATGTTTTTTCTATGATCCCTTATATAGCAGTGACGATAGTTAAGCACATGTTAGGCATTCCAGACTAAAAGACAAAA
This sequence comes from Erethizon dorsatum, assembly GCA_028451465.1. NCBI lineage: Eukaryota > Metazoa > Chordata > Mammalia > Rodentia > Erethizontidae > Erethizon > Erethizon dorsatum. Next base: position 36,566,795 of record CM051831.1, read on the forward strand.
AAATACACCTCTGCCCTCAAATACACCTCACTCTCTTAAAAAACCAACTCTAATACAATAAGTGCTCTAATAGGCTCAGAGACCATCAGGGGTCTTATGGATTGGTTCTTTTGGCTTAATACAGCTATAATCAATAGCTTATAGTCAGGTAAGCCCTGCAAGAAAGATCTACTGATACAGCCAAGGAGCTCCTGAAGGCTGTAGGTCCTACACCAGCAGCATGGTAGCTTCCATTCAAGTATGGCTAGGATACATTCCTTAGCCAGATACCAAGGTTCCTGTGTGCCTGCGAAATATTTACAGGTGAGAGGTTCTGCAGCACTGATGCTCCAGGGCACCATATCCTGGCACAGCTTGGGGCGTAGCTCACCCCTACTGCAGGGCTGACCTTTGGTGTTTTGAGGGTAGTCCCACCTGAAAATACACGATGGGCAGAGGCAGCTGTGATTCAGTCCATTTCCTGTCTGGACCATTTAACCACCTTGTGCTCTTTCTTCTCTTCCCAGAGGATTTTTTTTTTTTTTTTTTTTTTTTGGTGGGTACCGGGGGTCGACCTCAGGACCTCGCGCGCCAGCAGGCGCCCGTGCCACTGAGCGATATCACCGGCCCCTTTTTCGTATGTGGGTTCTGGGAGTCGAACTCGGGCCCTCGCGCTTGCCGGGCAGGCGCTTAAGCCGCTGAGCCATCTCACCGGCTTCCCAGAGGATTTTTAAAAATTTAAACTTTGTCAGTTTTTTTTAATATAAAAATTTGCTTGTGCACATGTATGTATGTAAGAAATAAGTTGTGTGTGTATGTGTGTGTGTGTGTGTTTAGTACATGTTGTAAAGAAATGGAATCACACTCAGGGGGAGAGGAAGAAGAAGTAAAAATGATTAAGATGCAATATGTATATGCACCACTTTCCCAAGATGAATGTAATTATTATGTATTATAAACATATACTAATTTTTTAAAAGAAACTAAAAAAAGAAACATGATTTCCTCATTAAACGATGCATTTTAAGCCTCCTTCCAGGTTATTACACGTAGGCCCAAGTTATTATTTTTATAAAGCTGTGTGACTCATCAAGTGGATAAGCTTCACTCTTTTAAACCACCCCTATTGGTGGACTTCCAAGTTGCTCTTGTTTTCCTGTCATTCTAAGCAATATTACAATAAATGTTCTTTTACGTATACTTTGTAAATGGAAGCTTTTATTTCCATTACAGTTTCCTAAAAGTGGTATGATTTTGACATATGTTGCCAATTCCTTACCAAGTTGAGATCTAGAACTGTAGCCTGAACATTTAGGAGGCACAGACCCAACCTTCCTTCCTTTACTTACCCCAACATCAAGTGCAAAAACACCTACTGGATTAGGAGGTTGAGGAGGAAGAGCAATGAAACACAAAACACAGTCCTGTTTGGAAGGCCTAACAGTGCCTAACAGGGGCCCTTCTAACCTGGAAACCACACTCTTCACTTCCCGGAGTAGCTTCTTTATCCTCTCTTTTAGCAATGCTTTCTGTATTCAGAGTTGCCCGTAAATGTGACCTACATGTTATCCCTCAACTCAAGGAAAGCTTACCATATAAAACCTGCCATTTTAGTCTATCAATGTGAGATAGGATAGAAGAAATAAAAATATGTAGGAAGGAGACAAAGACAATCATAATTTTGAAATTGTACTTTTAAGAAGACTGCAACTTGAGGACACAATCCAAGTTACCCACAGTTATCCACATCTGAACTCCCTAAACTTGTTTACACATTTTTCTTCAGGCCCATCCCAAAACCCCTTAAAAATACTTTTAAGACCATAGATTAGCTTGGTTGATAAAGTAAAGGGCAGAAACACAAATTCCGAAGTTTTGAAGAATGTTTTCAGGCAAAACATCTTAGATCACTCTATCTTTTAAAAAGACACATTAGACTGGGTCCCTGCCTTTCTCCTGTAAAATGGCTCCAGACCATACTGTGCCTCTCTCTTCAGAGCCCACACTCTATTTGTTTGTGTACTTTTAAAATTCTGCCTAAAAATCGCTTTATTCCTCTTACTCATGCATCGGTCTTGAAAATTCTTTTTTTGTGATGGAAGTCAGCAAACCTGCAGCCTGCCCTGTGGGTGGGGTGAGTCCAGGTTCCCCATCTCTGCTTTGAGGGATCTCCCTGGATCCTGCCTGGTGACAAAAGGGTGTTTCAGAGTGTGAAGGAGGCCAAGTGAGGAAGGAGATGAGGAGACATTCAGCAGCACCTGGGGGAAAGAGTAAGCTAATCTCGCCAGCTGTGTGCAAATGGTTCACTGGTGGTCACTGTGAGGATGAGACCAGTGGATGTGGAAGTGTCCAGCACAGTTCTGGGCACAGTGTTCTAAGACAGAGCAGTTTCCTTCCCACATCTCTGCACTGATGTGAGGTGGGATGGAGAACGCATCACACCAAGATAGGAGTGAGGCAGCCCCACATGCTGGTGTCAGCTCTGCCACTGCAGAGCTGTGTGGTCTCTGGAAAGTTACCTGACCTCTCTGGACCCATTTCCTCCTCTTTAAGAAGGAATTTGCGGGCTGGTGAGATAGCTCAGGAGCATAAGTGCCTGCCTGGCAAGCGCGAGGTCCTGAGTTCAACTCCCAGTACCCACATAAAGGAATAAAAGGGCCGGTGATAGTGCTCAGTGGCACAAGCGCCTGCTGGCAAGCGTGAGTTCCTGAGGTTGACTCCCAGTACCCAAATTAAAAAAAAAAAAAAAAAGAAGGCATTTGCCTGAGGGGAGCTCTACATCCCCTTCCTGCTTTGTAATTTTATGCGTGGCATTAATTATCATTCTGACCATGTCCAAATCACAACAAAGGTCGCTCCAAAGCATCTCACAGCAAAACTCACATGTGGGGACCAAAACAAGGGCTGGAAAGCTGAGGACCCTCTCCGTCTTGTGTCTCTAAGAGTGATGGAAGAGAAAGTTCCATTGGGTCTGAGGTTGCAAAGGAGTCCTAAGGAGTCATACTGATCACAGTGGTCACCGAGGACTGGGCCTCTGTTTGGCCTCAGAGGTCAAAAGGTATGTGTGGTAGATTGACAACTGGTGGTCAATTTGTAATCTCCAGCTGAACTGAATCAGCGTGGTGCTGGGTGTGGAGGGCCCACCTGAGGATTATTGCTAACAACATAAAAAGGAGAACTGGAGAGGAAGAGGAGGTGCTGTTGGTTCTCCTGGAGGAGCTTGTGCTGGCTTTCCTGATAGGAACTTGGCTGTTCTCCTTGTCGGAGGAGCTCGGGACCTCGTCGCTGAGGATGGATGTGGTACTTTTCAGGGGAGCTCGGGTCCTTACTTTGAGCGTCACTTCCTGGCTCTGGGGCAGATCCCTCAGCCTGCTGGCACAGATCCTTCATCCCATTGGCGCAGACTTTCTAGCTTCCACCACTGACCTTCGGGCCTTCCCAGCGCAGATCCATGAAACACACTTGCATGAGACATTGTCCTGGGCTCTGGGCCTCCAGCTGGACTCATGGGGGGCGTTGCCAGGCTGTAGGTCTTCAGCTGGACCCATGCAGGACACTGCTGTGGGATTCAGGCCCTCAGCTGGATTCTTTGGGTCTTTAGTGTGTGGACAGATTTCCTGCACTCTTTTTGGGTTTGACTCATGGGTGACTATTATAAAATCATTCTACAAATTATGTGTCCTGGGCTGGTGAGATGGCTCAGTGGTGTAAGCGCCTGCCTCGCAAGCGCGAGGTCCTGAGTTCGACTCCTGGAACCCACATACGAAAAAAGGGCTGATGATATCGCTCAGCGGCACAGGCGCCTGCTGGCGTGCAAGGTCCTGAGGTCGACCCCTGGTACCCACAAAAAAAAAAAAAATTATGTGTCCTGTATTACATGTTTTCCCTTGCAAACCCTGACTACAACAGTATGTTTAGGGTTTTGTTTTCTTTCTTTCTTTTTTTTTTTTTGTTGTTTTGTTTTTTGTGGGTACCGGGGGTCAAACTCAGGACCTCGCATGCCAGCAGGCGCCTGTGTCGCTGAGCGATATCACCGGCCCCTTTTTTCGTATGTGGGTTCTGGGAGTCGAACTCAGGACCTTGCACTTGCCAGGCAGGCACTTACACCGCTGAGCCATCTCACCGGCTCCTTTGTTTTGTTTTCTAAAGAGAATCTGACTCTAGCAGCGTGAAAGACAGAACCAGACACCATTAAAAGCACTCATCACTTGATCTCCCCATCTCTGGTCCAGGCAGAGCTCCCTAGGGGAACCATGAATTCCTCCACACACAGGCTCCTGCGCAGTAGGTCAGCATAACCCCATCAGCTCATCAGCTCCCAGTGACCCCATCAATGCATGAAGAAGGCAAATCAGCAGACCGTCCAAAAACTACTTCTCCTTGATTCATTTTTTTGTATTTGGACACATACAAAGAGAATTTCTACCTATCTTATGATTCTTGACTTCAGAAGATTCAAATTAATGCACTACCCGAGGTACACAAGGAGGGTTACAGATGATAGTTGCAAAGCCACCAGCAGGCTGCTGTCCTTCCTGGAAGCAGCCCACCCTGTGGCGAATTCACCTGCAGAGAAACAAAAATCAATTACCGTCTTTGCCAAGCTCTCAACCAAAAGTCTAAGTGAAGTCTAAGTAACCCTGAGGTTAGGGATAGTTCAAGTTATTCCACAGGAAAAACTTCATAATGATTAGGTGACATTTGACAAATCAGCAAAAGAAGAGAGGTTCTTGCTTCTTGGCTCTGCCTGGTATCCATTTAATTCTATTGCAGCAGTGGCTGCCAGCAGCTGGGTCTTCCCTCCGCTGGGATGGAGAGACGCCACCAAATCTGGAGGGCTGACTCCTGTGCCACCACAGTTCTTCTTCCCAGGCCCCCAAGAGCCAGACGGAGCCTCGCATCCTCAGAATGTGAACTGTGGGCCCAGGGCTCACCACAGGCAGGCGTGTGCCAGGTGACCTGCGTGGGCACAGCCCACTCAACCCTTGCCCCGATTTCAGGCATCAGTGGCTTTCTTATGCCCACTTCATAGAACAGGAAAGGATGGTTCACAGAGGCTAAAGAACATGGTGACAAAGGGTTAGAGCCCGGTCATGTGCAGAGGAGAGGACTGAACCCTGCTTAAACCCATGTCTCCCAGACACCATAATGGAAAGACCCAGACCTTGTATCCCACAGGCCTGGTTTAAATCTGGACTCTGACATTTACATAACTGTGTCCTGGGACACATCGCTTAACTTCTTTGAGCCCTCAAATTCCCATCCACAGAAAGCGGTGGGCCTGGTAAAACCTGCTGTTTAGGGCTGTTATAAAGTGCCTAACCTAGAACCAGGCTCATTGTAGACCCCCCAAAATGGGACAATGATTTGCAGCACACTGCTGGCTGTGAGTGAATTAACTCAGCAAAACTGTACCCACTGTTCTTCTCTCAGGCACGAATACAAGTGCAAAAAGTACGCGCCAACCCTAGAGGCCCCAGTGTCTGTCAACCCAGCAATGGCTCTCGACAGGGCACCTCTGCCTAAATGGCACCTATCAACCTATATTCTCATTGCAGCGATGTGTGTCACATCGGCTTAGCGATAACTTCTCTCAGCGGTGTCACCTTGGGTTGCATAATATATTTGCAGTTATGGAAGATACTTTTTTTGCTTTGTTTTTAACTTCAGGAAATTTTCAGCTTATACAATGCCCAAATCTGCCATCCAACTACATCAAGCTTAGTTAATGCATCCTGAGCAAATCTGGGATTAATCACAGGAAGGAAGTGAAGACCCAGCACTTTGGCGAGAGGCTGATGGAGGGAAAGGAGGGTAATGATATCAGAGTAACTCTGCATACATGCCCTCTTCCAACATGCAAGGGAGATCTGGTTTTGTCTCTCACTGTCCTTCCTTCCTTCTTCCTCCCCTCTTCCTCCTAACCAATCTATTATCATCCCATGCAACAGGACAGTCTATTGTACATTAAGATTGATTTAAACTAAACATCTGGAGTGTTTTTGTTTTTGTTTTCTTGCAGTACTGGGGGTGGAACCCAAGGCCTCAAACATGCTAGGCAAGTGCTCTACCACTGAGCTATACCCCCAGCCCTTTTTATTTTATTTTGAGACAATATCTCACTAACTTGCCTAGGCTGACCTTGAACTTGCAACCTGCCTGCCTCAGCTTCCTGAGAGGCTAAGATTACAGGCATGTTCCACTCCATTGCACCTAGCTTGTGTCTTTTCATCCAGTCCAATAAACAGGTCCTGGAAGGGTCACGTCATGGTTTCTGGCCACAACCGTCAGAGCACATTTGCTCCCTTCTTTCTGCCTCATTTTATCTCAGTCACCTAAGATGAAGACTGGATTTCTCTCTCCCTTCTCCTAATTGGGTAACGAAGTCCTGAAACCATTCCTGCCACTACCCTTTTCCAGATGGAGTTGGAAACAAATTTCCAGTCCTGTAGAACTATAGTCTACATTGGGGTGGATAAGAAGGAAAGAGATTGGATCAATGAAATACTGGACCATTTTTGTCTCAACTGGGACCTAATGATCTAAGGGGAACTCAGGTATCACTGGGCCAATGCCGCCTGTCACACTAAGTAATGCTCGTTCCAAGTTCCTCTTCTTGACCCCTTTTGGAACAGAATCCTTTATTTGCCACCACTCCCCCTGTAAAGGCTTCCCAGGTGTTTCTAAGAGGTCTTGTAGGACTGCATCCTATCTACTCACGTGGAGTCATCTTCTCCTACATCTTTGGCTCCCCTTAGTTCATGTCTTGGTCACTTTCTGTCCAGACAAAACACCTGACACCTGCAACCTAAAGGAGGAGAGGTTTATTTTGGCTCGCGGTTTTAGTCCTTGGTCAGCTGGTTCCAAGGCAGAACCATCAGGGTGGAAGAAAGTGGCAGAAGAAAACTGCTTACCTCGTGGCAGCGAGGATGCAGAGAGAGAAGGGAGGAGCCAGGAACAGGAACAGACCCTTCCAGGACGAATCCACCAATTAGTATAGTGTGCCATGATCCAGTCACCTTTCATGCACGTGGGTCTTTGGAGGGACATTTTAGATCTGAATCCTAACAGTCAATGTCCAATGTCTTTGAGGTTTCCTTGCTCTTGTCCATGCTGACAGTGAGGGTGCTGGGGCTGTGCAGAAGCATGAATAGGTCTGATGAGCCCCCAGGCCCATGCTTGTGTTCAGAGCACCATCAGGGCATTTGGAGAAGCAATCTGGTCCATTTCTGGCCTCAACCCTTCCATTCCTCTCTAAGGGTACAAACTCCGGTGTCAGAGTAGCATTAAAAGGACACATTGTCCCGTCTTCATCTTGGTCTCTTCCTCTGTCCTCCACTCATGGGATAATAATACAAACTCCCCTTCTTTAGCCAGAGACAAAAGTGTCAGTACTGGTCCACTTGTTAAAGGAAGACTTTGGGGTGAGCAAGGGACTGGTTCTCACAGAGTCTTGATGCCTACTATGCAGAAGACCCTGGGCCAGGTGTCCTCGGAGGGCACAGGAGTGCGAGCAGCCCTGTCTTTCCCTCTGACTTCCTGAGCACTTGCTCAGTCTTTGAAGGGAACTTCCCAGTCACGTTCCATCTCATGTACTTAGTCGAGCAGGTGGTAGCATTTATTGAATGTCTACCACAGAGTGAGGACCCATTCTTGCATGTGCCCCAAATCCATCCTCATTGTAATGCATTCCAAAGAGATGCCCTGTCCTGGCATCACCACGGTTGATGCCAGCTGTTCTGGAGAAGCAGCTCTTGCAGTCTATTAGCTATCGCCTGTTGGCAGATCTGCACCACATGAGGAAATTCTGGAAGAATACCCAACCTCCAAGTTACAAAGGAATGAATCTCTAATGGTGGAAGGTCAAGCAACAGTTACAGTCAGGTGTCACCATGATCTCGGTGTCACCCTGTACTCTTTAAAGTCATGTTATACTGGTATACAGTTACAATTATATCATTATTCTTCTGCCCGCTGCTAAGTTATGACCTGGCCTGTGGGCTTCAGGGAAAGCATGGAGGTATAGAAAGAGAGAAAAAACCACTGAACTGGAATCAGGAGAAAGCCCAGTCTCAGTTCCGCTACATGTTGCTGAAGACCCTCCAGGAAGGGAGTCAAGACAGAGACCCCTGAGAAGCGGAGGCAAGATATCCTCCATGATCCTGGGTTTCATTTCTTCCTTTGCAATGGGAGGCACATGGACAAGCTGAATCTGTGGGTGTCATTCAACTCTTCCATTCTATTATTGTGAACCCTGCCACTGTCATCTAGAGTAAAGAAACTGTCCCCAGCTCTCTGAGTGAGTAAGGGGAAGTGAGACAGAATTGAAAAACCTTGAGCTCCGTGGACTCGGGCACGTGGGCCTCAATACCAACCAACTTTGTCTTTCAAGTCCATTTTCTTGGGGAGGGGGTTCAGAAACAGCTCTAAATGCCCCCTCTTGGCCTTAAAATGACTCAAATGCTCCTGGTCTTGTGGTAGGAATCATATCTTTAAATGTTGTATTCAAGCCAGGTTTGCAAGAAGCCCTCTTTAGCTGCAGGTTTGTGGAGAAATATGCCTACCGGGGTTGGTCTATCATCCATGCACGTGGGAGAATGTGCCCTTGGGAGATGCATCTTTAGACCAATGCTTCTGGGCATCAGTTTTCCAAGGAAACTCTAAACAACAGCCTGCTCCTCTCCCATCCGCCTCACACTTCTCACTTCTGGCTCCTCTGCCATAGATTCCTCTGCTTGTGCTCTGAGGAATTTTAACACATGTATAGTGCCTGAAGCATGAAAGAAAAATCTGAGGGCTGAATCCAACACTCACATGTAACATATAAAAACTCTGCAGCAGGTTCAAGAACCAAGAGCTTTCTCATTCCTGGGCAGACTAGCAGGAGGGCACATGCATGTGATCCTCTTCAAGAAGTGGGAGACCTCTGATGCTGGTCCTTTCCCTAACTCTTACTCAAGATCTGCAGTAAGTGACTGAGCCTCTCTTGACCAATAGCAAGAAATGCAGGAAGCCTCCCCAATAAGTCTTTGGGTTATTTCAAAAATCAAAAAGCCAAGAGGATGTTTATCTGAGGAAACTGCTTTAATTTGGTCCTGCCTAGAACCAGGGGACAGGACATCATAGCTTTGAGGGTCTCCTCCAGATTGTAGTCTATGATTATAATAAAAAGACTAAAAACTATTAGCTGGTCGATGGGTATTCTTTGAACAGAGTCAGACGAGCACAGCCCCTGCTCTCCTTCAGGGATGAGCAGAGGGACAGATATCCATCTAGGCGAAGGGAGGACTGGCCAGGGCTCTGTTCCACATGGACTAGGGTGGGCTAAGAACTGGAGAAACCACCAGAAATAGACAAACTCATACTGCGAACATTGGCCTCACTTCTTTCTCCTAAACACAAGTGTGGGCAAAGGATAGAAACCCAAGGGGAAGAATTACCTCAACTTTTAGAGAGCTTCCAACACTCCTCTGTGGAGAGACCTGCCAGGGCATGCAGGGAGGACCTGCTGGACCCTGCTTTGGACTCTGTGGCCTGTAGCCTCCCTCATGGTCACTTCTACCCAGGAGGATTACCAAACCAGAGTTCTGTGCACTCACCCTTGGGCTTCCGGGATACACAGCCAGCTTTTCTTTCCTTCCCGAGACAATCAGGGCCTCGTCCTGGCTGGTCTTGCCCCTCTATGCAGCAGGGCAGGCAGTGTCCTAAGACGCCAGGCCACTTGGCAGAGCTCCCAGAAGTCCAGAGCTTTCCTCTATTCAGTGAGGAAGACAACATTGTTCTGAGCATGTTGAATGAGTGGATGGATTCAATGTCTCCTTGTAACTCTTATTTTAAAATTGCTCACGTTTGAAAAGTAGACACTGAACCACTGACTTAGCAACTGATTTCAAGATGCCTCCTCCAACCATTTCAAGTGGATACAGAACTTGGTAGGATTTTAGGTGCTGGGTGGGCAGCTTTTCCTTGCTCCCCTCTAGTACTCCAGATTTTCCCAGGATCAATAACTTGAGAAAAGATCCTAATATTTTTCACTTATAACAAATGCTCACACCAGCTAACCACCACTAGTGGCTCCTGATTTCAACTCCAACTTTCTAAATCTTCCAAAGTACTGGAAAGTTTGGATTCTAAGGTGTGGGATCAGCCTTTGCCAGCCCACGAAGGAGATGAAACCAGTCTTTGTCGTTGCCTTTGAAGAACACAAAGAAGTGCAGCACAGCGAAACTGTCTACTCTTTTGTCATCTGGGTGAAAGCCAAGGTGCAGGTTTCTCTGTCTTTGCCCCTCCCTGTCCAGAAAGCAGTCAGGGCAGCGGGGATACTAGCACCTCCTGCAGAACATAGAGAGGCCCAAGCCAAGGTTCTATAGGATGAATCCCTGAACGGGCTGGCAAGCTGGATGACATAATAGTATCACATATAAGCCCATGAAGATACAGGTACTCATATATATCATCTCATGAAGATGCCATACGATTCCACTGGAGAATCCTTTCTCAGTAATGTGGCTGTTTCTTCTCTCAGCTCACCCAGGGACTCTCCTGTCCCCAAAGCCCTGTTAAGTTTCATTTCCATAAAACCTTCCCTGGGCCCTCCCAGCCCATGAGGACTCTTTCTGATCCTTACACTCTCACAGCATTAGAGACAGAGCTGCTCACTCCACCTTCTCACTTTATAGTTACATTCAACAGCACAGAGTAGGAGAAGGGAAGGGAAACGCACTCAGGGCAGTAAGGAGACGCACTGTCCCATTATCCACGTAACACTCAAACTCCAAACCAGATATAAAGTTAAAAATGTCCTCATTAAACAAAGGCAGTTCTCTTGTTCCCACAAGTCCATCCTGAGTTCTTAATGGCTCTACTTGGTTAGGGTACAGAGGCAGTGAGAACCTTACACAATGAGAAATGACGTCCCGTGCTTTGGAAGAGAAAGCACAAGCCACTAGAAAAAGTTGAGAAGCAGTCAAGGAAGGGTTGAGTTAGGACCAAAGAGGAAGAAGAAATTGTGTCCTGCAAGTTCTGTTTTCCAGGGCAGAGGACAGCATCTTTTAAAGGTCTTTGTTACTAGTGCCCAAATGAAACGTCTCAGAACCTACAGGCAATTAAGAGTGTCTGTTGCAGGAAATCCAGGCCCAGGGCACCTCATGTCCAAACCAAGACAAAGAAAAGTCAAGCCACTTCCCCTTGCATGAGGACACAGCCGTGCTTTCTACTTCATTTCTCTCCTGACGCCTGGTCGAAGTGGTAAGCCCATCTAGCAGGTACTTACGCATGCTAGTACCTACGCATGATGTGTGCAGGAATGAATGAGTGAATGAATGAATGAATGAATGAATGAATACTTTTCAATTCCTGTTGCTTTCCCTAATTTTGTAAGCCTGCTGCGTTTCATTATTTAGAGAAATCTTAAGCTAGGAACCCTATAAACAAGCCACAGTTTTAGGCATCAATCTGAAGATGCCACAGTCCTCATCACCACTCCTCTATAGCACCTTGTCCACGCCCAGTGTAAGGTAATCAGTTTTCACCTGGAGTCAATCACATCCCAGGTAGTTCCTAAACAAAACCATTCAGGGCAGTGATTCTCTTTCAAGTGCTACTCACTGTCACCAAGGCCTGAACTTTCAGGGCCCAGCTCTTGCGGGGCCTTCCTCCCTCTATCCCCACCCAGAGGACGGACTCCTGCTGATGCCTGGATGCTTTCATACAGATGCTTTGCTGGGGAGAATGGAGAAGGGGTGCAGGGGGCTGCTTGCCACCAGGGATCCCAGAAATGCAGCCTCGGGGGAGGACTCTGCTGGAGAAGACGGTGGTTTAACAAAGATTCATCCAATCCTCCTTGTTTCACAGTCTCCCTGCACAGTCCTGACCTAAACGACTACCCCAAGAGAGACAGCAGAGGGAGAGAGAATATCTGTGTGCTAATGAGGCAAGGAGGAAGAAGGCGCTTGTCCAAGGGCCTGGAGTGCCCATGCACCTTCCACCTAAGTGAGACCTGCTTGTGGGCACTTCCCTGGTTCACTGTTTTTGTCCCTGCCAATAACAAAACAAATTCCAGGAGAGAATCAGCCTTCTTGACAGAAACGGTCAGCTGCCTCAGGCTCCCATCGCCCAGCAAGCCCAGAGGTCAGGTACCGTACATGGATGAGAGACCTCCAGAGGAAAGGCCCCAGCTTTCCTTATTCCAGGTACCCTGATGGCCCCGCAAGACGTGCCGACATGTGTCTAGCCCGGGATCATGCCCATCAAGAGCTGAATTCCCTTCCAGTGGCCCAGCTTCCCCTGGGGCTGGAAAATGTTTGAGTCTCTGCCCAGAAAACGCAGTAGTGTTGGGAAGGACAATAAGGCTGGTCTTCTGGCCAGTTACCAAAATGAGGTCTTCTCTCTAGATCCTAAGTGCTGCTGAGCATCCAGCCTGACCCCATTTCTTAGCAAATTGTAAGAAAGAACTTTAAAAGCGTTGACATGGAAAAGGATGTCTAAAAGGGGAACTTGAGACACAAAATTCATGACTTCAGCCCCTCACCCTGCATGAACCTCATATACCCACAGGATGTAGAAGACGGAGAACAGAACAAACAAATGTTTGTTTGAAGACCAGGTGGCCAGCTCGCTGCCTCCCCAGGAGCAACAGCCTTGCCTCACCGCGCAGTTAGAACTGCCCAGGCTCTTGCAGGACAGCATGCAGGGAAGACCACCACCTATCTCCAGTTCTGCTGAGACCCAAAGCAGTGGAAACCTCAGTACATCCACCAACTCGAGAGAGGCTTGCGTTGTACAGATGTAAGCCTGCCAGAGCAGAGGCTGATAAGTAGGCCCAAAGCAGACGCCATCCCCAGGGATCCCTCCAGCTGGAAACACACAGGGTCATTCATGAACCGATGGGAAGTGACACTCAGAGACTCTCTGCCCTGCCTGAAAATTAATTTAAAAACAAAATCTAAACCCAGCTGAGTGGTAAAGGTCAGCGCTTGCCTGACAGTCCCTGAGGCAAGAGTTCACAATCCTACCATTCAGCCCAAGTAAGAGAGGGTGTGGACAGTTTCCCTCCCCAATCTTCTCTGCTTCCTATCCGCAGTCTCCCCACTCCCATGACCACCCCCGGGCTCAGGACCACTGGGTTAGACTGGGGCAAAGGTAAGATGAGGATTGCGTTCTGTGTTAATCTGGCAGTCAGTGATAAAATACAATCCCCAGTTCTACAGGATTTAGAAAATAAGAGTCAGTCTGGTGGTTTGGGAATGAACCATGGAACAGACAAATCTGGGAATAAACCATGGAACAGACAAATCTGGGAATAAACCATGGAACAGACAAATCTGGGAATAAACCATGGAACAGACAAATCTGGGAATGAACCATGCAACCGAGTAAAAAATAGATATCAAGATGTGATTCCACGTTAAGTTAAAAAGAGTTTTGATTGGTTTCCTATGTATGTTTGGGAAAATGTAAAAAAGGGGGACGCATGGCTTTCTGATGAGACATTCTGACCTGTGACCATGGCACTGGTGGCTCACAGTGGGCGGCCTAGGCCTTGCAGGGTAGATGCTAGAATGTAAGTATCCAGTCCTCTAGTCCCAGTACTATTTCCCAGCCACCGTTACACAGTTTTTTACAGCAGTACTTCAACCTTGCTCTTATGCATCACTCCTCCTCAGATCATGAACCATGCAAAACAGTCAGTAGTCTGAGAATCTGCCACATTTGGTGTCCTTCTTTTGATCACCTTCCCTGACCGTTTTGTTTAGTCACACAAATGTAATGGGGCTATTTATATTCTTTGTCCTGGACATATTCTTTGTCTGCCTCCCAATAAGAGGCTACCCTTTGATTGTCTTCAAAGGGCCCTACTAATTGCTTCCCTGTGTTAGGTAGAGGGTACTGACATGCCCTATGCACCCCAGCCCACCCAATTCCCCACAGGAAATACACATCTATCTCAGCCATCCAAAGAGCACAAACAAAAATGGAATTTTAATCATAGGCAGGTCTCCAAGAACTGTGAAGCGAGCATTATTTTCACCTTGCAGTCACAGAAAGGAGTCTCAGAGAGTCAAGCAACCTTTCCCTGTGTCACATAGCTTGCAAGTAGCAGAGCTGAGATTCAAGCCAGGCCTGTCTACTACCAAAGCCAAGCACTGTGGCCTCTCCTGTTCCTCCTGCCTCAAAGGACCAAGGGTATCTTCACAATTCCATCCATCCATCCATCCCCCCAACGTGGAAGCATTTACTTGACTCCCAATACTGCCTCAAGATTTAGAATGGCTCTATTTAGCATAAACAGGGAAAGGTTCAGATGAGCTGAGACACCAGGCAGACAGGGATGCTGTGGAACCCATTTCTTATGCAATCTGCGGATTGCCTTCTATAGTCGGAAGAGCCCCACAAACCTTTCCAGTCTCCTCCTCTTGTTTTCATTCACAGAACCACAGAGGAAGGGGGCTGGCAAGGAGGCGACTCCTTCCACATCAACTACTGTATGTGAGCTAAAGAACAGTTCTAGGGGATCCTGTACACTGCATACTGCGGAGGCCTTTTGGAGCCTTTTCAAAGCACCTCCAAGAATGATACATGTATTTCATTGCTGGGACAAAAATTCAGGTGGGCCACACATTAGGATACTTGCTGTGCTTTTATTCTGCCTCCTCATCCCGACACCCACTGGCCTTCATCACCATCACCAGCTCGCCCACACAAGAAGTGCAGCTGCCCTGTTTCATCCGCTCCTGAGCAGACGGGAGCCACCATGCAAGTAGCTACTAACACGGGCCATGGTGACATGGGTCTCATCGAATCCTGCTGGTAAGTGTGACTAGAAGGTGAAAGACACACGTAAGTGAGCAGAGGTGATACAGGCAAGCCAAAGTCATGAAGAAGCTGAAGTGCAGGCCCTGGAGTGCTGTGGGACTGGTCACTAGAGAGCCGGGCTGGGTGACAGAAGGGCTCCATCTTGCTGGGAGCCATGGAGAAGCCCACAGCACTCCTAGCCACTGCAGTGCCGGGTCCTGCTCAAGGCTCTGAAGACCAATCTGCCCTCAGTATCTATGGCACCTGGGTTTTGGGCCCTCTCGATTCTCAGACACAGCATCTGTATAATAAATCTCCATGAGTTAATACAACTGCAAAGATCTCTGTGCACTGAAAGAAAGACAAGCAGAGCGGGGATCTTTGTTTGTAGGGGGAGGAGGGCAGGGGAGACTGACTCACCCACACCCCACGAGCATTCTGGTTCCTGTTTGCTCGTCCTGCCCTTCCCTTTCCTGCCAGGAATCCAGCATCAGCCTGGGCAGACACCCAGGCGAAGGCTCTCTACCAATCCCTTGAAGTACAATGGGCACAACTGCCCCCACCATCCTTCCTGCTTTTCCATGAAGAGACAATCACCCCTTCTGTTTCCCTGACTCTCATTTAACTTGATCAGTCTCCCAGAACTCAGGACACACATCACTATCTCTTCGTGGTCCTGCCAAGCGTGACCCCCACAGAAAGCCACTGCCTGGGAGTTGTCCTTCCAGGCTTATGTTTTCAATTGGCAAGTTTGAACTGAAAATGGCCAACATGGAGATTCCACCATGGTAGGTGAGGGAAAGAGAGTTCTTGGAGGCTCCAAAGCATCCACCCAGGTTAACCGTTGGTGGGCTGCGTAGCAAAGTAACAGGTCAACAGATCAGTGAAATGACTCCAGAATCAGGAAAGCCCCCACCATAGCTGGGAGCTGAACATGCCAGCAACTGGAGAGCAGGAAGCTGGAGCAGGAGAACAGCTGATTATCATGGGTAGCAAAAGGGTTAAAACGCTTGGCAAAACCCCACCGTTAAAGCCATTCTGCCCAGCAGGTACTAAGTAGTCATGAGATACCACAGTGACACAGAGGAAAAACAGTATGAGAGAAAAACTGATCTTTCTCCCAGTGAGAAGGGGCCTTCTGTGAGGCCCAAGGAAATAACCTCATCATGTTGCAACTCTGACTTACAACTTCAGTTACAATGCAGGTGTTCCCAGAAGGTTAACCAGGAAGGGGATTCCCAAGAAAATGAATTCCTGAGCTATCTACTCTGATTGAGACACTGTCCCATGTCTTCAATCCTACGTAAAAACCCCAACCTCTCACCTCAGCAGTGTGATTCCTCTCTTGGCAACCATCTGGCTGTCCCTCTTGACAGTGTCCGCTGACTCAAATTCTTGCCTTTTCTTATTCTGATATTGGTAATTCTTTTCGCCACCCCGGCACACACTTGCCACCCCACAAACTTATCCTGCATGCTCAGGATAACTGTTAGAGACCGTCAGATGTTTCTGATTACTGCCCCTCCACTGGATCCAGTGTCCCCAAAAGGAAGACTCAGAAACCTCCAGAAGAGGCAAATCAAAGTACTGTGCTTGTGAGATTCCTCCATGCATAATCTGGAAGCTACAATTTCCACGTAGGCATTAACACAAGTGAAAAATGTAGCCCGACACTAACAGTAGAAATGACACAACTGCTGTTGTAGGAACCTAGGAAATCAGTTTACATGCCATTAGTCAGAGTCGGCTAATCAAGGATGACCACACAGCCCTTAACTTCTCCTTGGATCCTAAAAGAAATTTATGCTACAGCAAGTACCTGTCAGTACTACAGGGTATGTATGTGAATCAAAGTAAAAGCCACCCGACCCTCTGAAGCAGAGCCAGGTGGGTTCTGAGACATATTTTCCTTGTCCGAGTTTGATAATCTAGGTTTCTTGTGATAGGGACCAGAGAGCCTTTCTTTGGTTTCTGACAATCGCCTGTGTTGCGGTTGGTTGATATTCACCTTCCAAGGTCTTTAAGGCTACTGTGCGGTCATCTTCAAGCCAGAGAGGTTAACAACTCCCCTGCAACAAAAGAGCCACACGAGCTGGCACTGTGGTCTAGTGCCACACTATACACTCCTGGTTGGCACAATTTCAGCTGTGGTTGGAGTGGGCTGTTGAAGAATAATGTCCCATATCTTGACTTTGCCTCCCTTGGCCAAAAGCAGGGGTCTTAGGTTGGAGAGAGTTGACATGTTCATGTATTTATTTATTTTATAAAAGGAAACAGAGGTTCAGAGGGGTTATGTGACTTGCTGTAGTTCACACTGGTAACCCACAGCAGGGTCAGGATTGGAATTTGAACTCCACATCTGGTCAGGGCTCTGAGCATAAGTGAATTGTGTTGTGTTGTCAGTGAAGGGAGGAGAAACTTGCGGATCACAGACCTGCCATGCCAGAGCTCCTAGCAATCTCACTCAGGCCTAAAAGTCAGATCTGAAGGTAACTGTAGAGACCGCCCAGTCTAACTTCTCAGTTTACAGATAAGGAGACTCAAGCCCACAGAAGAAAAGTGACTTCTTCAAGGTCACATAGCAAATTTGTGGCAATGCCCAAACTTTGACCATGGTTGCCAAAGCTTGGTGCATGCCAACGTCCCCCGCATCCTTGACAGCAGGTGTTCATCCTTGGTTACGAGAGCACGTTGTAGTTTTCTGTTTCCATGTCCTTCCTCTGGGCTGGGGTTGCTAGTGCCTCCCTTGAGCCACATAAAGATTTCTTTCTCAGCATTTTAGTTACTAAGGTCTAGATTTCTCAAGGATCTGAGCCTCCTCTCCTGTGTGCACATGCATAGCTGTCCACGCTAAATGGAGTGTGCTTAGGGAGCAGCACATGTATTACCAGGAGGGCAAGCCAAAACTGCTGTTCTGCTTTTCTCTCGAGATGTCCTTAAATCTACTCATTGAATTTTCTTCTAAGTTCATTCTCAACAGTGAGATTCCAAGTTTCAGGATCTATCAATAGCCATGGCTACTATTCTCCCCAAAACGCTTTGATTGCTCCCTATACTTCAAAATAAAGGCACAGGCCCTTAACCCATCATGGAGGCCATCTGCGATGTGGTTTTACTTTTCCTCTAGTAGTACTGCCCTTTATTTCTTTTGCAAGCACTCTGGCTAAGCCCAGAAAAGCAGCTTTCCTAGAATAACTGCTCTTCCTTCTGGCCCCAAACCTGGTATCTCCCTCTTGACATCCCTGCCTATCCAAATGCAGATCACAGGGTGTATGTCTTTTCTGCCCTTACAGGCAGAGTCTCTTTGGTTTATTTTTGTTCACCACACCTAGCAGAGAGCTCAGCATGGTAGCTCTGAATAAATAATGAGTAAATGAATGAGTGTGTGGTTGGAAAAATTACACTCACCCTCTTCTACTCCATGCTAGAAGAAGTCAACTACTACAGAAGAGAAAATAGATGATCTATTGGGATGTTCTCAACTGAACACAAACATAAAGCTCAAATGAGATAGCAGGCTGAAGCAGATGTGACACTGCCTTATTTTTAGAATTTTTTTCCTTAAACACACTAAAGAACAAGAAACACATCACATTAGGAGAAGAAGGTACCAAGTATCTTTGGGGTTTGTGTGCATTTTGTAACCAGGATTTTTCCTGGGGAAACAAACAAAAAACCCCCTTTGCTTGTGTAATTTCGTCTAGTTCTTGCTTTAAATAGGTGAGATGTGATTTACATCTTTCCTTGCTAATGATGTTTGCTTTGTGTTCCTGCACAAAAATAATTCGCCGTTCATACTGCTCTCAACAGTTGTGAAAGATCCCCTTTCCCTTATCCATTCCACTCATTCGTAACCAAGAACTTCAGGGAGGCCTCCTCAGCTCCACCTGTATATGTTAAACATCAAGCAGATCGGTCCCCAGTAACCTCTAGGAGAACCCCAGAAATGGATTACATTGTGCCTACAATTTCTCTAGGCAAGAATGTGCAAAACTGGCCATCCCAGGGGTAAAAAAAAAAAAAAAAAAAAAAAAAGCATCACTGTTACAAGATGATGACAGCTCTTTACAGCGTATATATCTTTTTTTTTTTTTTTGTGGGTACCGGGGGTCGACCTCAGGACCTCGCGTGCCCCCAGGAGCCCGTGCCACTGAGCGATATCACCGGCCCTTTTTTCGTATGTGGGTTCCAAGAGTCGAACTCCAGCCCTCGCGCTTGCCAGGCAGGCGCTTACACCGCTGAGCCATCTCACCGGCCCATACAGCGTACATATCTTGATCCTGGTTATTTTCCCTTGTAACCGTTAAAATGAGTCCTGTGACATAGGTGCTGAAACGTTATGTGGCTTGTCCCAGAGCACACTACTTAGCAGGACCAGAGGGACATTTAAGACCAGTGTTTTCCTTCAGTGCTGCAGGAAATCTCCACCAGAATTTTATGGAAGTTCAACTTCTTGGCGATGTGGAGAAAAGGCAACTATAACCTTCCTTGATCTTTTGGGGGTTGGGGGGTACCGGGAATTGAACTCAGGACCTTGCACTTGCCAGGCAAGAGCTGCACTGCTGAGCTATAAATCCAGCCCTATAACCTTCCTTGATATTTTAATCTACCTAATAATCTTTAGCCAGAGAAAATCTTCCAAAAGTCCAAGACAAATAGGTTCACAAGCCTGCCTGTGTGTCTAGGCATTCATCAGGCATTAATGACCTTCATTCCAGAACCAGCAACTAGAAAGAAATTCTTGGAGTAGCGTCCTTGTTGCAGTCATGAATTTTCCCTTCCAGAGCTGCTCAGGATTTGGATTTGTGGCTTCATCCTCCCAAATGGCTTGCATCTTACCATAACCAAGCCCTGAATCTTAGGGCTTTTCTTCTGCTAATTTCACTATAGCTATACACATTTCCCCAGTCTTGCACCCTTCACTGCCTTCCACAAGGAACGCAGGTCCCTAAACCTGTGCAGTGATTAATACTTCCCTTATCTTCTCCATGTGCCTGCAGATCTGAGGACAGGACTAGCGGGTCTGTCTGATGAACGCATTTATCTGATTTAAACCTGCTTCTGCTACTTTGAGCCCAAAGTCACAGCACGAGTCAGGGCGCTGCTGACCTTCTGAAACACTATCATTGCCCACCACCCTTGGCTTCTGTCTGCTCCTGCAAGCTGCTCCTCAGAGAGTCAGTTCAGACACTTATGTAAAAGAGGGGGCTTCCTGATGGGACTGAATGGATCCTTGACTCCAGCTCCGGCTGACTCTTGGACTCCGCATGAGAGGCTTCCTTACTCTGTCTCCGAAGACAGAGCAGCGTGTGTCGGCTAACGACGTGGCTCCGTCCCGTGAAGTGAGAAGAGGGCTGTTGGGAGCTTCCGTTAATTCCACTGGGGCAGGCAAGCGGCCCCTGGCAGTTGGTTCCGAGGTTGAGCTGAAAATGTGGGG
Source organism: Erethizon dorsatum (assembly GCA_028451465.1). NCBI lineage: Eukaryota > Metazoa > Chordata > Mammalia > Rodentia > Erethizontidae > Erethizon > Erethizon dorsatum. Next base: position 36,587,004 of record CM051831.1, read on the forward strand.
GATGGGCTTTTAAGTGGACAGTTGGCCCTTACATTATAAGTCAGTCACCTTCTTATCACCGGAACAAAATACCTGACACCCGCAACTTAAGGAGAAGAGGTTTATTTTGGCTTACAGTTTTCAGAGGACTCAACCCATGGTTTGTTGGCTCCAAGGCAGAATGACACGGTGGAGGAACACCGAGCATCCCATGGCAGCCAGGAAGCACAGAGAGAAGGGAGGAGCTGGGGACAAGAATACACCTTTCCAGGTCACAATCCCAGTGACCACCTCCCATGAGGCCTCATTTCCTAACAGCACATTCAGCTATGAACAACCCCGTGGTCTATCACCTTCCAAATACAGAATGTGAGGCTCGGGAGGGGGTGTATTTTAGATCTAAACCATAACACATCATGAGCCTAAATTAGTGCCAAGGAAATGGGATACTAAGGATACAAGATATTTGCAAATAATGCCACACTTCTTGTTAGTCTTTGGCTTCCATATCCTTCTCAAAAATATTAGCACACGTGCTAAGCAGCCCAACATTTTCCATCTCCTCCCCATTTGTCTGTGGTAGTTTCCTGTTGGTTAAAGTAATAGCTGAGAAGTGGGAAAGATAAAGAATCACAAAAACTGCCCTAGATCACCTACAGAAACCTTTTTTGGAATTAGGTGACAGATCTCTGAATTTGAGCTGTACTTGCTGGGCCGTGACCGCGCTTCCTCACAGGCTCCATCACTGACAGAGGAGGTGTCTAAGAAATGCTTGTTAGGAAAAGAAGGAGCAGACCGCGCAGGCACCTTCTACCATCCCAGGAACCGCAGCGCGACAGAAGCTCAAATCTGCAGACACACGGTGACAACTGGCGCCCAGGGAGCCCCCACGGAGGATCGTGAGACAGCGGCGGGGCAGGGGAGCGGCGGAGAACTGCGCTGGCGGCGGTGAGTGTCTCTCAGCCACAGCTGTCCCACGCCAGAGAGTGACTGGCTGGGCGCCATTGTGGGGGGTGTGGCGAAAATCAGAGCGGCACGAAAGAAAAACAGTGCTGGGAACTCGCGCTCCAGACAGGGCAGCGCCGAGCCTCTCAGGCCCACGGAAAGTGAAAGTGCGCTGAGGGCAGCAGGCGAATGAGACTGGTCTCCGCCTGAAAGTACACTGCCCCACCAGAGGGCCACTCCTGGCTTACTGGGACTGACCTGCACGGAACAGGACTCTGTCATCACATGCTGCCTGTCTACAGCAGAGTCAACACCTGGAACTGATTCTTTTTATTTTTTTTATTTTTATTTTTATTTTTTTCCTCTCTCATTTGTTTTTTGTTCTGGTGAAGGGGTTTTTTGTTTTTTGTTTTTGGTGGGGTTTTATTTTTCTTTTGTCTGTTTTGTTGTTTTTGTCTTCATTTTTGTTTCTGTTTGTCTATTTGCTCTTTCCTTCATTATTCTCTCTGGTTTTTATATGAGTGTAAACAGCGCCTCTAACCTCTTTGTGACTGTGGATGTGATCTGTTCTTCCTTTTATCCCTTCCTTCTCTTTTTCCCACCAGTCCTCTGCACCAGTGTCCCAATGTTAGTGGGATCCCTCTTGGTCCTCTAACCTTACATCTAATTCCTTCCTCTTCTCCCAATACTCTATTTCCTCCTTAACTCATTGTAAATTTAAACTCCTGAGAGAAAAATTGACATACTTAGGACTTGTATACTGCATATAATTTTTCTGGTGTGTTTTAGATTTTGTTATATAACCGCAACTCTACTCTATACAGCTAAAAGTGGTAAATAACTGGTTAGCTCAGTCTGTCATTTTCTAGGCTGTGTTTGATGCTTTAGTTACCATTATAGCCAAATGTCAAATAATTGTTCTAAACATCTTTCCTTCCTGATATTTCATGATTGATATTGACTAAGGGACACAGAAAATACAGTGGCACAGTACCAAAGAATCAAGGACTGGGCCAAACAGGTAGCAACTTCTCATATCCAACAAATTGAAGAGGTAGGATCTGGCAGAAAGCTCAAAACCCAAAAGCAAGCTCCACTTGGAAGATACTGCAGAGAAGTAGTCATCTTCTAAAGATCTTGAACACTAGCAATAAAGTAACCTACCATAGGTAATTTACAAACATCACCCCAGGAATTAAATTAAAGAAAGAAAAAATGAGACGACACTTAAACAAGATGCAACCCCACACATCCAATTCACCAAAGGCAAACCTAGGGGGCAATGAGGTGGGACAATCCGAAAGCCACCCACCTGGCCTATCTGAAGTGGTAACAACAAAGCAACTGAATGAGGCTCTGGAAAAAATTAAAACAGAAATAATTTCACAGATAACTGCAGAGATAATGTCCACAATGAAGACCATGCTTAAGGACACTATAGCTGATACAGACAAAAAAAATAGACGAGCTTAAGAAAACTATAGAAACCATGAATGCTCAGCATAGGAAAGAAATGGAATCCATAAGGCAGATTCAAGCAGATATCCAAGAGAACAAAAATTCCATTGAAAGTATTTGTAGCAGATTAAGCCAATGTGAGGACAGGATCTCAGATATAGAAGACAGGCTTGCAATTAGTGATCATGAAAAGAAAGAATTCTTAAAAACAGCAAGGGACCATGAAAAATCAATTCAGCAGCTGCTAGATGACTCAAAGATAAACAACTTAAGAATAATTGGAATAAATGAAAAAGCAGGAGATAGCATCAATGACATTAGAACATTGTTCACAGACATTATCAGGGAGAACTTCCCTAGAAGAGAAAAAGAATTTGACCCCCATATAAATGAAGCTTTTAGAACACTAACTATACATGATCAAAAAAAAAAAAAACTTCAGCTGGACATATCATAGTCAAGATCCCAGAAATTCAACAGAAGGGCAGAATCTTAAAAGCTGTTAGGGAGAAGAGACAAATCACCTATAAAGGAAAACCCATCAGACCCACTTTTCAGCACAAACCCTCAAGTCAAGAAGAGCCTGGAATGATGTATTTCAAGCTCTAAAGGAAAATAATTTTCAACCCAGATTGATGTACCCCGCAAAACTGTCTTTCAAAATTGATGGAGAAATACAATACTTTCATGACAAAGAACATCTGAGAAAATTTATGACCACCAAACCAGCACTCCAAAATGTTCTGAAGGACATTCTAGAAAGAGATAGGAACCCCAACAGAAGGAATCCACAAGGCAGGGCAGATAATTAAATAGTGGGAAAGGGGAAAAACAAACAAAGAGTGGGAACCAACAACAGGAAAATATCATGACAAGTATAAGTCAATACATATCAGTTTTAACCATCAATGTTAACGGTCTCAATTCACCAATCAAAAGGCACAGACTGGCAAAATGGATCAAGAAGCAAGATCCAACAATATGCTGTATACAAGAAACACATTTAATTCAGAAAGAAATTCATAGACTGAAAGTCAAAGGATGGAAAACAATACTCCATGCCACAGGAACACAGAAAAAAGCAGGGGTAGCTATTCTTTTTGCAGACAAAGTGAATTTCAAGCCAAGAATGATTCAGAGAGATAAAGACGGTCATTACATCCTTGTAAAGGGAACAATCCAAGAGGAAGAGATAACGATCATAAATATATATGCATCAAATACCAGTGCACCCAGCTATATAAAACAAGTACTAAAGGACATGAAAAATCAAATAAGCACTAATGCAATTATATTGGGAGATCTCAATACTCCACTGTCACAAAAAGACAGATCAACTAGACAGAAAATCAATAATGAAATAGTAGAACTGAACCAAACTTTTGAACAAATGGACTTAGTAGATGTCTACAGAGTGTTCCACAGCATCAGAGTACACATTCTTCTCAGCTGCACATGGGACGTTCTCCAAAATAGACCACATACTAGCTCATAAAACCTGCTTAAGTAAATGCAGAGGAATTGACATTATCCCATGCATATTATCAGATCATAGTGCAATGAAATTGGAAATCAATGGCAAAAGAAATCACAAAAACTCCCTAAACACATTGAAATTAAACAGCACCCTCCTGAACAACCAATGGGTCACAGATGAAATTAAAGAAGAAATTAGACACTTTCTACAACTGAATGATAATGACAGTACAACATACCGGAACTTATGGGATACAATGAAAGCAGTCCTAAGAGGGAAATTTATAGCATTAAATACTTATATCAGGAAAATAGAGCAAGCGCAAATAAACAACTTAATGGTGAACCTCGAACTTCTAGAAAAAGAAGAGCAGGTTTAGCCAAAAGCCTGTACAAGGGAGGAAATTATAAAGATCAGAGCAGAAATTAACGTATTGGAGACTAAAAAAACAATACAAAGAATCAATGAAGCAAAAAGTTGGTTCTTTGAAAGAATAAATAAGATTGACAAACACTTATCCAACCTTATTAAAAAAAAGAAAAGAAAAGACTCAAATCCATGCAATTGAAAATGAAAAGGGTGATATCACGACGGACCCTGCAGAAATCCAGAAGATCATCTATACCTATTTTGAAAATTTATATTCTACTAAGATGGAAAATGCAGAAGAAATGGACAGATTCCTAGATTCATACGAATTACCAAAGCTGAATCAAGAAGATTTAAAAATCCTACATAAACCAATATCAACCAATGAAATTGAAGATGTAATAAAAAACTTCCCAACAAAGAAAAGCTCAGGCCCTGATGGGTTCACTGCCGAATTCTACAAGAAATTTAGAGAAGACCTAACGACACTACTTCTCAAACTTTTTAATGAAATTGAAAGGGAAGCAATACTCCCAAAGTCATTCCTGGAAGCAAGCATTACTCTGATACCAAAACCAGAGAAGGACCCAACTAAGAAAGAGAACTACAGGCCAATCTCCCTAATGAACATAGATGCAAAAATCCTTAACAAGATACTGGCAAACAGAATCCAACAAATCATTAAGAAGATTATACACCATGACCAAGTTGGATTCATCCCAGGGATGCAGGGATGGTTCAACATACATAAATCAATAAATGTAATACATCATATTAACAGAACCAAAGACAAAAATCACATGATCATCTCAATAGATGCAGAAAAAGCTTTTGACAAAGTCCAGCACCTTTTCATGATAAAAGCCCTATGGAAAACTGGAATAGAGGGTCTTTATCTCAATCTGGTAAAAGCTATCTATGACAAACCAACAGCCAATATCATACTAAATGGCCAAAAACTGAAAGCCTTCTCTCTAAAATCAGGAACAAGACAAGGATGTCCACTGTCCCCACTCTTATTCAACATACTCCTGGAAACTTTACCCAGAGCAATTAGACAAGAGAAAGAAATAAAAAGAATAATGATTGGAAAGGAAGAAGTTAAATAATCGTTATTTGCAGAAGACATGATACTCTACACAGAAGACCCCAAAAACTCCACTAAAAAACTGCTAGATTTAATAAGCAAATTCAGTAGTGTAGCTGGATACAAAGTCAATACTCAAAAGTCAATAGCCTTCCTGTACACAAATAACAAACTTACTGAAAGAGAAATTAAGGAAACAATACCTTTCACAATAACATCCAAAAAAATGAAATACCTAGGAATCAACCTCACAAAGGATGTAAAAGACCTCTACACTGAAAACTACAGTACTCTGAAAAAGGAGATTGAAGAGGATATCAGAAAATGGAAAGATATCCCTTGCTCCTGGATAGGAAGAACCAATATAGTGAAAATGGCCATACTTCCAAAATTGTTATACAGATTTAATGCAATTCCGATCAAAATTCCAAGAGCATATCTCACAGAATTAGAGAAAACAATCCTAAAATTCATTTGGAATCAGAAGAGACCTAGAATAGCAAAGGCAATTCTGGGCAACAAAGGCAAGGCAGGGGGTATCACAATCCCCGACTTGAAATTATACTATAAAGCTACTGTGATAAAAACAGTATGGTACTGGCAAAAAAACAGACCTGAAGATCAATGGAACAGATTAGAAGATGCTGAAACAACCCCAGACATACTAAGCCACCTTATCTTTGACAAAGGTGCCAAACACATTCGCTGGAAGAAAGATAGCCTCTTTAATAAATGGTGCTGGAAAAACTGGCTCTACACATGCCGAAGATTAAAACTAGACCCATATCTTTCACCATGCACTAAACTAAAATCAAGATGGATCAAAGATCTAAATATTAAAACAGAAACATTAAATCTGCTGGAAGGTAGGATAGGTAAAACCCTTGAAGACATTGGTGTAGGCAAAGACTTTATGAATAAAACCTCAACCGCACGGGAACTATCCCAAAGAATCAACAACTGGGATCTCATCTTATTGAAAAGCTAATGCACAGCAAGAGAAACCACCAACAGAGTGAAGAGACAACCCACAATGTGGGAAAAAATGTTTGCCAGCTATTCCTCAGACAAAGGATTACTATCGAGAACATATAAAGAACTCAAAAAAATCAGACCTCCCAAATTTAAAGACCCACTCCAAAAATGGCCATCTGAGATGAATACACACTTCTCAGATGAAGAAATACTAATGGCAAATAAATATATGAAAAAATGTGCAACATCACTAGTCATTCGAGAGATGCAAATTAAAACAACACTGAGATACCATCTTACCCCAGAAAGAATGGCTATTATAAAGAAGTCAACTAATAAAAAATGCTGGAGGGGTTGTGGGGAAAAAGGAACCCTTCTTCACTGTTGGTGGGAGTGTCGACTGGTACAGCCACTGTGGAAGTCAGTGTGGAGATTCCTCAAAGAACTAGGGTTGGAGGTCCCATTTGACCCAGCTATTCCCCTTCTGGGCATCTTCCCAGAAGAATTAAAAACATCGTACCACAGCGATATATGTGCACCCATGTTTATAGCAGCACAATTTGTAATAGCCAGATCTTGGAAACAACCCAAATGCCCATCAACTGAGGAATGGATAAGAAAGATGTGGTATTTTTATACAATGGAGTACTATTCAGCCATAAAGAAGGATAAACTGGAGACTTTTATAGGTAAATGGATGCAACTCGAGAAAATACTCATAAGTGAAATAAACCGGATGCACATGTGTAAGCATCGTATTTTCTCTCTAGTATGAGAAACTGAAAGAGTAAATAAGATCCAATATGTACAATAGACACGGTGAATCAAAAAGAAACTGGTCAATAAGAAAAAGACACTGGAATAGGGAAAACAAAGAAGGGAAAGGGAAAAAAATTGTATATGTATATAAGATGGTTAAGATAGATACACTACCAGTTTTACTTAGTTCATTGAAGAGTAAGGTTTGAGCCAATAATGTTTGGACAATTGAATGCTAATGTCTGGTATCCTGAATAACTAACTTAAAGATAATAATACGTAATGCATTGACCATTGTTACCCTCATACTATGTTGTTTTGAAAATTTGTTCTTTTTTTGATTTGTTTTGTTTTTTCTTCTCTTTAAAATAAAAAAAATGCAACTGGTGAACTGGAGGTTTTGTTGTATATTCCCACAACTTTCTGCATATTCTAAATGTTTTCAAAATAAAGATTTGAGGGAAGGATAATCCAGGCAAATTCTTGTTGTTTAATAAGGGATCAATAAGTGGTACATGTGGTATACTGGTGATATCTTGCTGTAAGGGAAATTACAAAAATCTGAGGATGCCCGTCTCCTCCCACATCTATTTCTGACATGCCCTGGGAGGTGGCTCAAGCCCATTCTGGTGCTCAGTTTTCCCATCTATAAAGCAAGAGCCATCTTGGAGCCATGTGTGGAAGACCAAAGCGAAGAGGAGTAGTGAGAGGATGATAGAGATTACACATGGGTTGAATAAATTAAATTCTTCACAGGGGTCGGGATAGATCTGTCCACACCACTGTAACTGTGATGGTGAAATGCTCTATTTGTATGAGCTCTACCTGGTTTCTTTTTCTTTTATTAATCCTCTTTCAGACTGATGAAATTGTTGTCTCCCTGTGATTTTTAGGTGTCCTGTGAAGCTTTGGAGGGAGAATAAGGCTAGTTTTAAAAGGACAGGAGAGAAGCTAGGCCCTAAGATGGCAATACAATTCTGCAAACATTGAATAAACATCTTCTGTGTCACACACTTGGGATATATAAAAAAAGTAAGACCTTTTCTAAACCTGGAAGGGCTCACAATGTATCAGGAAAAAAAAAAAAAAAGACAAGACACAACCAAGAAATCAAATAAGCCATGTGGTGTCTGCTGAGTGCTGTGTGGATGTAAAGCAATGTAAATCATACAAAGAATGTTAAATCATTGTTAAGTGAAAGAATAGCTGAGCAGATGGATGGATGGATGGACGGATGGATGGTTGGATGGATGGATGGATGAACGGACGGATGGACGGATGGATGGTTGGATGGAGGGATGGATGGATGGGTTACCATCCAGCTGGTGGGTTCTTCTCTCAGCCCAGAAAGAATTACAAGGTAGAGAGAGTCAAAGGAGGACTGAACAAAACTAGTTATTGTAAAGCGAAAGCAGAAAGGCCCCCAGGTGATTGAAGGGGAGGGGATATTGGTTGCCAAGTGGACTCTTTTGTCTAGAAGTTATGTTTTTTGTTTTTTGTTGTTTTTTTTTTGTTTTTGTGGGTAGCGGGACTCAAACTGAGGACCTCGCACTTGCCAGCAGGCACTTTTGCTGCTGAGCGATATCACCGGCCCATTTTTTCCTTTATGTGGGTTCTGGGAGTCGAACTCAGGACCTCACGCTTGCCAGGCAAGCACTTACGCCGCTGAGCCATCTCACAGGCCCTGTCTAGAAGTTTTTATACACAAAAATTACATCTCAACCTAGTTGAGATCAACCTATGGGATTATAAGCAAGAAAGTTTGATGTAGAAGTGGGCCCATAGGAACTCGGGGTATATACCAGGCAGACTTTTATAAGCTCCATTAATTATAATTTTAAACAGAATAAAGACATTCCTTAGAGAGGTATGAATATCTTATTTTGGGGCAAGAAAATCCCACCAATCCAATGAGGCCTTTGTTTCCTGAACCTCCAGTGCCCTGGCCTTGGTTATTGATGATGCATGCTTCACCGAATCTTCCCGACTCCCTCTTTGGCTTGGCTCTGCCCTGGCCACCCTTCCTGTCTGTGGAACTCCCTCTGCCAGAACACTTCCCACACTCCCCTCCCCTGCTGGGCCAATGCTTCCAGGAGAAATCTCACCTCCCACAGGCCTCAGCTCTTCCTAAATATTTTCTAATACACATCATGTTTTACTGAAACTGATTGATCAGATTACTGTTGGGAGCCTCTTGCTAGGTTAGGAAAATGTCAGCCAAACCTTAGAAAACGGGACCTAAGCCCAACCACACCAGCATGGAGTGCTCGTGGTTCATTTTCCCCAGGTCTCTGTCTCTCTGCTTTGGATGGATTGACGGATGGATGGATGGATGGATGGATGAATGGATGGATGAACAAAAGAATGGAGAAGTCAGTTTTGAATGACTCTAAACACAGGCAAACAAGAAATGCCAAAAGAATCATTTCCTTAAGAATGTGTCTACACCAAGCCAAGCGTGGCTGCACATGCCTGTAATCCCAGCACTCGAGAGGCTGAAGCAGGAGGATTGCAGCAAGTTCAAGGCCAGGCTGGACTATACAGTGAGTTCAAGACCAGCCTGAACTACATAGCAAGAGCCTATCTCAAGCAAACAAACAAACAAACAAAAAAACAACAAAAAAGTGTCTATACACCAAAACTTCCAGGGGCCGGTTTTAGTTACTGGAAATCTTCATAGGCAAAAGAGCTTGACAATGCCTGGAATCACTTAGAAAATATAAAAGAGTAAAGAAAGCCAAGGCTTAGATAAAGAGTAATTGAAAACAGTGCTTGAAGGAGACAACTTATACTCATTGCCATATTTTAATGTTGCCCCAATCATCTTTTCTTATGAACTGAAAAGCATAGGGTTATAATTAGGACATAGCCTAATAGTTAAACTATTAATCTAATAATGAGTTTTCTTTTTAGAAAAAGCAAAATAATGTGGCTGAATCATGCTTTTCCACTCTATTCCTTCTCAGTCACACAGAACTGGAGTAAATTTAGGTATTTTCCTTCTGATTCCTGTAGCTGTGTGGGGAGGCAAAATTGAAATTGTAGTGATCCTCTGGGAGGAATCACCTGGCTTGTGGGGAAGACCTGCTACCACCCAGAGTAAGTGACAGCAAAAAGTCAATAAAAGCTTATTTTACTCTGCTACTCTATACTAGCGTAGCAGCTAACTATGCTGATTCTGAAATTAGACTTTGAGCGCTTCCTTAGTCTTTCTAACCCTCAATTTCATACTCTGCATGATGGAGATGTTAAAAGCATCTATCATAAAGATGTTATACGAATTAAAATTATAAAGAAAATCAAGTAACATACATTGTCTCACGGTAAGCACCCCTAAAAGAGAGATAAGAAATAAAAGGGGTGGTGGAGGCTGCAGAGGCAACTGGGATTGCCTGGAAGTCCACATCAAGTCGAGTGTGCACCAGCCAGACGGCAGGTTTCCAGGATGTCCTGGAGGACCCTCAACTGCACTGGAGAAGCTTCAGGACACAGTTTTAGGAGCGCTCTCAGAAAGAGCCTCGTGGACATCCATCCCGGCTAAACAGAGGGAGGTCTGTGCCCAGTTCCTGGGGGAAATGATCTCCCAGCCTGGTGTGGCCAAGGCCAACATGGGAGCATCCAGGGAGGGTGTGGCCTTTGAGGACCGTCCCCTTCACCCCAGTCCCGACAGCTGGTGTAATATGTACTTCAAGGACAACGAGGTGCTGCTGCAGACCAACAAAGGCATCTGGAAGTCATGCCCAGATACACCCCTGCTTCCAGAGGGCCACTGAGTACCTGCCACCTCTTCCTGGAAGACCCTTTGTAAGCGAGTGGCACTGAAATCCCAACGGTGGCCTGGAACCAGAGTGGAGTCACAAATGAGGTCCCTGCACAAGAACTCCATGCCACCATTCCCAAACGAGCATGTGGTGCTGCCTAATTGCTGCCAGGCCCATGGGAGGTAGCAGATCCTGCCATCTACACCAAGCTCAACCCTGGCACCGCTTACGTGCAGTGCATGAAGGAGGTCAGGAGGCCTCTCTACTACACCTCTGCCACTGACCCCAGAATGAGTAGAAAGAGCACACTGTGGGAAGGCACCTTTTCTGCTTCACCAACCTCATGGCCAAGATCCGGGACAACTTCATCAAGAGCCTGGCTGGCTGGCAGAGTGGCATCATCTACAAAATGGAAAAGGTGAAGGACGTGGAGCCCTGCCTGAAAGTGCATGGGCGGAACACTGTGCCCCAGTTTTGCCTTCCACTGGCTCACGCTGCTGCTGCCCAGGAGTTCTTGCTGCCGGACATCATGCCGTCCGCATCTGGGACTCGCTCTTTGCTGAGGATCACCACTGTGACTTCTCCTCCTGCCTGCTGTGCCACACTCATCCTGATCTGGAGCAGGTGCTGGAAGTGGACCTCACTGCCAGCCCGTGTCTCCTGCAGGATTACCCCATCACAGATATCTGCCAGACCCTAAGGAAGGCCGAGGAACTCCAGGACTCAAAGTAGCCCAGAGGCAAGAGGCCCAGGTTCAGAAAGCAGCCACAACCCCTGTGCCCTGGCTCCTGGGGTGCACAGATGCCTTTGGGGTGCACTCCAAGCCTCTTGCCCCACTCCGCCACCCAGGCTGTGCCCACTGGTGGCACAGGTACCACCTTCCTTCCAGCCACCAAGCCCTGGTGCTCTTCCTGCTCTCTGGCCCTGGGATCCTCAGCCCAGGCTGCTACTTCCTGGGGCTGGAAGCCATTCTGGGCAGAGGGCAGCTGGCAAGGGTCCTACCTGCCTTGATCTGCTGCCATCCTCATCCCTTCCTGCTTCCAGGCTTCTGGGTGCTGGCCGGGGGCAGTGCTTGACAAATGGTCCAGAAACCACTTCAGAAGGTGATGCTCAGCCTCCTGCATGCAGAGCAACAGCAAAGGAGCTAAGCGACTGCGGGCCCAGGTCCACCCTCAATCTCCCTGAGCATGTGTATCTGTCTGCCCTGAGGTATAGGGAGTGGGTGTTTCAGAACCCTCAGTGTGTGTGTGTGTGTGTGTGTTGGGTATGGGGTGAGGGGTGAGGATATCTCAGATCCCTCTAGGTCCCCCATTTCCCCTTCTCTGTCTCTCTACCTCTGTCTCCTCCACCTCTTTGTGGGGGAGAGTGTTACATTTTATCTCAAGGTGCTCATAGGTGGGGCTTTTCAGAGGTGGTTCGATCTAGGGTGTGTGAATATGGATTAAGGGTGTGTGATAAATAAATTAGCCCACTGATTAGTTTAGCATAGCTCTGGGTGTGGATAATGGGAAGGCCCACCCTTGGGTGGTTGGCACTAACCAATAGGCTTGGGAAGGGGAAGCTGCTATTTGCTGCTTCCTGCCTGCCCTCCTTCCCGTGCCCCTCTGTCATGCTGCCCTACTTTGGAACCAGCTGACTATGACTGAAACTTCTACAAACTGTTAGCTGATAAACCTTTCCTCCTTTAATTTGTGAATGTCCGGTATTTTGTCCCACCAACGAGAAAGTAACTGAAATAGGGTGTGTGTGCCTCACTCCCTCCGTTGCTCTCCCTCTGCCTTTCTCTTTTGGGGTGCCTTATCCTGAGCTCTTCTCTTCCTCCTCCCCTCCACTCCCATGAAGCCAGGAGGCAGAATAAGGAGTGTGGCTCTGCAAGGGCCCTGGAGGTCAGCCTTGGCTTTGGCATCTGGTTCCTATCCTGCAGCCCAAGGCACCCAGATCCCCCAGCGCCTCACCAGAGGGCCCCAGAAACCTTGGAAGCCAAAAGCTGCTGACGGATGATGGCCCACAAAGCTGTGTCCCTCTTACGCCTGTGTCCTGCCCAGAAATGGAGGCAGAAGAAAGAGAGCAGGTCCTCCAGAAGTTCCCCCAGTGCCTCCTATCTCAATGGAAAAGAGCATCATGGCCAGCCTGTGCCAGGAGTTGGTGTTGGGTACCTCAGAAGAGTTGTCATCCCCTGGATTTCAGGTCCCAGGCTGCAGGTACAAATTCCCTGGAGAGCAGCTGGGGACCCAGGAAGCCCCCTTGGGCCCAGGTGGAGCAGAGCTTGTGGCCTGTCCCAGCCTTGGTGGGCCCTGCAGCTCAGGAGAGCTGCCGCAGGTGCTGGCCTCCTCTGGTCGCCTGCTTGGGCTCTGCAGGATTTGGGGGAGGGCTTCCTGAGCAGGAGCCACTGACTGCTCCAAGTTCTGTGAGGGGGCAGATGGCTGGGGTCTGGAGGGGTAGATAGCCAAACCTCACTCCAGAGTGGCCCCCAGGAGCTGGCCACACAGTCCCATTGCCCCAGAGTTACCTGGGCCAGAAAGGCAGGGCTTCCTTGGATGCACCTGGCACTTCCTGCCCTGGCCTTTTTGCCACCTTCTGTCGCAACGTGGGATTTGGGAGGTTTAAAAAGTACTTATTCAGACCCCTGGCTATTTATTGCAGATCGACAAGTGTTTGGGGGATGGGGAGGTGACCAGGAAGTAGAGAGGAGTTGGAGGCATGATCCTCTTATGTCCCAAGGTCAGCGTGGACATCTTTTCCCCTGGCATCTGGAACCTCCTGGTTCTACAGCAGGTCCTGGCTGGAGGGCCGTGAGCCCTGTACTGGAGCTGAGTATAAGGGAGACCAGAGAGCTGGTTTCCTTGGCAGATTCGGAGATGCCTGAGACAGGGTGGAGTCACATTCCCGCCAGCCGGTCTCCCTCCCCCACAACTCGTGAGCTAGTGGCTCAGCCCCAGCTCTGACCCTTTCCAGCCAAAGGCTTGGACCACCAACAGGACCCAGCAGACACTGCCCGGACACCTGTTGCATGCCTTCTTGCCTGTCCCCAGCTTCCTTCCTGGGACCATACTTCTTGAATCACCACATCTGATTTGCCTCAGCAGAAGAACCAAGTCCGGTGTGCTGTCCTTGTCCTTGAGATGAAGGTCAACAGCACAGGGACCGAGACTCTGTCAGGTGGGTCTCCCCAGTGGAACACTGCCCAAGCCAAAGACCTGCCCTTGAAGATTCCTCCCCAGATTCTCATAGGGGTCCTCAGAGCCAGAACACCTGCGCTTCCACGCAGGAAGCCACCTCCGGGACTCGGACACCTACAGACAGAGCCGTGGGAGTCATCAGGTCTCAGTCCAGAGGGCCAGAACATTAGTCCACTTCTGTTTCCTCGTCTGTGTCATTCTTTGAATCAGTGATGTTGATGATGTGTAGTCTTTAATAAATCATGTTCTTTGCAAAAAAAAAAGAAAAAAAGGGCCGGTGAGATGGCTCAGCGGCATAAGCGCCTGCCTTGCAAGCGCGAGGGCCCGAGTTTGATTCCCGGATCCCACGTATGAAAAAGGGGCCGGTGATATCGCTCAGCGGCACGGGTGCCTGTTGGCGCGCGAGGTCCTGAGGTCGACCCCCCGGTACCCACAAAAAAAAAAAAAAAAAAAATATATATATATATATATACAGACATTCCTCATTTAACGACCTACCTGTTTAATGACTCCGGAGTTATGACTGAGTGCGCAGATCGGGCTCACGGCCCTCATTCAAAACTTATGATGCAGGAACGAGAGTGGCAGTGCAGCCTCACGGTGGCTTCTTCTACAGCACAGTGCTGTAATTTTTGCTGACTGTACCGTACAGTACAGTACTGTAGTTTTAGGTTCTGCTGTACATTACAGCACTGCATGTAAGCATTATGCAAATAAAAGCAAAATCATCAAGTTGGAGTTTTTTTTATTTTGTTCTGAATATTGTAGTGTACATTGTCTACAATTCTTCACTTAGCGACCAATTCGTTTAATGACTGAGTTCCAGGAACAGAACTCAGTCATTAAACAAGGAATGATTGTAAAAGAAGAGCTGTTAATCAGGAGCTGCATATATAGGGTCCAACTGAACAAGCCCTGCTTAGTCACTCCACTGGCTGACCTTGCGAAAATCACAGTATCATTCTGGGCTTCAGTGTCTTCATCTATAAAATAATCCTCATGTGTTAGCTTTTCATCCCTGTGAACAAATTCCTGTGAACAAATTCCAAATTTCAGTCCATGGTCTGAAACCTAAGTTTTCTTTTTTTAAAAAAAGCTGCAAGGTAAAGTAGAAATATCATGGCAGAAGCCCCAGGCAGAGGAAAGCTGCTCACCTAATGGCAGCCAGGAAACAGAGAGAAAGAGGCAGAGGGGAAGGGTCCAGGAACCAGACATTGTCCCCGAGGATCAATCCACGAATGAAATTAGAGCCTCATGATCCAAGCACTTTCCAAAAGCCCATCAGCAAGCAATCCTTCAACACATTGAGCCGAAATGGGGACACAGATCCAAACCACAGCACTTCGTGAAGCCTTCCAGTCTAAGGCTGTGCACTGTAGAAGAAGATGCCAGAGACGCTCCTTCCCCCACCGGCATCTTTCTTTCACTGAGTGGCCGGAAGTGGTCAGAAGTCTGGGTCCGTGTTGCCACCGGAGGTACGAGAGGATAGCGAGAGTAATTCACGCTGGATCTGGAGGCCTGGGAGAGAATATTGGGGGCTCTGGGTCAGATCAAATTATGCTTCTTCTTCCACTTGAAGATGCTTCTCTACTTCCGGTGGCTAACACCGTTTGCTGTCTATTCAACAACCATTCCCCCCATCTGCTGTGAGATAGTACAGACAAAAGTGGCCCCTCCCCTGTGGTGAATCTGACTGGTCTCAACCAAAGCTTCTCAATGGAAAGTGGCATCAGCCCACAGGGGAAGTCTGAAAGAAGTTGTCACAGTGGCCGGAGGGCTCCAGTGGCACTTATTAAGTGAGGACCACGGATGCTAAATGTGTGCAGGACAACCTGGTGTGGTAACAAAGCATCATCCCAAACACCAAAAGCACCCGGCCCAGCAGCACTGCGTTAAATTATTCATGGAGCTCCATTCCTCTTTCCATTCATCTGATTGGGCTTGGACAGGAGCCTTATTAAAACCACTTGGGTTTCTAAGAAAGATTTTCCGTGTGGTAAAGAAAAGGAGCAAATCCTTTGCTTCCTGCCCACTTTCTGCATCCATGAAGAGAAACCATGAGCGTCACAGAGCCCACCCAGACCCGGGACACTACCGGGTTACTGAACTGCCTCCCTGCACATATCTCCTTCAGGGAAAAAGTTAATTTATTTTTAATTCAATTAAATTCTGACCTGGTTTAATGTATTTGGAGCCCAAAGCAAGCTTAATAATACAATACTCGGCCTAAAAAAATTAAAGAAGAAAGACCATATCATCCTATCCATTGATACAGAAATACATTTGACAGAATTCATGATTTTTGAAAAAAATGACCTCTCAGAAGAAAATGGAAATAGATGAGACTTCTTAAGTCTGATAAAGAGCATCTACAAAAATATTTAAAGCTAATTTTATATTTAATGGTAAAATGCTGCTTTTTCCTTGCAATCAAGAACAAGGCAAGTATATTATCTCTCACCACTATTATCCAACATAGAACTGCAAGCTTGATTCATTGTAATAAAACAAAAATAGGAAATAAAAGATATGTGGATTGGGAAGATGGGAAGAAAAATTGTCCCCATTTGCATTTGATATGATTGTCTATGTAGAGAATTCCAAAGAATCTACAAAAAAACAAAAGTAGGTTCAGCAACATTGCAAATCAATTATATTTGCAAATTATATTTACAAATCAATTATATTTCTTTATACTAATAACAAACACATGGACATCTAAACTAAACCCACAGTGCCATTTATAGTCACTCAAGACAATCCAAGCAAACATTTGGGTGTAAATCTAACAACGTGTGGCCAGGATTTTATTAGTCTATTCAGACTGCTGTAGCAAAATACACTGGACTGGAGAGCTGCAAAACAACGGAAATGTGTTCTCCAGCGTTCTGGAGACTGGGGAGTGCAAGATCCAGACACCAGCAGATTCACTGTCTGGCAAGAGATGGCATCTTCTTGCTGCATCTTCACGTGGCAGAAGGCTGACAAGCTCCCGTGGGCCTCTCTTACATGGGAATGAATCCCATTTAGGAGAGCTCTGTTCTCATGAGCAAATCACCTCCCAGAGGCTTTACCGCTTGATACTGTCACATTAGGGATTAAATTTCAATGTACAAATGAGGGGGACCGTAACTCAGATCATAGCAGACTTGTACGCTGAAAGATACAAAACGCTGTTGAAAGAAATCAAAGAACTAAATAACTGGAGAGACATTTATGTTCGTAGTTTGGGAGACTCAAAAGAGGAAAGATGTTAATTATCCCTCAAATGTATATATATGTAACATAATTCTTATCAAAATCCCAGCAAGATCTTTATAAATATAGACAAGCTGATTATAAATTTTATATGAAAAGAACAGTTTTGAAACAGAAGAAAAAAGTAGGAGGAATCAGTCTATGCAAAATCAGGACTTATTATATTGAAATACAGAGCGACAGTAATCAACGCAGGATGACGTCAGCGGAGGAACGGACACGAAGATACTCGGAACGGAACAGAGCACCTAGAAATAGACCTCACACAACGCGGGATTTTTGGAACAGGTGCAAAAAGCAATTCAATGGAGGAAAGATACCCTCTTCAGCAGATGGCTCTGGCGCAACTGGGTATTTACAAGGACAAAAAAAATATGCCTTGCCCTAAGTCCTACATGATATACAAAAATTAACTCACAATACACCATGGGTTTACACACCACTATGAAACTTCTTTTCAAAAAATTCAAGAGAAAAATCTTTACAACCTAGGATTGGGCAGAGACACTTGGACTTGACACCAACATCATGATCTATAAAAAGCAATCAGATCCCATAACAATGTATCACTTTTGCTCTCTGAAAGATGCCATGAAGATGAAAATATAGCCTAGCATGCATTAGGCTGTGGGTTTTATCCCTCAGCACAGCAGAAAGAAAAAAGGGAGGGAGGAAGGGAAAGGGAGGGAGGGAGGGAGGGAAGGAAAGGGAAAAGGAGGGGAAGGGAGGGAGGACTCACAAACAAGAAGAAAATATTTGTTAACCACTTACCTGACAAAGGAGTAGTATCCAGAATATACAAATAACCCTCCAAACTCAACAGTAAAAAAACACACTCAATTAGAAAACAGCAAAAGATATGAACAAACACTACACCAGAAAAGCAGATGGCAAACAAGAACACGAAAATACACTCAATATCATGAGTGACTAGGGAAATGCAAATTTAAGCCATTAAGGTAGCACGTACATTTATCAGAATAACTAAAATAAAAGACAATGAATAAACGCAGGTGAGGATGCAGAGAAACTGGATTCCTCACGTGTTCCTGGTGGGACTGTGACATGATACAGCCACTCAGAAAACAGTTTGACAGTTTATTTATAAACTAAATGTGCAACTGCCATATGACCCAGCAATTGCACTCCTGGGCATTTATCCCAGAGAAATGAAAATGTATGTTCACACAAAGACCTGTGCACAACTGTTCTCAGCAGCTTTATTTATAAAAGCCAAAAACTGGAGACAGCCATGAAGTCCTTCACGGGAGAACAGTTAAACAAGCCACGCCAAACCACAGAGCGCTGGTGAAGAAGCTCTTGGTACATGCGACAGCTCGGGTGACTCCCCAAGAATCATGATGAGTGATGCACACACCAAAGCCATTCCCACGGGTCACATACTATGAGTTCTAACTTACAGTGTCCCACTGTGCCCCAGAGGCTCACGTGGCAAAGGCTTGGTCCCAAGGTGGCACTTTTGGGAGGCGGCTGAACCTTTAAGGGTGAGGCCTAGGGACAGATTCTAAGGTCACTGGGGGTGTGACTTTGGAGGTTTTTAAGGGACCCTGGCTTCTTCTTCCTCTCCTTCCTCCTTTCCTCCTCCTTCTTCCTCTTCCTCCCCTTCCTCCTCTCCCTCCTCCTCCTCTTCTTCCTTCTTCCCCTTCTCCTTTTTCTCTCTTCTCTTCCTGGACGTGGGGTGAGTGGTTTCTTTTCCACCCTGCACTCCCATCATAATGTGCTGTCCCACCACAGACCCAAAGCAATGGGGCCAACTGACCCAAACCTGTGAGTCAAGACAAACCATTTCTCTTTATAAGTTAATTATCTCAAGTATGTTATCATAGTGATGGAAAGCTGACTAACACATGTGGCTTTCTTGAAATGACAACATTAAAGAAATGGAGAACGGATGAGTGGTCACCAAGGATAAGGAAGGAAGGTAGCAGGCAGGAGGCAAGTGAGAGTGGCCATAAAAGGCCCACAGAAAGGATCTTGGGATGGAAATGTTCTGTATCTTGAATGTATCAAGCTCATCCAGGTTGTGCTATTGTACTATAGTTTTGCAAGCTGTTGTCTTTGAGAGAAATTGGATAAAAGATACATGGAGCCTCTCAGTATTGCTTCTTTAACTGCATGTAAATCTACAATTATCTCCAAATTGAAAGTTTAATTGGAAAAAACCTGCACCACTTTGCAGTGCACAAGTCAATTGAACCACAAAGCCGCAGCAGTGTGTATGGGTCAGAGACAACAACAAACCCTGCGGATGGACAGGAGGGGAAACCGACAGCCTCACTTGAGGTCCAGATAATCGTACACTGATATTTCACTTACAGGGAGAAGCAAGGAAAAAAATTACCACAAAGCTGATTTGCAAAAGAAACCTCTTGTGATCTGAATGCATCTGAAGCCAGAGGGTCCACTCACGCTGGCACGCGTTCAAATTGCCCGTCCCCACCGCTCCCTGGTGAGGAGCCGACCTCCCCAGCGCACACCGCGTGGTCAGATCCATGTGCTCCCGGTCAGCGGTCTGGACATGTGTTTGCAATCTGAAGGCTTCCTGTGAGGCACACAGATCCTTAATAACATTTCTTACGGGAAATTTCGGGTTTGGGAAGCCAGGCCAGGCTGGATTGGACTGAAGCTGTGGTTGTACATAAACAAGGGTTTAAAGATCAGTTCTCCAGCCAGCAGCCGGACTGTGAGGCCCTTTGAGTGGGAGTGGGAAGAACTGCTTTCAGTGGGTTTTCTCAGAAAAAAGATCATTTGCGTGTGTTTCCTGGTATCAGAGAAAAAATAGCCCAGGGAACTTTCCCATGCTCCGCTCCTGCCTCTGATGGGACCCACAGCCTGGCTTCCACAGGGGCCCGCTTCACATGAGTTACACCCAAACTCCCAGTTCTCTCCCCAGTGTGCTACACAGGTATTTCAAGTGGCCAAGAAGCCATGCACTCAAAAGCATCTTCTCATGTACTGGTTCAACCAGTATCCACCTAATATTCCCCTGCTGTTCTCAGCCTCCCACAGAGGACAGAGACTGGGAAAGCCATCGCTGCTACCTAGCTCTCCTAGCAAGTTCACGTCCACCTTCTGCTTCAGGAGACAAAATTCAGAGTTAGACGGAAACATCTCCCTTCAGCTACAGACAAAAGCTGCCTCGGTCTGTGGCCTTTGCCGGGAGTCCCCAGTCCTCCTCCATGCTGTGGTCTCCGGGAGGCTGTCCTCAGAGGCCACACTCAAGGGCAAAGAAAAGTTGACTTATTGGCTAGGGACACTTCTTATGAAAACTTAGTCTGAAACTCAGCCTGGTAGGAAATGAGCATGAGGATGCACCTCTCCGGGATGAAGTGTCCCTTCTCCTGCCTCTGCTTTTGCTCAACAGGGGGTGCAGCAAGGCACAGAGGGAAGCAGAACAAGATGCAGGACTAGGAGACAAAGGACCTGGAAGCATGGATGCTGAGGTGCTGGCTCTGGGGTGATCTGCTGGGTCATGGGGAAGTGTCCTCTGGGGCCACAGGAAACTGTGGAGTTGCTTGCCAGTTCTCATCACCATGCTGTGTAAGGTCACCCCCAAGGCAGGAAAAGTAATGGAGCAGATGACGTATGGGGTCAGGAACACAAGACTTGGGGGCCTAACGTGTGCTCAGCTCTCAACTCTGACCCGTATGAGTCTATGCTATGTCCTTCTGCGCCTCTGTTAACTTGTTTGTGCCCATCTCAGGAAGCGATTGTGATGAGCCAGCGTCAGGAAGGCATTGTTCAGTGTTTGAAGTTTATTGTTCGAACTCAGTGTTCCAGGGCTCCGACCCCTGTCCAGATCTCCTCAGTTTTAAGACTCATATTTTTTTTTTCACCTTTTTTTTTTTTTTTTTGTGGGTACCGGGGGGACGACCTCAGGACCTCGCGCGCCAACAGGCACCCGTGCCGCTGAGCGATATCACCGGCCCCTTTTTCCTATGTGGGATCCGGGAGTCGAACTCGGGCCTTCGCGCTTGCAAGGCAGGCGCTTAAGCCGCTGAGCCGTCTCACCGGCCCTTTTTTTTCACCTTTAAACATCCTGGGAATCTGGTTGTGTGTTACAACAGGTCCAGTTGTGTTTAATTACCTATGTTCTCTCTGCTAGTGGTACTTAAATAGCAATGTGTCTTAGATATTGCATTTCCAGTGAAAATCAATATGCTATCAGGAATTAGACTCACTCTATCTTTTATTTTCTCTGTCCTTAGCCTGGTAGATGCCTTACCTCCTCCTCATGCTGTGCCACATGGTTGCAGAAGGGCTATTGCACCCTCGAGCATCACATCTATGTTACATAAAGGAGGAAGATAGAAGTGGGCGAGAAAGAAAGGGTTTGCTCTTCTTAAAACTCCTATTTCAGTTAGGAAGTGATACCTTCTCTAGTAAACTTAAATATCACTGCTGAAAACTAAGTTACATGGGCACTACAGAGTGCTGGGAAGTAGAATGGATAGAGTTCCTGGCTCCGTAGAAGAGTAAAGCAGGGCTGGGGGCAGCTTAGTGGCAGAGCACTTGCCTGGCATGCACGAAGCTCTAGGTTAGGTCCTACACTCCACAGAAAGAAAAAAGAGAGGAAAGCAAGGGAGAAAGAAGGTTATTGGGTGCTGAGTGAGCCAACCTATTGCGTCTGCCACAGTATTTAAAATAACTCGCACCCTCTCTGGCACCCTCTTTGGCATGCAGCAGAGGCTCCACACAGAGCAGTCTTGTGCCTCTACATGAAAACAAAACCGCAGTGGTCGGTGTTGGGAGTGGTGTGCCAACCCACCTAAATATCGCACTTCTTGGAACCCCACAGTCAACACTCGGCAAGAACGCAAATGACGTTTATCCATGAGAGTGACAAACACACTGTTCTTCTCTCCAGTTCTGCAGGGCTGCTTTCCTTATGCACCAGAAGATGCTGGCACGAAAGAGGCAAATGAACTGTTTGGAGTTTGCACTTCTCATACAGGACTTGTTTTGGTTTTCCTCTACCAGGCTAAGCCCAGCGCCTACTTCACAGCCCTGCAGTGCCTGCTGGCCTCAGTGGGGACAATCTGAAGGCTGAGATTTGGGACCAGACATTCGACATTTCTGTGGGCACACTTGAGTTTTCCCCTTTCTAGGATAAGGGGAAGGGAGCTGACATCTATTCAGTTTTATGTATATTAACTCTCTGCAAACCTGGAAGCAGGGCATAAGCATTCCTATTTGCTAAAACTACATGTTGGTGAAGTTGGGGAAGTGTTCACGGTCATCAAGTTGGTAAGTGAAGAGCTGAGACACAAACCCAGGCCTGTCTGGTGCCAGGACACCTCCTCCTCTGTCTAGTATACCCATTACTGTACTTCCAGGAGCTCTGCTTTCTGTTTAACTCTCAGTTTTAGAACAAAAAATAAAAATAAAAAATAAAAATAAATCAGGCATCTCCTCCAACATCAGGGAACAACAGTAAGGTAACTCAGATGCTGCGACCCCAGAACAATGGTCCTCAATAAAGAGCTGGAGTTGATGGGTGGTGCTCTGGAGTTACAGAATCTCACCCTAGAGACCATACAATCCTATGCCCTCTCAGGACAGAGGCGGAAACAGAGCCCCGGCAACAACAAGAAAAGGAAGAGTAATGCAGACTCCAGACCGCTTGCCTTCTGGGCCACTGCTCTTCCCAGCACAACTGACTCCTCTTG
Source organism: Erethizon dorsatum (assembly GCA_028451465.1). Classification (NCBI taxonomy): domain Eukaryota; kingdom Metazoa; phylum Chordata; class Mammalia; order Rodentia; family Erethizontidae; genus Erethizon; species Erethizon dorsatum. The sequence goes on from CM051831.1 coordinate 36,609,941, forward strand.
ATTTCCCATTTTCAGTTCTCAGGTGGCCTCGCCCAGCCGATCAGCAAGTTAGGTTGGGAGCTGCCACCAGGCTTGTGGGTTTTCGTTCATTCATTTAACCAGTATTCGTAAAGCACTCACCAGGGTCCTGGCACTGTTCTAAGCACCAAAGTGCAGCAAAGAACTACAAAGATAATGACAACTCCCATGGAGTTGATAGCCTAGGAGAGTAGACGGCTAACAAGTAAGTGAGTATAGAGAAATGCTAACATGTCACATGTGGTACTTTTTGTTAACTCACATCCATTGGAAAAATATCAATTCTTTGGATATCTAGCCCAGTACCACAAAAGAAAATCACAGATGATCAATGAAAATAGTTTTACATAAGTTATATGGGGTTTAAACTTATACCTAGTGCTGAGTCCCCACAGACAAGTTGCAGCTATTCAATGGTCAATGGTGTGAGTTTATATCACTGTCCACACAGAATCCTGAACATTAAAAATAAATTGTCACCATTCTTTCATCAAATACTTGTTGAGTGGCTACTCTAGGACAGGCACTGTCAGGTCCTGGGGCAAATGATCAACCAATTGCCTTTGTGGACTTTACAGTCTAGTGACCCGGACAGACACTGAACAAGAAACACTGAACACACACTAAGAAATAGCAGTTTAAAATGTAATAAGTGCTATAATGGAAAGGCACTGAGAAAATACCGAAGAGGGGCCTCATTCAGATAGGCAGGGTCAGGGTCAGCCCTGCAATAAATTAGCCAGAGACCACCATGGCTGCATTCATCCTTCCACATCCCCTACCTCCTCCTCCTCCTCCTCCTCTCCTCTCTCTCTTCAGACAAACCCTTGCCCAGGGACTTGATCTCCTACCAAGTCATCCCTCCCTCCCCTCCTCACATCGCCCCAGCTCAGTGCTACTCTCTGTGACCCAAGTGCAGGCAGATGAGCGTGAGAGCCGCGTCTCCAATGAAGGAAGAGACAGCAGCCGGGAAGTGCTAGGCCCCAAACAGGAAACAGTGTAGAACTGGTTGTTTCACACACAGGGCTGATGCTTTTAGGACTCTGGAGAATTAATTTCTCTTCCCAGAAGGCTCAGTCTCACCCATCTGTCAACTGGGAAGAAGTACGCAGTCTCTGGAGTGCCCGGATGAGCCCCAGACATCAGCTCTGCTGTCCAGATACATTAGAGGTTCCCCAGCAGGCCCCGGCCCCCCTCCCCAGGCAGCCTGGGAGCAGAAAGCATGACTGATCCCTAAGCCCTGCTGAGACCCCTCTGGGCTCTGAGCCTGGGTGGGTTGGGGGAGGGGCCCATGCACACCCAGGCTTTCACAAGTACTTCTGTGCAAAGCCTATCTGTGGCCCCGCCTTGCCCCCTTAAAGGTTTTGGAAATGAATTCTTGAGACAAATTGAGGACTCTGGTGGGAATTCTGTGCAGAAAACATGGGTTTTGCTTCTGGTTGCTGCCCTTGACCACCTGCGGACATTAATGAATGGCTCCCTGCCTCATTTGCGGTCTTCTCACCCTGCCGATGATCCTTCCTCCCCAGACCCTCTGCCCTGCAAGTGCTCTTTGTTAGAACCAAACTCACCAGTGCCACGTGATGTCTCCAGGCAGCGGCTGGGCTGGCTCCTGGCCCAGCAGGATGTGGAGGGATAAATGCCATTGGCATTTGTTATTCCCACTCGGCCAGACATGGCTCTGCCATCTCTGAGGGTGACATGGGTCATGGCTGGGGAAGGACAGAGCTACAGTGACTGGAGTGAAAGGAAAGACCGAAGGCACACGCAAGGCTACAGGAGGGAGCTGGGCTGAACCTGGCGCTCGCTGCCACTCTGCCCACCGTGTGAGGTCACTTCCCTCTCTGTTTCCATCTCCTGATTGTAAATGAGATTTTCCTAGGTGGCCCTTCTGCCACCTTCTGCCTCCAGGATTTTCAAATTCTCAGTGGGCTCTACTTTCCAAAGCTGTACTCAACCCTGTGGACCACTCAGGAAACGGATCTCCATGACACAAAGGAGGGACATTGATGCCGCAGCCCAGCCTTTCCTTCCATGCCTGTGCACAGATGAGGGAGGTCAGAGAGCTTGGCGCACTGAGTGGGTTTTCGTGAACCTCAGCACAGATATGAAGGACCATGTGTGATTTGGGGGGTGGGGTAGGAGATAGGCAGGACAGCTATGATTTTATCACATCATCCCTGTGTATCTAACAACACATTTAAGAACCCACAGCAAGACTGAAGATTTTATGTTAACAATATTATAGACTAGGCCCAAATCATGCTGCTCTTTATCAGCAGAACTTCTTAATTATTTGTAATTTATTCTGCATTTATAATCTCTTATTGGCCAGCACTGGACTAAACACTGGGAAAGGAGAGATGAAGAGTCCTTGCAGTAACCAGCTCACTTGCCGTGGTTCCCCAGGGTGCCCACAGCCAGGGCACCATTAGTTCAAATGGTCCCTTTTGTACAAAATAGGAAAAGTTACCCCTTCTAGGCAGATGCAGTCCAGTGAGCATTGGTTCCCCTTTGTCCCTTCGACTGAGAACCCGGGGTAGTGAACAATCTGTGATCATGGTGGGATGCCACATTTCAATCAGCGTCTAAGGTATATTTTTGTTCTGCTGGAATATCCATGTTAGCAATGTCAGTCCAATGGAGCACAGACCTAAACGAGTCACCTGACAGCGGAGAGCAGAGGAAGCTGGCCACGAGGGGATATGAGAATGTAAAATCTGGCCAAGATGGTGTTTACTGGAACATAAGAAAATGGAACACATGAGATACATAAAAGCTCACACTCGTAACAGTATTAAAGGGACAGCAAGGGCTAGTGTGACAACAGTGGAGGCTTAATAGTCACCTTGAGATCCACTTATACTGCAGCAGCAATTGCGTAATTATTCCCAACTTGTTTAATGTGCTTTTAGTATTTAAGGCCTTCAGGTGTGCCACAAAAAAACAGTAAAATAAACACACACACACACAACACACATACACACACATATGTTGGGAACCATTAGTTTAATGGAAAAAAGGGTATAAGATGATTTCCACTCCATTATTAAGTTCTTATTGGAGATATGAGATCAAAAAAAGCAAGTCGGGGGCCGGTGAGATAGCTCAGCGCCTGCCTGGCAAGTACGAGGTCCTGAGTTCGACTCCTGGTACCCACATAAAGGAAAAAAAAGGGCCAGTGATATCACTCAGTGGCACAAGCGCCTGCTGGCAAGCACGAGGTCCTGAGTTCAACCCCCGGTACCCACATAAAAAAAAAGGAAGTCACTTAGCTGGAACTAGAGAAGCCAAGAAAGGTTTCAAAAGGCTTCATAAAGGCTTCATAAAGGCTTCATAAAGGCTTCATAAAGGTGATAACTAAACCCGAAGCTTTCACACGGAGCTACATCTTTAGCCATTTTTTTTTTTTTTTTTTGTGGGTACCGGGGGGTCGACCTCAGGACCTCGCGCGCCAACAGGCACCCGTGCCGCTGAGCGATATCACCGGCCCCTTTTTCGTATGTGGGATCCGGGAGTCGAACTCAGGCCCTCGCGCTTGCAAGGCAGGCGCTTACGCCGCTGAGCCATCTCACCGGCCCTCATTTTTTATTTTTTACTTTAAGACAGAGTCTCCCTAAGTCATTAAATTGTCCAGGATGGGCTCAAACTTGCAATCCTCCTCCCTCAGCCTCCCAGAATGCTGGGATCATAGGCCCGTGACACTACACCCGGCCAACTAAAGCAAATTTTAGGTTGACTAGGAGTTCACCAAGTAGACAGGCTGGGAGGGGCATTTCATGTATCAGGAACCAGTTGGACAAATGGATGGGAAAAAGAACAAGTTTCACGCACTGAATGGGAAGCTGTGACATGGACTAGAGAAAAAAGTATGAGTAAAAGAGCAACAAGAGGCAAAGGTGAACCAGGCTCACAAAACAATATTAATGGACGTGGTTCTGGTCATATTCTTCCCCCAAATGCACCCACTCCTACTCCTACTGGCTCTGAAGAAAGGTGAGAATTTTCCAAAGGTGCACATGGTGGAGCTGTCTTTGGCTCAGCAAAATGCTACATATCTTAATCTTCCAACTGGGTTGGAAAGTGTTCAACACCAGCTTTGGAGGAAGTGCCAAGACCAGACTCTGCTGAACAGAAGTCCATATACCGGATTAGCAGCCCAGTGTGTGCAACCCAATGCAACATTTTTAAATGAGGCTGCGTGTTCAAAACTTTTTAAGAATTTCAAGACAGCAGTAGCACAGCATTAAATGAGATGCTAGACCCATCTAAATGCAGGGCCTCATGTTACTGAACAGATGGCGTACCTGTTATGGTACAAGAATAACAAGAATGCCTCCCAAGACTTCATGTGTTGAGAAGCAGGGCTCTTGGAAGGTGACTGAATTATGGGGCACTATAGCTGAGTGTGCTGTTAAGAGGTAGGGCCTGGGAGGCGGGCCACCGGGGCCATGACCTGGAAGGATGTATCTCTCTCCTGGCTCCTTCCTACTCTCTCTGCTTCCTGGCTGCCATGATGTGAGCAGCTTTTCTCCTCTCTGCCCCTATGCCATATCTCCCATTTTTGATCTCATATCTCCTCTATGCTCCAATCTGCCCTGGAGCCAACTCACCATGGACCATAGATATGAGCCCAAAGAAACCTCTCCTCTTTTTTTTTTTCTTTTTTGTGGGTACCGGGGGGTCAACCTCAGGATCTCACGCACCAGCAGGCGCCCGTGCCGCTGAGCGATATCACCGGCCCCTTTTTCGTATGTGGGTTCCGGGAGTCGAACTCGGGCCCTCACGCTTGCAAGGCAGGCGCTTACGCTGCTGAGCCATCTCACCGACCCTCTCCTCTTTTAAATCACAGGTATCGAGTATATTGTCCCAGTGACAAGGAGTAACTACGACAATACCCACACAGCCAGCATTGCTTGTAGTTGAGGGAGACCAGGAGGCCTTACTGAACATTTCATCTTTACTGGAACTGAATTGCTTATTTGTATAAAAGAGGAAGAGAGAGAGAGAGAGAGAGCAATTTAAGGCAGTCAAAATCCTTTTTTTAGCTGAATTTCCAAAATTTTGTCCTCGAAATATTCCTAATAACAAGAGGGATTTTTGATGCAGCAACCCTCCACAAATATACAATATGTTTTGAGTTCCTATGTCATTGAAAAATGTACACATAGTTTGCGTGTTTCTTATAGATCCCTGTTTATTTTAAAGTCAAGTCTTACTAGTAAGGTGGTTATAAGATAAATATACTAAAATGAACATCTGGTGATGAATTAAAGTGTCAGACTTTGTAGCACACAACACTATTTAAGGTCCCATGAAGTCACAGAAATTATATTGTGAAAAATAAATGAATAATGTTGCTGGAAATCAAGGAAGAATGCTACCTGCAGAGTAAAAGATTGAGCATGATTTTTTTAAAAGTAAGATTAAATTGATGAAGAAATAAGAGAAAGAAAAATCTCAAGCCCAAACTGAGTAAGCTAACTTACATAAGGTAAGAATAGTTCCAGAGGGCCGGTGAGATGGCTCAGCGGCTTAAGCGCCTGCCCAGCAAGCGCGAGGGCCCGAGTTCGACTCCTGGAACCCACATACGAAAAAGGGGCCGGTGATATCACTCAGTGGCACGGGCGCCTGCTGGCGCGTGAGGTCCTGAGGTCGACCCCCCGGTACCCACAAAATAAAAAAAAAAAGAATAGTTCCAGAGCATCCCTAATTCAAAGTGATGAAATTCCTACAGAGGAGAGAGCCTGGGAACTGCAGCATTACCAACTGAGTGATTAGGAACAGCTGGGCCTGCCCCTCCCAAAGCTCCATAAACAAAGAACAATCTGCAGATGGGGGATTTCCCACCATGCTAAGCTGTTGACACTGCTCTCTGAAAGGGGACTTCTGACTCAACAAATCCTGTGAGCTGGGCCAATAGGCAGAGGAGGACCTGTGGTAACTTGGGCTCCTGACAGAGATGGAGTCACTACCATCGAGGCCACACTACCCAAAGATCTTGCCCTGCACAGACACCTCCCCACAGAGCATCAGTAATGGGAAGAGGTATCAGGAATTTCCATCTGGGCTGTGGAAAACGCATTATGGTTAGATATTGGTAGACACCTTTTGAGATCCTTGAGATAATGGACCAATTTATAAAGTATCATAGACCAAAAAGAATGTCCAGTCTCTAAGTCAAAATATTTCATATAATTATTAGTCCATATGTTATTTATGTGAATTTGAATCTTCCTCAGTACTGCCCAATAAAAGTACAATGTGAATCACATGTTACTTTAAAATTTCTAGTAGTCACTTTAGTGATAAGAATAGTTTTAATAGATTTTATTTAACTTGTATTTAAAATGTGATCATTTGAAATGTAATTAACATGTTAGGCTTTTTTGTTTTATTTTGTTTTGTTTTTGTGTGTGTGTATGTGGTTTTTTGTTTGTTTGTTTTGAGACTTGGTCTCATTGTGTAGTTCAGGCTGGTCTTGAACTCACCATGTAGCCCAGGCTGGCCTCGAACTTGAGGCCATCCTCCTGTCTCAGCCTCCTTAGTGCTGGGATTACAGGCATGTGCCGCTACACCCGGCTCGTAATCAACGCTTTAAAACATTAGTGAGATACTGTATTAGTCTGCTTTCCCATTGCTTGGACACAGCACCTGACACCCTCAATTTAAAGCTTAATTTGGCTCGTGGTTTCAGAAGATTCAGCCCACAGTCAGCTGGATCCAAGTCAGAAACATCGTGGAAGAAGGGCATGACAAGGATGCTTAGTACCCGGGGGAGGAAAAGCAGAGCAGGGGCACAGCTCCAGAAAGGAAGGGGCGAGGGACTGGACACAGACCTCGAGCTCATGCCTCTGTGACCCACCCAGACACACCAGGAGCGTGCTTTACTAATCCAGGGGCGAGTCCCAAACTAGTCAAATTGACGATCCACACCTTCGCAGATCCTTTACACTTTCATACCAATTCTTTGAAGTTCAATGTATGTTTCACCCTCGTAATAGCACATCTCAATTTGGACTAGCCTCAGCAAACTAGGGGCGATTGGCTATAGTATGTAGCTAGTGGCCGCTATATGGGACAATATACACATAGACCCTTGATTATTTTTGTTTACATCTGCATCATTTTTGTTTTATACCTTTTGAAGCTGTGTATAACTCCCAACCATGTACGCATTCAATAGGTATCACAAACACGTACATGTGTACTAATGAAAAAAGTTCAAGAGTGAACAAGAACAAAACAAAAAAATTCTTGGACCATTAATTCTTTTGGTTTTGAATTCATCTTATTGTATATTAATATTGGCACACTTCTTTCTTGGTATTAGGACTTCCTTGGTTAAAGTATTTTTTCCATTCTTTATTTTAAAAATTCCTGTCTTTATTTAATGTGTCCCTTTTAAATAGCACATAACTGAATTGTGTTTGTTACCTGCTATGGTGTGGATACAGCTTGGTCCTCACTGTGGTGGTATTGAGGTGGTGGAATTCTTAAGAGATGAGGCACGGGGAGGTGCTCAGGTCATTAGGGTGCAGCCTCTGAGGGGATCCAGGTAGTCCCGCAGAGCTCTGGTTAGTTCCTGTAAGAGCAGGCTGCTACAAAAGAGTGAGCCTGATCCCTGAGTCACGCTTTGGTTTCCTCTCTTGCCTGCTAATCACCCTTTTAAGAGCACTCTAGACATGAAGTCATCTGCCATGCTGGGATACAGCCAGGAGGTCCTCCCTAGAGCTGGAACCATGCTGCCTGGACTGTCAGCCTCCAAAATGGTGAGCTAAATAAACCTCTTTTCTTCATAAAGTACCCATTCTCGAGTATTTTCTTCTGGCAAGGGAAAACAGACCCAATTGTAGAGTGGATATTTGAATGGAAATGTTAACCAAATCATTTTCACTCTCACCATTGGTACATTTAAAAATAATTTGACTGATGTATTTTAGATATACATAATGATAACATTCATCACAGGGAATTTGTATGTGTACATGATATATCTTGATTCTTTTTTTCCCCTTTCAACCGTTCTTCCTCTCCTTATTTACAAAAGCCTTGTTTCCATTTTTCCCTCTATTCTCTTTTTTCCCTTTTCCCTTCCTTCCTTCCCTCCTTCCCCTCCCCTCTTTTGTATGACTTTTGAGAAGTGTCGGTTCAGTTTATTTCCCAGTTATTTATTAAATCACTTGTTCATTTGGTGTTAATATTTTAGTTCTTTATACAGTCTGGATATTTATCCTCTGTTGGAAGAATAGCTGGTGAAGATTTTCTCCCACCCTGTAAGCTGTCTCTTCACTCTTAGATGTTTCCTTCACTGTGAAGAATGTTTTTAATTTGATGCAATCCAGTTTATTGATTTTTGCTATTACTTCCTGAGCTATTGGAGTCCTATTCAGGAAGTCATTGCCTGGGCCTCTATCATGAAGTTTTTCCTGTGTGCTTTCTTCTAGTAATTTCAAAGTGTAAGGTTTTCCATTAAGGTCTTTGATCCATTTAGAGTTGATTTTTGTACAAGATGAGAGAAAGGGATCTAGTTCCAACTTCCACATGTGAATATACAGGCTTTTTTTTTTTAACATTGGTTAAAGACAACCTTTTCTCCACCATGTTTTTGGCATTTTTGTTGAGAATCAGATGGCTGCAGTTTTGGGATTTCACTTCTAGGCCCTCCATTCTATTCCATTAGTCTACGTGTCTGTTTTTATGCCAACATCATGCTTTGTTGTTGAATGGCTCTAGAGTGTATTTTGAAACCATGAGGCCTCTAGCTTTGTTCATTTTTGCTCAGAATTCCTTTGGCTATTCTGGATCATTTGTGACTCATGAATTTTAGATTTTTTTCCCTAGTTCTGTGAAGAACGATATTGTTGTGATGGGGATTGCATTGCATCTGTAGATCTCACTTACTAGTATGGCCATTTTCACAATGTTAATTCACCCAACCCATGAACACGGGAAGTCTTCTATCTTCTATTGTCTTCTTCAATGTCTCTCAAAATTATTTGATAATTTTTATTATAGAGGTTTTTCACCTTGTTTGGGTTTATTCTTATTCTCTCACTGTCTGCCTTTCCTTCCTTCCTTCCTTCTTTCCTCCCTTCTTTCTCTCTCTTTGAGACTATTGGGAATGGAATTCTTTCTAAGCAAATTTATTATTGGTAAATACGAAAGCTACTTATTTTTGTATGTTGATTTTGTATTCTGCTACTTTGCTGAATTTATCAGGTGTGTGTGTGTGGCACTGGTGACTGAACAATTGAACCCATGGCCTTTGCACTGAGCTATATCCCAAGCCTTGTTTACATTTTTTATTTTGAGGCAGGATCTTGCTAAGTGGCCCAGGCTGAGTCTGAACTTATGATCCTCCTGCTTCAGCCTCCCAGAGTGCTAGGATTACAGGCATGCATCACCACACCTGATGTGTTTATCAGTTCTAAAAGATTCTTGGTGGACTGTCAGGATTTTTTAGGTATAGAATCATATCTTCTGCAAACAAGAATAATTCAATGTCCTCCTTTCCTATCTGTATTCTTTTTATTTCTTTCCCTTACATGATTTCTCTGGCTAAAGTTTCCAGTATTTTATGAAGAGAGTGCTGAGAGGGAACATCCTGGCTCATTTCTGATTTTAAAGGAAATACTTTCAGTTATACCCATTCAGAATGATGTTGGCTATGGGGTTGTTGTATATAGCCTGTATTACATTGAGGTAGATCCTTCAATGCCTAGTTTATCCAAGGTTCATATCATATATGCACCAACATAAAAGGATGTTGAATTATGTTGAAGATTTCTTCTGCCTCTATTGGGAAATAATGTGATTTTTATCCTTGATTCTATTTATGTGGTGTATTACACATGTTGATTTGGATGTGTTGAGCCAAACTTGCCTCACTGGAATAAACCCAACTTGATCATGGTGTATGATTTTTTAATGTGAGGTTGAATTCAGTTTATAAGTATTTTATTGAAAAATTTTGCATTTATGCTTATGAAATATACTGGTCTGTAGGTGTGTGTGTGTGTCTGTGTGTCTGCGTGTGTGTGTCTTTATTAGGTTCTGGTAGCAGGGTAATACTGGTTTTGTACAATCAATTTGGACAGATCTTTCCCTTTCTATTTTATAGATTACTGCGAGGAGCATCAATATTAGTTCTTTAAAAGTCCAATAAAATTCAACAGTGATTCTGCCTGGTCTTGGGATTTTCTTTGTTGGGAGACTTTTTACTACTACTTCAACCAGTGCTTGATCTACTTAACTTTTTAAAAATATCCTTTTGTTTCAAAAAAGGGAACCAACAACAGGAAAATAACAGGACAAGGATAAGTCAATCCATATCAATTATAACATCAGTGTAAATGGTCTGAATTCATCAGTCAAAAGAAACAGAGTGGCAGGATGGATCAAGAAACAAGATTCAACAATATGCTGCATACAAAAAACACATTTAATTAAAAAAGAAATTCATTGACTGAAAGTCAAAGGATGGAAAACAATACTCTGGGTGACAGGAACCCAGAAAAAAAGTAGCAGTAGCTATTCTATTTGCAAACAGCATGGATTTCAAGCCAAGACTGATTAAGAGAGACAAAGAAGGTCACTATGTCCTTGTAAAAGGAACAATCCAAGAGGAAGATATAACCATCATAAATATATATGCACCAAATACCAGCACACTGAACTATATAAAACAAATATTAACAGACATGAAAAATCCAATAAGCACTAATACAATTTTATTGGGGGACCTCAATACATCATTGTCACAAATAGATCAACTAGACAAAAAATCAACAAAGAAATATCAGAACTGAACCAAACTTTTGAACAAATGGACTTAGTAAATGTCTATAGAGTGTTCCACCTCACAACAGAATACACATTCTTCTCAGCTGCACGTGAGATGTTCTCTAAAATAGACCACATACTAGCTCATAGAACCTGCTTAAACAAATACAAAGGAATTGAAGTACTCCCATGCATATTATCAGACCATAGTGCAATGAAATTGGAAATCAATGGCAAAAGAAACCACAAGAACTTCATAAACACATGGAAATTAAGTAATACCCACCTGAACCAATGGGTCACAGATGAAATTAAAGTTAAACAGTTTCTACAATAAATGATAATGCTGATGCAACATACTGGAAATTATGAGACGCAATCAAAGCAGTCCTCTGAGGAAAATTTACAGCAGAAAATTCCCACATCATAAAAACAGAACAAGCTCAAATGAGCAACCTAATGTTGAACCTAAAGCTTCTACAAAAAGAAGAGCAACTGAAGCCCAAAGTTCTTATGAGAGAGGAAATTATAAAAATCACAGCAGAAATTAATGCAATTGAGACTAAAAAACAATACAAAGAATCAATGAATCAAAGAGTTGGTTCTTTGAAAGATTAAATAAAATTGACAAACCCTTAGCCAACCTTACAAAAAGAGAGAGAAAAGACTCAAATTCATGCAATTCAGAATGAAAAGGGTGAAATCACAATGAATCCTACAGAAATCTGGGAGATCTTTAATATTTACTTCAAGAACCTGTATTCTAATACAATGGAAAACGTGGAATAAATGGACTGATACCTAGATACATATGAATTACTAGAGCTGAATCAAGAAGATACAAAGATTCTAAATAGCCCATTATCAGTCAGTGAAATTGAAGATGTAATTAAAAACCTACCAACAAAGGAAAGCCCAGTTCCTCATGGATTCACTACTGAATTCTATAAGAAATTTAGAGAAGATCTAAAGCCACTACTCCTCAAACTCTTTAATGAAATTGAGAGGGAAGCAATACTCCCAAATTCATTCCTGGAAACAAGCATTACCCTGATAACAAAATCATAGAAGGAGCCAACCAAAAAAGAGAACTACAGGCCATTCTCCCTAATGAACATAGATGCAAAAATCCTCAATAAGATACTGGCAAACAGAATCCAACAAATCATCAAGAAGATTATACACCATGACCAAGTTGGATTCATCCTAGGAATGCAGGGATGGTTCAACATACACAAATCAATAAATGTAATACACCAGATTAACAGAGCCAAGGACAAAAAACACGATTATCTCAGTAGATGCAGAAGAAGCATTTGACAAAGTCCAACACCTATTCACGGTAAAAACCCTACAGAAAACTGAAATAGATGGTCTATCTCAATCTGATAAAAGCCATCTATGACAAACCAATAGCCAACATCATACTAAATGGTCAAAAACTGAAAGATTTCCCTCTAAAACCAGGAATAAGACAAGGATGTCCACTGTTACCACTTTTATTCAGTATAGCTCTGGAAACATTACCCAGGACAATTACATAAGAAAAATAAACAAAAGGAATAAGGATAGGAAAGGAAGAACTTAAATTATCATTATTTGCAGATGACATGATGCTCTACATAGAAGACCCGGAAAACTCCACCAAAAGAATTCTAGATTTAATAACCAAATTCAGTAGCATAGTTGGATACAAAGTAAATACTAAAAAATCAATAGCATTCCTGTACACAAATAACAAACTCACAGAAAGGTAAATTAGGGAAACAACACCTTTCACAATAGCATCCAAAAAAGAAAAAAAAAAAAAAAAGAAAAGCAATACCTAGGAATCAATCAAACAAAGAAAGTAAAAGACTTCTACACTGAAAACTATAGTACTCTGAAAAAGGAGATTGAAGAGGCTATCAGAAAATGAAAAGATATCCCTTGTTCTGGGGTAGGAAGAACTAATATAATGACAATGGCCATACTTCCAAAATTATTATACAGATTTAATGAAATTCCAATCAAAGTTCCAACAGCATATCTCCAAGAATTAGAGAAAATAATACTAAAATTCATTTGGGACTTCTGGAAAAAGATGGCGATCTGTAAGAAGCAGGCAGTGAACCTCTCCAAAAGTCGCTGTCCGGACACTGGAATATAGTGATTGGAGGAGGACAAGAAAGAGGGAAGTGGCTCCCATGGACCCAGGAAAGATCTGAAGTGCAGTTCGAGGCCCACGGAGAAAGTGAAGAGAGAAACTCCAACAAAAAAGAAGGAGGTGGCCACTGGCACCTTTTCCCTGTGTCGGAATCCCAACACGATGGAAGTGGTTCAAATCTGAGGACACGCGGTGACTGCCGGTGCCCCTGGGGGCCTCCGCGGAGCAACGTGAGACACCGCACTACAGAGAGGAACCAGCTATGAAGGACACACTGACTGGCGGTGAGTGCTGACGCCCAGCCGTCAGGCAAGCGCGAGAGCGACTAGCCGGACGCCATTGTGCGGGGGGCAACAGTTAAACTTGGAACTCAGGGTGGCCGCCACTCCATCCACGGCTCCAGCAGGGACCTCCGTGGAGGAACACGAGACACCGCGGTACAGAGAAGCACCAGTCGTGAAGGACATACTGACTGGTGCTTTTCTTTCTGGTATTCCAAGACTGAGATTGTCTAAGGATCACAGAAAATACTGTGGCACAGTACCAAAGAACCAAGGACTGGGCCAAAATGGCAGCAATTTCTTATCTCCAACAAATTGAAGAGGTAGGAGCTTGCAGCAGGCTCAAAACCCAAAAATAAGCTACACCTGGAAGATACCTCAGAGAAGTATCATAAGAGTTTGAAATACTAGCAATAAAGCAACCTACCATAGGCAATTTACAAACATCACCCCAAGAATTAAACTAAAGAAAGAAAAGAAAAATGAGATGCTACTTAAACAAGATGCAACCCCACACATCCCGTTCACCAAAGGCAAACCAAGGGGGCAATGAGGTGGGACAAACCGAAAGCCACCCACCTGACATCTCTGAAGTGGTAACAACAAAGCAGTTGAATGAGGCTCTGGAAAAATTTAAGTCAGAAATAATTTCTCAGATAACTGCAGAGATAATGTCCACAATGAAGACCATGCTTAAAGATGCTAGAGCAGACACAGACAAAAAAATACACAAGCTTAAGAAAATGATGGAAGCCATGAATGCTCAGCATAGGAAAGAAATGGAATCCATAAAGCAGATTCAAGCAGATATCCAGGAGAACAAAAATTCCATTGAAAGTATTTGTAGCAGATTAAGCCAATGTGAGGACAGGATCTCAGATATAGAAGACAGGCTTGCAATTAGTGATCATGAAAAGAAAGAATTCTTAAAAATAGCAAGGAACAATGAAAACTCAATCCAGCAGATGCTAGATGATGCAAAGAAGAATAACTTAAGATTGATTGGAGTCAATGAAAAAGCAGGAGATAGCATAAATGACATTAGAACACTGTTCAGAGACATTATCACAAAAAAATTTCCCTGGTAGAGAAAAAGAATTTGACGTTCAGATAAATGAGGCTTATAGAACTCCAATTAGCCACAATCAAAAAAAAAAAAATCTTCAGCCAGGCATATCATAGCCAAGATTCCAGAAATTCAACATAAGAGTAGAATCATAAAAGCTGTTAGAGAAAAAGAAACAAATCACCTATAAAGGAATGTCCATCAGAATCACAGCAGACTTTTCAGCACAAACCCTCAAGTCAAGAAGAGCTTGGAATGATGTATTTCAAGTTCTAAAGGAAAATAACCTTCAACCCAGATTGATGTACCCCGCAAAACTATCTTTCAAAACTGACGGAGAAATAAAATACTTCCATGACAAAGAACATCTGAGAAAATTTATAACCACCAAACGAGCACTCCAAAATGTTTTGAAGGACATTCTAGAAAGGGATAACAAGGACTACAACTCCAGGGAAGCCCAACAGAAGGAATCCACCAGCATGGCAAACAATTAAAGAGAGGGAGGCAAAAAAAATAAAATAGGGGGAGCGAACAACAGGAAAATAACATGACAAGGATAAGTCAATATATATCAGCTTTAACCATCAATGTTAATGGTCTCAATTCACCAAACAAAAGGCACAGACTGGCAAATTGGATCAGGAAGCAAGATCCAACAATATGCTGTATACAAAAAAACACATTTAATTCAAAAAGAAATTCATAGATTGAAAATCAAAGGATGGAAAACAATATTCCATGAGATAGGAACCCAGAAAAAAGCAGGGGTAGCTATTCTTTTTGCAGACAAAGTGAATTTCAAGCCAAGAATGATTCAGAGAGATACACAAGGTCACTACATCCTTGTAAAGGGAACAATCCAAGAGCAAGAGATAACGATCATAAATATATATGCAACAAATACCAGTGCACTCAACTGTATAAAAGAAATATTAATGGACATGAAAAATCAAATTTATAGCAGTAAATACCTATATCAGGAAAACAGAGCAAGCACAAATAAACAACCTAATGGTGAACCTCAAACTTGTAGAAAAAGAAGAGCCGGCTAAGGCAAAAGCTCATACAAGGGAGGAAATTATAAAGATCAGAGCAGAAATCAACGTATTGGAGACTAAAAAAGCAATACAAAGAATCAACGAATCAAAGAGTTGGTTCTTTGAAAGATTAAATAAAATCAACAAACCCTTATCCAACCTTATTAGAAAAAAGGAAAGAAAGTGCTCAAATCCATGCAATTAAGAATGAAAAGGGTGATATCACAACAGACCCTGAAGAAATCCAGAAGATCATCTACACCTACTTTGAAAACTTGTATTCTAATAAGATGGAAAATGCAGAAGAAATGGACAGATTCCTAGATACATATGAATTACCAAAGCTCAACCAAGAAGATATAAAAATCCTAAATAAACCAATAATGATCAATGAAATCAAAGATGTAATTAAAAACCTCCCAACAAAGAAAAGCCCAGGCCCTGATGGATTCACTGCCAAATTCTACAAGAGATTCAGAGAAGCCCTAACACCACTACTTCTCAAACTCTTTGATGAAAGTGAAAGGGAAGCAATACTCCCAAATTCATTCCTGGAAGCAAGCATTACCCTGATACCAAAACCAGAGATGGACCCAACTAAGAAAGAGAACTACAGACCAATCTCCCTAATGAACATAGATGCAAAAATCCTCAATAAGATACTGGCAAACAGAATGCAGCAAATCATCAAGAAAATTATATACCATGACCAAGTTGGATTCATCCCAGGGATGCAGGGATGGTTCAACATACGTAAATCAATAAATGTAATACACCAGATTAACAGAACCAAGGACCAAAAATCATATGATCATCTCAATAGATGCAAAAAAAAGCCTTTGACAAGGTCCAACACCCATTCATGATAAAAACCCTACAGAAAATTGGAATAGATGGTCTTCATCTCAATCCGATAAAAGCTATCTATGACAAACCAACAGCCAATATCATACTAAATGGACAAAACCTGAAAGCCTTCTCTCTAAAATCAGGAACAAGACAAGGATGTCCACTGTCCCCACTCTTATTCAACATAGTCCTGGAAACTTTAGCCAGAGCAATTAGACAACACAAAGAAATAAAAGGAATTATGATTGGAAAGGAAGAAGTTAAATTATCATTATTTGCAGGCAACATGTAGAAGACCCCAAAAACTCCACTAAAAAATTGCTAGATTTAATAGCAAATTCAGTAGTGTAGCTGGATACAAAGTCAACACTCAAAAATCAATAGCCTTCCTGTACACGAATAACAAACTCACTGAGAGAGAAATTAGGGAAACAACACCTTTCGCAATAACACCCAAAAAAATGAAATACCTAGGAATCACTCTCACAAAGGAAGTAAAAGACCTCTACACTGAAAACTACAGTATTCTGAAAAAAGAGATTGAAGAGGATATCAGAAAATGGAAAGACATCCCTTGCTCTTGGGTCGGAAGAACCAACATAGTGAAAATGGCCATACTTCCAAAACTGTTATACAGATTTAATGCAATTCCGATCAAAATTCCAACAACATATCTCACAGAATTAGAGAAAACAATCCTAAAATTCATCTGGAACCAGAAGAGACCTAGAACAGCGAAGGCAATTCTGGGCAACAAAAGCAAGGCAGGGGGCATCACAATCCCTGATTTGAAATTATACTATAAAGCTACTGTGATAAAAACAGCGTGGTATTGGCAAAAAGAAAGACCCAAAGATCAATGGAACAGATTAGAAGATGCTGAAACAACTCCAGACATACCAAGTCACCTTATCTTTGACAAAGGTGCCAAACACATTCACTGGAAGAAAGATAGCCTCTTTAATAAATGGTGCTGGAAAAATTGGCTCTACACATGCCGAAGATTAAAATTAGACCCATATCTTTCACCGTGCACTACATTAAATTTAAAATGGATCAAAGTTCTAAATATTAAAACAGAAACATTAAATCTCCTGGAAAATAGAATAGGTAAAACTCTTAAAGACATTGGTGTAGGCAAAGACTTTATGAATAAAACCCCAATGGCACAGGAAGTATCACAAAGAATTAACAACTTGGATCTCATCTTATTAAAAAGCTTCTGCACAGCAGGTGAAACCACGAACAGAGTGAAGAGACAACCCATAACGTGGGAAAAAATGTTTGCCAGGTATTCTTCAGACAAAGAATTACTATCAAGAACATACAAAGAACTCAAAAAAATCAGACTTCCCAAATTTAAAGACCCAATCCCAAAATGGGCATCTGAGATGAATAAACACTTCTCAGATGAAGAAATACAAATGGCAAATAAATATATGAAAAAATGTTCAACATCACTAGTTATTTGAGAGATGCAAATTAAAACAACACTGAGATTCCATCTCACCCCAGAGAGAATGGCTATTATCAAGAAATCAACTAATAACAAATGCTGGAGGGGCTGTGGGGAAAAAGGAACCCTTCTCCACTGTTGGTGGGAGTGTTGACTGGTGCAGCCACTGTGAAAATCAGTGTGGAGATTCCTCAAAAAACTAGGATTGCAGGTCCCATTTGATCCAGCTATCCCCCTTCTGGGTATCTTCCCAGAAGAAATAAAAACATCGTACCACAGTGATATATGTGCACCCATGTTTATGGCAGCACAATTTGTAATAGCTAGATTGTGGAAACAACCCAAATGCCCATTAACTGAGGAATAGATAAAAAAGATGTGGTATTTTTTTACAATGGAGTACTACTCAGCTGTAAAGAAAGATAAACTAGAAACTTTTATAGGTAAATGGATGCAACTTGAGAAAATATTCACAAGCGAAATAAACCAGATGCACATTTGTAAACATCGTATTATCTCCCTAGTATGAAAATGCAATTTCACTGTGACTATTCCATTCCTAAGTCTTCTATTTTTACCTAGCTTTTACATGGCTTAATCTTATACTGAGTAATGTTTCTGTCCAAAAGGTATTTGTACATTCTCTAATGCTTGAGTTTGTTAATACAGGAGAATGTTTACTTGTTGTCTTTAAAAAAATTAATTAAAATAAATAAATAAATAAAAAATAAAATTCATTTGGAACCAGAAGAGACCTAGAATAGCAAAGGCAATTCTGGGTAACAAAGGCAAGGCAAGGGGCATCACAATCTCTGACTTGAAACTGTACTACAAAGCTACAGTGATAAAAACAGCATGGTACTGGCAAAAAAACAAACCTGAGGATCAATGGAATAGATTAGAAGATGCAGAAACAACTCTAAACATACTCAGCCACCTTATCTTTGACAAAGGAGCCAAACACCTTCACTGGAAGAAAGATAGCCTCTTTAATAAATGGTGCTGGAAAAACTGGCTTTCCACATGCCAAAAACTACAACTAGACCCATATTTCTCACCGTGCACTAAACTAAAATCGAAATGGATCAAAGATCTAAATATTAAAACAGAAACACTAAATCTGCTGGAAGATAGAACAGGTAGAACTCTTGAAGCAATCAGTGTAGGCAGAGACTTTATGAATAAAACCCCAACTGCACAGGAACTATCACAAAGAATCAACAACTGGGATCTC
The DNA here is from genome assembly GCA_028451465.1 of Erethizon dorsatum. NCBI lineage: Eukaryota > Metazoa > Chordata > Mammalia > Rodentia > Erethizontidae > Erethizon > Erethizon dorsatum. Next base: position 36,628,816 of record CM051831.1, read on the forward strand.
ATCTTATTAAAAAGCTTTTACACAGCAAAAGAAACCACCAACAGAGTGAAGAGACAACACACAGTGTGGGAAAACATTTTGCCAGCTGTTCCTCAGAATAGGACTATCTAGAGTATATAAAGAACTAAAAAAATCAGACCCCCCAAATTTTATGACCCAGTCCAAAAATGGGCATCTGAAATGAACATACACTTCTCAGATGAAGAAGTAGAAACAGCAAATACAGATATGAAAAAATGTTCAACATCACTGGTCATTTGAGAAATGCAAATTAAAACAACATTGAGATTCCATCTCACTCCAGAGAGAATGGCTATTATCAAGAAATCAACCAATAACAAATGCTGGCAGGGCTGTGGGGGAAAAAGGAACCCTTCTCCACTGTTGGTGGGAGTGCAGAGTGGTGCAACCACTGTGGAAATCAGTGTTAGAGATTTCTCAAAAAACTAAAACAAGGGCCGGTGAGATGGCCCAGTGGCATAAGCACCTGCCTGGCAAGCACGACGTCCTGAGTTCAACTCCCAGTACCGGCATAAAAAAAAAAAGGGCCGGTGATATCGCTCAGCAGCACAAGCACCTGCTAGCAAGCTCGAGGTCCTGAGTTTCATTCCCGGTACCCACATAATAAAAAAAAAAACTAAAACAAGAGGTCCCATTGGACTCAGCTATTTCCCTTCTCAGTATCTTCCCAAAAGAATTAAAAGCATCATACCACAGCAATATATCCACAATCATGTTTATAGCAGCACAGTTTGCAATAGCTAAATCTTGAGCACAGCTCAAATGCTCATGAATCAATGAATGGACAAAGAAGATGTGGATTTTTTAAATACAATGGAGTACTATTCTGCCATAAAGAAGGATAAGCTTGAGACATTTCTAAGTAAATGGATGCACCTCAAGACCATACTCTTAAGTGAAACAAATTGAACACACATGTTTAAATACTGTATTGTTTCTCTCGTGTGAAAAACCAAAAGTGTAAATAAGGATCAAAATGTACACTTGATACGGGGAAATGGGAAAAAAATGTTCACATGGGAAGTGGAACAAGAGAGGGGAAAGGGGGAAAGAAAGGGTGGGTGAAGAAAGAAAAGAAAATAGAAGGAAAAAATGGCAATGGAAATAAGCAGGGGAAGAACAGTTGAAGGGAGGGGCGAGGAACGGGAAAAAAAGAACAAGCAAGATGTATCATGTACAGGAACAAGTTCCCTATGATGAATATTATCATTATATATATCTAAAATGTACCAATAAATTAATTTTTAAAGAGTCATATAATATGCCAATAATTATATGAAAAATGTTCAATATATAATTATAACATGTATAACATGCATACATTAAACTTTTGAAAATATTTAAATATTAGCCATTGGGTAATGTAAATTAAAACCATATTAATCTTCCATCTGACCCCAGTCTAAGTGGCTATGATCAAGAATACAAAAAATAGTAAATGCTGGCAAAGATACAGGAGAAAAGAAACTTTTTTTGTGTGTGTGGGTACCGGGGGGTCAACCTCAGGACTTCGCGCGCCAACAGGCACCCGTGCCGCTGAGTGATATCACCAGTCCCTTTTTCGTATGTGGGTTCCAGGAGTCGAACTCGGGCCCTCGCGCTTGCAAGGCAGGCGCTTATGCCGCTGAGCCATCTCACTGGCCAGAAAATAAACTTTTATACACTGTTGGTGGGAAGGTGAGTTATACAGCCACTGCAGAAAGCAATATGGAGGTTCCTCAAAAATTAAAAATAAGCCAGGCACAGTGAAGCACGCCTGTAACCCCAGTGGTTCAGGAGGATAAGGCAGGAGGACTCCAAGCTTGAGGCTGCCCTGAGCAACTTAGTGAGGCTCTGACTCAAAAGAAAAAATTACAAAAGGGCTGGGAATGTAGCTTGGTGCAAAAGACCCAAGTTCAATTCCCACTAAAACACACACACAAACAGATACACACAAAACCCTAAAAATAAAACTACCATATAGTACCTGTACACCCATGTTTATTGTGGCACTATTCCTGTTATGAGGTCCATAAATGGATGACAAAACATGGTTTATATGCACAACGGAGTATTCTTCAGCCACAGAGGGCATCTGACGTTTGCTGTCTTGGAAATACTAAAATGCACAGTGCTCAATTATTAGCTGCCGTGGTTCACTCACACTCAAACTGTTGAAATTCGGTTGCTAACCTGCAGGTGTTGGCAGGCAGGGTTGTTAACAGCGCCGGGGTCTTCCTCCACAGATGGATTAGCTCCTGCAGCAGTCGCAGACTTCTTCCTCCAGAGCTGGTTCTCTAATGTGCCCAGCCCCTTCGCCCACTCTCTCTTCTGCACACACCTGCTTGACTTTCACTCCCCACCCTGAGTTCAAGCAGCAGCTCCCAGAAGCCCAGCAGATGGCCTCGGCCTGACCTCAGGCCTCCAGCCTCCAGAACTATAAGCTAAATAGACCTCTTTTCTTTATAAATTACTCAGCCTTGGGTATTCCACTATAGCCATGGAAAACAAGCTAAGGTATAGCTGTATTCACCATACTGTGAAAGATTGTTAAAAGCAACAACAACAAAAAATACCATAAGTTTATTTCTCCTATTGGACAGAGGTTGTGCCCCTTGGAGTCCATCTCCGCATCCCCTCCACCCACCATTTTCTTATCTGTAAATGTGACTCCTGGAAAATTCTTAGTTGCATATTATTTTTCTTTTGGTTTGCTACTCTAGATGTTTAATGTCACTAGGGATGGTACTGGGTAGTACCTTGTTCCAGAGCTCCATTTATCACTTGCTCTCTCCTGGGACCAAAAGATTTCTCCAGGCCATTCTCCAACCCTAAATTACTGTCCTCATGTTAGTAATCGGTGCATCCCAACTCATCCTCATCCTTACCACCCCTCCCAGAATTCTTTCACTGCTCAAACCCACTCTGCCCTTGTCTCTTCCAGAGCTTCTAAATAGCCATTTGCCACTATGACCACACCCTCTGTGTAGCCATTTCTAGGTCTTTTCCCTTAGCACCACTCTTTGACCTTTGCTGAACTATCCCTGCCCCATCATTTGTGGCCAAGGGAGAGGCCATCCCATCAAGAGCCCGCTCCGCCAACACCATGGCTTGGCCTTCACCCCATGCCGCCCCTGCTGAGGCTGTTTCACCTGTTTTCCCCGCTATCCCACCTTCCCTTTGTACCACTGACCCTTCCCAGTGACCTATGTCTGAGAAAGGGATAGGTCTACTGAGGGCTACTGCTGGGAAGAACATCTTAAAAGAGAGAATTAGGCAGAGAACGAACTTAACTGAGATGTCGTTTCCACAGAGGCCACCTTCAGGAAACTGCAGAGCTGGGTGGTCCTTCAGAATCCCCTGGGATGGAAACAAGGAGTTATACTTTTGTATCTGTGCATCAACCAACTCGATCCAGAACCCAGATACCCCTCCTCCAAGAGTGATAAGTTAATCAGCTCTCCATCACTGTAACAAAATACCTGAGGAAAAAAAACTCATCAGGAGGAAAGATTTACTTTGGCTCACAGTTTCAAAGGTTTCAGTCCATGGTTGCTTGGTTCTCTTTCTCTGGGCCTGTGGTAGACAGAACATGGTGGCACAGAGCATGTGACACAGCAAAGCTACTGTCCTCATGGTGGCCAGGAAGCAAAGAAAGGGAGGAAAGACTGGGTGTCCCAGTGTCCCCTTCAAAGGCAGCTCCCAGTGACCTAACGTCCTCCCACTAGGCCCCCCTCCTGAGGTCCTGTCCCTCCCAGCAGCACCCCAGGCTCGTGACCAAGCCTTCAACACTTGCATCTTCGAGGGATAATCAAGATGCAACTGTAACAAGTGGCAGTCTGGCTTCTACAACCTACCACTTAATAACTCCAAATTTCCATACGAAACCTATTTTCTTCAGCACCCTCCTTTGTGTTCCTGCTGAACTTCCCCCTTCTCCTGAGTTCTGTGACTCTCCTTCATGGTCTCTCCTGATGCTTTCCATTTCCTCCATCACCTCCCTTTCCTCCTTAGACCCAGGGCCTGTCTTCAGCCCGTCCTCTCTACTTTGCTACCCTCTCCCTCTATCTCACTCCCATCAGCCCAGCTTCTTCCAAGCAACTTCAAAATTCCCATCTCCTGCTACAGCGCCTCGGTTAAGACTTCTAGAATCACCCTGCCAACCACATTTCCTGGGTACTAGGAAGAAGCTGGCCTGCTTTATAAACTCAGCTTGCCTCCCGATGAGCTCAGCTTCACACCACTCCCGGCTCTCCTGCAGACTCACAGTTCACAGCCTGCCGCAGCGCCTTCCCGAGACTCCCCTCCGCCTCCTACAGCATACTTAGCAAGCTGCGAAGACTCCTGTCCTCTGAATTGGTGCCTGGCATCCCCAGCTCAGGTCTTCATCTCACAGGGACGACCGTAATCACCTCTGTTGAGACTTCTGCTGTCTTAGTCCATTTTCTGTTGCTGTAACAAAATACCCAAGACCAGGTAACTTATAAAGAAGAGTTTACTTGGCTCGGGACTCTGGAGCTGGGAAGTCTGAGACTGGGTAGCTACATCTGGGGCGGCCTTGCGCTGTATCATAACGTGGAAGAAAAGCGAGGGAATACAATTGCCTCTGAGAGACAGAAACAAGGAACCCCTCACTTTACAAAGACCTGCTCTTGGGTGTCATTAATCCAGTCTTGCCAGAGTGTGAACTCACTTCCCAGAGAGTTAACCCTGTTACAGGGAGCAGCATTAATCCCTCAGGAAGTTCCCTCCACCTCTCCACGCCATCCCACTAGGACCACAGCCCAACACCAGCTTTGCAGGTGACAACCCGGAGCACCCTCTTATGTCCCCTGTTAACCCTTTCTTAGCAGCCCCTGGGGTACCCAGGACCCCGGGTCTTCAGTAGCCAGCGACTGTGGTTTTCCCTGCCTCAGTGACTCCCCTGACCGAGGAAGCTGGTAAATGGGTAATCTGCTCACCAGAGCACCGCTGAGGGAGCAAGAAAGCATGAGGTCAAGGGACACAGGTGGCACCTCCGCCCTGGAGGGACGTGGACTCTGCTGTTCTTCCTTTCTGCTGCAGTCTGGGCCCGGGCAGTAGAAAGCAGGGGAGACCCGCGGAGGGACGAGCAGAGCGCCCCCAGCTCCAGAAGGTCCACTCGACACGGGCACGGCCGCGGCAGGAAGCAGCGGGCACTGGGCTGCGCTCCCCGCTCGGCGGGCGGGAAGGGGCGCGGCCCGCGGGCGGTGGGCGGTGTCTGCCCCAGCCCCAGCCCCAGCCCCAGCCCCAGCCCCAGCCTCGCGCGCCGGGCTCCCGCTCCTCGCTGTGCGGCCGGTAAGTGAGGGCGCCGGGCAGGGGACCCGGCGGGCACCCGCGGGGCGCGCGGTGGTTTGTGTGCGCGAGGATGAGCACTGGTGCGTGGCGGCGCGTCGGTGACTGTGTCCGCCGGCCTGCAGTTCTGCACTTGTGTGGGGAACAGAGCAAGGGCCTTTGTGCTGTCCAGCGTGGTGTGTGACTGTCCCTGCTCAAGATGTTCCTCGCTTTGTCCACCCTGCGTCCCAGGAGCTGCTTCCTGTGCAGTGGGCAGGCACCGGCCCGGAGCTGGTTCTTGGCTGCAGTACCCCTTGCAAAACAGTGTCTGCGAGGCGCTGGGCCCTGCTCGGCCAGCCTGCGGGCTGTGCAACAGAGGGAACAAGCTCCGCAGGCCCCGTCCCTGCACACACAGCGGGAAGGAGGGAGCGTGTGGGAGGCTCTGGGTGGATGACTCCCCGACCGTGTCCGGCGCCCACGCGTGCGAACTGGCTGGAAAGCAGGAAAGGGAGGGCTAGGCAGGAGAGCGTCTGAACGTGGGTCTGGACTGCTGAGTGTGCAAGAGAACCCGTCCAGACGTCTCCGGCAACTTCATATGCGGGGCGTGGGGAGAAGAGAGCTCTGGAAAACTCCCACATGCGCTCCAAGGGGGAGGGGGAGGGGAGAGAGAATGAGGGTACTGTTTGACAGGGTGGAAAACCTGTGTCTAATTTGCGTGCATGGGGACTGTAATAAAAAGCAGTTGCTGGCATCTGGAGACCTGTGTCTGGATCAGAACTTAGTGGTCATTACTGGGTCCCAGCACTGTTCCTTGTTCTCAATCAGTTGCTTTTGTGCGCATGTTGGGACCAATGACCACGGTCCCGCCTATCTCCGGGGTAGCTGGAGACACAAATTGGTAAGTGCCCAGTGCTTTGGGGCAGTAAGGATCCTGGGCTTGCAAGTGTGCTGCCGGGCACACAGGTGCACACTAGGGGTCTGAGGGGGGCTGGTGGCCTGGAGCTGTTTGGCCGGTGGGTGGTAGGGAGTGTCTGTGTTATTGGACTGGTGGTGTGGAAACTATGCACAGGCCTGGGCGGTTTCCCTAGGTTTTGTGCAAATGTCTTCTGCAGCACAAGAAGAAGACTGTCTTTGATGTTCTTTAAATCGCCCAGGGCACTTTGACTTTCCAGATGAACCAGGGGCTTCATAGCCACCATCTTGCTTTTACATCTGGGCCAGCAGATGAAGCAGTCAGGAGCCCTCCAGACAGTTTGCAGCCGAAAGATAGGAGATGAAGAAGCTTGCCCGACCAAAGTCACAGATCTAGGGTACGCAGCACAGGGTTCTGTCTTTTGAGGCTCAAAGCCTTCAGAGCCAGGGCTGGCCCTGGACCAGGCTGAGGCGGACGACAGGGTGTCAAGACTCACGTGCAGATAGCACCAATGCCAGAGCAGGGCTGGCAGCTTTTCCCTTTTGGCTGTCAGAGAGACTTCTCTGCATGCAGTAGTTGTTTAATAAGTGTTTGTGGCAGGAAAGAGCCTGGCCAAGGGATCCTAAAAACCTAGGGTCAGCTACTGGCCGGGCTCTCTGCCTTCTGTGTCCTGGGGAAGGTCTGTTCCCTCATTAGTTAAAATCAGGGTGTCTCCAGATTGTCGTTCTGATCTCAGCTCGTGGACCATTCCTCAGGGCCTTTTCTGACTCCCCACCTAAAGCAGCCACCTCACTGCTGTTTCCCAGCACCTGGAACATAGTAAGTGCTCAAAAAATATAGTCCTGTGACTGAGTAACTCAATAAGAGGAAAATGCCTACATGTTTTTCTAATTGTGCTCCTAGGAGCTTTACACCGCACAAGTAGGGCACCAACAGCTCAGAGTTCATCTAAGTTACCCTTCGGCTTCCAGGTAGGATTCCTCCGAGGAAAGGGTTTACCAAAATAAAACTACAAAGCCATATCAGAGGACCTACAGGCATGTTTTCAGCTCCATGTCGAAATGATGGAATTGCATCTGGAAGTCATACCTCCTTGGCACTCTGGGAGGACCTGCACAGGGTTTGTTATTGGAAGGGGGGGGGTCTCAGGGAAGTTGATTCTGGGTTCTTGGGGTCCTGAACAAAGAATTGAATGGGACAATCAGAAAAATTAGGGAGAGTAAGATTTATTTAGAAGGAATAACAAGAGTGAGCAAAAGAAGTGAAAGTCCACTCCACAGGGTGGGAGTCGGCCAGTGAGATGAGCTCACGCCCTCCGCAGGGGCTGGTACTGGGCCTCTTAAGGTCCTGGGGAGGGGGATTTTTGACCAAACACATTTTTAGAGGAAGTGTCATGCTGTCCAAAGCCCGCAGTGGAGGGGCGAGTGGTTTAAACCACAATACAAATGAGGGCGGACTCAGGCTGGAGCCCTGTACTTTTAGGTTTGCACATGCCTGAAGGTCTTGAGGGACAGAGTGACCTTTATCTTTTGGTTTCTGATATTTGGACATAGTCGTCTGGTCTGTGTAGTTTCTCTTTTTTTGTCCCATGGGTTTCTGTTGCTCACTCGTCCTTGCTCTATCTCTTACCTCGGGTTCAGACCCCAAAGTGAGACTCTGAAGTCATTTCTGCTCAGCCGTGGAATTCATCTTGTGGTTGTTTAGTGCACCCAGTTTCATTCCCTGGACTTTGGCTGAAAGTCGATATGAAAATGACTGCACACAATGCAACAACAAGGGGCATGTGGGAACTCTGGGCCACGTGAGGCCGGCACTGGACAGAGGAAGCACTGAACATCTGACAGATAAGCCATAGTGGCTGTGTCTGTTATTGTCCTCCCTTGGCTGTGTTGCCAGGCAGACTGTCCAGTTGCACCTTGTCCCCAGTAGATGCCCATCAGCATAATTTTTCTTGAGTAGTTGGCATAGGGACAAACTCTTCCCTGAGCAACGACTAAGCCCAGAAACCAGCCACATGGTGGCACCATCCCAACCTATAGTTACAGCAGCTTCCTGGGGTTCCCAGGCTGCCCTCCCTGTAAAACATTCTCTCATGCTGTCTCTTCCTATAAATACATTTGCAAATGGCAGCAGGTGACCATCATGTCCAGCCTGTGCCTGTTTTTTTTGGCTGAGTATAAGTTTACCACTGTTTTTCCTAATTTCCAGAGGAGGAGCACTAAAGACCATCCTCACTGTTCTGGTTTAGGTCAAGAATGTCCCCAAAAGCCTCATGGGCTCAGAGGAGGGGCTTTTGGAAGGTGATTGAATCATGTCAGGGGGCAGGATATCTGACTTCCTGTTAGAAGGTGGGTTACCGGGGCCGTGACCTGGAAGGGTTTATCTCTCTCCCAGGCTCCTCCCTTCTCTCTTTGTTTCCTGGCCACCCTGATATAAGCAACCTTGCCCCTCTGCCATGCTGACCAGGGACTGTAATTGTGAACAAAAACAGACCTCCCTTCCTCTAGGTTGCGCATGTCAGTGTTGTGTCTCAGTGACGAGAAAAGTGACTAGGACACCTACAATGGAGAAAGAGGTGGCCTACCTTCGTGTGATTGCTTTAGGTGGGATGCTGAGGTGGAGGATCATACAAAGTGGAGAGAAGAGACAGGAGTAAAGACCGGAACCTTCTGTTCACTCCTAAAGACTGCCAACCTTCTTGAACGTGACTCTCCTGTGGCTGACTCCCGTGGGTTCCCAGGGTCAGCAGATTTATCCCTTGCGATCACACACCACAGTGCAGATAGAGGTGGAAAGGGGTGGGTGGCCCATATACAATGTGCATGTGCTCACCCAGTGCCTGTGATGAGCTTTGAACTTTCACCTTCCTGAGAAATACCTAAAGACCCAGTGCCCGCCACTGAACTCTAGCTGTTGAGATTAAGCTCAATGCCAGGAATAGAAGAAAAAATAGCTGGGCTCAGGCTGTGTGGCACACACCTCAGCCACAGCTGGAACTTGGGGAAGGAGACGACATGATCGGCAGAGGCAGGCTGCATGGGCAGCCAGTCCAGTCCAGCTGTGTGTCCTGGCTCTGCCCCTTCCTCTCCATGTGCTGTTGAGTGTGTTAGGTGACCTCGCTAAAGCTTCAGTTTCCCCATCTGTGAGTCAAGGAAATGATCTCCTAACTCCTAGTGGGGTATGTGCATGCCTGAGTTCACCTCTCAGGGCTCAGCTTCGCAGTGAGGCTTGGAACCCCCAAGTGTCCCCCAAACATCTGGTGATCATGGTGAAGGACTCCTGATGGGGAGGGGTGTGAAGCATGACTGCTGCTCCTCTGCATCTAACACACCTCTCCTGGCGGGTAGTCAGGGGGGTCTGTGGTCTCCTGCTGGCTGTACCCCAAGCCAGCCCAACTCTCCACGTCTCCCTGGGGTGCCTTTTCAGATGGCTCTGGAACACAGGTGTAAGGGAAGAGAGAGCAGGAGGAAGGGCAGAGGCAGGCAAGGGGTCAGCAAGGCCTAACCATGACTGTTTCCTGTGCCTACCTGAGGCCCTGGGGGGTGAAGCAATTGCAGGAGCTAGAATTTGGGACTAGAATAACACCTCCAGCACAACAACAAATTCCTCCCCCCAAAAGAGCATTTCCTATGATTTTAGATTTGGGCTCTATTTTTCATTGTTACATATATCTTTCAGAACGTTAACTTACAGAAAGTACCCACTGGGTGAATGCGGGAATTTAAACTCGAATTTTGAGCTACATTTAAATAATTTAAATAAATATTATACGTGCCTGGGAAGTAGGAGAGTGTGACTATAAAATTTCATCCTATAACTGATACGTGGGTGGGGGTTGTTCTCCTCCTCCCCATTTGGGAAGGACAGAGTCCCACGGAGTACTTAGCCTCAATCTCCTACCCCCCGGTAATGTAGCAGGTGGGGCGTTTATATGAATGTAATAGAAATCGTGACCTATCAAAGGCCTACCATGTTCTGGGCACACATCGTGAGGTTTTAACATAAATGATCTCCCATAATTGCCCCAGCCCTATAACGTCCGTGTTATTATGCCCATGTTATGGTCGTGACTGTTGAGGCACAGAGATGTTTAAAAAATGTCTCTCAATTCCGTAACTGACAAATGGAAGGACCAAGATTCAGACCCAGGGAAGCCTGGCCTCAAAGTAGGTGAGGGGCGACGTGGGGAAGCTGGCGCATGGCCTTGCCTGGTATCGCATCGCAGCGCATCTAACCTGGTTGAGCTTATGAGCCCACACTATGCAGTTAGGTTGCCGGTGTGCCCATCTGGGAAAGAATTCAAGGACCAGAGGTCCATGGTGCGGCCAGAGATAAAGATTCCATCCTGGTTGTCCAGAGTTGCAGTTATTACCAACCAAGCTGACTGGGTCCTTCAGTTCTTCCTTCCTCGTTTTAGAAATTAGTGATATCGGGGGCTGGTGAGATGTCTCAGCGGCTTAAGCGCCTGCCTGGCAAGCGCGAGGGCCCGAGTTCGACTCCCGGAACCCACATACGAAAAAGGGGCCGGTGATATCGCTCAGCGGCACGGGCGCCTGCTGGCGCGTGAGGCCCTGAGGTCGACCCCCCGGTACCCACAAAAAAAAAAAAAAAAAAAAAAAGAAATTAGTGATATCTAAAATACTACATATGACCATCCCGTCAACAGTGATGAAGCATCCCTTTCAGGGCCTCAGATCTCCAAAGCACTGTATGCTCATTAGCTCTCGAGGTCCCAGTATTGGTAACCTTGGCTACACCCGCGGTATCGGGAGCTCAGCCATCAGGGCAGTGGGGGTTGCACCATGAGCCTTCAGTCCTCCCAAACCAGGAGCACTGGGCTAAGAACCAGAGATCTGGATCCCAGCTCTTCTCGGACTTGATCAGCTCGAGAATGGAGATGTGACGCCTACCCTCGGAGTTTCTCTAGCCAAAATATGATTGGGGACTGATATTGAAGGTTTCTTCTCCACTGGGGACATGCAGGGGGTTTCTAAACCTTGGAGAAAATGGGTAGATGATGATAGTGTGACAACGATGTGATTAATACATTGTTAGGGAACAAATATGGACAACAGCTAGGGTGTTCTGAAGCCAAATCATTTCTTTTTTTTTTTTCCACTTTTTTTTTTAAAGAGAAGAAAAAACAAGACAAATCAAAAAAAGAACAAATTTTCAAAACAACATAATATGAGGGTAACAATGGTTAATGCATTACGTATTATTATCTTTAAGTTAGTTATTCAGGATACCAGACATTAACATTCAATTATCCAAACATTATTGGCTCAAACCTTACTCTTCAATGAACTAAGTAAAATTGGTAGTGTATCTATCTTAACCATCTTATATATATATACAATGTTTTTTCCCTTTCCCTTCTTTCTTTTCCCTATTCCAGTCTCTCTTTCCTTTTGACCAGTTACTTTTTGATTCACTGTGTCTATTGTATGTTTTGGATCTTATTTACTCTTTCAGTTTCTCATACTAGAGAGACAATACTATGCTTACACATGTGCGTCTGGTTTATTTCACTTATGACTATTTTCTCGAGTTGCATCCATTTACCTATAAAAGTCTCCAGTTTATCCTTCTTTCTGGCTGAATAGTACTCCATTGTATAAAAATACCACATCTTTCTTATCCATTCCTCAGTTGATGGGCATTTGGGTTGTTTCTAAGATCTGGCTATTACAAATTGTGCTGCTATAAACATGGATGCACATATATCGCTGTGGTACGATGTTTTTAATTCTTCTGGGAAGATACCCAGAAGGGGAATAGCTGGGTCAAAAGGGACCTCCAACCCTAGTTTTGAGGAATCTCCACACTGACTTCCACAGTGGCTGTACCAGTCGACACTCCCACCAACAGTGAAGAAGGGTTCCTTTTTCCCCACAACCCCTCCAGCATTTGTTATTAGTTGACTTCTTTATAATAGCCATTCTTTCTGGGGTGAGATGGTATCTCAGTGTTGTTTTAATTTGCATCTCTCGAATGACTAGTGATGTTGCACATTTTTTTGTATATTTATTTGCCATTAGTATTTCTTCATCTGAGAAGTGTGTATTCATCTCAGATGGCCATTTTTGGAGTGGGTCTTTAAATTTGGGAGGTCTGATTTTTTTGAGTTCTTTATATGTTCTCAATAGTAATCCTTTGTCTGAGGAACAGCTGGCAAACATTTTTTCCCACGTTGTGGGTTGTCTTTTCACTCTGTTGGTGGTTTCTCTTGCTGTGCAAAAGCTTTTTAATAAGATGAGATCCCAGTTGTTGATTCTTTGGGATAGTTCCCGTGAGTTTGAGGTTTTATTCATAAAGTCTTTGCCTACACCAATATCTTCAAGGGTTTTACCTATCCTACCTTCCAGCAGATTTAATGTTTCTGTTTTAATATTTAGATCTCTGATCCATTTTGAATTTAGTTTAGTGCATGGTGAAAGATATGGGTCTAGTTTTAATCTTCGGCATGTGTAGAGCCAGTTTTTCCAGCACCATTTATTAAAGAGGCTATCTTTCTTCCAGTGAATGTGTTTGGCACCTTTGTCAAAGATAAGGTGGCTTAGTATGTCTGGGGTTGTTTCAGCATCTTCTAATCTGTTCCATTGATCTTCAGGTCTGTTTTTTTGCCAGTACCACACTGTTTTTATCACAGTAGCTTTATAGTATAATTTCAAGTCGGGGATTGTGATGCCCCCTGCCTTGCCTTTGTTGCCCAGAATTGCCTTTGCTATTCTAGGTCTCTTCTGGTTCCAAATGAATTTTAGGATTGTCTTCTCTAATTCTGTGAGATATGCTGTTGGAATTTTGATAGGAATTGCATTAAATCTGTATAACAGTTTTGGAAGTTTGGCCATTTTCACTATATTGGTTCTTCCTATCCAGGAGCAAGGGATATCTTTCCATTTTCTGATATCCTCTTCAATCTCCTTTTTCAGAGTACTGTAGTTTTCAGTGTATAGGTCTTTTACATCCTTTGTGAGGTTGATTCCTAGGTATTTCATTTTTTTGGATGTTATTGTGAAAGGTATTGTTTCCCTAATTTCTCTTTCAGTAAGTTTGTTACCAAATCATTTCTATAGCATTCTCTCTTTGTGTAATTCATGGAACCAGAGTTCTTCTGTCTCTTGGACAAGAATTAGGTTATCAGTACGAGGATTGTTGGCTAGTTGCCATGTAAGTACATTATTTCTTTGCCCAGAAAGGTCAAGTTTCTTTTAAGCAGGCGAGTATGTGTGTGCTTGGCTCACCTGCAAGGAGAACTCTATCTTTTCCGAATGAGCTCCTAAGTCCCTAGGAAATGTTTCCACTGACTTGAGAGGGAGAGGCATGGTTTATCAGGGAGCTTAGCAGTTTCCAAGGTCTCTTCAATGAATCACATACTTAAGACCTAACAAATTCATATCTGGGTCCCAAAGTGAACACTGGCATTTAAATTCAGGTGCATCTCCTTCACACACACAGGCATACACTATCAGTCCACGTGGTGGGTGACAGCAAGCTGAGCCAGGATTCTGGACACCTAGAATACCTGGGTCTGCGGTAGCTGTGCTGCTGGCGGATCCCTGGGCCTGCCATGTCTCTGAGCCGGTGCCTGAGACATGGTCCCTGTCCTGGGAATTGATGGCTCAGACCTCGGCTGTGCCTGCCCCCAAAAGAAAGGGTTGCATACTGCTGATTCTTAACTTTTTTGTGTGAGGGAATCACACACCCCTTTGGGGGATCTCCTAAGACCTATGCAACCCCAGCACATAAGTGGCAATATCATTTTATACCATTTCCAGCCAGTCTCCCCGTCAAGCTAGAACTCCATGAAGGAATGGTTTTTCAGGCTTATGGCTGAGCCATAGTATCTTGTTCCAGAGACAATACAGGTACTATTCTGAAAGCAAATGAGAAATTGTACAAATCCTCTAGTCTGGGAAAGGAGATGAGTTTTTACATTATTTGTGCTTTTTTCCCCCAGTTGGAAGGAATGCCTGTGCTGATCCCAGTGAGCAGGTTGTAAATGTACTTAAGCACGAAGGAACGCGTACCATAATGAAGGCTTTGTGGGGACAGCCCCTCCTCCCACTGCACAGCAAGCCCCGCCAGCCTGGCTGATTCCTGCCAGAGCCGCAGCAGACAAACCACCACTGTCCCCTTCTTGCTGCTGCTGAGACGGGAAGTGGATGGGTGAACATCCACCAGCACTTAAGAGCTCAGCTGCAGGCTGAGGCCACCACAGTCACTATCGTGGTCATTGTCTTCCTCTCCCCACTGGGTAGAAGGACACTGGCACAGGTAGGTTAGATGACCTACCGAAAGTCTAGCTGCTGGTAAATGTGACATCAGTTTTCCCTCTGTATATGTGGTAGCCCAACCCAAAGCAAAGATCAGAGAACCAGGCTCGTGCTGATGTTTACCTTTCCAGATCCCTCCTCCTGGCAGCAGGATGGAAGGGAAGGAGAACCAGCCTCCTGCCACACTCAGGACGGAATGCTAGCCACCACAGGGGACCTCTTCCTGAGACAGGCTCCAGCCAGCCTCGGTTTGCAGTTCTGGTCATGCAGATGGTGGCTGCAGCTGCAGACCTGGGGAGAGGGCTGCTCAGGGAGTTCACACTCTGCTGGGAATCCTGCCTATGGCTCTCACATTCTCTAGACTGCTTCCAGGAGCCACTCATATACCTCTCCTGACTCCCACAAATAGAGATGCCCTGCGGGCCTCAGCCTGCATCCTAAATCTAAGCTTGCAAAGCCCCCAGACCCAAAGTATTCATTTGAGCCTGGCCCCCTAGAGGGTATGGATATTGGCTTTCAGTTCATGGTCCCCCAGCCCTCCTGGCCCTCTGGAATTTCTGCAGGGCTGTAGTAGATGGCGGGCGGACCTGGATCTGAGGTTTCCGTTCTGCACCCTCCTGCTCTGGAGCTGCCTGTAGTGGGAATGGTGTCCGCCTTGGTGATCACAGGGACTCAGATCCCGAGGTCTAAAGCACTGATCCAGGCCTGGTGTCCCTGGACTGAGGATGGGGTCTGGGACACCATGGCAAAGGCTAAACATCCAAGAATTGTCTTAGGGAGAGGGAAATGAGCCATGATCAGTCCCCAGCACCGTGTCCCGGGGGACCAAGCTGAGGGCTCAGAGCAGGGCTGGCTGTGCCTGGTCTCCTGGGCAGAGGTGATTTTCAGGATCAGGTGGGAGCTGGGCCCAAATCAGGGAGGACTGACACAAAGCTGGAAAGCAGCCAGCCTCAGCAAGCAAACCAGTACACGTTGCTGGAGGTAGACACCAGGAGCCCGTGCCCGGCTGTCCCTATGCCAGGGCAAGGGAGTGGCTCAGAGGGTGGATTTGTATTTCGGACAAGCGTAGGTGTCCTTGGGTAAGTTTCTTCCTCTGTTGGGGGTGTCCTGCGAGAGCTACTCACACTGCCATTATTATTCCCATCATTTGTGCAGGTAGCCAGTGAGCCACAGCCGGAAGGGACAGGGCTCTCAGGTTCCATGGCCCAGAGCAGCTGCTCCTGCCATTGCCTGGTCGGGGAGCCCACTGGCCCCAGAAGACACCATAATCAAAAAAGTGGGCGAGCCTGTGGGACACAGTTTGGCTCAGTAAGTTAAACACAGAGTTACCACATGACCTAACAATTCCATTCCAAACAGTATTACCAAAGGAGTCCAAACACAAATTTATACATGAATGTTGTAAGCAGCTCTCTTCCATAATAGCCAAAAAGGGCCGGTGAGATGGCTCAACGGCTTAAGCACCTGCCTGGCAAGCTCAAGAGCCCGAGTTCGACTCCCGGAACCCACATACGAAAAAGGGGCCGGTGATATCGCTCAGTGGCACGGGCGCCTGCTGGTGCGCGAGGTCCTGAGGTCGACCCCCCGGTTCCCACAAAAAAAAAAAAAAAAAAACATAATAGCCAAAAAGCAGGAATAACCCAAATGCCCATAAAGAGATGAATGGAGGGCTGGGGTGTAGCTCAGTGGTAGAGTGCTTACCTAGCATGCTTGAATCCCTGGGTTCCATCCCTGGAACCAGAATGGGAGGTGGGGGAAGAATGGAAAAGCAGACGGTGCAAGTGCATACAATGGAATATTATTCAGCTATAGAAAGGAATTAAGTACAGATCCACTCTAGAATGTTAATCATCCTAGAAAACATTATGTTAAGAAAAGCCAGGCACAAGTGACCATATATTGTATGACTCCATTGATAGGAAATATTAAGGCTAAACAGATCCATAGAGACAGAAAATAGATTCGTGGTTTCCAGAGCTAGAGGGAGGAGAGTGGGGAGGGACTGCTTAATGGATATGAGGTTTCTGTTTGGGGTGACTAAATGATTTTTCAACATCATGAACATAGTTAATGCCACTGAATTGAACATTTTAAAATGATTACAGTTGTAGATTTATATTATGTGTATTTTACCACAATAAAAAGAACACGATAATAGCCATTCTTTCTGGAGTGAGATGGAATCTCAGTGTTGTTTTAATTTGCATCTCTCAAATGACCAGTGATGTTGAACATTTTTTCATATATTTATTTGCTGTTTCTACTTTTTCCTCTGGGAAGTGTCTATTTATTTCAGATGCTCATTTTTGGATTAGATTTTTAAATTTGGGGGGTCTGATTTTTTTGAGTTATTTATATATTTTAGATATTAGTCCTATAAGAAGCAGATGGCAAAAATTTTTTCCCAGTCCGTGGGTTGCCTCTTCACCCTGTTGGTGGTTTCTTTTGCTGTGCCAAAACTTTTTAATAAAATGAGATCCCAGTTGTTGATTCTTTGTAATATTTCCTGTGTGACTAGGATTTTGTTCATAAAGTCTTTGCCTACACTGATCACTTCGAGTTATACCTATTCTATCTTTCAGCAGATTGAATGTTTCTGTTTTAATATTGACATCTTTGATCCATTTTGATTTTAGTTTAGTGCGTGGTGAGAGATACGAGTCTAGTACAGTCTTTGGCATGTGGAAAGCCAGTTTTTCCAGCACCATTTATTAAAAAGGCTGTCTTTCTTCCAGTGAATGTGTTTGGCTCCTTTGTCAAAGATAAGGTGGCTGAGCCGGTGAGACGGCTCAGCGGCTTAAGCGCCTGCCTTGCAAGCGCGAAGGCCCGAGTTCGACTCCCGGATCCCACATACGAAAAAAGGGGCCGGTGATATCGCTCAGTGGCACGGGCGCCTGTTGGCGCGCGAGGTCCTGAGGTCGTCCCCCCGGTACCCACAAAAAAAAAAAAAAAAAAAAAAAAAAAAAAAAAAGATAAGGTGGCTGAATATGTTTAGAGTTGTTTCTGCTTCTAATCTGTTCCATTGATCCTCAGGTCTTTTTTTTTTTTTTGGCCAATACCATACTGTTTCTATCACTGTAGCTTTGTAGTACAGTTTCAAATCAGAGATTGTGGTGCCCCCTGCTTTGCCTTTGTTGCCCAGCATTGCTTTTGCTATTCTAGGTCTCTTCTGGTTCCAAATGAATTTTAGGAATGTTTTCTGTAGTTCTGTGAGGTATGCTATTGGTATTTTTATTGGGATTGCATTAATTCTGTATGATAATTTTGGGAGTATGACCATTTTTACGTTATTGGTTCTTCCTACCCAAGAACAAGGGATATCTTTCCTTTTTCTTATATCCTTTTTAATCTCCTTTTTCAGAGTACTGTAGTTTTCAATATAAAGGTCTTTTGCTTCCTTCCCTTGGGGAAATATAAATGCATTTAATGTATCAAGAGGTTAGCAATAATTAGCATCACAGCTATATAGAACTCTTTTACATATATTGACTTAGTTTTTATTCTTAAGGCAAAATTTAGATTCCGTTAACAGGTTTACCTGATGTAACTGCATTGACAAGAATTAAAGGATATTTTTAGACTTCTTACAAGTTTAGGAACCTGTGTTACTGACCATTAACAGACTTGTTATCCAGTATTCAACTGTATCTCATTTACACAATAACAAAATGCTTGTTTAGTCAAAGCCAATAGATGTAGATCAAGTTTTAAATGGCAGGACGAAATTTAAGGAAATGTCAAACAATTTAATTATATGTTTAAGGTCTAGACGCAATGTATAAAAGATGGCACCTATCGGTTACTTTGCATGCATTATACTTACGTAGCCTTAACTCTATAAACTTAATATTAAAGCTTGGACTCAGCATATTTTGTCTTCAGATGAATATACAGCTCTAGCCCTAGGTATACATAACATGTGGTACAACCTAAGATAATAGCTGTTCAATTTTACCAATTATATACTGATTGTCAGAAATATTTTATAATTAGCCCAGCATTTAAATAATCTTTTAACTTTTAAAACTGAGTTTCTTTTTTTTTTTTTTTTGTGGGTACCAGGGGTCAACCTCAGGACCTCGCATGCCAGCAGGCGCTCTGCCGCTGAGCGATATCACCAGCCTTTTATTCATATGTGGGTACCAGGAGTCGAACTCAGGACCTCGCGCTTGCCAGGCAGGTGCTTATGCCGCTGAGCTATCTCCCCAGCCCAAAAAAACTAAGTTTCTTAAGCAAACAAAAGCCTAACAATGGGAAACACAAGAAATTATCTTGATAAAACACAACACCTTTGTTTGTTTTTTTGTTTGTTTTGTTTTTGTTTTTTGTTTTTTTGGTACCAGGAATCAAACTCAGGACCTTGATGCTTGCCAGGTGGATGCTGTGCTGCTGAGCTATATCCCCGGCCCAACACCTTTGTTTTTTAATCAAGTCTTTAACCAACAGCATTTTAATCTTAAGAAAACCTTATGCGTTAGATATAGAAAACTCTTTAACCTTTTACTTATAGGTTTATTTAAATTTAATATTTTTAAAAATAACATTTGTTGGGGTGGGGGACAGTAAGACTCTGGGGGAACCAGAGAGCTCACCAATCTGTGGAGAAGCAAATTGGTTCACGGAGCCACTTTTTCAGCCACAGAGGGGAGTTCTGTCTGGCAGTTTCCCTGGCCCAGTGCCCCCACCCCATTTAAGGGAAATTTTAAAAAATATTTTAATATAGAATTATATGAGAAATTTAACTTAGTAAACTTAGAGCAATCTTAAATTTTTTATATATGAACACCTTTAATAGACCATATTACCTTATAAACTCTCAGAAACCAATCCTTGAGTTTATGTTGAGCAACTGATGACTCAGATGTTGTTACGAACATTTAAAGAACATTAGTCTCATTTATACTTACTTATTTACTCATTTTAACAATTATTTTAGATTACTCATGAGAGCCAAAGTATAGCATGGTTAACATTTTAAGACCATATTTATATACATATATATATGCACCATGTTTCCCCCAAAATAAGATCTAACTGGAAAATAAGCATGATGTTTTAGGATGCTTGTGATATAAACCCAACCCCAAAAACAAGCCCCAGTTAAGATTATCAGCTAGATGGATGCATTTAGTGTGTCTGTTGCAACATACAACAGATGTGTTGAACTATAAAATAATAATAATATATAATTAAATATAAATAAATAATATTATTGACATTAATACTTAAAATAAATGATAGCGTAAGTTATAATTAAGTATTTGTAAATACCCAAGCAGGCATCTTTGGACTCGAGGTAAACACTTATGTAAACAGATGAACTTGAGATTTATTGCATAATAACCAGAGTACAGACACAACACACAAATAACACGTGCATTCGATAATGGATAGTCATGATTGTGTCTAATGTGAGTCTTCGTAATTCACTACGTCACGTGTTATAAATGGATGTGCTTAATGCAGTTGTGTGAAATAAAGAGATGTTTTCTGAATTTTGGTGCCTGCAATTTTTCGTTGCTTTTATGTGGACCATCATTCTTAACTGTCCTCATTTTTGTTGCCACTCCCGTCTCGTAAGTCTCCAATGAACACTTTATTTAATGGAAACTCTGTGAAGCCCAGCCTGCAAGAGGTTGTGACGCAGGGGAAGAATTCATGGGATAAAATCACTGACGACTGTGTTGACAGTGCAGTCCGAGCAGGCTGCCTGGACAAGAAGCACTCATTTAAGGAGGGCTCTATTGCTGGACACAAGAGATTAGGGCCAGTGGTTCTACAGGAAATGGAGTCACAAGAAATTCAGGCCAGAATTCGGGGTTTGGAGAGTTATGACAATGTTCCAGAAGAAGACGGCATGACCATATTTGAATAAATGTAGGTTTTTATTCATGAATAAATGTAAATTGTTGTACTTGGAAAAAATAAGACATTCCACGAAAATAAGCCCTATTGCATCTTTAATATAAGACCTGGTCTTAATCACAGGGAAATATTCTCTTTAACCAAGGAAAAACCACTCATTTCTGTACACAGAAAACAATACATATTGTATTTATAAACCAATTTTTAAGATAATATCTTTTTTTTTTTTGTGGGTACCAGGGGTCGATCTCAGGACCTCACGCGCCAGCAGGTGCCTGTGCCGCTGAGCGATATCACCAGCCCTTTTTTTTCTGTATGCGGGTATCGGGAGTCAAACTCGGGCCCTCGCGCTTGTCAGGCAGGCGTGTACGCTGCTGAGCCATCTCACCAGCCCTAAGATAATATCTTGATTGACTAACAACCCAGGCAAACACTTTTCCAGCTTTAAAGACATCTTTATTGTTATCTTACCAACCATTACCTCACTGTTAAGCCATGCAAACAAAAAAGCATTTGGGCTAATATCATGCATGTCCACTTATCTATAAGCCTACCTAAAAAGAACTTTTAGAGGATAACATATACTTAAAAGTTAATACACAAGCCGGGCATGGTGGTGCATGCCTGTAATCCCAGCACTTGGAAGGCTGAGGCAGGAAGATTGCCATGAGTTTGAGGCCAACCTGGACTACACAGTGAGTTCAAGGCCAGCCTGAGCTACATAGCGAGACCCTGTCTCAAAACAAAACAAAACAAAACTAACAAAGAAGTTAATACACAGAAACATGCATATTAATCTAAATCATATAATCTTTCTGTTACTAAACTTTAAGAATATTATTTGTAAGCTTTACATAAACCCTGATCTTAGCAGAGCAAATAACTTCCAAACCAAATTAACTTACCTAGCAAAGCTATCCTTCAAAATAGATGGAAAAGGGGCCAGTGAGATGGCTCAGCGGCTTAAGCGCCTGCCCAGCAAGTGCGAGGGCCCGAGTTCGACTCCCGGAACCCACATACAAGAAAAAGGGGCCGGTGATATCACTCAGCGGCACAGGCGCCTGCTGGTGCGTGAGGTCCTGAGGTCGACCCCCCGGTACCCACACAAAAAAAAAATAGATGGAAAAAAGAAGGTATTTCCATGAAGAAGACCACCTCAGAAGATACATGAGTGCTAAAACAACTCCAGAGAAAATAATATTCTCAACAGAAACAATGAATTGGATACAGCTAACAACACAGAGGAAGCTAGTGAGGTCAATGGATAAACAGCAACAAAAAAAAATCAGAAAAAGAAAGAGGATACATCAACAGCTAAAGAAGGCAATGATAGTAAATAATGAACATATCTTAGTAATATCTCAATATTAATGGCCTCAACTCTCCAATTAAAAGACAGACCTGCGACTGGATTCAAAACAGAACCCAACAGTCTGTTGCATTCAAGAAACTCATCTAATCCTCAAAGATATTCGTAGTCTAAAAATTAAAGGATAGAAAACAATATTTCATGCATCAAGCAATTCAAGTATCATACTTGGTGAACTTCTACAACAGAGTATACATTCTTTTTAACAGTATATGGTACTTTTTTTCCAAAATAGATCACATACTAGTCTACAAAGCCTTCTTAAGTAAACATAATAAAAATTACCCCATGCATACTATCAGACCACTGTGCAATGGAAATAGAAATCAATGACAGAAGAAATTTTGGAACATGAAAAAACTCCTGGAAAATTAACAATATACTCCTAGACAACTAAAGAAATCAAAGAAGAAACTGAAAAATTTCTGGAAGTTGATGACAATGATGATACAACTCATCAGAACCTCTGGGACACTCTGAAAGCAGTTCTAAGAGGAAAATTCATTGCAATCAATGCTCACATTAGGAAGACAGAGCAAACTCAAATAGCCAACCTTATGAGAAATCTTAAGATACTTGAGAAACAACGAACCAGCCCCAGACCAAAATTAAGGAGGAAAATTGTAAAGATTAGAGCAGAAATCAATGAGATAGAAATTAAAGCACAGGGGCTGGTGAGATAGCTCAGTGGCGTACGCACCTGCCTGGCAAGCACGAGGGCCCGAGTTCGACTCCTGGAACCCACATACGAAAAAAGGGCCGGTGATATCACTCAGCAGCATGGGCGCCTGCTGGTGCACGATGTCCTGAGGTCGACCCCTGGTACCTACAAAAAAAAAAAAAAAAAAGAAAGAAATTAAAGCACAAAACAAAACAGAAAAACAGTAAAAAGTTTTCAACAAATTGAAGAACTGGATCTTTGAAAGAATAAATAAAATAGATAAGCCCCTAGCCAAACTTAAGTAAGAAAAGGCTTTCATCAATGCAATTAGAAATGAAATACATGGAATCACAACAGACACTGTGGAAATCCAGAAGACAGTAACTATTTCAAAAAATTACATTCCAGCAAATCAACAAATTTTGAAGAAATGAACAGATTCCTAGACACACTACCATACAAACTACCAAAAGTAACCCAAGAAGACATAAATATACCTAACAACCCAATAACAAGCAGTGAAATTGACACAGTAATAAAGAATCTCTCAACTAAAAAAAGCCCAGGACCTGATGGATTCACTGATGAATTCTACAAAACCTTTAAGTATGTTATATACTAGTACACCTCAAGCTCTTCAAAGAAATTGAAGGGGTGGAGTGTTCCCAAATTCTTTTATGAAAGCCAGTGTAACCCTAATCCCAAAACCAGATAAAGACCCAACTAAAAAAATGACTAACTATAGGCTAATCTCCTTAATGAACATAAATGTAAAAGTCCTCCGCAAGATATTAGCAAATAGAGGGCCAGTGAGACGGCTCAGCAGCTTAAGCGCCTGCCTTGCAAGTGCGAAGGCCCGAGTTCGACTCCTGGAACCCACATACGAAAAAGGGGCCGGTGATATCGCTCAGCGGCACGGGTGCCTGTTGGCGCGTGAGGTCCTGAGGTCGTCCCCCCGGTACCCACAAAAAAAAAAAAAAAAGATATTAGCAAATAGAATGCAGCACATTTTCTAAAAGATCACACATCATGATCAAGTAGGTTTCATCCCAGAGATGCAAGAATGGTTCAACAAGCAAGGTCAAAAACCATATGATCGGGCCGGTGAGATGATCTGGGCCGGTGAGATGGCTCAGCGGCTTAAGCGCCTGCCCCGCAAGTGCGAGGGCCCGAGTTCGACTCCCGGAACCCACATACAAGAAAAAGGGGCCGGTGATATCACTCAGCGGCACAGGCGCCTGCTGGTGCGTGAGGTCCTGAGGTCGACCCCCCGGTACCCACACCCACACAAAAAAAAACATATGATCATATCAATAGTTGCAGATAAGACTTTTGACAAAATCCAACACCCTTTCATGATAAAAGTCCTGAAGAAGGGCCGGTGAGATGGCTCAGTGGCATAAGTGCCTGTCTGGCAAGTGTGAGGTCCTGAGTTTGACTCCCAGTACCAACATAAAGGAAAAAAATCCTGGAGAAGACAGGTATAGAAGGACCATATGTTAAAAGCTGTATATGACAAACCAATAACCAGCATCATACTAAATGGGGAGTGCTCGCTTTGGCAGCACATATACATACTAAATGGGGAAAAAATAAAAGCATTCCCCCTAAAATCAGGAACAAAACGAGGATGTCCATTATCACCTCTTCTATTCAACATAGTACTTTAAACATTAGCCAGAGTAATTAGGCAAGAGAAAGAAATACACGGGATACATATAGGAAAAGAGGAACTCAAATTATCATCATTTTCCGATGACATAATATTCTACATAGAAGACCCAAAGAACTCAACAAAAAATCTCTTAGAATTAATAAAGAACTTCAGCAATGTAGCAGGATACAAGATCAACACACAAAAGTCACTAGCATTTGTGTTCATCAACAATGAACGGGATGAGAAGGAAATTATGAAAACAATACCATTCACAGTCACTTTAAGAAAAATAAAATATCTAGGAATTAGCCTAACCAAGGAAGTGAAAGCCCTTTACAAAGAAAACTACAGTACTCTGAAGAAGGAGATTGAAGAGGACATCTGAAAGTGGAAAAATGTCTTCTGTTACTGGATAGGCAGAACCAATATTGTCAAAATGACCATACTCCTAAAACTGTTATACAGATTCAATGCAGTCCCAATTAAAATGCCAATAGTATACTTTACAGAACTAGAGAAAACAATCCTAAAATTCATATGGAGCCAGAAAAGACCCTGAACAGCAAAAGGAATTTGGGCAACAAGAGCAAAGCAGGAGGCGCAGCAATACCTGACTTCAAACTACATTACAAAGCAATAGTGATAAAAACAGGATGGTAATAGAACAAAAACAGACACATGGATCAATGGAATAGAATTGAGGATACAGAAACTTCCCCTGACACATTCGGCTTTTTGATCTTTGACAAAGGGGCCAAAAATATATTTTGGAGGGAAGACAGCCTATTCAACATGTGATGCTGGGAAAACTGGTTATCTGTGTGCAGATGATTGAAACTGGACCCTTATCTCTCACCATATACTAAATTAAAATAAAAATGGGTCAAAGACCTAAACAGAAACATTAAACATACTGGAAGATATAACAGGTACAACACTTGAAGACATAGGTGTAGGAAAGGATTTTTTAAACAGAACCTCAATTGCAGAAGAAATAACAGCAAGAATCAACAAATTGGATTATATCAGACAAAAAAGCTTCCATACAACAAAAGAATCAGTAGGGTGAAGACACAGTCTCCAGAATGTGGAAAAAATTTTTACCCGCTACTTCTCAAAGGACTAATATCCAGAATAAATAAAGAATATTAAGCCATCTAAAAAAATATTAAACCATCTAAAATTAAAGATCCAGTCAAGAAATGGGCAAGAGGCTGGTGAGACAGCTCAGCGGCCTACACACCTGCCTGGCAAGCGTGAGGGCCCGAGTTTGACTCCCAGAACCCACATACGAAAAAAAGGGCTGGTGATATCGCTCAGTGGCATGGGCGCCTGCTGGCGCACGAGGTCCTGAGGTCGACCCCCAGTACCCACAAAAAAAAAAAAAAGAAATGGGCAAGAGAAATTAACAGACACTTCACAAATATATGAAAAAATGCTCAACATCTCTGACCATTATGCAAATTGAAACACTAAGATTCCATCTTACTCCAGAAAGAATTACAATCTTTTTTTTTTTTTTTTTGTGTGGGTACCGGAGGAACAACCTCAGGACCTCGTGCGCCAACAGGCGCCCGTGCCGCTGAGCGATATCACCGGCCCCTTTTTCGTATGTGGGTTCCGGGAGTCGAACTCGGGCCTTCACGCTTGCAAGGCAGGCGCTTACGCCGCTGAGCCATCTCACCAGCCCAAGAATTGCAATCTTTAAGAAATCAAACAATAACAAATGCTGGTGAGGCTGTGGTGAAAAAGGAATGTAAACTAGTACAACAATTATGGAAATAAGTATGGAGATTTCTCAAAGAAATGAGATTAGAAATTCCATGTGACTCAGCAATCCCCTTGCTGGGTGTCTTTCCCAAAGAGCTTAAGACATCATAAAACAGTGATACATGCATACTAATGTGTATAGCAACACAATTCATAATAGCTAAATCCTGGGAACAGCCTGTGTACCCATCAACAGATGATTGGATAAAGAAAATGTGGTATCTATATATAAAGGAATACTACTCTGCCATGAAGAAGGACAGATTTGAGACATTTGTAAGAAAATGGGTGCACCTGGAAAATATAATGTTGAATGAAGTAAACCTGACACACAAGCTTAAATACCATATGGTATCTCTAATTTGAGTGAGGCAAAGTACAAAGAAAGAGAATAATAAAGGATGGATAGAAGGGGACTAGGAGATGGATCTCTTACAATAGGGAAGTGGTCCAGGGGAAAAAAGTGGGAGGGGTGAAGAGGAGGGGAAGGGGAAATAAGCAGAATAAAGCTATGCCATGTACAGGAACCTAATAACCTCAATGAATGTAAACAGTATATGCTATAACATGAGCTAAGACCAGTACTATCAACACAAATGAAAAATAGGATAGGGGGATTAGAGGAGGAGGGAAGGAGGGGGAGAGAAGGAGAAAGGGATTAAAAAAAGAAATAAGCTGTAGTATGTACATGTAACCACTCCCCAAGATGATTGTAAACTGCATGAACTGCAAACATGTACTAATAAAATTAAAAATTATAAATAATAAAAAAGTCTCAAGCAAACCTAAAGAAGGAAGTCCTGTTGTTTGCAACAACATGGATGAACCCAGAGGACATTATGCTGCATACAATAGTTAGTTACAGTTAGTTAACAATACATTAGTTTTGTTTTTATTTTAGAATCACCAAGTCACCTGAAGCCCTCCCTTGGGAATCGAGAGACAGGCACCCCCACCTGAGCTTTTGCTATGGGAGCAAACAGAGAATATAACTTTGGTGAGAACCCAGAGTCAAAAACGTGGAAGAGGAAAGGTAATCACTGCCAATGGTGGCCAATAAGACTGCGCTTGAACCCTGGTATGGTTTGGATATGGTGTGCCTCATGTGTCTGGAAGGTGATTGGATCAGGGGAGCTATAGTTGTCTGTTAGGAACTGAGACCTGGCTGGAGGTGGGTCACCGGAAGAGGACATCTCCCTGCCTGGCTCCTCCCTTCTTGCTGCTTCCTGGCCACCATGAGGTGAGAAGCTTTCCTCCGCCATGCCCTTCCTGCCCTGTGCTGCTGCCAGTGCCTTTTCTGGTTGTATTCCTAGCTCATTGGGACAGTAACTGAGCCAAAATAAGCTTCTCCTCCTTTGAGTTTGGGGTGTTGAGTGTTGAGGCTCAGGGACAAGAAGCTGACTAAGATAGGCCCCTACGCTGATCCCCAGCCTTCCTGTGGCCCAGGCCCCACCACCTGGATAAGAGGCCGTGTCACCTCCACCTTGTGGACCTTTGTCCATGTTGCACCCCTAATCTGAAGCACCATGCCCTTGTCACTCTGTCACCTCTGATGGAGCAGCCTTCTATCTCTGCCCTGCAGAAACCCCACTGGTCCTCAAGAACCAGATTAAATACCCCTTGATTTTGCCCTCTGCCCCCAACCTGGCCGAAATAATGCCACTTCCTCTGTCTGCTGTCGAGCTTTGCCCCAACTCTTTGAGAGCCTGTCTAGAGGGCGGGGAGTTATCCACACACCTGTGCCCACCTCCGCAGTCCTGAGCTCTGCTCCAGAAAGAGGAAGTCTGCTGGCTCTGAGTACCAGGCCTGGACCCAGTGCACAATTGTTGAATGTGCGAGAATGCGGCCAACCCAAGATCTGACAAGCCTGCATTCATGTAGCCCCAGGCACTGCCCCCCTCCTGCTGTCCATTACCAGGAGAGGACCCATCTCTGCCACCACCTGGCAGCCCCATGTGGCCATCTGCTCCTGGGCACTGGCCCTGGCCAGACATTGTCCTGGTTCCCAGGACATCAGGCACATCCGGGCTCTTTCTGCAGGCCGTTCATCTGCACTTCGAGATTCATTCACTCTGTGTAGAGACGGTGCTTCCACTGGAAAAAATAGTCATTGATATTTTGCATTGGCCTTAATGAAGTCCCCCAAACACATCACATCACATCACCATCCAGGCATTTGTGGTTGCTTCTCTGAGATGTCCCATGGTGTGACCTTAGGGCCCACAGGCAGGCCAGTCAGCCCTGAATCCCGGCTTTGTCCTGTGAGCAAACTGTGGCCTAGGGGAAGGAGCTGAGCCTCAGGCTTCCCAGGCAGCCCAAGCAGTCTTTGATTTGTGGGTGAGAACTGTGTCCAGCAGCAGGCTTCGCATGAGAGGGCGTACCCGGCCTGTGCCTACCTTACCTCTCAGGTCTGCTGTCTCCAAGTGAAGGACTCTTAGGCTGCAGGGCCCTGGCTTTCAGGCAGTAGCACATGGTGCTATGGACCCCCACCCTTTTCCTTGGCCTCTGGGATCCCACACTCCCTTTTGGCCCTGGAGTGGGCAATGGTTGGGCACAGAGGGGCCCGAGAGCAGCATGATCTGGGAGCAGGTGACTGGTGCCTCAGTTTACCTGGTATCTTGGTAACAAAATACCCAATACAAGTTAAAGGAGGAAAGGTTCATTTCAGTTCACATGTAGAGGTTTCAGTCCATAGTCACCTGGCTCCAAGGCCAGCTGGCAGAAGGGCATTGCAGAGGAGAAACAGTCCATGACATAGCAGGCAGGAGACACCAAGCAAGCAAGCAAGCAAGCCTCCCCTTCCCTTTTATCCCTTCCAGGCTACCTATCTTTTGGGTGATGCCACCCACACTCAGGGTGGGCCTTCCCATTATCCACACCCAGAACTATGCCAAACCAATCAGTGGACTAATTTAGTAATCACATACGCTTAATCCTGGTATCACACACCCATACCCTGGAAAAGCCCCACCTATGACCACATGAGGCTTTGGAAGGTCATCTAGATACAAGCCATAAACATTCTGCCCCTGACCCCAAAAGACTCATGTGCATCCCTTTATGCAAAAGGCATTTAGTCCATCTCTGAGAGTTACCAAAGTCCCAATAGTTTCAGCACTCCTGAAAAGTTCAAGACCAAAGTCTTCAAGATTTAAGGCAAACTGTTAGCTATGAGCCCCCTGTACAAATGAAAAGAAAGTTAAACACTTCCAACATTCAATGGCATAGGTAAACATTCCCCTTCCAAAAAGTACAAATAGGGGGATAGAAAGGAACAGGTCCAAAGCAAGTCCAAAATCCAGCAGGGCAAATAGTAAGTCCTGTAGTTCCATGTCCAGCATGCAAGGCAGTTTGTGGCAAGATGTGAGCTCTGTGCCACTCTGGCCAGGCTGAGCCCTGGCCTGGCCCCATCTGACTGGGTCCTCTTGGCTGTAGCACAGAGGCTGGGGACCCTCCTTCCCTGTCCTCAGGGACCGTTTTTCTTGCTCCTCCTCCCATCCCTGTTGCTCACCGGGGTGCCTGGCTTACTCTTCCTCTGCTTGCTTCCTCTCCCTTCTGAGAAGCTGGGGTCCCAGGGCCTCTCCTCCCAGGCTGTTGCTTGCATTACCTGCTTGATGGTCCCCCACGCACAGGGATCTGTCACCGCCCACAGCCCAGACCCCCCTCTTGGGCTTTAGCACCAACCTCCTTCCTGTGTCCCCTGTGTGTAGCACCCAGCTCTGTCCCCTCCTGCCCAGGGATAGAAACCCTGGTCTCCTGCTGGGACCGCCTCACTGCACACCCCTGGGGTCCCTGGTCCTGATGCACGTAACTCCACACCGTCAGCCCTCGGCCCCACTCACAGTCTGCACCATGGTCTCCCCGGGGCACACAGAGGAGTAGCTCCTTGGGGAGGAGCTTTCTGGAATCCCCTCTTCTAAGTATTCTGATCTTCAAAAGGGGGAAATTAAGCTTAGATGAATATTTCTCTGAGGTTCACAGCGGCACATGAGTAGACTGAGCACATGTGAGGTGTGCTAAAGACATCTTAGTGGCGGGGCAAGCAGTCAAAGGGGCAGGGCGCCTACTGCCTGCATCAGCCTGGGGCTCAACCCTGCCAGTAGGCCCTGGACTCTGTGCTCTTGCGCTCTTGTACCCACTGTTGTAAGCAATAGCATATGAAAACATAAAGCACAAAGAAGCTGCAAGTTTGCGGATCTCTTGTGTAAACCAAGTCTGGAGGCGAGCAGCCCAGAGATGGTGTAGCAGTTCCAAAAGTGTATAAGACCCAGTTTCCTCAAACAAACTGCTCTGCCCTTTTCAACCTATGCTTTCCAATTCATGATTCAAAATGGCTGCTTAAGCTCCAGCCATATTATCAGCATTCCCTCAGCATGACAGTGGAAGGACATGGTGAAGAAAAGCTTGCTCTTCCCTCTCTTTAATGATACTCTGCAGGGCATGGTGGTGCATACCTGTAACACCAGCACTCCAGAAGCTGAGGCAGGAGGATCGCCATGAGTTCGAGGCCAGCCTGGGCTACATAGTGAGTTCAAAGCCAGCCTGAACTACATAGTAAGACCCTGTCTCAAAAAAGAGAATACTCTGTAATTAAAGAACCATGTTCATTTATGATAAAGGGATTGATCTACTAGAGCACTATCACAACCCCAAATCTATTTGTACTACTTAGAATAGCTGCCAAATCAAAAATTAACAGAAACACAAGAGGACAGATGAACTCGCAAACACGGTGACATATCTTTCTCAATAACCAATAGAACAAGCAGAACAAAACCAGTGAGGACACAGGAGATGTCAACGTGCAGTGAACACGCGTGGCCTAATTCGCACCCACAGTTCTGTCCCTACAGTGACAGGGTTCTCGTTCCTCCCACCTGCATACGAAACACACAGCCACGGGGTGACCTTGTAAGAAGTTGCTCACACCACCTGCCTGCTGGCAGTTTACTGTGGTACAGGCACCAGAAAGGAGGCTGGGAAATGTCACCTTCTCCACGTGGTGATCATCTTGTTACACTGCACAGAGAGGTTCAGTAACTTGCCCAAGGTCACACAGCCTATAAATGGCAAAGCCAGCTTTCAGATCCAGGCAACCAGTCCCACGCTGGTAACAACACTTCTCTGCCACCCCCGGCACGTGTGACTTCTGGGAAACCATTTTTAAATGCATGTCTCAACTCAGATGTGTTAATATCTTCATTCTTTCTGCAAAAGATTGGACAGAGTCCAGAGCCCTGACCCTTTCTCTCCCACCAATGGCTGAAATTTTACCATCAGAAATGGGTTTCTTTTTGTGAAATCCTGTTCTCTTCCTGAAGTTCTTTTTAAGAATGCAACTTTCCAGCTGGGGATGGAAGATAGCCTGGGCAACTTAGTGACTTAGCCAGACCCTGTGTCAAAATATAAAATAAATTAAATTAAATAGCTAGGGATGTAGCTCAGTGTGAAGGCCCTGAGTTCCATCCCCAGTACCACACACACACAGACACACACACACACACACACACACACAGACACGCACGCACAGACACACACAGACACACACGCGTGCACAGACACGCACACACACAGACACACACATGCACACACATGCACACACAGAGACACACACGTGCGTGCGCACATGCACACACACGCACACACACACTCACGCATACACAAAAGTGATTTCCCTTGTCTGGGAAGCGTCTGTGGTGGAGCAGAGGACCCGGGAGAGACGTCAGAGAGGAGAGCAGGCTGTCAGCTCTGTCGGGTGACACTGGCCGTGGAGCCCAAGGGCCGGCTGCAGAGTGACCAGCACAGCCCCAAGCCCAGTGCCCGGCTGACCCCATCTGCCACCATTTTTCACAAACTTCCTTTTTGTCCCTCTGTCTTTCTTCCGCCTCCTTGCCTCTCAGACTAAATTGCAGAAAAATGGGTTTTGTCTTTTTTTTAAGGAGAAGACTGAAAGTCTTAAATTACCTTCTCCAAGGTCTGCAAATAGGAATCTTAGAGCTGACAGCCACACTTGCTTTTCTCTGTTTCCGGGAGCCCTGAGCTTTGAAATCAAAGGCTGAGCAGGGACTTGGGAGGAAGTGAGTTGGACCTGGCCAAGCGCCGGCTCAGGAGGAGGAGGGCAAGCTGAGTGGCAGCTGAGGTGAAGGAGATGGACATGCGCAGAACCAGGGCTTCTTACTGTGGTTCCAGAGTACAAAGAGCTTCCCTGAGTGGGGGCGGCTCCTGGAGGGGCAACCGCTCGTGACCATGTTGTCCAGGTGCCGGGTGCACGCTGGAGAAGAGGGTAACAACAGGTAGCATTTGTGGAGCACTTTCTAGGTGCCGAGGACTCTCTATTAAAACTTCACGTAGATTATCCCATAACCTTCCAAATGGCCTTCTGGCATAGATGTCACTGTGATGCAGATTTGCAGGTGAGGACTGAGGGATGGGAATTCAGGTACTTGCACAAATCCACGTCACAAATCGGTCCCATGAGTCTCACATCGGTCGTGTGACAGATCAGGGTTTGAGCCCCATCGTCGGACTTCAGAGAGTCTCGTATTTCCTGCCAAACTGCCAGGCCCATCTGGACCTGTTTCCTCAACTGGGAAGTCAGAGGGCCAGGGGCGGATGGGTAGAATAGTAGCAGTTGAGGTTGTGCCCGCACAGCCACTCCGTGCCACGTTCCTGCTGTGTGTGTGTGCAGAGGACACAAATTACCAGTGCACAGTGTGTGCCACGTATGGAGTGTGTATGTGTGTGTGTGTGTGTGTGGCAGGTACACACATGTGCTGCAACATAAAATGAGAACACAACAAGGCCCATGCAAGGTCTACAGAAAACCTGTGGGTCAGGTCCGTATCGTGAAGACAAAACTGACATCCAGGGTGGCACAGGTGCCACCCAGGTAGCCCTCCAGTAGGTGTGCAGTAGCCAGCGGGTGTGCTGATCCCTGCTCCGGGCAACCACCCAAAAGCCCACCGGGCAACATGGCTCAAAGGCCTCTGGCATGGGAGGGTGAAGTGTCCCCGAGGCTTCCTGGCCAGCTCACATGTGTTCTTTGCAGGCCTGGTGACGATGGCCCATTGTAAGAGCGAGCAGGATGACTGGCTGGTTGTCTACCTGAAGTATTTGCTCTTTGTCTTCAACTTCTTCTTCTGGGTAAGTGAATTCCGCACATGCATTCCCTTTCCCCAGCAACGAGGAGTCGCTAATTTCCTGCACATCCAAGGCCACGGATGGGCAGGTCCTGTGTGTTGCAAGTCAGTTTGTGCCTTTGTTCCTAAGGGAAAGCCAGAGGGTTCAGTCTGCAGATTGGCACTGAGTTGGGCTGCATGGCCTGTGACCAGTGGCCAATACGCTTTTCATGCCAGTGCCCTGCACTAAAGGGCCAGCTCTTTCTTTCTTGGCACTGGTCACACAGTGCCCTATGGGAATGTGACTGCCTGAAGCAACAGCTTGTTCCACTGAAGCCCTTTTGGTCCACATTCCCACTGCTTGTGGTAGGAATGGCATCTCTCTATGGTGACTCCCGCAGGAAGCCTCCCTGGTTGACCCTTTCCAGAACAGTGTGGAGTCTGTCCACTGAGTAATTGGGAACAGAATACCATCAGCCCCCCAAAATAGCCATCCTCTGGGGTGTGTGTTTTGCATTGCAGTCTCATGTAATTTGGGGGAAAGAGTAACAGGCTTTGCAGTCAGCTGGACCTAGGCCTCTGCCATCTGCGATTGGTGCAACTTCAGGCAACTCAGGTTCAATGAGTCTGTGTCCCCAGCTAATTTAGGGACCATTTCTAATCTCTTGGTGTTGCATTCATTAAATGCAATATTCTCAATATATTAGATTTCAAATGTCTGAAAATACCACCACAGCAACCTACTGATAGGACAGAACTGGATTTCCTGCTACCCAGGGTCACCTCTGTGACAGTCTCAGAAGCCTCACAGGAAGTCAGATGCCAAGGTGGGACGCATCTCCCTTTCCATGCACTTTTCTCCAGGCGCTTGATGCAGATCGGCCAAGGCCATGATAGAGCAGTGCAGGCTTGATGAATCCAGCCAGGCAGCAGTTTTGGGGAGAAGGCAGCCATTCGATGCTATGTATCAAAAAACAGAACAATCTCATGTTTATTTAAATGTGTTTTGCAAAGTTCCTGAGATGAGCGATGCACTGATCTG
Organism: Erethizon dorsatum; assembly: GCA_028451465.1. Lineage (NCBI taxonomy): Eukaryota > Metazoa > Chordata > Mammalia > Rodentia > Erethizontidae > Erethizon > Erethizon dorsatum. Next base: position 36,662,782 of record CM051831.1, read on the forward strand.
CCACTTTTGTCTTCCTGGGCAAGTGTCTCCTGGAGCAGGGTCAGCATCCGACGAGGGTGGTGAGTGATAAGCCGGATGCTGCAGACTGCGAGCTGTGTGGGGTGAGAGGCTCTACATTCTCAGAGATAATCCGGCAGGGTGTTTAGGATTCTTACAGAGTGAGCATTTCTTTGTAAGAATGTTTTTCCTGATCATTTTCAAATGGCTTATGTGCACACTACAGATTATCTCCAAAAGATTAAAAAGTATAAGAAAATTAAAATTGCCCCATCGCATAGTGCTGGCTTCCCAGGGCTGCCCACAGTAGGGTGGCCTTAGGTGGCAGCAGTGTTTGCCCTCAGAGACCTGAAGACGAGAGGTCCGAAACAGGCACCCTCGGGGTCACACTCCCCCTGAGGCTTGGGCAGACCCTCTTCTTGCCTCTAGCAGTTTTGGGCAGAGCTGGTGACTCTCAGCAGCCGCTGGCGCACCGTGGCAGTGGCACTCTGGTCTCCACCCCTCCTCGCATTCTGGACCCCATCTCTGTTTCCATGCACCATTTCCATCTTCTAGAACAGCACGCTCCCTGGATCAGAGCCACAGGAACGACCTCATCTTAACCTGATTCCTGCTGCCAAGACTTCCAATAAGGTCATACTCACAGCTACTGGGGACGGAGGGTCCGCACATCTTCGAGAGACAGTTCATCCCGTACTGCTTGCCACCCCGGGGCAGGGTGGGGAGCAAGCCCTGCCAAAGTTCCCTCTAGACTTCGCACTGGTGGTGGGTGTGACCACAGGGACAGAAATACTTGGAGTGGATCAAGTGGTTGGAGAGGTAAAATGGACAAGATTAGGAATTAACTGGGTGGGTGAGAGGGATACAAAGCTCCTCGCTGGATGGTGGAGCTCAGCATTTGGACAGAGGACTGGAAAGAAGCAGTTTGGGGTCGGATATAGACATCGTGGCCTTCAGTCCCCAGGAGACACCTGAGCGGGGGTGCCTTATGGGCAATTAGCTCACAGCTCTAGGCCTCATGAGCCAGCCAGGCCAGCACCCCAGACTTGAGGATTGTCCCCACCTGGGTGGCAGCGATGAAATTGGGGTGAGCAGGGAGGTTGGGAAGAGGAGAGGGAAGACTGAGATTCAGGCATCTCCAAAGACAGGGCTGAGTGTGGGTGACCAGTGGTGCCTGGTGGCCCAAAGGAAGTTCCCGGTTGGGACCAGGAGAGCTCCACAAGCTGCATAGGTAGTGGCCACTGGGGAGTCAAGGAAGAGGGGCAGCTGAGGTGGGGGACTAAGAGAGATGTGGGTCAGTGAAATGGGAGCCTAGCAGGCCATCAGGGTGGACAGAGGGGACATAGTAAGCACCCCCAAGGCCTGGAACAGCCACTGGGCTGAACCACAGAAGCAGCAGTGTGAGGAGAGCAGCAGAGGTGAGGGTTGGAGAGGCAGAGCTCCATGTAGACCCTGCTTCTGAGCCCCAGCCAGGAGGGGAAGGCTGTGCCCATGGGCTCTGAAACACCAAGGCTGGTGTGGGTGACCACACAGTAACATGGCGACCACCCTCAGGGATCCCTTCCAGCCAGAGTGGACAAAGTCTACATTCCTTTGGAGCCATAAGGAGAAGGGTGTGGTGGGGTGGGCAGGTGGGCAGCAAGTGTGTTCCCAGGGCACCACTAGGGAGGGGCACTGCCCTTAGCCTTCTCCAGCTTCCCGTTAGAAATATCCTGGCCTGGCACCTGCCAGCCTCTCAGGGCCCAGCAAGCACAGCCTCATTCTTGTGACAACAGTCGTGGCCTCAGAAGTTTCCAGCCTCGGTCTGTGGTGCAAGAGGTCATGGTATTTGGTCCCCTCTACCTGCCTCGCCATCTTCAAGAGATATGGGGCAGACTGCCGATTGGTCTCTTCCCAAGACAGAGCCCAAGTTTACACCTAGCAGCATCCAATTCCCTGGAGACAGACCAGATTCCCCAGGGAGGGGAAACTGTCCCCAAAAGAAGACCCTCTCCCACACAGACACACACTTGGAGTCCCATTGCTGTCCCCTCCTGAGCCCCAGTTATAAAACATAACAGGGCCTGTGTCCACACTGGGCGTGCCTCACACCTGCCCCACAGGAGAGTCATGAGGCAGAGCAATGGGGGAGCCTCGATATCTGCCAGGCTGCTGCTCATGGTCACCACCCTCCCCAGAAAGGGAGCCAGAAAGGGAACCAGGAGCAGAGGCCAGGCGCCCGAGCTGGAAGGAGCGAGGTGAGAGGACCGCTTCCTTTTCCCCAGTGCGTCTCTTTGATATGCTCTATCAAAGCCTGGCGCAGATGGAGGAAGCCCAGGGCTCCCTGCAGCCATGCTGACCCTCATTTGCAAGATGCTCTTGGGTTGGGGCCTTACACGGGTTATCCCATGCCACCCTCCGCTCAACCCTTGAGGCGCTTGTCATTATATCCTCATTTCATAAATTCAAAACAGGCTCACCAACTTCAGATTCTCACCCCAGACCTTATACTAGTGACAAGCAAAGCTAACGTGGTATTCGAGTACTGGGTCAGTAATTATAACGACTATTTAAAAATTCATTCCGCAGTTTCTATTAAGCACCTATGAAATGTAAGCAAGGTTCTAGGTGCTCAGAACACATCTGTGAAAAAGTTCCCTTCTGTGAGGAGTGGACCGTGGTGGGCTTCCTCTGGCTGGACTCCCTCATGTCGTCCTGGCTGATCCTCCCAGCTCCCTTGGAGCTGTACGTTAGACCCCGCTTTGCAGAGTGTGGAGCTGTTTTCCCAGCATTCAAGCTCCGTGATTATTTGCCACAGAAAGTTCAGTGCAGTGGCTGCATTGCGTCCCCTCCAAGTTCACACGCTGAAGCTCTGACCCCAGTGGAACTGATTTGCAGACAGGGCTTTTGGGAGGCAAGCAAGGAAGGGTAAGTGATCGTGAGGGCAGGTGCCAAGCGCAACAGGAAGTACAAGAAGGTCTCCATGGCAAGCACTCTGCAGGCCGCGCGAGGACCCACAGGAGGGCTGCCAGCCAGCCAGCCAGCCAGCCAGGAGCTGAGTCAGCTAGGGCCTTGGCCTTGGACTTCCAGACCCCAGAACTGGAAGAAATAAATCCCTTGCCTAGGCCACCCAGTGTGTGACATTTCATGAGGACAGCCCAGGCAGACTAAGCCATGAGACAAATCACCTGACCACTCTGGCCCCACTCGCTTCGCATGTTAAATGAAAAGCCAATGCCTTTAAGAATTAGAGGTTGGTATTTTGAGAAACATTCAGCACAGTTTCTGGCACATACTTGATGTTTACTGTTATGAGTGACAATTACGATGAGAGGAACAGCCACGCCTTGTCCCATCCACAGCCTTCTCTGTCCACAGCACTGGCATCAAGACTTTGGGCACTATCACCACGTAAGAGACACATGGCCAGGCATGGTGGTGCACATTTGTAATCCCAGCTACTTGGAAGACTGAGGCAGGAGGATCATAAATTCGAGGCCAACTTGGGCATCTTAGCAAGAACATGTCTCAAAATAAAATTTAAAGGGGATTGGGGATGTGGTTTCTGGTAGAGCATTAGCCTAGCATTTGCAAGGCCTGGGTTCAATCCCTAGTGCCCCCACCCAAAAGAAAGAAAGATAAGGAAAAAAGAAACATATGCAAGTGTAAGAAATATTAACAGCAAGCATTACTCATAAAACTAAACTCACCCTTACGAATGTGACACACTGACATTTTCTCTGTGATTTTTATTATTAAATGCAGGTTACAACCCACTAAACTTATTTCACAAGCCCAGTGGTCACATTCCAAAGTTTGAAAGCCCCAGGGCAGTCCCCACGTCTGCCCAACCTGGGCAGGGTCCAGAGGGAAACCTTCCCATCACCCTGTCCCTGGACTGCCTCCAACAGACCTTCCAGTCAGGGACCCAACCTGACGTGACTTCCACACCTCCTCATGAGCCCAGAACGCACATGTGCCCAGATTTTCCAGTGTCGCTGCCTAGGAAGTGCATATCTTCTCCCCCATTTTTCTACACAGCTCCCTACAGCTCCCAACAGCCCTGCAATGTTGTTCTGTAATTTATTATTTTAATTAGCTGCTTGGTTGTGTTAATAATTAAACTTCCCAACCTCCCAGGAGCTCTGCCAGGCTACTGGAAGAGGCTGCAATGGCTGCCTCTGCTCAGGGGCTCTGTCCTCCCTGGAAATCGGCTCAGCCTTGGTGCTTCCATGGGAAACCCTGGTACACCTTCCAGGAGAAGGGACCAAGACTCACTGGTGACAGAAAAGATGGCAGCTCGAGCCCCAGCCCCAGGAGTGTGAGGGCTGAAGGTTGTCACTTCTGGGTACAGCAAGGGCCAGGAAGGGAAGAGCCTTCTGCTCACGTCCAGGCCCAGGCTAGAAAGTCCTTCACTTCCTGTGCCATCCCATCCTGAACATGGCCTCTGGGTCCCACCCAAGGTGGGTGCATATTGTCATATTTGGTTGGTACACACAGCAGGGCCATGTGGTAACACGAGTCAGGATGAAGCTTGCAGTAAAAGCTCTGTGTCCCTGTACAGCACAGGGCCCTTGCTGGCTGTAACTTGACCCCAATGGCTTGCTTCCTGGGCAGAACAGCTCCATGTGGGACAGCAGCTCAGTTGGTAAAGCAGGCACAAAGTGGGATATTAAGATTCTTGAGTGTTTTTTTGAGATAGGGTCTCACTATGCAATTCAGGCTGGCTTTGAACTCACTTTGTGGCCTAGGCTGGCCTCAAACTCACAGCAATCCTCCTGCCTCAACCCCTGGAGTGCTGGAATTACAGACATGTGCCACCACACCTGGCCAGATTCTTGAGTTCTTGTCCCCACTACACTGCTAGTGTTATGTGGCCTTGGGATGTCACTTCTCTCCAGTGGCTCTGCAGTCCAGGTGCAGCTGACCGGAAAGGGGGAGCCCCAGGGAACTGAGCCTGGCTCACAGGAGGTCTCCTAGTCCTCTCTCTGAGCCCCCAGGCTGTCTGCACCCTGAGTTATTCACTCAGTCCTCCTCTTTGGCAGGAATCACCCTTGTGCTGACTGAGTCCAAGTCTTTCCACCCAGCTGCCCACAAGTGATGGAGAGCAGGTCGCTCTCCCTCTGCAATCCGAGAGGCTGGCAGTGCCAAGGTGGATACTCTGTGGGTGGTGCTTGAAAAAGAGAGAGAATTAAGACACATCCACCTGGCACTAAGACCCTAATGGCCCAGGGAAAAGTCCCTCCCCCTTTGGGATGAAGGCTGCTCTTTTAAAACTAGTGATCATAAAGCAGGGAGAAGTATTACTGCCCAAGAAATTCAGCCGACGGAGGCAGGCTGGAGAGCACAGCTCTCTACCCAAGTTCCATCCACCCAGTGCCACACTCACCGTGGACTCCTGGGCTGCAGGCTGTGTTCCCAGGGCTGGGGGGCTCACACACACACACGCACACTCACACGTGCACCAAGGGCTCCTGGGAAGGAGGGAGTGGTATCACCCGGCTGCCGAGGGAACGCCCCTGCCCCCAGGTGGGAGCAGCTGGCACACTTGAAATGAACTTCGGAGGATGTGTAGGAGTTCAGCAGAGGAGAAAGAAGGAAGAGAAAGCCTGAGTCCCAGAGAGGCTACGTAGCTTGTGCAGATTCACACAGCTGATCCACAGGGGCTCTAGGAGAGGACACGGGCTCCTTGCCCCCAGGTTCTCCCTCTGACCATTCCACTGATGCATCATTAGTGATGTTGCTTAGCTCGTGGCCACTAAAGCCCAGGCTGGAGGAAGGAGAGCAGGAGTTTGGTGCCGTGGGGTATGGGGGCAGTGGGGCTTCTCAGCAGGGTGCCACGGCAGCTCCACATGCCTCCAGATGGGAGCCGTAGAGGGGTCACACTTGACCCTGCAGTACTGGGTCTGAGTGGGGTGTGGTGCTGGTGATGAGACCACAGGGGCCAGGAGCATGGGTGGCTGTGTGGTCCCAAATGGGTGGACCCAGCCCCCGCCCCTTCCAGAACAGCGTGGTGCTCGGCAGTGAACATAAGCCACGCTGTCTCCCTGTGTGTGTCCTGTTTCCCAGGGCCACGGCCTTCCACGGCCTGGAGGGAAAGAGCTGTCCTGGCCAGGGACATTTCCCGACTGCCACCCCAGGGCCTGCCCCTCTGCCCCTCCTGTCTTTCCCCCGCTCCCAGGGCCCTCTTCCTGCTTTCCTGTGGGTCTGCAGCCTTGGTTCTAATAGGCCCCAGCATACGTGGCTGCTCAGCTAATCCTGCTCCTTGCAGTGACTTGAACAACACACTGGCAGTTTCTTTTCTACCATGGGCGGTTCCTAAAGTTACTCTACAGAAACGTCCTGCTGTGCCCTCCTGGCCTGCCGTGCCCAGCTTCACCCTCTGCAGGGTTTTCTGGCTTTAGGCCACAGAGCATGGCTTTGAAGCTATAGTAGTTGATATTCCACAGAAAGCAAGGCCAGTTTCATGAAGAGCCACACCCTGTTGAGTCTCCTTGGGGTCAGAGTGCGCTTGGGGTCAGGTCCTCCTCTCCCTGCCTCTTCTGCTGCTCTTTCTGCTGGCTGCGAGGCCGAGGGACAGCTAGGAGCCACTGGTCTGGAAGCATCTTGCTGGAGGTGTACTGGCAGGTTTCCCCCGGTACTTACAGGGACATTGGTATGCCACGTGGAAGGGGACTTGGAGTCATTCCCAGCCAGCACCCCATTTCACGTCTCAAGAAGGGAGGCTTAGAGAGGCTGAGTGTCCACCCCACCGTCACATGGCTGGTCAGGGCACAGCAGGACATTTCTGACTTCTACTCCCATGACGACCACTGTGACCCATTCTAACATTTTGCAGTCTTACCTCTCCTGTCTGGAGGAAAGGTCGTTTTCCAAAGAGCTGACCAAGTCCCGAGCAGAACTTGGACTCTCTTGTTCCTTAAGGCTGCTCACACGTGGCGTCCCCTTCCCCGCTCACCTCACCGGATGTCACACACCCTGGGAGGGCTGGAGATTCATCTCCTGACTTCTTCTGGACGACAGAAGGAGCTTGCCTTTGTTGCTTTCCAGACCTTCTTCAGGGCAGAGTGTCCCTCCATATCCCTCCCTGACAGTGCACAGTGGCTAGGGACCCGTCTGCCACCCTGGCCCACCTGTGGGCTCAGCCTGCTTTCCACGACCAGGACCAGCACCACTGCTCCCCTGGCCACATTTCCCATGGCCCCCACACCTTCCCCTGGGAGCCGCATATTTTTTCTCCTTTCCTACCTAATCTGATTCTTGCCTGTTTTAATGGGAAATTATGCTCTTCATTATCCCACCTCCTACCCCAAAGCTTCTATGAAAGATGGAGAGAAGGATGGGGTTCAAGTCCTGAGGAAAGATCAACAGCACGCCAGACATCTGCTCCCTGGGGAACGGGCCCCAAGCTTCAGTGGACACCTGCAAGAGCCCTGCGGGCAGGGCTGAGACTCAGCACAGCGCCACCCCCTGGGGGAGGGGGCGGGACTCTTGGACCCCCTACTAATTATGAAATCTGGGTTGTGCTTCTCATTGGGAACTTCGGAAAATATTCACGCCTGGTCCCACTCCCAAGGACACTGATTGGTCTAGAGTGTGGCCTTGGTTTCTCCTGGCTCCCAGGTGATTGTGCAGCTGGGACGTAACAGGGACGTGGAGGTGGAGGAGACCTTGGAGACCATCGACCGAAGCTGCTTACATGGGTCAAGAACAGCCTTCCAGCCCTGAACCTGAGGGGCTCATTTGATGTGGAAGGCAGTTTCTCTGGACAAGAGCTCCAGATCTTTTTATGAGCTTCTTATGTGGTTTCTTGTCCCCCAGCCGATTATTTACTGTCCCCACCCCTGAGCAGACATATCCTGGTGGTCCCAGATCCAGATGCTCAGCCTACACTCCGGTTTGGGGAAGATGGGGTTAAGCTAATGGCAAGTGGAGGGCGTGCGTCTTTCCATACAGAGACTGTGCCCATTAGAAACCAAGTTTCTTGGCTCCTTGCTGGGGTTAGATCGACTCGGCATGGTCGTGTTGACCAGCAAGCTGACCACTATTCAGAACCTCTTCCTGGCACTATTATATGCCCTTGGTTAATAAAATATGAGAAAAGAATTATTACTTAATTAACCCACTCTGTTTGGTAGGCGAAAGCCCAACCTTGGGAAAAAGAAATGAAACGTGTTCTTAGTGGTTGTAGATTGGGAACTACAGATCTAATAGCTCCCTATTTGAGAGATGAAGAAAGCTGAGGACGCTCTAAGAGCTTGAGGGACTATCTTTAGGTCACACACTGTCACCTAGGCCTTCCAGAAATGCCACAAGGGACAAAAATAACCACGTGTGGGATACCTTGCTGACAGTTCTCGCTGGTCATGAAGGTTGACCAGTGAGTGTCCATGGATCAGCCTCATCCATTGTTCATTCCATTGACTCAGACTCAGGAAATCCCTCACTGTGAGGGAGGTTGTGCGGGCCACAGATAACCTACACCCACTGAGAAGTGAAAGAATTATTGAAGTTCAGGGCTTCATCAAATCCAAGATGTCATCAGCTGTAAGATGCATCATTGATTTCCATACCCATAGGAAACAGTGCTGCGGAGTACCATTAGGTCATTAATCATAAGATGCATCCCAGTCTTAGGGAGGTTGAAATGTGAGAGAGAAATGTGAGTCACGGGATGAAGAGAGATGGCACTTTCTCTCCCATTCCACTTGGGGCAGCCTAGCTGTGGCCCCAGGTGATGTCTTTCCACCTGGCTCTCATAGCTGCTGGAGGTGCCACTGGAGACAAAGTAGCACTCAGAAGAAATCACAGTTGTTTTAAAAGCAGGGGTGGAGGAGCCTGTTCACTCCATGGTATCCAGAGACAGCCCTGCATTCGCCCCCAAAAGTCCTGATTTTGAATCTCAGTTCTGAAACTCTAATGATGTCAGCCTCCTTGGGCACATTCTTATTCTCCCCATGCCTCAGTTTCCTCACCTGCAAGACAGACATACACGCTGCCCATCCCCACAAAGCAGGTGCACTGTTCAGAAGGGAAATAGCAGAGTGCACCACACTGAGTGAGTAGATGCCTAGTGCACTTCAACCCCTGAGAGCTGTCTTCCATGCCTCAACTGAGGTCTGCGGCTGCCCAGAACAGGGAATGGGGAAGTGACAAGGTGGGTTCTACAGAGTCAGCCTGCAGCAGGCAGATGGAGAGCTTCATGAGGAAAAGCACTGAAGGAGGGGATGGAGCCCCAGTATGTGTGTGTGTGGGGGTGCTTCTCCAGCTTTGGTCATATCCAGGACCCCTTGAGAAAGCATTCACCATCCATCCTTAAGTGGGGACAGCAGAAGTCCACCTTCCCGTGACCATGTGATCAGAGGTCCCAGGGGTCCTCTTCTCAAATCCCAGGCACACTCCCCTAGTATTCCACACTGGCACCCTGAGTCTTTTTGTCCTTGGCTCTGTTAATATGGTGTATTAAATTTATTGATTTACGTGTGTTGAACCATCCCTGCATCCCTGGGATGAATCCAACTTGGTCATGGTGTATAATCTTCTTGATGATTTGCTACATTCTGTTTGCCAGTATCTTATTGAGGATTTTTGCATCTATGTTCATTAGGGAGATTGGCCTGTAGTTCTCTTTCTTAGTTGGGTCCTTCTCTGGTTTTGGTATCAGGGTAATGCTTGCTTCCAGGAATGAATTTGGGAGTATTGCTTCCCTTTCAATTTCATTAAAGAGTTTGAGAAGTAGTGGTGTTAGGTCTTCTCTAGATTTCTTGTAGAATTCAGCAGTGAATCCATCAGGGCCTGGGCTTTTCTTTGTTGGGAGGTTTTTAATTACATCTTCGATTTCATTGATTGATATTGCTTTATTTGGGATTTTTATATCTTCTTGGTTGAGCTTTGGTAATTCATATGTATCTAGGAACCTGTCCATTTCTCCTGCCTTTTCCATCTTATTAGAATACCAGTTTTCAAAGTAGGTGTAGATGATCTTCTGGATTTCTGCAGGGTCCATTGTGATTTCACCCTTTTCATTCTTAATTGCGTGGATTCGAGTCTTTTCTTTCCTTTTTTAAATAAGCTTGGGTAAGGGTTTGTCGATTTTATTTAATCTTTCAAAGAACCAACTCTTTGATTCGTTGATTCTTTGTATTGTTTTTTTAGTCTCCAATACGTTAATTTCTGCTCTGATCTTTATAAGTTCCTCCCTTGTATGAGCTTTTGCCTTAGCCTGCTCTTCTTTTTCTAGAAATTTGAGGTTCACCATTAAGTTGTTTATTTGCACTTGCTCTGTTTGTCTGATATGGGTATTTAATGCCATAAATTTCCCTCTTAAGACTGCTTTCATTGTATCCCATAAGTTCCGGTATGTTGTACTGTCATTATCATTCCGTTGCAGAAACTGTCTAATTTCTTCTTTAATTTCATCTGTGACCCATTGGTTGTTCAGGAGGGTGCTATTTAATTTCCATGTGTTTAGGAAGTTCTTGTGGTTTCTTTTGCTATTGATTTCCAATTTTATTGCACTATGGTCTGATAATATGCATGGGAGTACTTCAATTCCTTTGTATTTGTTTGAGCAGGTTCTATGAGCTAGTATGTGGTCTGTTTTGGAGAACGTCCCATGTACAGCTGAGAAGAATGTGTATTCTGATGTTGTGGGGTGGAACACTCTGTAGACATCTGCTAAGTCCATTTGTTCCAAAGTTTGGTTCAGTTCTAATATTTCATTGTTGATTTTTTGTCTAGTTGATCTGTCTTTTTATGACAGTGGGGTATTGAGATCCCCCAATACAATTATATTAGTGCTTATCTGATTTTTCATGCTCATTAGTATTTGTTTTATATAGTTGGGTACACTGGTATTTGTTGCATATATATTTATGATCGTTATCTCTTCCTCTTGGATTGTTCCCTTTACAAGGATGTAGTGACCTTCTGTATCTCTCTTAATCATTCTTGGCTTGAAATTTACTTTGTCTGAAAAAAGAATAGCTACCCCTGCTTTTTTCTGGGTTCTTCTCACATGGAGTATTATTTTCCATCCTTTGAGTTTCAGTCTATGAGTTTCTTGTTGTTTTTTTTTTTAATTTTTTTTAAGACAAAAAGTAAACATTCTCCTGTATTAACAAACTCAAGCATTAGAGAATGTACAAATACCTTTTGGAGAAAAACATTACTCAGCATAAGATTAAGCCCTGTAAAAGCTAGGTAAAAATAGAAGACTATGGAATGGAATAGTTACAGTGAAATTGCATTTTCATGCTAAGGAGACAATACGATGTTTATAAATGTGCGTCCGGTTTATTTCGCTTGTGAATATTTTCTCGAGTTGCATTCATTTACTTATAAAAGTTTCCAGTTTATCTTTCTTTACGGCTGAGTAGTACTCCATTGTATAAAAATACCACATCTTTTTATCCATTCCTCGGTTAATGGGCATTTGGGTTGTTTCCACGATCTAGCTATTACGAATTGTGTTATTATAAACATGGGTGCACATATATCGCTGTGGTATGATGTTTTTAATTCTTCTGGGAAGATACCCAGAAGGGGAATAGCTGGGTCAAATGGGACCTGCAATCCTAGTTTTTTTGAGGAATCTCCACGCTCATTTCCACAGTGGCTGCACCAGTCGACACTGCCACCAACAGTGGAGAAGGGTTCCTTTTTCCCCACAGCCCCTCCAGCATTTGTTATTAGTTGACTTCTTAATAATAGCCATTCTTTATGGGGTGAGATGGAATCTCAGTGTTGTTTTAATTTGCTTCTCTCAAATGACTAGTGATGTTGAACATTTTTTCATATATTTATTTGCCATTTGTATTTCTTCATCTGAGAAGTGTTTATTCATCTCAGACGCCCATTTTTGGATTGGCTCTTTAAATTTGGGAGGTCTGATTTTTTTTAGTTCTTTGTGTGTTCTCAATAGTAATCCTTTGTCTGAGGAACAGCTGGCAAACATTTTTTCCCATGTTGTGGGTTGTCTCTTCACTCTGTTGGTGGTTTCTCTTGCTGTGCAAAAGCGTTTTAATCAGATGAGATCCCAGTTGTTGTTTCTTTGTGATAGTTCCTGTGCCATTAGGGTTTTATTCATGAAGTCTTGCCTACACCAATGTCTTCAACAGTTTTACCTATTCTGTTTTCCAGGAGATTTAATGTTTCTGTTTTAATATTTAGATCTTTGATCCATTTTGAATTTAGTTTAGTGCACAGTGAAAGATATGGGTCTAATTTTAATCTTTGGCATGTGTAGAGCCAATTTTTCCAGCACCATTTATTAAAGAGGCTATCTTTCTTCCAGCGAATGTGTTTGGCACCTTTCTTAAAGATAAGGTGGCTTAATATGTCTGGAGTTGTTTCTGAATCTTCTAATCTGTTCCATTGATCTTCAGGTCTGTTTTTTTGCCAATACCATGCTGTTTTTATCACAGTAGCTTTATAGCATAATTTCAAGTCGGGGATTGTGATGCCCCCTGCCTTGCCTTTGTTGCCCAGAATTGCCTTTGCTATTCTAGGTCTCTTCTGGTTCCAGATGAATTTTAGGATTGTTTTCTGTAATTCTGTGAGATATGTTGTTGGAATTTTGATCGGAATTGCATTAAATCTGTATAACAATTTTGGAAGTATGGCCATTTTCACTATGTTGCTTCTTCCGACCCAAGAGGGATATCTTTCCATTTTCTGATATCCTCTTCAATCTCCTTTTTCAGAGTACTGTAGTTTTCAGTGTAGAGGTCTTTTACCTCCTTTGTGAGATTGATTCTTAGGTATTTCATTATTTTGGATGTTATTGTGAAAGGTGTTGCTTCCCTAATTTCTCTCTCAGTGAGTTTGTTATTCGTGTACAGGAAGGGTATTGATTTTTGAGTGTTGACTTTGTATCCAGCTACACTACTGAATTTGCTTATTAAATCTAGCAATTTTTTAGTGGAGTTTTCAGGGTCTTCTACGTAGAGTATCATGTCATCTGCAAATAATGATAATTTAACTTCTTCCTTTCCAATGATTATTCATTTTATTTCTTTGTTTTGTCTAATTGCTTTGGCTAAAGTTTCCAGGACTATGTTGAATAAGAGTGGGGACAGTGGACATCCTTGTCTTGTTCCTGATTTTAGAGAGAAGGTTTTCAGTTTTTGTCCATTTGGTATGATATTGGCTGTTGGTTTGTCATAGATAGCTTTTATCGGATTGAGATAAAGACCATCTATTCCAATTTTCTGTAGGGTTTTTATCATGAATGGTGCTGGGCTTTGTCAAAAACTTTTTCTACATCTATTTACATGATCATATGATTTTTGTCCCTGGTTCTGTTAATCTGGTGTATTACATTTATTGATTTACATATGTTGAACCATCCCTGCATCCCTGGGATGAATCCAACTTGGTCATGGTGTATAATCTTCGTAATTATATGCTGCATTCTGTTTGCCAGTATCTTATTGAGGATTTTTGCATCTCTGTTCATTAGGGAGATTGGCCTGTAGTTCTCTTTCTTAGTTGGATCCTTCTCTGGTTTTGGTATCAGGGTAATGCTTGCTTCCAGGAATGAATTTGGGAGTACTGCTTCCTTTTCAATTTCATTGAAGAGTTTGAGAAGTAGCAGTGTTAGGTCTTCTCTAAATTTCTTGTAGAATTCAGTAGTGAATCCATCAGGGCCTGGGCTTTTCTTTGTTGGGATGTTTTTAATTACATCTTCAATTTCATTGATCGTTATTGGTTTATTTAGGATTTTTATATCTTCTTGGTTGAGCTTTGGTAATTCATATGTATCTAGGAACCTGTCCATTTCTTCTGCACTTTCCATCTTATTAGAATACAAGTTTTCAAAGTAGGTGTAGATGATCTTCTGGATTTCTGTAGGGTCTGTTGTGATATCACCCATTTCATTCTTAATTGCGGGTTTGAGTACTTTCCTTTTTTTTAATAAGGTTGGATAAGGGTTTGTTGATTTTATTTAATCTTTCAAAGAACCAACTCTTTGATGCGTTGATTCTTTGTATTGTTTTTTTAGTCTCCGATATGTTAATTTCTGCTCTGATCTTTATAATTTCCTCCCTTGTATGAGCTTTTGCCTTAGCTTACTCTTCTTTTTCTAGAAGTTCAAGGTTCACCATTAGGTTCTTTATTTGTGCTTGCTCTGTTTTCCTGATATAGGTATTTAATGCTATAAATTTCCCTCTTAAGACTGCTTTCATTGTATCCCATAAGTTCTGGTATGTTGTACTGTCATTATCATTCCGATGCAGAAACTGTCTAATTTCTTCTTTAATTTCATCTGTGACCCATTGGTTGTTCAGGAGGGTGCTAATTAATTTCCATGTGTTTAGGAAGTTCTTGTGGTTTCTTTTGCCATTGGTTTCCAATTTCATTGCACTATGGTCTGATAATATACATGGGATAATTTCAATTCCTTTGCATTTACTTAAGCAGGTTCTATGAGCTAGTATGTGGTCTATTTTGGAGAACATCCCATGTGCAGCTGAGAAGAATGTGTATTCTGATGTTGTGGGGTGGAAAACTCTGTAGACATCTACTAAGTCTATTTGTTCCAAAGTTTGGTTCAATTCTAATATTTCACTGGTGATTTTTTGTCTAGTTGATCTGTCTTTTTGTGAGAGGGGAGTATTGAGGGCCCCCAATACAATTGTATTAGTGGTTATTTGATTTTTTGTGTCCATTAATATTTGTTTTATATAGTTGGGTGCACTGGTATTTGTTGCATGTATATTTATGATCATTATCTCTTCCTCTTGGATTGTTCCCTTTATAAGAATGTAGTGTCCTTCTTTATCTCTCTGAATCATTCTTGGCTTGAAATTCACTTTGTCTGCGAAAAGAATAGCTACCCCTGCTTTTTTCTGGGTTCCTGTCACATGGAGTATTGTTTTCCATCCTTTGACTTTCAATCTATGAATTTCTTTTTGAATTAAATGTGTTTCTTGTATACAGCATATTGTTGGATCTTGCTTCTTGATCCAATTTGCCAGTCTGTGCCTTTTGATTGGTGAATTGAGACCATTAACATTGATGGTTAAAACTGATACGTGTTGACTTATCCTTGTCATGTTATTTTCCTGTTGTTGGCTCCCCCTCTTTTTGTTTTTTTTTCCTCCCTCTCTTTCATTGTTTGCCCTGCCTGGTGGATTCCTTCTGTTGGGGTTCCCTGGAGTTGTAGTCCTTGTTATCCCTTTCTAGAATGTCCTTCAAAAATTTTGGAGTGCTGGTTTGGTGGTCATAAATTTTCTCAGATGTTCTTTGCCATGGAAGTAATTTATTTCTCCGTCAGTTTTGAAAGATAGTTTTGCGGGGTCCATCAATCTGGGTTGAAGTTTATTTTCCTTTAGAACTTGAAATACATCATTCCAAGCTCTTCTTGACTTGAGGGTTTGTACTGAAAAGTTCACTGCGATTCTGATGGGCTTTCCTTTACACGTGATTTGTTTCTTTTCTCTAACAGCTTTTAAAATTCTACTCTTATGTTGAATTTCTGGAATCGTCACAATGATATGCCTGGCTGAAGATTTCTTTTTTATCGTGGCTAATTGGAGTTTTATATGCCTCACTTATCTGCACATCTAATTCTTTTTCTGAACCAGGGAAGTGTTAAGCCATGATGTAGGTGAACAGTTTTTTTTTATATATCATTTATGCTATCTCCTGCTTTTTCACTGATTCCAATCAATCTTAAGTTATTCTTCTTTGCCTCATCTAGCAGCTGCTGGATTGATTTTTCATTGTCCCTTGCTATTTTTAAGAATTCTTTCTTTTCACTCCCTAAACACATGGAAATTAAACAGCACCCTCCTGAACAACCAATGGGTCACAGATGAAATTAAAGAAGAAATTAGACAATTTCTACAACTGAATGATAATGACAGTACAACATACTGGAACTTATGGGATACAATGAAAGCAGTCCTAAGAGAGAAATTTATAGCATTAAATACTTATATTAGGAAAATAGAGCAAGTGCAAATAAACAACTTAATGGTAAACCTCGAACTTCTAGAAAAAGAAGAGCAGGTTAAGCCAAAAGCCCATACAAGGGAGGAAATTATAAAGATCAGAGCAGAAATTAATGTATTGGAGACTAAAAAAACAATACAAAGAATCAGTGAAGCAAAAAGTTGGTTCTTTGAAAGAATAAATAAGATTGACAAACCCTTATCCAACCTTATTAAAAAAAGAAGTGAAAAGACTCACATCCATGCAATTGAAAATGAAAAGGGTGATATCACGATGGACCCTGCAGAAATCCAGAAGATCATCTATACCTATTTTAAAAATCTATATTCTACTAAGATGGAAAATGCAGAAGAAATGGACAGATTCCTAGATTTCTATGAATTACCAAAGCTGAATCAAGAAGATTTAAAAATCCTAAATAAACCAATATCAATCAATGAAATTGAAGATATAATTAAAAACCTCCCAACAAAGAAAAGCCCAGGCCCTGATGGATTCACTGCCAAATTCTACAAGAAATTTAGGGAAGACCTAACGCCACTACTTCTCAAACTTTTTAATGAAATTGAAAGGGAAGCAATACTCCCAAATTCATTCCTGGAAGCAAGCATTACCCTGATACCAAAACCAGAGAAGGACCCAACTAAGAAAGAGAACTACAGGCCAAACTCCCTAATGAACATAGATGCAAAAATCCTTAATAAGATACTGGCAAACAGAATCCAACAAATCATCAAGAAGATTATACACCATGACCAAGTTGGATTCATCCCAGGGATGCAGGGATGGTTCAACATACGTAAATCAATCAATGTAATACACCATATTAACAGAACCAAAGACAAAAATCACATGATCATCTCAATAGATGCAGAAAAAGCTTTTGACAAAGTCCAGCACCCATTCATGATAAAAACCCTACAGAAAATTGGAATAGAGGGTCTTTATCTCAACCTGGTAAAAGCTATCTATGACAAACCAACAGCCAATATTATACTAAATGGACAAAAACTGAAAGCCTTCTCTCTAAAATCAGGAACAAGACAAGGATGTCCACTGTCCCCACTCTTATTCAACATACTTCTGGAAACTTTAGCCAGAGCAATTAGACAAGAGAAAGAAATAAAGGGACTAATGATTGGAAAGGAAGAAGTTAAATTATCATTATTTGCAGATGACATGATACTCTACACAGAAGACCCCAAAAACTCCACTAAAAAACTGCTAGATTTAATAAGCAAATTCAGTAGTGTAGCTGGATACAAAGTCAATACTCAAAAGTCAATAGTCTTCCTGTACACAAATAACAAACTTACTGAAAGAGAAATTCGGAAAAACAATACCTTTCACAATAACATCCAAAAAAATGAAATACCTAGGAATCAACCTCACAAAGGATGTAAAAGACCTCTACACTGAAAACTACAGTACTCTGAAAAAGGAGATTGAAGAGGATATCAGAAAATGGAAAGATATCCCTTGCTCCTGGATAGGAAGAACCAATGTAGTGAAAATGGCCATACTTCCAAAATTGTTATACAGATTTAATGCAATTCCAATCAAAATTCCAACAGCATATCTCACAGAATTAGAGAAAACAATCCTAAAATTCATTTGGAATCAGAAGAGACCTAGAATAGCAAAGGCAATTCTGGGCAACAAAGGCAAGGCAGGGGGCATCACAATCCCTGACTTGAAATTATACTATAAAGCTACTGTGATAAAAACAGTGTGGTACTGGCAAAAAAACAGACCTGAAGATCAATGGAACAGATTAGAAGATGCTGAAACAACCCCAGACATACTAAGCCACCTTATCTTTGACAAAGGTGCCAAACACATTCACTGGAAGAAAGATAGCCTCTTTAATAAATGGTGCTGGAAAAACTGGCTCTACACATGCCGAAGATTAAAACTAGACCCATATCTTTCACCATGCACTAAACTAAATTCAAAATGGATCAGAGATCTAAATATTAAAACAGAAACATTAAATCTGCTGGAAGGTAGGATAGGTAAAACCTTTGAAG
Organism: Erethizon dorsatum; assembly: GCA_028451465.1. Lineage (NCBI taxonomy): Eukaryota > Metazoa > Chordata > Mammalia > Rodentia > Erethizontidae > Erethizon > Erethizon dorsatum. The sequence goes on from CM051831.1 coordinate 36,680,748, forward strand.
ACATTGGTGTAGGCAAAGACTTTATGAATAAAAACTCAACCGCACGGGAACTATCCCAAAGAATCAATAACTGGGATCTCATCTTATTAAAAAGCTTTTGCACAGCAAGAGAAACCACCAACAGCGTGAAGAGACAACCCACAACGTGGGAAAAAATGTTTGCCAGCTATTCCTCAGACAAAGGATTACTAACAAGAACATATAAAGAACTCAAAAAAATCAGACCTCCCAAATTTGAAGACCCACTCCAAAAATGGCCATCTGAGATGAATACACATTTCTCAGATGAAGAAATACTAATGGCAAATAAATATACAAAAAAATGTGCAACATCACTAGTCATTCGAGAGATGCAAATTAAAACAACACTGAGATACCATCTCACTCCAGAAAGAATGGCTACTATAAAGAAATCAACTAATAACAAATGCTGGAAGGGCTGTGGGGAAAAAGGAACACTTCTTCACTGTTGGTGGGAGTGTCGACTGGTACAGCCACTGTGGAAGTCAGTGTGGAGATTCCTCAAAAAACTAGGGTTGGAGGTCCCATTTGACCTAGCTATTCCCCTTCTGGGCATCTTCCCAGAAGAATTAAAAACATCGTACCACAGTGATATATGTGCACCCATGTTTATAGCAGCACAATTTGTAATAGCCAGATCTTGGAAACAACCCACATGCCCATCAACTGAGGAATGGATAAGAAAGATGTGGTATTTTTATACAATGGAGTACTATTCAGGCATAAAGAAAGATAAACTGGAGGCTTTTATAGGTAAATGGATGCAACTCGAGAAAATACTCATAAGTGAAATAAACTGGACACACATGTGTAAGCATCATATTGTCTCTCTAGTATGAGAAACTGAAAGAGTAAATAAGATCCAAAATGTACAATAGACACGGTAAATCAAAAAGAAACTGGTCAATAGGAAAGAGAGACTGGAATAGGGAAAAAAAAGAAGGGAAAGGGAAAAAATTGTGTATATATATATATATATATATATATATATATATATATATATGATGGTTAAGATAGATACACTACCAATTTTACTTAGTTCATTGAAGAGTAAGGTTTGTGCCAATAATGTTTGGACAATTGAATGCTAATGTCTGGTATCCTGAATAACTAACTTAAAGATAATAATACGTAATGCATTAACCATTGTTACCCTCATATTATGTTTTATTGAAAATTTGTTCTTTTTTTGATTTGTTTTGTTTTTTCTTCTCTTTAAAATAAAATTTAAAAATATTCTTTCTTTTCATGATCACTACCCTCAAGCCTGTCTTCTATATCTGAGATCCTGGTCTCATATTGGTTTAACCTGCTACAAATACTTTCAATGGAATTTTTGTTCTCCTGGATATCTGCTTGAATCTGCTTTATGGATTCCATTTCTTTCCTATGCTGAGCATTCATGGCTTCCATCATTTTCTTAAGCTCGTCTATTTTTTTGTCTGTGTCTGCTCTAGCATCCTTAAGCATGGTCTTCATTGTGGACATTATCTCTGCAGTTATCTGAGAAATTATTTCTGATTTAAATTTTTCCAGTGCCTCATTTAACTGCTTTGTTGTTACCACTTCAGAGATGTCAGGTGGGTGGCTTTCAGTTTGTCCCACCTCATTGCCCCCTGGGTTTGCCTTTGGTGAACTGGATGTGTGTGGCTGCATCTTGTTTAAGTGTCGTCTCATTTTCTTTTCTTTCTTTAGTTTAATTCCTGGGGTAATGTTTGTAAATTGCCTATGGTAGGTTGCTTTATTGCTAGTATTTCAAACTCTTAGGAGATGGCTACTTCCCTGAGGTATCATCCAGGTGTAGCTTATTTTTGGGTTTTGAGCCTGCTGCAAGATCCTACCTCTTCGATTTGTTGGAGATAAGAAGTTGCTGCCTGTTTGGCCCAGTCCTTGGTTCTTTGGTTCTGTGCCACAGTATTTTCTGTGATCCTTAGACAGTCTCAGTCTTGGAATACCAGGAAGAAAAGCACCAGTCAGTGTGTCCTTCACGGCTGGTGCTTCTCTGTACCGTGGCGTCTCGTGTTCCTCCGCGGAGGTCCCCGCTGGAGCCGTGGACGGAGTGGCAGCCACCCTGAGTTCCAAGTTCAGCTGTTGCCCTCGCCCCACAATGGCGCCCGGCTAGTTGGTCTCGTGCTTGCCTGACGGCAGGGCATCAGCACTCACCGCCAGTCAGTATGTCCTTCACAGCTGGTGCTTCTCTGCACTGCGGCGTCTCACGTTCCTCCACAGAGGCCCCTGGGGGCGCCGGCAGTCACCGCGTGTCTGCAGATTTGAACCGCTTCAGTCACGTTGGGACTCCCGACACAGGGAAAAGGTGCCAGTGGCCACCTCCTTCTTCTTTGTTGGAGTTTCTCTCTTCACTTTCTCCGTGGGCCCCAAACTGCACTTCAGATCTTTCCTGGGTCCATGGGAGCCACTTCCCTCTTTCTTGTCCTCCTCCAGTCACTATATTCCAGTATCCAGATGGTGACTTTTGGAGATGTTCACTGCCTGCTTCTTACAGATCCGCCATCTTTTTCCAGAAGTCAGCATATTTGCCTCTTTTTGAATTAAATGTGATTTTTTTTTTTTTTGGTAGGTACGGGGAGTCGACCTCAGGACCTCGCATACCAGCGGGCACCCGTGCCGCTGAGCGATATCACTGGCCCTTTTTTTGTATATGGGTTCCGGGAGTTGAACTCGGGCCCTTGTGCTTACCAGGCAGGCGCTTACACTGCTGAGCCATCTCACTGGCCCCTAAATGTGTTTCTTGTATGCAGCATACTGTTGGATCTTGTTTCTTGATGCATTCTGCCAGTCTGTGTCTTTTGATTGGTGAATTGAGACCATTAACATTGATGGTTAAAACTGATATGTATTGATTTATCCTTGTCATGTTATTTTCCTGTTGTTGGCTCCCCCTCTTTTTTTTTTCCCGTCCATTTAATTGTTTGCCTTGCCTGGTGGATTCCTTCTGTTGGGGTTCATGGTATTGTAGTCCTTGTTATCTCTTTATAGAATGTCCTTCAAAACATTTTGGAGGGCTGGTGAGATAGCTCAGTGGCATAAGCACCTGCCTGGCAAGCATGAGGTCCTGAGTTTGACTCCCAGTACCCACAAAAAAAAAAAACCCACATATTTTGGAGTGCTGGTTTGGTGGTCATAAATTTCTTCAGATGTTCTTTGTCATGAAAGTATTTTATTTCTCCATCAGTTTTGAAAGATAATTTTGCGGGGTACATCAATCTGGGTTGAAGGTCATTTTCCTTTAGAACTTGAAATACTCCACTCCAAGCTCTTCTTGACTTGAGGGTTTGTGCTGAGAAGTCATCTGTGATTCTGATGGGCTTTCCTTTATAGGTGATTTGTTTCTTTTCTCTAACAGCTTTTAAGATTCTACTCTTGTGTTGAATTTCTGGAATCTTAACTATGATATGCCTGGCTGAAGATTTTTTTTATCATGGCAAATTGGAGTTCTATATGCCTCACTTATCTGCACATTATCTCAGTTATCTGCCTCATTATCTGCACATCTAATTCTTTTTCTGTACCAGGGAAGTGTTCAGCCATGATGTAGGTGAACAGTTTTTATATATATATATCATTTATGCTATCTCCTGCTTTTTCACTGACTCCAATCAATCTTAAGTTATTCTTCTTTGCCTCATCTAGCAGCTGCTGGATTGATTTCTCATTGTCCCTTGCTACTTTTAAGAATTCTTTCTTTTCACGATCACTACCCTTAAGCCTGTCTTCTATATCTGAGATCCTGTCCTCACATTGGCTTAATCTGCTGTGAATACTTTCAATGGAATTTTTGTTCTCCTGGATATCTGTTTGAATCTGTTGCCTTATGGATTCCATTTCTTTCCTATGCTGAGCATTCATGGCTTCCATAAGTTTCTTAAGCTCATCTATTTTTTTGTCTGTATGTGCTGTAGAGTCCCTAAGCATGGTCTTCATTGTGGACATTATCTCTGCAGTTATCTGAGAAATTATTTCTGATTTGATTTTTTCCAGAGCCTCATTCAGTTGCTTTGTTGTTACCACTTCAGAGATGTCAGGTGGGTGGCTTTCAGATCGTTCCACCTCATTGCCGCTTGGGTTTGCCTTTGGTGAACTGGATGTGTGGGGTTGCATCTTGTTTAAGTATCTTCTCATTTTCTTTTCTTTCTTTAGTTTAATTCCTGGGGTGATGCTTGTAAATTGCCTATGGTAGGTAGCTTATATTGCTAGTATTTAAAACCCTTAGGAGATGACTACTTCTCCAAAGTATCTTCCAGGTGTAGCTTGTTTTTGGGTTTTGAGCCTGCTGCAAGATCCTACCTCTTCAATTTGTTGGAGATAAAAGTTGCTGCCTGTTTAGCCCAGGCCTTGGTTCCTTGGCACTGTGCCACAGTATTTTCTGTGACCCTTAATCTCAGTCATGGACTACCAGGAAGAACAGTTATTTAGAACAATTATGTCACTTTTGGCTATAGGGGTACCAAAAGCATCAAACACAGCCTAGAAAATGACAGACTGAGCTAACCAATTATTTGCCACTTTTAACCATATAAACTAGATTTGTGGTTATATAACAAAATCTAAAACAAACCAGAAAATTATATGCAGTATACAAGTCTTAATATGTCAGTTTTGCCCTCAGGAGTTAAAATTTAAAAGGAGTTGAGGAGAAAATAGAGAAGTGGAAGAAGGGAAAGGAATTAGAAGTAAAGCTGGAGGACAAAGGGGGATCATGCTAATTTTGGGGAACTGGTGCAGAAGACTGGAGGGAAAGAGAGAAGGAAGGGATAAAAGGAAGAACAGAGCAGAACCACAACCACAAAGAGGCTAGAAACTCTGTTTACACTCATATAAAACAAGATCAAACAATGAAGGAAAAACAAAACAAAACAACAACAAAAAAAACCAAAACACCACTATGACAACAAAAAACAAACAAAAGAAAGGAAAAAAAAGTTCACTTCCAGGTTTGTCTCTGCTGTCCCTGGTAGACACTGTGTGGAGACAGAGTCCCTTTCCATGCCGATCTGGCCCAGCAAGCCAGCAGCAGCTTTTTGGTGGGGTAGTGGATAATCTCAGTGAGCCTGCACTTTCTGGCGAGACCAGAGTCATTCAGCCTGCAGCCGTCAGCGCACCTTCCACGGCCTAAGCCTGGCTGGGAGCCGTAGATGGAGCCTCAGCTACTCTGAGTTCCGAGCTCAGCCGCCCCCTCCAAGATGGCTCCCAGCCAAACGCTCTCTCGCACGGGACAACTGAGCCCTCAGCACTCACCGCCAGCCAGTGCAGTCCTTCACGTCCGCTGCTCCCCTGCACTGCCGCGTCTCTCCAAGGAGGCCCCTGAGGTCACTGGTAGTCACCGTGTGTCCGCAGGTTTGAACCGCTCCTGCCACTCAGTGAGTTCTGACTCAGGGAGAAGATGCCAGTGGCTACCTCCTTGTTCTTTGTTGAAGTTTTTCTCTTCACTCTCTCCGTGGGCTTCAAATCACACTTCAGATCGTTCCTGCGTGCAGGGGACCCACTTCCCTCTTTCTTGTCTTCCTCGAGTTGCTGTATTCCAGCATCTGGATGGCGACTCTCAGAGAGGCTCTTTCTCTGCTGCTCACCACTCCACCATCTTGGTCCTCCTCCCACTCGCACCCTGAGGATGCTCACACACACACACACACACACACACACACATGCACACACATTTGTTCTGCTGAATGTGTCACTCAGCCTTGAGGGGAGAAGATGGGACACCCTGCTGTATTTCCCAGGTGCCACTCCCAGGCTGCAGTCAGCAGTGCCCCAGCCCAGCCCCCTCTCAGGACTGAGAGGTCAGCAGACAGTTAGTGAAGAAGACATCTCCTTCTCCATCCTCTGTGGAGGAGCGTGTGGCACACAGTGACCTTTCCCGGGAGGGGGCGGTGGGTGCCCCTGGCCCTGCCCCTCCTAGAGGCAAGACCGCAACCCTTCACCTTTCCTGCGGACCCCCTTCTTCTCCAGAATAGGTGTGAGAGTCCCACATGTAAGGACCAAGGGAGCGGTAGCACAGAAAGTGTCCCACCTGGGGAAGGTGACAGGAGTGGGTCCATGGGAGGGCAGGTGCCCTCAGGGCGGCTGAGCGCTAGGCAGGTGAAGGATCTGAGGCCTTGTCACTCCCACAACTATACCCATCTCCCCACCCTGTCACAGGGCCCTGCAGGGTTCCTCGTAAGGAGCATGGCATTGGGGGTCAGACCCAGAGTCGAAATCCGGCTCTATGCAAATAAAAGAAAAAAATTATTTTTAAAAAATGAAATAAAAATTTAAAAGAAGAAAGAAAAGGAAATCTGGCTCTCAACTCACTCACATGTGTGACCTTGGGCGAGGTGCCTAGGCCTCCATTTAGTCACCAGTAAATCGGGTACCAAACGCTTCTCTCGGCTGCTTGGACAGTGAGATGATTGGTGCATGAAAAGCACCTGTGCACAGCGGGCCTCTGCCACCACCCTGTCACCGTCTCCTGCAGGCAGGTGGGGCAGCTGTCCTGGCCGTGGGTGTTTGGACTCTCGCAGAGAAGAGCGGCTACCTCAGTGTCTTGGCCTCCAGCACCTTCGCGGCCTCGGCCTACATCCTCATCTCTGCGGGCACTCTCGTCACAGTGACTGGCTTCCTGGGCTGCGGCGCCATCGTCCGGGAGCAGAGGGGCTGCCTCTCCCTGGTGAGCACACCCTGTGGGGAGGGGTGGGGAGGGTACTGTCACCGCCCTGACCTGGGTTCCCATCAGGAGACGAGTGGACCCAGACCTGGGAGAGAAGGACACAGAGCCCAGGAGGCTGCCGGGCGGGGTGGCTGCTCCGGGGTCTGTGTTGGCCAGGTTGTGTGGGTTCCTAGGCCAGGAGCCAGCAAGGCAGCCTCAGCCACTACCCTGCACCCCTTCTTCCCCTCCTCTTCCTCCTCTTCTCCTTTTTCTTCTTTCTCCTCCACTTCCTCCTCCTCCTTCTTCCTCCTCTACTTCTTCTTTCTTCCTCTTCCTCCTTCTCTTCCACTCTCTCCTCTTTTTCCTCTGCCTCCTTCTGGTAATTTTCAAAGAAACCCAAAGCTAAGTGTTACAATGAAGCCCCATGTTTCCACCACCCAGAATTCCCCAGTTACCTGCTCACCACCAGCCTCCTCCCACCCACACACTCCCCGAGTGCTGCCCTGGCCCCCACCTGGGGTACTCTGAAGCAACCCCAGACACCATGTCGTCTGTAACTCTCCCAGCACACATCTCTTCAGCTTAAGGATGCTGCTTTAGAAAACATAATAACATTACTATTCACACCTAGAAACAATTGACATCCATTCTTTAATGCCTGAAATAACAAGGCAGTTTTGGATTTCCCAACTGACCCAAAAAACTATTCATTGTTCTTAAGTTTGAGTCAGAATCTAAATTAGGGCCAGGTATTAGATGGTTGATTTGTCTCCTAAGCCTCTTTCAGTCCCTAAGTCGTTCCATCCCTGCCCCACACTACCCCCCACAGTCTCTCTTCCCCTCTGCCTCTCTCTCCTGTTGTGTTGAAGGAACTATTTGTTCCACAGAGTTTGGGGATTCTCCAGCGATGATGTCCTGTGATGTTGTTTACTGTATTCTCCTTATAGTTACACTTGAAGCTGGGTGGAATCTAGCTGATGTGATGTTTGGCAAGAGTATTTCACAGCTGGCGGTGTAGGCCCGGGAGGCTGGGAAGAGTATCCTCAGCTGCTCAGTGCTGGGAGACCCCAGGAGGGACCGGCAGGGCCCAGTGGCTGGAGTCCAGCTCAGGACCCAAGCAGACCCAGGTGCCCAGCTCTCCTTGTGCATGGCAGCCTCCCCAGGGCCTGAGGCCTTTCCTCACACGGTTCCTACTGAGGGTCAAGGCCACATGTAGGAAGAGGACAGAAGGACAGAAGAAGCTGAAAAACATCCAGACATAGCGAGGAAGTGTTAGCGGCAGAACTGACCCAAGTCTCAAAGAGAAATCAGGCTGACCCTGAAAGGAATCAGGCAGTGGGAAGGAGGCTCCAAGGGCTTGTGCCCGACCCCAGCCCACTTCCCACATCACAGTTAACTTTGCAGCTCTGCCTTCCACTGCCAGGGAGCAGGAGGTGAGGCGGGTCCTGTGCAAGAGCCCATGGCCCAGCTTGCAGCAGGCTCTCCAGCAGCAACCTAGATTCTTGCCCTGGTTATAGCAGCTGCTGTGTGCAGGCCCAGCTGGACAGCCTCCCCGTTTTGAAGAATTCCTTCACTTTGCTCAGAGGGTGAGCCCAGAGCCGTCGGCAGCGGGGTGCACAGTGTCTGTTGTCAGGGTGAGGTCCCAGGGCAGAGGTTTCCAGCTCATTTCCAGCAGCAGGGACAGGAGTGCTGGGGGTCCCTCGTGTGGCCTGGTGGGAAGACAGTTGTCCCTGGGTATCAGCAGGGATCAGTTTATGGACTCCAAGGAGTCCACAAATGGTCAAGTCTCTTATATAAAAGGGCATCGTTTTTTCTCTAACTTATGTACATCCTCCCCTAAACTTTTAAAAACCATCTTTATATTATGTACAATATCGAATACAATGTCATGCATGTGAATAGTTGTTACCGCATTGTTTAGAGAATGATGACTGATGAAACATCTATATGCACATGGCTCGGACCAGACACGACCACAGCAAGCCCCACCACATGGTGTGCCATCGAGGCTGGTGAGCCCTGGGGTGTGGAGGGCCACCTGCTGAGGTCCCCGGCAGAACACATGTCCCCAATCTGACCAGTGAGCTGGACGAGAGAACAGGGTGTGATGGAGGGGTAGGCAGAGATGTTACCTGCGTAGTGTCGGCCAGACTCACAAGGACGTAGGCTCACAAGGACCTGTGCCATGGGGCCAGAGACAGACCCCTCTCCTCTGTGGTGCCTGGCTCTGCAGGGACTTCAGCGTGGCCTGGGCTTGCAGGCTGAGTTGCTGGTGCCTGGAGGTCTGCCCTGGGCAGGCTGCTGAGCCATGGGCCCTTAGCCGCCTCCTTTCTCCCCCCAGACCCAGTCCTCTTGAGGAGGACAGGACCCCCTTGACAGCCCAGGAAGGAAAGCAGCTCCCTTCCCTCAGGGGACCTTCCTCGGACTCATCCATCTGGGTTCTGCAGAGCCCTGAGTGGCCAGCGGTCCCCTGCAGCCATGGGAAACAGGCACTGCTGGCCATTCAGGGCCTGATGATGACACTAACTGTCACTGTTGAGTGCCACTGCCTGTTCCCTTATTTACTCCTGCAGCCCTGCACAGTCACTGGCACCTACGTTCTGTGGGCCAGGCAAACTCTCTCAGCCCCCACCCAGCCTGTGGAGCTGCTTCTCTTCATGATATGCAGGTGACAGCAGGGACAGGGGGCAGGCACAAGTGAAGTGGTTTGTCCAGGCCAGAGGGGTGACTGGGAGGTGGCCAAGGCAGCAGGCTCAGCCAATCAAAGAGCAAGCAAAGACCCAGCTGGGACCTCGGTGGGCACACAGGCTCTGCAGGTCCCAGTCAGGGGAGGGCAGGAAGGGGAACTTGTGGCAGGGCTCAGCCTTAGTCCTTTGGTGTGACTGGTCACCAGGCAAGGTGCTCACTCACAGCCTGGCTGTGGGGATGTTGAGGCAGTGGGAAAATACGAAGTTTTGAAGCTGACAGCACACTGCTAATGGTGCAGACGGTCCAGCTCCCACGGCCACGCTGGGACCCAGCTCACCCCACAGCCTGCAGAGTGGTGATGATGAGGCAGGGCCTGCCCTGCACAGCTGCTTCCCTCAGCGAGGCACAGGGGCCTCATCCTGGCAGCAGGCACAGGGCAGTGGCATGCAGAGACCTGGCTGGATACAGGTGGGGCTCGATACAGGGCAGGAGACCAGGGGCCTGGTGGTGGACCTGGACACCCAGGGCATCCAGGGGCTTCCTTGCCCCATAAATAGCCCACTTGGGTCAGAGCATGTCTAGCTTGGAAGGGAACTTGAGGGCCAGCATTCACCCGGAGAGTCCAGGCTTCAGGGTGCCACATGGATGAGAGCAGAGGTCACGAAGGCACTGCGGGAGGATGCTCTGAATGATGGGCTTTTGGTAGAATTCTAAGAGCCATCCCGGCCAGTATACGAAGGCCAGAGAGAGCCGAGGGCTCAGCTCCCTACTTGCTCTGGTCCCTGTGCCACATCACAGCCGCTTCTCCTCCCTCTCTTCCTCCACTGTCCTCGAATGCGATCTGTCCAGCCATGGGACCGATCGGTGGAGAACGATGCCTCCAACCTCCCAGACACAACCTGACTGTTACTGGGTCTGGATGGGCGGCCCAGAGGGCACCGAGCTCTGTGCCCAAGGCTGTGCAGAGAGAGGTGGAGAGTTAGTGGAATGTCACGACTGGCACTTGTGAAGGTTTGGTGGGCACCTCTTCACCCACTGTCCGGCTTCCAAGGGTCAGCAGCAGAGCCAAGTCATCCCCCCGGGGCTTGAGGCGAGCTGGGCACAGTGGCATAGGGACAGGCTGGTTGGAGATGCTTCCGTCTTCTCAACTCAGCTTTACCCCTTCCATAAAGGCCGCTTGTGCCCACTTCTATCCCACACAGTGCTGGCGATCTCGGGCTCAGCATCCCTGAACAGTGAAACCAGAAGTGTGCACTTGCACATACATGTGCACACACATGTGCACACACACGCACTCCACCGCCAGGTCCGGACACAGTCAGGCATCTCCAACAGCAGGCTAACAAACAGCAAAGCCCAAAGCCTGGGACCTTCTTTTTCTGCATTCCCTGCCTCCTTTGAAAGAAGCAACAACAAAACGGGCCCAAGGATAGACTGGAAAGAGCAGAGGACCCTGACTCACGCACATCCTGGCCCCCAGCCTGAGTTAGGGAGCTCTGTTAAACCCTGCTTGGCCTAACACAAGCAGGAGTTCTGAAACCGAGGCTCCCATTTAGAGTCAGGCAGTGCGGTTAAGATACTTTGAAAGTGTTCCGTGGTTCCTGAAGTTTCCTTCCTGGCTTCATTTCCTCCCCCCACCATGTCTAACTTCCTTTTGAAATCTTTAATCAGCTGATGGCTGAGAGAAATGCCAAAGGAGAAAGGCGATGAGTCTAGCTCTGTATAAAGTAATCCCCAAAGAGATAAAAGGGAAGATGAAAGACCCGCATCCGAATGATGTGCATCCAACTTGGCCTGGGAGGAGGGGAAGACTGGTATCGAAAGTTCCCAAGGAAACAGAGTGCGGCTGCGCACACACAGGCACATTGTCCTGCCTGAGCCCTCAACCTGGGACATCTGCAACCCCTCAAAGTCGCTTGCCTCGGGAGACGCTCATGGGAGACAGGAGTAGTACGTTTGTGCGAGTGCTGATATGATGATCGGCTTGGCATCGGAAATCTGCAGAGGAGAAGGGGAATGGGCGTTAAATTATTCACACTATTTCTTCCTTTTTTAGCTAAGACTGCATGACAGAGGCAGATAATTCAGGCCATCCAAGCCTAAGGCCAATGTCCAGGGCCGATGTCACCGACATCAAAAGAGAGGGCTATTTTTAGAGTTTTGAATATGGGCTTTGCAAACTTTTATATCTTCAGCCAAGTGGAGATCAAAATGGATGATTTGGACTAAACTGGATCTTTGTTGGGAGCTATTTTATTTTTAAGGAATGGATAAAAAGTAAGAAGTTCTGGAAACCAGTTTCTGAAAATGAGGAGACCCAGAATTGAAATGCTTCCATGTGGGATGTCAAGACACTGTTAACTAGAGAAATAAGATCTAGAATCTGGGACAGGACTGTCCCTTGCACAAGGTTCTCTTGGTCCTCTAACAAGTCACCCAGCCTCTCTTTGCCATCTTAGTAACCCCATCTTTGTATGGGATGCAGTGTGAGGATAATGAGGAAGTATTTTAAGGCCTTAGGAAACAAGTTACCATGTTATATAAAGATCATAAAAATGTGGCTCTAATTAACATGTACATCACCATCACCATGACCAAGCTCCTTTGAGAAGGGACCTAAATAAACAGAGTTATTCTTAGCACCACTGCTCCCAAGGTCCCCACAGCCTTGTGAGGCCACATCCCCCGAAGAAGCTGGTGATGGTACAAAGTTTAGAGGGAACCGTGTCCCAGTGCCCTGGGAATTCGTGGCTTGTCACTTTGTCTGGCTCCTCCACACCTCCAACCTCAGGGTGGTCATCACCTACTTTGCTTGGTGGCACTTTGATCTTTGAATCACCTGCCTCTAAGTCCCAAAAGGGCAGAGAACCTGCAGCCAAAGTGTTGGGAGCCTACGGTTCCTTTCCAACGATATGAAACAACCTGTCCTCATCCGTGCAGTTAGTGCAGTGGACCGGGGATGGCAGGATGGCCTCTCCCCAGGCCCTTCGGGAAACAGGGTACAAATATCCTAAAGAGCCAGCTGCACAGAAGAGAGTCGGCCTGTGCTCTGCTCCCCGTGGGGCCCTATTGACATCATCAGGAAAGTCAATGGGCTGAAATCAGCTCTGAGCCAGGACGGGCACCCAGCTGCCTATTGGGATGCGGCTCCTCCTGTGGGACCCCAGGACTCATTCCCAACAGCACCCCCCGCCGGCCCTTTTCAGTGTGGGGCCTGCAGAAGGCACGGGGAGGACCCTCCACCCATGTCCTTAGCCTGGCAAAGCCTGGGGACTACACAGGCCTTTTGCAGGTCTTTCTTGCCATACCTGACAGGCTGCCCCCTGCTCTCCCTGTGTGCTTGGACATGGCAAACGGGTACACACCTTCTCCACAGTGCAGGACCCCTGGTTTCTTTCCAAGTGAAGCCCAACCCATGGGGTAACTATCAGGGGTGTGTTCGGGGATTACCCACTGTCCTTCCTTCTGCATCATTTTCCTGGGCAGATTCTAGATCTAACCACATAATTGGAAAAAGATATGAAACCATCCATCTCCCAGAGCTAGACAGCATGGCCTTGGTTACCAAGCCCTGAAAGCCAGGATGCAGGGGGAGCCCCAGAAAAGATAATATAAATGCCAGATCATCCTTCGATGAGTGATGGGGAAGCCCAGGTGGACATGCAGGCCATTTCTGCTCCCCATCCCATGACAGTCCCATTTCACAAACACACATGTGGGCCTGACTGTCAGGACACTGGTCTGCGGTGACCTCTCATCGAAAGGTCCCGTCTGGGCATCTGTCGAGGTGGCCAGGGCTGCATAACCACCCTGCTCTGCTGATGCTGCAGAAGGGCGTGGTCAGCAGGGCCAGCGTAGGGTTAAAGAACCACCTTTCCCCCCTCGGCACCGTCGGAACAGAGTGGGCTTCTGCTCCTCACTGGGAGCGTGAGTTGACCGCATCCCTGCCAAGTGCAGGGCACAAGCAGAGGAAAGGACCCGCCCTCCTCCTGCCTGCCTCTGCTGTGGGACGGCAGCCAGCCTTAGCTGCAGGCCTCCTCCAGCCTGGAACCAGGAGAGGGTGGTGACAGGTGTCTGACCACGGACCTCGCATGCCCATGTTCATATTCGGTGCCCTGTGTCACGCTGAGGTTTTAGGGGCACTTAGAATGAATTGGAACACAAGCTCCAGGAACCGGGGAGATGGCGGCCAAAAGGTCATCACTGCTACTAATGTAGCTGACTGGGGAGTGGCTTTCTATGGTAACTAAAAGTTTTAGCCCCTCCCACCTCTGCTTGAGACAAGCCTGTGACCTCACTAAGCCCACCACAGGGCAGAGAGCAGATGACGTGGCATCCTGAGGACACAGGCCACAGTCGGAAGGCTGCTCACCAAACAGGAGGCGCAGCCCTAAGAAGCAGGACACCTTGGATGTTCTGTAGGTTCCCTGCGCAGCACACAGGACAGGAGAAAGGAGACTCCATGCTGAACCTCCCCGGCTGACAGACCCAAAGCTCCAAGTCGTGTCCTCCTCATGGAAACTTGTGTTTTATGCAGCAGACACCCAGCGTGCAAGTGAGTCACCCGGTCACACAGCAACTTGTCACAGAGGCCAGCTGTCCCGATCGCACCTCTTCTCCTGGACAGCACCACTCTGTGCCCAGGCCACCTCCCTCCACTTGCATCAGATGTACCTTACCTCCCCCTGCAGTGCTCTCAAGGTGGGCAGGCCGACTTCCTCCACCACGTCCCCTCCCTTCTCCTGCAACTAATGCTCCACAGTACACATTAGAGCTGCCCGACCCACCTCCGCAAGCATTCCCGACACACTCCCCGCTTTCCCTGCTCTGCTGGACACCGGCAGGGTGAGAAGGGAGAGAAAAGAGGCTGTCACTCTGTCCTTGACATGGGCCTGATAAGGAACAGGGTGCCTGTGTTGCAAGGTGGCTTAGACTCCTGCTTGGATTTGCTCGGAAGCTCTCACCTCTGAGCCCCGTACTGCTCCTTCCTTCCAGGCCACCTGTTCCCTGGAGCCCAGCATCTCCCCTCTCTTGTTCCTGGTTGGGATTTCTCCTCCTGCCTTCCCTTTCCCCAGTCTCCACTTGTGTCCTACAGTTACACTGGGGAGGACACCAGTGCCTTTCCCCTCCTGGGGTCCCCACCACGACAGCTTTTTCTGCCCTCCTTCCCTCCGAGTCATTTTGGTTCTACCTGAGTGCAGGTAGCTGCAAGCTGCACCACCTCTCCACCAGCCTGTGAGGAAAAGACAACTGGCAAGTCTAGGCCCTTCCAGGGGGTGGCAGAAGGCAGCAGTTTGTCACTTTCCAAACACCTGAGTCCAGGGGCAGCAGTGTCCTTTGCATTCCCTGAACCCCTTTTCCCCACAGACCTCATCCTCACCCTGCAGCCAGCTGGCCAGGCCCTAGGCCCCCTCTGGGTCCTGCTGTCATGCAGCCCGTTCAGAATGAACCCTGCAGACCTCCTTGAAGCCTAGCTGACACCTGTCTTTGGCTTGCATTTCTTGTGTTCTCCCTCCACATCCCTGCCCAACACACATTTGCAGCCTGATCCTACATCACATGGGTTTTGATTTTGAATGGCCCCGGCCATGTTTCCATCATGTGCCTCTGGAGCGCCTCCTTCCCCTCTCCCTGCCCCCTCCCACTTCCCCTTACTGAGCTGCCCCGCTCTCCCTGGCCTTCCCTGTCCTCGACTCTGCTCCCAGCTCTCAGCAGCCCTGGATCAGCCCCCAGCAGACCAGAGCCTCATGGCCTTACTGTGACGCAGTCCCCAGTGCACTGGCTGAGGCCCAGCATCCAGCACAGCCGTGGCTGGACAGCCTGACCTGTGAGTCCTGTGCTGGTGCCAGGACCGTTAGAAGTCACCTCACCCTTCCAGCAGCGACACCTTGTAATAGGAATGCCTTGAGGCTCCCCAATCCGCAGCTTCTTTTTTCTGCACAAATCCCCAACTGCTTCCAGCCAGCGGTTAATTGCCAGAAAATAATTCTCCCTGAGGTCATTGCCGCTTCAACAGCCGGCTCCATCTTTTCCTGTTCAGTGCGGTCTGAGAACCCCAACGCTCCCAACACAGCGCTTCTCTGATCCTTGCACACACAGCAGGCTGGGAGCCTCTGGCTGGGCCCCTCTCCCTGCCGCTTAACCTTGGCCATGTCTGGAGTCTTCTCCTTGTTGCCAAGCTGTTCTGAGAATAGCTAACACTTCTGCCCTGCCCAGCCCGCCTGGACACCAGGCCTCAATCGTCAGACCGTGACTTGGCAAGAAGCTCTGTGAACCGTTTCCTTGTCTAATCATGCAGAACCAGGGAGGCAGAAGAGGAGCATTTCGGCAAAGATCCGTCTTTTGTGGCAGAAAGTCTAAAATTCCAATTTTGTAAAGTTCTTAAAACTTACCACAAAAATGGCAGCAGCAGATGCTGAGCTACCCTGTGTCTCGGGGCAAGGCTGTGGCTCAGTGGCGGGGCACTCGTCTAGCATGTGCGAGGCATTGGGCTCAACCCCGGCGCTAGGGGGAAAAAAGAGGTAATTTGAAATGTCGGCTCCATTTACAGAGTGGCCTATACCGCGTGTCTAATGCACCAGTGAATCTGTCCCAGAAATTGTCTGGGGCCCAGCTTGCCCCATCTGAAGAGCTGATTTCTAATTAATCACCTTAATGGCACAAAGAAATATTTCTGCACTTCTCCTTAGAGAAAGCTCTGGTTTGGTTCAGAGGACGCTTTGCTGCTCCAGCTTCCTTTTGGATCTATAATTTTAGAAAAGATCCAAATTCACTTCTAGTTCAAACTGTTTCATTAAAGAATTAAAAAATACTTTGATATGTGGCAGGGGGGGATTAATGCTTGAGGCCCGTTTTGTGCTTAACACACTTGTTCCTTCTACGCTTTGGTTCAAAGTACTTTGGCATACTTTGACATAGAATGGCAGAGACGACAAGATCTTTCTTTGGAATCCTTGTCCCTGGTTTCCATCAAACCAAGACACATGTGGTGGTTAATGAGGACCAGCGCGGCCCTGGCTCGGCAGGGGCAGAGCAAGCACCAGATCAGAGTAGAGCTGGAGGCTGAGGGGCAGCTGCAACCCAGCCCACAGGGAACGAGGCCCAGGAAGGTGGAACAAGGAAGGGGAAACCCAGGAGGGCAAGCCAGGCCGTAAGGCCCCAGAGTCTTGGAAACAGTGCGCTGGCCAGGAGCGCCGGGGTCAGAAACTTCTGATTGGGCTGTGTAGAGGCTGTGCCTGGGCTGAGAGTAGGGGCTGAGCCTGGACACACAGAGCAGGGTTGCAGAGGAGGTTCCAGGGCAAAGAGCAAGAGCAGAGGCTCCGAGGCTGGCGGCTTCCTGGGGTCCAGGCTGTGTGCATAGACACAGGGGCTGCCTCACAGGTTTGTGCACACAGCCACAGCTTTTGGTATGAGAGCGGGCTGCGTGCAGTAAGGGCAAAGGCAAGAGGGGCAGAGACTGGCGTTGGAGCCCGGCACCCACAAGCCCAAGAGGAGCAAGCAGAAGACAGTCTGGCAGCATTGCTGATGGGGAAGGATAGCTGGCCAGGGAGGGACAATGGCAGCGGGGATGCTTGTGAGGTAGGGAGGGCTTCCTGGACTTCCCCGTTCTGTCTGTCCATCTTCACCCACTCAATTCTCAGGAGAACTTCCTGGCACTCTGTCTTTTGGGGGAAGCACCTGAAGCCCCCGTATCCACATGAACCATGCCTACCTCCAAGGTGCAGAGTCGACTCCACATGAACCAGGCACCTATCAGCATAGGGACAGTGGCTCACAGAGGGTAGGAAGCCAAGGTTCTGTGTCCAAGTGCCATGGACTTGCTGCGTGACCTCAGACCATCTCCTCAGCCTCCTGAGGCACGTGTCCTCATCTATAAGATGAGCCTGATGCTAACGCTCACGTGGCACTGTGATGAGTAATGCTAGTACTCATCTCCGAGGGTGGCAGGGAGAGATCATGTGAAGGGCTTGAGAGAAGGGCTGGTGCCGGGGAAGAGCTCATAGACACCGGCTGCTGCTGCCCCAAGCACCCACTTTGGTGCTCAGTAAGACATTCACCCTGCCAAGGAAGGTTGATTATTTTCTTTAGAGGAAGGGTTGTCTCTCCATTATTTCCACTGTAGGAAACCTGCACACCGTGCTCCTCCCAAGCAGACTTTGAGAACAAAGCCCGCACACCCCCTCAGGCCAGTGTGTCTGGCATCCCCTTGAGAGAAGGGTGGGCTGTGTTGGTGGAGCACAGACCCTTCCTGGCGTGGTCAATTGGGGGGGTCCATAAACGCTAACCTACCCTGAGATGCAACACCTTCAATTACACATCACCTGAGGGTTTCTTACTGGCTTTTGTTTAATAATTCAAAAATTGATACCAAACCAAACTTAAGGCTAAAGGCAAAAGGTCTTAAAGAACTTTCTTGATGCTCCCTAGAATTAACTTTTTATACGAACCTCCCCACAAACCCTTCCCCAGCTCCCTGAGGAGAACTAGGGGTTACAGCTGCTTCAGAAGACAGATTCTCCCCAGGGCACCATGTAGGGCTTTTGTTGTTTTGTTTTGTTTTGTTTGTTTGTTTTTTATTTTTTTTTTAAAGACAAAAGTAAAGGTTCTCATGTGTTAACAAACTCAAGCATTAGAGAATGTACAAATACCTTTTGGAGAAAAATATTACTCAGTATAAGATTAAGCCATGTAAAAGCTAGGTAAAAATAGAAGACTAAGGAATGGAATAGTCACAGTGAAATTGCATTTTCATACTAGGGAGACAATACGGTGTTTACAAATGTGCATCCAGTTTACTTCGCTTGTGAGTATTTTCTCGAGTTGCATCCATTTACCTATAAAAGTTTCCAGTTTATCTTTCTTTATGGCTGAGTAGTACTCCATTGTATAAAAATACCACATCGTTTTTATCCATTCCTCGGTTAATGGGCATTTGGGTTGTTTCCACGATCTAGCTATTACAAATTGTGTTGCTATAAACATGGGTGCACATATATCACTATGGTATGATGTTTTTAATTCTTCTGGGAGGATACCCAGAAGGGGAATAGCTGGGTCAAATGGGACCTCCAACCCTAGTTTTTTGAGGAATCTCCACACTGATTTCCACAGTGGCTGCACCAGTCGACACTCCCACCAACAGTGGAGAACGGTTCCTTTTTCCCCACAGCCCCTCCAGCATTTCTTATTAGTTGACTTCTTGATAACAGCCATTCTTTGTGGGGTGAGATGGAATCTCAGTGTTGTTTTAATTTGCATCTCTCAAATGACTAGTGATGTTGAACATTTTTTCATATATTTATTTGCCATTTGTATTTCTTCATCTGAGACGTGTTTATTCATCTCAGATGCCCATTTTTAGATTGGGTCTTTAAATTTGGGAGGTCTGATTTTTTTGAGTTCTTTGTATGTTCTCAATAGTAATCCTTTGTCTGAGGAACAGCTGGCAAACAGTTTTTCTCACGTTGTGGGTTGTCTCTTCACTCTGTTGGTGGTTTCTCTTGCTGTGCAAAGCTTTTTTTTTTTTTTTTTTTGTGGGTACCAGGGGTCGACCTCAGGACCTCGCATGCCAGCAGGTGCCCGTGCCTCTGAGCGATATCACCGGCCCTTTTTTTGTATGTGGGTTCCGGGAGTCGAACTCGGGCCCTCGCGCTTGCCAGGCAGGTGCTTACGCCAATGAGCCATCTCACCGGCCCTGTGCAAAAGCTTTTTAATAACATGAGATCCCAGTTGTTGATTCTTTGTGATACTTCCTGTGCCATTAGGGTTTTATTCATGAAGTCTTTGCCTACACCAATGTCTTCAACAGTTTTACCTATTCTGTTTTCCAGGAGATTAAATGTTTCTGTTTTAATATTTAGATCTTTGATCCATTTTGAATTTAGTTTAGTGCATGGCAAAAGATATGGGTCTAACTTTAATCTTCGGCATGTATAGAACCAATTTTTCCAGCACCATTTATTAAAGAGGCTATCTTTCTTCCAGTGAATGTGTTTGGCACCTTTGTCAAAGATAAGGTGGCTTAGTATGTCTGGAGTTGTTTCTGCATCTTCTATTCTATTCCATTGATCTTCAGGTCTGTTTTTTTTTTTTTTTTTTTTTTTTTTGCCAATACCACACTGTTTTTATCACAGTAGCTTTATAGTATAATTTCAAATCAGGGATTGTTATGCCCCCTGACTTGCTTTTGTTGCCCAGAATTGCCTTTGCTATTCTAGGTCTCTTCTGGTTCCAGATGAATTTTAGGATTGTTTTCTCTAATTCTGTGAGATATGTTGTTGGGATTTTGATCGGAATTGCATTAAATCTGTATAACAGTTTTGGAAGTATGGCCATTTTCACTATATTAGTTCTTCCGACCCAAGAGCAAGGGATATCTTTCCATTTTCTGATATCCTCTTCAATCTCCTTTTTCAGAGTACTGTAGTTTTCAGTGTAGAGGTCTTTTACTTCCTTTGTGAGATTGATTCCTAGGTATTTCATTTTTTTAGATGTTATTGTGAAAGGTGTTGTTTCCCTAATTTCTCTCTTAGTGAGTTTGTTATTCGTGTATAGGAAGGCTATTAAATTTTGAGTGTTGACTTTGTATCCAGCTACACCACTGAACTTGCTTATTAAATCTAGCAATTTTTTAGTGGAGTTTTTGGGGTCTTCTATGTAGAGTATCATGTCATTTGCAAATAATGATAATTTAACTTCTTCCTTTCCAATCATAATGCCTTTTATTTCTTTGTGTTGTCTAATTGCTCTGGCTAAAGTTTCCAGGACTTTGTTGAATAAGAGTGGGGACAGTGGACATCCTTGTCTTGTTCCTGATTTTAGAGAGAAGGCTTTCAGTTTTTGTCCATTTAGTATGATATTGGCTGATGGTTTGTCATAGACAGCTTTTATCAGATTGAGATAAAGACCATCTATTCCAATCTTCTGTAGGGTTTTTATCATGAATGGGTGCTGGACTTTGTCAAAAGCTTTTTCTGAATCTATTGAGATGATCATATGATTTTTGTCCCTGGTTCTGTTAATCTGGTGTATTACAATTATTGATTTACATATGTTGAAACATCCCTGCATGCCTGGGATGAATCCAACTTGGTCATGGTGTATAATCTTCTTGATGATTTGCTGTATTCTGTTTGCCAGTATCTTATGGAGGATTTTTGCATCTACGTTCATTAGGGAGATTGGCCTGTAGTTCTCTTTCTTAGTTGGGTCCTTCTCTGGTTTTGGTATCAGGGTAATGCTTGCTTCCAGGAATGAATTTGGGAGTATTGCTTCCCTTTCAATTTCATCAAAGAGTTTGAGAAGTAGTGGTGTTAGGTCTTCTCTAAATTTCTTGTAGAATTCAGCAGTGAATCCATCAGGGCCTGGGCTTTTCTTTGTTGGGAAGTTTTTAATTACAACTTTGATTTCATTGATTGTTATTGGTTTATTTAGGATTTTTATATCTTCTTGGTTGATCTTTGGTAATTCATATGTATCTAGGAATCTGTCCATTTCTTCTGCATTTTCCATCTTATTAGAATACAAGTTTTCAAAGTAGGTATAGATGATCTTCTGGATTTCTGCAGGGTCCGTTGTGATATCATCCTTTTCATTCTTAATTACGTGGATTTGAGTACTTTCTTTCCTTTTTTTAATAAGGTTGGATAAGGGTTTGTTGATTTTATTTAATCTTTCAAAGAACCAACTCTTTGATTCATTGATTCTTTGTATTGTTTTTTTATTCTCCAATACGTTAATTTCTGCTCTGATCTTTATAATTTCCTCCCTTGTATGAGCTTTTGGCTTAGCCTACTCTTCTTTTTCTAGAAGTTTGAGGTTCACCATTAGGTTGTTTATTTGTGCTTGGTCTGTTTTCCTGATATAGGTATTTAATGCTATAAATTTCCCTCTTAGGACTGCTTTCATTGTATCCCATAAGTTCCGGTATGTTGTACTGTCATTATCATTCCATTGCAGAAACTGTCTAATTTCTTCTTTAATTTCACCTGTGACCCATTGGTTGTTCAGGAGGGTGCTGTTTAATTTCCATGTGTTTAGGGAGTTTTTGTGATTTCTTTTGCCATTGATTTCCAATTTCATTGCACTATGGTCTGATAATATACATGGGATAATTTCAATTCCTTTGCATTTACTTAAGCAGGTTCTATGAGCTAGTATGTGGTCTATTTTGGAGAACGTCCCATGTGCAGCTGAGAAGAATGTGTATTCTGATGTTGTGGGGTGGAACACTCTGTAGACATCTACTAAGTCCATTTGTTCCAAAGTTTGGTTTAGTTCTAATATTTCATTGTTGATTTTTTGTCTAGTTGATCTGTCTTTTTGTTACAGTGGAGTATTGAGATCCCCCAATACAATTGTATTAGTGGTTATTTGATTTTTCATGTCCATTAATGTTTGTTTTATATAGTTGGGTGCACTGGTATTTGTTGCATATATATTTATGATTGTTATCTCTTCCTCTTGGATTGTTCCCTTTACAAGGATGTAGTGACCTTCTTTATCTCTCTGAATCATTCTTGGCTTGAAATTCACTTTGTCTGCGAAAAGAATAGCTACCCCTGCTTTTTTCTGGGTGCCTGTCACATGGAGTATTGTTTTCCATCCTTTGACTTTCAGTCTATGAATTTCTTTTTGAATTAAATGTGTTTCTTGTATACAGCATATTGTTGGATCTTGCTTCTTGATCCAATTTGCCAGTCTGTGCCTTTTGATTGGTGAATTGAGGCCATTAACATTGATGGTTAAAATTGATATGTATTGACTTATCCTTGTCATGTTATTTTCTTGTTGTTGGCTCCCCCTCTTTTAATTTTTGTTTTCCCTCCCTCTCTTTAATCATTTGCTTTGCCTGGTGGATTCCTTCTGTTGGGGTTTCTGGAGTTGTAGTCCTTGTTATCCCTTTCTAGAATGTCCTTCAAAACATTTTGGAGTGCTCGTTTGGTGGTTATAAATTTTCTCAGATGTTCTTTGTCATGGAAGTATTTTATTTCTCCATCAGTTTTTTTTTTTTTTTTTTTTTTGTGGGTACCGGGGTTCGACCTCAGGACCTTGCGCGCCAGCAGGCGCCCATGCCGCTGAGCGATATCACCGGCCCCTTTTTCGTATGCGGGTTCCGGGAGTCGAACTCGGGCCCTCGCGCTTGCCAGGCAGGCGCTTAAGCCGCTGAGCCATCTCACCGGCCCTCTCCATCAGTTTTGAAAGACAGTTTTGCGGGGTACATCAATCTAGGTTGAAGATTATTTTCCTTTAGAACTTGAAATACATCATTCCAAGCTCTTCTTTTTTTTTTTTTTTTTGTGGGTACTGGGGGGTCGACCTCAGGACCTCGTGCGCCAGCAGGCGCCCGTGCCACTGAGCGATATCACCGGCCCCTTTTTCATATGTGGGCTCCGGGAGTCGAACTCGGGCCCTCACGCTTGCCAGGCAGGCGCTTAAGCCGCTGAGCCATCTCACCGGCCCTCCAAGCTCTTCTTGACTTGAGGGTGCTGAAAAGTCTGCTGTGATTCTGATGGGCTTTCCTCTATAGGTGATTTGTTTCTTTTTTCTAACAGCTTTTAAGATTCTACTCCTATGTTGAATTTCTGGAATCTTGACTGTGATATGCCTGGCTGAAGATTTTTTTTGATTGTGGCTAATTGGAGTTCTATAAGCCTCACTTATCTGAACGTCAAATTCTTTTTCTCTACCAGGGAAATTTTCTGTGATAATGTCTGTGAACAGTGTTCTGATGTCATTTATGCTATCTCCTGCTTTTTCATTGACTCCAATCAATGTTAAGTTATTCTTCTTTGCATCATCTAGCAGCTGCTGGATTGATTTTTCATTGTCCCTTGCTATTTTTAAGAATTCTTTCTTTTCGTGATCACTAATTGCAAGCCTGTCTTCTATATCTGAGATCCTGTCCTCACGTTGGCTTAATCTGCTACAAATACTTTCAATGGAATTTTTGTTCTCCTGGATATCTGCTTGAATCTGCTTTATGGAGTCCATTTCTTTCCTATGCTGAGCATTTATGGCTTCCATCATTTTCTTAAGCTCATCTATTTTTTTTTGTCTGTGTCTGCTCTAGCGTCCTTAAGCATGGTCTTCATTGTGGACATTATCTCTGCAGTTATCTGAGAAATTATTTCTGATTTAAATTTTTCCAGAGCCTCATTCAACTGCTTTGTTGTTACCACTTCAGAGATGTCAGGTGGGTGGCTTTCGGTTTGTCCCACCTCATTGCCCCCTGGGTTTGCCTTTGGTGAACTGGATGTGTGGGGTTGCATCTTGTTTAAGTGTCATCTCATTTTCTTTTCTTTCTTTAGTTTAATTCCTGGGTTGCTGTTTGTAAATTGCCTATGATAGGTTGCTTTATTGCTAGTATTTCAAACTCTTAGGAGATTCTTGGAATACCAGGAAGAAAAGCTCCAGTCAGCCTGTCCTTCTTGGCTGGTGCTTCTCTGTACCACGGCGTCTTGCGTTACTCCACGGAGGTTCCCACTGGAGCCGTGGATGGAGTGGCAGCCGCCCTGAGTTCTCAGCTCAGCAGCTGCCCCTCCCACAATGGCACCCGGCTAGTTTCTCTCTTGCACGCCTGACAGCTGGGTGTCAGCACTCACCGCCAGTGTGTCCTTCACAGCCACCGCTTCTCTGTACTACGGCATCTCGCATTCCTCCGCGGAGGTCCCCGCTGGAGCCGTGGATGGAGTGGCAGCCGTCTGAGTTTCAAGTTCAGCTGCTGCCCCCCCGACAATGGCGCCCGTCTAGTCGCTCTGGCACACCTGACGGCTGGGTGTCAGCACTCACCGCCAGTCAGTGTGTCCTTCACAGCCGCTGCTTCTCCGTTCCGCGGCGTCTCGCGTTCCTCCGCAGAGGTCCCCGCTGGAGCCATGGATGGAGTGGCAGCTGCCCTGAGTTTCAAGTTCAGTTGCTGCCCCCCCCACAATGGCGCCCAGCTAGTCGCTCTCTCGCGGGGGACAGCCGGGCGTCAGCACTCACCACCAGTCAGTGTGTCCTTCACGGCCGCTGCTTCTCTGCACCGCTGCTTCTCGTGTTCCTCCGTGGAGGCCCCCGGGGGCGCCGGCAGTCACCGCGTGTCCACAGATTTGAACCACTTCAGTCGTGTCAGGATTCCGGACACAGGGAAATGGCGCCAGAGGCCACCTCCTTCTTTGTTGGAGTTTCTCTCTTCACTTTCTCTGTGGGCCCGAAACTGCACTTCAGATCTTTCCTGGGTCCATGGGAGCCACTTCCCTCTTTCTTGTCCTCCTCTAGTCACTATATTTCAGTGTCCAGATGGCGACTTTTGGAGAGGTTCACTGCCTGCTTCTTACAGATCCGCCATCTTTTTTTTTCCCATGTAGGGCTTTTAGAGTGTCCTGGCCCCATGGTGTTTCCTCCAAGCCCTGCAGAATGGGAGCTGAAGCAGTATAGACTTCCCCGATCCTCACTTGGGCCAAGGTGAACAACTTTAAAACACAGAAGCGCCCTCCCAGGCAGGCACCTAGTAAAATCCCTCCTGTGCACCAGTTTTAGGCTTCTCAGAAGTTAACATTCCTTGGATCCTCTTTCTGTGCCTCCCATAATGCACAGGGACACATATGCAACTCAGGTGGCAGCATCAGCCTTAGAATGTGAAGGTCAACGTATAAATCAGGCTTTACTGAAGCTTCAGGCCAGAGGAGCCTCTGTTGTGGGAACTGTCCCGTGCATTGCAGGTGGACAGCAGCACCCTGGCCTCTCCCTTCCGGTTGTGACAACAAAACAATGTCTCCCTGCATTGCCATTGACCTCCCAGGGCAAAATCATGACAGGCTGAGAAACACCATATAAACCTATCTAAGGCAACAGTTTTGAGTCTCCGTGGAGCAGAAGAGATGAAGCTGCTGTCCCCGACGCGGTTCTCGTTGTGCAGGTATACTTCGTAAGAAAACACGCTCCTCCATCTAAACCAGCGTGTTCCCAAATGGACTTCTACATCCTACACCATCCCAGGCAGCATGCAGGAGCCAGAAAAAGCCAACATATGGCCCCTGCTCCCTAGAAACCCATGGTCACTCTGGGGGAGACAGGTGGCAGACACATGCAGCAAAGTGGCCAAGACAGAGCAGTCATGTCTTCCTCCAGGGAGGGCCCATCAGAGGAGCAGTGGGGCAGGCAGGCAGGGGCACAGAGGCAGGCTGAGTCTGGAGGGAAGGAGTGAGCAAAAAACAGGTGAGGCAGAAGGTGGGCAGAGGAAGTGTGACTGTACACCCTGAGTCCTGCCTCATGAACTCAAAAGAATGAAATCATGGACAGAAAGGAGGTTAAAGGGGAAGTGTTTATTAGAAATACAAGAAGAAAACTAGTTCCTGTAGGGGTCCAGGAGGGGTGCCAGAAAATAGGGCGAGGAAGTGTTTTCTTTGTCCTGGCCTTGTACGGGTAAGTAGAGAGCAGAAACTTGTTTAGTTATGGAGGGATCACCTATCACAGGTGGCTTGGTGGGTTTAGAATAACCAGTTGGAGCTTAGGCTTTGTTATGTAGAGTCTAAAGCAAATCAGTTATTCAGCAGGCTGAGTTAAAAGGAAATCAGTTTACTCTGTATTTGTAAGTTTCTCCAAGTCCAGCTCAGACATAGGAGGAGGTATCAACTAAGTTAGCATACCTATCCCTTTTTATCAATTTTCCTGTGTTTGCTTTTATACCTCCAAGTTTAATGAGCTGTATAGCTTAAAGTAGCTCTTAACTTGGTGTATGTGCTATTTCTTTGCATCTAGCTGACTCTATCTTATGCCCGTCCCTTTGACGGAAGTGCTGTGGGCATTCAGAGAGGGGTTGGCATTCGCTGCCCACCAGGGATGGCTTACTGGAGCCAGGACTGAGCTGGTCACTGAAAGGTGCAGTAGATACCAGAACTCCAGGCAGGGGGATCTGGGAGAGAAAGTACTGAAGGCTGGACACCCTGTCCTGAATGAAGGGACCAGATGTAGGACTGTGAGAAGTGCTCCTCAGATTTGCACAGGCAACATCCATGCCACAGGAGCCCTAAGATGGTTTTGCTGGCCCCGGGGTAAGGGAAAGTGAAAGGGCAGAGTTGAGCATTTGTTAGAGCCCATGGCCACATGTGGGTAAAAACAGCATCACCCAGAACTGCAGCAGCTGCCCCATGGCCAGGACTGCCAGCATCCTCCAGGCCGGAGGAGCCCCACAAGCACAGCTCTCTGCCTACCTCCCAGGAGATGTCACCCCTGGAGCTGTGACTCAGAGCCCCCCCCACTGCCAGATGAGTCATACACCTACAGCCCTCCTGCCTTGGAAACTGCTCAACCCCCTCCATACCCAGCCTGGCCCATTTTTACAGGCTGGAGCTCCGTACCACTTGGAGGGATGGCCCTGCACAGCACCGGCACACCCCTCCCACTGACAACCCTGCTGGGTTACACAGCCCATCGGGTGCCCCGAACCAGTCCCTGAGAGGCTGCATGAACTCATTTAGCCTGCTGTGACACCAGGGATGTGGTTTCCCATCTCCTTCTTCACCAGTGTGCAGTCACAACTGTAGCTGTGCTGTCCCCAGGGGAACAGCAAGACACATCTCAGGACTAGCATCCAAGTGTGACTAGGAGCTGATGGCGCTGACAGAGAAGGGAAGACAGGTGGCAAGGTGCCGCCTCCTAGCTGCCAGCAGCCAGGTCATCCCAGACAGCCATGGGCACTCCATCATCTCTTCCTCTATCTCACACCTAGGGTGGCGCCCGGGCGCACACACAGGGGGACCGGGGAGACCTGTGTAGCAGGACCAGGGCCTTTCAGTCCCAGAGTGCAGGAGGTGGTGGAGAGAAGCTTTGGGCCCAGCATCTCCCAGAGCCTCGAGGAGTGTGACACAGTGAGGGGAGTCCCCAAGTGGGTTACAGTATGGCCACGCTCTATCCGACGGGCTGGGCAGCTCCAGGAGGGCTGTGTACCAGCCTGGGCTGATGGTGCCTGCCTCTGGCTCCCAAGGGCTGCTCACCTCTCACCCCTGGCCCAAGTTCTGGAGGGAGGAGGCAGAATGCTGTGAAGCAAGCTTCCCTGCCACGGGAGTTGACAGGGCAGGCAGTGCCATCACCACCCACCGCTGAGGAAACGAAGGCCTGTCCCACAGTTGGGGCCACTGTGGATGGCCCTCCAGCCTGTGTCCAATACACAGGAGCCATGGAGGCCAAAGTTCAGCCTGTGCAGCCCTTGCTGGACCTGTTATCCTTGCACATTTCTAATTTACACAAGGCATAGTGGCCACCCCACCAAAGCCAGCAGGCATTGACTGGCATCACTCCAGCCCTCCTGGGTCTTCAGCCCCAGCCCTGAGAGTGGAGAGAGACAATCCATACACCATTTTGTAGGGCTCCTACCCCAGCTTCCCCTGGGTCCCATTCAGGACCATCCTGAGACCCAGGCAGGCGGGGGAAGAGTCCAGAAGGCCAAGGAAATGGAACTTCTCCCCCACTCCAGACCCCATTCCTGGCACCCAGGGCCTTCAGTCCCCTGTCCAGATGGCCCAAATCTCCACACAAGAGCCCACAGGTGTCCTGCTGCTGGTGTAGGACTGCTGGGATGGGGCCCCAGCCCTCTCTACCTTCTTAGCCAAAAGATGCCTAATCCTGGGGAGGGGTGGACAGAGCTTGGACACACAGGCTGAAGCCTCTCCTGGGGCAGTGTAGGCCCTGAGTAGGGAGGGAAAGGAGACCAGGGACCTCCCTTTGTCCTGTTCGCCTCAGGCCTCTGGATGATAGGGCAGGCCTGCCCCCACATCTGTTAGCTTTCTGACACCGTAGCAGAGTACCCAAGGATGGCACCTTAAAGGAAAGGATTCTTTGGCTCATGGTGTCAGAGGTTTCAGTCCATGGTCAGCTGGCAGCATTGTTTTCAACCTTCACCAAGGAAGAAATTTAGCAGAAGGGTGTGGCAGAGGGAAGCTGCTCAATTCATAGCAGTCAGGAAGGTGAGGAGAGACACAGAGAGAGGCCAGGGACGGATCTGTTCTAGGGCACTCCCCGTCCTCCAGCTAGGCCCACCTAGTTCCACCACTTCCCAAGAATGCCATGAAATGAGGGGTCCATCAGTGGATGATTCACTGATGAGATGCAAGCCCACGTGATCCAGTCACTCCGTACACTGCTGCCCTGGGACCAAGCCATCAACACATGAGCCTTTGGGGCCATTTCAGACCCAGACTGTAGCACCCCACTCAGAGACTGAGCCTGACCTGCAGTGCCAGCTCCAAAGCTGGAATAAAATTGCTGAGGGGAGGAGGGGTGTTGACTTAATTCTAAAGGTAGCGTTGCTCTTCGGTTCTTTCTCCATGAGAAGAAACATCCCCTCGCCCGTGTTTCTGCAGCCCTGCCGTGCCACACCCTGACTGAGCATCCACCAGGAGGCCAGGCTAGGCCTCAGCCTGTGAGTTAGTGCTGCCCCTGCAGAGGCCAACTGTCCCCACCTGCCCTCCTGGTGCCTGACAGCTGCCTCCCACTGCCCAATTCCTCCCCTGCCTCAGAACCTGGAGGCTCAGCTCTCACCTGGGCCGTCTCTAGAGTCCAGTAATCCCGGTGACTGTGGCCCCTTGTGTGGCCAGTGCTGGGCAGTGCCCTGGGAAGTCTGGGGGACAGGTACTCATGAGTGGCCCTCCTCTTTCCCCTCTCCCCCTCCTAGCCTGCCTGTCACCTCTCCCTGTCTCCTCCCAGTCCATGTAGGTCTGACCTGCTGGCTCCTCCAAGGCCACAAAGGGGCCTATCAGTGCCCAGCGGCCTCACTGCGGTGCAGAGGCATGTGGGAGGGGACATGGCCTCTGCCAACCACCCTCAAGGACATGGCCTGGAAGCTGGCAGGGGGCTGGGTATGGTGAGCAGCAGTAGGGTAGCCCTGTGGGGCCAAGAAAGATGCAAAGTGGGCATCCGGCTGGAAGATAGCACGCGAGTCGCCTTGCCCGGACCTCTGCCTCTGCTTCCTCCTGACCCATGCTTGCAGTGCCCAGCCTGCCCACTCTGAACACGAACACTCCACGCTTTCTGCAGACTCCAGGCTCTGCACACGTCCTCCCCGCCTGGCCTCACATTCTTCCTAGGTCTTGACCAGTAGCTGCATTTATAACAGAGCACTGTGGCACTTATGCATCTGTCTCCCACCTCCAGTGACTTTGAGGGCAAAGGTCATCTTGGTTACAGTGCCTGCACCTGGCATCCAGGGGACCTCAGTGCACACTGAGCGGTGCGTGAGTGACTGGAGCCAGCAGGCCCATGAGCGAGGGCGTGGGCAGTCTGTGCCAGCTGCTGACAGAGGCTGCTGGTCCAGAGGAGGATGGCAAGGGTGAGGGGTCACCCGCAGGTCCCACCCCTCTCCTTGGGCAAATTTTCATCCCCCTAATCCCTGGTGGTGACCCTCTTCTCTCCTTGCTCCTAGTACTTCTGCCTGTTGTTTGTCATTTTCCTCGTGGAGCTGGTGGCAGGGGTCCTGGCCCACATGTACTACCAGAGGGTGAGTGGAAGGGGCCAGGGGTACGGGGTGACAGGGGAAGCCGAAGCAGACACACATAGGGTGTCCCATCTCGAGGGACTGATAGTGCTCTGCGTATCTGGAGCCAGCTTCCTGTCCTGGCATCAGTAGCTCTGCTACATCTGTTGGGTGAGGTGTCCACGCGGGAGTCAGGGAGGGACTTTCCCACGGAGTTGGGGCCATCCTTGTCCCTCCCAAGGAGATGTAGAGGAAAGCTCTCCATCACAGCATCTGAGGGGAGGCTCGGGCCAGGGAGAAATGCCAGGCTGAAAAGACAGGCTCAGGCCTTGCCTGCCTGGGTTGGAGGAGGAAGAAGTGACCAGCCTGGTTCCCTCCCACCCCAGTGGCTTCTGAGTCAGGGACTTGAGGTCATGCACAAGGTGACGTTGGGCTGGTGGAGACAGTATAACTGTGCAGGGAGCCAGTGCCCCTTTGGTCCCCACAGGGCAACCATTGTCAATATTATGAGTATCACCTCATAATCAAAATGCAAATCCACAGGTATAGAAAGCAGCCTGTGTCCGGCCTGCTACCCATGAAATGTGAGCTGTCCCCTCCCCGGCCCCTCTCAGCTCTGCCCAGGACCCTTGGCCCTCGTCCCCACTGCCTCCTCAGGACACCGAGACCCCTGCCATCACAGCCGCGTCACAGGCCATGGGGTCCTGGAGATCTGGAGGAGCGGGGACAGGGGTCCCACCTCTGCTCTTCCCTCCACAGCTGAGTGATGAACTGAAGCAGCACCTGAACCACACCTTGGTAGAGAACTACGGGCAGCCCAGGGCTGCGGAGATCACCGCCTCGGTGGACCATCTGCAGCAGGACGTAAGCCACCACAGACTCGGTTCACGTCCTGCCTCTGTCCCTTCCCCTTCCCATCTGTGTGGCTCCGGGCAAGCTCCTTACCCTCTCTGAGCTTTCACTGCATCCCTAACATGAGCTTCATAGAGCGGCATCTGTGATGGCATCTTAGATGTCCCCAGTCACCACGGAAGTCTTCCCAGAAGCCTGGTTCTCTTGCTTCACCTTCCTCTGCCCTCACTTCCACCGTGACTCCCCAGCCACCTCCTCCAACCCCTCCTTCCACGGCCAACCATGCTGGTCTCCCAGGGCAGGAAGCTGGGCTTGCTGAGAAGAGCCCATCTCAGCTCCTTCGGTCTGTGGGCTGCCTTCCTCCTTCTTCAGGAATCAGGGTCCAAGGCCCAGAGGGGAGAGCTGGGGCAGGCAGCCAGAGCTCAGAGAAGGGACCCCCAGACCTTGGAGTGTTGTTGGGGAACTGTTGTTGTCGTAGTTTTACAAGTGGCCCGGAAAAGGAGCAGCCTTGGGGCCTCTGCACAGAGGCACCCTG
This sequence comes from Erethizon dorsatum, assembly GCA_028451465.1. Classification (NCBI taxonomy): domain Eukaryota; kingdom Metazoa; phylum Chordata; class Mammalia; order Rodentia; family Erethizontidae; genus Erethizon; species Erethizon dorsatum. The sequence continues at coordinate 36,711,939 of CM051831.1, forward strand.
TAGCAGCCCGCTGCTCCTCGCTCTGCCTGCGCACTCAGGCAGAGTGCAAGGGACAGGCCGTGACTCTGCTTTCCAAAGCTGCGAAGCAGATTGCTCCAGTGAGGCCCACAGTCCTAGCCACACGTAGGGGACAGGCCACGCTGCCCTTGCAGAGGCCCCGAGCTATCTGTGAATGTCCACGCTCAAAGTTAGACGAAGTGCGAACTTCAGTCCCTCTGTCACCCCAGGCACAGTTCATGTGCCGTGGAACCACATGTGGGTGCCACAGATACAGGATGTTCCCTTTCTCACAGAAAGTTCCGCTGGACAGCGTGCTCTAGAGTCCCAACAGCGCGTGTGAGGAGATTCCAGCAGCTTTCCCTGCCCCCCTTTGGGTCCCCCTTCCCCGCTGTCCCAGCCCACCTCGCCCACAGCCTGGAAGCTTCAAGCAGGGACAAGAAAGAGAAGTCAGTAGTCCTAAGCTCCCCATGGCCCCCAGACACAGGCTCAGCTTCCAGCAGGCATCACAGAGGGGTCCCTTCTCAGGAAGCAGGCCCAGGGCACAGGGGCAGCCCCACCCGTGCAGCCCCACCCCCGGGCCCACTCAGGGGTACACATGTGAGAACTAAGCCAGACAGCCCACAGGACAGGCCCTGCCGGGGCCTCACTCAGGACCGGGACACAGAGTGGGCAACACAAGTCAAGTCGGTGCTGGACTGGAGCTCCTGCCGAGCAGAGGGGTTGAGGGGAGGTTGCATGCAGAAAGGGCGCAGCTGGCAGAGAAGGCTGTGGGACCTGAGGGGACAGTCAGCACCCCGCCTGCATCTCGGACAGGAGAAGACACGTCCTGAGAAAGCAATGGCTTCCTGGGGCCAGCTTCGCGGCCCTGCAGTGCACCGTGTGTGTAAATGACACATGGACACGCACACCACAGTTCAGTGTAGGATGGGGGTGGTGGGTGTCCCTTCCTGACTGCTGGCTCAGAGTGGACCCTCTTCTAATGCTTTACACGTGTCCCCTCTGCCAGTCTTCACAACAGCTCTGCTGGGGGAGCTGCTGTTGTCCTTGTTTTACAAGTGGCCCCGCAGAGCAGCGGCCTTGGGGCCTCAGCACAGACGCACCCTGAAGCAGCCCTCTGCTCCTCGCTCTGCCTGCGCACTCCTGTTTATGTTCTGCCTCGGCACCTGGAACCCTGTTCCTGCCACAGCCCATTCCCGGCCCTTCCTCCTCTGAGCCACCCCCAGGCTTCTGTCATCTCTCCTCCTACACAACAGCAAAGGATGAGCTACTTGAAGGCAGGATACCCACTCCTGTTTGAGCCCTGTCCCAGCCTCACTCAGGCACACAGTAGGTCCCTGGCTGTATGCAGACTCGGACCTCAGTGCCTCTGCACGCAAGGGCAAGAAATGGCCTGGGTCCACTCTGAACCAGCGTCTGTCAGGCTGCAGACACTCACGCCAGCCCCTGGGCTCCATGCTGATCTGCCCGTGCAGGCTGGGCTCTGGGACACTCCTGGTGCCCCTGCAGTCTGGGGGTTCTGAGGCTTCAATGCCCAATTGGACCTCTGGCAAGGCTGGGTCCTTGTCCCCAGGTCCTGCCTCCTGGGTGGCCGAGAGACGTCCCCCTTGTGTGTTTGCCCCTGCCTGGGGGCCAGGCTCTGCAGAACCAGTGGCCCACGGCTCTGCTCTGGCAGGACCCCAGCATCCATCTGCCAGCCCATCTCGCAGGCCCCCCTTGGCCTTAGGACTCCAGTTCTGATCTCCCCAAAGCACTTGGGTGGCTATTCAAAGCTGTGAGCAGGTGTCCTGGCCTGTGGATAAGGGCGCTCACAACAGGGAAGGGTAGAATTCAGAACACAAAGGAACTGGGTGAATACTGTGCCCTGTGTCCAGGGAAGGGCCCGTGCAGGCCCCTCACCTCCAGCTGCCTCCCTTCCCTCCAGTTCAAGTGCTGTGGGAGCAACAGCTCAGCGGACTGGCAGCACAGCACCTATATCCGGTCCCAGGAGGCCCAGGGCCGCCGGGTGCCTGACAGCTGCTGCAAGACGGTGGTGGCACGCTGTGGCCAGCGGGTGCACCCCTCCAACATCTACAAGGTGGAGGTGAGTGTCTGGGCTCTCATGGGGACCAGGCCAGGTGGACAGGGGTGGGAAACCAAAACACACAGTACCCAGGGCCTCAGAGGGTCTCTTCAGAGCCGGGGGGACAAGCAGCTCCCTGGGAGGTCCTCAGACACCATGGCACCCCCGGGGCTCCCCAATGAACCTGGCAGTAGTTCAAAGGCTGGTTTCAGGCCCTTTCATCCCTGGCCTCCTCGGGCCTCAGCGGGACAAAAGGACCTGTCCCTCTCTACCCTCCTCAGCTGCTACTGGCCAAGGCGCCTGTGACCCACAGCTCTTTTTCAGGGAGGCTGCATCACCAAGTTGGAGCAGTTCCTGGCTGACCATCTGCTGCTCATGGGGGCAGTGGGCATTGGGGTGGCCTGCCTGCAGGTGAGTTGGATTGGGGAACAGGACAGTGGTGTCCGGAAGCCTTTGCAACCCCTCTCACAGTAACTGAGGTCGTACCTGCCCCGCCCTCTTCTCACTCCTTCCCTGTGCAACTCCGGCGGGACCCCATGGTCAGTCTCTCCCCAGAGAACACTGGACAGCTTGAACTGTGAGGAGCAGGGGCCTAGGAGTGCAAATGTGGGCGCAGGTGTGTGCATGCACCCTGTATGTGTGCAGGGGTGTTGGTGTGCACAGCCTGCGTGGTGGTGGTATGTGCGGATCCCTGAGTGCATGCATCTGGGTCTAATCGGTTTATTGAAGACATACATGTGTGTGTGTGGGGATGTGTGTGCATGTAGGGTGTTGTGTGTGCATGTATTCTCGCACCCAGCTCTCTCCAGAGGAGGAGCAGTGCCCTTGGCTCCTGTTTCTTCCCTCCACACCCCTCTCCCAGCTACTGTCCAGGAAGTATCGCCCACCCAGGAGCCAGGCGGGAACTATCAGGGGCTAGACGCACACAGCAAGGGGAGCCCCGCAGGCAGAAGCTGCACGGGGACTGTTCCTGTAGCCGCAGCTCAGCATCTTGCAGCCTTACGCTGGCACTACTATAAGCAGCATCCAGGGAGGACAGGGACTTTGCAAGATACCCGAGCCCGGTGCTAGCTCTGCTCTTGTGTGGCCTTGAGCAGTTATGTCTTCACCCGTCCTTTCACTTCTTCATCTGCAAGAAGCAGGTCATTTCCCCAACCTCGTAAGGCCTACGTGAGAATATGACACGCTGTGGGCCCATGTGAAAGCCGTGGTCAGAGCTCTCTGTGGACTTCAGGGTATTTCAGACGCTGCTTCTCCTTGGAGCCTCATGGTATGAGAGACCCGGGCCGGTCAGGGAGGCGCGCTGTCCCTGTTCACAGAGCAGAAAGCCGGGAGCCAGTGGGATGACTTGTCCAGCGTCTCACTCTCTGAGCCGGCGCCTGGGCGCCCTGGCTGTGGGCCTTTGCTTCCCAAGCTCCTGATCCTCACACAGAGAGGCCTGTGGAAAAGAGACGCCAGAGTGGCCGTGTCCCCTAGCTTGGAGTGACTCCAGGGCAGCGGTCTTTACAGATCACGTGGTTCTACTCACATTAGTCTAAGGCCCAGGGGGTCCAGCCGCACCCTCACGTGCTAGGAAGAGGATCCCCAGCCCCTGGAGGGAGACCCATCTCAGTCCTGCCAACCTTGAGCTGTGTGACCACAGCCAGCTGTTTCATCTCTGAGCCTCAGTTACTCCCTTGCAAAGGGGCTCATTATACCTCGCTCAGCCACAGCCGTGAGCATTAGAATTTTCCATTAATCTTTACAAAACACATAGGCCTGTTTTTAGTCACTGCCCATGTACAAAAGCCAAGCAGGGAGTAGGTGTTCACTCAGGGACACATCATTTTTATTATTTCTCCACAGGCAGATTGTCTTGCAGAACAATCCCCAGTTGCTCCCCGCTGGAGAAACCTGCTCCCCACGGGCTCACGCGCCTTCGTGGCCAGAGCCCCGGGAGGCTCAGCACGGCTCCTCCTGTCCCATGTGCGGAACCAGAGGAGTCGCCCCTGCTCTCTGCTTCAGCTCCTGGCTCAGATGAGGTGGCCGGAAACCCTTTTCTCTGGACTCTGTCCAGGCCTGGTCTGCTCCATTCTCCCTGGCCCCTCTGACTGCAGAAGCAATAGCCAAAGATTGTGAACCCCAGGGCAGAAAGTAGGGCTCCGAGCACCCCGAGCCCAAGGTCAGGGTGGCACAGGCCAGCTGCGTGAGTCTGACATCAGGAGGGCAGGTCACCCGGCAGTGGACCTGCAGGCACACATCTGCCCCCCATGGATGGCTCCACTGCTCACTGTGCAGTAGACCCGGGGCCCGCAAGACAACGCTTCACCGGGCTGCAGCTGTGGATTTGCCCAGTTTTGTCCCCTGCAGCCCACGGAACAGGCCCCGCAGCCGCCAAGCCTCGGTTAGAGCTCCCTCTGCCGGCCAAAGCCAGGCACTATGCTGCCCTGGAGCGGCGCGGAGGGGCGGGGCGGGGCGGCTGCAGCCTCAGAGGGGGCCCACATCAGACCTTCCCCAGCCTGTCTTCCTCCCCGCTCAAGCAGACACCACGCACCTCCAGAGGCGCTTCAGAGACACCCAGGCTCAGCCCAGCAGTCTGATGTTCCCTGTCCCTGGGAACAGGAGGAAACCTTGCTTGGGAGACAGAGGGCCTGGATTCCAGAAATGAGCTTTGCCCTTGTGTGAGGTGGGGAGGTCACACTTCCCCTTCCTTTCCCTACCTGTAGAATGGAGAGGCTGAATGTTTTTAGCCATTTTTAGTGTTTTCAGTTTTACTTACTTATTTTTTATTAGGCCACGTTTGCCGCACATAATGCTTACATTTGTCGGGGGAGCTGGCACATGCGCAGAACACACATCTTTCTCATCCCCCTCCCATCGCTTCTGCTCCAAGTCTTGATCCCCTTGTAGTTGTAAAAGCTCTATTTCCATTTTTTTTTTTCTTCAATTCCTTTTTTTGAAAGCTGGGGGTTGGAATTAAGCCTTTTGTGGAGCAGCAGCATCTGCTTCTCAATGGGAATCTCACATAGGAGCCTGGACCACTGAACACCTGAGGTAGAGCTGCGGAACCCGACGGCTGCCCCTCCCCAGGCTCAAACGCTGAGTTCGCTGGGGTTGACCACACTGGGGCGCTTCAGCTGTAGGGCCCTCAGGTTCAGTAAGATACCCACCCCAGTGACCAGGTACCTCAGGCTGATGCCCTCCAGACGCTGGGTGCGGAAGCACGTGGTTGGTGAAGGCCCTGAGAACTAGGCGGAGAATGCAGTGAGTGTTCTGAGCTCTGAGCTCAGCCAGGCGTTGGCAGTGTCGAGTGTCCTCACCAACATGGGCCCCCGGGCCCTTGTCTGCTCGGGAGAGATGGTGGTGGGCCAAATGCTCACGCTGTGAGAGGGAGAGGAAGGGGCTAACAGAGGCCTGGCAACCTTCAGCCGCATACCATCTGGTGGGCTCTGTGAAGGCCCAGGTAGCTGAGTGACTATGCTTCTTGGCCAGATCTCCGGAGACAGCGGGTCGATTGATGTGGAGAAAATGACTTGGTGGCTGGGAAAGATGTGCTGAGAGGATAAATCTTTTCAGAGTTTATACCTTGCATTGAACTTTTATCTTGTTTTGCACCAAACCTATAACAGAGCATGGAGCAGGACTGGGGGGCGCTGAGTCACATGACTGCAGTACTGGTACTGTGCTGGGAAAGATGGGGACAGGACCCGCTCAGCCACGCTGAGAGAGGCCCTGAGCTCTGTCCCCCTGAGAGGGATGGGCCCTGCAAAGCTCCCAGAGCAGTGGTCCCCAACCTTGGCAAGCTGTAAAATCCGAAGTCCAGGCTGCACCCCAACACAGTGAACTAAAATGGTCCGCAGCTGCTGCAGGGGTCTTTGTGAGGTCCCTGTGTTCCACTGCGCAGCCCTCTGGAGGGGATATGGGTGGGGCCAGAAGTCAGAGGTGGTAGGGCCTGAGGTGGAAGGAGACGGTGCCCCCGGCAGTCCTGTGGGAGATGGACAGAGGGGACTTTTCCTGGGGGGCTTCTGGAAGACAGGTAGAGACAACAGGTGGAACTAGGAGACAGACTGGAGACCGCTGTCACAGTGGGACTGAGCCTGGAGTGGCCCTTGCAGAGGTTGCGAAAGGAGAGGCCCCTAGCCTGAGGTGGTTCCCTCAGGGAGCTTGGCTTTTCCTCCCAGCAGGGGCCCTGGTCTCCTCCAGCTTCCTCTGCCAGCCTGAAAGGGGTCATGGGGGTCTGTAGACACCTCCACTTCATGGACCCCCTAGACCTGAAGGCTCTTTTCCCACTGTCCGGACATCAAGGTCATACCTAGCTGCACATGAGAATCCGATCTTTAAAATACCATTGCTGAGGCCCAGATTCCCCAGATTCTGGCCCTGCCTGTCCAGGCCGAGGCCAGTGTGTGCAAGTTGAATGAGCCAAAAATAGTCCAGATTCTCATTCAGGACAAAGAAGGAATTGTCAAGTGTATACCTTGTAGTAAGTAGCTACATTTATTGAAGATCATGGGACAGTAGCAGCAGAACAGGCAGAAGAAAGGCAGAGGGAAAAAGGAGGAAGAGGAATCCTTGATAACGCAGGTTCCCTGTATTTAAAGGGTCAACCGCCTCTGACTCCAGGTGCCTCCCATTTCTGTCTCTCACTGGTGCCGATGACCTGCTGCCTCGGGCATTGCGACCTCCTAAGCTTAACCTTGGATAATCATTAGGGTGGTGTTGTGTTTATAGTTGAATGAAGGGAAGGGCGGGGCTCCCTCAACTTCTCTGTTTCTAACAGAGTAGTAGATGTGGTAGTAGTAGATGTAGTAGGTGTGGGGTGTTTTGTAAGCTTCCCTGGAGACAGAGGATAGAGAATCCTAAGGTAACACAGCCCCGAGGACAGAGCCAGCCACAATGCTAACCGCTGGGACTCCTCCCCCAGCTCCCTCTTTTGAGGTGGCCTCTGAAAGCACTCTATTTAGGTAACTTTAGAGAGAGACTTCTAGAGTATTCTGGCCGGAAAACTTTTTACTAAAAAGATTACAGTAGCCTGGCTGTCTTTTCCTATTGTCCTCCTCACACAAAGAGGACCCCAGCACCCACAGGAAGTGCAGAGGGGGCACAGAGGTGTTCATCCTATAGAAAGGTGCTTCAGATGCCTCTGCGGGAGAGTGGAAATACCACTGTCCAGGAGCCTGTTAACTCAGGCTGTCTCTAGAGAAGATCTGGGACTGCAGACCTCTGCAGCATCAATGGGGAGCTTGTGGAAAATGCAGATCCACTTGGGCCTGCAGGATTGTAGGGTCCTGAGTAGCAAGGCCACAGGGGATCCAGGCCATTAGGGTGAAAACCACACCCTGGACAGCAGAGCCCAGGGTGCGACCCCCCCCCCCCAAGCACCAGGACAGAGCAGGGAAGGGATGCAGGCCCACCCCTTCTGAGCAGGAGGCCCCAGCTGTGTCTCAGGCCTTGCAGCCAGCAGCCTGAGGGTTCTGATTGCTCTTTGCTCTCTGCTTTTCTCCACCTGGCAGATCTGTGGGATGATTCTCACCTGCTGCTTGCACCAGAGGCTCCAGCGGCATTGTTATTAAAGGCCAGCTCTGTGCCCTTCTGACCACCCTCACCAGGACCAGCCCCATATCCCACACCATGTGTGCACCAGGCCTGGAGACTGAGCCCCAGCCCAACTGCGAGCCCACCAAGTGCCTAAGCCAGGCAGGGACCTCCTGCTTCTTCAGGAAGTAGGTAGGACCCCTGTACCCTGCTTTTCCAGGACTACTGCCCGAGTCTTGGGCAGGGATGACCTTGCCAGGAGACAGCCAGACCCCTTCCCCAGTGTGGGCACCTGTGGACTACAGAAGGGTGAGGGCTGGGCTCTCAGCCTCCTCCCAGCACTAGAACCTGGAACACAGGACTGAAAACAGGGTCCCTGTGAGATCTCTGCACTGGCCAGCATGTGACATTGGCCCTCACCTGCTCTCCCCTCTACAGTAGCACCATGGTGGGGCAGGGAGGCTGGGCCCCAAGCAAGCCCTTAGATTTGCCCACACCATCTCACCTGGAGAGCAGTGGCCTGCCCACTGAGTGTCTTCTGAGAGGCCTCCGTGTCAGTGAAGGCTGAGCCACCAGGCAGGGGCAAGGATCAAGTTGGCCACAGCAGCAGGTGCCACAGCAGGAACAGAGCCCTGCACGTGCGCCCCCCAGAGACACAGCCTGAGCCCCTAAGGATCACCTGGTTCAAGGCCAGATTCTCAGGACTGCCGGGTTATAAATGTTACTAGATGTTAAAATCCTCCCCAAGCGGACCAAATCCCAGCCTGCAAAGTCAGAGAAGGGACCCTGAGGAGGAGGAGTTTTGGGTGGAGGGGACCCCCTTACCCTGCTTTTCCTGGGGCACTCTCTCCCTAACCATGTGGCCACCACATGCTCCTTCTAGGGTCCCTGCTCTACTTCCTTTTCTACCACCCCAGAGTGAACGCTGTCCCTTCCTTTGGTTCTCTTTCATCACTGAGGGAAGCAGGGAATTTTCTGGAAGAACCCTCCCAAATGCTAAGGGAGAACAGAAGGAAAACACTAGAACACATAGGGTAGAGTAAGTGTCGACTCAGACCATAGCCTTGGGCATCCTCTGAGTGACTGTTTCTTGGGCAGCTCCTAACATGAGAACCCTGCTTCTAGCTTCCGTCTTTCCCAGTCCTGCACTTCTCCCCATGGCAGGGATGTTTTTACCCTGCCCACATGGATAGTGACACCATGCCATGCTGAGACGAGGCCAAGTGAGGTCACACCTCACCCCACCTGACCCGGTTCTCTCTGGCGAGCACAGCTCTGATGCCCTGGCTCAGTCTAGGGAAGGTGTCATCTCCCACACTCGCTGCTGTCACCAACACAGCCCTGAATGGCCCAGAAACTGCATCTCCAGAGCAGGAAGTAGCCATGAGACAGAGGGACACTGCAGGGGCTCCCTGGAACCTGGGCTGGCTTCTCTCATCTGCCTATACAAGGCCAGGGGTTGCTGAGGAAAATTCATTCAAAAGAATACAGGCTTCCCTAGCAGCCATAGCCTGTACCAAAGCCAAGGGAAATGGTGGAACTCGATCATCTCAGTTGTCCTCCAACTTCCTGGGATCCAAGTAGATTGTCCAAAACCACTGCAACTCCCAGCCTGCAGAGGAGAGATACCCGGCTGGAGCTAAGCTCTTCCCACAGAAGCCCCAAGGGAGGTAGCAGTGGATAGGGAGATGCCAAGCCTTCCATGGCTGCCAAAGGGGTCTCCCTGCATTCTCCGGGACATGGCGGACAGAGCTGACAGGCAGGCACCACTCACACAGCCTTGTCACCAAGGCAGGGCAGGAACACCTGACTCGTCAGCCCTAGCCCCACAGGTTGGGTCAGCCAGCCCGACCGGGGACAGGATTAGCTGAGTCCTGCCCTGGGCACCATTGGCCCTGACAGGGTTAGAGCAGATAGTGGCCTGGTTAGAGAAGGTGCCCTGGGTGGTAGTGTGGACACTGTACATCCAGATAAAGACTTTTTCTGCTTCCCCCACCCCACCAAACACACTATTGCTGGGCCCTGGGGTTAAGAACAGTGTGACAAGGCCACTGTGGTCCTGGAATGTGTCGCTCTGGGACTCCCCCAAGGTTCTGAGTAGGGAGAGTGAATTGGAACAGTTACCTTCAGCACCTACCCCACCACCAGCCTTGCAAACTCCCTGCCTACATACAGGCCACACCGGGCCTGGGAAGGAGACTGAGCAAGAACATCAGTACTCTGTGTGGCCACTGGGTGGCACTCATGTCTGCTGAGGATGGTAGTGATCAGTGTCTAGAGGAGTTCTCTAATTTGCTGGTACATGGTAATCACTTAGGGGCTTTTCCAGAGAGATGGTGTCTAACAGTTCCCAGGGGATGCTGGTGCTGCTGGCCCTGCAACCACACTTTGAGGTCTGCTGCTTTGGACCACAAAGGAGTCATTGCCACCTTCCCTCGGATGTCACAACCTCAGGGGCCAAACGCCCCCCCCCCCCGCTGTCTGGCTTGGGTTCTACTTGAAGCAGCTTGAGGCTGTTCCCACGGTCGCCGCACTGTGGGAGGGCAGGAGGACGCGCAACTCAGCCCCCCTATGCGTTCTTACAGCCCCCGCCCTGGAAGGCTGTGACTTTGCCAGTGGACCAGGTGCCTAGGTCTTCCTCTCCTCACTCTCCCACCACCATCTATGTGCCTTAGATCAACACTTCTGCCTCCTTTTCGCTCCCATTTCTATTTCAGCACAATGCCCTGCCCTGTACTCAGAGCCCTTCCTCCACATGCACCTGTGATACTCGCCCCTCACCTTGCCAGTGCCACTAGGAATGCCAGGCGGCCCAACAGGCAGGAGGCCACCTGGGCCCTGGAACCGACGGGCCCTGGAACCAACTGGCCCTGGAGCAGGTCATCCCATATAGTAGGAATGAAGTTGCCTTCCCCTACTGCATGTAGGGAAACTCCTCTCACTGCAAACCTGGCCCTCCCTTGCTGATCTGTGCAAGCTTGGAGTGCTGAGGGTGTGGTAATAAAGGAATTATATCTAGGACTACTTTCTGCATATCTATGTTTTGCTCCTCTGACAGGAAATCTTAGGCCATGGTTTCCCCAAAGGCACTGCGATCCTGCTGAAGCCTCAGGGGTGTGGGGGTCATGGCTCCCCTATTAGTAAACCTGAGGCCACAGTCATTAGGGTCCTGTTCACCCCCTTCATCTGCTATTGTCATCTACTTGACTGAAGGGACATCTGCTCATGAGTAGCATTGGCTCCCAGCTGCAAGTGAAGGCCAGGCTCAAAGAAGCGTGCTTGCCTTGGGCCCCACTTCCAGCTTCCTGTCTTCTCAGTCAGTACTTCACCCACTTCCCAGGGGCACCGGCCAGTGATGAGCCTGTGCTCTGCTCTTCCCTGCTGCCCCTCCCCTTCCCCCTGGCTGTAACAGATGAACTACATGGTGAGAGGTTGGAGTACTGGGACTCACTTCCCTACTGCTACTGGACCCCAACCCTCCAGTGTATTTGCTGGTATTTCTCCACCTGGCGCCAGCAACTTTGCCCCAATTCCCAAGTCCAAGTTGAAGACCTTATCTTGTCAATGCACAGACTTGAGTCTCTGCTTGGGGAACCAGCTCTCCAGTACAGAGCTAAATGCTTTGTCTTTCATGACAAAAAACACTTCTCTTTGATTCACTGTTCCTTCTAGAAAATTACATGAGGTCTGGTGGGAACCAGAAGACTACCTCGGTAAGCTGGGCTCTAGGGGACCCCCCAAGACAGAAGAACTGGGAGGGCATGGTCTAGGGGGCATTTGGGAGCAGAATCCTTGCCTGTGTGAACTCCAAGGGGCCCTGGCCCTGTGTTGGCAGAATGACCCCCTGAGGAAGTCCCCAGGCAGGGACCCACCTTGCTGGGCACTCTGCTGACCCTGCCTGCTCTCCAGGAGACATGGACATCTGCTCACCTGCACCACCACTGTGTGTGTGCACATGCATGCTGAAGGACACCAGACACCAAGGAGGGACAGCACCATCCACACCTTTCCTGGCTGCAAAGCAGCAGCACTGTTGGCGGCCTCAACTGCTGCCTACATGGCCCGGCAGCCAGCAAGGGACCTCGCAGGCAGGGAGGCTCTGGAGAGCTAGTGCTAGAGCAATACAAGTCATTCTTGGTGGCTGCTGGGTGGCCTGTCAGCTGCTACTACTTCCCAGCAGCCTCAAGGGCTGGGTTGTCCCAAGTTCCCACTTGCTCCTCACAGTAAAAAATAGGCTACTGGCTGGGAGGGGAGAACACAGGGACAAAGCCCTTATTTTCTTCTTCAAAGCAAATAACCAGGAAGCCCTCGCTGTCTTTCCTTCCTGCCCCCATTTCTAGTTAAAACTCAGGCTGCCAATGACCTGGGAGGAAGGAGATGCCCCGGGAGAGAGGGTGTGGAGTCCAGGCTGTCCTAGAGCCAGGTGCAGTCAACATCCCTGTACTGAGGACATGGTAAAGGCAGCCTGAGCCAAGAGGGTTAGCGTTTCTGAAAGAGGCTGACGACCAGCGTCCACAGGGCTTTTAAAATATTGAGAGCTGCTCATGCCTCACTAATTCTATTTTAGAGAACCCCAAGTTAGGGACCAGCATGCTCTCTGAGTGGCCAAGTGGTCAATAAGAAGGCTGAATCCTTTCAGGGACTGGGGGTCTCTTGCCAGAGGAGAGAAACACATTGAGGATATCCTGGGCTCCTGAGGATTCAGTGGGGAAGTTGGGGTGGGATAGGGAGGTGAAGGCAAGGGGCTTTCTGATGTCATTAAGCTACAGAACACAGGCTGCCACCTGCATTGACCACATGCTGGAGGATGGCGCTCTGGACATTGGGCCAGGCTAAGTTCCAGAACTCCATAACCAGAAAAAAAATCTCAAGCAACAGGCACTGACCACAAGCCCAGGCACAGGCCACTGTGTGGCTCCTCTGCCAGTTCATCTCTCCTCTGAGTCCAGGGGCATCAAGGGAGATGGTCAGTTCCCCAGGCTCACCTCAGCACTCTGTTGGTCCCTAGGGATGTGAAGGGGACACTCCAGGTGGACAGCATCAGGTAGGATGGCCAGCTCAGGTGTACCTCATTGTTATTCTTTTTGTTAGCTAAAGAGACAATGGTCCATCTCATGGCTGTCCTTAAACTCAGCAAAACCCAAATGGCTAAATCAATAGTTTCCTGATCGTTGCTGAATAGTTTAAGAGGGGACCATCACAACAGCAATATTTTTGTGTCCAAAATGACATTGATTTGATCTGGCTTCCCTCTTGCTTCTGTGGATTATCGAATGCTGCTGCTGAGCCAGCCCAGCAGAGTGGAGATGGGAAGCTTGTCTGCAACCTCTGCTTGGCAGCTCACTCCCTCACCCCACATATCCACCTCCCCTCCTCGGCCACTTGCTGGTGTCCCCAGCTTTCAGCTTGGGCAGTGCTCATCGCTGGAGTCCTGCCTTTAGTTTGGGGATGCACATTCCACCAATTTCTTGCCAAGAATCTACACTTGTCCTTGGGAACAAGCCACATGGGCCTTTATGAACCCTCAGCAGGGCTGAAAATTGGCATTATCCTCACTTTGCAGATGGCAAAATAAGACAAGTTCCATGCCTGCCAGGACTCACATGGACATCAAATACCACTAGAGTGGGTATCAAGCCTGGGTCTTTCACTACCCACACCACGTACATCCCTAAGTTCAAGTGTTGAGACAGCCAAGAAGACAGTTTTGGTTAGAAGGAACCTAGCAAACGTTTACAAAAGCATTTGCAAGCTGTGAAGCTTGCTGCAGAGTCCTAATCGTGCCACGCTGCTCTCTGCCCCTCACCCACGGACGATACACTCGCCCACCATTTCAAACAATTAGTCATCTACCTGCGCAGGGTGAGAGCATCTGCTGGGTGAGCAGCAAGAATGTGCACCACCCCCCAAAAAAATCTAATTAACCACCTCAGCTTGTTGGTTCTCCTATGCCTCAGATCCATCTCACCGCTGCTTCCTGCAGTCCCGTCAGCTCCTGCGCACATCACTGCAGCAGCTGGGGCCTGGTCTCCCTGCAGCCACTCTGTCACTCTGGGGCTCACAGCCTCCCAGTGGTTCCCACTGCTGCTGGTTTCAGTTCAGCTTCTTCCATCTGGTTTACATGCCTGTGCTCCTGCCACACCCCCTGCACCCAGCCGTCCTAGGACAACTTTTGGTGCTCCTGGCCAGGCTACTCCTCCCGTCTTCAGCTTAGTTTTGGGGGCCTTCTCCTGCCTAAGTTGGGGCCACCGTGGCCCTGAGAGTCTCACAATCAGTGCTGAGTTGTGATCACAGGTCCTTTCCCGCAGTCCCTATTAGATACCTGTGCACCAGGGGCATGACATGAGTCATCCCAGTTGTAGTCTTGGTGCCTGGCACGAGTCAGCACTCACTAGGTCCCTGAGTGACTAGATACTCGTCTGTGCCAGCACTGTTCTGGCAGCATCCTTGCCTGCTTGCCTTTGCTGGGCATTCTCCCACATCACCCGGGATTGGGGCAGAAGAGCATCCTCCAGAATCATCTTGGCCACTCCCTCCCATGGGTGATAAAGAACCCAAAACCCCTCCCAGAAGGCTCTAGCCTCATCATTAGAAGACCCAAGGAAAACGGGCCCTTCTGTCCGGCCTGTCTTCCAGAACAGAGTGGTCAGTGCTTCCCACTGAGTCATGACAGACAGCGCACTGACCCGGTGGGCAGCCCAGGTTTGTCCACACCCTGGGGCCCAGGGGCAAAAACAAGGATGGGCAAAGACAAAGTGACTTCTGCCTAAATTCCTGTGACCTGGACGGTCCTCAACAGCTCATGGTGGTTGAACTGCCCCCAGCCATGACTGGCTCCTGACCCTATATCCACAAAGCCCCTCTCAGTACATCTCCTGGGAGATCTCAGAGGCCACTCCAGCTGTACCCTGGAGAGGTCACCTAGACTTGGCAGTCTCTACAGGCTTTCAGACATGGCTGCTGCAGGATGGTGTCCCACAGGTTGAGGCTTTGGGACGATTCCCTGTCAACTTGGCTACTCCCGTGGGAAGGAAGGCAGGCAGCCCTTCAAGTTGGGAGCTGCACCACCTTCAAATGCCTTCAGATCCTTGGGCGCAGTCACTTCTCATCCCTGCCTCCACCCAGAGACAGTGGCACAGTAGTGACCTAGGGCAAGAACTCGGAGCTTCCCTTATCTGCAGCTGTGACCTGTGACTAAGACAGTGACTAAGACAGCCAGCACCCAACTGAGCCTGCCACTACCATGAGGTGGCAAAACAGGGGCCCAGCCAGCCAGAGGGCTTTCTTTGTCACGACCATCCTCTAACATGTTTCTAGCCTTCCCTAGAAGCTATTTCAGAGCCCCCTGGAAGGTGGCTCATGCTGAGTGATACCATGCAGACCCTGCACTTCTGGGACAGATGTCAGGCTCGCAGAAGCACGAGAAATACTAGAAGGGCCGGGGAGAGATTACCTAGTGTGACAGCCCTGCCCCTGCAGGAAGCCACTCATGTAGTCCTCCCCTCTCCCCACGCACAGGGCTTGGGTACCTACCGGGTGGCAGCCATCGAGATGGGCCAAGGCCTCTCATGCAGCCCACTTAAGACTGACCCCTGATCAAGCCTACGTCAGGTCACCAGACAGAAGCAGGGGCGTCAGCATGCCTCAGGCTCCTACGGAGGGGACGGAGACCCCCCAACTCCACCCCAGCACCTCTCTCACCTGAGTCCTGGGAGGGAAATGAGGTCCCTGTTCTGGGGGAGTGTCTAGGACAAAGGTGAAGACCAGGGCCTGACCCCTACTCCCACCCCCACCTTGGGTCCCTCATGACAACTGCTACATGAAATAGCTCATCCTTGTAGCGGGGTGAACAAACACACCACTCAGAGACTGCCTGCTTGTCCTTTTGACACAGTATTTTTATTTAAAAACATGCTAAAAACGTGGTGTGTCCAATAAAGCCAGGACTGGGATGAGGAGATGTACAGACAGCCGTCACAAACAGAAAAGTGCATGGGAAACCAGCAAGTGTGCACTCCCAGCTCCCCTATGCTGCCCTGGGGCAGGCAAGTGGGTGCTCGGGGCATGGGCAGGGCCCAGGAGGGTGGGGAGGCCAGGACACACCCTGGACTATGGCCTCACTGTGGCAGAGGGGAAGATGAGGGAACAGGAACACCAGGGGAGCCACCAGACGCTGAAGGGCTGAGGGGCCAAGAACAAGCCCCAAGCAGCCAGCACCTGGCTCCCATCCTGTGCTATGTCCCTGCTAATTAGCACCTCCACCAGAGGGTGGGCAGGGGGCCAGAGGAGAGGGCATAGTCACTTCCAGCCACCTGGACTGCTTTGTGGCCACCATGGCCTGGAGGCATGGCCACCTAGCTCCACATCAAACCACAACCATGCAAGGGGCCTAGGATGTGGTCAGCAACCTCTCCAGGGTGAGAGCCCAAGGTGCAGGCCCAGGCTGGCTGGGTGACGAGTGGCTGTCACCTGCTGCTGGCCACCCCAGGGCAGTCCTCAGCCCCGCCACCACAGCCCTCTACAAGATGCTGCAGAGAAAGGCTGAGTCTACGTCAGGCATTCCCTGGAAGTCACCTACAAATCCAAAGGGACTTTCCGAGTCAAGTCTGTCAACCGCTTTGTGTCAGCCCTAATGGAACGGAACTAACTCTGACCTTGGCCAGGGAAGCCGAGTGAGGGCATCACTCTGGAATTCCACCCCAGCGAGATCACAGTCAGGAGAAACTGCAAAGACACTGAGCCACCTCCTCTGGCATCACTCTGTGTGGCCTTCCAGGTGGTCTGGGATGGGCAGGGGCTCATGAGAACACCCACCCTGTGCGTGGAGACTCTGGCCAGTGCAGCCTTGGCTAAACAACTCAGCAGCTACACTCAGCGGGTCAAGAAGGCAGCCTGTAGACGAGGGTCTGGGATGGATGGATAGATGAGGCGGGGCAGAGGATGGCTGTAGCAAAGGCTCCAGAAACCTAAGATGCCAGGGAGGCTATATGCCTCCAACGCTTCTGCTGCTGATATTAACAAAAATTAAAAATTGCATTGATAGGCATAAACAAACCCACCCACCCACAGCAAAAACATCACACACCAGTCCCCTGTGTGACACCAATACTTGTTTGCCAAATGTCTGCAATGATGGGTCCGCCCCGCCCTCTTGTTCTGGGGTCCGAAGGGAGGCAGCCATTGCTCCTTACCAGGAAAATGCACCAGAGTTCAGGGAAGGGCGACTTCGTTCAAACGTACACTTGCCCCATCCTGCCTTCTCAACATTTCCACCCATACCGCAGTCCTGCCTCTGCCCAACCTGCTGAGACCACCCTCCTTTTCAACTCCGGACACCAAAACCGGAGTCCCGAAACACCCTGGTCCCAACATGTGTGTTACTTAAGTATGGTGGAGAATTGCGGGGTGGTGGGTGGGGTCTCAGCCCTAAGGAGAGGCAGGCAGGGGACGTCGGAGCAGACCTGCTCTGGTAGGCAAAGGCAGCTGCCCAGTGAAGACCCAATCCCCACCTGGTGGTTGCGGCCCTTCCAAGCTCAGCCCCACTGATTCTGACACGGTATCCTGCTGCACCTCAACCACTTCTCCCACTGTTCACACCCACACTGCTTTCTCCCTAGAAATGCTGTGACAGGTCGGCCTGGCCTGGTGGGTCTTCTATACTTCATGTGATCACACAGGATGTGACAGCCACTCAGGCCTCTGCTGATGGCAAGGGGCACAGGGAAGGAGATTGGGGCAGGGCAGTCAGCAGCCCTGAGAACCTGGCTAGTTCTGCCACCCCCTCCTGAGGCTTCTGGGTCTCCTGCTGTCATCTGAGCAGCCAGACATGAGGACTGCTTCTGTGTCCCACAGCAAGGTGAAGACGGATCCAGGCCAGACCTGGAGGTGTCCATCTGAGAGTCTACAGCAGGAATGTCTGGAAGTCATGGCGCTCATGGTTACTTGCTCAGGGACAGCACCCAGCAGGAGGTCATGATGCCTTGCAGTGCCAGCAGAGGGTAGGGGGTAGAAGGAGGAGACATCACATACTGCTCATCAAGGAGTCTGCCGGCTCGCACCAAGCTCCTGGCAAAGTATTTCGCCAGCCCCCCTACACCCACACTCCCCACTGCTCTGGGCTGTCTACTGTCACCCTCCTGCAGGGTGCCCTTCCACACTGCCTCACGCTCCTCTGCCCCTTGTCCGTGGGTGCCAGGCCTGGCAGGGGCCCCATCCCAGATAAACTTGCCTCTTCACAGTATGCTCCAGAAGGCCTGGCGTGTCTCACCTGACAGCCACTCAAGAGTCACACGGGTGTGTCCTGAAGCAAAGTGGATGGACAATGTCCTCTCCCCACCTATCCCCACCCACAGGAAGGGAAACTCACACCATTAAGGAAATCAACAGAGTAAAAAGTTATAAATCAGAAAGCTAACCCTAAACTTATCTGAGATAATATTCCTGAATAATTGTAATCAGAGTAAAATAAAAAAGTTACACTGTCAGGTATAAAAAAGCCTGGGCATGATGCTCAGGGCCTTGCTTGGCAGGGGGCAGACCCCACCGGGCGGATGCAGACGGCAGTAGCCTGTGTGGGGGACAGTGCTGCCCCGGGTGAGCACCCCACTCCTTACCCACTCGGTGACAATGTGACGGTGTGAGGAAGGGCAGAGCAGAAACCCATCAGTGCCAGGCCTCCTCAACACCCCCAACCCACCCCATAGTCTTTGGCAAATTCGCAGATGCAGGAATCCAGTGCCCAGCGCCCCGCAGTCTCTGCATGTGCCTCCTCCCAGCCCTCTGCCTCTGAGAAGTCCATGCTGAGGTGGGTGGCAGGAGGGAGGTGGGGTGGGGGTGGCCACCGGGAGGGTGCAGGCAGGAGACACTGAGCTCAACCCTCTTCCCTCCAGTGTCCAGTGGGCAGGGTCTCCACCAGCCTGCTCACGCGTCATACTTCTTCCCCGTCCGGTGGATGTGCTGGAACAGGGTCATGGAGAAGGCCATGCCCAGGATCTGAAAGACAAGGACAAGGGTCTTACATGGCTGCTCTGGCAGCCCAGGCCCTTCCTCAGCCTCTCAAGTCTTGGCTGTCACCCAACCCCAGGTGCGAGTGGTATAGCCACAGGGTGCTGCAAAAGTGTGACAGACAGAAAGAGATGGTGTACCCTGAGGTCACACACAGGCAGAGCTGTGTACCTGGAACGCCAAGGCCCCTCCCCATAGCTCCCTGGCTGCTGACACTGCAGAGGCCCGGTGTGAGTCTGACCCAGGAGGGCTCAGAGGGAGGAGGAGGGGATCATGGGAAATGGAGCTGAGTTGTTCCTGTTTATTTCTAGCGCACTTGTTTTTGGACATACAGTATATGCTCAGGACAATACTGGTGCTTGTTCCTGCTCCTCAACCTGAACCCTGAAAAGGGGTGGGGATCCAGAGACATGCTGTAGGTAGAGAGGCTGGCCATGGCTTCCCGTCACCACACTGAGTGTGCCCCACGCTCAAGCTGTCTGGCAGTGAGCAGGTAGGCGGCGCATGCCTTCTTCTCAGGCACAGACGAAGGCTGGAGAGTAACAGGAAGGCACTTGGTGGTACCTGCACCTGCCAGCTCTCTCAGTGCCTAGGACCATCCTGCTTGCTGGGTACGATCTCACGCCAGAGCTGTGGTGTGACAGTAGCCTTAGCTGCTAGGCCTGAAAGCTCTACGTGGGTCCCAAACACCCCAGCAGGAATGGACAGGACAGTCTATGTCTCTCACCTCCTCTGGCTCTCCCTGAGACACCCCTCCATACCTGCATGATGAGGATACACATTCCCACTGTGCCGAGCACGTGCTTATTCTCGTCAAACCACGTCTTCACCTTCTCATAGCAGCCCTGGAGAGTGAATCACAGCATGACCGTGACTCCTCCAGCCTCCCCCTGCCCTGCAGCCCCCAGCTTCACTGACCTTCAATCCTGCTCCTCCCTGCATGCAGGCTGCCCAAGGTTCACCCACAAGGCCAGCTGCATAGCCACAGACCCCACGCAGTCCCTCCCTGACTCTCCCAACTGTGGGTCCAGTGTGCACTCAGACACACACACGAGCATACACATGCATGCATGGACACATGTATGCACACCCCGACCTCTTAGCTTTGGTCCCCTCCCCTTCTCCTCTACAGTGAGCCACAGCCTTGACAGCTCTCCTTTGGCCAGGCTAACGCATACAGACCCCAGGTAGAAGCACTCAGCCTCACCTTTTTCCACACAAGGGTAGTGCTGTTCCGCCCACAGCCCTGGGAGTTCTCCATGCAGCAACGGTCAGGCACTGTGTTCTCCCCCAGCACCGGGTACCAGTCTGTGTAGTCAGTGACCCCGCAGCATTGCATCTGCCAGGCAAGATGGAAAGGCTTGGTCAGTCTCGCCATGGCTGGCCCTGTCCTCCCAGGCCTCCCCGCAGAGGCCAAGCCCAGCACTGAAGCACCCACCCTGGAGCTCAGGGCAGGAGACTGGGGCCTTCTTCTTGTCGCTTTTTTGGGAGATGAGTGACTGCTCCTTCCTCAGGACCAGGTGGGGAGGGAGCAATGCACTACCCCTCAGACTGTCACCAGCACCGGGCAGCTTTGCATCTCAAGTTGCTGCCAGATGCACTGCCTGCTGCCTCCTGACAGCAGGTCTGGGAGTACCAACCTACTCTCCTCTGATTCACACTCACCCTACAGCTCCCTCCACCAGCTACTCTAATGTCCAGTTTCGCTAGCCTCCCGTCACCAACTTGTCCCTCTCCTGTGAACACCCCTGGGGCTGGTCGCCACTCCTGGCTAAAATCCCAGAGGGCCAGTGACTCACCTCAGCCTGGATAATGTTCCAGGCATTCTTGAGCCCCACGTTGTTCTCGGTGTTATAGAGAAGCAGCCCTTCCTTCAGGTCCTGCTTGGCATTCTCATTCACCTGGACAGGTGAGGTTAGCGCTGCAGTTCACTGGGCCCACAGTGTGGCTCCCTCCCTGACCCTGGCCAGCAGTGAGGACTGTGGCAGGAGCACCTCCCGACAGTGCAGGGGACCAATGGGCCCAAGGCGGGGAGGGGTGGGGGCACCATGGCTTCTGGCTATAGTTTGCACTGATTGCCCACTGCCTATGGCACAGCTAAACTCTTAGGGCCAGAGCCATGGTCCTACCAGGCAGAAGACACAGATCACCTCCTGCCAGCTTGGCCCCAGGGGCAACTGTGTTGCTGGCTGCTCTGCCCTCCCACACCTTCCCTACAGACCACCCCTCCCCAGATACCCCGGGATCAAGAGGGAGAGAGACCTTCTGCCCTTACATCCACTTCTCACAAACAAGCAATGTGGCTGCTCCCTCATCTCTGTTCCCCCTGTGATACTGGAATAATAAGATCTACGCTTTGTGAGGATTTTGTGAGAATGAAAGGAAGCAATTCCTATGAACAGCCAAGCACAGGGCCACACAGAGGAATTTCTCAATACAGTTACTTCTCTTCCTTCACAAGTACAGAAGATTTATGGTTTGGAGTCCTACTAATGCCTCTTGCTATCTGTATGGCCTGGGTACACGGGGGCACATTATATATACAGGGAGCAGAGAACCTCAGGCCAGCTAAGTTCTGAGGGCCCAAGAGCATGGATGGGCATCCTCTGTAGTCACTCAATGTGGTTGCAAACGGTCCAGCTAGTAAGGAGGCTGGGGTTGCTCAAGTCATCTTCCTAGGAGCAGTGGCCTGTCCTTGAAGGTCAGTGAGAAGGAATGCAGCTGCCCCTCACTGTCAGGCCTACCCAATCAAGGTGGCCGGGAAAGGCCCTTCTTGTTTTGAATGGGTCACTCTTAGACCATCCAAGGGCAGCAGCCAAGCACTAGTGAGATTTGAATCTCCTCTCCAAATGGTTGTTACACACAATTCCAGGAATGGGGAGCTCACCAAGGCCATCTCTGTGTCATTCAGGCATCCCATTTTCTAAGACTGCACAAGGTAACAAACTCCCCCACTGTCCCCAAACTTGCTTTCTCCACATTGTCACCACCAAAACCTTCCACCAGGGTCTTCCGCTGGCCTTCCTAACTCTCCCAATCCCATGCTCCATTCTCTACGGGGCTGCTTGCCAAAGCTTCTCTTCTGGCCTGGGAAAGAACCTGCCTTGGCTTGGCCCAACCCCAGGGCCACAACTCCCATCCACTGTTCCCTTGCTGTAAAGCTTACCTTGTCCATGTAGACAAAGAAGAGGATGAACAAGATCAGTTCTGCGAGGAGGATGATCAACAGGACGATGAAAAACTAGGAAGAAAATGTCCAGGCATGTGCACAGGGTAATGGCAATAGGGAAGGTACAAATGAAGGATGGCAAGGCCAGGGTACAGGCAGGACCTGGCAGGACTTTCCAGGCCTGAGAGGGGCCAGTACTCCTGGGGAAACCCAGAGGGACAGTAGGGCTGGGATGAGGTCAAGCATACAACATTCTAGGAGTGACTGCCCCGGGCTAGGGTTGGGTCCATGGTAACTGGTGTTCTAGGCTTTGTCTGCCTCAGCAACCCACACATGGTGCAATGCAGAGTCCCCTGGGGTTGGGATTGGGGTCCAACTCACACTGAGCAGGAGGCACTTGTTTTCTTTGATGGCCCCTAGGCAGCCGAGGAAGCCTGTCACCATAATGATGGTGCCGATGGTGATGACGAGGTTGGCCGCAGAGAGTGAGGGGAAGCTGGGGGAGAAGGTGGCAAAGTTGCCCTGGGACACGGAGAGCCAGATGCCTACTCCAAGCAGTCCACAGCCACAAAGCTGGAGAGAAAGGAGAGCTGTTAGACCAGTGCTGCTCTCGCCTCCAGCACCTGGAACCTAGAAGACTGCACATTCCTTACTCCAGCCCTGAGACCACAAAGATGAGAAATGGGCCTTAGATCCAAAACAGGTGACTATGATAAATCCTCCACCTCTCTGTGCCTCAGTCTCCCCATCTGATGAACAGGAGTAGAGCCACTTCATGAACCTCTCAGGGTCACAGTAAGGAGTTGGAGACGAAAGCACACAGCAAATATGCAGAAGGTACAAAACACAAAGAGGCAGCTACAAAGAAGAGGCCCAGTGTTTAGGATGAAGGCCACGGAGGGAGGGAGGAAAAGAGGGAAGAAGGGGAGGGGGACAGGTGAGCAAGTTAGGACTGGTCTTGGGGAGCAGAAGGGAATGTGAAGCTTGCTTTCTCAGAGCCAGAACTTCCAGTGGCTGCACCCCATTGCCCCTGTCCCAGGATGCTGAAGAACAAAGCCCATAGGCAGAGGAAGAGGAGCATGACTGGGGCTGGTGGAGGGGCTGGCTATGGTATAGGGTGGGCAGGCTGTGGCTGCCCTGGCCAGCTGCCAGCATGAGAGGGCTGCAGCCGACTCTCCTCCCAGCACCCCAGGGGCTGACGACGCCAGCTGCTCCACCTAGGGAAGCTCCTCTTTCACTGGCACCAGCCCCATATCTGCCTATTTTATGCTCCATATAGCGGACACTGCTCCACTCCCTCTGCTGGCTCGGGGGAAGTGTGCTGTGTCTGAGAAGCCTATCAGTCAACCAGTATTTACTGAGCACCTACAGCATGCAGCAGCCAGTGCCAGAGCAGTTACAGCTACTTTAGAGACCTCCCTTCCAGGCGCCTCTGTTCTGGATGGACAAGGCAATAAAACACAGCATTCACACCACCCCAGCAGTATACACTGGCACCAAATAAATGTGGGTGGCTGTGACTCCCTGATATGAACACAGGCCCTGCTCTCCAGCTGCTCTGCTCAGGGAGGACACACAGATGTGCTGGGCTTAGATGAGGCCGACCACAACTGGGCAGAGAGGGGTCTGGCATCTGGGGGGAGGACTACATCTCCTTTGGGGACACTGTCTGGCACACAGGGAGGCCGTGGTGAACACCCAGAAAAGATTCTGCCTTCACGAAGAGGATCTCATGGGGATGCCAATATGACAGGAGTGAGCACTGATAGAACTTCAGGTGCTGATGTGACGCAGGAAGAACAATAAGGACGTGTAAGGGTTAGAAAGAAACTGGAGAGCCGGTGAGATGGCTCGGCGGCATAAGTGCCTGCCTTGCAAGCGCGAGGGCCCAAGTTCAACTCCTGGAACCCACATACGAAAAAAGGGCCGGTGATATCGCTCAGCGGCACGGGCACCTGCTGGCGTGCGAGGTCCTGAGGTCGACCCCCAGTACCCACAAAAAAAAAAAGAAAGAAAGAAACTGGAGACAGGGTAGTCAGGGAGGATCTCCTGGAAAAGGTAGCGTTAGACAAGGGACAAGGAACTTCATAAATGTTGGGGGGGGCGCTCTAGATAGGGGTACAGCAGGCACAGAAGTCTGGAGGTGGAAGGAGCCTGGCCAGCCAAGTGGCAATGTGGCTACAACAGAGCAACTAAGATGACACGAGGTGGGGATAGAGGAAAGAGGGCCTGTGGGTAGGAAAATGTCCAGGTTGTTCCAGGTCAGGATAATGACACAGTCTGACTGGTTTCCCACACATCACTGCAGCTGCAGTCCTAAGAGGAGACCCCTGGAGGGAGTGGAGGGGCAACCAGAGAGCAGTGGGCACGACAGAGGTCACAGCACACAGTTAGGAAAGACAGTAAGAAAAGGTGCAATGCAAAATATGGCGTGCTGACAAGGCTTGCTGGGCTTCGAGAAATGGGTAAGATTTTGATTAACGTAGAAACAGAAAGGTGGCCCAGACTATGCATGAAAAAAAGAAATGTTGGGAGATATTTGCATGGAGTAGGAAACCAGAGGTGGTTCAAGGAGCTGGGGGAAATCAGGTAAATCAAGCATCTGCTGGGTCCCCATGCTTCAGAGAGAGGTCATGCACCTCCTCTGCCCCGGAGCAGCCTCGGCTGGAACTAGGGCAAAAGTGCCCAAAAAACAGCACCTGTAGACCTAGTGCATGCTCCCAGATGACTCACAAAGCAGTCCAAGGGGAGTGGGTGCCACCATCTTCTGCGACCACTAGGTGGCCCCCTAGATTGGTTCAGAAGCTCTGGGTTCACCCATTACACGCTGAAATTTGCATCCAACTTGTCACTGACTTTCTTCAAATTTGGTTAGTTTCTATACTGCCGCCTCAATTTTTCTTTCATTAATCATAGCCTGGAAAATGTATGCTCTTCAGGCTGAAGATTTATGGCTCTAAAATCCAGACCCAGAATGAGTAGGTGGAAACCCCACTGCAGCAGGTGCTTGAACAAGTACAGAAAGTAACCTGGAGCTGCAGGATGGCTCCCACCCTGCTACTGGGTCCCTGGACCCACCCAGAGCACAGCCTTCTGCAGAAGCCACCGCTCCACGGGGACAGAGCTCAGCCCCTCTCAGGGTGGCCACCACCCCACTGTACACCCCCTGATTAGGTTCATCCATGAGCCTCCTGACACTCAGTCCTGGAGCTTCCCTCCACCATGAGGACAACAGAGCCAGGACCTTGTTCCCACACCTGCTTCCTTTCTTGCTTCCTCTCCTAGGTCCCACTAGCTCCCAGGTGAGAGCCAGGCAAAACCTGCTACCTACAGGTATGTTAGGCCCTGTCACAAGTAGCCTGCTCCCGAACCTGTCCCGTGCTCTGTTCCTCTCAAAGCCTTTGTACTCATTCCCCACCTCCCAGGAGGCCCTCCTGCAGCTCCAGGGCATCCTTTACAATGTCTGCTCAGTGCCAAGGCCTGCCCAGAACACCCACTGCCACATCCCATATGCTGGGGTCTCCTGCTGGGAGGAACCCTCAATTCCAGCTTCAGATAACCCAGCAGAGCCTTTAGGCAAGAACACACAGAACAGAGGAAACCAAGGGGGGATGGGTGGTTGGTGCCTGGCTACAATGCCAGGCTAAGTCCCTGCCTTCTGCATTTGGGTGCAGACTTCTACACCTTCTCCTTCCTGGGAGACCTGTGAGTGCGGTGTCTCCCACTGACTGACAGGTACCAAGACACCTGCCGCAGCCCTGGGCCCCCACTCAGGGGACACACTGCCTTCGCTACCTCTGCCTTCTGTTCTCAGTCCAGCCTGCACAGAGCTGCCTGAATCCTTTTCCAAAACACCTCTCTCATCACATGGCTCCCTTGTGTGACCTTAGATTCTGCAGCTCTCCCAGGCCCCATTCCATTTTAGACTGCAGGATTTGGGCTGGATCCCTACTCCAATCCCTTTCAGCACATTCTTTGCCATGTCTAAGAGGTGCAGCTCTTAAGACAACGTTCAATGATGAGTGGTTCTCAACCACAGGCAATTTTGCTCCCCAGGAAGTCACAGAATACCTGTGAACATCTCTGTTTGTCAGAGCTGAGGGAGGCAGTGTCCCTGGAATGCAGTGGGGAAGGTCCAGGGATGCTGCTAACCCTACATGAACCCTGTAATAAAGAATTGTTTGACCCCAAATGTCAACAGAGGTTGAGAAACCCTGCCCTGCGCCCATCCTCAGGCCAGGCACCACACCCCTGGGGAAGGGCCTGGCATGGTCCCTGGGGTGGCTGAAGACAGTGCTGTTTCTGGAAGGGATGGCATTCATGAGAGAGGTGCTCAGAGGCCTCCAGTGGAGTTGGACAGGCTGGGCAGGAGTGGCTAAGAGCTCAGGCCTAGCAGGTGGCAGTGAGCAGGAGGGAGTTGGCAGCAGAAACAGATTTACTGCAGAGTTAGAGAGCAAGGCCTTCCCCTGACAGATAGGAGAGCAAAAAGACAGGAAGCTGGCCCTGAGGCCTGAGCAGGGGGCAGGAGGAGGGTAAGGCAGAGGTGACAGGGGAGAGGGATGCAGGCCTGGGGGTGGCAGTGCCAGGGATAGTATGGAGAGCTCAGCTGGTGGCATTTGGAAAAATTCCCTTCCAAAACCAGAGGGCTGTCTCAGCAGAGATGACTGAGCTACCATCAAGCTCACGGCTGAAGAATCTGGGGCAAGGCAGGGTGACTCAGGGGATCGGGACCCAGCCAGCCAGAGGTGATACCCACCCTGGTGTGGCCTGGGGCTGGCTGGTACCCTTCTCTAAGCAGGGACAGGCTGAGGCTTCCTTGCCCCTTGCCTGCTCCCCAGCTGACACATTTCAAAATAACTTCAATTCAGGGCTCCAAACAGAGCCGCATCCAAATGTAGATGGACAGACTCCTACATGTGCCCATAGCCTCCAGGAAGCCCAGACTTCAGATGTGTGCTGTTCAAGGGCTACCTGTGGCCTGCAGGAGGAAAAGGCGCAGGCCCCTCAGTACACACATGAGCCCTCATGCCCACCAGGCCATGCAGGGTCTTCCTCATCTCCGGGGCCACTCCACACATGCACAGCAAGTAAACTGAGGCTCAGAGAGGCCACGACCTATCTCAGGCCAGGTCCTCACACCCCTCCATAGACTCAGTCAGCCTGATCAGCCTGACATCCCCATGGCATTGCTCCTTGTCTTCAGTGTGAACCACACTGACTGTAGTGCTTTGCTGTGTGCTTCTGCCATGTGCCATGCTTGTCTGGACAGGCACTGCTCCTCTAGGGCTGGCCCCTCCCTCCATTGCCCTCCCTCCCGAGCTTCTGCCGCCTCCCACATGAGTGACCTGGGCCAGGGTGGGGCCGGAGGGGCACATCGGGAGCCCCAAGCTTCTGTGTAGACTTGCTGCCCACCCTCACGAAAAGACATACTCTACCGGGGCCAGGCTCACGGCTTATCTGGCTTCTCCCACCAAAGGCCCAATATGTGCCTGGAATACTGAATATTTACTCAGTGCATGGATGGATGGATGAGTGAAGAAATGAACGAGTGAGGAGACCAGGCCCAGACATTCATGCCCACTTGGAAAAGCAACCTCCACACAGCCTACCCTCCCCAGTCCCTCGTCGCCCACCTGAGCTCCTCCTGACCTGGTGTGAGCCACTGCTCCCCTGCCCAGCCCCATCAGTCCCACTATGCCCTCTGGCCATGCTAACCCCATGCCATCTGCAGCAGCAGATCCCACCAGACCCTGGGGTCAGAGGTCACAGTGTCCTTCCACCCTGCAGCCCCTCTATGTTTGCAGATTTTTAAACACCAGGTCTCAGCAGTCCCCAGCACACTCTATGAGCCACAGCCAGGACCAAAATTTGATGGCGTTTAATAAATTAGTGGATATGGAAAATAAAAGACAAAATCAAAACAGCTTTAATTTCACAGCCTGACATGCCCGCTGTAATGAAGTTGCCCAGCCCTGGGAGAGGCCGACCTGCCAGGAACTTCATCATGGGAAGCAAGAGACAATATATCAATGCCAGGAGAGCCTGCTACTTTGTATTTCAGACACTCTCACCTCCAAGGGGCCTCACAGCTCATCCATCCTCACAGCCATAACCCAGACAGGCTACGGGAGGAAGGGAGTGCCGGCCACACTTCAGTTCTGCATGGAGGGAAACAAAGGGACAAAGTCATGAGATGTCTTTGCCAGAGTCACCCTGCAGGCAGGACTGCAGCTCAGTGCCCCCACAGAGGGGAGGCGGCCCGGGGCAGCTCTCAGTGCTCGCCATTTGACAGGCTCTCCATTCCTGCATAACTCTAGGAAGAAGTCTTTCCACTACCTCCAGAATCCACTTCCCTGTGGCTTCCCTACATCAGGCCTGGTTTTGCCAAGAAGCTCACCAAGCACAAGTGTGACAGGCCTTTAATATTTGAAGATGTGTATCTAACAACATCCTTTCTAAAGTCTCCTAGCCTAAGGGGCTTTTACATCTCTCACCTCAGTCACTCTCCATGCCCCATCTCTGTCTCAAACCGAAAGTCCGACTCTAGCTATGGTAGGGCCATCATGGAGTACAAAGATACCACTCTCCCCTCCTACACTGTGAGCTGTATGCTTCTCGTATCCAGCCTAAGCCCCAGCAGTTTGGCTGATAGCTACAGCACAGTTCTGTATCACACTGAAACTGGGTGGCCATTTAAAGCCAAATGGCATCATTCCTTGGTCATTCTTTTTTCTCCCAAAGCTTCCAATTTCTTCACAACTCCACTTTGCAGCCCCCAATATCACCAGTTTATAGGTGACAGAGATCACACCATATTTCTGAGTCTAATTTTCCTCCATTAAATAAAACACAAAACATCTGCATATCTACAACCCAGTTACATTTTGATTATTCTAAAAGGAGGTTATTCTCTATATAAGATGGTTCTGAGAGACAATATTTAAACCCAGGCAAACATAAGGGATATTGTGCTTGGAGGTGCAAGTCTAAGGTTAATAAAACTCTTAAGTTATGATTTGAGTAAGTGAACTTTGTCACCCCTTTCCCAATTCCCCGAAAACCCTTCTCAGGTGGGAGCCAGTTCTGTTATGATACTTACACTTCTTGTAACCTAAAGCCACAGAGTACATGGAGATGAGAGTGCTCATGTGAGGGAGGTCCCATACCGCTCTGGGGAGAGCCCTTCCCATCCCCCAGGGGGTTAAGGGCTCCAGGTGGGGTACGTGCCCAAATGCCAGCAGTCCTGGCCTCCTGCTGGCTGGCTGTACCCAGGGCCTGGTGAACTCTCGTCGCTGTCAGGGGCATGGCTGGCTCACTGCAACAGGACCCATCTGTTTGGGCTTCCTGGTATGGCCTAGGCTAGGGAATCCACCTTGCTCAGGACTTCACCCCAACCACAGTATCTGTGGGACTCTAAGGTGGCGCAGGCCCAGAGACAGGGAGGTCTGAGAGATGCCAGTCCCAACAGAGCAAGGGGTATGAGCTCCTGCTGTGTGTCCTGTGCTGTGCTGATGGACCCTCTACAGCTCCCTTCTCTGTCCAGGAGAAAGGGAGACAGCTCTGCGGACCTCACCTGCACCCTGCTCCCAGACCACCCACGCTCCACGCACCTAACCTCAGACCTGGGTCAGCTTTCTCAGGAGCCAGTGTCTCTCCACCTTCTCAAACTGACCCCAAGCTACTTCCCATGGGGAACCAGAATAGAAGTGGAGGCAAGTTCAGAACCCCTAAAGGGCCCTGCGTGGGGCTGTGTCTGCCCAAGGAGCAAGCCTGAAGAACAGCCCTCAGAAGGACCAGAACGTGACTGCGGCCCATAAACCACAGAGCAGTGATGATGCAGAGCACCTGTCAGCTTCATAAAGGGGCAGTAATCCCTTACCGGCCCCTAAATATCAATTCCCTTCCAGGGCAGCCATGCACTGGGTGGCACCAAACTTTCTCCCTAGGCTGGCACATTCTGGGCCTGGACAGTGGACCAGGGAGCCAGTTCCATACTGCTGATGTATAGTGTTCAAATGAAATGGGGCTCAGGGTCCAAAGAATACACGCGGCACACCAGTGACTCCAGGCTCCCAGACTCCCCCTGGCCAGTTTGCACTCACTGCTCTTAGATGGAGCCCCAGACTGTAAGACCCAGCTCCAGGCCCTGGCCAGACCAAGAAGCGAGACGACACAGCTGCTTCCCGTCCCATTGGACAGGCGCTGCCAGGGCAGGCATGGGGACCAGCGCCCTGGGAGAGGCTGACAACAACCGGCACAGCCCTACAGAGGGCTCTGTTCTCTGAGCTTGCCTGAGGATGGCCCTCTGCTGGGACAGTGTGGACATGATGGCCCCTGGACACACCTTGTCCCATACTCAGGAAACAACATGGGGCTCAGGCCACCCAAACAGAGCAACAGTCCTGGCCCTGCCACTGGCACAGGGTGTTGCTCTCTACCCTGGGGCAGGCTGGGGGACAGACACAACTCTCATCACTGCGCCCCAGAGCCCTGCTGCCTGAGCTCCTGTGCAGAGAGAGGACGTGAGCAGACAGCCTGGGACTTCAGTGTGAGGCATCGGCTCAACACCCAAGGTCGCAGTGAGGTCGAAGGAGAGGCTGAGGACTCAGAAGAGCTTGTCAGAGGGCTCTGGAGGAAGGATTTTCCAATTACCAGCAGATCTTCCCTCTCTGCATTTGTTTTATTTTATGCATCTGGGGAGCAAGGCATTCATTTCTGACAACATCCAAGCACAGAGAACTATTACAGCCAGGCTGCAGGGGAAGGCAAGATGAGCTTAGAAACCAGCCTTCAAGGACTACAATGGAGCTGGGAGCCAGTAAGCGCCCCTGAAAGGCAGGACCACCAGCAGCCCAGAGCACAGGACTGGAGCCAGGGTGCTGAGGTGCTGTGCACCCCGGAAGGCCATCCAACCCTTCTGAGCGGTTGCTCTGCTAAAAGATCAAGGGGGGACACTGCAAGGGTGAGCAGGGTTCCCTGCTACTACCTATGTTCCCTGGAATGTAAATATTAGGTACTGTGTTCTGCTCAAACTTCTTAGAAAATGAGCAGGGAACATGACAGGATAAGGAAGCCCTGGATCCACAAAACAGTTTTCTGGCAAAGAGCTTAGTTACCTTAGAGACTATAACTCAGCCTCCAGGACAGGGGTAGGGATGGAGCCCATGCTCCTGGTTTGGGAAAGGAGGTCCCCTGAGCATGAAGAAGAGTCACAGGATGAAAGCGCTTGGTTACCGAGTGCCTTCATTCCGCTGTCTCCATCCACAGACCACAGAGGGGAGGCTCTTTTAATAATGAAATGAAAGCACTCTTCAACAGCTCACCTTCAGCAAATTACACTCCACAATTACACAGGAAGATGCTGGGAAAGACTGTGGCTGACAACCAGGCCCATCTCTGGCTCCAAGATGGCCACCCACACACACCTTTGCTAGATGTGGCTTTTGCCTTTGATGTGGCCAATACATATTTTGTCTTCTCCTTAGGGATCCCATTCCCACAGCCTGATTACTGATACTGCCCACGGGGAGCCATGTCCACTCACACCAGGATTCTGGCAGATCTGTCGTCCTTTGTGGAGGACATAGCCTGGTTAAGTTCAGGTGTCTCTGCCAAAGATGTTCTCAACACCAACCTAAATGACAACCTGAGAGTCCTCCCCACTGTGCCAAGCTGTGTCGCCTCCTGGTGCTCCTGGCAGGAGGGGAGACAGGGGTCTGCCCTCTGATATGCAACATTCACACTGCATCACAGGTACTCTGCTAAAAACCGCCTATCTGCAGTGTCACTAGACATACTTGTCCAGGATCACAGACGCATGTGCAGCCATGCCTTACTGGATATACCCTTGGCCTGATGTTCCATCTCCCTGCTCTGCTGCGGAGGGTGACACTCAAGCACTCATGAGGTCTGACCATGTGCTCAGCTCCATCTGATTGCTTTGCCTCTGTTGTCCCCTTTAATCCTCCTAACCTAGGGGAGGGGGTGTTCTTGTCCTTTCTTATACATGACACAGCAAAAGCATGGAGAAGTTAAGCAGCAAAGGAAATCTGACTCCAAAGTCACATTCTCACCATCACACTGCTCTGCTGAGGCCTCAGTCACCTGCCACTCTTCTTCTCAATAGACCAGCAAAGGTGTTACTGGACACAGGAAGGCCAACTACAGTGCACTCTGCACAAGCAGGCTCTGTAGTAGGGCAGCCTGCTTGGAGACAAGTCTCAGAGCCTGCTAGGACTTGTCCAGGCCAGCACGGCAGTCTTGTGTAGGGCCACGAGGACTAGTAGCAAGTACAAACAATCAGTGCTGGTGACCACAGTGCAAGTGATGCAGAGGTGAGGAGGATGACAGTGGTGATGAATGAAGCCAGGACCAACTGAGCTATGGTGTGGCAGGACCTGTCAGGGGTATTCCACAGGGGCCATTTGTGGTAGTCACTCTTATTTCCCCCACTTCAAAAA
The DNA here is from genome assembly GCA_028451465.1 of Erethizon dorsatum. Taxonomy (NCBI): domain Eukaryota; kingdom Metazoa; phylum Chordata; class Mammalia; order Rodentia; family Erethizontidae; genus Erethizon; species Erethizon dorsatum. The sequence goes on from CM051831.1 coordinate 36,744,145, forward strand.
TGGGGACATGAAGGATGGAGAGGTTGAACATGTTGTCTAAGTTCAGATATGGAGTTGGCAGAGCTGGAATTTTAATCCAATTTGCTGTGACTCCCAATTTTGTGATCTTTGTGTCTCCTACAGACCTCAGAAAAAACCTAAACCTCATTTTTGTGAACATTTTCAACACCTTCTGCCTCAGTTTGAGTCGGGGGAGGTGAGAATGAATTGCCAAGGAGTTGGGGGGTCAGTGGCCAGAAACAGCCCAGGGTAGGGGAAGTCAGCAGGGCTACAGGTGGCAGCAGCCTGGGACCAGCAGGAGAGGACAAGTGTGGCCAGGGTGGACACACATGGGTTGGAGGCTGTGGCGATCCAGCCCAGGGAGTCCCCCTACTTTACAGACCGGAGTTGTGAAAATGGTTGGCTATGCCTCTACAATGGGAAGCAGGAGACAAAGTAAGTTAGTGTGGAGCACCCCCCCTTTGCTCTTCTATCTCCAGAAACAGAAGAACATGCACAAGTAATACTCCTCCACCGTTTGTTTTCCAGAGCCTTCCACGCATGCTATATTGGCAAACAGCCGCAGCAATCTTGCAGGGAGTTGTTATCCTGTTTTGTAGATGAGGACTAGAGCTTACTGGAGCCCGTTCGTTTTATATGGTAAGCAGGGACACGAGCAACATACTCCAAGACACAGAGTTTTGAGGAAAGCACAGAAGCAACTCAAAGCTATCCAGCTCAGGGAAGGCAGGTGCTGGCTTCTGCAGCACAGCGTGAGCTGGGGTTCCACCACAGGACACTCAAGCCAGTTGGACCTACAAGACCAGGCTGGAAAGCAGCCAGAGTACAGAGAAGAATATCAGCCAGCGATGATCAGGGGAGGCCGTGGGTGACTCTGGCCTTGAAGCCATGTAGACCAGGTTCAAGTTCCCACTTTCCTCATTTACCAGCTGGGGGAATTCTCTAGTGCTTGTTTTTTAAATGGGGGATTAACAGTGCCTACCACATACAGTTGTAGTCAGAATTAAATGAGATTCATGAAAATAAACTTCCTAGCATGGTGCCTTGTACACAGCTATAAAGGGGAGCCATTATTAGTATTTATGGCCTACACGCGTCGTTTACCCAGGTAATAGAGACCAGGCAGAGCAGCTGTACACTAGAAGCCAGCATTGAAAAGAGATAGAGAAGCCCTGCTGGGCTGGACCCTGGGCTGCCCTAGCCCCAGTGCCAGGTAGCCAAGTGGCTGGTGCACTGGCTTCCTGCAGCCCTCGTCAACCCAGGCTGAGGCAGCATGATTCCACGCAGGCATGCTTTCCTCACTCCCGGCCTCCCAGTCCCCAGCCACCCATCTCTGGGAGGTGGCTCGCTTTCCTGATTTGCAGCATGCTTTCTTTTGGCAGGGAGCTGTTGCCATCTGTGCTCTGGACCATAAAACAAGTTTTCATCAATAAATTAAGATAAGCGGAAAGTCAGCTTGAGAGGAGGCGGGCTGAGGCGGGCAGACGGGCGGGTACAAAGTTGCTCTGTGAACCAAAAGGGGCCAGAGTGAATCCACAGCCAGATTGGGGTTTCTCACCCCCTCTCACTGGGTCACAGGTGGCCCACTCCACAAGGACTTTTCATAGAGGGGGCGATTCAGGAAGGCTCCATGCCTCCCTCTGGCCTGGTTATGTCCTCCAGCGGGTGAGCCAAGTTCACAGCAACAGGTAAAGGTAGGTCCTGGGCAAGGCTCTGAGCCACTATCATGCTCAGTCTCTGTGTTAGATGAGCTAAATAAATCACTCTGACACTTGCCTGCCCAATTACTGACACTATGAAGCCACCTCCAAAAATAAAAACCTTGTTCTTGCAAAGTCTATCCCTCCTTGGGGTGAACTTCAGGTCCCCAAATGCACCTGCCAAACCTCCGCCTCCAGAGCTTGCTCAGCCTTTCTCCTGACCTGAACACTTTCCTCTTCCCTACAGCACTCTCTCCATCCCCTACAGGGTCTTTAAGGTCCAGCTAGAGCTGCAGCTCACTCACAGGGTTGCCCACACCCTCACCCCACTCTATAGGGGTCCTGCTGCCTGCACTCTTCGTCACACCAGACCATGCTCCCACCTGCAAGTGCTGGCCTTTGCTGGGTGCGTGCTCTGACTGCAGATGGCTGCACAGGGAGGAGCCCCCTTCAGACCTCTCCATGCACCCCATTAGCATGGAACATAATGCTGGGCATAGGGCCTCCCTCATTTGGAAAGAACCAAGTATCAACTCCAGGAGCACAAGCAAAGGAGGGAAGGGGGCTCACAGGGGTACTTCCTCCCTGATGCATGGGATTCAAAGCCTCCTCCAGTCCCTGATGTCCTGAGCAGGCCACAGCATATGGCAAGAGAAAGGCCATCTGTCTGTCCACCTCTACACACAGGGAGGTACGCACCTCACATATGCTTGCAGGTTAATAGACAGGTGAGCCTTCAGGTAAAGCAGCATGAGGAAGCCGAAGGCACACGGATCAGATGCTGCTCACTGTCTACAAGACCTGGAGCAAGTCTGATTCCTTTGTGTCACCATTTTTCCATTTGTAAAACAAAGGGTGAGCCACCCAAGGCCCACGCCTAGGATCCCAGCTGCTCCACAGGCTGAGGCAAGTTTGAGGCCAGCCTGGGCAACCTACTGAGACCCTGTCTTGCAATAAAAAAAATTGAAGGGGAGGGTTGCTAGAAATGTAGCTCAGTGCAAGGTCCTGGATTTAATCTCCAGTACCACCCCCCCAACAAACAAACATACCCACAAGGGATGAAATGAATAACATTCAAAGTCCTTCCAGCCCTAAGAGCCTATGACTTAACTTCCACTGATCAGCACCCTAACCGGAGGTGACAAATAAAATAACTGCTTTCAGTCCATCTTACAGGCAAGCAATCTGAGGCTCTCAAGGCTACGTGACCTGTCCATGGAGCTGAGAAGCTGGAACCAGGGCCCCTACTACCAACAGAGTAGCCTCACTGCATTCAGGGAAGGCAGTAGGAAGGAAAAAAGTGCACACCAAATGCCAGGTGTGCCAGCCTGAGCTATGCAGTGTCATTCACCCTCAGCCCCTTTGAGATGACATCACAGCCCAAGCCCCATAGCTAAGGAAACCAAGGTTGGACCTGGGACTTACTTAGGATCCCCAGTCAATTCACTACCCTGCCCCAGACAGTGAACCCTAAAATGCACACAAACACAGTGAGGGGAGATGGCAAGGTTTCAGGCCACAGAGACATTAAATCAAGAGTGTTAATCACACCTCAACCTGGAAATAAGTCAGGATCAATGACTTCTGAGTCTGGGTATTTCCCACACTGGAAGGGGCACAGTCAGGTGAGAACCGAGGGAAGCTCAGAGGGGATCAGCAGACCCCAGCAGACCCTCCCACCTCTCCTTCACCCCATCTCCCCCACAGCAGGGAACCTCGCTCCCACCACTAAGGCCTCCAGAGGGGAAATGATGCCACTTCCAAAAAAGGTAAAAGAGGGTGAGGATAACCTATGAGTTAAAGTGTGAGCTGGCAGGAGGAGCTGAGGAAAGTTCAATGAACGGAACAGAAACATATTGACAATAGCAAAAAGAAACAATTACTATGCATTTTCGTATGAGATCCCACAAATAAATTTGGTCTTGCTTTTGCTTATTCAACAGAAATGGGAGGAAAAAAGGAGCAGTAGCCTAGGAGAGATGAGGAGGACACAGTAGAATGCAGACGCTTGCACTTTGTGGCTCCACATCTCCCTTAAGCTCTCGAGAGTGTTTTTTGACATACTCGCTGGCATAGGAGTCAGAAGGAATAACACTGTGAGTAGAAGGATTCAGGGCGCTGCCTCCAGGGTACCCACAAAACAGACATCCTCGAACTAAGAGAGGTGCCATCCCATCCACTTGGCAGCTTTGTATCTCTGGGAGTAGAAATTACTTTTAAAAAAGAGAGAAGAAAACAGGTTTTACTTGGAGATGCAATCTTCAAGATTCCTGGCACCCACTGCTCAGGAGAGCTGGTGTCGGACTTCAAGAAAACTCTAACCTCCTTTGCCAAACCTCCAAGGTAATCCTGCAGAGTCTACTGCTTCTGCAGAAGGCATATCACCGAAGACAAAAAGCAACTGCCATCCAGCAGGCCAGAGGGGGGCAGGGACCACTTCTATGGGAGGGGTTAAGTCCATGCCAGGGATTCTGACAGTCACACAAAGCACTGCACTGTCAGCCTGTGGGCTAGAAACCTGGACCTGACTCAGGATCTTGCCTACCAGCACCAGGTTCACAGACCCAGGCTGACCTCGGGCCTTCCTTTCCCAGCTCATCAGGAGAAGGTAACCACACGCTCCCACACAGGTGCCAAAACCACCTCAAATCAGAACGCCCAAAATTCAAAACTCCTGCTTGCAGTGAAAGTATTTCCTTCCTGTGTGTGAGACATACTCTGAACAATGCCTTTTGCATAGCACCTGTCCTCTTCTGAAAACATGCTTCCCCTACAGTGACTTCTATATCAGGGCTGGGTCTCTTTATCCTTCCATCTAATAACCGAACCTTGGGCCTGAGCCATTGGGGAAAGCACAGCTCTGGACTCTGGGTCCAAGAAGATGCACTTTCAGAGCCTCTTTCTCTAGTGAGGAGCATGAGGAAGCAGAAGGAATGGATCTGCTCCATCTCTGGGTCCCTCTGCATAAGACCTCTGCCTTAAGTCTCCTGACCTGTCACAGCTGGTAGTTAGGAAGAAGTCATCTGGGATGGAAGAAGGTTATGAGAGTGGGGACAGACAATGGGCTACCTCGGGGAGCCCTACAAGATGCTAGCAGGAAGGAGGCACGAGAAGGGCTGGCTTTTAACAGGAGAGCTTGTTGGGTGTAATTTATCCCTACAGTGCCTCAGCGGATTTCGGCTAGTTGAGTTTATAAAGGAGCAAGCAGTCACTGTTGCTCTTTGGATGCCCTGGTGCTGTGATGGGGAAGCGTGAGGCACAGAGAAATGCAGCCATAAAGCTGTAGACAACCCAACGGAGGCTATTAACATTCCACAGGGACCAGGTTTTAGTCTTGGAAAGAGGAGGTTCCAAGAAATCCATGAGCATGGTTATAAATTTCAGCAGGAAGTGGAGGAGGATCCTGCATGCAAGGAAGTGGGAAGGGGGAGACTAGGAAAGAAAACTAGGTCAAGACCCCAGGGCATGAAGGAAAAAGAGCTGAGCATTGACCGCTACTGCCCCTCGGCCCTGGGGGAGTACACAGGGCCAGAAACCTACCCCACCCTCTGCAGATCAAATGGGTGGTCATGCCACCAGCAGATTGAACTGGGATGAGAGGGCACAAGAGCCCAAGGATGATAGAGCTAGAGCCTTCTGCTCTTGCTCACCACATTAGAGATCAATACTAAAGTCACCGGATGCTTGAGGGAAGGGGGTCTCCTGACTTCTCAAACCATGTGGGACTTTGACAGGGTGAGGAAAAGGAGCACCCAATCTTCAGTGTTGCCTGCCTGGGACCTCCTGCCCACTCACCCCCACATTCACAAAGCCAGGTCCTCCCCACGAGAAGCAGCTACATTTTTCATTAACCCCAGGCCTGTCCAGGACAGCCCTCCCCATGTAACAGCCTTGTCAGGAGACGGCCACAATAGAGTCCACTATGTACTCCCTTAGATGGTCCCTCTCAAAGTACACTGTGTTTTAGGTCAGGCAGAATGGTCACAACTTCAGGAGGTTCCCCTGAAAGAATTAACCTGGCCTCCAAAGATCAGGGGCACTACTGGGGAGCTTATCTGACCTCCTGAAGGGCTTAGCATCCAGCTCAAGAAATGCCAATTAGCCAGCCAGGCTGAATTTAACCCTGGCCATCCCCCTAACCCTCACCAGGGCACTCCCAAAATCAACGATTACGCGAGAAGCAGTGCTCACTGTAGCGTCATCGGCTATTTATAAGCTGCCTTCCGGGGGGCGGGGGGGAACCAGACACCTCCCATTGCAGCTCGGTGCCCTGCCAAGTGCCAGGCTTGTGGCCTTGGCCTCAGGGACTCTACCATGCAGGCTGCTCGGGAGCCAGAGGTGCCTTCCCTGGGTGCCAGGGGGCTCTGCACTGTCACTACAGATGCACAGAGGCCACATTCAACACAGCCTCTCCTCTTCCAGGAGGCTCTTAGAGAGACCCAGAGCTGCTATCAGATGCAATGCGGTTCCTGCAACTTCTGTACCAACTCAGTGCTGGGTGCCCCCATCCTAGTCCAGCTGCCACTCCCCCTCAGCTCCTTCTCCTTTCCTCACCACCCTGCTCCTGATGACCCAACACACCTGAAGAAGTGCAGAAGAACATTTATGTACATGGGTACAGGTCTAGTTGTGGGTACAGGAGGTACAGCAGCTTCTGCAAAAGAGGTAGGTGACCAGCTAGCACCCATGCCTACAAGGGCACAGAGGGCAGGAGACAAACTGCTCCTCAACTCAAGCAAACTGAGAGGCATCTGTCCTGATGACTGGTACCTCTCATGCCAGAGATACAAAGGGCAGCTCAGGTTCATTCCCACACGATTTGTCTGTTACCCCTACTGCACCTTACTCTCCCCTTGAGACCAGCAAGACTTCTAGGAATTCTAAACACCGCCCCCCTCCAGCGTGGACTTACTGGTCTGCGTGAAGACCTCATCTAAAAGCTTGTCTGTCTACAGATTCTCATCTTATGCTCAGGGTGGCCTAAAGAAAAGGGCATTATGGCTTCTGGGTTACCATGCTAGACACCCCAAGAAGTCTGTTCTGAAAACTTGCCACCCTTCTGCCACCAAAGAGAAAAAGAGACAGACAAACAGACGGACAGCACACTGGTGGTTCCAGGAAACTAACACCAGGCTGGTGCTGTCCTCCCTGCATCAGCTCACAAGGACCACATTTGGTGTGGCACAGGAAAAGTACCACAAATATGGTGGCAAAGGGCTGAGGGAGGAGAAAGCACTAGAGAACAGTTTAATAACAGAGCTAGGTTGGGCACGGCCTGTTTCCTTTTTCAGTCGCCTGAGAGGCTGCTCCCAGTGTACTATGTAGCTATGGGCTCGGTGAGTCAGCTGATGGGAGACTCAAACCCAGGTCAGCACGGGGGCCATGTCTCCTCAGGCCACCTCTGCGCAGTCAACATGCCACAGTCAGATGAGGCCCATGCACAGTGTACTCAGGCTCGCCTAACCGCCTCTATAAAAAGCCTGCGCTGGTGGGCCACAGCCAGGCCAGAAGCCCCAAGGTTGACCGTCCCAGCCACATGCCTTGCTCCTCATTGCCTCTCCTGACTATAGACTGCTATTTTGGGCTCTGGGGGACAGAGGGGAGCTGATGGCCACAACAGGAAGCCCACAGGGTGGGCAGGCAGGCGTCAGAGCAGTTCTCCTGGTGACAAGAGCAGCTGCCACCCTTGGTCCAGCCTCTACCCTGTCCCCTGGAAACCAATAAATACAGTTTGCTCAACAGTCAACACACTGTGCATAAGCACCCATCCTGTATGTGGCTGCAAATGCAAAGAGAAACCTCCATGAGAAAATACGGGGTCCACGCTTGTCGTCACTAGTGGGTCACTGTGGGCACAGACAGGACAGGGAGAAGGCAGCCCGTCAGCAGCTCAGTTCATCTGCCACTCATTCTCCACGGGTTAAAGGGGTTTACTTGCATTTTCCCCTTCAATGCCATCACAAAGCTAAAATAAGTTAATATAGAAGAAGCACTTAAAACTGCACCTGGTGTCTAGTAAATGTGCCACAGGTGCTGGACATTGTCAGCAGCAGTAGCAGCACGGACAAAAGAAAGCCCAGGTGCTATCATTTTAGCTGTTTTTCGTAGAGGTGTGTTGGGTATGCAACCTGGACTTTGGGCACCAGACTGCTGTAGCAGGTAGTTGTAAGCCTGATCCAGGGGAAGGAGCATTGTGGGCACCGTGCTCAGTTCTCTGCTGACCTGTGGGGCTTCTCCCTTGCTTCCCTGTGCCTCTACAATGAGAAGACCCCTCTGTAATGAGAAGACCCCTCTGCATTAGGATGCACAGAGGGGAGGGTGATGGCCAGGAAGAGGGCATCTAAACACCGACAAGGGATGGAAAAGAAGCTGGGGCCCTCCTCAGGCAGCCCATACCCAATCCAAAAGAAGCAAGGCAATGCCTAGCAGAGGAGTGGGCCCAGCTAACATCCCCCACATTTAGGGAAAAAGACCTGTGCTCTAGGCACCAGGCTGGGGCTGTTATGCATTATTCCACTTAACCTCACACCTGTCCTAGAAGGTGGGCACTGTTACACAAGGGGGTAGCAAACCAATAAGGCCAGCATTTGTTCCCAGCTCTGGATTCCACAGTCCCAATCCCTCCATTTCTCTGCTGGGCATCAGAATCCACAGAACTGTCTCCACACAGCTGGGTTTGAGATGAGATGCCCAGCCAGAAGGCACTCCACTGGGCCAGGCCACTACAGAGAGAAACCCTCCTAGGGACAAGCTGCCCTTGAGAGCTGACATCCTGTGCCCCCACCCACCCATTAACACTCTATTGTCACTAGCATCCTACTAAGGTCCTGGGGGCAGTGACGAGAGATCCCTATCCCCTATTGTTCTAGGGAATTTTAATGCAGAGCTGAGTTCCCATGTAAGCCCACACTGGGCTCATCAGGGGCCTGTGCTCTGTGAGCTTGGGCACTGTTGCAGGAACATTCAACAAGCTACGAAGGCTGTGGCAGGCACCCATCCTCCCCACAGGCTCCCCACCACCTGCAGCACAGGTGGCATCACCATCCCTATTTACTTGGATTAAAGAACTTGTTCAAGTGGCCTAGCATGGTAGTGCATGCCTGTAATTCCAGCACTCAGGAGGCTGAGGCAAGAGGATCACTGTGAGTTCATGGCCAGGCTGGGCTACATAAGTGAGTTCAACACCAGCCTCACTACATAGTGAGACCCTGTCTCAATCCCCTGCCAAAGAAAACCAAAAAAAAACCCAAAAACCGAAAGAAACAAGAACTTGTCAAGTGAGAAGCTTGGCAGGCCAAGGCTGTAGTCTAAGCTTTAATCACCAGGTCACACTGCATCCTTCATGAGCCACCTACTTTGTCCATTGAGTCCGCAGGCTCCGCATCCAAAAGAAGCAAGGCAATGCCTAACAGAGTGAATGACCTTTCAATGCCTTTTTCTCGTCATCTTTTTATTTGGCTTCCTTAGGAACTGGGGTCTGCTTAGAGTAAGCTCTGTAGCAGGCGAACTACCCCCTGAGGTCAGAGAGCACCTTGGAGAGGCTGCCTGGTGAGTGTGAGCCTTTGTTTTCCACACAGCTGAGCACACACAGCAATCACTGGGGGAACAGGACAGAGAGGTGCTCCAAGTGCCAGCTCAGGACACGCCACGTAACTCTTAATCCTGGTTCCAGAATGCCCTGGGCTCCCCCCACCATAGGTGTCCACTGGCAAGCCCACTGCACCCCTTGAAGGAAGGGTCCTTGGCTCGGCCCGGGAGGCACCTTACTCTGCTCCCTTCAGTTTAAAATAGGCCACAAGGATGCCTGCCAAGATCCAATGCTCTTGGCAAAGAGCATGATTATATTTCTGGCTACGCTGAAGGCTCCACCAGGGAAGGCATCCCAAACCAACAGCTGACTCCTGCTGTGATGACAAGACGATCCTGGGAGTCAGCCCGGGCCCAGCCAGTGCCCTGCTTGTGTACAGTAGGAGGGGCTCCGGCCCCACCCCCAGGCTCTGGGAGCATAGGGATGGCTATATAAGGACCTGGGGCTTGGGGGAGCCCAGGGGGCTGGGGTTCCTCTCTGGCCCTGGCTCTTGCTCTTGTGAAGGCATGTGCACACACCTGCTCGGGTGAGCATTCCTGCATGCCATTCCCTGCCTGGAATGGGCTACCCCCTCTCACGTCGATCACAATACCCTCCCAGCATTGTGCTGGCTTCGCCTGCTGCAGAGGCCCAGCCAGGGGCTCTGCCTGATTCTGGTGGCACCAGCAACCGAGCTCGGGGAAGTGTAGCACCCACAAGGAGCTGGTTCATGAACAAAGGGCTGGCCTGAGAGGTCTGGGGCACGTGGCAAGGCAGTTGTGGGCAAGTTTCAAGTGCTGGAAGGATCAACATGATTTACAGTGGCTGTGTTCATCCCATGAGGACCTGGAGGCCAAATAAGGACCCTGGTAAAGCTTACAAGGTAAAAAGTAATCCTGCAGCCTTACACACTCCAGGACCACAGCCGCCTGTTGTGTTGGCCAAGTAGGGAGGTCCCTGCTGTGAAAGGACTGAGAGGAATGCCTGGGGCCCTCTGCTGGGCGCTGCTCTGGGTAGGGGCTGTCACAGAGCTGTGTGGGCCCAGCCACTATCTGCCTGCTGCTTCCAAGTCCTACCACGCTCCCAGAGCAAGTGCTTCCGAGGTTGGCACTGCCATCGCACTCTGTGTCTGAGTGTGGTGCTGACTGGCTGCCCAGTCCTCCACAGTGGATGGCTGGTGCTCACAGCCAGCACTGAAAGGCCCCAGGCACCCAGAGGGCCTGAGAACCCACCATCCCGTGTCCCTCTGTCCTTAAAACTAAAGGTGTCCTTTGCACAGAAGGACCTCCTTCCACACAGGCCCCTAGGCACTGAAAGGTGAACAGTGGTTTTCTCTGGAACATGGCACTGTGAATGATTTCAATTTATGCTATTTTTGTACCTCTCTGTTCTTTCCAATATTCTCAATGACTACATATTAGTTTGTGATAAAAATAAACTTTTTTAAAGAACCAACTTACTTCTCCCTCCTCAGGCACATTCATCATTTGTCAAGATCAACCTTTCAGAGCCCTGCAGCCACAGCACCAAGCCTCCCTAACCATCTCCAAAAACACCCTTCCATCTTTCCAATGTCCACCACCTCTGGGTAACCCCAGACAAGAGAAGACCAACAATCACAGAGCCCTTCCAAACTCTGACCTGAGATGGGGTGAAACAAGACCATGCCTCCAACTGGTAATTCCCAAAGCATGGGGAGAAGAGAGAAGAGAAAGATGCAGGAGGCCAGAAGAGGGCCAAGAGAAGATAATACAGGGCACAGAACCTAGTTTAGAGCCACATGGCCCACTGCCCCCTTTGGTCTCACTTCAGCCCCTCCCAGGGTCTAAGTCCTTTCTTAAGGGCAGACTGATGTGCCCATCACCATTAACGGGCCTGGCAGCCCCCGGTGGGCACAGAAATGGGAGCACCAAGCTCTACATACCTCCTGTGCTCCATCATAACACCAAGAAAGGACTCTGGTCATGGATGTGGCACCTGAGCCAGCCAGCCTGGGGTGGAAAGCTGACCTCAGCATGGGCAGGCTGGGCCCAGGTGTAGGTGTAGAGACAGGGCTTCTCATGGCTTCTCTGCAGAGGGGACGTTTTCCTGTGTGCACCCAGATTAGAAAATCTAGGGGAGGGAAGCAATGCCCCACCCTCCAGACACTTCAGCTCTAAGACAAAGACAAGGGAAAGAGCAAGACATGATGATGACTTAGAAAATGCCATGACCTCCATTCTGGAAAAGCAGCACTGCTAGGGAATTGGATCAAAGTCTGTGAAACCATGAAGGCCTATGATAGCGCCAATGCAGATCTGTCTAACAGACCCCGGAACAGAACCTCAGGCATTGCTTGAAGCTGGAAAGCAGCATCTGAGACAAGCAAAGGCAGTTGGGCTTTATACAGCAGTATGGGCTTTATACAGTGCACACCACACAGGCAGCACAGAATGAAAACATTCCTGGGTTTGAGGAGACGCAGATAAATCCAGATGGGAGCACCTCAGTGAGCTGTGGAGGTCTGAATGGAGGCTGGTGTGTACCCGACTTTCACAGATGGCCGTGTGCAAGATGTGCCACATCAGTGCCACGGACAGGCTGCAGACCTAGCAAAGGTGGTCCTCATCATACAACCAAAGACATTTTAATTTCTTTAAAATAAAGCTCCCTAGGCTGGGGCTGTAGCTCAGGGGTGGACAGTGTGCTTGCCTAGCACACATGCGACCCTGGGCTCCATCCCTAGCATTACAAAACCAAAATAAAACAAAATGACATTATTTCAGCTAGTTCTGCCCACGTGCATGGTGGCAGGACAAGGAACAGTCACCAGCACTCACCCAAAACAGGGTGAGGAAAGCGTGCAGAGTGTGGAGTCAGACATCCAGAGCTCAAGCCTAGCTCCACCATCTGCTTGGAGGCTTCCAATAAATCAGGTAACTTCTGAGGATGTTTCCACACTCACAAAATGAAGACTGTCTCTTACAGAAATGATCTGACGACCAGACCAAATAGCATATGTGATCCCCTGGATAGCACGTGTCAGGAGGTGGCTGGCAAATATCTGCTAACCACAGTCCCTATTTACCTGGTGGATAAATCAGGAGTGGACTCTGCCCTGAGAACATCAGGCACACACACATGACCAAGGCATGAGCAAGTGGAGTTGAGATTTCTGCTTCAAGAGCTAGGAAGAAGGGGATTTTAGATGGAACCTTTAAAAGGGGGTGGGCCTATGACACAGATAATTGGTCTGGAAGGAATTATGGGCAGGAAGAAAAGCACGTAAAAAGGAAGAGGGACAGGAAATGACATCAGAACACTTCCTGTTGGCCACCCTAAGTGCTCTGTGAGACAGGCTGGAACGAAGAACAGTGAGGGCTCATCTGACTGACTCTCAGGGTGCTTGGGTTCATTGTACAGTGAGTGCAAGCCAAAGGCCCAGGTGACACTGGCAAAGGAGCATAAACTGCTGGCTTCTGCAGACAGTGGTGGCACTTTGTGTGGGAGCAAAGGGCGCTGTTAATAAGACTGAGGCCCTGGGAAGAACTTGGCAGCTGCATGGCAAGTGGATTGAGAGCAACTGGGGACAGGGAAATCGAGGATGAACCATGGGGCCTGACCCAGGAAATGGTAGTGAAGATGGACTGATGGGGCACAGAGGGTGCCGCATGGAGAGGTTTCTGGTCTGGGAGGTGTGCAGGTCAAACACATAATGGGACAAAGGAGGGCTTGTGACACAAGGACCAGTGGAAGACACAGGTGGAGTCATGGGAACATGGTGTACATATGGCAGAAGTGGGTGAGGGAGGCCCCTTCCATCACTCAGCCATGAACTGTGCAGCATCAAAGTCAAATCCTTTGGGAGTGGGGTTGCAACCAAATTGTGGCTTGATCATTTTGTGCCTCAATTATACCATCCAAACCTAAATGAATTATTCCACCACACAGGCCTATTGTCAGGAGCGAAAATGTGAATGTGAAAATGCTCAGGAAACTACAAGAGCACTTTATAAACGTAAGGTACTGTTATCAGAGTACAGAGCTGGATCCAGAGGCTGGACAGGCTGGAGAAGGACAGAGAGAGGAATGTGCAGGGAGGGTCAGGGACATGAGCTGCAGAAAAGCTAGGCCCGGGGCAAGCAGCAGCCCTGGAGAAGGCAGAGGCAGAAACAACCAGAGAGTACTGTATCTCACAAGTCAAGGCGTAAAGAGTATCTTCAAGGGCCACAACTCCAGCTATGTGCCAGTTGTCTTCAGCAGCCCTACTATGCATCAGAGCTGCCAGCCTCTGCCAGTACCACGCAGTGTCTGTCCACAATAAAGAGTTCTTCCAGATCTGTCCATGGAAGGCAGGAGGGAAGGTGAAACAAGTGCAAACTGTGGGTCAGGGAGACCAGCACCTTGACAAAAGTCTGGAAGGTAACGAGGGGTGTGAGTGTCCAGTGTCCACAAGGGCAAGTTTATTAGAATCCCCAGGGAACAGCCATCGTCATGAAAGAGGCATTCAGGGAGCCATTAGCTCCTGATTAAAATGAAGTGGCTGTTGCTCTAACCCAGAGAGGTGGAGCACATCCGCAGGAAAGGGGCAGGTAGACAGGCAGTCTGTCATCTGATTAAAATGCAGTCTCCCATCCATCACCCTCCATGCTCCACTGTGCTTCCCGCCAGCATGCATGCACTGACGGTACACTCTGTTCTGTACTGGCAAAAGAAGCCAACTACAGGAGACTGGCTGGGGGCACTGCTGCTGGATGGCACAGGAGCTTCTCCTAGGATGCATTTTGTGAGTCTGGGAGCCCAGCAGGAAACAAATAGCCAAGAGCAAAGTCCATGGGGGGCTTGCCAAGCACATCTCGCACTGCGACCTGGCAGTGGGGTCTGGCTCGATGGAGATAAGCCTGTTCCCAAAACCAGATAGCCACTGGAGAAGATGACAATGGGCATGCAGTGAGACTGACTCCAGGCTGCTCTGGGAGGGATGCTCTGCAGACTGGAAAACCCCATTTCTCTCTCCCTTACCATTTGGCCCAGAAGAGCCTTTGTGAACTTGCCGGACTCTCTCAGGACCCCTGAGAGAAGCAGCAAGGACCACCAAGAGCCTTCAGGGCCCACCTCCTGCCCCACACTGCACTGGACTGCAACACCACAGGCCGTGAGTGAGTGGCACTCTATCCTTTGGGGGCAAGTAGGCAGCATCTATCAAGTGTCACCAGAAGTAACTGATCTCCTCTCTCTGATTCTTCCTTTAGCAAATTCCAAGGGTCATTATCAAATCACTTCTGCTACAGCCTTGACTGCTCAGGGCCTAAGACAAACTCATTGTTGTTCCCAAGATGGCTTCTCAATAAATTCAATTTATTTTATTAAACTTTTGTGGTTAAATTAAAAAAAATTTATTAGTACAGGTTTGCAGTAATGTTTACATTCATCGTAGGGAGTAGATACGTGTACTTAACGTATCTTAATTTTTTTATTCCCTTTCCCCTGTCCTCTCTCCTTCAATCTCTAGATCCTCTTCCCGTTTGCAAAACATCTGAAAGACCCAGTCAACAATGAGCAACTGAAATGAACAGATACTTCTCAGAAGTAGTAGTGTGAATTGCCAATAACTACATGAAAAAATGCTCAACATCACTTGGCATTACAGAAATGCAAATTAAAACCACACTGAGATACTGAGATCTTATTCCAGAATGACTATCATCAAAAATTCAAACAGTAAAAAAAGCTGGCAAGGCTGGGAGTGAGGGACCCTTCTACACTGTTGGTGGGAGTGTAAACTGGTACAACCACAATGGAAATCAGTATGGAGATTACTGGATAACCTTTGACACAGTAAAGGTTCAGGAAACACTTTCCATGCATGTGCCCACAGGAAAGGTGCTCTTTTTCTCTGCCCTGGACAAACCACTCTGTTGCAGCCACCCACCTGCCATAGTCTTCTGAGTACTCAGCCTCCTGGAAGCCATGAGCACCCTGCAGAATTCCTGTCTGGGAGCTGCTCCACTTCACCCAGGAGACCACTTGCTGCCCACATATGGGCAGTGCCCTCAAGAAGCAAATGGGTGCTCCAGGCAGGTCTCACCACCTGACTCATGATGGGTTCTGTGAGTTAACTGGACAGTGGCGGGCAGCATGGCTGGGTGATACTTGGAGAGGGGAGCTGCAGGAGATGCCAGATTGTTCTGAACAGCTACCACTCCAGTTTTGCTCTTTCCTACTCCAAATGCGGCTATCACTAGGCCCAGGCATGGGACAGTCTTGGTCAGGAAGGATGCAGGAACTTTGACCTAGAGAACACAGGTCTGGATTGACTGGGCTACCGTTCCCTGGCACTAATGGAATGGGCACAGAATCCTACACTTTTCTAGTGGTAATTCTGCCCGATGTCCATCTGCCTGCTTCTCTCTGCCTACCTTCTTCTTCTCTGCAGAGATGCATCCACATGGGTACACAATGTTAGAGCCCTTCTGCCAGGGGGAGCTGCAGTCCTCCTGAGCCCAGCATGGCTGCCACAAGCTCATCAGGATCCTGGAGAGGCAGTCGAAGGCCCTACCATCAGAAGATAGCAGGGAAGATGGCCCTAGTACTCCATATACTTTTTAGAACACCTGAGTGTGCCCAGCAAAGACTACTGGGCACGAAACTGGAGACCCTCTACCAACAGCAAAATGCACAAATAAGCTGCAGAATGGATCCTGCCACAGCTCTGCCTGCCACACCCAGGTGCTGTGAGCAGAGGCTGGTGGGGGTTAGCAAATGAAGCCTGGGCCTGCACCACCCCTCTTTTTTGACTGTTGGCTTGAGTCTTCTAACCTAACGCAGGTGGCAGGCCAGAGAGGACAGGGCCAGAAGTCCTTTCCCTGCTCAGTCTACAGATTGCTGGGACCCCAAGATGTGTCCAAGTCACATGACGAATCAAGGGCAAACCCTGCCCCTACCTTACTCCTTCCACTCCAGCACATCTAGAGTGCCATTCAATGTGTATTCCTCCTTTGCAGCCTGCAAGAGGCTGGAGAAAAAGCAACTGGGAAACATCTCTCTCCTGTTGCAGGATCAGTTTTCCCTTTCCGTTTTGCAGGGTGGAAGCCTGGGAGCAGTTCCGAGGACATCCTTTTTGCGCCACCAGGCACCTGCCTTGGCAGTTATCTGAGAGCCGGAAATGGGCCCGGCACCTTCCGGGCTCCTCCTGCAGCTAGCAGATGCAAGAAACAATGCCTTGGTCCAGGCATCAGCTCACTTGCCCCAGGATGGTCCGATCAGAGCGATGCCGAGATCCAGAGCCAGATGCTGCTAGCAGGAGGCAGAGGAACAGCACCTGCTAGGGCTGGAGGGCTAAGTGGTGGCACCTGGGGTCTAGGGGCTCAGTTTTCCTCTCTTCTTCTCAGGAACGCTAAGCACCCAGACAAGATGGTCCAGCACACAGCCGTGTGGAAAGACTAGAGTGCCCAGAGCTGAGCAGCTAAGGCTCAGAGGGAGAGGGACAGCAGTGTGGCAGCAGTAGGCAGCATGGCACTGGACACAGCAGATGAAACTGGGCCAACTATCCTTGGGAGGAACAGAGCCTGGCAGGGAAGCCCTCAAGGCTCCTGACTGGTGGGGAGAAGAAGGCTCCAGAGCCTAGCTATGGGGTGCAAACCCAGCAGACCACACACCCTCCCTTCTCTGCTGTTGACTCCAGCAGTCTGGTTCCTGCCAGCCCTTTCTCCCCCATTACCGGGGCTCTCACACCCATGACTAAAGGACCATCAGCCACACAGCCCCCCTAGGGGTGGCGGTGACTCACCATCTGGCAGGACCTGCTGCCACTGGCACTGTCTGCCTGCATGCAGGGTCCAGCAGGGGATGGGGGACTTGAGAGTATTCTCCTGAAGCAGACCCACAGGCCGCTCCTCAGGGGCCCCACACACTGCAGCTGTCTCTTGCCTCATCCGAGTACTTCGCACCATCTGGGGAGAGCTGGAGTCCAGCTCCAGGACAGTGGCTGCAGAGAATAAGGACCTGGCCTCCTCCCAGTTGGGGCCTCCACCCCCTCACCACCCAAGACATCCACAGGCTTGGAGGAATAAGGTGCCCAGGTCACTCATCCATGAGGACCAGGGCCAACAAAGCTGGGTCTCTCAGGGAGGGAACAAGAGTCTGGGTTAAAAAGATGGAGTCCCAGGCAAAGCCATCTTCCTGGCTCTAAGAAGACTGCTGGTGTTGAAAGGAGCATCATTTGAGCAGCCCTCACCTTGATGTACAGTTTGGGCCAAGTGCTCCACACACAGCTGCAGTGAAAGCTCATACCCAGTGAGCAGCCCACGAACAGGCAAGTTCAAGGGCAGCCTGGCCCCAGAGCCCAGGCACCAGGGGTTATAGCTGAAGGCCAAGGCCTGTCCAGGAAGCCTCTGCTTCCCCGGAGGACAGGAACTAGATGGCACATGGGGGCAGAGGATCCCCATGATCCTGGCAGGGGCCACACAATCCCAGAATGCTTCTTGGGGCCTCAAGCTCAGTCACTCCGCCATGAGGAAGTGGGCTGGGCTTACAGACCACCTGCTAGCCACATCTGAGGAGACAGGAAAGCAATGGGGACTATGTTGCCCTCCTCGGCCAGGCTGGGTGAGGCCAGCCTCTGCAGTGGGAGCCAGGGAGGGACAGAGGCAGGGCCTGATGCCTGGCTGCCTGCCCCACTGTCTGGTCCCCCTGAAAGAGGCTTCCTCTGAGTGTGATCTGGTCCCACACTAAGCTGCTTAACCAGCAGCCCTACTTCTGCAGCTCAAGGCTCAGATGCACGGGAGTAAGGGGGCAGTGCAGCCCCGAGGAAGAGCACAGCCCCAGGTCAACACCTGTGCAAAGTAGAGTGAGTTACCCAACTTCTCTGAGCCTCTTTACATGCAAAACAAAGGATAACACAGCCCTACCTCCAGGGATAGTCATGGGAAGAAGCACCCATCTCCTGGCTCCATGCCTGGCCGCTGGAGATGCCTTGCAAATGGTGGCAACACAATGTTACTCCAGCAGATGGTCAGGCACAAGAGTGAAAAGGCTCCTGGGAGATGACACGCCACTAGGATGGGCTTCAGGACGCTGCCACATTGGGTTGGCTTTTTTTTTTTTTTTTGAGCTATTGCCCAGGCTGGCCTCAAACAGTCCTCCTGCCTCAGCCTCCTAAGTAGCTAGAATTCAGGTATGTGCCAAAACACTGAGCAAGGGTTAATTTTTCTACATTAGATTTTAAGGCCCATGATGAAACCCTACCTGTTTGCTTAGCCCCCAAATCTGTCCATCCACCCACATCTCCATTTTCTCAGGCTGGCTTGGAGGCTGTGACAGGAAGCCCGGGGACCTAGTTCTCCTCCACAGCCCCTGCCTGAATGCTCTGCACGTGTCCTGCTAAGGACAGAAGGGACTACAGTGGGGTGCAGGCTGCAGCCATATGGGCATGGGAGGGTCCTTGGAGGTCACACACACAGTCAAGGGAGCCAAGGCCCAGAGAGACTATAACTCACTCAAGAGCAGGGTAGAGCTGGGGCTCCCCAGTCCATCAACCTGCCCTCTGCCCAGGGTGCGAGTCAAGCCAGATGACTGCAGAGCCCCTCGTTGACCCATTATGACCTTGGCACAGGGCCTTTGCTGTGTTGTCAGCTGGGAAGCACAGACAAAGGTGGGGACAGTCCCTTCTGCAGGCAGCTGGCAGGTAGAGGGGACAGAAAATGCCCAGCCATCAGGGACTGGATTCTCCTCTGGACTCTCCCAGACCTCAGCAGGGAATATGGGCAGGCTGTGACTGTATTGGGGCTCTGCTCTTCATCTACAGGTGGAAGCTGCATTAGCTGGTGGCTAAAACCTGTGAACCTGCTGGAGGCAGGGGTAGGAGAAAGCTCAGCACTGAGGGGCAGGCTAGCTGGCATCCCAGGACGTGGCCACCAGGAGAAAGGATGCCCAAGGCCTCGGCCACACCCACTCCCATCTGGGGAGTACAAGGTGCCCTCCCAGGTGGCAGGAAGAGCCCCACAGGATTGGGAGCAACAGTCTCCAACCCTGCTCAACTCAAGACTTCGTTGGAGTTGCCTGCAGATGCCTAGAATAACCACTGTGCAGGCTTCTCCCTGTCTGCCAGTGAGCTGTCCCACTGGGAACAAATTAAGAATCAGAGAAACTGCCCCCAGGGTCTGAGGAAGTCAGAGGGGAGGCCTCAGAGGAAGCTGACCTGGGAACACCAGAGGTGGAGGTGAGAGGCAAGTGAGCTGGACACCAGAACATCTTCTCCTTTGTTTAGCTGGCCTGGTCCAGAAGAGGAGGCAGGGATTCCAGATCTCTGGGGAAACTAGGGGACTCATCTCATTCTCCAGAACCCTGGGTCCTGAGCAGCAGCCTGGAAGGGATGGTGAGGAGGATAGGGAAGAGGACCTTGCCCTCCGTGGAGCACAGGACACAGCCCAGCCAGCAGCATTCCATTCTATCCTGAGCCGAGTGACACATACCAGAGCCCCGCACTGGCAGCGCCCTGCCTGCTGCCCCAGCCTCACTGGGAACACAGCCAATGCTGGACCTCCACTCAAGGTCAGGGCCATGCAGGCCAGCACCCACACCTGCCACACGGTCTGCGACTGGAGCGAGGGTACCCATGGGATATCACCAGGGCCAGAGGAGAACACTGGCCATTTCTCCAGGGCCACTAAGGCAGGGCCCCCTAGTTTGGTCATCTTTTAGTGATGTCCTTCCCGCCATATGCAATCATATACATGTAGTCTTTAAAATCTGGAAATATAGCCAGGCACCATGGCTCATGCCTACACTCCCAGCTACTCAGGAGGTTGAGGCAGGAGGATCACTTGAGTCCATGTTGGGGCCAGCCTGGGCAACATAGCAAAAGCCCATCTCAAAACAAAAAGGTAAAATTTAGAAATAAACTGTATACTAGTTTTCCTTACTTAAAATAGTATCGCTTGGTTGGAAGTTACACAACTGAATGGCAGTCCTCCCTTATCTTTGGTGACGTTCACCATGGTAGCACCAAACCCTGCATATACTATGTTATTTTCTATATATACAGAGTTATGGTGAAGCTCACTTATAAATTAGGCATAGTAAGAGATTAACAACAGTAATAACGGAACAACTATAACAATACCCTAATAAAAGTTATGTGAATGTGGTTTCTCTCTCTCAAACTATCTTATTTTCTCACTGCACTATAGCAATAGTTTTGGACCACAGTTAGCTTTAGGTAGCTGAAACCACTAAAAGCAAAAAGCAAATAAAAGGGAGAATATTGTAGGTGGTTTTCAAAACTCAGAGAACTGTATACCAAGAGTAAACTTTGCAGGACGTAAAAGACTGTATTATGAACATTTTCCCCACGTCCTTAAATAAGTTCCCAAACTTACACATCTATAACGTATCACACTTTGACTGTTCCTCTAATGTAGGACAACTAAACTGCCTCTAATTCTCTTTTATGATAAACTGCTTTGTAATGCGCACACTGACAGGTCTGACGCATTTCTGATCATTCCTCAGGCTGAGTTGCTGATCACAGGACAGTTCTGTTTGTAAGGCTCCTGGTACTGGTTTCAAAGCTGTCTGCTACAAAGGTTCTGACACTGCCCCCAGTTAGCAACTGTCAGTCTTAAGTTCTCTGCAGAGCATGGCAGAATGTGTTGAGCTTTGTGAGGCTGTGGGCTCAGTCGGCAGCACCACAATCAGAGCACAAACCTCTGCACATCTGAAAGACAAGAAAATACCATCTTACTGTGGTCATCATTTGGACTTCTTTGATTACTGATGATGTTCTGCATTGATTCTCATGTTTGGTGATCAAAAATATTTCTTCTTGTACAAACTTAATTACAGCAGCCAGCAAACCACAACTCTCAAATGTCCATGGCATTTCAGCGCTATTGCAATATACAAAGTACACATTAAATCCCAGGAGTTAACATTACGCTGTATTTAACAACACAGTGCTGTCGAGACAGGCTGATGCAGCGTCAAGAATGACCAGATTTGAGTCAGATGGCCATGGCTTTAAAGAAAGGCCCACTCCTTCCTGTCCCAGCGTGTGACCTAGGTATCATCTGAAGTAGTAACTACCTTGTAGGGCAGCAGGCAAATGCAGGGGAGGCCCCATGTATGACGACACTCCTGCAGTGTTGTCAACAGGCCACAGGTCCACAGTGGACACTACTGAGTGACCAGACAGGCAAAGCCCCGCCCTGAGAGGAAGATGCCAGTAACACTGGGCTGTATTGTTAAGAGGCTAAATTAATTACAGCCTGGTGTCCAGAACAGCCTGTCAGATAGTTTTCCTGTGAGGCCCACTTTACAAAGAAGACATATCCTTTGGGGGCTCCCTATGGGAAGGCATGGAACTGGACCCTGTGGCTCCGGGCTTTCCCTCCCCAGGAGACCAGTAAAAAGCTCAGCATCACCATGTGCCTCTAAAGGCTTCAGGAGGCTTGATGGACAGTCTCCTGGGGCTCGTGCAGTTCCCAGCCCTGTGGGAGGCTTAGTTCAAAAGGAAGAAAGCAGGGGAAGGGGAGGGCTGGGGGGAACAGAGCAGCCCTCAGGAAAGAGGCTGCTGCACATGGGAGGTTGCAAGGGAAGCTATCAGAGAAATGCAAGACATGGAAGCAGCCCAGCACTTGGCCTCCCTTCCATGGGGCTGGCTGCAGGAAGCACACACTGCTCCCAAATTGAGAGCTAACTCACATCAGGACCAGGAAGCCCCAAGCCTCAGCTCCTACTCCACTGTAGCCAGGGCAAAAAAGCATATCCTTCACCATCCAGGGATAAAAATGAGTGTGCCCACCAGGACACCTGCTGGTGGAAAGACCACCTCCACCTTGTCAAGAGGGGAGAGATGACCCAACCGGACATGAGAAGATCAGAAAGTCACTTTGGTCCTGATATGCACATTAAGCAAGAACACAAGCCTGCTCACTATTTCAATAGCCAAGATATGTGTCTTAGTTACTTTTCTCATTGCTGAGACAAAATACCCAACACCCAAAGTTAAAGGAGGGAAGGTTTATTTAGCTCACAGTTTGTACAGAGTTCAGTCCATAATCGGCTGGCTCCAAGGCAGGGTGGCATGGCAGACAGGTGTCACAGAGGAGAAACAGTTCATGGCAGGCAGAAGACAGCAAAGCAAGCAAGGGACCTTAGCAGCCTTTTTTCTGCCCCTTTTATTTTCTACTTAGGCTACCAGGATTAAGGCCATGCCAAACCAATCAGTGGACTGATTTAATAATCACCCACCCTTAATCTTAGCACCTTTAATTCTAGCACTGTACCATGAATTAATCACACACTCTAGATTCAGCCACCTCTGAAAAAGCCCCACCTATGACTGCATGAGGCTTTGGGGGTACATCTAGACACCAGCCATAACAATATGGAATCAGCCCATGTGTCTGTCAACAGATGAATACATTTTAAAATGTGGAATATATAAACAATGGAGTACTATTCAGCCATAAAGAAGAATGAAATCCTGTCATTCACAGGACAATGGATGAAACTGGAGGTCATTATGTGTATTAGTCAGCTTTTCCATTGCTGGACAAAATATCTGACACCTGCAACTTAAAGGAAGAGAGGTTTGTCTCCTCATGTCATCAAAGGACTCAGTCCGTGGTCAGCTTGCTCCGAGGTAGAAACATCATGACAAAAGAGTGTGGCAGAGCACAGCTACTTAGTTCATGGTGGCCAGGAAGCAAAGCAGGGGACAGTGCCAGGGAAGAAAGGGCCCATCAGGAACCAGATGCAGATCCCAAATTCACTGAACCTCGGTGACCCATCCAGACACACCTAGAAGTGTTCTTTACTAACCCCCAGGTGACTCCCAGGCCAAGCAGTTGATGGCTTAAACCATCACATCACGTTAAGCAAAATAACCACAACTTAACCACCGAGTGCACATCCAGCACCAGGGACCACGTTAGCCTGCGGTACGGCACCAAGGGGTGCACTTGCTCTGCTGCCAAAAGGCCTCTTTCTGCTGACTTCCCACAAAGCACCCTCCATGGTTCCTCTAGGAACTGGGATTTGAAGCTGTGCTCCTCACCTCACTTTCTGAGTGGGGCGATGAAGGCATGTGACTTTACCTTACAGCAGGGAATAAAGGAGTGTTGGGTTGGGGATCTAAACCCAGGATTCCCGACTCCCAGTCAAGGCTTAGCACACAAAGCATAGGAGAGGTGGCAAGGTTTTCTGGGGAGCCGCACTCCCGGGGGCTTGGTTGAGAAACTCAGTGACATTCACAAAGGGCACCGTGGGAACAGACCAAAGCCACAAACCACCATTCAGCACAAAGCAGGCCAGCCCTGGCAGCTGCAGACTGTTCAGCCCATGTGTCCCCAGGGTGGGGCTGGAGAGGACTATAAAAGATGCTGGGGAAAAGTGTGTCATGCCAGACTAATCATGGGAGCTTAGGAAGCAAGAACAGGAAAGGATGCAGACTCCAGGCCAGGGTTCAAGATCAGCTCAGCAGCTTCTAACCACGACCCCTGGGCAGCTCATCCAGCTTTCTTAACTGCAGAACAGGGAAAACAGGAGAGATAAAAAAGTGCTTTGTAACTCTAAGTAGCATGGGAAAAAAAAAAAAAAAAAAGGGAACACTCCCCTCCTCTTGAAGATATGAGGAGGAGGAAAGAGGAAGATGAGGGAGGGCAGTGGAAGAACCACAATGAGGCAGAGTTGGTGGAACCAGACGCAGTGGCTTTACAGCTGAGCCTTTTCATCAGCGCAGAGAACTCAACCTGCTGCAGCTGGACATGGAGTTCATAAACATGGTCAAAAAAGTTCGCAAAATTCATGCCAACAGAATAAGCTGCAGATGGCGGCAGTGACGACCTTCTGCTGCAGCAACAGCTGGCTGTGTGGACTCAGTGCTTAGGCCTGTGGAGGGGGAGGGCCATGTAGACCCTGCCTTTCACATGGGAATGGAGCCTTCCCAAAAGCCAAAACCCTTGCCCTTGGCTCCAGAGAAAACCACCAGGTTCTCCCTCCCAGCCCCGCAGGAGAGCGGGCCACACTCGAAGGCTGCAGTATGGGCAGTGGTCAGAGTGCCTTTACAGGTGGGACAGGGCCCTGTGGGCTTGTCAGTCCAGCCTGGAGTGTCCTTGGAGAGGAAGGAGGGAAGGGACTCTGCAGAGCCACATCTGAGCTTTTGAGGCCAACAGGTAACCCTAGTATAACGAGAAGGGGTGGAGGGAGACACAGACCTGCTCACCCTGACAGACTCAGTACTTTGTAGGTCACCAGTCATGTACAGGGGCATCCAGCATGCTACCTGCTCACAAGCCATTGAGAGGCAAGGTCCCAGCACTATCTACATCATCGACTTTCTATGAGAGCAGCCACTGCAGAACACTGAAAATGTGATAAGGCGCCAGCGTTGGCTAATGAGCCATTGGCAAAATTTAAGATGTGCCCTCTCTCTGACACATCCCACTGCCTCAGCCCTTCTCCTTCTCTCCTGGCCACATCCTACCCCTGCCTCAGCAGCAGCCCTGCCATTCCAGGAAGCCCACCCTAGTGCCCTGCTAGAAATGGCGGCCCTGCCACAAGCGTCACACTGTGCTGCTTGAGGTCTTAGCTGTGCCACCTAATCACACTGACAATCAGTGCTCCCCATGGGGGACATTTCCCCAAGGTTCCCTGAAGTATGAAGAACCCAGAGAGTGCCCAATGATGATTTCCAAGATGGAAGCAGAGCCTGCAGAGCTTTTCATAAACACGCAGCACAAGCAGGGTCCCTATGCATGCCTGCCCACCCTCTGCCACCTGTGGCACCTGGAGAAGTGTCCCCAGCCTCCTGCCCAAACTACATCAAGGCCTGGACTTACCAATGCCTGCCCTGTGAAGGTTGTAGAACACAGACAGGGCTGGCTAATCTCTTCTCTGCTGCCACCCCCACTTTTTCCGGGCCCCTGTGATCCCCATCTATCCTCTCAGTAAATACCACAGCTGTGTGAAACTCAGACCCAACCAGCCACATGCCAGACACTCTTCACAAGATTACCTCATTCACTGGTGGACAAATATGGTGACAGGGATGAGCACAAGCCTCTGAGGCAGAGGCTGGTGTGGATAGCTCCAACTGTGTGACCTGGGGAAATGACCTCACCTCTCTGAGAGTCAGCTGTCCCATCAGTAAACTGGTGGGCCTGCCACCTTCTTAGGTTCACTGCTGAAACAATGCTTACAAAGTGTCTGGAGGCTCCTGGAAAGTCCTCAGTAAACGGTAGTTAGTATTACACATTTGCACCAATTCTTTAAGATAGGTGTCACTGTTTTCTCTCTACCAATAAAGAGGGTGACACCCAGGGACACTGGTAGCCAGTTCAGAGTCACAGAGCTGCTGCTGCCTAGGAGGCAGAAGCAGAATTGAAGGCCACATTTGCTAACTTGAGGTGTACCTTTTTCCACACCACAGGCTTGCAGAGGACAAAAAGGGGCACAGAGGTCAGCCAAGGGCCCAAGCCCTGGAGAGCTCAAAGTCTCAAGTCACAGGAACAAAGCAGCTGTGTGACCTTGGGTCAGATGCTTCCATCTCTGCACACCTTCAGCAGCCCCCCAGGAATCCTGGAGCATTAGTCGTCTTCTGAGAAACCTGGCTGGTCTCCCCTAGACCAAGTGCTGTCACAGGCAGCTAGGTCAAGGCCCCCAAAGCTACTCACACTACCCCTGCCTTTCCCATACAGGCACACTGGGGCCTACACACCTCAGGTGCCTGGGAAAGCAGCAGTCTTCAAAACTCCGGCTGCAGGGCAAATCCAGTCCTTAGAGCACTGCTCCTCCACCCACAAAGAGCCAACCATCTCTGAAGACAGGAGACAGGAGGCATAGGACACTTTCCAAACCCACTTAGTGAGGAAAGACCATGTAAGCTCCCATCACTCCCTTGCGTTGTCCCCAGACCAAGTGACAGGAGATAGGCCTCCAGGGAACCAGGTCCTTTCTCCTCTGATCTTCATGGCTATGCTGAGAGTGCATACTTTGGGCCCATTTTACAGATGCAGAAGCTGAGAAGACTTAGGAGACTCTCCAGTGTCACACATACAGTAAGTGAAATGCTAGGACACAAACCCCAGTCCTCAGCCTCTCAGCCAGTTTCTTTCTGCTACAGATAGCTGTGTGTTTTATGTCATTCACTCATTCACACTCATTCCACTCATTCCTTCATTTGCTCAATTCTATTTTCTTCCTAAACTGCTTAAGCTCACAACCCTCTGGGCTGTTTATCCATTACCACCTTCTCCTACTGCCCCAGAAAACCCAGAAGCTACAGTGATATTTTTCTTTTCCCATAGAGCTGCCAGGATCCAGCCGTTCTACAAGCCCTACACACAGAGCTGATGCAGCAGTCAGCAGCTTGGCCTGAAGAGAGCGCTGAGAGCATTACAGACTACTCCACACTCTGCTTATACTGCAGGCCTGGCCTAGAACTTGTCCCTCCACTACACAATGTAGCTAAGAGCTTTTCTATAAAAGACAGCCGAGCCTCCCAGAAACAAGGCTCTTGCACTATTATTTTAGGAAGGGGTTTGAGGCAAGAAATGGGAAAGATGGTAAAGCAGCTTTTACTCAGCTCAAAGGCAGAAGTGCTGAGTCAATTAACGATAGTATTTATCAAGCGCCTATTTCTGTGCCTGGTGCTACAGCATGGGGCAGGATAGGCCCACAACAGAGCAAGAAACAAAGGCTCTGCCTTCCAGGGCTGGTGGTTTGGTTGAGGGAAAGAGACACACATTCAGCGCACTAGAAGGAGAGGCACTACAGGCTCGTCGTCAGCACTAGGCAAGTGCACCTGAGAAACTCAAAGGAAAACAAGGGGCTTACAAGTGGGGACACCATAAGATTTTAATCAGAAAATGGAATTTACACTAGACATTGGAGGATGGCCAGTACTTCAATCTATGATGGCATACGAGGAACTTACCCAAACTATCTTCTCAGCACCATGGCTAATGCAAAAGCCTGCCTTGATCCTTCCTTCCCCGATCTTAGCTAAATATGTCACCTTTCTTATAGGCCTTTGGGCAAGGCTTCAGGATGGGAAAGCAGAGCATTAAATTAGATCTGTGAGAACATCTTGGCCCTCAAGCTTATGCACAATCCATTCATCCCCACTACTGTTAAGTAACAGTGCTGCAGGCTCAGAGTTGGGGGTGCTGGAAGGAATGGGCTCCCAGCTCCGGAACTACCATCCTCTGCGGGGGCCAGGCTGCTCACCAGGCTAGCACGGAAGACTCTTCAGCCCCAGACCTCAGAGGAAGCCACACCTCAGGCAGCCCCACAAGGATGGCTGTTTTCTTTCTCTGAGACCTGATGTATTCTCATAGGGTGACACTGTCCTTGTCCAGGACCCTGGGTGCATGCCTGAGAGAAGCTCATGCAGATGACAATGCTCACAGCAGCCTTGCTCGTGAGAGCAAAAGGCTGGGAACATCGGACTCACAATGGAATACTACTACACAGCAGGAAAGATGAAAGAGCTACAAGTATAAACACCACATGGATGAATCTTAGAAACATAACCTTAGTAAAAGAAACAGTGTTATAGAAAGCTACATATAGCACAATTTTATACAGCTCAAAAGCAAGTCAATCTGCAGAATGTGCTATTTGTGGATATATATGAGTGACAAAATTAACAAAAAAGGCAAAAGACTCATTAAAATACCATCAGTAGAGGGGCCCCTTCTGCAGGGGGAGACCAGGGAATGGGTTAGGGACGGCGTTAACCAGAGGCAAGGAACAGGTGATAATCAGTCTTCAGGTGGATGATGGGTTGCACAGTGTTATCAGCCTTTGTAACTTACATATATTTATCAAATAATATCAAATATATTTATCAAATAAATATTTATCAAATATAACGTGCTTCTAATTTATTAAACAACTAATTTGACACTTCTGTGTGAAGAAGCCCTGCTGCCAACTGTCTAAAGGGGCTGAAAGCAATGACTGAGGGGATGGTGAGGCTGGAGAGAAAAGGCTGCCCAGCAAGGCCAGGGTTTCCAGGTCCACCCTGCATGGGTCTCTTCCCAAGCCTGTGGCACATGGAATGACACACAAAGGCATCTAAAAAGCATGAGAAGGGAGTAGGGGCCAGTAGCCTCAATGGGATGGGACAGCTGTCCTCACATGAGAAGGCTGGCAACAGGGAAAGGAAGGACATTCTCTCTGGGTGTCTCTGGGGAAAAGATGCAGGGCCAATGGTAGAGACCTTCCTATAGCTACAATGTCCCCAAACAGAGCAAGCAGGAGGCATTCACCCATGGGTGACCATGGCAGGCACTGGAGCTGGGCTTCCTGAGTCTCCTAAGGGAATGGGGCAGGGCCACACCAGACACCAAATCCCACTCCAAGGACCAGGGACCAACATGACAGCATCCCCTGGGGACCCTGTTGAACACAGACCCCAATCCTGACCAACAACCTCTACCTCTGAGGGTGGGAACTGCCAGTCTCTGGTTTTGCAAGCTTCCCACTTGATTCTAATGCACAGTGAGGCTCAGAGCTGCCAGGTTCAACGTTCTTGAAGTTTTCCCTTATCCAAGAGCATGTGAATCAATAGCAGGGCATGGGGGCCAAGGAGGGGGAGCTTCAGGGCCAGGAATCTGCTTCCAGTGTGCAGTAACCTTGATGATCCCATTCAAACCCTTCTTGCGGTGTCCTTACCCCCAATTTCCTCCTTCTTGTCTCTTCGTGAAACAAGTAAACAAACAAACAAACAAACAAACTGGTTTCATATCTTGTGGTTACTGGAAGGATTTCTAAAGATAAATCAATCTCTGGGTAAAAAGAAAAAAAACAAAAAACAAAAACACATCTTATCATGGAAGCTGGAGACAGGAGAGAAGGTATTTGAAGAAAGACCATATACTTCCCAGGATTAACACTACAGGTGCAAGGTACAGGCCCTCAGTTGTGATGGGAGCCTGGTAGCTTGCAATTCTGGCTTTGGCCCTGCCACTCCCTGGCCTCAGCCCCACCTGACTGGGGATAGATGCCATAGGCCAAGGCAGTTTGCCATCCCCCAGACTGTAAGAATCACATTGAAATGCCTAGCACTACAGAGCCATGCTCGAGACCTACAGACCCCCAGTTCCTCCCACTCACTTTAACTGTCCGGATGCCTTCATCCTAAGCAGGTATTCCAGGTGGAGGGGAGAAATGGCCCTGGCCAGACAGCCCCACTGTGAGTCAGCCCAGGCAGGGCACATAGTGCCGGGCTGGGTGGCCAAGTCTGCTGGCCGGGCACACATGGCACAGCAGTAGGAGGAATCTTGGAGGCCATACAACCTCCAAAGTGAAAGGCTGCCTAGCGCCAACAAGAAACCTGAGCTGGGAGATCATCTGAAGGCACCGCCCGCCCATACCCTGGAGTAAGCCACATCCAGGACCACAGCAAACATCTGTCACCCTGGCACCATGGCCAGCCAGTTCCATTTGAACTTCCTCTGCCTGTCTCTCGCAGCACCAGCCTCTGGCCCTCAAAGTTGACATGTTCAGGGTGGGCTGGCATGCAGCACAGGTGGTCAGCTATGATGTTCCAATTTGGCAAGCTGCTTGCACCCAGTCCTTACCTGTGGCATCTCTCCTTGGTGCAGAAAGCCTCTGGGCAGGGACTGTCTGGGCCCTACAAGGCAGTGCCATTGCACCTACTGACCTAACAGAAGCCTGCTGGGCAGGACATGGACAGTGAGGACGTGGAGAGTGGTCCTCACTAACTCGCCATCTCAAAGCGTGCTTGGGGTCTGCAGCAGTGGCAGCAGAACCAGAACCTTCCAACTAGAGGAATCCTAATGATCAGGTGCATGGAGGGAACCCTGAGGTACAGACAGCAGCAGGGCTGGGCTTGCAACAGAGAGCCAGGAACCAGGGTCTGTCCCTCCCCCTCCACTCTCCTCTGCTGCTCTCATTTCTGTACCTGCTGCTCTGCTGTCCTCTCTAAGGGTAAGAAACTCCCTAAGGGAAAGAGACAAAGAATGTACAGCATTCTCTGGTGAAAAATTATAATTATTTTTAAAAACCACAATCTTTACACACACTCTTGAGTAAGCACTGCTCCCAATTAGAGGCATCCTTCTCTCCCTGGGCAGGGGATGACGTAGGTCATGTTGGGCCCTTTGTAGAACACACACACACTCATGCACACATACTCCACGTCTACACCACACAGACCTTACTAGATTGTAGCACCCTACACACACACACACACACACACACACACAACTATATCTACACCGCCAGGCAGTGAGACACACACAGACCTTACTGGATTGTGATCTCTAAAAGGGGACTAGGGAAGCCTCATGGCGTCCTTAAGGGAATCCAGGGTGATCAAGAACAGATAACCCTTCTAAGAAGGTGGGGTTTTCTTTGGGGAAGTAGCTGGATGTGAGAAAGGAGGAGGGCATGCTGGAGATCAGGCTGGGGTAGGCTCTACCCCACCAGTCCCCAGAGAGGTCTGAGGAAAACCCAAGGCAGGGTAGGAGGCAGTGTCTCCAGGAGCTGAGAAACACCCCTTAACTAATCTAGGAGACCACAGTCCACAGGGCTAAAAAGCACTCAGTAGGCACCTACACGTGCAGTGCCTGTTCTACTCATACATCAGTTCCAGGGCATGAAGTCCCTGGTGGGTGCTATTCTACAACAGAAAAGGCTGCTTATATGTGGTAGGAAAAAGGGACAAGGAGGGGGAAAGACAACTAGTAAGATGCGGATGAAGGACGCAAGCTCACAAGGGAAAGAAAAGCTTGGCTCTAGAGCCAAGGCTTGGAATAAAGGTATTTTCACCTACTTTTCCAGCTGAGCATTAGGAAGGCCTAGAAATTAAACCTGTGTCCTGACTTCTAAAAATGTCCATCTACTTGGACAAGCTGTGATGCTGGTAACCTGTGCCCAGCCTCCCAAAGAGCTCCAACCAAGACCCAAGCAGGTTCCAGGATAGTCCTGGGGAGGGACAGGCGGTAAAGGTGCTTTTATAAACTGATATGGGACCCAACCAGTTGAAGATTATCTGTCCCACAGACAGAAGTGCCAGCCAGATAGATGACAGGAGGAAAGGGAAGGATGCAGGAATAAACTGAGAGAACAAAGGACCCCAGACTGCTCAGTTGGGTCCTTGTCTCCTGCTTAGGAACCAAGCCCTGGATACCCCTCAACCATGAGAGGCAGACCCATCTGGCCCAGGATCTTGGGGCCATCTCTAGGATGGAAGCTGGTGCCACCACGCCAGCCTGTCAGAAAGAAGCCTGCTGGGCAGGCCTGAGAAGCCAGGAAGGGGCTTCATCCGCATGCAGCCAAACCCAGCAGAAACACAACACACAGCTCCACCTCCAAGGCCACCCCACAAAGCACCCCCACTGCCTCTTTCTGTTTGGCCAAGACCCTCAACTACACAACCGGATCCTGGCGAAAGCTGCTTGCTAGCAAGTCCCAGACAGGCCACAGGTGAGGAAAAAGTGCCTGACCATCAGAGGGGAAAAGCAGAAGTATATGCGGTCTGCTGAGGAAACTAATCAGGATGTCAAATCAAGAACCAAAGGACCTGTAGCCACTTCCAGGGCACAGGGATGAAGAAGAAGAAGAAGACAGAGTGAGCAATCACACTCAATGCCAGCTCAGAGCCTGCAGCATGCCCAAGGGCAAGCCAGGAATGAAGGCTGGGCAATCCCGTCCTACCACCCCTGAGTCCGGGGTGGGATAACTCCTGCCTCCCATGCCCACAGCACCTACCATGCCCTGTGAAGTGGGCTAAGTGGCAGCCCCAGACAGGTGCACATTCTGGTCCCTAAAGCCTGTAGTTGTTACCTTCTGTGGAAAGGGTTTTTTGCAGGTTAAGGATCTCAAGGTGAGGAGATAACACTGGGTGACCCGCATGGGCTCTAAGCACTATGGCAAATGTCCTTATAAGAGAAAGGCAGAGGGAGACAGGCCTACAAAGGACAAGCTAACAAGACCACGGACAGTGACTCAGTGATGCAGTCACAAGGCAAGGAATGCTGAAAACCAGAAGAAGCAAGGAAGGGTCCTTCCGGAACCTCCAGTCCAGACTTCTAGCTCTAGAACTGTGAGAGATGCATTTCTGCTGTTTTAAGTCACCAAGTTGTGGCGATTTGTTCCAACAGCTCTAGGAAACCAATACACCTCCAAGTAGCCTGCCACCTGGCCATCAACTCCCACCTGAACTGAGAGGAGAGCAGACAGCCTCTCCTCCACAGCTCAAAAACATCAAGTGCTCGGCCTTGAGCCGGAAACTCCCTTTGGGTCCTGCAGCACCCACTGACTATTGATTGACACTGCTGCCCTGCATCTCAGAGATAACACAGGAATTTTACTGTGCTGTCACAAAGTGGTTGTGAGGAAAGAATATTTTTTAAATGCATGCTAAGCATAATAACTGCTTGATAAATGTTAGCCACCTTTGTTATACCCTTGAGAGGGCCCACCCCGACCAAATGAAAAATGTACATGCCAGTCACCTTTAGGTCGTTATTACAACCTCTGCAGAAGCCACACTTTCTCCCACCCTGGCCCACATGAGCAGGATAAGTCACCCTGGTTACAAAGGTCCCGAGGGCCTGCCACAGGGCTTCCTGCCACCTTCAGGTCTCCCTAGAGAGCCAGGCGCCCCCTGCAAGTAAACACCGAAGTCCCCTGACTCACAAAGTCTGGCATGGGGAAGATGTAGCTCAGGTAGAGAAAGGGGGAAAGGTGGAATGAAAGGCAGGCAAGGAGGGAGGGCAGGACTGGCCTGGCACACAAGCCAAGCTGCCACATGACACCCACTGTGAGCTTTTCTCCTGCTCCCTGCAGCTGCTGACAGTGTTAACTTGCTGCTCTCCCAACACTCCACACCAACATTACCCGCACTGGGGAGTCCCCCACTACACACAGCTCTGTCCCTTCAGGCATCTGACCTTGGTGTGTCAGCAAGGCCAGGTGTGCACAGGCCATGGGAACTAAGCAAGATACAGACCACCCCAGAGCTCTCTGAGGCCAGCCCTTGTCAGGAGGCTGAGGTGACTCTCCAGGCCCACGCCCCTGCATGAATCAGCCCAGGCTGTGCACACATTCAGCCCAGACAACTTTTAAAGCTTCTCTGCAGCTCATATGTGTTCACCCTGTGTTGGTTGAAATGGCTGTTGGCTTCAGTCCCTGAATTTAATTTTTTGTAACTAAACTATCACTCAGATTTGCCCACTGTGTTGCTGTTGCCAGCATACAGAGCCTGGATATAATATGCTCTAGCACTCAGGGCAGAGGCTTGGGCACCAGAGCTCACAGGCAGACTCTGCTTACTCTTCCAGCTGACAAAGAATGATCCACTTGTCCTGGGAATTTGGCCTGGTAGCCCAGGATTAAGGATTGAACCTGGGCACAGACCCTCACATATTTGGGAAAAAAAGGCCCTTCTACTTCCCCAAACTTAAGAAAACCACTTGGCCCCTGTCTTCCCCCTGTTATGGAAAGGAAGGGGCTGTTTTCCCACTTCTTTTAAGCTCCAGAACAAGAGTGAGTCAGGCAGCATGCACGGATACATTGCTCATCTTCCCATGAGAACAAAACCAAGGACCAGCATCCCATGGGCACCAGTTGTGGTTGGCAGCTGTGTAAAAACTGTCCCCAGACCAGTGCCTGTACATGTGACTCCTGCTCTGCTCTGAAGCCATCATACCTCACTGGACCACCTACCCTCCTAGGGCCTCTGAGAAGCCCTCACTTCTAAGGAAGGTGCAGAAGATGCTGCTGACCTCCACACCCCAAGCCTGGCTCTTCCTGTGCGTACCAGGATGTCCCTTCCTGCTGGGCTCCCTGAGCAGGCCCCAGGGGTGCTATGAGCCCAGAGACTGCAGGAAAAAAGCCAGAGCTGGCTTGCAATCAGATGTCTCTGCTCACCCTGAATCAGGTGAACACATGCTTAGAGCCCCCCAGTTTTAGGCTGGGTACCCCTCCTGCATGCTCTTATAGCTTCCTGTGTTTACTTCCAATGCAGGTCTTGCTGTGCCATGGATGCTGACTGATTCCTTGGCTGTCTCTTTCCACTAAAAGGGAAGCTCTCTGACAACAGGGGCTATACCTCCTTTGCCCATTTCTGTACAGAACCTGACACAAAGGCAGGAGTCACATCTACTGAATAAAGGAATTAACCATTCTGAAATTCTGACCAGCCCTGGAGATAAGCACCACTCCCCCATGACCCCTTGTAATGGGGACCATGGCTCTGCTCCCGCCCCCAGGCTGGGCTGACATGTCCAAGGTGAACCTGCTTTTCCCACACAGGAAGCTGCTGCTGAAGCAGAGCTGAGAGCACTGGAGAATCTGTCAGGGGGCTGTGCTGACATCAAACCAGACCCAATAGCTGTCATCACCCCCCATCATGCGTGGCCATCCTGACACAGTACTTGTGCCTCAGTCTTGTCTACTTTCCTCGATGCACAGAGCTGTCTGCCAGACCCTGCTCCCCTGGGCACAGCCTCCTCAGACACAGCCCAGGGGTGGCTTCTCTAGCTGGGCTCCACCATGTGGAAACAAGGAGCCAGGCTGGGGTTCCACTTCTACCTCTGCCACCAACTTACTGCAATTTCCTGGACAAGTCCTTTTCTGTCTCTGGGTAAAGAAAGAGACAACAGAAACTCTCAAATACACAGGTGCAGGCAAAGACTTTATGAACAAAACCCCAATCACACAGCAAATACTACAAAGAATCAACAGCTGGGAACATATCAAATTAAAAAGATTTGCACAGGAAAAGAAACCACCAACAGAGTGAAGAGACAACCCATAGAATGGGAAAATTTGTTTTTACCAGATACTCCTCAGACAAAGGACTAATATCTAGAATATATTAAAAAAAAAAAAACAAAAAAAACCTTTTGGGCCAGGGATATAGCTCAGAGGCACAAGCGCCTGCCTGCCAAGTGCAAGATCCTCAATTTGATTTCCGATACCAAGAAACACTTTTAAAAATCAGACCACTCAAATTTAAAGACCCAATCCAAAAATGAGCATCTGAAATAGACACTTCTCAGATAAACAAGTACAAACAGCAAATAAATACATGAAAAAATATTCAGCATCACTGGTATTCAAGAATGCAAGTTAAGGGGGCCGGTGAGATGGCTCAGCGGTGTACGCGCCTGCCTGGCAAGCGTGAGGGCCCGAGTTCAACTCCCAGATCTCACACACGAAAAAAGGGCCGGTGATATCGCTCAGCGGCACGGGCGCCTGCTGGCGCGCGAGGTCCTGAGGTCGACCCCCGGTACCCACACACACACAAAAAAAAGAATGCAAGTTAAAACAATACTGAGATTCCATCTCACTCCAGAAAGAACGGCTATCATCAAGAAATCAATAATAAATCCTGGTTGGGCCGGTGAGATGGCTCAGCGGCATAAGCGCCTGCCTTGCAAGCGCGAGGGCCCGAGTTCGACTCCCGGATCCCACATACGAAAAAGGGGCCGGTGATATCGCTCAGCGGCACGGGCGCCTGTTGGCGCGCGAGGTCCTGAGGTCGACCCCCCGGTACCCACCAAAAAAAATAAATAAATAAATAAATCCTGGTGAGGCTGTGGGGAAAAAGAAACCCTCTGTGGGGAAAAAGGAACCCTTCTCCATTGCTGTTGGGAGTGTGAATTGGTGTAACCAATGTGGAAATCAGTATGGAGATTCCTCAAAAAACTGTCTTGGTTACTTTTCTCTCATTGCTATTCTCTCAATACCCAATGCCCAAAATTAAGAAAGGAAAGGTTTATTTGGCTCACAGTTTGTAGAGGTTTCAGTCCATACTTGGCTGGCTCCAAGGCAGAATGGCACATGGCAGAGGGCAACAGTTCATGGCGGTGGAAGGCAGCAAAAACAAGCAAGAGCAAAAGGGAGGAGTGCAAGAGCACGAGAGAGAGCAACCTCTTTCCCTCCCTTATGTTACATGCAGGCTACCCACCCCAGGGCGGGTGTAGCACTCACGCCCATAATCCCAGCATTACACCATGAATCAGTCATAAACTCCAAGAAGCCCACCCACCTCCATGACTGCATGAGACTTTGGGGGGACATCTAGACACAAACCATAACACTAACACTAGAAATTCCAGTTAACCTAGCTATTTCCCCTTCTAAATATCTTCCCAAAAGAGTTAAAAGCATCATACCACAGTGATATATGCATACCTATGTTTATAGCAGCACAATTTATAATAGCTAAATCTTGGAAACAGCCCATATGCTCATCGACAAATGAATGGATAAAGAAAATGTGGTATTTATATCCAATGGAGTACTATTCTGCCATAAAGAAGGATTAACTTGAGTCATTTTTAGGTAAATGGATGCAACTTGAGACCATAATGTTAAGTGAAATAAGTCAGACACACAAGTTTAAATATTGCATTGTTTCTCTTGTGTGAGAAAGGGTAAATAAGGAGCAAAAGAGAGGATAGACATTGGGAAGCAGGGAGAACATGTTCAAATGAGAAAGAGAACAAGTGAAAGGGGAGGGAAGGAAAGGAAAAAGGACTTCAAAAAAGAGAATGGGGGCCGGTGAGATGGCTCAGCGGCTTAAGCGCCTGCCCGGCAAGCGCGAGGGCCCGAGTTCGACTCCCGGAACCCACATATGAAAAAGGGGCCGGTGATATCGCTCAGCGGCACGGGCGCCTGCTGGCGCACGAGGTCCTGAGGTCGACCCCCCCGGTACCCACAAAAAAAAAAAAAAAAAAAAAAAAAAAAGAGAATGGAAGGGGAAAAATGGAAACAAAGCTTTTGTAAATGGGGAGGAGAAGAAGGGCTGATGGGAGAGGAGGGGAATGGGAAAAAAAGAATTAAGGCATATTCTGTTCAGGTACAAATCTGCTATGATGAATGTGATCATCATGTATGGCAAATATGTATTAATAAAAATAAAAATAAAAAGATTTTCATAATAATAAAAAAAGAAAGACAAATTACTTGTACTCTGAACTCCCCTGGACATTCTACAGATGCACATCCCAGCTCGGGAAGATGCCCAGCAAAGCAACACAATCCGCAGCACAAGAAAGCCAGACGGTCCCACGTGTCAGTGAACAGGAGACACAAGGAAACCAGGCCGCCTGACGCCTCCACCCACAAAGATGGGGGCCTGATACCACATCTCGGCTAACGAAAGAGGAGTCGGTCAAATCTGAAAAATCTGGGAACTCTGGTTAGTCAGAGGAGGTACTTCCTGCCTACTAACTTGGGAAAAATAAATTTCTTTTGCAGAAATCTTCAACACTGATGAGAATGGGTCCCCTCTACAGAGGTACAGGTCTGAACACAGAGGAACAGACCAAATAGCAATTTTCAACCCTGACTATGTGAGAATCTTCTGGGAGCTTTCAAATAGCCAGGTGCTGGGCTGCACTGTGGACCAATTAAGCCAGAATATCTTAAGATGGAAGTCGGCATCTATATTTTATTTTAAATCTCCTACATGACTCTAGTGTACAGAGAAGATGGAGAACTGTCCAGCTGCCTGTCTGCCCATCAGCCCCTAGGCTAATCACTCTGCCAAAAAGCTCCTGCTCCTGCTGCTGTCACCACCACTGCTGAATTCATGCTACAGCATGAAACACACTTGGGAGTCCCAGCCTCTCCTTCAGTGCCTGCGACACCCACAGTATTCCTCTCCCTACTTTATAAGTGAAAAACTGCTGAGGAGGCGGGGCATGAAGAAAGGGTGAGCCGGCCTCAGACCTTCCTCACTCTTGGGTGAGGACATACAGACCACAGCACAGACCCGCACGACGCTGCCTAGGGCTGTCACTCTGGGCCTAGAGCATCACCACAGAACTGCATGGAAAACACACTACAGAACACACTACAGAAATAAAATATAGATGCTGACTTCCATCTTAAGATATTCTGGCTTAATTGGTCCACAGTGCAGCCCAGCCCCTGGCTATTTGAAAACACACTACAGAAGCCAGGAGTGGAACAGGCCACGAACAAAATGAGGTCTCTGCCCCACACTCCACAAGACCTTGGTGTGACAGCGTCCAGCACCACTCCTGACAAACCCATGTGTGACCCAGGGCTGACTGTGCTGGATGAGGCTTGGGTACTAAGCTGTGTTCAAACGTCCTGGGCACGGGGCACAGAATTTCACTGTAATTGGTCATGTTTGTTCCAAGGATGACGACTGTAGCACATTTTTCATGTTAATGTCGTCCAAGTACCCATGTACTGCAATTACTCCACATCGATTTTAAAGCCGACTTAGCACAATAGCAGCTTCTAATTTGTAAGCAAAACTGTGGTGACATAAATCAAACTGTTAGAGACAACACTGCTGCCGCATGCTAATAGAGAGTTAATGGGGAGGGGGGTAGCTGGGGCACGGGGCTCCGGTGGACTGTCTCTGCCCACACTGTACCCCTCCGCCTAGGCCTGATGGGCACTGGCTGGTGGTGGCTCCTGGGCCTGGTGGCCACAGCTATAACTAAAGGCCCCTCTGGCTCTCTCCTGGAGGACAAAGCCCACAGTGAGGCAGGAAGGACAGAGGTCAGCTGATCTTGTATCCCAGCATGAGCCCTGGGGGATGATGTGAGAGAGCTATAAATCGTGAGAGAACGAGGACCAGAAGAGGTGACACTGGAAGCTCAGTGTCTGGTCCTGGCTGTGAATCCATACTTACTGAAAACACACTGGAGAAAGAGCCGTGTGTTAAGGTATGCTCTTGGCATACCTTAGAATGTGGGCCTACAGAGCCAGGACACGAAACAAGCTGACCAGCACATGGGACTCTACGCACAAGCCATCCAGTAGCACCTCTGGTGGCAGCAAGCTTGGGAGAGGCAGCCGGGTATAGGAGCAAATGGAGGTGAAGGTCAAGAACCGTGGGCATCCATGTGGACACAGCTCTGCAGAGGATGCAGTGTCCTATTTGCCTGGCAAGAGGAAAGCCTGGGCCTGGACACCTATGCTGGTGAACACCCAGGAGACATCTGCTATCCCCCTACCTCCATTATAGTACAACCTGCACAGAGGTCTAAGCTGCCAGCTGCTCCTTACTCTGGAAGTCCAGGTTCCACACCTGAGAACAACCAGGCCTCACTGGGCAGGACCAGGGCCATGTGTGCAGCATGTGGGTATCCTGCTTACACACACCATCCCACAGCAACACAGCTATAGTCATATTATGTCCAGCTCTATGGCATCCCTGACAGGGCCGAGCTCAGTGCTGCCCCTCGAGCATGGTAAAAGTTCAATACCTACTTATTGGAAGAATTTTCAGGGAAAACAGTACAGAACTCCACACCGGTCTAAGGAAATATGTTCACAGCAGAGAACCCAAGACAGTGCTTACTGTCTACCATACACACCTCCTCGGTCTTTAAACAGCATATGTTTAGGATGTCAAAAGAAAAACTGATCAGGTGCCCAGATATCCTCAATGCCATTTCTTTAACTCAGAGTAACCTGTCTTAATATATCGAGATAAACTAACTGTGACAAGCTAAGGACTATTCCAGTCTTGCTTTTGTCTTTCCCAGTATAAGTAGGTGAGAGACAGACAGACAGACAGATAGAGACAGAGGATACAGGATGGGGTATGAAACCTAGAAAGTGTCCCAAAGGGGTGACGGTCCTACCAACCACCTGCGATTTGGGAGCACCCTAGGAGTGCCAGCTTGTCTTCAGGGTACTGAACTAGTCCCATGTCCTTTTGGTTTCCCTCCCCTCCTCCACCCCACAAGAGCCAGTGGACTTGCAAAAGGTCAGCCTGGTGCTGAATCTCCAGAGCTCTCCTATCATCAGGCCATAAAAGGTGACTTGAAATATCTCCCTGCATCTTCGGAAAAGAACAGGGCTGCAGGATTGCTCCTCAGCCAGGACGTTTCACAGGAAAAGGCCAGCATGTTCCTCGAGATGGGCAGGGCCTGGCCTTTGAAGAGCAGCACTCAGAGGTGACAGCCATTCCTGGCCCTAACCAGCCCACCCAGGGCCCCCTGCTGGGCAGCACCGTGTTCTCTCCCCAGTGCACAGGAAGTGGTCCCATGTGACATGGAGAGAGCTCCCAGAGCACAGAGCAAGGCCCGACCACAGGCCAAGGCAATATGACTGAGTCTCTAGGCTACGGCCCTCCTGGCAGTCACAGGAAACACTTCAACACCCCATTCCCTAACTCCCCCCATCCCCCACTTCCAGGCAAATGACCCAGGTTCAGCCTGAGCCGCATGAGTAATTGCTGTGCTGGCTCCAAGGCAGACCCTCAGCCAACAACTGCCAACACTTCCTGAGCTCCTCTGTGCCACAGACTGTGGCTGTGCTGCTGGAGAAACTGGAAGAAGTAAGGCTCATCCTCTGGCATCCCATCCAGGTGACTTGCAGCCTACCAGCCACGTACCACCTGCTATAGACCCCTGGAGGACAGCAGAGAGGAGGCCTCAGGCCTGTTCACCCTGAGAGGGCTTCGCTCTGGTCTATGACCAGTGTGGAGAGGAGAGGGCAAGGCAGTGGTTAGGAGCACAGAGGGCTTGAGGGTCAGTTAGATGAGAAAACAGAGGGAACATGCTAGACCAGCAACCAGCACAGACAAGCTCTCAGCAACAGTAACTCTTATAAAGGTAATGATTATGAAGGCCTCCTTCAAGAAACTTCCTACATTCATCCTTCCCACATTACCCCCATTCTTCCCTGCTCATCCATATCCCCCAGTCTTAGAGAAAGACAGACACAAATCTGTAGTCTTCAAAGAGATCATGATGTTAGAAAGCTGCCTACTGGCTGAGTCAGCTCCTGACAAGAGCGAGCTAACATCCTGCCTCCACCCTCATGGACAGCTGGTCTTGGTCAGGTGGCCAACCCAACCTTCGGAAGCCAAGGGGGTACCGTGCTTGAGCAGACTCAGCTCCCTCACAAGGTGCCACTCAACAGAGACCCACTCATCAGCATGACAAAGCGGGGCAACAGCTGTCTTTCTGGAGTGCTGCACCCAGATATCACCTGCATGTCCACTTGACAGTCCCACAGGTAGGCTGCGGGACAGTCAATGTTCACAGGAGGAAACATGTGCTTACTCAAGGCTGTCACAGTCCCACCTCAGCCTCCTCAGCCAGGGACAGGAGGGAACAGTACCTGTGAAACCTTCATCCCTGGCATACCACTCTCCACGAGGGCCTTCACACCACAACATCACAAATGCAACAGAAATCAGACTTTGAGCAGGGGTGGCCTTCAGGCTGGCTGAGTGGCCCTGACAGCCAACAAGTCCACTGGGGCTCCCTGTGACTCCTGACCCCTCTTTTGGGGGTTCCAGCTCTGGTCTAGGAGGTAGATTGCCGGGGGGTAAAAGAAGAGAAATACTAGCCTGTTTTTTTAATGACCCAGTTTCCAGCCAGATGCATTTGTTATTGGCAGCAGAGAGCCAGCAGAGCTGAGAATGCAGCAGCTGGCAATGTCTTAATCACTGTAGACAGGAAAGCAGAGGGGCCCGAGGCACTGACCAGACGGGCTCCACCACCCAGAGCCCGCTACCTGAGGCATCCAGTGCTTCCCTGTCCCACTCACCATCCACGTGCCTTCTCCCATCCTCTCCTCCACCTAGTGCCCCGATCCTGCTCTTATCTTCCATTCCATCACTACCAAGACCCTGTGCTGGCAGCAACCTCCCCATGATGTGCCTTTGAAGGCCAGAGGATCAGCCTGACCCTCCCATGATCCTCACCCCACCCTGGCCCAGGCCCCTGGCTCTCTTGGACGATGCAGGTCCCTCCTTTTAAGAGCTCAGAAAGGGGTTTCAAGCTGGTTTAAGCATGTAACCCCAGGGAACATCCTAAAAGCACAGGCCACCCTACCTTCAGTTTCCTCTCCTACCTCTGCTATGAGATCAGTGGCTATGCGCTTACTCCTCAAGTGTCCTCCTATCCCTACCCTGAAGAAAGCTGGGGGCAGGGAAGAGAAAGCCAAGACAAACCCTAAAGAAAATGAGGACCAGGTGAGGGAGTAGGCAGAGAAGAGAAAGCAACCACACATACCCTAGTCTGCACACATGCTCCCCACATGCCCTGCCAAGGATCTCGGTGATACTGCCCCAGTAGGCGTCGGCCCCAGTGAAATTCACTGGGCGAGTGCACCTTCCAGGTGCCAGAGAAGAGGGCAAAGCTACCTCCTGCAGTGCTTCTGTTATTCCCTGGGCTGACCTAGAAAGCACTTAGTAGTATTATACCAGGAGGTCAGGCTCTAAGAGTGAACCCACTGCATCCATCAATTTTTTCATGATTGTAATAAAATACCTGAGGCAAGCTAACTTTATAAAGAAGAGAAATTTATCAAACTGCCCATTCTGGCAGCTCAAGGGTAAGGTGCCAGCGTTGGCCTGGCTCTGGTGAGGACCTCAGGGCCAAGGGCACCACAACAGCAGGAGTACATGTGAGAAAAGAGCCCATCTCCAAATAAGAAGTTGGGGGGAGTCAGGGGTGGGCTCTGCAGAGAGTGCAGGGCTCCCAGGGACCACCTTAATCAGGTCCCCCAGTGACCTCAGGACTCCCCACAGCTATTTTGGGGACGGAAACCACAGCCTTTGCACTGAGCAACATCCCCACCTCTTTTGTTTTTCTTCTTCCTTTTTCCAGTGCTGGGGGTTGAACCCGGGGCCTCAGCTAGGCAAGTGCTCTTCTGCTGAGCTATACCCCCAGCCCTTTCCAGCTCTTTTTTTAAAATTTATTTTTACTTTGAGACAGGGTCTTGCTAAGTCACTAAGTTGCCCAGGTTGGGTTTGAACCTGTGATTCTCCTGCCTTGGCCTCTCAGAGTGCTGGGGTTACAAGTGTGTGTGCCACCAGAGGCCCCTCCTCTGTGAGGCTCCATGCCATCTCTCGGCACAGCCATACTGGGATAAAGTCCCAGCATACACGCTTCCAACTATACCCATTCCACAGTGTGCATTTTGCTCAGCACTGTACTGACTGTGAGCAGAAGCCAAGAATCACAGTTAGCTGCCCGGCCCTGTCCGCTGTACCTCTCCCTGCCCAAGCCAGGCACCGGACAGGCCTGGAGAAGGGGGATAGATACAGATGCAAGGGTACAGGATAGGGATGCGAGTAAGAGACAGCTGAAGCCCAGGAGCTCAGTCCCTGCTGCCTCGGTATTTTCTCCCCTCCCCAACGCAAAGGTCTCTTGGTTTCCCGGGGGGAAAAGAGGGGCAGAAATGTGCCTACACAACAGCAGGAGGTCTAGGGTGACCT
Source organism: Erethizon dorsatum (assembly GCA_028451465.1). Classification (NCBI taxonomy): domain Eukaryota; kingdom Metazoa; phylum Chordata; class Mammalia; order Rodentia; family Erethizontidae; genus Erethizon; species Erethizon dorsatum. The sequence continues at coordinate 36,787,604 of CM051831.1, forward strand.
CCCACCTCTCAGACAGGCTGTCACCCAAAGGGGCCTTCATGGTTGCCTCCATGACATGTGGCCTCTGGAGTCTACACCAGCTCATCCTTCCAGAACTGGGCGGGCTTCTCACAGACATCAAAGCAGACATCAGAGACAACAGGCGCGGGTAATGTGGGATTGCGTCCCGCTACCCTCCCGTTGGTCACCTTGAATGCAAGCTCTATGCCCAACCCCAACCAAGTCAGTGACCTGCTTTCTCACTCCTCAGTTCTCAGCATCCACTAGATGGGGCAGGTGGAGTCTTGTCCCTGAGGTATACCCCCATTACAGTGGGGGTAAAGAAAACCAGGAAAGAAGAGAATCCAAGTAAGGACGGGTACAACAAATCCAGAAAGAGGCAACCAACACCAGTGAATGAAACAGCAGAGCGACAGGCTGCCTTCTGAGCAGTGCCTCTCAGCCATTACGCCCCACAACCTCTCCTCCCAGCACTTCTGCCACACATGGTTCAGAGGCCGGAAGCATTCTGGGAGCTTAGCTTCTGCCAGGACAGTGGGCTGGGCAGGGCAAGGGGTCACCTGGTTTGGGAGCCTACAACAGGCCCAGAGGAGGGGCCATGGGCACCCATGACCAAAGGCAGGGCCAGGGCCTCAAAAAAGAGGCTTCTTCTTCCCCGTGAGCTGCAGCTCCTGGGAAGCCAGCCCCAGCACTCAGCCTTGGGAAGCAGGGCAGGGCACCTTGGGGATCCTCATGGCTGGGTCTGGAAGCCACTATCACCTCCTGACCATCCCTAGGACAAAGAGGTTATCAATCCCCACCAAGGTGACTATGGATCCTGTGGGCTCCGCCATGGCCATGGTGCTGGTCCAGCGTGACCTGGACACTGGACATGTCACCTTCTCTCCCTGTGATTCAGTCTCCCTAAAAGAAAAACAAGACCATTTACCCCCTGGAGAACCTCCCTGCAGAGATGTGTTTGAAAGCTTATCTCAGAAACTGTCTGAACACTGTCTAGGGAACCACTGGGCTGTCGAAGCTCTCCATTTCCTCCCACCTGGCCCCTGCTCATGGCAGACTCCCCTGCAACAGCCTGAGAGCATGTGTCCTGTCTGGGTCTGGACATCTCCGGAGGAAGGACAAAGATGTGGGTTTGCAGCAGTGTGGTAAGTGTGAGAGTACCACTTAATGCCCCGCCCTCAAAACCTACTTGCACATTTTTTATTTTTTATTTTTGTTTTTTGAAACAGAGTCTCACTATTTAACCCTGATTGGCCTTGAACTCACAGTCCCCCTTCCTGCCTCCCCAGTGCTGGGATTATAGCTGTGTGCCACCATGCCTGGCTCTACTTCCACATCCTGACAGCTAAAGCAGAAGCCAGCCAGAGATCTATCCACCTGGCTCCAGTGTCCCCCACAACAGATAAGCCCAAGCCAGCAAAATCTGCTCCAATTCCTACCAATCAAAGCACCAGACATCCAGCTGGGAGATCAGCCCCAGCCCTGGGACTGGGGTGGAGATAGGAAGTCCTAATCCCTGTCTCAGGCTATTTCCCTGCCCAGGATGGGGGGTGGGTACAGCAGGCACCCTAAGGACAGGAGCAGATAACAGATCACAAGTAGTAACACACAGCCACTGCTGCACGATCCTGGGATGACAGGGTTTTCCATGGTCATTTAGCAAAACCCAGACAGAAAGAAAGAGGTGTCCCAGCAGAATATGCACAATAATCTCCCCACTGACAGAAGGCTGCTATGCCCACCCACCACAGAGCCACCAGAACATGGAGACAGAGGAGCCCTCCCACTGCCACACCACCTGGGAGTGCAGATTCAGGGCCCCTGAGGTGTCAAACCTTAGGGGATGCCTTGGCAGACAAATGCAGGGACCTTAATGGCAGACTCCGTAGGCTGCCAGTGAGGAAATATCCCAGGGAACAAAGCTCAGTGCAGCTCTAGGACCTCTCAGACATGGGAAGGCAGACAGGTGACAACACAGCAGACAGAATATGGAGTTTCAGAAGGAAAAGCAAGACAGTGCTCCCAATTTGTATTAGCACAGCCCTCTGGAGACTCCAGAGAACTATCATGAACTTCACTTCCGTATCCTCCTGATGATTCTCCCTGGCTGGCCAGCCAAGTGATAAGTCTTGCTTCCCATTTTACAGATTAGAATGAAATGAAAGATCCATATGGAGAGCACTGGCAGAGAGGGGGGGAGGCCAGGCACTGCCATCCCTGCTCAAGGGTCCCTCCTCGTGCCCATGTTCCCAGCACAGAGGCAGGGCTGAGGCAGAAGGGTCAGCAATAGCACAGAGCTGCAGTGAACGAGACTGCAGAGGAACACTAAGCCCTGCGGGCTGGAGAGTACCTTCTCATGACCACACAGATACAGCAGGACGGGCTCCTGAAGCATAGTTAGGAGCAACCTCAAAGGTGGTCAACCAGACCAGCTTTAACCATGAGTTTAGTGGGAATATGTTTTTGCAGGCACAGGGGTGGGTATTTGTCTTCTAAAAAGGTGGCAGCTGAGGTACAAGCCAGGGTTAGGAGATGAGGGCAGCAGCTGTCACCTTCCCTCCTCTGGAGCTGCCCTAGATAGAAGTGGGCGACTTAGAGGGTGGAGGCAGGGGTGGGAGACCACACAGTGCAAGAAGCAGGGAGGACCCCATTCAGGGGGTTTGGGCACACCACAAAAGAAGCAGAAAGCTGTTCTTAATGATGACTGCTGGAGGGAGGAACTAGAACAATCACAATGAAGGTTTCTAACAATATGAAGAGAGCCTCGACAGCTCTGTGTGTCACACGAGGTGCTGAATTTCTCTCACTGGTGAGGAGGCTTAATAAAGCAGCACACCCCCTCATTACCTGCTCAGCTACAGCCTCCCTGGCAGGGGCAGGGTGGGGTAGAGCCAGCTTGCTGTGTGACAGGAGAGGAGTTCCCATCTCCTCCTCAGACCCAGAAGGAAATAAGTAACAGAAAGGATGCTCTCCCTGGCTCTAAGCAAGGACACTGAGGCCTGGAGGTGTCCAGAAGCCCGAAGGGCCACATCCAGCCTGAGAACCAGCAGCTCCTGTCCCTTGGACCCAGGCCACTGGCAGAATCTGAACAACTTCAGGATGTTCAGGAACAGAGTTACAGCACCATGAAGACTGGCCTGTCCAGCAGGTCCTCCTCTCCCTCGAGGCCTCAGTTTCCCCACCTATGAGATATAAAGGAATCATCCCTGTTCCATCACTCTACCAAGACTACTGTGAGATAAAGATAACTAAGCATTTCAAACATTGGCTCTTTAAAAAACACAAACTGAGCCAAGTCCATATGTAAAAGCATAGAATGTCAGAGTCTGAATCAGACCTTAGCAGTAAACTGGACAGGTCTACTATTTTCTGCAGGTGGAAAGTAAAGCCCGAGAAGGGACCTGACTTGCCCAGGGTCACACAACAAGCTAGTGACACGCCTGGGGTGAAAATTGGGTATGTGAAACAATCCCTCACCCTTCTCCATTATGTCACTTTGATTCCAGGTACAGCTGGAAGTGGAGAGGACAGTGGAGAGGACAGCTGGTTACCTAGGACCGCTGAGCTGCTGGAAAGCTGACCAGCCTGGCCCCACCCACCAACAGGCTGAGAGCTGTCTCCATTTAGGAGCGAAGAGAGAAAACAAAACAGCACCACTAGAATCCTGTCAACATTCCTCCCATGGAGCCCAATTCAGATTGCAGCCCTTTATGAGTGGCTTTTGTGAAACATGCACTTTTCACACGGACTCCCCTCCTCCTAGCAGGAGGCTGAGGAGGGAGGGGGTAGCCTCCTGCAGTTCCCTGTGGCTGCCATAAATGGTAATGAATGGGGCACCTTGTGCATGCAGCTCCTCTGCTGACTGCCGAATCTGCTTTCCTCCCCAGCCCCTCTTCAGAGAGCCTCCAAATTCCTCCCCAGCCTGGCCTAGGGGCCTCAGGGACCGGTCAGGAAGGGTGTCCTAAATGGCTCTGACATCACAGAGTGCCTGTTTAGAGACCAGGCTCATCAGCCTGGCAAGCTGTCGCTCTGATTTGGGCCCAACAGGCTCTTGCCAATAAACAGGTTTGGGGTCAAAGTCTGACTTCAGGGCACATCTGACCTCAGCATGTGGGAACAGAAGGCTTAGGGCCTTCGCATCTCCTTAGGGACCTCTGTAATCAGACTTCCTGAGTCCACAGTCCCAGCCAGCCAGGCACCATGCTCTTCAGACCTCCCCCACACACAGCATGTAATGCCCTTCCTGGTAGGACCCGAAGTGCCACTGCTAAGAGGCACCTCCAGACAGCAAGGCTCCACCAAGCAGCTCCCTGCATGCCACAGATCTACTTCAAGGCCTTTTGCTTCACCCCTGTCTCCCTATTTCTCCTGTCTCCTCTTCCTTCATCCTCCCCAACGCCTCCGCTGATGGCAGGCCTCCTTCTCCCACCTCCCAGCCTTCTACCAAGTCGTGCATCTTCCACCCTCCAGACCCTGCAGCCCCCTCCCTCTGCCCATCCAGACTCCCTGCAGAGAGGCCTCCTCTGCAAAGCCTGCTCCCATCAGACAGCAGACAATGAGCACTGGACACAGACACTTATACTACCTCCAGGTTGAGCCAGCAGTCAGCGCCAGGTGCAGCGCTCACCCTACACGAGCTCTGCTCTCTAGCTCTTGCCCCAGAGTTTCTCATTCACCAGGTCTGTGCTCAGGAAGGCAGTGAGCGGGATTGAGAAGTCACCCACAGTCAGGGCAGCTGGTCCTGTTCCAAGCGCTCAGCCTGCGGATATTGGGTGCCCTGTCCCAAGCTCAAGTCCCATCTCCTGCACACAGCCTGTCCATCACCAACCCACCCCTGAACCGCTGCTGCTCCCAGAGTGGGCACCTCACCCCTTCACTCCTGTGGTTTTCTCACTGTTATGTTCCAAGCCTTTTGTTGTAGTTGCCCTCACTTCCAAAAAGTACTTACAGAGATCCAGATAAAACAGGATCATAAAGACAAAGTAAAATTAACAAGACAATCCTGATTAAAGAAAGAGACTACAGGGCCGGTGAGATGGCTCAGCGGCTTAACCGCCTGCCTGGCAGGCGCGAGGGCCCGAGTTCGACTCCTGGAACCCACGTACGAAAAAGGGGCCGGTGATATCGCTCAGCGGCACGGGTGCCTGCTGGCGCGCGAGGACCTGAGGTCGACCCCCCGGTACCCACAAAAAAAAAAAAAAAAAAAAAAAAAAAAGAAAGAGACTACAGGGAAAGAGAAAGCCTAGTGCTGAGTCTCCTGGAAGCCAAGGCAAACAGGGAAACATGATGGATTGTGTGGCAATATGCACAGCTTATGTGTGCCTCCTGTGACTGAGAAGTAGGGCAGTGACACTCTGACAAATCCTATGCAAACCCCTGCTGCCTAACGATAGAGGACGAGCCTGAGGATCAGACTGTGAGGAGCTCAGGAAAAGCCCGGCCCCTGGTCTGACCTAATGCAAACGTAGGCTCTTTCTGGTAGGCTATACTACCTTCCTGAATATTTAGGTGTTGGATCTTCTCAACCTGACTACAAGCTCCAGAGAACAGGGACAGTGAATTGTCATCTCCCCTGCACTAGGTGACCAGGGCTTGATGCACGTGGACTTGCTCGTTGACCACTGAGGACACATCTCAGGGAATGCAGAACCTTACTAGTAAGAAATGCAGACTAACTCCAAGGTGGTGCTGAAAGGAGGCATCGGTTACTCCTGCCAGTAAGCAGACTCAGGGCTGGCATCAGGGATAGGTGAGGACAAGGGGCTGACACACTGAATCCATCACCATGGTCTGCCAGGAGCTGTCCCAAAAGGTGTCCTGGCTTGGGGGACCTGTAACTCCTTCCCCTTAAGGGACTCAGATCTCTTGCAGCCCAAGCAGGCACTGAGTACAGAAGACAGGGTGCCATGTCTCTCAACCTCATAGTTGGAAGGGACCATGCAAAAAAACCAGAGCTGCAGGACAGCGGGGGAGCTACTGTTCTGCCTTCTAAGCCTCAGCCTCCCCATCTGCTCCTGGCAACTCTGGAAAGCAGCAGGGAGGGTGCATCTCAAGGTGGACAGACTTTGGCAGCCCAACATGACCTGGCATCTAGGAGCAAGTCACCTCCGACCGACCTCCTGCCTCCTCCCTTCTTTTGGTATCAGCACCGTCCATCTCTGGGCAACTCCCTTCTGACCACTGCAGAAGGCCTTGTGCTCTGGTGCTCTGTTCATTCTGGCAACGGTGGGCATGGGACCAGCCAGACTCTCTCTCCTGGGAAGCCAACTCTCGAGCAGTGAGATTTAAGAGCCCAAGCAGCAGAAGCGGAAGTATCCTGCTAGGGTGGAAGTGACAGAATTCATCAGTGACCCTGTCCCTGGACTCCTCAGGCATCCCTGCCACATCCCTGCCACAGCTTATGGCTCAGCTTTCCTTTCTAGCCTGTGAGTGACTTCACAGACTGGAAAGATCCACGCATAGGAAAAGAAGGGTGTTGATATCAAGAGAAGAGAAGGTTGGGCCAGAAAAATGAGAGGTCTGCTAAAACACCCCTCTCCTCAAAATGCCAAACGGAAGTGTAAGATCTGTTCATACGTAAATTGGTAGACCTAGGTCTGTTTCCTCAGTTAGCCAAGGGTGGTGGTGTAGTACTTGCCATCCATGAGCCCTAGGCTTATCCGGAATCCACCTAAGGAATGGCTTGTTAAAATGAGGGTGCCAGCTGACAAAACACACACACAGAAGAAATCTAGGTAGACACACATATTCATATGCATACACACACATATTAACACTGTAGATGTTTCTAATGTCTTATAAATATACTTACACATAACATATATATATATATATATTCATATCCACACTTACATTTACATACAATCATGGGAGGCTGTTTTTGTCCCCCCCATAATTCATGTGTTGAAATCATAACCCCATCGGGGGAGGAGCCTTCAGGACGGTGGCACCCTCAGGAATGGGATTCCCCTTTCTGAGGAACCCGAGAGCTCTCCTGTCTTTTCCATCATGCAGGAACACGACAAGAAGAGTCCCACCACACTGGTAAGCTGATCTCAGACTTCAGCCTCCAGAACTGTGGGGACTAGAATTCCTGTTGTACACAAGCCACACAGGCTACACACTGCGGTGTTAAAGTAGCCTGAATGGACTGCAATAAACACTATGAGTATGTACACACGTGTACACATATACAACATAACATGCGTGTACACATAGACTCTTGCGTGCGTGCATGTGTATGTGTGTGTAAGGAGCTCTGGGATTTCACAGGAAAGGTGCAAGTATGGAGTATGGAAGCAGACCCCTAGAAGACAAAGGAAATCAGCTCAGGAATGTCCTCCACCCAGAGCCACCTGCAACTGGACACACAGACATGGGCCGGCCTGCCCTTCCCTTCCAGTTCTTCTTGCAAATGTTTTTATTCTGCAGCCAAAGGACCCTGCCCCAGGAGGGTGGGCTGCAGGTCAGAGCACACCACATACCAGCACCCTACTCAGGACCCAGCTACAGGGAGCCCAGGAGCAGGTACAGCAGCTGACCCTGGCTTTATGTGGGGTCTCTGTTGATTTGGCTAGTAGCCTCCTCAAACACTGACACACACACACACACACACACACACACACACACACACACACACACCTTAGTCTCAGAAATTGAGAGAAACAAAATTTGGCCCTGCTCTCTTATCTCCTTTTTTGCCAAAGACAAATCTTTTTCCTTTTTTTTTTTTTGTTTGTTTATTTATTTGTTTGTTTGGTTGGTTTGGTTTTCTGAGACAGGTTCTTGCTATGTAGACCAGCCTGGCCTAGAACTCACTGTATAGCCCAGGCTGGCCTCAAACTCACAGCAATCCTCCTGCCTCAGCCTCCCAAGTGCCAGGATTACAGGCATGTGCCACCATGCCTCACTCACTTTTCCTTTCACAGGCTCTTCCCACCTATCTCCGAGACCAGAATCCCTGGAAACTGTAGGAAGGGAAACTGAGGCAGAAAGTGACCTATGGACTTCTCCACATCCATATCAATTGTCATGGAGTGACTGAGTAGTCAGGAACAGCAATGAAGGTCTGTCTGGAGCCAGATTCCAGGGCAAGAACAAGGAGAGGTGGTCACAAAGTCGCCTTCCCAGGCAGAGAGTATGGGTGCCTGCAGGAGTCCTATTTGGCTAAGGAGGATATTTCAATTTGAGACCAGAGCATGAAGCCTCTCTTAGATTGCCCTGAAAATGTTATTTAATAGGCATCACCTGGAAGGGTACCGCCCAGGCCCTGCCCCTTACCTAACACTGCTGCACAGTTCACAAACCTACACACACTTGCAGAGCACATACTGTGAGCAAGCAAGGCAAGGATGAGAAGACAAAGACTCCTAAGCACATTCACTCCTCCTGCTCAAAGCCTCAGGTGTGATGGTCACTGTGTTCAGCCACACAACAGACCCCACTGCCCACCCAGAGGGCCTGCAGACTTAGTGCCTAGAAGATGCACAAGTAAGACTGTACAGTGGGAACAGCAAACTCTACCATGTGAGTTAGAGTCCAAAAGAGTCAACAGAACAGCATGCAGGGTCATGCTGCTGGGAGGCTGGGAAACAGTATTTTCAGTATGGTGTATTCTCACAAAGAGCATAAAAGTAGCTCATGAAGCTCACAGTGTATACAACTGGTGGCCTGTTAAACTGAGAAAGTCCCTGAAGATTCCTGCTGGCTAGTTTCTAACCCACTTTTGTTTGAGGCTGGGGCTGAGAGAAGGCAGGCACAAACTCTCAATGGCGTCATATCCACACATGCATAACCATGGTCCTGTCCTCACAGTGCTACCTTGCACTAAACTAGAAGCACAGACCCAAGGAAAGCACAGTCAGAGCTGACGGGAGGAGGGCTGTCTCAGGATGACTGTCCAGAAAGGGTCATGGAAAGAATACTGCCTTTGGGGTTCAACTGAAAGTGGCTCTGCCACTTTCTAGCTCATGGCTTGGAGCAAAATCCTTCACCTCTCCAAGCCTCCATCTCCCCAGAGGCAAAATTCAAACAACCCTCCCTACCCTCATCAGGGGTTGTGAGAGCAGTGAGACAGCCCAGGGAAATGTCCCACATGACAACCAACACCTGGCACCACCTTCCATCTCCACACCATGATGAGGAGCAGCTGTAGGTCCTCTCTGTCTTCTGTTGCCCCAGCTCAGCTGAACCTTGAAGAAGAGGGGGGTAAGTAGCAAGGATGGATGATCAGAAGTCCCTACATAATAAGAGATCTCCATGGAAAACATTATAAAACCAAATGGGAAGACATTAAAGAAAGTCTAATGTATAAAGAAATATATAATGTTCATGGATAGAAATGCATAAATGAAACACAATTTCTATTCACAAATGAGCATAAAGATAGCTGTTCTCCTTAAGTAGACCAACAGAGTTGATGAAAGGCCAACTAATGAAAATACCAACAGGGCTGGGAGGGAAGGGGAGAAAAGGGGGAGATTGAATGATTGGTTTTTGGTGAAACTATTCGAACCGATTCCAGAATTTATGCAAAAGAACAAACAGCCAAGAACAGCCAAACACTCTCAAAACACAAAAGATGAGAATATCTGCCCTCCCACATCAAGGCATAGTATAAAGTTGTGATAATTAAGACAGTACAAGCACTAGGACAGACAGCCCAACCGAAAGGCCCAGGGATACATGGAAACACAGGCAGAATTGTGCATCTCTGAGGAACAGGTGGTCTGGTCAATCAATGGAGTTAGGACAATTGACACTTACATGGGAGAAAAAAAAGAAGTCAGAACCCCATTTCGTATCAACTCCAAGTATTGACTTAAATCTAAAAATAAAAGCTTTAAGAAATAAACATAAGTCATCCTTATTTATCCATTCAACAATTCAAGTGCTTATTATGTTGTGATGACCACTGTCCTATTACCAGTATATAAAGACATCCATGGTACATACATTTTTAAATGGTACATAAAATGTACAGTCTAATGAAGAAACAGATAACATTGACTATATTACAATAACATGCTTCTGTTTATCAAAAGACCCCATGAAGAAAGTGAAAAAACCATAAACTGTGTGTCAAATACACTTAATTTACAATTGTTTTCAAAACAAACAAAACTCCCAAAAATTAATAGGAGAAAGCAAACAAATCAATAGAAAAATGGACAAAAGACATAATCAGGCATTCACAGAAGAATGGCTGACAAACATTTGAAAAGCTGTTCACTAGTAATCATCAAAATGCAAATTAAAACCATTATAATACAGCATTTTACACCCACTGTATTAGAGAATGCCAAGTTTTTTTCCATTTTCAATTGCCATTCCATCGGTGGAAATGTCAACTGATACATCCACAATGGAAAACAACTTGGCCTTATCTAGTAAAGCTGAAATGCATGTGTCCTAAAGCTCAGCAGAGCCATCCCTGAGGCAGACCTATAGCAGTGATTTTCAAAGCGTGGTCCATGGCAAAGCTAATGCTTAGAAATTTTTATAGCAATGTGCTACGGCCAGACCATCCCAGCTCATGACCACTGACTCCTGCAGGTGCTGCCAAGGTTGACAGGTGAGTCACATGTGGTTGGTTGGAGCTGTGAATTAATCATGCATACCAGGACCACACCCAGAACTGGAAATGTAAAAGCTGGTCCCACATCACAGATACTTCTAGAAACTCTGGATTTTATGTGCCTTTGCCTGGACTTTATGATGCCTTTATGTGTACAGTAGGTGAATATGGGGTTGGGGGGATTTACAGAAGGGAGAAAAAGGTGATCAAAATCGGTCAAGATACATTATATGTGTGTACCAATCTCCCAAAACGAATGTAACCAAATGTTCACCACCAGGAGAATTCATGCAGCACATGTGCACAATGGAATACTACAGAGAAGTGAAGACGACTGCACCAGTCACACCTACCAACGTGAACGCATCAAGAAGTGTAATGCTGGATGTTTTAAAAAAAAATTCAGAATTTCCATTATCTAAAGTTTTTGTTTTGTTTGGTTTTGGGGTGTGTGTGTGTGTGTATGTGTGTGTTTTCAGTACTGGGTTTAAACCCAGGGCCTCTGCACTGAGCTACATTCCCAGCCCTTTCTGTTTTTTTTTGTTTTTTTGTCTTTTTGTTTTTTTTTTTTTTTTGTGGGTACCGGGGGTCGACCTCAGGACCTCGCGCACCAGCAGGCGCCCGTGCTGCTGAGCGATATCACCGGCCCTTTTTTCGTATGTGGGTTCCGGGAATCGAACTCGGGCCCTCGCACTTGCCAGGCAGGCACTTATGCCACTGAGCCATCTCACCGGCCCCCCTTTCTGTTTTTTGAGATAGGGTCTCACTAAGCCACTAAGTTGCCCAGTCTGGGCTCAAACTTGGCATCCTACTGCCTCAGTCTCCCAGAGTACCAGGATTATAGGCTTGTGTTCACACACCTGGCTGCATCTATCAAAAGTTTCAAAATAAGCCAAACCAAAAGATGTGGTGTTTAAGGATGCCCGTCCATGTGGAATATACTTCACACCAGTTTCAAGGGCCGTGATCCTCTGGGGAGGTGCTGGGGCTGTGGCCACAGAGAGACACAGGGAGGCTCTACAAATGTATGCAATGCCCTGTTTCATTTTTTTTCTTTCTTTCTTTTTTTTTTTTGTTTTTTGAGACAGGGTCTCACTATATAGTTCAGGCTGGTTTTGAACTCGCTATGTAGCCCAGGCTGGCCTCAAACTCATGGTGATCATCCTGCCTCAGCCTTCCGAGTGTTGGAATTACAGGTGTGCACCACCACACCCACCAATGCTCCATTTCCTAAGTGAGGTAGGGGATATGTCTTTGTTTAATCGCTTTTAAACTACATGAATTTACATATGATCCATTTCACAACATGGAAACCCTGCAGTGCATTTCTAGATAGTGATGTGACCTCCCCTGGAGCCCCATGTTCCCTGTCTCTTAGTCCAGGTCACAGGCCAAGGAGCCCAGCTGAGTCCAACATCTGCCAAGCACTGAAAGTCCAGGGGGTTCCCGGGGGCCCAGTGACATCACCACCAGCCAGCTAACCTGGTCCCGACCTCACCCATTACACCAAGCACAAGGGGAGCAAGGGGAAGGAATGGGTAGCCCTTACTGGTAGGCTGCAGTCACAGACAGGCCCCTCACCGCTTCTCCTTGCCCTCCTTGGACCCTCCTGCTTTCCCCATCTCTCCACATTCTCCTAAGACCAGAGGGTTTTTGGAATAATCCCCAGCCAGAGAGATACCAGGGCTCCTTCCAGGGTTCCACAGTCCACAGCCCTGCCCACCATCATCATCCCAGGGCCCCATGCTGCAGCTCCTGGGCACCCAACTGCTCGTGCCCAGGTCTCACTGTGCGAACTGAAGGAATTCTAACTGCAGTCAATGTCCATGGGAACCACTGCCAGGTGCCCTGCTAGCAGTACTACACACACACACACACACACACACATACACACGGTTCACACTGCCTCACATGGGCCTAGCATGGTCCTGCAGGACAGGTGTGTGGTCACAGAGGAGGAAAGCAGGTACTCACAGGTTAGGGACACCTTCTGAGCATGGGCCTCATCATTGGAGATGCTGCCTCAGTCGGTCATGGATGGCTGTGGGATCTGATCATGGGAAAAGCTGCCTGGCTGCTTTGTGTGTGCACCCTAGTATGGACCCCTGGAGCAGACAGAAACCTCTCCAAAGGCAGAAGCCCTGGCTTTCTCTTCCTGGGATAGTGACCCCCCTGATGTGGCACCTCCTGCAGGGCACTCCCAGGGGCTTCTCCAGTGCTCCTGAGAGCATCCAAAGTTTCCTGAAACCTACAGGAAGAAGAGGCAGACCACATCTGATGCAAACCAGGGACTCAATGAGTTAGAAGAAATTTCAGGGCTAGGTAGACAAAGAGCAGCCAACCTTGTGCTGCTTCCCACTGCAGATCCACTCACCTGCCTGACTGCGTGCCATTGTTAACATCCATGCCAGGGTCGGCCCCCACCCCCTACCACATCTGCTGGTAGATTAGCTTCAAATGTGAGCAGGGACAAAGCTGGCTCAGAAGACTTAACTCTGCCCGACGAGTTTAGCCTGGCTTCAAAGCTTCCTAACTGGGACCAAATAAGCGGGCACATCGCAGCGGGAAGGGAGAGGCCGGAAAGGGGAGAGAACAGTGCATCTCACTAAAGCTGGATTACCTACAGCAACAGCTTGCAGCCTGGGTGACACAGCAAGACCTGTCACAGGGTCACTGCCAGAAAGACAATTGAGCACTTGCCTAGGAGCCTGGAGACACACTGAGGAACATCCCACAGGTAGTTCAACCTCAAGCCATCCCAACCTCTACCGCCCAGTCCATGGACCCCTCGGCTTCTTTGTTCAGCCCACTTCCAGATGCAAGAGACTCTGCCTCTCCCATCGAGCTGCCAGCTCTCTCTGACATAGACTCTGGACCGATTTGTTCTCTGTCTCTCCTTACCCTTCCCCCTTGCCTGGACCCCTAGTCTCATCTTCTTAGCAAACTCCTATTCATCCTTCAAAATCCAAGTGTTGCTTGCTCTACTTGGCTCTTTCTCTGTCTAATCTCAATGAAGCAGCATTATTTATCCTATTAAAAAAGAGTTCTATTAAGCACCTGCTGTTCAAAACTGTAATTATCTGTTTATGCGTCTTATCCCTCCATGGAACTCCAAGCAGCTCAAAGGCCTAGCTTCCAGCGAGTGCTCAATAAGTGTACAGTACACACTGGATACAGGGCATCCATTAGTCCTTTTAACAGGAGAAAAACAGAAAAATCACATGATTTTTTCCAAACTAAGAAGAAGAAAACCCTGAGGCTCTTTTTTCCTCCATTTCTTTCTGATATAAGCAAACATTTCAGAAAGAGGGCGAGGAAAGGAGAGGACAAGTCAGAGCAGGCTGCCAGGATGCCAGGTCCTAGAATGCCAGGGAAGAAGGAAGAGCCCCTCGCATGCCAGCCCCTGCCTGGCAGGCGTGTGTTCAAATGCTGGGGGCAGGACAGGCCAGATGACCTCCCAATTCCACGACTTCCTGGCCTGGGAAAATTGATATGGTTGTGCAGCCCAGTCGAGCCCTGTCCTTACCAACTGGAGGCTCTGGTGCACGCAGCGGGCATTCAGCAAATAGTTGTGGCGTGAGTGAATGGACTCAATTGGGGCCCCAACACCCTAGCAAGCCACAGAAGGCCGAGGACCACTGGGCCTGCCATCGAGTTCAGCCAAGGGCAGCCAGGCACACAGGGTGGGAAGAGGCCGGCTGCTGTTCACTGCGCTCTTGCAGGCAGGCCAGGATGCAGGCCTGGGGCCCTCTCCTCAGGGTGGAGAGAGCCCTTACGCCATTTCAGCTGGGACTGCCTCTCCTCCACCCCCTCTTCCCCATCCCCTCTTGACTGACACCAATGCTGGCTCTGACATGATTTAAAAATAGATATTAAGACAAGGAAGTTTAATTTTTAATGCTTTGGAAAGGAAGCAAACACACAGCTGGCATTCTCTCTTGGCCACATTCAAAGAGTCTCTCAGGGTATCTACCCAGCCCTTCATCTTGTCCCCCTGCCTCCAAGCAGAGCCAGGCCTGACTCACCCAGGAGACTGGTCTATAGTACCCCTGTGGACAGCCAGCCTGTGTTCCTCACCCTGAGACTCTGGGAAGCCCCAAATGTTTCTTGGGCCTGGTCCAGACTGTATCCCCTCTGCTTAGAGAGGCTACGTGTGAACCTGAGCTCCCAGCTGAGACCCCCTCAACCCCACTCATCAAAAGAAGGCACCCTACAGACACCCCCATGGTGCTCAAACTGTACAGACCCCAGCCCAGAGCCCACAGACAGCCAGGCCAGTTAAGGAACATGTACCACCAAGGCAGCTGCCTTGTACCCAGAGGCAGGTGCAGCCTGAGCGGCCTCACCCAACTTATGCAAGTTAATGAGGACCCCACTCAGCTCTCTGCCTGTGGCTGCCCCATGCTAACCCCTCCTGTGTTCCAGCAGGCTCACACTGCCTCCTTGGCTAACTGACCTTTATTAAGGGAGCAATCCACAAGGAATAGGCTTTCTAGCGGGGCCAGAATATCACCACTCTGCCAACTATGATTTAAAGTGATGGAACAGCCCTGCTGGCCAGTATGAAAAGTGATCATTATTCCAAGTGGCAATTATGGCAGCAACCAGTCCCTGCCCCTCTGTATCACACAGCAACTTGATTTGAGGTTTGGAGGAACGAGGGTGGGATCATGATTTGCTGTCCCAAACAAGGACATGGGCTCTCGCACTCAGAAGTTGCCTTTGCAGCCCTCCCCATATGCTCTCTCTCCCTTTCCTCATAGTCAAAAGCTCTGAGCCTCCTCCACTCTCTGGAGAAGTTTAGATTCACTTTATCTCTAACTCAACTGTTCTACCAGACAGCTCTGGGAGGATCCAGAGATGGGGTAACCAAGGGAAACGCCTCAAATGGCTTCATCTGTTGGGAGAAATACCTTGGAGTAGATTTCATTAGTGGTGGACAGTATGGGGAATGTTCTGTTCCAGTTCAGGCCTAGCCTATCAACCAAGAAGCCAGCATTCTCTTTGGCCCTAAGAATCAGAGTGGGGGATTCAGGGAACAAAGAGGAGGAGACTCAGTGAGGAGTGACCGCTGACTCCAGCTGTATCAAGCCCCCAGAAATGCTGCCCTCCTAGGTGCCCCAAGGTCCCATAGTGCACTGGGCTGCCAGTGTGGCTAGCAGTATCTGGCTGCAGTCAACGTTCCAGAAGTAGACCTGGACCACCACCAGCAGGCAGGCGCCCAGCAGCCTGGGAGGCACCTGCCCTTTTCTTAGTAAGGAGGAGTGCTGGCTGCACAGCTCCAACTCCCATCCTGCTTCCCGGTGATGTCACCAGGCTCTCACCAATACCAACACCCTTGAAGCTCCACCCAGTGGCCAGGAAGCAGGTACTCGGCAGGCCTATGAGGGGCTGCATTCTGATGCATCTCTCCTCCAGGCCAGGGATCCTCTGGAAGGGCTTGGAAGAGGCAGGGGTGTGGCAGCGACAGGAGGTTTGGAGAACTACCAGGCAGGCTCTGGATCTATGGAAAGAACTCTGTCTACTGACTGTAAGTCTCGAATACAACTCTAATGCCTTAGAAAAGCCTCTTTTGGGGATCTGAGCCGTGAGACTAAAACAAGTGATAGCTACATAATTTCTAACAATTGCTCCTAGGTTTGTCCCTCTCCCTCTCCTGAGGCCCTACCCTCTCTCTCACCTTCTCCTGAGCCTTTCCCTTACCCTCCCAGCCCACACCACCCACCATTTAAGTGTGCACAGGGCAACAACAACAGCCTATGGGGGTCTTGCTGTAGTCACACCTCAATAGCCCTTTCCCTCTCAATTGAGCCCCTTCTCCATTCCTCCCCTACAACAGGGCAAGGAGCACCTGCCTGCAGGAAGTCTTCATTTGAGTGAAACACAGTGACACACCATCCCCAAGCAGCTCCCAACAAACACTGGCTAACATTTACACAAGCATCCATTTCTCATCTGCTAAATCTCCCATCTTTCCCAAGAGCCATGTCTCATTTTACTATCTCACATACTACTAGCATAGAAGAATTGGGTCTTGATTTTTCCTGGCTCATAGCTTGCCATGGGAATTCTGGAAATATTAAGTAATCAAAAAAGTCAGGGACTGGAAAGGAGCAACTCCTTGTCTTATAAGAGTATTGTCAATACTAGTCAGGATGAGACAGCAAGTTCTCTCACTATAGACCATAAAGAAAGGACATTTCATCAGCTAGTTCATTAACTGCTGCCAATCTCTTAAGGGAATATAAAATCACTTGTCACCACCCCCAAAATAAGATCTGGGAGAGCCTATATAGGGAAGTTTGATATGTAACTTCTCATCCCTATCAAGTGAGACTTGGGAATCCCTACCACATAATATGTTGTGATTCACAGCTTTGACCATCCATTCATTCACTCGCAAACATATCATTAGCACCTGCTCTGTGCAGGGCACAGACACTGTGTCAGGAGGTCCCCAAACCAAGTTAGAACCTTCCTGAAGTCACCACAAGCAATTATACCAACTTCAGCCAGCAGGTGGCAGGGTGGGGGTGGGGAGGAGCAAATGCAGCTGAGTGGGAGCTACCGGCCAAAGGCACTGAGCATCCCTCAAGACTCTTAATATAAGTGTTCATATACTACGCAAGTTGGAGCAAAAGAAAAGAGCAGGCTAAGACTATGAAAAAAGACAAAGAAAGAAGTAGTGAACAACAAAAATGACAGCATTCACGCAGACCCAAAGGCACTGGAAATATGATGCTGGCACAGAAGTCAAGGGATCAGAGGGCACTTGCCACAGGGCAGCTATAGAGTCTTTCTTGACATTCAAAGGTTTTTGCCACCAGAAAAAGAAATCAGAATATCTGCCTCACCTTCCATAGAACCCTAGCCACACGACAGGGAACATTCTAACTGCAGTGGCAGAAGGTTCCAGCCCATAGAGACACTTGGGAAGCCCAACTCAAGGAATCTCAGACCATTTTGGAAAAGAAAGTGCACTCAGCTGCCTGCCTCACTGCCCCAGCCAGGATATTACACAGGAGCGTAGGGGGACAGTGAAGAGACCATCACACGGCCCTCCCCAGATGGAACAGGGAGCCCAGACTTAAGGCACACAATAAGCAGCCCAAGGTCTCACTGAAGCTGATGCAGAGCAAGACTAGAAGCTCATTCTCCTCCTTCACGGCCTGGAGCTCTCCCTTCATACACACTACACAAAGTTCTTCAGCTGAAGTCACCCATACAGAGGCTGAACACTGCTCAACTGCTTCCACGCAACCCCACTCGAAATGACTCTCCTGACCCCCCTGACTCCAGTACTCTTCCTGGACCATGCCCAGGAGGCTGAGGCTGACAGCCTCCAATGGGCAGGATGAGCCCTGGGGCTGAGCCAAACATCTGTGCTGGTGGTGTCCAGGGTCCAGTAAAGAAAGGCAGAGGCAGCAGTCAGGATAAAAGAACAGTCAGAGATAGATTCAAGAAGTTTTCGCCAAATTTGCCTATTATTTCTTATGCACACACAGCCTCTAGGAGCCTACAGAGGGCAGAGAACAATCCCAAGCTGCCCCATCCACCGACACTTTCTCCAGAAAACCACCTCACCAAGGACGGAGCACCACTGACTGTCTCCCTTTGTCCCTTCCGGTCCCAGAACCTGGGAGCATGTGGCAGCCTGCTCCCTGCCCAGTCCACTGCAATCCCTCAAACGCAGCAGCCAGATACCCGATGGCAGCATGCCCCCAGCCCGCCCTCCTTACACCAGCCCCAGCTCAGCTTGGGACAGGGGCACCTCCTCCTCCCAGGAGTCACTAAAGGCACAGAGGTGAGACCTCTACACTCCTGCCGTCCAGCCCATTAAATGCTGCAGATTGCACTCCTGTGCCTTCAGAGCGATACAGGAAGAAACTCAGAAACCCTCTTCACATGTGTCCTCGGCCAGCGCAGGGTCACAGCTGTTACAAATTCTGACCCCACACCACTGCTGCAGGTGTGGTGTGGGGTC
The DNA here is from genome assembly GCA_028451465.1 of Erethizon dorsatum. Lineage (NCBI taxonomy): Eukaryota > Metazoa > Chordata > Mammalia > Rodentia > Erethizontidae > Erethizon > Erethizon dorsatum. Next base: position 36,806,164 of record CM051831.1, read on the forward strand.
TGAGGCACTTCCCACACGGGTTTTCTAAATGGGGGAGGAGATGGTGACAAACTTTGCCACCCTTCCAGAAGTAGGGCAAGTCTCTCCTGGAAGACAGGCAAGTTGGAGCCTCCATTCAGCCACCGAGGGAAGGGAGAAAGACAGATGCATTAAAGGGGGTGGGAGACTATTTTAAAAAAGCACTTACCGGAGCAACGCAGTACAAAGACCGAGGGGAGTGGAGCGGGTATTCAGGCTACCACGCTGGAGAGGAGAGGAGAGGGGAACCCACGCAAGGACTTACCCAGAATATTAAATTGAAGAGGAACATCATGTACTTCAAGCAGCAGAGGCAGCCCCTGGCCATGTTGCACTTCTTAAATTCTAGGAGGAACACAAAGGACAGGTCTAGGTAAAACACCACGTACTTGCTGCCTTTGGGCGCATTGTACTTGTCGGTTTTCACGCCGGCCTCGGCGCGACTCTGGCCCCGGGAGCCCGCGGTGCCGTAGAAGGCGCCGGCCGTGAAGCCATGACTGAACGGGCGGCCCGAGGTGGATGGCTTGGCGAAGTCCGAGTCCTTGCTGTCCAAAGATGGACTCCGGTGGATCGAAGAGTCCTCACTACTCGACTTCTCCATGCTCGCGTCGTTCTCGGGGGATGTGGGAGGCGGGGGGCATCGCTCCCGGAGTTGGGCAGAGAGAGCACCCGAGTGCGGGCGGGCGCGGGATCCGCATGCGACCTCGGCCCAGGCGGGTGCACTCGCGGCGAGCCTGAGCCCGAGCCCCGCTGCTGCGGGACGGCGCCCGCTCCCGGCCGGCCGGGGCCCGCGCGGCTCTGCGCCACCACGCAGCTCTGCGCTCGAGCGCTCTGGGCACCGGCTTGCCGTGCGACTGGCTGTCTGGGGAGGCTGCTGTCTGATTGCTCTTTACAGGGCAGCCGCTCACCCGGGGCGGAAGGGCGCCGGGACCCAGGATCCCTGCGCACACCTCTCCCAGCCCAGCCCACAGCGAGCCGAGCCTCGCAGGCGCCCCGCCTCCCCTGCTCCGACTCTGCGGAGCTGCCGCCGGCGGGCTGCGGCGCGCGGCAGGCACAGGCTGGGGTCGCGGCAGCTGCACCGCGGGGCTTTCCCTGCGGAACCTTCGCGGGACTCGAGCTCTGAAACCCCAAAGCCCCCTCCCCGCTTTGGCCCCGCCCCTGGTTTGCATTTGGCCAATGGGCATGCAGCTGCGCGGCCCTGCAGAACGCCCCCCGCCCCCCATGACACAGTGTCTCGAATAGGATGCACGCTCCGCTGTGTGCCTGCACCAGTGCACCAGGACTCGCTGAACTCCAGGGCTCGGGCTGGGGGATCCGGGCCTCATTGGAAGGTGCCGGTCTCTCACGTGAGGAAGAGGGCGGCGAGAGGAGAGGGATGGCTGGAGGTACCGGCGACCCAAGGAAGCAGAGGAGGTCTGGGAGGACTGGAAAGGGAAGGAAGCGTGGCGCGCTGCCGCCTCCGCGGGGCCTGTCCAGCCCAGGACACGCGGTCTCCCGGCCACAAACGCACGCACCCCACACCTCGTGCACCTGGGGCGAGCTACTGTGCCAGGGTGAGGGGCCCGCAGCGGAAACGCGCGGGTGGAAAAGCACTCGGAGCTCCGCGGGGTGCGCGCCCTCCCCCCCTCACACAGGCACGCGCAGCTCCGCAAAGCTCCTGCAGCTGCGCAAGACTCTGATCAGCGTGCCTGGGTCGGACACTAGCTGGCTGGGGCTCCGGCAGAGTGCGAGGGCCAGGGGGCAGAAGCGGAGACCCGCCGTGCCCCTCCATCGCCTGCCTATGCCAAGCGAGAAGGGATGTAACAGTGCCCTGAGCCACAGGCTGTGTCGGCCCAGAGCCCAGTACTGCTTGAAAGGCTGGCTATCAGAGGAATAGTCGAGGAGGGCGCTTGCCCCAGGTTGGGAACACCCAGAGCCACCCTTTACTCTCCTGTGAAACCTTGCCACCAGGTTGGCCTTTCTTGGGCTTGTGCAGAAGTCTGCACTTGGGAGGCCCAGATCCTAGCTCTCTTTTCTGCCACCATCCCTGTCGCTCTGCAAAAGGGTGCAGAGAGCACCCTAGAGCAGGAGCCGAGTTGTACGGGACTTCATAATCGCAAAGGCTCTGGGTGGCACTAGATGGGCTGGCTGAATAGAAGGATCCCCACTACCAAGGTGGGTGTGCCATGTCCACCGTGGACCACTCCTGGCGTTTGTTCCACACCTGTGCAGTGTGCTGAAACAGATATGAGATGGGCTGCTCCCTGCCCTTCAGCCACCCACTCTTCAGTCGAAAAGTCCAAAGGATATGGGGTCACCGAGGCAAGCAGATAGGCAGAATAGAACTGCTATGAATGGCCATGGCTGAGGAGGTAGGGAACATTAACTCCAGCCAGAGGGACATCAGGACCCCCAGGAGAGGCCTCTGTGGTGACACTGCTGGCTCCCCCAGGCTTGCATCCTAGAGGCTGTAACTGTACAGCTTGTTGTCTTCAGAGGAACTTCCAACAGTTTGCTGTCTGAGCCTCTTCCAGCTCAGGTGAGGAGCCCTGAAATAAAGCCTGGTGTGAACTGCAGGCACAGCAACTTCTGCCCTCCCGTGTGGCACAGCGGCTCTGTGGATGCCATCTATAGATAAGGGGCAGAGATCAGCTGGAACCTGGCAGAACAGCTACCTGCCTCTGTCCTCATCACCTCACCACAGCTTCAGAGGACTCTCAGCTGCCGCTTCGTTCTTACAGCACAGCTGGACGTGAGGAAAGAACCACTGCCCACTGGATGGGGTCAGCAAACCAGCTTTCCCCTTGCAGCTCTTTCTAGCTGCTGCCTTCTCTCAGTGTGGGGCTCAAGAGCCCTCTTGAGGCTGTGAATGTGGAGTCAGCGAGTAGAGGTGAGGTTTGTCCAACAGAGGGCAAGCACTGCACATGCAGAGGTGCTGTTATGGGGGGGGTCACCGAGGGCCCTCCATCTGGCCCCTCTACTTTCTAATCTTTTTCAATCCCTCTTCTCCCCGACTCACACTGGTCCAATCAGAACAGTCTCCCCATTGTCCACCTCCACGTCTGATCGTAGATGAATGACTGCCACTAACTACTTCCTCAGAAGCTTAAGGGCCTGAGGGCCTGGGGGAGGAGGCAGAAGACAATAGGCAGGTGATAGAAGCAGAAGAGGCTACCCAGTATCATAGCTCTGCTCCCTCCTGATCACACTTGTCAAAATGGCACTGAAGTCCCACTTGTCAGTTCTTAAAGCCGCAGTGACACCCAGCTTAGTCACTATCAGAATAATAGGACCGATGCCGATTGATACGCCTTTATATGTCTCAGGGACTAAGCTTCACTCACAGTAACTCATTCAATCATCGAAATAGCACTATAAGATGGGGATGGTTATTCCATTTTACAGAAAAGGAAACACTGTGATTTTAAAGCCTAAGTGCTATATATTCTCTTAGACTGTAAACATACTTCTTGCCCTTGGGAACCTTCCAGTCTAACAGAATCTAAAAGCACAACAGGAAACCTGAAACAGCACATCCTGATGAGAGGTCGTTATGTAAAAGGACCCTGACTGAGGGGCAAAGGGGATAGATGCGGCTGGGCTTGTGACTCTGGACCGCTAACCAGCAAAGGTGAGTTACTGTGGAGATGGCTTGAGGGATCTTGAGGTGGGTAAAGGAGGAAGGGGTGCAGGAGAATGGAGTGTGGCAGACAGGGAGCTTAACCTGTCTTAGAGAAGGGCAGCAGAAGAGCCTCAGGAAGGTGGGTTTAGCCAGAACACATCCCTCCCTTGCCTCTTTCCATTGGTGATAGACTCATCATTGTGGGCAAGACCCTGAGCAAGGACCCAGGTGGAACAAGGATGAGTGAAACAGGCTGTGGGCCTCAGAGCCCACAGCAGCTGAAGAGAGCAGTCTCCTGCCCCACCCCACGATGGTACCAAGTAGCACCCAGCAGAGGGATAGAGCACACACACACAGGTTTGGAAGGAGCTGTCCCATAGCCTGTCATGGGAGAAAGGCTCTCTGTGTGGTAGAGGAGAGAAGGCATACCAAGAGACCTGCGTGTGTTCTGCTTGGGAGCCTGGCAGTCAGTGTAGAGCTACTTTTTGAGGCTCTGCAGGACCCAGTGCAGCTTCCCGAGCAGTGGCACAGGACAACCGTGGGGCCTGAGGAAGATTGGCTCAGCAGCATGGGGAGATGAGAGGTAGTGAGGCCAGCTGCAGTGGCTGCCTCACTTCCTTAGACTTAGGGTGCAGAAGGAAGAACCAGGTAGAAAAGGTGATGTAAGACATCTCTCCTGCACCTCCCCATCCTCCTCACCAGGCTCCGGAGAGCTGGGGGTACATCTGCCCTTGAGGGGCTCTCCAAGCATGTGGACAAGGCAGAACTGCTTTGTTCCCTGTCCCCTTTTAAAACAACAAAAAAAGTGAAGCCACTAGAGAATTCTCAGCGTGTGTGGGGGTGAATGTGTGAAATCAACATGTAACATCTCTGCTGACTTGCAGCCTGAAAGGTATGGGCTTCTGAGGAAATGCCAAGCTCTTGTGCCTCACCCACACACAATCAGAGCGAAAGGGCCAAGCCAGGTCCCCTTTCTGATGCGCGCTGAATATTCCTGTAGGTAACACTGTGTGCAGCATGCAGCACCTCATGTCTCTATGCTGCAAATTAGGCAGCCCCACCATGACGCCACAGTCTGAGCCCCCAAGCAGCATCTGCTTTGCAAAGGGATGTTCAAGATGGACCACCATTGTAGGAGCGTACTATCTGGATTCACCCCAGCTTTAAACTCCTAATTTGGGGTCGTCTTTGGCTGTATAGGAAATACTTCAATCACTGAGTAAACCACTCATAAATGCGGCCACAGGAGAAGATGTATAGCGTGCCAGGCATGGTGGTACATGTCTGTCATCCCAGCACTTGGGAGACAAGGCAGGACTGCCATGAGTTCAAGGCCAGCCTGGGCTACACAGCAAGATCCTGTCTCAAAAAAACTAAAAAAAAGCTGGGCATGCTGGCACACTCCTGTAATCCTAGCACTTGGGTGGCTGAGGCAGTAGGATTGCTGTACAGCCTCTTCTGGAGAGAGGGTGGCTCCTTCCGCCTTCTCAGCACATTGTTCGGACTGTGATGAAATTTTGCCCACAGCCTCTGCTTGGTTCCTGCACTTCTAAAAAATGGCAAAGGTGATGTCTTGGTCATTTCATTCTCCATCCCCAGTGCTGTGACAGTGACCACCATAGGGCTGGTGCTCAGAAAGTGAAGGAGGTGAAAGTGAAAGGGGACTAGCTTAGCTCTTAGGGATCAGTGCTGGGTGGGCAGAGGGGAGGAAGGAAGAGCATCCTGGGAGGGGAAGGCTAGGCAAAAGGGAGATGCAGAGAGGGTCCAGCATGTCAGGAGGGTACATTCATGTGCCCAGCTGAAGTGAAACTGCACAGAAAGTGACCCTGAGAGGAAGGTGGACTGGGGCACTGCACTGATGACAGGGTGCCATTAAGAATCTGCATAAGCACTTGCCATCCGTCCTCCTCTCACAGCTCCATCCCCTACACCTTTCTTGGCTAATACACCCAAATGAACCTGCATCAAACTCTTCCTCACTCTTGGACTTTGCACTGGCGATTCCCTTGCCTTAAGTCCCCTTTCCCCAGTCCCCTGTTCAGCTAATGTCCACTATCCAGTAGGCAACATCAAGGCCACTGCCTCTTCCATGTGGTCTCCTTGGGGCAGCAGTAATATTCCAAGTTCAATCTGACAAGACACTACCTGTTCACAGCCCTCCCAAGCCCAGACTGTGAGGTCCTGGAAGGCAAGGATTGCCCATCATGACTGTCTGCCAGCCCATGGCTGCTGCCTAGCACAGGGTGCTCTGAACCTATACTGAACGCAGGAATGACAGCAGTGAGCACCTCCATGGGGACCTGGAGCAAAGATGGAAGCAGCTCCTTGGAAAACTGAGTCTTTGCTTGGAGCAAGGGAGGCCTTCTGCACAGCAAGAAGAATTGAGACTCCTGTTGGACACTAATCTATTCCAGCACTTCACAGACTCGGTGGGGGCAGGCTGCTGGGAAGCACAGGCTGCTAGGCTGCCTGGACAAAGAGCCATGCACTCTGGGCTCTCGGGCATTTCTTCCAGGAAAGCTCCAAACAAGCCCCATCTTTCATCCACAGGCCAATCAGCATCCCTGTCAGATCCCCAGAAGGCCTGGGATATGAGGCATTGTGCTGAATGGACAAATGTATCTGCACCCATACGCATGCCTACACTGAGCTATTCGCTCCTGGGAAACAGGAGAAAGAAAGCATTTGTTAGGAGTACTTATCGAAGAGGGCAGGTGGCTCCAGGAGGATGAGATAAGGCAAATGGCTGGGCACAGGGAAGTATGACGAAGCCCAGGTTTATTGCCATGGCCCAGTGGAAATGTACTGACCCAGCAACTCCAATATTCCTAACCGCTCCATGGAGGATGCAGACTTGCAGACTGGGACAGTGCTCTCTGACCTAGCAGCCAGCCTGCTTGCAAAGCCTGTGGGGAAGCTGGGACCCTTCTGCTGATTTCAGGAGCTGTTCCTGTTGCCTCCCTTCCCCTCTCTTACTTCATTGAGCCTGGAAGCTATGGGGTTGGGACCGTGGGAAAGGACAGAACATAACTAGCATTGAGCAATGCTTTAAAGTTAAGATGGGAGAAAAGAGCCCCAGATTGCACCCTGCTCAGAAGCCATCAAAGGGGAACCTGTCATGTTCCACCCTGCTGATAGAGTGGCTGGCTGGGTGGGGGAGGACAAACGTGGGCTCTCTACTGGTATTTTATGACTCACGAGTCTCACAGTGCACTCTGAACCTCCACGGACTGCTGCATATAATGAGGCAGGCCCCAGCCATCACCTCGTTTGGTCTCTTTCTCCTTCTCTCACCTGGGCTGGTCCTCATCACTCAAGGTGCCTCCAGCTGAAGGGAGCCTCCTAAAAGCACCAATTTACACCACACTTGGAGGTATTTTTTTCTCACCTTGAAGTCAAATGGTTACAAAGCACACCCTTTAATCAGCTATTTGGGTTATCAAAACTCAAACAGTTCTAGAAAGTTCTTTCTGAAGTGTCTCAGGTTACTCTGGCAGCGATACATTCCTATTGTAACTCAATCATACATGATGGGTACCCAGCCACGATTCACCAACCCATACTTCTTCAACACATGCCTAGAATGCAGATACCACACACATATGCCACACACACATCATATACATGTGTATGCACCCCATCATAGGCTCCTTCCTTGTCACTGCCTCCCACCTGCCAGTCTGGGCTCCTGGCCCCAGTCCTGCTTCTTATTCACCCTGACACCTGCTGCCACCACTACTGTCCCAAGACAGTGCTCCGGACATACCACACTCCCTCCCCAAAATCTTCACTGGCTTGCTAGGGACTTAAATACAAACGCTCAAACTTGTTGGAGACCTTCTACATCATACTTGGTCCTGACTTGCTCTGCCTTGTATCATGGTTATCTGGATAGCAAGACCTGAAGAAGCTTCACACAGAATGAACTCAGCAGCTCAGCTTGATCCAGTGGACACTCAAGAATGAAAGGAAATTAACTTCATCTTTCTCACAGTGCAGAGCCCCCAAGTCTCCCCAACCTCACTGCACATGCTTACCTCAACCCATGCATCAGACTCCCTGACACTGCCCTCTGCCTAACTGGCAGTCATTTGCCTTGATGGATCACAACCACGTTTTCTTCTCTCTAGAGGCCCCCTCTAGGGTCACCCAGCAGAGTCACCATCTACTGAAACCACAGTGGGGGCAGGGAAGTTCAAGTGGCCAGCATGGAGCTCAGAGTATATGGCTGGACTCTGTGAGGCCCAGTGTGTCTGTGTGTTACTCATCCCCCAAGCTCTGGCCCCAATAGGTGCTTCTATATCCCAGGTGGACCAGGTGCCAGGGCATACCTGCTTCTCCCCTCCCCCACACTGCTGCCAGAGGAAATGCCAGCACACAGCCATGGCCAGCTGGAGCACTGAGCTCTCCCTCCCTTCCCCCACCTCCCAGGCCTGAGACAGACCAGCACTCTGGCCCATCTGCCATCCTTTCATGAATGCACAGTCCACCCCACTGCCCCATTTGCCTCCCACAAGAACGAGCACAAGATAAGTATACCCAGGTGGCAGAAGTCAGGCAGCATGAAGAGCTGGGACCCAGTCCCAGTGATGTATCATTTGGGAAGAAGACTTGCAGCTCTCTGAGCAGAGGATACAAGTGCTGAATGAACGAACCAGCGTACACTTCTGTTTCCTCACCCATAAAATGGAGTTAAGCATGATCTTGAGACACAGATGAGGCAATGTCTGGGAAACTACTTTATCAGATGGAAAGCACTATTCTCAGAACCTTCCATCCACACACAATCCTGCCAGTCAGCACATCTCATAGGAGTTCAAGAAAACCAAAGGGCCCCCTACTGATTAATGGATCTCTACAGAGCTCCTTAGCATCCAGCCTGTGTCCAACCTGGATTCATTATTGTAGATGTTACTGAGAAGCACTCTGCTCCATCTGCATCTTGGGAAGAACAACAAGAATGGGCAAGGGCTCAGAAGCCTGGTCCAGGGAGGGCTGGCCCATCAAGAGGCCTTCTTAGAAAAGATGGGGCATAGGCCAGGCATGCACAAGCGTCTGCACAGAAGGAGGGCAGGGAAGAGGGAGTGCCATGTACCTGAATGCAAAGGCATGTTCCTTGTGACTCCACTTTTCTCAGGGGACTTGCATACTCATGATCACATCTGATCCTCAGCACACCCTTGCATAAGCAAGGAAAATGTCTTTGTTTATAAATGAGAAACAGAGGCCCAAAGAAAGAAGAAGGCTTATCTACAGTAGTTAGTAGAGCTGAGGCTGGAACCTACATCTCTTGACTTCCAAAACAGAGATCTTTCCCTACATCTAGTGGCTTTATCTGAGCCCAGTGCTGGGCCCTGCTTTAATGTATAAAACTGACTCCTACTGAGTCATACACAAATGTATCCTATATGCATGGAGGGAGACAAGGGAAAGGAAAAAAACAAGAATAAAAGAGATCATGCATTAGGATTACTCAACCAGGAAAAAAACACCTTCCACATCATAACACCATGGGACAAGCTCTGTCAATCCTGAAAAACATACCACCCCCTCCCACACACACACCAACCTTCAATGCCCCCCATTCTCCTGACTTCCTGTAGCATGAACACAGGTTCTCTGACAAATGAGAGCAGAGACCCTGCCCCCGAAACCATGCCAGGTATAGTGGAGATGACAAACCAGTGGTGGGCTGGTAAAGTTTTAGCGACCAGCTTTCTGGGGGTATGCCCTGATTTCTGGTGCTTGACAATGGTCATGGTGTACACATTCTCACTGTGGCCAATCACAAGATACAAATGTTCAACAACAAGCTGGGTAACTTTCCGATTACTTATTAATAGGCTCTCAAGAGGCAGTTCAAGTAGACTATAGCAAACCACTGCAAACCATCTCTCTCGGATTCAAAATAAACTCCAAGCAGAGAGAAGCAGCATCATCCTGCCCCTCCTCCCCAGCAGTGAAAGTCACAGTGGTTAGGGTTTGGGGAACAGCATGGAAGCTGGACAAATGACAGGAAAGCATGGGGCAGCCTCCATCTGGTCCCCTGGGGCCTCCTCACAGTGGCCTAATAACCAGAGAAAGAAGTGAAATTAGCTCCCAAACTACAGTGATCCTGTTGCATGAGTCAGACCAGGTCACTGCTCTGCACACCTTGGAGTGAGACAAAGTTCTCATAAGAATCTGCACAACATACACACATACACGTACCTCATCCTACTTACTCTCCACTCTAGCCACATGGTCCTCCTTGCTGTTTCTTCATCAGAGCCTTTACCTTGGCTGTACCCTCTGCCTGAAATGTTCTTCCACCATCTCTGCATTGCAAAATCTCTCATCTCCTTTAAACTCTCACTCAAGTTGGGTGCAATGCCACATGTCTGTAATTCCAGCTTTTCAGGATGTTCAGGCAACAGATTGCAAGTTCAAGGCTAGCCTGGGTAACACAGTGAGACCTTGTCTCAGAAAAGCAAAAAGGGCTGGGGATGTGGCACAGTGTCAGAGTCCTTGCCTGAAAATAGTTACTCAAATATCACCTTCTCAAGAAGCCCTTCCATCGCTGTCCATTTAACACTCCCCTCTCCTGGCACATTCCCCCTCTCTTACCCTGTTCTGCTTTTTCCATAGCACTTACCCCAGTATATAATATAGTTTACCTTTTTATTACACTGATAATGTATGATGTCTCCACCCACTAGAGTGAAGCTTTATGAGAGCAGGGATTTGGGTCAATTTCATTCATTGCTGTATTTTCATGGCTAGGAACAGAGCTTTCACATGGTCAGCATGCGGTATGTACTTTTTCCTCAATCAGTGAATGTCTACAGGTGGTCTCTGCCAATTCCTTTGGGTGCCATCTTGCAAGAAGAGGCAGCTGGAGCACAAGGGAGCCCAGTGGATAATGCCACTCAATGCCACTTTAGACGCCTGTGTTCTTGCCCTGGCCCTGCTGCCTGTGATCTGGCACAGCTGTACCCTGTATCCCAATTCTGCCCTTCATTTTTTCTCTTCATCTCAGCTGTAATGAGACCCTACATGGCTAAGCTTGGGCAATACCATGGGCCAGTGTGAAGGTCACACAGTACACCAAGTCTGAAGGCCTCTGAGCTCTGCAGTGGGAGGACATTAGATCAGATTCAAGGCATTCCCTTAAAAGGACTAAATCCTCTAATTCCCCTCTGCACCAGCCACACCTATCCATCCCCTATTCCGCACCATGTCCCCATCATATCCAGCCCCTATTCCGCAGCTCTGGGCCTAGAAGAAATCCCCAAAGAATGCTCTCCACCCAGGGGTTAGAGCCAATGAAGCCCAGACCCCAGGCTCCTGCCCCGTCACGCCTCAGGCGGGCTCCCCATATGCAAAGCGATCAACTCACAGTGCTATTTTAAGCTCTGCAGGCCCAGCTGTAGCACACAGCCATAGTGGGCTGGGGGCCGAGTAGGAGGTTGAGAAGCTCACTCACTAAGGAGTGCTGACCTGGGCAGCTTCCAGAGGGGGCACCAGTCATCCCCTTCACACTAGCCCTTCTCTGTAAAGACCAGAAACTCTCAGTCCTCACCCTCCAACTCACTAACTGTGGGGAAAATGAGTCAGGAGCTGTACTGGGTGTGCCCAGATTCCATTTCTGAACAAGACCCTGACTCTGCAACAAAATGACTCCTAGCCCCACCCTCCCATCCCCCCAAAATTCCAAATAACTGAGAGCTAGCACAGTAACCAACTTCCAGGCCCTGATAACATGAGACAGGCAACAAAAACACAGGCTGCAGGGCAGCCCTCTGCTATCAGAGAATGGTTTATCCACCGAGTCCCTCCTTATTCCCTCTCTCACCCGTTCCTCTCTGGGACTGCGCATGTGCTAGGTACACAGCCACACTCAACAAAGACTTTTGCTTACATGACAGTTTCTTTTTTTTTTTTTTTTTTTTTTTTTTTTGCGGGTACCGGGGGGTCGACCTCAGGACCTCGCGCGCCAGCAGGTGCCCGTGTCGCTGAGCGATATCACCGGCCCCTTTTTCGTATGTGGGATCCGGGAGTCGAACTCGGGCCCTTGCGCTTGCCGGGCAGGCGCTTAAGCCGCTGAGCCATCTCACCGGCCCATACATGACAGTTTCTAAGTGCAGTCTAAAGTCAAATATGACAAAGATGGTCCAGGGGTAACCTCACCTTCATTACTATGATCATTATTGCCTACATTTCCACTCACCTCATTGGTCACCAAAACGGAGAAAAAAGATTATAGAGCGAAAGAACCGAGGGAATTTAGTAACAAAATCCTGCTTTTCACAGAGATCTGCCACTGGACAATTATGGTAAGGCAGTTATTCCGTATTTTCTATGACATCTGCCTCTGAGGTTGTACAACATGGCGGCCCTGTGCCAAACCACTCATCATCATAGGTCACCCAAGCAACCAGCCCTGGCTTGAGAAGGAATGCACAGGAACTCTGGGTACAAGCTATTCCCACCCCAACCTCATGCTGCAGGACATCTGCAAAACCATCCAGGGCAGGACAGGTCACTTGTGCCTGGACGACCAGAAGCATCTTACAGCTGTAATTGCTCAGTTTAAGCAACATCAGCACTGGGGACAGGGGAAAAGAGAACCAGCAGGTGCTGTAATTAGGGAGCTCTGGGACCTCTCTCCTTGCTACCCATCTATCTCAAGACAGAACCAGCCACACACACCTTAAAGAAATAGATTCACTACCTGATTTGGAGGGACAGTCCTTGAATTTTCTTGTTGGTGGAAAATCCCAAAAGCTTCAGAGATCATGTCATCTGCTTATCCCTCCCTTCCCTGGCTTCAGTCCATCCAGACTCTTCTGAACATTTCTGTTAAAGGTACAAAAGCAATGACAACAACCTACATTTACAGAAAAGATGCTGTTCAAAGGGAGTTCATCTCCATGCTCCTCCCCCAAAGTCCTAGGAAGTAACTGCAGCAGATATCACCCACCCAGTCTAAAAAAAGATTGTCCCTGAGGCCAGTCATTAAGTAGACCAGAACCCAGGTCTTCAGATTCTTATTCCTGTGTTCATTCCAAAATGCTAAACTCTCTGTAAAACAGCATTCTACTAAGCATGGTTCTCAAGCCACCTCCCTCAGCACCTTTGCCCAAAGGTGTTGTAGATAACCAATGCCAATCCCTGACCCCTCAACAGCCTCAGAGTCAGGATATCAGGAAGCAGGGCCTTGACAACCTGCCTGGTTAAAAACTCTCCAGGGGGTTCTAAATCCACTGAAAGTTGAGGGCCACTGCTTAGAAGTCTGCTGGTTGGATTAAACTGCCTCCTCCTCCTCTCCATACAAGCAACAGCTGATGTCCCACCACCTCCAGCAAACCCTCCCCAACTACAGACTCTGAGCAGGGGGCTCCCAGAGCCACCAACATTCATCTCCTGAAGGTACATTTGCACATAACCCCTTGAAGTGCCCCTGAGACATTTCTGCCAATGGTCTGAAGTCACACCAGCTGAGCAGAGAATCCTGGTCAAACCCTCCCCTCCCTGTCTTGAGAAGAGATGTATCTGCCACAGTCCTCTGCTCAGACCAAGCCTCACTCAAAGATACACTGAATGAAGAGGGGAGGGGAAGAATAGAGAAAGGGAAGGAAGAATAGGATAACAGGATGACATATCTCCAGGTGCCTTTCTTCTGGCCACTAAGGGCCTCCATCCTTCCAGGAGCTTTCTCTGATCCCGTGGCCATGGGCTCTCTCCCTCTCCTGCAGATCCTCAGAGTACAATTCAGGGTTTTGCCTTCAATTATTTGCTATCAAATCCACTCAAAACTCCAGTAAAGCCAGTGAAGCAGACACTTATGTTCCTAACATCAGCCCCCTAACAACTTTCAGCCTGTTCTCAGACATCATCTGTCTCCACCACACCACTCTGACCCTGTCTCCTCTATTCTGTCTCTGACCCAGCCCCTGCCTGGCTGTCCCACCCTCCTGCCCCAGTTCTAGGTTTTGAGTAGCTTGCCCTCCCTTGGCAGGCAGGCTTCTTGGGCTGACAACCCAGTTACAGATCCCCACCTCCTCATAGCTCCAACATGCACTTTCTCCTTGTTCTCTTCCCATCACTGCCCCTGTCACGTGGCCTCACTGAGTCATTCTGGACAGCCAGAGTGGCACCATTTGTCTTTCCAAGTGGACTGTCAGCTGCAGAGGACAGGTGCTAGTCAGGTCTCCTTCAGCACCAACCACATCCTAGTCACATGCCAGTTACTCAGTAAGTACTATTGATGGACGGATGCATAGAAAGAGGGGGGAGGCAAGAGGGACAGATGGACAGATGGGCAGATGGATGGATGGATGGAATGAAGAAATGTAGCCCAGCCTACTGTTCTGCTGGTAGCTAGTGCAGGTTTTTAAAAGGGGGGTGGGAGGAATCACAGGGAGAGAGAAAAAAACAGAACTCAATCACACAGGCCAAGAATAAGGCCATCATCACTCAAGAGGGCCATGGGTCCTGGGAGCCTGGGAGAGCACCCACAACTTTACTGCATTCCAAGTCTCCACCCTCCGTCAGTAACCACAATGAGCCATTTAGCAATCTCTGCATTCCATCAGCAAACATCTCCCTGGCAGAAAGCCTGTCTGTTCTGGATGTATTAATTGAGCCACGAACTTTGCTAGTCTGCTGCCTCCCAATCCACCTTTCAGGAAGGAAAACAGCACTCCTGTCTAACAGGAGGGCTGGGGGCAGAAACCTGTGGCTTTCTCCACCAGCCCTCCATTGCCAGGGAAGTCCAGTCTACCCCACATCACACACAGCCTACCAAAGACTTCCAAGCCCCTGCCATGGCCTTGCAAGACACACGGCCCTCTAACACACAAATATGCACACATACACATGGACAAACACCCAGGCATGGCACTGTGACAATATCGCCCAATCAGCTTGGATTCTGGATATGGCTGGTTTTGAGCTCAGCCTCCTAAGAGACACCACAGAGGCCTGACAGATTCAGCCAAGGATCAAGTGGAAAGAATCTGAGGGAAAAGATGAGGTGTTGTAGTCAGGGTTTGCAAGGGAAACAATACAATACAGGACACATAATTTTTAGGATTATTATTTTGTAATAGTCACCCAAAGAGTCATATACAAAAGTGCAGGAAATCTGTCCACACACTAAAGACCCAAAGAATCCAGCTGAGGGCCTGGATTCTACAGCAGTGTCCTGCATGAGTCCAGCTGAAGACCTAGAGCCTATGGCAATGCCTCCATGAGTCCAACTGAAGGCCTAGGGCCCACAACAATGTCTCATGCAAGTATATTTCACGGATCTGCACAGGGAAGGCCCAAAGGTCAGTGGTGGAAGCTAGAAAGTCTGCGCCAGCGGGATGAAGGACCTGTGCCAGCAGGCTGAGGGATCTGCCCTGGAGCCAGGAAGCGACGCTCAGAGTAAGAACCAGAGCTCCCCCGAAAGGCACCACAGCCATCCTCAGTGACAACGAGGTCCCGAGCTCCTCCAACGATGGGAACAGCCAAGTTCCTATCAGGAAAGCCAGTGTGACAAGCTCCTCAAGGAGAACCGACAGCACCAACTCTTCCTCACCAGTTCTCCTTTTTATGTTGTTGGAACAGTCCTCAGGTGGGCGCTCCACACCAGGCACCACGCTGATTCAGTTCAGCTGGGTTTTACAAGTTGACCACCAGTTGTCAATCCACCACATGAGGCAAATCACAGACTATAAGGTTGCTATGGCCTGCGGGGCAGTGTACGGTAGAGAAAGGGCACAGGTTATTTGGTCAGAAGACCTAGGTGCAGTCTCAGTTCTGCTTCTTAGAGACCACTGACTTTAGGCAACTCACTAGACCCTGGGAGCTTGTTTCTGCAGCTGCAAAATGTGCACAAAGCCTTTCTCCCCACCAGGCTGCCCTGAGACAGCATGCGCTCACTGACTTATGCCCACTTCCTCCCCCTGCAGAAACTCCCCAAGGAGACCCTGCTCTGGTAGCAATTACACTGTGTAGACTCCACTGGGCCAGGCTCTCCGGAGAGCCATGCTGCTGGGTCCCAGTGCTCACTACCTCACAGCTGTTCCTTCCTCTGAGCTCCCATATGCCTGCTTCTACTTTCTACCCTGGCAATGAGGGTGAGGTGGTGGGGAGATGGAGTGCAAGTCAGTCCCACCAGCATTCAGATTCCAGCTCTGCCCCTTAGCAAGTTGCTTACCCTCTTGGTACTACAGTCTCATCTGAATTACAATAAATGCCTAATACTGACAGTCAAGGATGTATGTGTATGTGGTGCCTGATTCAGTGCCTGGCACACACTGCACTTAACAAATAGTAAAGAATATTTCTTTTAATTATCATCATCCTTATCCTGGCAGATAGAATTAACTCTTCCCTCCAGAGCAGTAAAGCAGAGGTCTAATTCTCCTTCCAGGTAGAGCTTCTCCCACAGAAGGAGACAGCGGCGCACGTCCCCACATCCTCTCCCCAAGCATACATTCACATTTCTCTCTGCAGTTATTCACATGCAGCCACAGACCCTCAGCACTCTGCCCTCCCTCCTCACCTCTGCTGGCCTGCCAACACCCTCCCTAACCTGCATGCCCTGAACTCCCCAATCTGATCCCCACAGGCCCTCCAGCACCCACCACAGCGCCTCATGCTCAGCAGGTACACAAAAACATATGGTGACCAAGTGGTCAATGAATAAGCTGCATGCTCTCCTCCAGGGAATCTGAAACTACAAAGGGCAGCAGGCTGTGACATCGGTTCACCAGTACACTATTTCTATATCTTTGCAGGCTGGCTCCCTTCACCACACATCGACCACAATGGCAACAGAGCCCAAGCAGCCAGGCCACCTGGCTTTCGCACATCTAGCACAGTGATGGAACAGAGCTCTCCTTTGAATAGTACAGTTTCCTAAACCCACGTGTAGAACTTCAGTGATGGGTGAGACTTGCCCATTATGTTATTCTTGTTAGTTCTGCTCCATTATTACCACGTGTTTGTGTTTAAAGTCTTGATTCTATCATCCAATATATTGGATTCTATCATCCAATATATATCATCCTATATATCCAGAAGATTATAGAAATTTTTCACTAGAAATGGACGTTATAGATTATCAAATTCAGTGCCCTCCATAGCCAAATGAGGAAACGGAGGCACAGAGTACTGAAGAAACACACTCGAGGACATGTGTAATTCTATGGAAAATTACTTTTTTCCTCTTAGCCCAAATTACTAGTTCAGTAAAACATCAGGATTTTAATAACTATTATGTCCAATCCTCATAATAACCAGGTGAGATAAACACTGCTTTCCCCATTAGACAGATGAGAGAACTGGAAGTTTTGGTAGCTCACCCTGGTCACACAGGTCACAGCCACATGTCCAGGCTAGGAAAGGAACCTGCTCTGTCCCACTCCTGAGGGCCTTACTCCTTGGCCTGACTTCTGTCTCAAGGCCAAGGGAATACGGGGACATCTGCAATCAGATGTCCAACAGAAAGATGTCTCTGACGAGTTCCAGTCTAAATGCCTCCTCTTCCCTTCCTTACACCTACCCATTCTTCCTTTGATATTTTTCTACTTTGTTAACAGCATCGACATCAACTTAGTCACTTAAACTAGAAACCTAGAACAACTCCCAGAGCAAGTCCCTGCATCCAGAATCCATTCCCCAGCGCTCCTCCTGTTGCTATTCCCTTGGCCAACCTCCTCAACCCACCCCTTCAGACTGTCACCAAAACCTCCCGCCTGCTCTCTTTCCCCAGTTTCTTTCCACTTCTTGAACATTTTCTACTACATTTGCCCTTGCGATTATCTTTTTAAAATAAATTTGACCTGATGCAGTCCCAGCTAAAGGGCAAAAAGTTTTATTCCCAACTGTGGAGTGTTAATAATCTCTGCACAACCTGGCAGGCTCCTCCACTCAAACTCCTACGGGTTCTGTGAGACCCAACTCAAAGCTCCCCTCCTCGCTTGGCTGCTGCTCCTCCTAACTTCCTCCTGGTTCTCCTGGCCTGCACCTGGCACAGCCCTTCTCACTCTGCCTTTCCCTTGTGACTTCTGCTCCTTTTTCAAGTTGAGGTCTTTGAGTAGAACATAACATTTCTAAACCTCCAGTTCTTGGCCATGAATTTTCTAATTTATTCGACTTGCTAATTACTCAACCTTAAAACACTCAACGAACATTGTTGAGGAAATTATTGAATTTACAGTCAGGCCTCCGTTTATAATTTTCATATAAAATAAACCTCCACTAACCTAAGGAAAGACCTGACTGAAAGGGCTAAGACACTGATGCTAAAGGGCGTGTGAAGTCCACACTTCTTGGACAACAGGAACTTACTTTGCAGGCGTCATTGACAATAAAGGTGGAGGAAATCCAATTTCGAGAAATAAAGAACCCGAGTTATAATAGACGTGTGACTATGACCCAAATGAATTAATCTCTTAATTGTTTCCATTTGCTTTAATCTGCAGCAACCCCCAGATCAATGTTTTTCAAACTGCAGGTTGTGACCCGTTCATGAGATGAAATCAGCTGAGTAGGTCAGCAGAGTATTTCTTTAAAAATAGGACAAATGGGCCAGTGAGATGGCTCAGCGGCATAAGCGCCTGCCTGGCAGGCGTGAGGTCCTGAGTCCAACTCCTGGTACCCACATAAAAAGGAAAAAAGGGCCGGTGATATCGCTCAGTGGCACAAGCGCCTGCTGGCAAGTGCGAGTGAGTTCGACCCCCGGTACCCACATTAAAAAAAAAAAAAAAGGACAAATGCATGGGTTTGATTTTGGCAGGCCTTTGCCCCCAAGTCTCTCAGACTGTCCCATGTCAGAGCAAACTGTAGCCCCCAACCATTTCCTGGCCTCTGTGCCCATAGGCAGTTGGCACTGAAGCAGTTCACACAGCACAAGAGGGAGGGAGGGAGACCAAAAATAAAAATAAATGAAATAGAAAATATGAGAATGTAGTCACAGTAAGGATAAGTATCATTTCATGAAACACTTTTTCCAGGGGTGTGTGTGTGTGTGTGTGTGTGTGTAGTGAATCACAGTGTGAGACACAAGCCACTACATCTTTAATGTAGTGACATGGATAGCCCACAAGAGTTTCAGAGTCTCAAAACATGGGTTGCCTGCCTGTGAGAATACAGTATACAGTTTCTTAGCATGAAATTCAGAGCTCGCCACTTTCTGCAGGGGGCCACACCTGGCCTGAAAGGCTTACCAGCTGTAGGAAATACACTCGGGTTCACTCTCCACAGTGGAAGTATGCTCACTGGATGCCAAAAAGTCATGTGTACCATGAGAAGAGACAGAGAGAGTCTTGTCAATGTGGAAATGGCTCCCTGGGCAACAGCACCCACCAGGCAGAACCCTGGCTAGGAATTTGGACTTAGGTGCTTCTCTACAAAATGAGTAGAACAATGCTCCAAATCTCAAATGTACAATATATAACATGGACTCTTTATTCACGTATTCATCACTTGATTGCTGAAACGAATCGAAGTTGGCTTTAAAAAAACGCATGAAGTGAGCTCAGCACAAAACTATACCTTCCTAACCTATTAGAGAAAACCATTCAAAATTGAGCCAATATTTTACCCATTACAAATTCCACTCAGCTGCCGGCCTCATTGTTTATAGCAGACTCCACCTTCCATTGATTCTCCACAACAGAAGGCCAAGCACATGCCCTCCTGCATCTCAAGGCTCAGTGTTGACCATAAGGGCCCCAGCTCTTGTTTCATTCAGGGCAGAATGAGAGGAATGGGCTTAAAATGCAACAGGAAGCCTGCAGAAGGGAGCTGTTAAAGACAGGAACAGGTGAGCCAAGCAGGAGTCTGCTACCTCCCCCCAGCCAGTTAAGCCTGCCCCACCTGCAGCCAGTGTGTCAGGGTGTGTAAAGTGACTGCAGGGCTGCTCAGTCCCTTCCTTCCTAGATGACTTTGGGAGGTGCCTTCCTGTCTGTGGCATTCCTAGTTCCAGGATGGGGCAGGGTGATAGCTATGGGGTTGCCACAAACAATCAGACCTCCCCTCACAGCCCAAGGCCTATTTCCAGCTCCTGACAGTTCCTGTGTAATGCCAACATCTTTGGAAGAATCCAGGGCATCCTGGCCCAGCATTGTTCAAATCACACATTCCTCTTCATGAAAAGCTACTGAATAACTCTCATACTTCCCCCCTCCCAGGAGAAACCACATCAGAGGATGAGCAACCAGATCCCTCTGTGGATGGGGACAAAGGGGGACTGGCAGGTGGAGCCACAGGGCGTCTCCACATTGTCCAACAGATCTACCACAGCAGACATATAGACAGGACCAGAAAACTTGCCTATCCCACCCTGGGGAAACCCACCCTCAAGATACAGTGGGCACAGCCAAGTGTGAGCCGCAAGAGCCTCTGGGTACCCTCGACACAGCCTCTTCCTAAGTATTACTGTCTACACCGTCATCTCCCTAGCACTTTGTGAGAAGCTCAGCTAAGCCGTCAGGGAAGGGAAGAGAAGAGCCAGTTCCACAGAGCATCTAGTAAGTGTCAGGGCAGGGTTAAGCACGGGGGTCCGGGACCTCTTCACTCCTGTGGGTCACCAACCACATTGAAGAAAGAAATGCAAAAGGGGAGAAAAACACACAATAAATATGCTAAGCATGATAGGAAGAGGTGAAAAAAAATGGTCAGGAAAGGGGGGAAGGACATCAGGGAACAGGTCAGGAAACAGAGCGCTAGCAAGTGGGAGGTGCTGTCATAGCCCAGCCTGATCCCCACCACTGTAGGATGACACCACACCCTGCAGCCACCCAACACCATGCTGTCTGCAGGGAGGAGGCCAGGCCGAGGACGCCTTACTCACAGTCACGACTGGCTTGGAGACTCCTCGGCAGGCTCAGCGCCTTCCATATGCAGCAACCCAAGCTTCCAGAGAGAGAGGGACAGTGGCTATCACCTGCTCACCACCACATCTCCAATGAAGGAGGGACCTCTGAATTATTTTCATGATGAGGAATCTCACCACTTTGCCTCTTTTTTTTTTTTTTTTTTCATTTTGTTTTGCAGTGCTGAGGATGGAACTCACGGCCTACCACAAACAAGGCAATCACACTACCACTGAGCTACACCCCTGGCCCTACTTTGTTTCTTAGCTGTCAAAAACTTGGGAATGTTGGAGGTCATGGGAAATTACGACCAACCAACCAAACCTTCATGGTTGGCCTACCAGGTCAAAAAAAGTGAAACAAAGCTTCCCTGGTTAGAGTGTGGGGCCAGAGTATGGGGCCTCTCCTCAGGTCTCCCACAGGACTACCTCCTCCCCATACCTCTCACTCCGAGGCTCATAGGAGCCTCTTCCCTTGCCTGGCCTGGCCCCTCCTGTCCAGGGCCCTCTTCACCAGTGTGTTCCCAACACTCCACTCAGTGCATTTCACTCCCTGCTGAAGCACAATGCACCACCCCCAGGTGTCATGGAGTACATAAAGAAAAACCAGGTGTGAACTTCAAAAGCTGGCCAGGACTTGGCAGAGCCTAACCACACAATTCTCAGCCAAATGATGGGGCTGGGGGTGGCTGGAGCCAGGTATAATATAAAGGTGAGAGGTCTGGCACAAGTGTTTCTTGGGATTTTCTCTGGCACTGAACATCACAACCATTGTGACTAAATCCCAGAATTTAGTGCAAGTCACCAAGTGAAAAGAAAGCATGTCTCAGTCGTGGGAAAGTTATTCAAATATTTAGTCTTCTTTTAACTAACTTTTAATTGTGATTGGATCAAGAAACAAAGTATATTTTCCAATGGTTTGTTTTTTTGGTTTTGTTGTTGTTGTTGTTGTTGTTGTATTTTTCTTTTTTGAGACAGAGTTTCACTATGCAGTTCAAGCTGACCTTGAACTCACTTTGTAGCCCAGGCTGGCCTGGAACTCACTTTGGTCCTCCTCCCTCAGCCTCCCGAGTGCTGGGATTACAGGCATGCACCACCATGCCCAGCCCCAGTATTTATTAATGCATATTAATTTTATAAAATATTAGTTCACATGCATGTCATACATGCATTTAACATATTTTGATATCATCCCCTATTACCCTGTCTTTCCCCCACACTCCTCCCCATCCCCTTCCTCTAGTCTAATAAGAAACAAAATATTTTAGTCAATCAACACACTAATTGACACCTCCTAAGAACAAAGTACGCTAACAGAGGGGGGCAGGCACAGTAGGTAGGCATTGCCATCCCAGCATACGCTCAGACAGGTGCCATGAAATGCTAGGTACACACCAGCTACTTGTACACAGTGGGAAAGCCAGGTTTCCTCATGCCCTTGCACCTTCTGTTCCCTGTGAGGAATGCAGCCTGCTCCAGGCACTCTCAGTTCTCTGGGTGGCTTCCCCATCTCAGCCAAAACTGGACAGTCTGTCCTCCACCCCGAGCTCCCAAAGAAGGCTCTCACTGCACACCACTCTCTGAGTCTTGGTTCCGAGACTGAAGAGGAAAGGGAACAGGGTGATTCCTGAATCCCAGCACCCAGTACAATGCCTGGCTTATGGCAGGTGACACAGGAATGAATGAACAAGCCAGTGGACATACACCCACCCAGAAGAAGCACTCCGGCAGGACACACCCAGAGGTGAAGGCTGGGACAAACCCCAGCCCAAGGCTCTTCAGACCCCTGAGGACGAGGTCAGGGAGCACACATTCAGAAAGAAAAAAAGAAGGACCCAGAGCCTAGTGGGGCCTGGGCGCCAGCACGCGTCTCTTTAATATGCAGTGTGCAGATTCCCAGAAATCAATGCTCATTTTAAAAACAGCACTGCCCAGAGCCACCCTCCCTGATGGAGCCCAGGGTTGGTGTTAAGTATCTTTCTATTTATAAGCAACTCACACTTCGGAGGTACAGCGCCATCCCCAACTCAACCATGGAGGTTGGGCAGAGTGGGACTGAAGGAGAAACTGAGCTCAACAAACAAGATGTCTGTGCAAGTGTTTGTGCACCAAGGAGAGGTTCCTTAGTGACACTGGGCCCTCAGCAGAGGCTCCCGGCACGTGTGCACAGCCAAGGCTTGGTAGGAACCCAGGGAGACCGGAAGACCCGCACAAGGAGTCTGGCTTCCAGCACCGAGGCTCCGACCTTTCTGGCTTGCCGCTGCCTCCTGTCACAGCCTGTGCCAGGAAGGCACTCTCAGCTGTAGGTCCACCCTTTCTGTCTCTGTCTCACTCTTTAGGTGTCTGGGAGCCCAGACACCCTGATGCTCTGTGGCCAAAGCCGAGGAAGATCTCTCTCCTAGCTCTGCCTTTCTGGTATCAACCCTTAGGAGGTGCTGCCCCTGCTCCTGTCTGTCAGGAGCACCATGTGTACAGTCACAGACCACAGAAGTCAGAGGCATAGCCCCCAACACCTCACATCATACAAGGCATAAAGCTAGTGCAAAATCTTAAAGAGTTCCTCCAGGCTATCTCCTCAGAAAACAAGGAAGGAAAGATGGGAGGCCGTCTTTCTACACCATCAAATCGGGGATTCTATGGGTCTCGAGTCCTGTCAGTGAAAATCACAGCTGAGCAACAGGGCTGCTGGGCCAGTTACAGGAAGGCCCTGTGCCCAAACACAGCAGGACACACAGGCTCAAGACAATGGACACACAGCCATCTCTTCATTTCCTAACACAGAAGTACAGGATGCCAGAAACGGAAGGCAGCCTGGAAATTCTGGAATATACCCTCTTTATAAGTGAGGGGAAAATGAGGTTCCAGAGGAGGAATTAACCTAGCTGGGGTCATCCAGCTAGGTGGTAACACAGTAAATACAAAATCTCCTGTTTCCTTCTTCCCTGATTGATGTCCTTCCCACTACACCCCATTCACTGGACAAACATTTATCAGGCAGTGGTCTGCCAGGCGCTATACTTGGCATATGGGCTCACCTAAAGACATAATTGGTCCCTGTTTTTAATCAGCTTATAATTTTCAGGGGTTGGGGAAGAAAAGGCGGGGCAGGTTTTCAACAACTTATAAGTTTTTAGACAGCACAAGAATATGATAAGTGCTTCCAAATCAATAAAGGCTTAGATACAGTGGTGACTTCTTTCATCTGGGAGGCACCCGCTCTGGTCTGATGGTGAGCAGGGCAGAAAAGGCATCCCAGGGAGAGCAGCAGCAGTGGTGAGACACAGAGTACTAAGAGCAGGTGGCAGACTCACAAACGTGCAGGAAGAGCAGCATGGTCGGTATAGACAGCCTATAAAGGCTACAGGGCAGAGCCACTGCCACATCAAGACTGGGTGTCCCTCGAAGAGACAGGTGACCAGTGAAGTTAACACACCCAGGTGTGATGGTGAGCACAGCGGCCCAGGTCAGTGAGCCTGGCTACTTTGCAGGACAGCAAAGGATGAGTTAGGATGATCAGGTCGGTGAGCATGGCCACCCTGCATGATGGCAATTAGGAAGTTGTTGCAGTGTTCAGCTAAGACACACTGAATACCTGAACTGCGAAAGCAGGATCAAGAGGCAAGATGGAGGAAAAGCCTGCTATATTTCTCGAGTCAGCAGGGTCTGGTAGGGTGCTAACCCACCTGCCATGTGGGGTTACTTACCTTGCCCTTTCTACCTGCTGAGATAGCTCTGTATTCTCCATGGGGTCCATCAATGCCAGGTGACAATGGTTACAAAGCAAGCATGCCTCCAAAGCTGAACAATGCCTTCCTAAGTGATGGTCCTGATGGATCTGGTACAAGAGTGGGTCACAGCCACACAAACTGGCCTGTCTGACCACCTAGCCCATGACCTATATCACAATCTTCACCTAAAAGACAGTAGTTCTCCACAGGCGTGGGCACGGGAGCCCCCAAGCAGAAGCCAGAGGAAACAAGCAAGAAACCCTCAAAGCTAGACTTCCACGACATGAATTCCACACACTGGGGTTGGCTCAGCAAGCTGCTTTTAAATTCCCCAGGTAACAGGAATGCTCATGGCAGACTGGCAACATCAATTATTATACTCTCTCATTTTGAAGAAGCAGGTCTGCAGAGCCAGGCAGTGTCATAGTTAGGACTGACCACAGAAGGGAGGCCTGATTCTGTCCAGCTGGCTCCTCAGCCTTGCTCCAGGGCTGGGCAGGAAGGCAGTGCAAAGCTTGCATCAGGAGCAACCTGCATGCTGCCTTCTGCAGCAGTGCGCTGAGAGCAGAGGCTGGCCGCAAGCAGGGCAATTGATAGATGGACCTTGCTTTGCCGGCTGCTACCAAAAGGCCAGGGAGGGAAAGGAGAAATGAAAAGTCTGGGAGATATTTTCCCTGTGATTTGTGCTGCTTGAGATGCCCTGTAGCAATATTAATCCTGCAGCTCTGTCCCACTTTCATTTATTATCCAGCTTAGCCTGAGTTATCACAACCAGGACAGGACCCATAAACTAGCTAGTTGACACCGTCAGGACCGTGCAGCATATTTTAAAATCTCAAGGAGCAGCTTCAACCCTCCATGGATATTTAAAGAAATAGGTGGACTCTCCAGGCCCTGGGGACTCTGGCTACTATGGAAGCAGACACACTCCCAGAAATTCACCCCAGAACTTGGACCATCCACACCCTCGATACCAGTGTAGAACCATCATCTGGCCACTGCTCCTTCTCAGGCCCATAAGACACACTGTCCAAAGCCCCAGAGCATTTTAGTCATCTGTCAGTAGCAATTCATTAAAATGTATGCCAGTAAATGAGTGACTGCTGGGTTTATTGAGCACTGTCTATCAGAGTCAGCCCTCTGTATTCTTGAGTTCTTTTTTTTTTTTTTTTTTTTTTTTTGTGGGTACCGGGGGGTCGACCTCAGGACCTGGCGTGCCAGCAGGCACCCGTGCCTCTGAGCGATATCACCAGCCCCTTTTTCGTATGTGGGATCCGGGAGTCGAACTCGGGCCCTCGCGCTTGCCGGGCAGGCGCTTAAGCCACTGAGCCATCTCACCGGCCCTGTATTCTTGAGTTCTGCATCCACAGATTCAGCCAACCTCAGATCAAAAATACTTGAAAAAAATTGCATCTGTACTGAACACATACAAACTTTTTTCTTGTCATCATTCCCTAGAATATAATACAATGATTACTTGCATAATGTTTACATTGTATTAAATATAAGTAATCTAGAGATGATTTAAAGTGTAAAGGAGATATGTATAGGTTATATGCAAATACTATGCCATTTGTCAAAAGGTACTTAAGCGTCTATGAATTTTGGTATCCAACAGGGATTCCTGGAACCACTCCCAATGGATACTGAAGGACAACCATACATATTAGATCTATGCTGGGCAAGGGGGTTAAAAGTGTATGACTGATCCTCATTTATCTTATCTACTGGATCTATTCATAGAGACACAAAGGGACAAGCATTAACAATACAGAAAGGATAAAATGGGTATAATGGGGAAAGGACTATCAGGACACCCAGGGCCAGGGGATTCTTAAGAGTCAGCGCTGGCATCGAAGAAAACAAGAGGTCAGGTAGTAATCCTCAGACTGATGGCAAACAGTTTCTAAATATTATGGGTTAGCTATATGTTCTAGTCACTGAGATTATAGCAGCACACAAAACTAGAAGGGAGGGGAAAAAAAAGACAAACCCTCTCACCCTCATACAGCTTGCATTTTGATTTGAGGACACAGGGGCAACAATAAAGTAAAAGAAAGGGAGGGAGGGAGAGGGATGGTAGCTGGATTGGGGTTACAGCAGCAAAAGTAGTAAGGGGAGGCTGATCTATAAAGGAAACAGGCTGGGTGGGGGATGAGAAGTACGCTTTTCAACACATTAGGACATCTATTAGTCATCCAAGTGGAAATGTGTATCCCATGATGCTGAGTCAAGAACTTCTAAAATGAAGAGACACTGGGGATCTTAAGCAGGATTCCATACCCGCAGACAGTGATACAGCAGTGACCCCAAAGCCTTACCTGGCAGCTCCCAGGCGGGTGCCCTGCTTCTGCTCTATTCAGGGGTTCATGTCCCCATCCCCAGTACTCCTGCTTGGCTCAGGTGCAGAGGTCTGATCTACGTAGCCATCCACTCTACAGATGAGGTAGCCTGAGGCCAGAAGACACCATATGACTTGCCCATGGCCGCTCCCTGACTGCCAGCAGAGCTGAGCTCAGTGACCTCTTCTCTGTGTCCCACAGAGACATCAAAAGAGAATTCACTCCTAACAATGTCATTTTGCTGACAAGAAGACAGGGAAATATCTGCTCCTAAAAGTTGTTTTCATAGAGGTTGCCTTTGGAGCTGGTTTTTTCCATGAACATATATTACATGCAGAATCCAAGCTGGACACAGAGAGGTGTATCCAACACAGGAATGTAGGTTACAGGGAAAAAACCAGAGTAATTGCAAAGAAGAAAAATACTGAGCTCCAGCCCAACCAACACAGATGTGTCAAAGGCTCTAGAATATTCCTATGCACACTATAAATAAGATGGATGGAAGAGAAATTCAGATTGAAGTGACATTTATTGTTCACCTTCTATTTCCCAGTTGTTCTGCAGCACTCAATTCTCTCAGCAACCCCATGAGACAGGAATTATTATTTCCAGATGCAGGATGTGCAACTTCGAGAAGGAAGGGGACTTGTTCAAGATCACAACAGCTAGAAAACAGCAGAGACAGAGCTCAGAATGCCCCTCACTCCACCCCAACCCAAGACATCCCAACTGGCAACTTGGAGCTCTTTCCACCACCATCCTGCCTTGGACCCACATAGAGTCCAAGGTTCCTTGTACCCCTTACCTCCCCCCTGCCTCAGGAACGATGGGAAATCCCCCTGCCTACCCTGACTGCTGATGTGGTTATCTTCTTCACGCCTTCAAATATTGTCCAAAACTGTGTCCTTTATCCAGTCTTCCAAACCTACTTGTTCACTTGGCTCAGCCTCTTCCAAAGAGCTAATGGGTTTAGGAGTACCTCCCAAATGTCCGAGTCTACACTCAGCTCCTGGACCTGCAGCACTTACCAGTTCAATTCCATACATCCTGTGTGGTACCTGTGGCTCTGAGTGTCCACAGGACTTGGAATAATGACATCATATTACTGTCATGCAACACATCTCACCTCTCTTGGCTGTCATGCTGGTAACTCACGTGGTCCTTGCCACCAGTGTAAGAGGACAAGCAAAGAAACCAGGATACAGAGATACTATGGTTTGGGTAACAGTCCCCCGAAGGTCCATGTGTAAAGGCTCAGTCCCCAGCCTGGGGCATGACTGGGAGGTGGAAGAACCTCTAGGAGGTGGGTCCTCATGGGAAGGAACTGAGTCACTGAGGTTGCCCTTCAGGGAATATTGCAAACTGGCCATCCTATCTCTGTTTGCATCTCAGCCACCATGAAGTAAATCAGCCTCCTCTGCCATGCACTCTCACCATAATGCGCTGCCTCACCACAGGTCCAAAGCAATGGGCCAACCATGGGCTGAAGCCCCCGAAACTGTGAACCAAAATGAATCTGTTCCCTCATGAGGTTGGTTATCTCAAGCATTTTCTTACAGTACAGTAAAGCAGACTAACACAGGAGGATAAAGGACTTTTCCAAGGACACCAACCAATTAACAAGCTAGATCAGAGCTTCTCATTTCCAGGCCAGTCTTCCTTACCAAACCAGATGAAACCCTTCCTCTGCCCCAACTTCCCAGAGCAAGAGCATCTTCTCATCCTCCTTTTAGTGGTGCCAAAGTCACTCAGACCTCCACCCTGCACAGTCTCAAGGCCAACCTGGCCCCAGCCACCTGACAGCCCTGTGCAGAGAGGAGGCAGCCTGTGTGGCGAGGGTCTCTGCCCCTCTCCACCACTCCTCAGGAAGCTACAATGGTCGGTGAAAATGCGTAAGCATGTGGAAACAGAGCCAGCTTTCTCTTCTCTGATTATGCTTCATAAAGAGTCCAGGAAGTCTATTGCCAGAGGGTCTGGACTGAGCAATGACAAGATAAGCATACATACACTTCATGTTCCGGCTCTGTTGAATGCCACATGAGATCACCACCTTCCATTTCCCACTACCTTCCTCCTGAGTCACGTCCAAACCTGAGCTCATCCATCTGCACGCCAACGCTGGCCAGGAGAGGAGGTGGGATTGTCGGCGCACCACATCTTATTCATTTTCCCAACCAGTCCTTTACTGAGACACACAGGGAAGGGAGCAGGTGGGCAGACAGCTCAGCTTCCCAGAAAGACAGGGCGTGACCCAGAAGAGCAAGGAGGCTTACCAAGTCCTCCCTTCCCAGAACCCAGTTCTTCCCAAGTCCCTGTAATCATTCTTGAGATATCCATCAATAATGAGATGGATATAGCACCTCATGAGCAAGTATTACTGATTAGAGGACAGAAGGAGGGTCATGGAAAAGGTGTGGAGAAAAGAGACAGAAAATAAGCATGTGTTTCCCCAGCTCTGGCAGCTCCAAGTATGTGACACTCACTTCCCAGTCCTCGTACTGTCTTAGGAGCCTGGGTCCTGAATGTGTTGCCTAAATTCATGTGTTCTGTTTCGTGTCCTGTTCATCCAGTGGCCCTGCAGTACCTGACACATATTAGGAACTCATCCGAGCTGGCTTTCCTTCTGGTCTTGAATTCAAAGAGTCATAATAAAGGGGGATGTGATTTTTATGAAGCTGTTATCAACCAAATAAATTTGAAGCATATGGAAGGAGTTGGTGCAATATAGAGGCATAGACATTTTTCTACGATAAACAAGGAAATGGTTTCTTGACATGGATGTCTGATGCTGCCAATGCCTCAAAGCAAGCAGAGCCAGTGCTGTTGTGGAGTCCAGGCCTGAGCTTCAGAGCACTTTTTGGTACAGACTATGTGCATGAAGGCTGCCTCCTGCTGCTGCTCTGCCCCTGGGCCCCAGGCCATGCCTTCTTCTACAAAGGCCTCAATCCTGCAGACTTCACTCCCCTCCTGGGGAGCTGCCCATGATCTGATCCTGTAGAATCAGGCCCAGGATTCTCAAAGGAAGCAGTGGGATGGGCCTAAGACCATGGTCAGTACAAGTGGTCACAATGCCCCAGACAGGAACCCTACAGGTCCAGTGTAAGGTACCCCACCAGGCTGACGCCAGCCAAGACCCTGCAGGAAAATTAGCCCTGGTCCCTGCCTTCTGGATGGACAGTTACATCTCTGCTCCAGTAACTCCTAGCCTGGCCATCCCAAGCTTACAGAGGTAAGCCAGAGGAAGCCATGCTCATAGCACTTAGGCAATGGATATCTGGACTTGGCACCACATTGAGATGGCTGTGCATGCCCCAGATTCAGCCTACTCTGGACTCCATGTCTCTACATCCATCCCAGACCATCTCCATCATCACTCCCTAGCTGAGCCTTGGGTAGATCCCACCACTAGCCTTTACTGAGCAACTATGTACCTAACACTAAGGACACTAAGGTACCTAACCATTTAGGATGAAGAGGGGTACAAAGTACATAATATATGACCCCAATCTAGTCTAGGAGCTTGTAGATTTTTCTATTATAAGCTGACCAGTACTACCCCAAAGTTACACTGTATTTATGACCTTTAGTGTATGTTTTAGTATCTCTGTGTCCTTGTTGGCTCTCATAGAGTAGCTTCCTTGATGGAAGAGCTAAAAACCCCAGCCTATGCTAAAAATGCCATTCTTAGGGCTCAACCTCACTGAAATCAATTAAAAACCATGACAAGACATCACAGCACACTCATCAGAATGCCTAAAAAAACAGAAACACCAAGGGGCCATCTAGGACTTTCACATACTGCTGTTGGGAGTAAAAACTGGCACAACCACTCTGGAAAACTGGTGATACCTACACAAGTAAAATACTATATACCCATAATCTCTTTTTCAGTGATTCCGCTCTTTGCTGTAAACCAATAGAAATAGGTTCTGATTTTTTTAAAGGGTGTGTATCAAAATATTCATAGAACATTTCTTAAAAATAACTAAAATCTGGGGCCGGCGAGATGGCTCAGCGGCTTAAGTGCCTGCCCAGCAAGCGCGAGGGCCCGAGTTTGACTCCCGGAACCCACATACGAAAAAGGGGCCGGTGATATCGCTCAGCGGCACGGGCACCTGCTGGCGCACGAGGTCCTGAGGTCGACCCCCCGGTACCCACAAAAAAAAAAAAAATAACTAAAATCTATAAACTATCAGAATGCTCATCAACAAGTCAAAGACTAAATCAATTGTAGTACAGACCCATAGTGGAATACCATGCAATCATGAAAATTAATAAGCTACAGCCACTTGCAGCATGAATGAATCCCATTTTTTAAAAAAAGTTCTTTTTGAAGCCAGATGAGAAAAGGAACATGCTATATGATCTCACATATATGAAGTTCAAAAACTATTCTATACTAGTAGAAGTCAGGATGGAGGATACCCTTAACCTTGGCTGGCTGGAAAGGGGTGTGCTGACAACTTCAGGGGTACTGGTAATGTTGTTTCTTACTCTGGCTCCAGAATGTGTTCACTTTGTAAAAATTCACTGAATGCTGCATTTTTGTATGTACATAAGACTCCAACAGAAGTGTTAAAATGATATTCTGTTTCTATTCATCAATTCCTGTAACCCTTTCACAGAAAGAAGCAGAGCTGTTCACGTAAATCACCGATCATCTATAAGTACGATGCTCATGTTTTTTCATCTCTATAATGAAGAATATGAGGTAATCTCTAAGGAGCAGCCCAGCTCTTGGTAATATAATGCTCTGATCCTATTCTTAGTAAAACCTCATTAATCAGTAATAAGAAATCCTTCCCAAATTAGTGAAAAGTACAAAACACAGAACATTTGTTTAAAGGCTGGCAGTGTTACTGCTTTCAAGAACTAAGCACATTACAAATTGAAACCTAAATGTCTACTAAATTGAGGTTAATGAAAGAAATATAATATACTTTGAGCTGACACTACTTGAAATCGCTGGAGTATTACTGAAATCCTGTGTCTACCCATGGTGGGTCCTCTTGTAAACCATTTTCATCTAGGAGTTACGAATGTCAAATTATTACACCTGCTCTATTTGAAGTGACCAAATTATAGCTTTGTTAGGGTCATGCTGACTGAGATATCTATTGGCCCCACTCCCTGCCCCACCCCCAGCTGACTGAAGCATTCAGTCCCCCACCCAAGCAAAGCCAAGCCTGAGGACCCGGCTCTGCTGGAGGTGGCTTCATACTTGACCGACACACAGATTACTTCCAGATTACTTTGGAGACTTAAGATACTCCTGGGAGCTCAGCATGGCCGATGATGGCAGTGAGGTGGGAATTCTAGGCATATCATAAATAAAATTTCTGCCCAGTGGCTAATCTCATGGGCGCCTCACAAATATACAAACAGATCAAGCAAAGCTCACTCACAGCCTTGGGAGTTTATAAACACAGGCACCTCCCTCCTGACTGCCAGCAGAATCACAGCTCTGCAGGGGACTCTCTTTGGACCTCAATGTCTCCATCTTGTACAAGGGAGAGACATGCTCCATGGCCCTCCTCCACAGCAGTGGTGACAAAGGAGCTTTTTCGCTAACACTTTAAATCTTTCTCCTCCACCAAACAAGAGTACATGGGAAATAATGGGTCAAAAGAAGCAGTTTTGTAGAGGTCATGCTGCAAGTCCAAAGAGCAACACCTGCCTCAGGATCTGGCATTCCATGAAGTTTACTGAAAAATGAGACAATGAACCCTGATTCCCAGCAAGCCCCCATTCATCAGGAATAAGATACCCCCAACTCCTGCCAACAGACTGAGTGAGTGACAGTGGTAGTGGCCATGTAGCTGGGTTAGGAAAGTTAATTCACAGGGTCTGGCTTCTTTGTTAAGACCGTGTGCGCTGAGGATTCAGGCCGAAGACCATCCTCTTAGAAGCGAGCAGCTGAGTCAGGTCTCTGGCTGCCAGTGTACTTCCCCTCCTCCAGCTCCAGCTCCACCACCTGTCTCTGGATCAAATATGGATCGCACAGAGGCATTTCCTGAGCTCTGCAAGCTCGCTGACCCAGAGGTTAATCCAACCCCTCCACAGCCGGGCCACAAGACAACAAGACACCCTCCCAATGAGGGAACCACGGAATCCTAGAATTTCAGGGCTGTACAGGATCTGAGAAGCCAACAAGTTCAAGGCCCTGAAATTTCCAGGAATATCCCAAGGTCACAAAGCAGAAACGGAAAGGCCAGGATTCAGCATGTGGTCCTCTGACCTTCACTATACCCAAGACGAAGCCTGCTTGCATCCCAGACACCACGTTGGCCCATGAGGGTGGCAGCCTGGAGTGCTGTGTGGAGCAGGCTGCTCAGCTAAGTGTGGAGCAGAAGAACAGCTCTGGCCCATTAGTAATACCCACTTGGAGCCAAGGACAAGGGCTGTGCAGTTAGTGTTTGCCAACCTGCCACTACACCACTGCATCTCATCCCGGGAGGGCACTCCAGAACCTTGGTCCAGAAATGCCTGCGTGTCATTCTTTCCTTGCAGGCCTAGGAAAAGTACAGAGCCAGGGAGAAGAAATAATATCCTTATGAGGAAGAAAAGAGACTGAGTCCAAAATGGAGGAGACCAGAGGGAGTTGGGAGCAAAACCCAGAAAACTTCACTTCTATTTCAAACTGTCAATCATTTGTGGTCCACTGTGCACTTATCAGATAAGTATGCATCAAATGCCCACGGTGTGCAGGGCACAGCGGAACTTCCTGACCCAGCACTGCAGGCCATGCATTGCAAAGTGAACTCTCTTCTGCCTCTGCTACTGACTCCACTAACACAGCACCATCTTCTCTGCTCTACAGACCCTGTGTCAGAGAAGAACATAAACACACCTCGCAGGACTGCTGAGGTCTAATGTGAAAGTGCATCAGGAGAGAGCAAGTCCCCTATACATATAAAGCACAGCCAGTGTTCCATTCTGCCCTCTTCTCCCCACAGGGGCTTTACACCCACCTGATGCTCCAGCCCCAGCACCACCAGCCTCCCTAGAGGCCCTTTACAACTGAGCATTCTCAGTACTGCCCTCCCACACAGCGCTGCCCTCTGGGCCAGGCCTGTGAAGGGAGAGGCCTACGACCTGTAGGGCCTTTGAAAAGGAGAGAACAAGAAAGACTGGCTGTGTCAACTGGAGGGAGAGACCAACTAGGATGTTCACAGTTCACGAGAGCAGGTGAGTTTCTCATATCCATAGGCAGCAGCTTGCACTGAGAGTTTCTGTATCCTCCAGAGCAGAGCAAGAGATTACCAGGACATGTTAGCAGTTCCAGCTCTTCCTGCCAGAAGTCAAGTGTGACACCTCAGCAACACAGTCATGCTGATGCTACAGTAGCTACACAGAAATGCAGATTGCATACAACGCATAGGGACCGCCACATGTCTCTCACACACTTCCTACTCCAGGATGTGACACCCATGCAGATCCTCTGGGCAGCAAAAGCTGCATGCAGAATATTAACCTGGGAGTCAGGCCCAACCGTAAGAACTGTGGCACAGGCACTAGAGCTAGCAGACTTTCCTGGGTGGCAAATGTCTACAAAACACCATCCTAAGTGCAGCAGAGTAGAAGAGAGGAGAATGGAGTAAAACACAAACTGAAAACATCACATTCCCTATCCCATATATGGGGCCTCAATCACGGGATTAAGATATATACAAGCGTTCACGAAGTAGAAACAGAAAGGGAGAAACAAGATAGATGAACAGATCATCATATCCAATTGTGGAGCTTACAGAAAGAATATTCAAACCGGTCCTTGAACCGCTGTTAGGCTTTTGAGAACAGCCAGGGGGTGATGGGGAATGAGGTGAAAGAAAAAGCTGCACTCAAGGGGAAAAATCCTTCATTCATTCATTCACTCACTCACTCATTCATCACTAACCACTGAGTGCCAAACAGTTTCTCGGTGCTAAGAACTAAGTGGTGGACAGTAGGAACTACTGCGGAAATGCTCTGGGACCATGGAAGGGATGGGAATAGGTCTGCAAAAGAGAACTGGAGCTACCAGGGAGATCTGCCAATGCCTAGCAAGAGCCTCCCCTTCCCATAGATTCAGGAGAGGCCTGCATCCTCTATGGTCCCACTATCTAAACCAATACTCCAGCTAACAGGCTACTTGATGCCTGAGCTCTTGGGGGGGCATGGTTCTTTGCACTTCAGCCCAAGAGACCTGGGGAGACAAGGGTAACACGTAGCGCAGAGCCTGGAATAACCATAACTTGTCACACGAACTTCCCTTAAATCCACCCGGGGCACCTATTAGTTCTTCTGAGGGGAAAGAAAACAGTTCTTCTACGGCCTAAAGCAGGACTGGATTAACGCAGCCAGAAACCTGAAAATTCCCTCTTTCTTTTTTCCCCAACATTCATCACCGCTGGTCTCACTGTCACCCTCTTCTCCTCTCCAACCTGATCGAGCACCTGCAAAGGCCCCATTCCCTGGGCCCAGGGGCCCTAATACTACTCCAGGTAGAAGGATTGATAACCTCTCTGTTGCTGGTTCCAGCAAGTGTCTTAAGTCAGGGACGCCCTGCTGTGATGAAACCCCGTGTCCTCTTGTAATGACTTTTACCATCACCTGGATCAATTATTCAGCATTCGGCTGCACATAGCACCATTCTGAGAGTAATGAAGAGCAAGTTAAACAAACATATAATTATAAAATCACAATACAAACGTGGCAAGCAGGGGTTGGGGAGCTGCTCTGGGCTGTTGCAGGGGAATAGGAGAGGCAGCCGAAAGCATTTCCCCAGGCTAGCCCCACACTAGGCATTCTCCATGCCTCCTTCTCTTCACATGGTGGATTTAAAGGGCTCCAGGTAT
Organism: Erethizon dorsatum; assembly: GCA_028451465.1. NCBI lineage: Eukaryota > Metazoa > Chordata > Mammalia > Rodentia > Erethizontidae > Erethizon > Erethizon dorsatum. Next base: position 36,841,542 of record CM051831.1, read on the forward strand.
CCTTTAGGATCCCATCGATTTCAATGAACAGTGCTAGGACTCCTGCATATGCACTTGCAAAAAGTGAACTTGGACCCCTATCTCACACCATAACCAAGAATTAACTCAAAATGGACCATGGACCTAAATGTAGGAACACAAACTATAACACTTTTAGAAGAAATACAGGGTTAATTCTTTTTGACCGTGTGTTAGGCAATGGTGTCTTATATATAATATCAAAAGTACAATTAAAGCAATCTCAGTAACTTAGACTTCATCAAAATTAAAAACTCCTATACTGCAAGTGAGACCATCAAGAAAGTGAAACCCACAGAATATAAGAAAATATTTGCAAGTCATACATGTATTAAGAGGCTTACAACCAGAATATATATAGTTCTTACAACTCAATAATGAATCTTTCCATAAATAGTTTAAAATAGCCAAAGTACGCCGGGCGTGGTGGCACATGCCTATGATCCCAGCACTTGGGAGGCTGAGGCAGGAGGATCACTGCAAGTTTGAGGCCAGCCTGGGCTATGTAGTGAGGTCAAGACCAGCCTGAACTACATACTAAGACCCTGTCTCAAAAAAATAAAAACAAAACAAACAAACAAACAAAAAACCACACATAAAATGGCCAAAGTAGATGAATAGACATTTCTTCAAAGAACATATACACATGGAAAATAAGTACATGAACAGATGCTCAACATCATTCCCTAACAAGAAAAATCAAAAAACTACAATGAGATACCAGTTCACACCTACAAGGATGGTTTAAAAAAAAAAAAAAAAAAAAAAGATAATAGTAAGTATGGGCAAAAGTGTAGAGAAACTGGAATAGAATCCTCTATACACTGCTGGTAGGAATGCAAATGGTGCAGCCACTTTGGAAAACAGAGTGATAGTTCTGCAACAAGTTAAACAGGCAGTACTGTACCATATAACCCAGCAATTCCACTCCTAGGTATACACCAAGAGAAAGGATAACATGCCTACACAAAACCCAGTACACCAATGTTCATTGCAGCCCTATTCATAAAAGCCAAACTACTAAAACTATCCAAATGTCCCTCCGAAAGTTATGAATGGATAAACAAAATGTGGCATATACCTATGTCATGAATTATTATTCAGTAATAAAGAGAAATGAAGTACTGGTATATGCTACAACTGGATGAGCCTTGAAAACATTACATTAGGTAAAAGAAGTCAGACACAAAACACCACATACTGTATGATTTCATTTGTAAGAAATCCCCAGAATAGGTGACTCCACAGAGACAGAATGTAGATTGATGACTATTCAGAGGTAGGGGTAGAATCAGGGTTGGGAGGAAATGTGAAATAACTGCTAGTGGGTATAGGGTTTCTTTTGGGGGTGATAAACATGTTCAAAAATAGACTATGGTGACAGTTATAGAACTCTAAACACATTAAGCCACTCAGCTATACACTAAATATTTGTGTCATTTTGTTAGGGTTGCCATAATTAAGTACCACAGACCAGGCTGCTTAAACAACAGAAATTATTTTCTCATGGTTCTGGAGGCAAGGAATGCAAGGTCAAGGTGTCAGCAGGACTGGTTTTGTCTACTTTCTCCCTCTGGTTGGCTTGTAGAAGCCATCTTCTCCCTTTATCTTCACATGGTACTTTTATTTATGTCTCAATCCTGAACCCCTTGTGGTATGGAGGACACCAATCATACTGAATGGGTCACAGTCCACCCACATGACCTCATTTCACCTTAATGACTTCTTTAAAGACCCAGCCTCCAAATACAGCCACTCTTTGAGGCACAAGGAATTAGGACTTCAACATATGAATTTGAGGGGACACAATTCACTCCATAGCAACAGGAGAGTTTATGGCATGTGAATTATATGTCAGTAACTCTGATCTTAAAAATTCCATTCATAAATCCTGGAGATCAGCTCATCCAACCCCTTGTTTGACAGGTAGGGAACTGAAATCCAAAAAGGGAAGCTACTTGCCAAGGATCACACCTGGCCAGAGGCAGATCTGAGAGCAGAAGGCAGAGCCGCTAGTCAAGCCTAGTGCTCTCTGCTACATACTCCTGCCACCCCAGCCTCTGATGCTTAGAAACAGGACAGACAATGATGGGAAAAGTAAGAAATCTTTAAACTTAAAAAGAAAAATGCCTAAGAACTTAGATCATGTGCAATTAAAGTACAAATACACTCTGTGGCTTGCAGGGTTGGGGGAGGGAGACAAAAAGGCTCTGAGGAGGCTCTGGAAGAGACCACCACAGTGACAAGCAGAGGGTCCATAAGCAAATGCAACACAAACTCCACCTCTGTTGTGTGCCAGGGAAAGTGGGAGCACGTTCCTGAACAAGATGCAGTTTTCAGAAGAGTTGGCACTTCAGCTAATCCTTGAAAAGTGGGCCTAATTCCACCAGGATGAAGGTTTTCCAAGCAAAAGGGGCCATGTGACCAAAGGCACAAATGCAGGTAATTCCAGATCTGTTCAGGAAATAGCAAGTTGGCCAGTACAGTGGAAGCATATGCTTTATACAAGGCACAGTGGAGGATAACAAAGCAAAGGCAGCCTGAGGTCAATTCTGGAGAGCTATGTGTGCTACACTTAGAAGTACTGCCTTGAGAGAGGCCACTGACAGCTCCAGAGCAGGAGTGTGACATGAACCAAGAGGTGCCAGGGAAAGGTTGTCCCACCTACAGCAGTGGACAACAGGGCATCACTTCAATAGTTCTTGTATGAGGCATTCACAGGACAGGCTGTTTACCAAGGGACCTGCTCCAATGGGAGACAGGGACATAGGAATCTCCGCATCTAAGCATGCTCAGATTTATCTTAATCAGACTTAGTTGAGGAAAGTAAGAAGAGGGAACTCTACAGGCACTGAAAAGCCGCCAACTCCTGGAGCCCATGTTGTGATCCAGTGCTGACAGCCCTTCATCTTTTCCATTTCTTTCTTTTTTTTTTTTTTTTTTTTTTTTAATTATATAAAGGGAGGGGTGGAGAAGGGGAGAAAGACACAATGGAGTTGCTCGGGTGAACAAAAGCGCTGGCTCATTTTCACTTCCCACTTTTATCAGGGTGTGCTGCTCCTTCGGCACTCTATGATCATATGGGACACAGCCTGTATGTACAGCTCAGGCATGAACACATCCTGAACGGCAGTGCTGCCTGCCTGCCAACATCTGCTGAGCATCCTGATGAGCAGGGAGGGGGTGGGAAGGGCCCAAGGATACTCAGAGAATGGGAGAACACAGCCTAAGAAGTTGGAGAGCTCAGCTCAGTCCCAGGCTAGTTGCCACGTGAGCTCAGGTGAGACACAGGGCCTCTCTACATCTCAGTTTCTTAGTCTGCACTGACAAATAGAAGTTGCTGCTCATTAGTCAGTGTCTACTATGTGCCAGAAACATTTCAGGTTTTATGCCTTACAAAATATCTTGGGAGGTAAGTATTAGTCTCCCCATTGTACAGATGGAGAAAGTGGGGCTCAGAGGTTAAAAACAGATGAGTCAAGGTCCCAAGGCTGTGCATGAACTCAGATCTGTCTGGCTTCAAAACCCACACTCTTGGGGCCGGGAATATAGCTCAGCAGCACAGCGCCTGCCTGGCAAGCACAAGGTCCTGAATTCGATTCCAGGTACCCCCCCCAAAAAAAAACCCCACATTCTTGAACTTATCTAAATTCAGTGGAAATAAAACCTGCTCTACGGTGAGATGGCTCAGGGGCGTAAGCGCCTGCCTGGCAAGCGCAAGGGCCCAAGTTCGACTCCCAGAACCCACATACAAAAACAGAGCCAGTGATATCGCTCAGTGGCACAGGCACCTACTGGCGCGCGAGGTCCTGAGGTCGACCTCCGGTACCCACAAAAAACAAAACAAACAAACAAAAAAAACCCTGCTCTGCCCTTCCCCACCTACTTGTTAGGAGGCTCAGTGGGGACAATCATACTCAACCCTGCATGGCACTCCACTGTCCTTACCAATATTGTAGTTACTCAGGTCAAAAGGTGGTAGCCCCCAAGTCAGCTAGACCTCACTTCAACTGAGGCCTTCACCCCATTCCCTTCTCCTCCACCTACCTCCAATCCAGCCCCGTCACTTCCTCTATCCACTGTGAGGGCTGCTCTTGATCCCTGGATTCCACTCGACTCTTAGAAGCCAAGTCTCACCTTGATTCCAACCCCACCAGAAGACATGGCCATCTCACTCCCAACCACTGGAGCTCCCACCTGCTATTCTACCCTCCCCATCCTGGAGAGGGTGGCATGAGAGGAGGGAGGTAAGGGCTCTGGCACAAGGATCACACTCAGCCATTCCCTTCTCTGGGAGCCAGCGAACAGTAAAGGCACACCAGACACGTGAGCAGAGGCTGCCGACACACGTGGAGGCATGCCGACCTGTTATTAATGGGGGAAAATTGGACCTGACACTGTCAGTGATCTGAAACCTCCCAGCTGAGAAAGGCTTTGTTTTTTTAATAAATAATAAATAACACAAGGTGTTTATTTCCCTCTCAAGCCATATTTCTTGAGGCTCCTACGTCATGGCTGTCACCTGGGGAGACCACAGAGTGATGCAGCATCTTCAAGTCCCTTCTCCTTCCTGAGGAGTTCAAAGAACATCAGACAGACTCCCCTTTATCTTCCTCACAGTTGGGGGAGGGTCTGGCAACTCTGCCTCCAGAATGCCTGCAATAAATACTTGCTAACTGCCCAAGGGGGAAAATTCCCTCACTGCACAGATGGGAAAATGGAGAATAGGAAATCTACTTGGCACCCACCTGATCCAATCTTCCCAGCTCTGACTCCATGCCTCATACTGCCTCTCAGTCAAAGCCTACCTTTGCTCAAAGGGCCTAGGAGAGGTAAGTATGGTTCCATACTTGAGACAGAGACACAGATTAGAAAGGCATACAGACAATAACCAGTTCCTAACGTCTCAATTAGCTTTCACAGCCTCCTTATGACGATTTCCTAAGTTCAGAGCACATCAACTGTCCTTGTCGAGACACTTCCACAGCAACCTGTCTTGCTTATGTTGCTCATCAGTATCGTAATTTTGCATGCAAGTTGCCTCCTTCCACCCCATGATTTTTATTAATTTATTGCTTTATAATACTTGTAGCCCTTAAAGGATAACCCTGTGCCCTTAATACACAAAGTAAGTGTCACAATCTGGCATCTTCAGACCAAATTCACCCCACAGATATGTTTTATTTGGTCTGCATCATATTTAAAATTTTTAACCAGTTGCAATCAATAGAAATCAGTAGATTTTACCTGAAAATCAAGAGTTCAAATTTCCCTTGAAAATGGAAGATCTTGCAAACCAAGAGAACCATGCAGAATATGCTGTTTCAGACCAATGGCCTTTGAGAAATGCCAATTGTCTTTCTCCAGCCAGCTCATATCTGTTGAGGACTGGGGAAGGCTCTAGAAAAGAGGCTCACTGTAATCATATGTGACCACTGGCACCCCAATTTCATGTACTGATTACTGAATGGGGACATGGGGAATCATGACATCACTGAAGGTCCAGAGTGGAGGCAGCTTCCACTACTCAGACCTGGAGTCCAGATGCTTATAGGACCTGAGTTGCATTTAAATATTTATATAAAATGAAAGAATCATGTCTCTCATTTGTACTTAAGCACTAGCTCTTCTTTTGCATAGTCAAATATTTGCAGTTATGTTCTATGTTGGGCATTCTGCTGCAAAACAATAAGAACAGGACATGGTGGGGGGCAAAAAGAAAGAGAAATGAAGTTCTGGCAATACCATGCTTACATTTTGGTGTGGCAACACAGCTGGAACTGAATAGCAGGAGTGTGCTAAGAGGCAACACATGCTCTTCAATTTGTCACAGGCCCTATCCCCTGTCCCATTTCCCCTGTCTAAGTTTGTGGCCTTAAAGCAAATTGACTACCACTGAAAGGGAGAGCCTGTGGCCATTTCAGACTTCAAGCTCCTGAGGGTAACAGCTAGACTAATTTTTGCTTTGAATGTGGGTGGGGGAGCTAGGAACTACTTAACCAGTGAAAAAACATACTCTGCATCTAGGCACCCAAGCCAGCAGGCTTCAAAGCCAGAGCACAAGAAAATGCAGAGCTACAAGCCTTTAAAATGGGGCTGCTGCCACCAGACTGACTGTCCAAGGGCAGTTAGTGAGCACAGACATGGACCATGATCTGAGCTAAATCCAGGGCTGCTCTCAGGTACCTGACTTCCGGCCGGTATTTAACAACCCATAAAAGCTCTCCTGTAACTCTAGGGAAGAATGAAAGACTGCCTGGCCTCTTGAATTTTCCTAAGGAAACAGTACAGCGGCGGGGCGGTGGGGGGGGAGTGCACATAGACACCACACATGTATCTAATATTCGTATAATTATCAGTGAATATTAATGTAGTCTCTGGTGTTTAGATAAAACTGTGAATAAATAAGTAGGTAAACTGATAAATACTCAATGATTCCTATGTAGTGATTTAAAAATCTAATTGTGATGATTATGTAGCTTGTGATAGAATATTAAATAAAGCAAACAAAATGCAAAATCCTATCTAGATTATGACTGCAACAATGTAAAAATTACATCTGCAAGTAAATACAGACTGAAAGCACTGTGGAAAATGGAAAGCTGATTTGTCGTGATGACAGTCTGTGAGTCCTTTCTTTCCCCTTATTCTTTTGATTTGTATTCTGATTACATAGCATTATTTATATAATAGCACTTTTTAAAAAACACCCAGCCACTCCTGACCCTGAAATAAACTAGCACTATCCAAAAACAGATGGTGATGAGGGCTAGGTGGGAAATGTCTGCTTCACTTGGGGCCTTGTGGAAGTGCTACAGGGTCAGGCACAAAGTAGAAGTGTCACCAATCAGTCTCCCAACTAGCGGGGGGGGGCAGCATGTATGTACACATATGCACACACACACACGCATGCTCAAAGGAAGCTCAGCATTCCTCACTGAGCAGGGTGTCATATTATCTGGGGGTCCCCTACATCATGTACAGGACCCTCTGCAACCCTGTCATTTACATGGTAGCTGCAGAGTCCCTGTCTTCTGGTACTGTGTGAGGAAAGAAAGTGGCTCTGACCATAGTTTCCAGACAGAAACAGCTCAGAGTAGTAGAGTGGCCTTGCCTGTGGACCTGAATTGATGTAATGACCCACACCCTGCCCCCTTCCACCTTGAGCTCCACAGGTCGTCTCTCAGGGTTCCCAACACACTTTTTCTGGGGTCTGCTGCTGGGGCCTCAGGAACAGGGTAGAGGCTGCTTGCACAGGAAGGCAGGAGCGTCCAAAGGACAGAAGGACCACTGCAGGTCCTTCTGAAAGCAGGGCTGGCTGGCTGCCTAATCCCAGTCCACCGTGGCATCAGGTCAACCCCTTGGCAAACCCAGGATGGCAGGGGAGAAGGCAAGTGTCAGGGTCAACCAGAAGACCAGACCCCACAAGGGCCTCCCCATAGCCAGACTGTGCGAGCGGTAAAGTGGCAGCTGCCTTACTGTGAACTGACAGAGAGCTGGGACCTTGGAAAACCAAAAGCAACTTTCTTCCCTCTAGTTTCCAATCTGATCAGACTCCCTAGGGAGAGATTTCCTGCTGTGAATTCCCCAGGGGATGAGAGCTGGAGGAGGAAAAACCTCCTCAGGGAGCTGTCTGAGCCAAGCAACCAAATCAAACCCCAAATCCAGCAGGCCTCCCAATTGCAGGGGATTTACTTATACCTAATGGCTGGGCTTCTACGTTTCAATTCCAACCCTTACCTTACTTTAAAAAGAATAAAAGAAGGAAAGAGAGAGGAAGGAATGGAGGAGAGACATGTTACTTGTTGCTGGCTTATTCTGGTCAATATCTGGGTCTGCAGAGGAAGTCCCACTTAGGGGAGCCACGATCCCAACAAACAAGGATGGGAAGAGGACAGCCCAGCCGTTCAGGGCATTAAACTAGAGAGAGGCATGTGCAGCCCTGGGGCCACCCAGCTGGTGGCATCTGCCATGAGGCAGGGGTGGCTGGAGGGGACCATGAAGGGCCAAATGTAAAGCCAGTGGCAGGCAGCAACAGCCCCTCCTCCTATAAGCAGGCCCCACCCCAGGGTTGCTTCCATGTACTTTTTCCTGTGAGAAAAGAATGGTAAGAATGCAGCCCAGCCATTACCCAAATCCACCCTACATGGGCTCTGTGCCCGATTACGTACAGAGTGGGGAGCCTTCCAGAGCCTAGAATCAGAAAATCCACTCAAGAAATTTAGACCGGCAGCCAGAAACTAGCAACACAGGTAATGCAATAAGAGGGCTCCCTTTAAACTGAATATACACATGCACACGCACATACGTGCACGAACACAACTCACATACACATATACACATGCACATACATGCATGAATACACACAACCACACATGAACACACTCACATTCTGTAGGCATGTGACAACACATTACAAGCCCATTGAAAGGTGGCCAGAAACACTCCTGGACTTTTATAGCTCTTCAGGGACCTGATCTCCAGGAAGTGCTAACAATTGCAATCCAATTGTGTCCCTGGCTAGCACAGCCCGCTGGAGACTGGAAACCTTGCAGGGGGAGGAAGAACTTCATTGGGAAAAAATGTTGACAGAGTTTAATGTCAAGCGGAAGGACAAAGGCTTGGATGAAGAGCCTGACTGAGAAAGCAGGCATTCTGAGTGTTCTGGCAATTTGCATGGAGCTGTGCAGGGAGTATTGAGTTAAAAGGCACAGGAGGGGGCTGGCTCCCCAAGGCCAGGACAGGCCTGGGGTACAAAGGGGCAGCATGTCTCTCTCTCCTGCAGTGCCTAGAACTTGGCATGCAGCAATCAGCCCTTAAGTGGGAATTAACTAAAGCAACCCCCAGCTAGAAGGAAGGCTCAGAAACTCTAAAATCCTAAAACATACTGTTTGCTCTAAAGAGACCAAATAAGATGGTAGAGAAGAAAAGCTAGTACTCACTGAGCACCTAACATAGACCAAGCATAGGCTATCTGTAATTCTAAGAATCAGAAGCAATGTCAATATACTGGCCTCATACTACAGACAAGAAACCTAGGTATCAAAGAGATTGGCCTTCGGTCACATGGCTGAAACCAAGACTGACACCACATGTGCCAACTCTAGAGTCCAGATACACCACTCTCCATTTGGGGTTTCATGACCAGGCTTTCTATGGGTTTGTTTTGTTTTCTTTTGTTTTGTTTTTAGTGTTTAGAGACAGAGTCTCACTATGTAGTTCAGGCTGCCCTTGAACCCACTATGTAGCCTAAGCTGACCTTGAACTCACAGTGATCCTCCTGCATCAGCTGCTTGAGTGCTGGGATTATAGGCATGTGCCACCATGCCCGGCTTCATGACCAGTTTTTTCAAAGTAAACCTCCCCAGCCCAGCCTCCCTCAAAAAATAAATAAATAAATAAAGCAAAATACTAGTTCACCAGGTGGCTTTAGTCAGGTTCCTTCAACTCCCTAGGCATCAGCAGCACCTCGTATAACGATCAAGGGATGGCCGGTGGTTTTCTAAGGTCCTTTCTGAAGCAGGCCCCTAACTCCAGCAGGACTGAAATGGGCTCAGTGAGGCTCTCTAACACCCACCTTCTGTGCTGAATCCTAACCAGAGCTGTTCTTGTCTGACTCCCAACTGGACCACAGCCTACGAATCACTCTGTTTGCTGCCTTTGCCTAGAACTGTGTCCAGCACACCACAGTAGTCAGTAGATGTCACTGGCTGGCTGAATGAATCATCGGTCAATCAATGAAGGAGTAAACAATTGCTCCTTGAAGGAAAGTGTTCTGCAAAGCAAGCCCTTATGAAGATCTGTTCCCCTGGAGATTTCCCCTCAAAGTGCAAGAGCTGGACCTTCCCAAATCACTCTGCATTGAAATCAACTGCATTGCTTTTCAAAGTGCAGATTTCTGCCTCTGTTCCCAAAGTTTCAGGCTCAGAGGATCTGGGGTGGGGGCCCAGGAATCTGAATTATTAAAAAGCTTACCACATGTCTCTAACTCAGAGCCAGGTCTGGAATCACTGATGTCTATTCCTTGGCTAACACCCATGCAGTCCTGCACTGGGACTAAAGGAAGCTAAGAAAGAAAAAGTAAATGACTCTTTCTTAGAGCCTTTTCTCCAAAGGGCTCAAACCAACCTTTTATGCCATGATGTTGGTACCGGTTGGATTGAGACAGGTGGCAATGCTTCTTCCTCCTGTGAGTGGGCAAACTGAGGTCTGGCCAAGAAACAGGACTTCTTCCCTCTCTTCATCTCACCCTAGAGCTCCTGAAGAATTTGAGTTCTTTAGAGCCTTCAAGGATGCCACTGAATTTCAAAAAAAAAAAAGAAAGAACAAGGCCAGGCACACTTTTGGCTGCAGACCATGCTGATGCCACGATTGGCAACACTTGGCCCCTTCCCAGGCTGGGCAAGACACATTGGTCCTTTTGCAGCTCAAACGCTGAAATCTGACCCTGCCACACACATAGCCTCACCAATGTCAACCCAGCAGACCAGAAGGAACAGAGACCTCAGCCCCTGTCTCTTGGGCAGGAAAGAGACCATCCATTTATTCATTCACGGAAATTACAGCAACAGTAAGAAGTGCCAAGCACAGGAGTCGACTTTGAAGAAGATGAAGGAATAACTACTCCTATTCTTTTCAGTAAAAGTGTGGCCCTTCCAAGAGTCTGAAAGTTAAGCTGCCCATGCCCCAAAATTTACCCAGGAGCCAAGGGTAGATACCACACTGAGCCCCTTCTTTCAGCAACTGGAGACACTTCCTCAGAAGCAGGAGCAGAGAGGCCTCACTTCTTCTTCCTCATCCCCCTCCTTCTACCCAGCCCTGGACAAGATTGATGGAGCCAGGACAGCTGCAGCAGTGGGGAGCAGAGGGTGGACAACAGCTGGACAGAGGGAGGGCCCAGGCAGAGTCCCAGCTGGGGTTTGAGAGAAAGGAGGGACATATGGGTCTCCTCTGTACATTGCTCTTTAAGGCTAGAATGTGAGCACCAGTTCTACCTCAACATTGCTCCCCTCCCCTCCCGGCCCTTCACAGGCAGGGAGGTACCTCTGGATTCCACAAACAGCAGGGTTACTCAGCAGCATGGCCACATGTTGTAGGCTCTGAGCAGCAGTCCAGTGCGGCCACAGCCTGGATCATAGCGCCCATCCTGTGCCCCTTCCTGCCCCAGCCCCACCCATGCGGGACCTGAGGCCCCACCAGCACCCAGGCCCTACAGAAGAAAGTCCAGGATTCTGACCCCAGTCCAAGAAGATGAAAGGCAACTCAACCTCCTACTGGTATGGGTGTTGGCCCAAGGGTCAGTGGACATGGCTCTGTCACAAATCAAGCTTGTGGCTCTCGACAGATAGGGGACCAAAGCCTGGTTCCACTAAAAACCGCCATGGCTTCTATTTCCAGTTTCCTTGTCTGAAAATGAAGCTGATGATATTTGCCTTACAGAGTTGGTCTTAGAAGTAGAAGGCCCATAGTCTGGTCCATGTGGAGCCTTGGTTTCCACATCTATAAAATGAGCAGGCTAGACTAGATGGTCTCACAGATTTCCTTCAGACCTATAAAATCCATTCTGCATCTAGGCCAGTGCCCTGGGATGTGTGTCCTTCGTGCCTCTATCTAAAGGGAACACCTGCCTGGTTCTGCACTGTCTCCCATACAAAGGAGACCCTTGTGCTCCTCCCTCCTACACCCTGTGCAGACTCACACTCAGCATCCAGAAGTATTTGGATCTGACTCCCAAGGGCAGGCTCTGTCTGCCAAGATATGCCTCCCCACATACATGCACAGCATGAGCGCAGCTTAGTAGAGTCTCCCTAAGAGCAAATCATTGCCAACACACCTCACACCAAAGCTGCTCACCGGTGTGTGCCACACTAAGGGAAAACTGTCCAGACAGCACCATCCAACATGGCAGCCTCCAACAGTGTGGGTAATCACTTGTACTTAAATGCTTATTAACAGAAAGTAAATAAAACTAAAACTTCAGTTCCTTGGATATATGAGCCACCCTTGAATGCTTACAGCCACGTACAGCCCATAGCACTGGGCAGTGCACACAGCGGTCATCAGGCTCTGGGCCAACAGATGCTCTTTGGGGGGCAGAGCCAGGCTCTAGGGCCTCATACTGAACTTGCAGGTGAGGGCAGAGAAGGAAGGGGACAACGGCAGCACTGAGGGAGTAAGCACAGCCCTACTGGAGGACCCCACTGCCCAAGCAGTGAACCACATGCCTTCCATCAGATGATGCCCAGAGCAGCTGCTTGCACAGTGTGCTCATGTCAGTGTGTGAGGATCCGGGCTCCTACGGGCCTGCCCACCTCACCCCTCAGTGAGGATCTCCCTGACCCAGCACCTAAGAGGTCACAGCAGCAACTGCCACACCATACTTCATTTGGGGGACATAAAGGACACCTGTCATTCTCTCCAGCCAGTGGCATACTCCTGGCCTCTTCTAGTTCAAAATCTGTACCTTGTCCTGGGGCAGGAAGTGTAGCTGACCACCCGCTGCCCAGCAACTCCTCACACTCGACCTGAGTTACAAACCACAGCAAGACCTGTGGAGGCCAGGCCTCCCACTTCCAGCCCAGACTAGAAAACATCAGGCCACAAAGGGAAAGAAAGCCAGGTTTAATGAAGCATTTACTATATTCAAGATTCTATCAAGGTCCTTACACTTACATTTTTCCACTTGATATTAAAAAAAAAAAAATGCTGCACGTTAGGTATGGTTAAGCCCACATCCCGATGGGGATATGAAGTCTCAGGAAAGGTAGGTGACATGTGGAAGCTACTAAGTGTCACAAACTGCTGCAAACCCAGAATGTCCAGCTCCAAAGCTTACAATCCACAGAGTTCTCTGATAAGAGATGAACTGAGCACTGACACTCTCCTCCCCAGGGACCTCTCAAAAATGAGGGTCAACGTGGAGGTCATTTTGCAGTTGTGCATTTCTGGCCTGAGAAAGCCTCCAGTCCCAGGAAGGTCTCAGCCTTGAGGAGGTGAAGAAAGGCCATAAAGACAAAGCAGAGGGAGAAGGACAAAGAGGGAGGAAAGAGGAAGAGAGTGGAGGTAACCAAAAGAGGAGACCAAAGAAGAGGCAGAGTGCATGGAGGCATTTGAACTTACTTAATTCAGTTAATTACTTGTGCAGTTGTTGGTCTAATGCCTGTCTTCCTCTATCAGACCTCAAGTGCCACAAAAGCCATAACCTTGCCTGTCCTGTCCACATTGTGTTCCTAACACAGTAGGTAGGTGCTCAGCAAATATCTGTAGGAAAGATGGAAGATGGAGGCGAGACGGTAGGAAGAATAACAGAACATCAAGGGACTGGGCAGAAAGAAAAACCTTTTCTGCCTGTTCAGAGACCAATATCTCCATGAGGTCTTCCCGACCTTGGCTGTCCGAGGCCCTCTGGGGGAGACACAGAAGGAAAACGTCCTCTTCCAGTGGGCTCCAACCTCTCTCGCAGAAGCCCAGTCCTGTCTGCCACAACCCCTAACAACCACAGGTCATAAACTTAGGCTATGTCAGGGTGAGGGAGAACTGCAGGATGCTCTCATCCAATCTCCCCATTTTATAGATGATGAGTCTGTGGCCCAAGAGGAGAAGGGACTTGCCTGGAGCACACAGCTTGAGTGGGGAAAAGTCCCCATATTTGCGCCTACAGGAGCTTGGCACTAGAAGGCCACTGCCAAGCCTGAGTGCCCTGTGGCTTGCTTGCAAGGCCAGCAGGAGTCTGCAGCCCATCTGTCTCTCCAGCATGCCAAGAGGCCTCCCTCCCCTGTGCCGTGTTAATGAAGCCCATCACAGGTGATCTCAGAACAGTGCACCAGTAGGAGGTTCTGCTGGCCATCACACAGCCCTTTCATTTCCGATTTCCCAGCCTGACACTCCTAATGGTCTGAGCCCTTTCTGCTTTGAGCCCCAGGTGGGCATACATAACCTTGGCTGATGCCAGCCATGCCTTCCCCCCAGCCATCTGGACAGAGATGAGGAAAGAACAGGACACAGTGATCCTGGCAGAGGCCTGCTGGGATGCTTCAGACACCTGGTCTCTACCCTTGCCTGACCTCATGTGCATGTGCTATTGGGAGGCAAAGTGAAGAGCCAGAAGTCTTCCCTTTTTCTGGGACTCAACATCCCCATATGTTATTGGGAATCTTCTACCCTAAGGCAGCAAGATGTGTTGAGACAAGTGTTCCTATGACCCCAGCATAAAGGAGAAAATCCATAAGAAACCAAGTGAAGGGTAAGGCCCCTGTCCTGGGGGAGCCTCAGACAAGTAAGCATTCAACACTTGTTGACATAAAAAGGCCATTTGCTGAATAAGATGCTGCCAAGTGAATGACGCAGAGCAAGAGCACCGTGAACTGGCCCAGTTATGGAAGCCTTGAGCCACACTTAGAGAGCAGGGTGAGCTCAAAAGGTTAAAGGCAAATGGAAGTGACCCCAGCTCTGAACCCAGGGCAAGCACAGCCCCACTGGAGGACCCCACTGCCCAAGCAGTGAACCACATGCCTTCCACCAAAGGATGCCCAGAGTGGCTGCTCACATGGTGTACTCATGACAGGGTGTGAGGACAACCTTAGAAATGAACTTGGTGTATGAAAATGAGGAGGGCCATTTTCTAGGAGGTGCCCTTGAGCTACACAAGGCAACGAAGCAACATGACAGACCTGAAGTCAAGAGAATGGCAAAGAAACACAGTGTGCAAGTCAGGTTATCCTCATAACATAAATGTTCTCAGATAACAGGAAGAGGGATAAGTATCACTGCAGTTATTGTTCCGAATCCAAGATCTCAGGGTCTCAATTTGACCCAAATGCAGACGTCACTGAAGCGCAGCCCTGGCTGAGGGTCCCATGCTAACGAATCTCTTTCACTCCCAGGACACAGCTAGAGTACCAGGGGTGAGGGGGCTGAGCCTGGGAGAAGCTGTCCCCAAGTGCACAGAGGATAGGAAGCAACACTCACTAACAATTCCACCATGCAATGCTCCTAACTACCACAAACTGGTGCCTCTAACCACAGAAATTCATGTCTCAGTTCTAGAGGCTGAAGGTGAAGACCAAGTGCGCACAGGGCCATGCTCTCTCAACCAGGGAGACCTCTTCCTTGCCTCATTACTTCCAGAGGTGGCTGGGTCCTTGGGAATGCACTGCTCCCATCTCTGCTTCCTTCTTCACAGACGTCTTCCTTCATCTCTGTGTCCAAACTTCCCTCTTGGTCATCATCCTGGGATCTGCTCTAACCCAACATGACTCATCTTAATGTGATTACATATGCAAAGGTATGACATGATTTTGGGGGGCCAAAACTCACTACAGCTCACTACAACTCACTACAAAGCTAGACCATGCTCCTGGGGTCTGCCATGCCCATTGCAGTGGGGAGACATTATACTGGGCACCCAGTGACCTAAGTTCTAGCCTCAAATCTACTGTGACTGGCCAGGTCACCTCAGTCAGATCTCCAACCTTCTCACTGTCTCTGGTCTCTGTGAGGAACCTTGATTTCCCAGGTTCATCTCAATTCTAAAACTGCCATGGTGAAAGCAAATAAAAACCAGCATGAATTCATGATTTTAACAATATAAGCAGAAATATAGATATATGTGCATGCATGAGTTGGCAGACACACTTCCTAGCTCTGTTCTGAGAGTGCCTAGAAGCAACGGCACCCCAGCACCCACATCCAGTGCCTGATACCATTCTCCTGTGCAAGACAAGGGCACAGAGATGGTGTGAGTGCCACGCCCATCTGAGGAGGGTAGCCTGCTTACAATATAAGGGAAGAAAAGAGGCTTGCTCTTCCCTCCGACCTTGTGCTCTTGTTGCTTTTGCTGTCTTCCGTGGCCTTGAAGTGTTGCCCCTGCGCCATGCCACCCTGCCTTGGAGCAGGCTGATTATGGGCTGAAACCTCCACAAACTGTGAGCTAAATAAACCTTTCCTTCCTTAAAAATAAATAAATAAATAAAATAAACACCATTCCCCAGCAGAAGGTACCAGGCACTTAGGTAAGTGACTAGGGCTACGGCAGGAACAACAATATGAATCTGGAGCCTTTTGCACTGCCAGAAAGAAGGAATGCTCAAAAAGGAGAGTGGTGTGTCTAGCCAACTGAAGCAGGTCCCAATGGCTACAGCTGGAGCAATTTGAGCAACAGAATATAGCACTGAATTATAACTAGAATCCAAGGAATAAAATAAATATATTACATATCATATGCACCCATTTATTATGCTATATAGCTTGAGTCTGTAGTTATAAAAATAACTTTATTAATTGAATAAATAATGAAATGAAAGAGCAGGTCTTCCAGAATTCCGATTAATAAATGCAGAAGAAATGAAGGAAACAGAAAATTACCATTAGTCAAACACCACAAAAATAAACATTGCAGGCATGGCTAAGACATTTGAGGGACGAGTATTTGTATAGTGTCAAAATATCTGCTCCTAAACATTTATTAATTTCAAAGAAAAAAAACTGTAGCTTTAGAGTGGAGAACCATGGCCAACATCTCTTCTTTCAAAGAATCAAAGGTAATATCACCAGGAGCTCAACACGTCCCCATGCGCCCCTGGACACCGCGCACTGAGAAGGATGCAGTGCAACTGCCGTGGTGTCCTGTCCAGGACACGTAGCCTCAACTCAATCTTGAGAATACACTGGACATCCCCAAAGTGAGACACCATCCTCAAAGGAACAGACCAGTCCCCTTCAGTATAGTCAAGCTCATGAAAAACAAAGAAAAACAAAGGAACTGCCAGGCTGGAGGGGCCTAAGGAAACAGGACAACTAAATACAAAGGACCCTGGAGTAAAAATGACATTAGTGAGAAAAGAGGTGAAATCCAAATGAAGTCTGTGGTTTAGTTAATATATTGTACTGATGTTAGTTTCTTCATTTTAACACTTACACTACAGTTATGTAACATGTTAACAACCAAAAAAGCAAACATAAGACAGCATATATGTGTGTGTATGCTGCACACACACACAGACATGCTACCAGGATACAGAACCTATGTACACCACATGCACGTTTCTAGGGCCACATGTGCAGGTACGTGGGAAGACCCATAAATTTGTAAGAGCACAGTGGATGGGGGTGGGGGCAGGCAGAGGAGGGAGGGGAAATGGCCTTTTGCTGTTTCAGGCTGCGTGCTGAGCCTCGGATCCAATTTTCACAAAAGGATTACTAGATTACATACTTTACCACAGGCAGCTGTCCCTGTCAAATAAATAATCATCGCCTTACATTTATATATCACCTTTCATCCCACAGCCCTTTTCCTACATCTCAGACCAGCCTGGGAATGGCATCAACTCCACACAGGAAAGGAGGAAGGGAGAAGCAGGGGAGAGGCAGCCCACAAGAGGAAACCAGCCTGGATCCCATTCAGGTACCAAGAAAGGGGGAAGGGGGAAGACTGGGGCCCAGCTGGAGAAAAGGGGAACTTGGTCACCAAGAAAGAAGCCCTGAAGTGGGCATGCTCTGAAATGAGCTCAAGGCTGGGGCAAGGGAGACAGGCAGGTCCTGAGCTCAGCAGCACCCACCCTGCAGCAGCAGGCAGCATGGGGACCAGCATTTGGCCTGGAGTAAGCAAGCAGCTGTACACAGGCCTTTGTCTCATCAGTGACACATGCCTGTCACACTGGGGTCCTAGAAGTATCCAACCACGGGAAAGCACCTAGCGTCACACCTGTTCCCACATCCTCTATGCTGGCCAGGTGAGAAAGGCCCAGACAGAAAACCTGGTCGGCATGATGGGAAATACGGAGACCCTGCTGGTTCCAGGAGAGAAGCCCTGAGTTCTCCCAAGTTACTGGCATCACAGGTCCCCTGCTGAGCAATAAGGGACCTGCCCTTATGTCCAAGCCTCAGGGAGCTGCCCACTTAGGGCAGGTAGTTTCTGCTGATGTGCTATTCTGCAAAGGGGAAGGTAAGGGGAGCTGCCACAGCAGGGTGAGCAGCTGGGCACACCCTCTGTATCTCTAGCCCAGTGATGGCAAACCTTTTGGGTTTTCAATGATACAAACAGCCCGCTGCGGCACACGTGCCAGAGGTTTGCTACCACTGCTCTAGGCACTGGCTTCATGTTGTGCAAGCAACAATGCCAAACCCCACAGACCCTGCTTCTGTCAAAACATGAGAGCTGGTGCCACCATCATACAAGCCAAGGGCAAATGAGGACCCGAGCAAATGCCATGGGCTGCAGAGGAGGGTACATAAGGTCACGCCAGGCTTCCTCAGAGAGGCAGGGCTCCCACCAGCTCCTGAACAATGTGTGGGTCTTGGCAGGGCAGGGCAGGAGGAAGGGCACAGGCACCAAGATGAGGAGCATCATAGCATGCTGCAGAGCCAACAAGGATGTCCATCACTGCCACCTGGACAGCAAAGGGGACAAGCTAGAAAAGCCACCAGGAGTCACACTGAGAAGGCTGAGGCTGCAGGGTCTGCGTCCAGACACCCTTGTGTGTGTCCACAGCTCAGGCACAACTGTCCTTGCATCCAGAGGGCTGGGGAAGAAGGAGAAAATAGAAGGGTCTGGCACTGAGAAGCAAGGTTTAAGTGGATGAGGGAAGAGATCTCTTTTAACTTCCTTTTCTAAAAACACCTTGGTAATAAAAAACCGAAACCTCCCCCTTGGCCAGGACCCCAAAGGCCTTGGTCCCCATCAATGGAGTCCCATGGTTCCCCTCTGGCTCCCAGTATAGAACCCCAACTTCCCCTTTGGCTTCTACTGTGAACCCCACCCCTTCTTGTGGCCCATGCCCACTGCTTCCCTTTGGCCAGTCCCTGAAATGGCTTGGTCTCTACTCCATACACATCCAAGTTGCCTCCAAATTTTCCAAATAAAGCCCTCACTGGCCCACCCCACTGAGCCCACTCTTACCTTTGTGCTTCACCAGGAATCTGATGTCCTGTGTCCTCACTCATGGAACCTCAAGCTTCATTCTCTGCCTTCACAAAACCTCATCCTGGGCTTTCCACACCTGACCAGAGGACATCCCCATGTCCTCCACTACAAAGTCCAAAGTACCCCTGAATTTCTCACACCAAGCTATACCCCTTCCTCATTCAAATTCTCCCAGGAAACCCTGAATTTTCCTTAGGCTCTCATCATCAAACTTGCTAAACTTCTCAATATCCTATGCCAAATCTAAAATCCCATCAGCATTTCCTGAGAAAACCTCAGTTTCCTTTCAGGGACTTTCTTGTAGGTTTGGAATGCCAAGAACAGTACTTCTCAGCTGATCTACAGCAGATGTACTTTTTATTTCCCATCCATTCTAGAACAAGGCATAGCTAACACCCACACCAGCCTGTGCCCTGTTCAATGAGAGAAGTCCTTCAGCTTCAACAGAAAGTCCTTGAATAATTTCCTTGGTTCCAGCCACCAAATTCCAAGAGTCCCTGGAGCTTTCCCTAGAATACCCAACAACCTAAAGTGTCACAGCTATGTCCAGTGCTAGGAGTGCCCCTAACTGCTTACTTTCCATTTCTGGACTCACCTTGCTATATAGATGAGCCCTGGTCCGCAGACACATGAGGAGCACTCGACCACCCCTACACCCCCACCCATCAAATAAACAGGCTTCTGAGAGCTCTGGCAGTTAAGAGGCCAATTCTGTAGCAAAGAACCATCCCAGGACACCAGCTGGCATCTACAATTATGGGGACATGGGTGGGGCAATGTGAGTGCCATGGCCTGAGCACCTGATAAGTGCCTGAGCTGTAGGAGGCATAGAAAACCCATCTGAGAGGCTATGGGGGGCTCAGGAGACCAGTGAGGCTGAACACTGGGTCAAGGCCTATATCAAGAAGGGGCAGGAGACAAGGCAGGTTGGTGAGAACCCTATCATCTCCTAGTTGTCCCATATCATGAGCTGGGGTCCAAGGAGAAAGCTCCTCCCTCTGCAGAGCTAAGGGACACTGGCCCAGCAAGGCTGGCCTCTGGTAGAGTGAGGAGGAGGAGGAGAGGAGGGCAGTGCAAACAGAAAAGTGGGAATCTTTTTTTTGTGTGTGGGTACTGGGGGTCGAACTCAGGACCTCGCGCTTGCCAGGCAGGCGCTTGTGCTGCTGAGCTATCTCACAAGCCCAGAAAAGTGGGAATCTACTTCAAACTAGTCCCTGCTTCGTCTTCTGTTAAAAAGCACAGCATCACTAATGATGCTGCCAAACATTTTGGCCTCAGACAAAGAGACAACAACAAGCTGGTCTTCCCTATGGACTCTCCACATACACACACACACACACACACACACACACACACAGAAAGGGTGAGTGAGACCGAAACCTGAGAAGATGCCAGGGGGCAGCAGGAGGCAATTTACAGCCAGGAAAACTGAGCCCTCAGCCAGATGTGGTCCCTGGGCAGCAGCTGCCTCAAGGATCAGCCATGGGTCTGTGTGTGGAGGGGCTAGGGCTCGGGGCTCTGGGCTGGGGGATACTCAGAGGTGGGCAGAGGGGAGGACAGGCAGAAGAAGGGCCTGGACCCTCATCATCATACCCCCGAACAGCAAGTCTAGCACCTGCCTTGCCTGCAGGCTGGGATTCTGGGGTCAGCTGGCAGGAAAGGGTGTGGGGAGAGGGATGGGGAGAAGGTGGCACAAAGGAAAGGGAGGGATATAGGAAGGGGGGCCTAGGAAGGGGTTCCCTGGCTATAACAGAGGCAGCCAGGGGCAGGCAGGGCACTGGGGCCTCCACCCATCTAACCCATTCACCTGAGTCACATCTGTGACTCTCGGAGGAGTAAAAGCAAACCAGGAAGAAACAGCTCATTCTCCTTCCTGGATGGTCCTACACTTCAAGTCCTTCCAAGTGGGATCTGTCCTCCTCTGGAAAAGTTGTGCCAGCCTCCCAGCCTGACATTCCCAGAGACACTCCCAGCTCCAGACTTGGGGCCGTCCCTGGGATAAGGGATAGATGGGGTCGCAGGCCTCCATTTCAGGACAGTAACCACTGGGCACTGCCCCTCACCATCCACAGAGGACAGAGACCAACCCAGAGAAGAAAGGTGAAGCCCAGAGAGGGGAAGGGCCACCCTGAGGTCATACCCCAGGGTCAGGACAGCCAGGACCCAAACCCAGCCAACGGCACCTTCCCGGCGGCCCAGTGCCCACAGCAGCCCTCAGCTGAGGAAATGAAGCTACCCCTCTCCAGAGCATCCAGAGGGCTGGGAAAGGATGAGGGAAGAAAGTTAAGCCCCCTGAAGAGCTGAACACAGAAATTCATGTGACAAGAGGTGGAATTATTTCCCTTGGAAAAAAAATTAATAACAAGCCCTCCCTTACCAGACCCCAAGGGTATTTGGCTGTAAGCTAATGTAATTGAGAAAGGAGAGGCCAAGGGGAAAAAGCCCCCACCCCACCCCAGCAAGCCTACTGCCAAGAGCACAACAGGCGGACTGCAGCTGGAGCTGGGGGTGGGGATGAGCCAGGCAGGACTGGAGCCTGGGACAGAAAGCAGAAAGCTGTGAAATGGCAACATGGAGCAGCACTCCCTTGGGCCCCAGTGCACGCCTGGCACAGCATGTGAGGGGCATCAATGAGTCTGTGTCCACTGGCAAAACCTGTTGCATATGAAGCCAAGAGGGAGGCAGGAAGCAGGGGGCAGGGTCGTGGGACCATCAGGAAGTCAGGACACAGCTTGGGCTCCAGAGGCAGATTCTTGCAGTCTTCCAGGGAGGAGGGTAATGGGACCGTAAGAACATGGCTCGGGGAAAGGTGGGCAAGGCCAGGGCTCAGCCTCGTCTAGATTCCTATCCCTCAGCTGCTGAAGTTCTCACGAAACTGAAGAACCCACTTGGCCCCTGACATGAGGCTAAGGCCCTGTAAGGCACTGCAAGCAGGAACAAGTGCTTAGGGCAACCCTGGGAGTGGGTGTGGCTTCTCACGGACCCCGGCCCTGACCTGCCTGACTCAAGGCCCTGCTCAGCATGGCAACAGGACCAGCTGCTCTGAGGGGTGGACAAATGAATGGATAGGACTGAAGGGTTGTGCCTCCTGGCTCAACACAGGCCTTCACACATGTTTGCTATTACTATGTGTCGTTGCCAATAGGGCCCATGTCCTCAGTTTTATGCCACTGTCCCTCCCAGGCCAGGAGCTACCATGTCCCTTTACCATCATACTCATCAACACCTGTACCTGCTGCCAAACTCCCCTGTGTCTATTGCTAACTGGTAACTCCTCAGAGACACTACATTTCAGCTTCTAGTCCCTTTGCAGCACTAAAAGCTCAGCCAGGGAGATGTTACAAAGACTCTCCCCCACACCCCATTGGAGCTCTGTTAAGAGTCTGGGTGAGGGCCGGTGAGATGGCGCAGTGGCGTAAGCGCCTGCCTGGCAAGCACAAGGGCCCGAGTTCAACTCCCGGAACCCACATACGAAAAAAGGGCCGGTGATATCGCTCAGCGGCACGGGCACCTGCTGGCGCGCAAGGTCCTGAGGTCGACCCCCGGTACCCACCAAAAAAAAAAAAAAAAAGGTCTGGGTGAAATTACAGGGTCCTGAAAGGCCAACTTGCAACCCTGGAACAGTTGGAGCTGAGAAGCGACTTCTTAAGAGCACTGTGGGCTGTCTTGCCTTCGTCCCAGTCTTCCCTCATACCCATGCCTGAGCCAGGGGAATGTGGAATTTGAGACCCCATGCCATCCAAGTGACAAGTGATCTACTGATAACCAGGGCTCCATGTGAATACAATCAGCATGCACAGGAAACTGACAGGTGTCCTGCTGCCATCTAGTGGCTGACACAAGTAAAAGTGGGGAACAAGTGGAAGGCCATCAGCATGTCTCCAACCACAGCCTCACTCTGGCCAACTTGATCTGGCAGAACTGAGAAGGAACAAGTAGGTGCAGAAAGGATGAAAATGTGCAAAACCTCCCCAAGAAATTCAAAGCTGCTGGCTATCCCTCAGGGGCTCCAGGAGGAAGAGTACTGTTTGCTCATCCTTGTACGAACTGAAGTGGCTCTCCTGCAGCCAGGATGCTGCATGGGTGCTGGCTGAGGAGGTACAGGTAGGTCAGATGCCATCCCTGAACTTGCCGCCTCCCTGGGTGGCCTCCCTGCCCTGCCTGGGCTGGCCATGCATGCTGCTCTTCTTCCTCTACTCTGTACAGGGACAGTTTGCCAGTGCCCACTGCACCCCATCTCTCTTAAGCTTCCCCCCTGGGCCAGGGTACCTTGATTACACTCGGTCTTTCCCACCAGATTGGCTCTCAGCTAAGGCTCACATCCACGAGATGCACACTAGCCCCACGGGCCAGACCACAATGCACCTGAGAGCCCCAAACACTTCCCACCTCTTGTCTAGACAGCTATTGTCTCACCTTCTGGAAGGCCCACCTATGTGCTCGCCTATCCACTACAAGGCAAACAGGCCTCACAGACACTAGCCTGGGCCTCCATCAGATCGACAGGAGACAGGATGAACAGACTTGGCCAGCCCTGGCTGGCTCCTAAATGGCTGTGTCGCATGCCTGGCAAGTTTTTCCTTCCTCAAATCTTAAAAAGTTCTAATTTGGACAATGAAGGATCATCATGTGGGTCCCTTTCAGGTCAAATTATCCACAGTACTAATTTATCCATATATGTGGCAGCGACTGTTAACACCTAGTGTGTAACTTTCCATAATACACTCATCTTGAGAGAGAGAACTTCTCAAACCATTCCTCAGTCATTCAACAATGAAAACACGTGGAGCACACATGCTGGGGTGAGAGCGCTGTCTTCAGCAGGGTGACTGGGTTTGTTCTAGCCTAGCTGTAACTCACAGGGGAAAGACTGACAAGGAGGCCCTGGGCCACAGGCCCAGTCGACCTGACACGGGAAAGCAGGCACTTGCCTGGAGCCTGTCACCAGCTCACCACCACAGTGCACCTTCTAGGAGCTGTTCCGAAGGAGCAAACCCTCACCACAGTCCTGGGGTTGACACTGCTTATAACTGAGAACCAGGGAGCTTCCATAGCTGATGGGCATTCAGAAAGGGCAGGCCAAACTAGGAATTGACCCTGGCAGTTCTGGCTCTTGCTCCCGTTCCGAGATCTGTGATCAGTGATAGTCAATGCCATTCCCGCTGCCCTGCTTCGTAAACACTTTTTCACGATGCCTGATCCTTGAAAACCTCCCCTCTCCCTCCAGGTTCTCTCCCCATTAGCCCCTAGTCACATCTGCACACCAGTCAGTCATAGCCACCTGAGGAGAAAACCCAAAGCTTGTCTGTTTAGACAGCACCATTTTAGGGCACATCTGAATCCATTTTGCTTGATATTCTCACCCTGATGGTATTCTTCATTTTGGAATTAAGCATACAAAACAAAGAATGTACTGGAATAAAAGATCCAGAAGAATCCAGAATCCATACCATTTTACCTGCACTTTCCCTGGATGAGGGTACGGGATGGGGACTCACGTTTAACTCTAGTATTTTCATATATATTTTTTTTTTACAGCAAAGCAAACTTTCACATAACAGTGAGATACTATTTACAGTCAACAAAATACATCATGCAGGAGACCAGCCTGCACTTTTAGGAGGTGCCCATGCCACTGGGCTGTCTTGAGGTCAGGACCCCGAGAGGATGAGGCTACAGGAGATGTTGGAGTGGCTTCTGAACACAGGGACAAACCGCCAGCAATCCCCCCCCCAGTACCTCCTCCATCTGTTCACTCATGCCTAAGATTCCTTCACTGAGAGACAGGCTTTGATTCCACAGTCAGAAATAGGCCTGAAACCATAGACCCACCCAAGAGATGCAGAACAGTGGCTCTGAGTCACACTTGGGAGGGACAAGGTTCTGAGGAAGTGGCGTTCTTTCCAGGTCTCTCTAGAGTCATCCTGTTGGGGGACAGGAAAGTTCAGGCTGGAGCCAACAGCAATCTGGTGGATTAGTAAGTGCCCCAAAGGTGAGGAGGAAGGGCTCCATGCCAGCCTGCAGGACACATCTGTCCTTACCCTGCACTGCATGGAAGGAGGCCGCCACCTACCAGGGGTGGAAAGAGGAGAGCCCATGGCCATGTAGGATGAAGAATCCCAATCTCGAGAATTCTGCACATGGCTGGCAGAGACAGAACATGGACAAGTAACTTTTCCACGAGCAGGGAAGTGGAATACCCTGCTCTGGCCAGTCACTGCCTTGCTGGAATCCTGCCCAGGGAGCCGGGCTTTTAAACAGGATCTAGACGAATGAGGCCCCCTTTTGAGAAGTATGAATAGGACCACGGGAACAGCTGTGAACTGGGTCAGGAGAAAGCAGGAACGTTAAAACTGAAGAAGTATTCACATCTTTAATTATCAGAGAAAAGT
The DNA here is from genome assembly GCA_028451465.1 of Erethizon dorsatum. Lineage (NCBI taxonomy): Eukaryota > Metazoa > Chordata > Mammalia > Rodentia > Erethizontidae > Erethizon > Erethizon dorsatum. The sequence goes on from CM051831.1 coordinate 36,866,871, forward strand.
ACATCCAAACCACAAGAAAATGTCACTTCTCACCTAGGACAGCCATAACTTTTTCAAAATATGGGAAACAACAATTGTTGGCAAGAATGGGAAGAAACTCACACATTGCTGGTGGGAATGAAAAATGGTGCAGCTGCTGTGAAAAACAATTTGGCTGTTTCTCAACATGTAAAACAGAATTACCTTATGATCCAGCAATTCCACTCCTAGGTATGTACCCAACAGAATTGAAAACAGGTGTCCAAACAAAAATGCACACATGAATGTTCGCAACAGCACTATCCACAACAGTCAAAGGGTGGAAACAATCCAAATGTCCATCAATGGAAGAATGGATAAACAACATATAAATATGATGGAATATTACTCAGCCATAAAAAGAATGAACTACTACTACACATTACAACATGAATAAACCCTAGAAGATTTCATTATGTTAAATGGAATAAGCCAGATACAAAAGGCCACATGTTCTGTGATTTTACTCACATGAAATATCTAGAACAGGCAAGTCCACCAGGGGAAGCAGATCCCATCACTGGTTGCCAGGGGTTGGGGAGACTGGGGTGACAGGTAGGGGGTGTGGGGCTTCTGTTTGGAGTGATGAGCTGTGGAACCAGGTTGTGGTGATTGTTTTAAAACATAGGAAATGTACTTAATGCCATAGAATTGTATACTTTAATAAAATGGCTATAATAATATATTTTATATTTTATATATATATTTATTTACTGCAACTTTTTTAAAAGTTTTAAAACACGATGAGGACTTCAGGAGGGGCCTGACCCCTATGTCCAATACTCACGGAACTACCCAACAGTGGTCAACAGACAAGACTCACTCTGCCAGCCCTGAGTCCAGAGCCTCCAGGAAGCCCAGCACCCACCATAGCTGATGCCACACACCAGAAACATCCCAGAAGCCTTACCAGCATTGAGGCCTCTCTCCCTGAATATGCATGACAGCCCCATGGAGCCAAGGCAGTTGAACTTCCCATTTTCAGGTGAAAAAGTAGAGACCCAGAACAGGTGGTAGTGACCCACAGTCACCAGGTAAGTAGAGGAGCTGAGATTCAAACTCATGCCCCTGGGAAATTAGTCCCTATACTCCAAGCCATCATCAGTGCAGAGAAGGGTGTTGGGGGCGGCACCAAAACCCCCAGGCTTAGCCAAGGTCCACTGTCACACACTTGCATGTGACTGTTTACTTGGTCTTGCAGGGAACTGGTCTCCTCTTCTGTGAAAACTGGAACAATACCATCAGTCGGCCTGCTGGGGCCAGAAGTGAGACAATGAATGTGCCTACCAGATCCTGGACAATAAAAGGCTGCATAAATATTCAGTTGTTGTTTTTTTTTTTTTTTTTTCCAAAAACATGAAGAAAATTACAAAACTCAAGTAGACAGTCTCAGGAGGTAGAGAGTACCCCATCAGAGGAGGAAAGGGGTGAGATCAAGCGAGGAGCTGCTCAGGAGGAACAGACATTAGACAGGGATTGGTCCAGATGACCTTGAAATCTGATGTGGCTGAACCAAGAGACTTCCTGAGTGGGCTTCACAGAGAAGAGCAAGGACTGAAACAAGGTACAGAGATGCTAACAGCATCAGGGTACATAGGAAGAGAGAAAAGGTGTGCAGAAACATAAGGCTGAAAGGAGCAGAAATAACGTTTGCCAATAAAGATAGAAGAAACTAGATTTTGGGAGCACCTCAGTGGCCCAGATGCTGTGCTAAGTATTTCATACAGATCATCTCACTGCCGTGTCATGCCCACAGGGATGCCGGGACTGAAAGATGAGGACACCTGCTTAAGGTCACATGGCTGGGAAGTGCCCACTCTGCCACTGTGCCACAGGCCAGCACTGAGTACCAGTCTTGACAAGAGCCCTCACCCACCAGGATCCAGCCACCTGACTTTAGAGGCAGCACCTCTGACTTCATCCACCTGGCTCCTGCCTTCTGTTTCCTGTCCAAGCAGTAGAACCCTTATCCCTGCCTCACTGTGGCCAAGAAGCAAACACTAAGAAGAAAATGTAAGAGGACCTGGTAAATACTTGGGAAATTTTTGTTAGAGAAAAAAAAAGGGATAACTTCTGTTTTCACCAGCTTTAGGGAGAAACCACACTGCCACTGCCAAATGCTCAGCCAGATCCTGCCAGTGTGCTACTTGGATGGGCACTAGGGGCTCAGGTTTCCCAAGCTGGCCACACAGGATGAGCTACCAAGACGGTACTCCGGAGTGACCTAGGGAACTCCAGAAGCCTTGCAGAACTTGACTCACTAGCCACCACCACGGTGCATCCCTGAAGGAACCACAAAGGTGCACTGCTGCCAAAGGCCTCCATAGTTTTCAAGCTCATCCCACTGATGAGTGGTCCCTGTAAGATGCAGCAGGGAAGGTACCCAAGAAGGGGCCGGGCAGGCTTGAGGTCCACTCCTCCTGGGGTAAGTGAGGAGCCCTGGGCCAGCAATAAGCAGGCCTTGTGCTCTGCCTTGGACTCGTGGAGTCCAATCCATGCAATGGGACCCATTCATCTTACATTTCAGTTACCTACCAAGGGAACTAAGAAGATGAAAGACATAAAGTATAAAAGGATGTGGAGGTCTTAATTTTTTCATAAGCTAAACTTTAAGAGATCATAATATCAGACACTATGCTAAACCCAATACATGGATCATCTCATTCCTTCTGTGATTTCACAATAGTCCTTTGAGGTAATTAACCGCATCACCACCGCATCACCACCATTTCAAAAGTAGACAAACTGAGTATTGAAAAGTTACGTGACTCATGCAATGACAAATTAATATGTGGTGGAATCAGGATGCCAAGCCATGTGGTCTGACTTCAGAACCCCATGCTCCTAACCAAGATCCTTTCCCACTTCCTAAAACAGACCCTCAGGAGCTGAGTGACGAATTATTAACCATAATTCCTAGGCTCAGAGCATATTCACTCTGATAAGGAAATAGATAAATGGCTCCAGTGTACAGGAATCTAGCTGTGAATACACATGCTATTACTCAATGTGTACATCCACAGCTTCAATTACATGAATGTGTGTGCACATGTGCACTGGAGAGCCATTCCAAAGGAGGACAGTGGGACCTTAATTTTAAACTGAGAGGGTGCACAGTAGCCAAAAACTAGATACAACCCCAATGACCACAAACAGACTAGTGGATAAACAAACTGTGCTATACATGATGTTCTATTATTCAGCCATCAAAGGAGGGAAATCCTGACATGTGCTACATGAAGGAGCCATGAAGACATTATGCTGATTGAAATGAGCCAGTCACTGAAGGACAGATATTATATGACTCTGCTTATACAAAGAATCTTCAACAATCAAACAGAGACAGAAGGTAGAAAGGGGAGAGGAAATGGAAGTTATTGTTCAATAAGGACAGAGTTTCAATTTGGGAAGATGAAGAAGTTATAGAGATAGATGCCAGTGACAGCTGCACAAGAATGTAAATACAGAATGCCACTGAACAGTACATTTAAAATGGTAAATTTTATGTTATGTATATTTTGCCACAATAAATAAAATTAAAGAGAAATACGCTGGTGGTGATGGTTATGACCTGCTGAGCCTCAAGTATTTTTGTCCCTTCTCCATCCAGTGAGGAGCAAAGGGGTGATTCCACCATTATAAGCCAAAAAGGGATTTCCTGAGAGAATGCAGATATTTGAGCTTAAAGACAATCGGAAAACAGGCCCTCTGGGTACCAAAAGCTTATTGCCCAGTGAATTCAAACATCTAAAAAACTCGGGGAGTCAGCTTTCTGTGTTTACAGGTCCAAAATGAGGAGAGAGAGATCCTTAGGACCGAGCTGGGGGAGAAGTAGTAGTCAGGCCAAGATCCGAGAGGTAACAGCCACAGAACCACTTCCTGGCACAGAGCAAATGGGGGACATTTTCCTCCATAAATAATATTAATATTTTAACTCCAGCAGGATATTTATTGATCCCTCAGCAGGCAACTGCAAGCACTAGCTCATATAATCCTTACAACATCCAATGTGGTCTTATTCTACCTATTTTTTTTTTTTTACCCATTTTACAGAGAAGAGAAGTGAGACTCCAAGAAGTTAAGAGAAAGATCTACTCTGATCTGAAGCTCTGATTCCAAACCCATTTTCTTAACCACTGTAAATTACCTTTTTTTTTTTTTAATATGCGGGTACCAGGAGTCGAACTCAGGACCTTGCGCTTGCTAGGCAGGCGCTTATGCTGCTGAGCTATGTCACCAGCCTGTAAATTACTTTTTTAAAAACAGAATTTCACTATGTTGCCCAGGCTGGCCTTGAATTCCAGGGCTCAAGTGATGCTTCTGCCTCAGCCTCCTTCACCAATTACATTTTCTTTGCACATCTGAATCAGCAAGCTGAAGGAAGTGTCTGTTGTAGGGAGTGAATATTGCCACAAAGCCCAGGCTTATCCCAACAGCAGGGATTAGGCCTCGAAATGCCAGGTGATGTGCTAAGCCCTGATCTAGTTTACAAAACACAAACAAAAAGGCTCTTCTTGAGTTAGGGTGGCAAAAGCCCTCTGTCTCACTAAGGGTCAATTTCAAAGTTACCACCAAACTGAACAGCAGGCTTGCCTCTCCCTCTTACTGCCCGACAGGCCACGGCGAAGACGCACCATGTTACACTGGGCTTGCGGAGGCCTTTTAAGGCAGGGAGAGAAAATTCTTTGTGACAAAGACCATCGGAACCAGAGGAAAAAAAATCAATTAGGACCACAGAGTAGAAAAAGAGTTTGAATTAGGGTTTTCTTTGAGACTGAGAAATCTAAAATGTCTTTCATCACAGCATTCGGGAAACACAGCCAATAAAAAAAAATACATATCTTTACAAACTGTCCTTCGGTTACGAATTTATATCCAGTTAAGGTAGAAAACTGGAAAGGAAGAACGTGAGAGAAGGGAAGGGCCCCAAAACAGGAGTCCCTCCCTGAACTCTCCACTCCCCTGAGCTCTCAGCCTACTCACTTCACAAGGCAAGGGGTGCAGACCCCACCAAGCACCTGAGGGCCCTGAAACTCCACACTGCCAACTTTTCTGGTCTTATTAGTCACTGAAAAAACTGTATAAAGTTTATAAAATTAAAAAAAAAGGAAAAATCACTAATAACCACTAACCACTATTAGCATTTTGGGTGCATTTCATCTGTTCTTACATACGTTGTTAAAAAAAAAAAAAATCATGGGGCCGGTGAGATGGCTCAGCGGCTTAAGCGCCTGCCCGGCAAGTGCAAGGGCCCAAGTTCGACTCCCGGAACCCACATACGAAAAAGGGGCCGGTGATATCGCTCAGCGGCACGGGCGCCTGCTGGCGCGCGAGGTCCTGAGGTCGACCCCCCGGTACCCACAAAAAAAAAAAAAAAAAAAAAAAAAAATCAGGATTTACAGTATGTATAGCTTTATATCTTATAATCTGAGCTTGGTATTTTTCAGGAGCATTACTGTGAATCATTATTTATAATTTTTGAGGACATGATTTTTTAAAAGGTTGTGCAATAGACCATCAAACAAATATATCCAAAATTTACTTTATTTAATCTATTTTTTAACCAACACATAAAAACAAAAACTGTACAAATTTACGGGGTACAATGCAATCCATGTGATGGTCCAGTCTATGTATTCTTATGAAACATTTAAATCAGGACAAAAACCTCACCTCAAAAATGTATCATTCCTTTATGATGAAAATAGATTATTCTTGTAGCTTTCTTAAATATTTAGTACATTACTGGAACCAGCTCCCTCTAGCTCTTGGGTCCTTGTTTTGGGACAACGAAGATTGAAGCCAATAAAACAGCAAACAGCAAGCTGTGGGGAATGGCCAAAGGCGTGTTTATTAGAATAAAATGAAAAGGTCCCCACTAGTTGGAGAGGGATTCCATTAAGACAGATACAGTAGGCCCAGGAATACAGCTCAGTGGCACAGTGCCTGCCTGGCAAGTGTGAGGTCATCAGTTCGATTCCCAGTGCCCACCCACCCCCCGCAAAAAAAAGACATATACAGTAGATGTTTAAATCTGTTGGGGGAAAAAAAAAGATATATATATATATATATATATATATATATATATATATATATAAAAGACAGTTAAGATAGTTATACTATTAATTCTTTTAGTTCATTGAAAAGAAAGGTCTGTGCTAATACTGTTTAGACAACTAAATGACAATATCTTGTACTCTGAGTAACTAATTTGAAGATAACAATATGCAATGTATTAACCACTGTTAACCTATTATCTTGTTTTGAAATTTTGTTTTTCTCTTTAAAATAAAAACAAAAAACAAATAAATCCATTGGCCTTTTATACAGTTTTGGGCAGCGATATACGCGACAGAAAACAGGGAAGCTATGGGTGGCAGGGAGGCCTCTGATGTCTGGAAAGCAAGCTGCTTCATTTACATTTCACTTCTTCCAAGGTCTCTCCCACTTGGTTAGGGACCTGTTCTTTGTCCCTCGTATACCACTAGGCCCTGATAGTCAGTTGGCTTAAGTTAATATTTGGGCCCTGACTTTTACTTTACTTCAGGTTAACTATTCAGGACCTGTGCCCTGTCTGACTAACTTCCCCTATCCTCTTTACCATTACTCACAGTCACCTGACTGCACAATAGCACACCAGAGCTTCTCACTGCTACTAACTATAATTTTTTTTTTTTTTTTTTAATGCGGGTACTGGGAGTCGACCTCAGGACCTCATGCTGCACTTGTGCTGCTGAGCGATATCACCGGCCCTTTTTTTCCTTTATGTGGGTTCTGGGAGTCGAACTCAGGACCTCACACTTGCCAGGTAGGCGCTCATGCTGCTGAGCTATCTCACTGGTCTTACTAACTATAATTTAATGTATCAAAATTTACATAACTAATTTTCTAGTGTCAGGCATTTGGTAAACTTACCGTTTCTAGCTACTATAAATAATGCTGCAATGAATACTAAAACATATACAAAACTTTCTTAGTATAAATTCTAAGGAACAGAATTATGAATGAATATTTTTAAGACTCAATACCAACTATCAAATACCTACTGAAATTAATTTTAAGTGATGTTGCATTTTTGCAATTTTAGACATAAATGGCACTGTATCTCAGTATCTTCTACACAGACCAAGTATAAATTAGGCTGACAGCTGAATCCGTCCTGCTGGCTAAGAATTACCCACTTCTGATTTGAAGTGTCTTCTGCTGATCTACCAGCTGAAAATGTGCTTCCAAATTATCCTAGCAGCCCCACTGTTAGCACCATTCTAATTGTGCCTTATACCTTACCCTGAACTCAGAAGGGACAAGCACCAAAGCCTGCTCACCTCTCCCTCCTCCTCTTCAAATTACTCATCTTCCATCACCACTTCTCAAACTTTTCTAATTTTTTAAAAAAGAGGCAAGGTCTCACTATGTTTTCCCAACTGGTCTTGAACTCCTGCCTCAAGTAATCCTCCTACCTCAGCTTTCCGAGCAGCTGGGACCACAAGTATGAGCCATCACACCCAGCCTCAAACTGTTATGAAACTCTTTCAACCTCCTCACCATATCCTTGCCAAAGAAGTCACATGTCACAGGACTTTGAAGTGAGAAGGATCTGAGACACTCTCACCCTCTTGTACTTCAGTTCCTGGTCTGTAAAATGGGGTACTGCTCCCTCCCTCAGAGAGCTACTGGAAGGATTAGGTTACACAATCCTTGTGAAGTGCTCAGTATCCATGACAGGAATCTGGAAAACGCACAGTAAATGACAGCTTTTTTCGAATAAAAGTCCTAATACATAATAACAAACCCACCAAAAAATTGTTTAATCCTCTAGCACAGGAGGAGATTAAAGAATTGCACAGCTGTTGCTCTCACTGATGCTCATCCAGCCCTGGATGACTGCAGAGAGACTCAGAGCCTCTGTGAGTGCCAGTGCACTGAACCTCGGCCCCAGGGCAAGGCAGGGCTGGCAGAGCCAGGCCTGGACAGCAGGCAGACAGCTGGGCAGCATGGAGTCACAGAGGCTCTGGTTGGCTGTGCCCAAGCAGGGGTGTGGACAGCAACAGGAAAACCAAAAAGCTAGAAAACAGCCCCGCCACGAAGGGATCTGGGCATGAAAGCAAGCAGGGAAGTGGCTCAAGGTGCTGCTGGCTCCTCCCAATGGGCAGCAAGCAGGTGACTGGTATAGACACCACCATTGGCTGACCCTGGACCATATGCTATCATTCACAGACAGTGCTGGAGGAGTCATCATGGCATTGTCCACCCCTTGTATCAGCAGGAAACAGCTGGATGGACCAACACCAAATGCAGGAAGCCTCACCCTCTTGCGGGGCTCCCGCCCTCTTCAGGAGGCCCAACATCCTGCTTGCCTGTCCCCCAGGGACCCAACCAACCCCATGCATCCACAGTCTGAACAGACAAAACCATCTCCTGCCTCCATTTGGACCAGGGCAAAACCCAAACTCTTGGTGTGGCCTTTTGGCAACTCACCTTGGAGCAAGGAGGTGGCAGCTCCTGGAATCAACCTGTCAGTTAAAAACCAAACTGCGAGAAAACAGAAGACAAAAAGCAATTGCACTCAATTCAGAAAAGACATGCTGTGTACCAAAGAAGTGGTTTCTCTCTAAATTAAGCCCTGAGCACGAGATGCCACCTCATTGTCACAGTGCACTTGGACAGAGCTGGAGACCTCCATCTCTCTGGAAAAAGGGGCTCTTGTGGACTTCCTCATTCACACACTGGACCTGGGTCTCCAATGCTCAGATGGAGGACCCAAAACTCCCTGCTGGGGTTCAGACAACTGAGAAAAGCAGCAGGGTGGTTCAGTCAGACAGCCCCAAATCTAAGCCCTACCTCTAACACTTAGCAGCTGTGTTACCCAGGGATCATAAGTTATGATCGTTCTTCAGGCCAGGTTTGTGAACTTAACTGCCTAGAGGAGAAAGGTGGCAAATATAAATTTGTGAGGCCAGCTAGGTACAAGTCCCCACACTGTAGAGACTGAGGGATGAGGAAAGTCCAGGCCCCATGCAGTGGTGGAGGCCAAGGATCCAGCCAGCTGTGGGTAGGCAGTGCAGGCTCAGTATAACTGGACCTTCCAACTTCAAATGGCCCAAATTCCTATTGTTATGAAAAGCTCTTCAGGGTTTAAGTATGGATTTTAACAAACAACACCATCAGTCAGGCCAGAACAGAACACACCCAGAGCCCGGATTGGACCTAGGGGCCACTAGATTGCAACCTAAGTCCTAAACTTTAGGTTCCACATCTGTATGATGTGGCCAGGTAACAGGAACCCAGTGTTGGAAGATTAAAAGTGGCCAGGCCTGCCAAGCACTTCACCTTGCCTGACACTCAGAAATCACTTGATAAGTGGTGACAGTAACTCAGTAGAGCTGATAGAGACTTTCAGGAGATCCAGCCCAAGCTTCCATTCTCCAGAAAGAAAACCTCACTAAGAGGGGCCCTGGGACTGAGTCAGCATCTGCAAAAGTCCACCAACCTTAACCCAAACTCCTTGAACCCCAGCAGCCTCTCCTAGCTATACTGGGCTTCTCACCTGTCACTGGGCAGGTGTCCCTCACCAGGCTGGTCTCACAGCTGTCATGGACACTCCCGTAAGGGAAGTGTGCACACATCTCTGTCACACACAGCACCATCCTCACACCAGGTGCTAGGGCTCAGTCTGTGTGATCTGACTCACTGGCAGCCCCCCACTTGACCCCACATTCTGGTTTATGTTGAATGTGCTCAGGCTCCTGCCCAGCACCAGTGCAGGCTGGATGGGAAGGGAAGGCTGGGCATAAAGGATGGGGGTGACAACAGCAAGTGCAGAAGATGAAGCAGGGACAGGGAAGGGCTCAGCAAAAGGAGACTGGCAGAAGAGACACACAGTACAGTTGGGGCTGGTGCGGGTTGAGAAGCTAGAGCAGAGTGACTGGCTGGAAGCAGCGGAGCTGGGTGAATGGGCTGGGAAGGCAAGCTGTGGCCTGAGCAGGGTTGGCCTGGCACTGCTGGTCACTGGATTTCTGCTACACCAGGACCCTAATTAGCCAGCATGGGGGTTCTAAAGCACTGAGCTATGCCTCCTGGGAGCAAATGACTGCCCCAGGGTTGTGTTCAGCCCCCTATCCAATGCTAGGGATCCTGTTTGGACTTGTTCTTACTCAAAGAATTCCCATTCCTGGGAGATTGCGGAGGTATGGCTTGGAATTCTTCCTACTCCATCTAGAGCATACATTAGAGCTTTCTAATTAACATGAGCTGAAAAGCAAACCTTAGCTATACAAGGGCAACAAGGGAAAGAAGAGCAAGTGCTTCTGGGTAAGATTCCCTAAGGCAGGCAACACAAGGCTAGAACTTTCAGGGCTGAAAGGACCTTAGGGGGCATCAGGTTACTAAGGCCCTGAGGCCCAGGAAGGGGGAGTGATGTGCCCAAGATCACAGGGCCAGACTCCAGTCTTCAGGGCCACTGGGCACCAGGCCTATGTCCTTCTCTGGCAGGGCACCATACTTCCCCCATCCCATCTTTTCACCAGGGACACTTCCAGAGCCACAACGAAGAGTGTGTCATGCACATCTCCCCACAGACTCACAGAAAATGCCCTAATACCCACACCTTTTGGCTTGGGTTTCTCTCACCAGCTGATGGCTCTGATCACAAAAGTAAACTTAAGAAGGGAAGAGAGAGAGGCATAGGAGTTCCACAGCACTTGGGAGAGGCAAGGTGCACTGGAGGGTTGGGGGGATCCCAGCAGGAGATCTGCAGGTTACACATACAGCCAGTCAGGCGGAGGCAGAGGCAGAGCAGGGCAGGAGGACAGGAGGGGCAAAGGAGAGGAGGAACTCACAAACATCACATGGTCTACAGCAGATTTCACAACAAGGCCCCAGAAAGGCAGGGAACAACTGGGAGCTCCCACAGGCCTCCTTGGCTTAAAATCAGTCCCCACCTGGAGAGAAGGGACATTCTGGAGTCCCCAGACTTTAGTTCACACCAGTCTGGCACACCTAACTGTAAGAGCCTCTTGGCTCTGTGTCCCTTATCTATATAAGAGATGCCTACTGCTGTATCTGACCTATACAATGAAGAGCATTCATTGCTGGTATTCATACCACTGAGATTTCTTCCTGACATTTAAACCACCCTGTGCCACTTTATAAGCATTCTGAAGCCAAAAAGCATAGTACCTTCTCCAGATGGGGTCACAGAACAAAGCTGGGGGATATTCATTTGTGGACTGACTTTCTGAACAACAGTGAATACCCTTCACAGTGGGGTGACATTTATCCACTATGTCCTGAGGGCAGTGCTGAGCTGTTTTCATCCCACTCCAGCTCCTATGCACAGGATGACCAGTGTCTGGGGTCTTCACCTAGGAGCCCACTGGTCCCCCATGCTGATCGGAAGTTCTGCCTGTCTCTGCTGGGCTTGGTAGATGTTCCCTGAACCTACTGACGTCTCTAGAGGGACCATGAAGGGAGGGATAAATGTTCCCCACGGGCTGTAAATGAGGAGATTGAGGCAGATGACTGATATTGTTTGCTGCCACCTAGCAATCAGCCCCAGGCTGGTTCTCCCACAGTGGCTAGGTAGTAATTTGCTGGCCAGAGGTGGTCATGGGGGAATGCTAAGGAATATAAGGACTGCCATGAAGTGTGGTGGGGCCCAGACAAAGTCTTCCCATGTTTGCCAGTAAATATAGGTGTCCTTGTTCCATTAAAAAAATAGGAAAGAGGGGCCGGTGAGATGGCTCAGCGGCTTAAGCGCCTGCCCGGCAAGCGCGAGGGCCCGAGTTCGACTCCCGGAACCCACATACGAAAAAGGGGCCGGTGATATCGCTCAGCGGCACGGGCGCCTGCTGGCGCGCGAGGCCCTGAGGTCGACCCCCTGGTACACACACAAAAAAAAAAAAAAAATAGGAAAGATAGCTGCTGCTGCTGCTCCTCTTCCTCCTCCTCTTCCTCTCCTTCCTCTTCCTCCTCCTCCTTGTCCCTGTCACCACCACCACTAACTCATAGCTTCATGGTGCTTTCTATACACCAAGCAGAGCTCTAGATGCTCCCTATATAAATGCATTAGTGTTTAAATACTCTTGTGAAATAAGTCCTTTATGATCCCTACTTTACAGATGAGAAAGGGGGCTTAAACAATTTGCCCCAGTCATGTGAGTAAGGAGCAGCAGAACCAGGATCTGAACCACAGGTGTGGTGTTAACCAGTGGCCCACACTGCTTCTCACCATGGGAGCCTCCCCCACCAGCAAACATTCAGGCCCCGGGATTCTGGGACACATCCTCCAAAGGTAAGATTCATCTCAAGTCTACTGGAGCGGGGGTTCCAAAAATGCTCCCAGGGCTCAATCTTCTGCCTTCTTCTGCCTTTGGCCTCCAGGCAGGGATGAGATACAGCAGGAAGCAACAAGGCCCAAACTCAACCAGGATATTTGTTTCCCACTGACTCAGAGTCCCAGAAGAACAGATGGGACAGGGGGATTTCTGAATGAATAACTAACCACAGAAGAATAAAGTTACATAAATCAGCCTGAACACAGAAAGAAATTAAATAAGAGTTTTCAAAACTCAGCCTGCAGAAGTAGAAAATGACCCGAATGTGTGCTCCTTCAGTGTGCTGGCTTTAGGGCAGTGCTGGGCCTGGTGTGGGCATTTAGGCTCCTCTTGATTACAAAACTACAAGGTTTTTACCCTGTGGGCTGCAGCAGAAGGAGTGCTAAGCACACTTGGAGTTCTCCCACCAACAGGAGAGAGAGGCCCCAGGAAACAAAAATCAGATAGATACATAATCAAACTCTGGTTCCTCTTACTCTGTTTTTGCTGAAATGCTTTTATGAATGGGATGCTTATCACAGTCTCCCTCCAGCAGCTTATAAAAATACCTATCAACGGTTCTGTCTTATCGGGAGGGGAAGTGACAGTGGAGAAAACCCAAAGCCTTGCCAGCAGGTGAGATGCCCAGGCAATGCCCATCAGGAAGCTCAGGGATGAAATGTTCTATGCAGGCCCCCAGGCTGAGCTGGGTGATGGGAGGAGCAGGGGTATTGGACAGGCTTAGCTGGTATTTTATGTTTTCAATAATTCAGAGTGAAGTTATCTTTCCTGCTTGAGCACTTTCTTCCATAAACCTGTCCTGCTGGTAAAGGTGGAGATCTGTCATCCCAAAGGCTTACACTCATCACGGCACTTGGTGCGCATGTAACACCAGTAGGGATGTCATCCCACCCCTCAAATCCTCCTCTTGGCTGATACTGAGGCCAGGAAGCAACAAACAAACAGGAGCATGTCCAAAGGTGGCAACAGGGGCAGAAGTATCTAGAAATGAAGTTATCTGAGAGACAGCTGATGGGAGTGGAGAGGAGGCAGCAGGGAGCTATTGTTAAACATCCCCAGGTTATCACATGGACAGGGAGCTGGCAGTCTTCCCCAGCCCCTGGTGGCAGAGGCACAGCTGAAGGATGGTTCCAGAAGGGAAAAAACTAGAAACCAGAGCTGCCCAGCAGCAGAGAGAGCTCCCATCAGTGGAAAGTTCCACCCAAAGACTGGCCCCTGCGTAGAATACAGGAGCCTCACAGACAGAGGGTGAGTTTGGAGACCTTCCTCCTCCAAGTGTCCAACAGTGACAATCCCTGAGAAGCCAGGTGACTGTGGGAGGGACAGCGCTCCACCACATTTAGTATTATCATTTACTAAATGCTCACATCATGCTCAGTGTTTCATATCTGTTGTCCTGTTTAACCTTCACCATAAGTCAGTACAACAGGTACTATGACTGCCACACAGCAGGTACCCAAAAATGTCTGCTGAATGGATAAATGATTAGTGAATAGATAAAGGAATGAATGAATACCTTTACCAATGAGAATTCTGAGTCTTAGAGCAGATAAGTCACTTGCCAAGGTCAAGCTGCAGAGCTGGCATGTAGACACCGGTCTGAGCCACCAAGGTCTGGATCTTGATCCACCAAACTCTCACTAGGCAACTACCTGGGTCCTCAGAGGCCTGTTAAAGGCTGTACTTACAGCCAAGTACAGTAGCACATGTCTATTGTCCCAGTTGCTCAGGAGGCAGAGATGGGAGGATAATTTGAGCCCAGGAGTTCAAGGCCAGCCTGGGTAACGTAGAGACCCTGCCTCACCAAAGAATGAAAAATAAAAAGAACTGACTGGGTATGACCAAATGCAACAAGGACATTACTAGCATGTAACAAGTTTTGTTTTCCAAATATGCTCTAATAAACATGCAGAGCTTTACAAAAGAAAATAGCAGAACTTCTACCTAAATGCTCAAGTTCAGCCCATCATCTTGCAACCAGAAGTGTGTTTATTTAAGAACAAGCTGATTGGGCCGGTGAGATGGCTCAGAGGTGTAAGCGCCTGCCTGGCAAGCGCGAGGGCCCGAGTTCGACTCCCGGAACCCACATACGAAAAAAGGGTCGGTAATATTGCTCAGTGGCATGGGTGCCTGCTGGCGCGCAAGGTCCTGAGGTCAACCCGTGGTACCCACAAAAAAAAAAAAAAGAACAAGCTGATCAATCTAAAAGATAGGAAGGCTAGGTGTGGTGGTGCACACCTGTACTCCCAACACTTAGGAGAATCACCTTGAGTTTGAGGCCACCCTGAAATACATAGCAAGACCTTGTCTCAAAAAAAAAAAAAGATAAAAAGCAAAAATCATTGTTAAATAATTAAAACGCAAAGTTGTCTGCAAGGATGTGGAGAAAGCGGAGCCTTCAGACATTGCTGATGGGATCCTAGTGTGCAGCTGCCTTGGAAGACTGTCTGGCAGTCCCTTAAGCTCAACACATGATCCTATGTAACCTAGTGCTATGGAACAAGTGTGTATGCTCCCCCAAAAATCACAGGTTGAGATCCTGAACCCTAAGGTAAGAGTATTACAAGGTGGGGCCGCTGAGGGTGACTAGGGTATGAGAGCGCAGCCATCATGAACGGGATGAGTGTATTTCTCAAAGGAGCCCCAGACAGCACTTGTCCTTTTTCCACCACAAGAGGATACAAGAAGTTTGCAACCCAACAGAAGGCTCCCTCAGAAGCTGACTTGACCATGCTGGCACCTTGATCTTGGACTTCCAGCCTCCAGAACGGTAAGAAACAAATTTCTGTTGTCTATAGGCCACACAGTCTATCGTACTTAGCCCAAAATGTCTAAGGTATCTAGCCATTCCATTCCCAGAAATGAAAACACATGCCCCCCCACTTATTCCCAAAAGTATATATGCACATTCATGGCAGCATCATTCAGAAGTCAAAAAGTAAAAACATCTCAAGTATCTGCCTACTGATGAATGGATAACACAAATGTATAATTCATACAATGGAATATTACTCAGCCTTAAAAAGGAATGAAATTCTGATATATGCTATAACATGAGTGAATCCTGAAGGCATTATACTTGTTGAGTGAAAAAAGCAAGCCACCAAAGGTTACATATTGTACAATTCTATTTATATGGAATGTTCAAAACAGGCAAATCTATAAAAACAAAGTACATTAAGGGATGGCTAGGGCTAGACTTGGCAGACAAAATGGGCAGTGGGGTGACAGAATGCTAATGGGTTTCTTTTGGGGGTGATGAACATGTTCTAAAACACACACTGATGATGGTCACAAAATTCTATGCTAAATATCACTCAATTGCATTTTAAATGGGAAAATTTTATGGTAGTGAGTTATACCTCAATAAAGCGAACCAGCTGACCATCATACTAGTTTTTACCAAAGACTGAAAAATTCAAAAGCAAAATAATATTTTATGACATGTGGAAATTACATGAAATTCAAATTTCAGTGTCCATAAATAAATACAGTATCAACAGAATCCAGCCCCACTCATTCATTTACGTATTGTCTGCGAACACTTTTGTGCCACAAGGACAGCTAAGGAACTGCTGCAGACAGTTGCACACTGTATGGTCTGCAAAGCCCAGGACATTCAGAGTCAGGTCCTTTACAGATCAATCTGCCAACCACTAAGCCAGATGTTGGAAAGGGAGGGGAAGGCAGGGGTAAGACAGCCAGGACCTCTGTCCTCACTCATGGAGCTTATGGCCCCCATGAAGAAGGCAATGAGGGACCATAAGCTCCATGTGGGGATCCATGCTGCTATGCAGGAAAAACTTTCAGTCCTGTGAGTGTACAGAGCAAGGGGACCCGTCCATCCATGCCAGGGTCAGGGAAAGGTTTGACTCTGCACCTGGTGGAGCAGGAGGTAGTAATGTCCAAAGCCCCGAGATGGGGAGCACATGATGCACTGAAGGGCTACAAGAAGCCACTGAGACCACAGTGGAGGGTGAAGCCCAGGGCTCGCACCTACCAGCCCAAGGCCATGGAGAGTGTGGGCAGAAACCTGAGAGCCACCCAAGTGGACTGTGTACGAACCCTGTGTCAGGTGACCTGGGAAGACAGAAGGTGGGAGAATTCAACCAAAATACACAAATTTATCACCAACGAAGTGCCTATTGCTTTCTTTATCCAGTATTGTGCAAGACACAAAAACAAGAAAAAGATGCAAACTTTTGACTCCAGATGGGAAACAAGTTGAGAAAACAAGGCCAAGTTCTCCCAGTGGACTCTTGACTAGACATGGTTCTGCTACTCAGACATAACTGCATGGCTGTTGCCAGACACTGCAGTTTGGATCCTGCCTGTTCCCCAAAGATCCATGTGTTGAAGGCTCAGAGCCCAGCCCACAGCACTACTGAAAGCATGATAACCTTTAGGAGGTGGGGAGTGGGAGGAAGTTAGGTCCTTAGGGTGCCCTTGCAGGGGATATTCTAGGTCATCGGCCTCTTCTGCTCTGCCTCTCTACTTCCCAGCCACCATGAGGTGAGCAGCTTTGCTTCCCAACATGCTCCCTGCCACATGCTACCTTGGCACAGGCTCAGAAGCAGCACAGGCAACCGACCACAGGCCCAAACCTCTGAAAGCACAAGCTAAAATAAAGTTTTTCTCCTCATAAAGTGATTCATCTCAGGTATCCTGATACCGTGTTGGAAGCTGACTAATGCACACTAGGACTGCTCCCTCTGGGAGAAGCTCCTCTCTCACACATGCTCCCTGCTATGCCCCTGTACTCCATGTGCCCCACCCTGCTGTCCCTTCTCTAACCCACTGACCTCCACCTCACAGATAGGCATTTGCTTATTCTTTGATTGGCTTTTGTACTGGAATCTAGGTTTATATGAGGACAGGAGCTCTGTTTTTCACTGCTGTACTCCCAGCACTAGAACCTGACATAGTGAACTCTCAAGAAATATTCATAGAATAAATGCAAACACAAAACACCTAAAGAGGTAAGGGCTAAATGTTCTTGACATGAAACCTTGGGTGAGTCACTTCTGTATAGCTCAGTCCCTCCATTTGTGAAACAAAAAGAAGTACCCACTCTGTAAGGTAAATAAGGTACACAAACAATTGTTACTGTTATCGAGGTCTTCTCATGTCATGGGTTATTCTGCAGTGCAAATTAAGTAAAGCAAGACCTCCCTACCTGCAGATTTTATACCTAAGGCTTCAATCAACTATAAATTGAAAATATTTAGAAAAAAATCGCAGGCCTTTTCCACTGGAAGCCAAAGTTATCAGAACTCCAACAGGCAAGGGACAATGGAATCTGGAACAAAACCTTAGATGCATACAGTCCAATCCCTCATTTTACCAAGCAAGAAACTAAGGCATAAGATGATGAAGAGGCCTACAAAAGGCCGTACAAGCAGCAGAGTGTGCTTATGTTCATATTTTCCATTCTAAACTGGAGGCTTCTTATGTGTTTATGTCATTGCTCATTAAAATTTGGAAGTAATTGGACTGTGGGTATAGCTCAGTGTCAAGCATTTGCTTTGTAAAGACCTAGGTTTGCTCCTCAGCACAATAGATAGATAGATAGACAGACAGACAGACAGATAGATAGATAGACTGACAGACAGATAAATGGATGGATGGATGGATGGACTGATGGATGGATGGACGCACACATGCACGCACGCTCACTACAGCAAGAAAAATAAGCCAGTATGAGGGAAAAGGCAACAGTGTCCCTACCCTTCGCCAGAACAATGTCCCCCATGTAACAACCTCACAGCTACGTAGTGGTTGACAGATCAGCAGAGTATGAGCCTGCTGGCCCTGGGCCCATACATACTTTTGCTTCTAAGTCAGTTAGTGATTCCCTCAGTTGCTCACTCCCTCCTTCTGTCAGGGATTATTGGGCTTTGTCTGCAACATGTATCACTCTAGATACCAGATCCTGCAACAAGCATGCACATAAAGTGAACTTCACTTCTTGCCCACAGAGCTCATGAGAAACTACCCAATCGTCTATGTGAAACAACAAGGGAGGGAAGCGCAACACTGGAGTACATTTTGGCTGACACTGCCCTCTAAGAGCACGCATGTGTTTACCTCTACTGCTACCAGACACCACCAAGTCAAAAGCAAAGAGACTTTTTAATGCATAAACCCAGAAGAGCTGATGACCCAACATGATTTTAGAGCTGGAAGGTAGAAATAGATGTTAACTGACTGAAGAAAGCAGAATCCTAATACTTCAGCATCCCGAGTTCCCAGAATGCTGGATGAGCAGCCTACTCGGGGCTGCAAATAGGATTAATCACTTGAGCTAAGGGTCTGCTTTAGGGTTGGGCCACCCCGCATTGCTCAGCCAGGTAAATAGTCCCTCCTCCACCCAGCATCGTATCAGGAGTTGTCTTTTTCTTTGGAAAGGGTAAAGCAGAGGTCTGTGGACTGGGGACCTCAGGCACAGTTTTAAGTTGAGGTACAAAAGCTAAGTCCCTGGCCCTCTTCCTCTGTTTAGGTCCTGAACCCGTGGATCTCTGGACCTTCTGTGTGAATAGGAGGTTCTTCTCTAGGAAATCTCAACAGCTCAAGAAAATATATCTGCAATACTAACTTACCAGGTTCCTAGGAGAAAAAGAATGACCATCTCATCAATGTGAGACCCAGAATCCACAGTCTCAAACTCTCAATCTCTCTCTTTCTCTCTCTCTCTCTCTCTTGCTCGCTCGCTCACACACACACACACACACACACACACACACACACACACAGCATAGCTCCCAGTTACTTATTTATTTTTTGTTTTGGGTTTGTTTTTTTTTTTTTCCACAGTACTGGGGATGGAACCCAGGGGAACTCTACCACTTGAGCTATATTCGCAGCCTTTTTAGATTTTATTTTGAGAAAGGGCCTCACCATGTTGTCCAGCCTGGCCTCAAATTTGTGATCCTCATGGCTCAGCCTTCCCAGTAGCTGGGATTACAGGGATGTGCCACTGTGGCCAGACCGGTCACCCTTTACACAAATACTAGCAGATTTCCAAAGATCACTATACTGCCAAAGAAGGCCTGTTATAGGAAGGACAGAAAATATACACATGTGTTATAGGAAACCATAAACATCAATCCTTCCTCCCCAAAATAAAGCTATCATTAATATCCTTGGAGAAATTGAGATGACACTGTATCTATGAAACCAAAATAAGCTGCTATAAAAGAGGAACATTTAGAAAACATAAAATCTCTTAGAGGTTAAAAATATGCTAACTAAAACAAAAAACTCAAGAAGGCAAGAAGATAAAGCCAAAAAAATCTCCAGGAAAATAGAGGAACAAAAAGGTAATAAAATTATAGAACCAATCCAGGAAATTTAATATCCAAATTCTAGGCCTTCCAAAGGAAATGAGAAGGATAAATCACCAATGAAGTAATTCAAGAAAATTTCCCAGAAGTAAATCATGTGTGTTTCACAACTGAAAGGATCCACAGGGCACCTATGACATTGGGTGAAGTCAATTCACGCTAAGGCAGTCACGTGTGGACACTTCAGAACAAGAGGCAGAGACATTTACACAGGACACCAGGGACTCCAGGGGGAAATCATGCTACTTACAAAGGATTAAAGTCAGAACGGTCTCAAATTTCTTGACAATAACCCTGCAATTCAAAGGGAAATTAAGCAATGCTTTAAGCATGCAAACACACACACACACACACACACAGAAAAATTCCCATACCAAGCCAAAATATCAATAAATGGTGAATATAGCATGAATACTTTTTTCAGATTTACAAGGCCCACAAATATTAGGTGTAGGTACTCAATGGTACGTTGACTCACCCTGTGTTGTAAATGCCAGATTACTTGCTGTCAACTCTACTGGACTCCAGGGGAAAAGACTACATGTTCTTCATCTTGGTACCTGCAGTGCACAGCACAGGGGTAGGTGGGCACAAGGTGCTGCGGGGTTACTTATAAAAGGCACTCAGCCAGCAAGGAGGAGCAAGAGGTGGCAAGTGACTGAACCCTGAGATGAGCAAAGGACACACCACAGTACTGGTACAGGCAGTGGGAATCTGTGCAAAGGCCTGGGCACCCTCACAATACACAAAATTCCTAATCAACATTTGAAATGAAGCCAGAAACAAATCAGGCCACGCTCAAGTAGCATCAGTCGAGTTACTTAATATTTGGGTTCATCTTAGCCACTTTTCTGGAACAAAGTAACATACAAATAAGTAAGACAACCAGTCTGAGTATAAAGTAGGGGGACACAAAGGCAAACACTCTCATGTGACTAAAGGTCTCATTGCTGCCTGGTAGTGCCTGAACCCAGAGGGGAGCCAGACTAACAGGAGGCACACAGAGACCCTGGAGGGGCACCTGGACTGAGGGCTGGGCTGGCGTGAAGGCTTCTTTGTCCTTGGCCCCTCTCTCTCTACCAGCCACATGGATAAGCCAGAGCTCTAAGGCTCAGAAAGATGAGGGGACGCCAAACAGGCTGGGAATACAACCTGCACCCATGGCCCCCTGCCCCCGGCAACTCTGCCAAGACGCTCCCAGGTCTGCACACAGATTTTCACTTGCTGGAGTCCCAGGCCAGGAGAAATAGTCAGGGATGAGTACCAGCCCGGTCCCTGCACCTCCTTTATACAGATTTATGGGGACAGATTTGCAGACAGAACCCCCCACCCCACTTCCCCAGAGGGGCCGCCTATGTGCACATCTAATTGGATTTCCACAGCCCCGTGATGACTGTTTAACTGCACGCTGAGGCGGCAGCCACAGTGGTGGCAGCAGCAAGGTTTCTGAAATAGTGACAGTCAAGGGCTTGTCTGCTTTGCCTCTGTGGCAGGTAATTCATGGGGACCTAAGCAGCCAAGGAGGAGCCTTCCCTTCCCCAAAAAGCAGTGTCTCCCACCCCGCTGTACAATGAGCCTTCCCAACAGGGCCCCATGGCTCTGCAGCTAAGGGGTGGACTCTGCTGACCGTCTATATCCAAGGTCACTAGGACACACTGGGTTCCAGCTACCAAAGCCAAGGACAGGCTGGCACGTACAGCAGGGAGCCCCACAGGAAACACTACCTGCTGTTCCTTTTACTTATTTTTATTTATTTTTTTTTAATATGCGGATACCGGGAGTCGAACTCAGGACCTAGTGCTTGCCAGGCAGGCGCTTATGCTGCTGAGCTATCTCACCAGCCTTCTGCTGTTCCTTTTAGAATGCCCAACTTCTACCAGGTCCCTTCTCTGCTCACTTTTTGAGCACCATTAGCATTTTACACATACAACACCTCCCAGTCTGGGCAGTTCAGAATACCACACCACCTGTGCTGCTCTGGGTCCTCAGTCTCTCCAGGTTCTCTCTCTTCATTACATAAAAGGGATAAACTGAGGCACAGGGTGGGGTCTGAGTCCACCACTGTCAAAAACTCTCTTGCCAAGTCAGCTAACCACCCACACTGTGGTCAGGGAGGGTATATGCCGTGGTGAACCAGGTACACATGTGACATGCATAAGCAGGCATGTGGCAAGCCCTGTGCAAGAGCATGTGCCATGTGTGCATGTGTATGTGGAGTACGGGTGGAGGCAAGTGAGGGCACTGTAGCCAGAGACATAAATATGCATGCAAAGTACATCTGCACTGTACCATGTGACCATGCATGTGTGGGCAGAAAAAAGTGAGTGTAGGTGTGAACAAGCGTGTGTGAGAACATGACAATGTATGTGAGTGTGACGTGTGGGTGAAAGAGTGTGAGAGAATGTGTGTGTCTGTGTGTGCAAGCCTGAGACAGCTGCTAGGTAAGGACAGCAGGTGAGGACACCACTTTCTCCGAATTAGGACAACACAGCACGTGGTAAATGTGAAATAACAATCCCCAGACCCAAAACCCCCATTTCCCCCTCAGCTCACCTATTCCTCTGGCCCGAGGACAAACTAAACCCAGGCCTGGGCTCCTGGGTTCCCTCCTTGCTTTATACCAGCCTCACTCTGACCTCAATTTTTCCACCCCATAGCACTTTTTTTTTTTTAAGACAAGGAAAAGCCCTCCTTACTTACTTCCTTAGGGAGCAGTAAATATGAGGATTATGGAATGACATTCTGAAAGTGATCTGAATGTTCTGAGAGAAAAGGGAAGATAAAATACAGGGCCTTTCAGCTCAGGCTTCACTCAGAACAGAGGGAGGTGCTCTCCTCTGGGGAGGTCAAGGCTCATCTACCTCAGTCTCCATCCTTTGCTTCAGGCGCCAAGCCCAAGTCGGTAGCAGGAAGCTCAGGGCTCCAAGTAGCAGCACTTGTCTGATGAGCCAAACACAAAGACACAGGGTCCTGGTGGGCCCAGAGACACTGCTGCCTGCAGATGGGACACAAATTCCACTCCCCAAGCAGACTTCCCCATCTGGAAGCAATCTACTCCTTTTACCAAACAAGAAGGCTAAGGGAGAGGTCCTGCCCCTCACTCCCTCCTGGTGACCAACTGAACACCTAAGGGTAGCCGAAGAACAGGAACAGGGTCAGCCCGATGACACTCCAGCTGCTGTTACTATCATCCTCAACAATCCATCCTTCTGTCTTTGGAAATATGGACAATAGTACAGAGCACAAACTTTAGCTTCAGACTGACCTATGCTGACAGGCAGATCCACCACATTTTACTGTGTGTCTCTGAAACAATGTTCAACCTCTCTGAAACTCTGCTTCCTCCTCAGTATAATGGAGATGAAGTTGTGAGGATTAAATAAGACGTACACACACAGAGCACATTAGTCAGCTTTTCTATTGCTAAGATGAAATACCCAACACCTGCAACTTGAAGGAGAGGTTTATTTTGCCTCAGGGTTTTCAGAGGATTCAGTCCAAGGCTGGCTGGCTCCAAGGCAGAAGAGCATGGTGGAAGGGCCTGGCAGAAGAATGCTGCTCACCCAATGGCAGCCAGGGAGCAGAGAGATAAGGGAGGAGCCAGGGACAAGAATGCAGCCCTCCAGGTCACACCTCTTCTGACCAGGCCCCACCCCCTAACAAGCCATGAAGTCATTACTGGATGAATCCACTGATTAGTACAGTGCCCCCGACCCAATCCCTTCCGGACATGAGACTTTTGGGAGAAATTTTAGATCTAAACCCAAACACTCTGCACCATGCTGAGCACACCACAAGGACTCAGCAGATGACAGTGCTTATTCATCCATGGCAGCAGTGACCTTCTGACAAGCCAGCTGTGTCGCTCCTCTGCTCATATTCCTCTAGCGCCCCCTCCCATAAACCTATAGGCCTTGGAATTGTCTGAAGACAAGGCCCTCCATGATCTGCATCCATAACCTTTCTCTGGCTCAGTTCACTCCAGCTAGACTGGCCTTGAACAGCCTCATGAGCTCCTCAGGGCCTGTTCATGTATCTGCCCCCCAGATACTCACAGGTCTCATTCCATCTCCTTCCACCTCTCCATGAATATCCCCACTTCAGTAAGACCTTCAGCAATCCTTGTCTCGCCCATCTTCCAGTCCTTATCCCTGTTCTACTTTTCTACATAGCTTATTGTCACGTCCAATAACTATAGATTTTAATTGCTTACTGTCCTTCTCTCCACCAAAACATAAGATCCCGAGGCTGGAGGTTTCTGCATTCCTGCACCTCCAGAGCCTGGCCTAGGGGAGGCCCTCAGACTCAGACCTGTGTGGAATGAATGAGTCCTGGGACACTTGGAGTAAACCAAGCACAGGCTGGGATAAGAAACACAGTCCTAAGTCCCACTCTCCCACTCATGACTTGTCAGTCCTTAGAGGCTCAATAGCCTCTCATGACAAAAACAGCCTTCATCCTGGCCACTTCTCAAGGTCTGTCAAGAGACAGCAGGGCTAAGGTGACATCTAGGAAAATGCTTTGGTGCTTGGCATGGTGGGGAACCCTACAGAAACATCAGACTTTGAAACTGTCTCCCAACAGCACCCTGCAGGCCCCAACTTTCAGTCCTACGCTGAGGCTGAGTGCAAAGAGGGTAAACAGTGGGCTCCACAGAGAGTTCTTGCCTCGAAGAAGCAACACAGTCTGGTCTGAGGTCTTAAACAGGCACAGGTCCTATTCACTACTGAAGCCCTGGAGCCTCAGGAACCATTAGAGCTGATAAATGTTTGGCAAAAGCATAAGTGAACAGATCCCATACAGATAGCCATGATGAGAATTGAAAGATAACGATCAAAAAGACTTCAATACTAATTGACCTAGCCGGGCGTGATGGCGCATGCCTGTAATCCCAGCACTCAGGAGGCTTCAGCAGGAGGATCACTGCGAGTTCGAGGCCAACTTGGGCTACAAAGTGAGTTCAAGGCTGGCCTGAACTACCTAGTGAGACCCTGTCTCAAAAAGACACAAAAAAAAAAACCTAATTGACCTAAAACAGCAATCGTGAATGGGGATGACAATACTGACTTTACAGTCAGCCCTCCGTATCTGCGGTTTCACGTCCAAGGACTCAGCCAATCACGATCAAGAGTATACAGGAAAAAACTGCTCTGTACTTATTATGTACAAACTTTTCTTCTCATCACTCTCCCCTGAACAATAAAGTATAACAGCTGCTTATGTAGCATTTACATTGTGGTAATTATTGTAAGAAACCTAGAAATTATTTAAAGCATACAGGAGAATTGCGTAGGTTACACCATTTGGTGTAAGAGACTTAAGCAGTGGCAGATTTTGAAAAAGGGGGTTGGGGAGCCTTGGAACCAATCTCCCAGGGATACTGGAGGACAACTGCATTTTCACTATAGTTGCATCAAAGGCAAGTAAGCCCGGGGGCAGACACCGATGAACTGGTGAAGACAGACAAAGGGAATGCGGAACACCTTCAAGAGAGCTCTGCCCAGTGCATACATCTCTGGAAGTAAGTTAAGGGCTAGCTGTCCTCAGTGGTAGAGCACTGCCTGGCATACACAGGCCCTGGGCTTGATCCCCAGCACTGCAAAAATAAAAAGTAGTAGTAGCAGCAGTAGCCAAAATACTGCAAATTATGACATAAAGTGCCCCATCATTATTGGCTGTAATATATCGTTGTGTTCACTACTGCCACCCCCACTGCATGGAACAACCTGGAAATTAGGAGGCAGAACACTTAGATTCTAAGACTCCTGCCTAGTCTGTGGCCTTGGACACACTTCACAGCTAAACTCTCCTTCCTCACCAGTAAGGTAGACAGGTGAAGTGGGGCACCATCTCAACCACCTAGGTGCTGAGACTACCTTCTCCAGGACTTATTCATTCACGTGACTGCTTTGTGCCTGAAGCTCTTCTAGGCACTGGACATGCAGCGGTGGACACAGACAGCAACACTCCTGAGCACTCCCTTTCCAGCAGAGCAGACTCTGGGGGTCCACATGCACTCAGGCTCCAGCCCTCCAGAAACACCAGCCCTCAAATAATGCGGCCTTCGCCTCCTGTGGAGAGAGGACTCTCACCCACAAAAGGTTCAGAGTTTGCTGAGAAAGGGCACCAAGTCCAGTCTTCAGGACAGTGCCAGCTTCTCTGAAGCCAGCAGCTCTGAGCCCTGCGGGAGTCCTGCCAAGGGGCCCTGCTATCACTCCCCTGCAGAGCTGTTTCCCATTCTGCAGAGAAATAGAGGCTTTGCTTATGTTGAACTTGTCTTACAGCTGAGGTTAACAGCCCAGAGAGCCCTGAACCCCAGACTCAAGAGCATTCTTCCACATCTGCAGCCTTGGCTGGCTCCAGAAGGACCACCCAGAAGGAATGAGGAGCAGAGGCCAAAAGGAGAGGTTGCCAGGAGCTCAGGGCCCATGTGGTGCTGCCAGACACTCACTGCCCGGCAGCTCTCTCACCTCAGGCCTGCTTTCTGCACAGCCCTAACCCCAGAGCCCAGTCAGCTATGACCCTGGACCTGGGCCCAGCCAAATGCTGCAGAAACAATGAGAGAGCCAGGCAGGTGCCACCAATTCCCCCAGCAGACAACCAGGATAGAAAAGTTAACCAACAAAGGCTCCTTCCACAGAAAAGGTGGGCAACTGCTCCAGGAAACATGAGACTACACCCTGCTGAAATGGTTCCCTGGCTTATGATCCTTCCAGGGCGGGCCCTTGATGCTCCTCCTCCTGCCTTAGAGCTGCATGCCCACCCATCCTTGCTGGGGTGGGAGCTGGTTTGCAGCTCCCTGCAGCTGTGCTAAAACAGGAAAGGGCAGGTGTCTCAAGTTTCCCGAGACCCCTACTAGCACCACCACTCACATGGCCCATACTGTGCAACGACGTCTTTGGCCTAGGGGTACAACAACTTTCAAGCCTCCAGCCCTTGAGACCCCAGAGCAAGAGACCCAAGACCAAGAGAAACAAGCAAGGAACAGGTAGGTCCTGAACAGCAGCATCTGCTTAGGCAATGTTCAGGAGCACTGCAATGGCTGGGGCAGGACTGCTGGACTGCTGTGGGGAAAGGCAGGAGAGGGCGGCTGTGAAGGAGCCAGTTGTCTCTTTCTCAAAGGCACTTGTGCCCAGACAGAGATGACAGGACTAGGCACTGACACAGGAGCCAGCCTGGGCAATGGGATGACTGGGTCTTTCAGGCCGCTGCCAGAGTGACAAGAGACAGGCACAGACACAGGCAGCAGCTAGTCTGCAGATGCATGAGGAGAGGCCCACATAGGCAGGGAAGGTGGGGTATATGGAGTTCCCAAAGCCAAGGCAAGGAGCCCACTCCAGGTATGTCTTGGGGGGGGCGGTGCACGTGAATGTAGGATGGGGGTGGGGTTCTCAAGGGGGATGAATCAAGGGGCTCAAAAGCAGGCACAGCCTTAAAGTTGAGTAGAAAGGTACCTAAGAGACGGCTTCACACCTACTCTTATGATCACAAACACAGCACCCTCACAATAGCCAAAGGTTCAGGCTTAAATCACAGCAGCAGTAGGTAGCTCACCCACCCCTACACCACCCACTCCTCTGCTGAGGGACTCCTAGTGCAGAAAGCTCTCCTGGGACCAGACCTAAATTGGATCCCTAAAGCCCTTCACCCATGGGTCACAGGTTTGGTCCTGAATCTTACACATAGCAGGCGACCTTGATTATGCCCCTCCCACAGCACATCACAAAAACAGTTTCCAAACAAAACAGTCCCACCCCATGCACTACAGGTCCCCCCGTCCCAGGCACCCTTCTCTAGGTGCACTCACATTTGCCAGTGTCCCTCAGAGAATTTTAAAAACCCAAGGCTGCAGATATTGTCCAATCTCTTGTGAGCCCAGATCCACATCCAGGATGGTAAAGTTCTTCTTAGCAAGCTGGGGCCATGACTCATTGGTAGAACACTCCCCTAGCTTTTGTGAGGCCCTGGATCTCATCCCCAGCACTGGCAATGGGGGAAAAAAACTAGCAACCACATAGCATGATTAGCTTATATATCTTTCCACTTATACTCATTTAATCATTCAATCAACAAACATTAGCTGCCAGGCACTGCTACAGGTATAAGAGATACTGAGAAAAGTGCCATATCATCAAAGATAAAGAGACAGGCAACATGGAGAGACAAAAACAAAGCCAGACAAAATTACAAGGAAAAGAACATGCTGCTACTGGGATCTTGTAGGGGTTCTTAGCAGAGGCATCACCCTAGTGTGGAGGGATAACTCTGAGACTGGTGATGCCTGAGGTGAGCCCTGGGGGGCTCCCGCTGGTGCCACAGTGAAGTCATGGGGTCTGGGTTTGCCCTCCCACCTTAAACAACTGCACAGAAGGGACTGCACAGAATGCATGAAGCCTCTTCAGACACGGACCACAGGCAGCATGGGACTGTGACCACTGAGAGAGGGAAACAGCAGAGGTAAGCTGTGTGAACACCAGCAGATAGAGCTGAGTAGCTTTCAGATGGAGGAATCCAAATGGAGTCCAGTAGTCTCACTGAGTTGAGAAGACAGCAATGAGAGCACACACTGGATTTTTAAGGCAAAATATCAGGGAGGAGGACCCTGTATAGCAAGAATGCAGAGATTCACAGAGGAGTCCCCTGGAATGTCTGGCTGATCTGCACACTTGTAGAGTGAAACTCTACAAGACAGAAGAGAACCACTGTAAAGCATAAGCCAAACCATCTGCAGAGAGCACATAGCCCAGAAGGAGTTCACATTCCCCCTACAAGAATGGAGAGCGCTCATAATACACAGGGCTCTCAGTAAGCCCGCAGAAGAGTGTTGCCTTAGCAGAGAGGCTAAATTAGCCCTAGACTCTGAGACTGCTCTGGATCTACCCTTAAAAAGCAAACCTCAAATGTGTGAAACTGATCCCAAGTAATTTAAATGCATACCAGAATAAATGCATACCAATACTATTTAAAGAAATAAAACAAAACCAAGCATCCATCAACATTAAATTCACAATGACCAGCACCCAATCAAAAATTAGCAGGCATTCAAAGAAACAGAAAAATGGCCTGTTACTAGGAGAAAAATCAATCAATGGAACATACCCAACAATGACATGGCTACATAGTGAGTTCAAGACCAGCCTGAACTACATAGCAAGACCCTGTCTCGAAAAAACAAAAAATAAATTAAAAATAAATTATTTTTAAAAAAAGAAAGAAACACCAGCTGCACACATTTTTAAACTAGCATTTCCAATGTGCTAAAACTATGCAGGCAAGAGATAAAACAATGGAGCTGGGCATGGTAGCGTGTGCTGGTAGTCCCAGCTACTTCAGAGACTGAGGCAGGAGGGTCACCTGAGCCCAGGAGGCCAAGGCCAGCCTGGGCAAATATAACAAGACCCTGCTAAAATGCACACATGGGTGCATGTGCACACATACACACACACACATGCACACACAATGCAGCTAGGGGAGCCATTTCAAGCAAGACAGATATGAGAAATGAGAGCCTGCAGGGAGATGAGAGGGAGGGACAGCCGCAGTAATTTGGCATGACAAAAACAAGGACAAGGTAGCTCTAAGTGGGGAACAACAAAGAGGACTAGAGTGACTGTCACCTCTAAGCAGGCTCTGTCCCCAACCACAAGACAACTCAGCTGAAAAGGCATCCAAGGACAGACCCTATGTGCAACAAAGACAAAGGCAACAGAAACATCCTCCCATCAGAGAAGGTCTGTCTCTTTGTGGCTCCTGGAATGACAGAACTCAAACCAGAAAGGACCCCAAAGATTAAACGCTTCCTATAACAGATGAACCTACCTAAGGCCCAGAGAAGCGACAGCACTTGCCCAACACCCTGGGCTCCTGACCTGCAATGGGCTATCTTCCCACTGACCTACTCTGCCATTATAGTTCCACTGTGGTCTAGTACCCTGTGCTGCTCTGGATGGTGCTGGGTGGGCATCTGAGTGTGTCAACACGATTGTCTCCACGTACCCATAAGGGCAGACACAGCTGCCCAGCATCACTGTGCTCTAACTGCCACGGAGTGTGTAGGTGGTCAGGACCATCCCCCTCGTGTGCACAGAGCAAGCAGTGTTACTCTAGCTGACTTTTGGGGACAGAGGATGAGATAAGCCTTCCCTGAGGATGAGACCAGAAATGCCCCTAGCCAGTCCTCAGTCTGAGGAGGACACAGGAACAGGAAGGACAGTTGGAGAGATACAGAGACAGCCTCACCAACTCCATGAAGAATGATTACCAGGCAGCTCCCCAAGAAGCTGGATGGGGAGCCCACATTCCTCTGGACTCCAAATCCTGCTCTTATCAGATTGGCCCTGCGGCAGGCCCTGTGCTTGCCACCCCTTCTCCCAGCAGGCACAGGAGAGGAAAAGGAAATGGTCCTCAACTTTCCTTCTCTCTTCCTCCCCCACCAGTCATCCTCCTACAGCCCCAGCTCCACGAGGCTCTGGGCTGGGCAGCACCTCTTCCAGAGGTTAAGAATTAGCAGATTCTTGGGCTATTCCTGGAGCCTCGATTTTTATCGTCCTTCCATTCTGGTTAATTCTGAGAGGCCAGAGGCTAAGAATGTCAGAGATCCGAGCCCGGCCCACTACACTCAAAATAAACCTACACGTGCCTCTCTCAAGTCCTCAAGGATTTGGTCATCTGAGGCACATGTTTCCCACAGGCTCCATGAGGTCCCCTGCACACAGGGAGCTGCCAGCTCTGCGGTGCCTCCATGGGAACTGAGGAAGCAGGCAGCAGGCCTGGGTGTGAGTGAAGAGACAGGACATAGCTCAGGATCTAGAAGCCTGGGTTGAGCCACCTCTAGTCAACTGCCTGGGGCTCCTAGGAAAAGTGGCCTCAGTTTCCCCAAGTGTGAGACTTCAGGCAGTGGCCTCCTCTCCACCTCCTCTAGGAGAGACAGCCTAACTCCGGGCTCTCAGAGCTGTGGACACTTTCATAGGGAGCTCCCTGCCTCCCTCAGAGATGTTCAAGCAAGTGCTCTCAGTGTCCCAGGGAAACAGATGAGAGCAGGGCATGCTTTTTTTTGACATATTAAGTGCAGGACTTATTAAAAAAGTATGAGAGTCTGGGCACAGTGGCATATGCCTGTAATCTCAGCACTGAAAGAGGCTAAGGCAGGAGGATCGCAAGTTTGAGTCCCACTTGGGCAACTTAACAAACGTTGTCTCAAAATGAAAAAGGACCAAGGGATGTAGCTCAGTGGTAGAACACCCCTGGATGCAATCACGAGTACTGAGGGGGAAAAAAAGGGGACTGGGGATGCAGGGATGTAGCCTCAGTGGTACAACATATTCATAGCATGAACAAAGCCCTGGGTTCCATTCCCAGCACCAAAAAAGAAAAACACTCAGTGTCTACCAGGTGCCAGGCAATGAGAAAACAGGAAAAACACCAAAGAAGGGAAAGCCAAGGCCTCTGGTCTCCAGAAGGAACAGAGCCCATATTGAACAAGACCATGTGCAACAAAGATGTGGGTGAGATGCTAGAAATACTCCTGTCCCCTTCCTTATATGTGGGAACTGAAGAGTAGAGAACAGAAAGTGGTTATCAGAGCCTGGGAAGGGATGTAGAGAGGATCAACAGGATCCGGGGGACAGGTGGAAGGAAGAATAACTTTTAACGTTCTAAAGCACAGCAGTGTAACTATGGTGCACAACAATATTTTTTAAGGGGTTTTTTTTTTGTGGTTTTTTGTTTTTGTTTTTGTTTCTGGTCTGTTTTTTGACAGGGTCTTGCTATGTATTTCAGGCTGGCCTTGAACTCACTATGTACCCCAGGCTGACCTCAAACTCACAGCAATCTTCCTGCCTCAGCCTCTTGAGTGCTGGGATTACAGACAAGAGCCACCCACCCAGCTAACTATTTCAAGATAGCTAGAAAAAAGGCTTTTGAATATTCCAAACACAAAGAAATGATAAATGAGGGGATAAATGTACATTTCCCTGATCTGATCATTACACATTGTATACATAATATGCATAAATATGCACAACTAGTATGTGTTAATTAAAAATAAAATTATAGGGGCTGGAGGCATAGCTCACTGGTAGGGTGCTTGCTTAGCATGTGTAAGAGCCCTGTGTTTTTATCTTTAAGAGAAAGAAATACTCCTGCCCATCAGAGACTGCCAGGGAATGTGGCAAAGTCCTGGGCTCTGAAGTTGGCTGTTTTGCATCCTGCAGAGTGGGGCTAGGGATGGCTACAGGTCTCAAAAAAACAGGGGCCACAGACCAGCCCTTTCTGCTAGGTTTACAGTGTGGTAGCACCTCAGCTTTAGTGCTTTATGTGGATCAAGACCACATTAAAGACCTTTGGTTTAAAACCACCAGCAGCAGCACACAGCACCTCCTCATACTGTTCCTGTAAAATGGCACCACCACCTCGCGCAGGCCGTGAATGCTTCCTGGTGTAACTGGCAGCAGAGAAGGGAGGGGGGGGTCCTGGAGTCTTCACGCTGCTGGAATTCTGCATAGGGAAAAGGTTGGGAACTGCTCCTTTGGGCGCAATGCTGGGCAAGCAGGGAAAGAAGCTGGGAGTCTGCTTGCCTCAACCCCTCTGTAGACCTCACCCTTGAATGCCTTGCAGAGTTGCCACTGCCGCTGGAAACAGGCCACCTCTCTAAGGGCCAGTGCCATTTCACTGTCCTCACAGGGACATCTGAATCTGTTAAACAACCACAAGGGACTTGGGTAAGCAGTGGGCAAGGTGGATCATGGAACTGGGTCCCATCACTTTTTATGTCCAATTAGGGATGAAGCAGTGAGACTTCCCAGCTGGATCAAGGCAGTTGTCTCCTTTGGGTTCTACACAGAGAGCTCTGGCTGCACCAGTAACAACCTTATTCCTGCCTACTTGGCCTACTGCCTTCGGAACCCATTCCTAGGTGATGGGAAGCTGTGGAGCTGAATCTGAGAGGTGGAGAGTAGGGAGGCGAACAGAGACCTAAATAAAACAGAAAGATAGTCCATAGCCACACACAAAAAGGGCTGAGGACCTACCTAACCCTGTACTTGGCTGAAGCTCTCTAATAAGAGAACTAATAACATGCATTAGAATTGGGTTCTGCACAGAGAACCTAATTCAAAAGGCATCTTGAGGAATCAAAGTGTTCAATAATTACTTGCTGATTAATTGACATTTTGAAGTTTGACCTATCCTTACAGCCATGGAGAACAGTAACAATGGACAGGCAAGACACACGAGCCAAAAAAAAAAAAAAAAAAAACAGGAATCAGAGAGGGCCTTAGGGTCTCTGCTTACAGGGCACAGACCTACTATCTGCCTCTAACAAGCACACTCTCCACCAGAGTGCACTGAAGACAGCCATTCAGTTTTTCCAACTGCTTGGCCAAAAGGAGTTGCTGAGATTTTTGGTCTTACCTAGGATGCCAGATTGCTCAAAAGTTTGCAGAGTCAGCCCTGCATGTTTCCATTAGCACCAAGCACTGGTAAGTATTAAGGCTGTGGGGCCGGTGAGATAGCTCAGCGGCATAAGTGCCTGCCTGTCAAGCGCGAGGTCCTGAGTTCAACTCCCGGTATCCACATACGAAAAAGGGGCCGGTGATATCACGCAGCGGCACAGGCGCCTGCTGGTGCGCGAGGTCCTGAGGTCGACCCCTGGTACCCACAAAAAAAAAAAAAAAGTATTAAGGCTGTAAGCTGATCAGATATCATTAGCTCAGCAACAAAGGCACAATGCTGGCAACCCTGAGCCACACAGATGTAACAGCAGTTCCCAACTGCAGTGCCAGATGACACTTCCTCTGGTACTTTGACTTCACCAAGTCCCCTTCCTGAAGGCCCCAACAGCAGGATCAAGGAACATGAAAGGGGAGGTGGTCAGAAGACTGTGCCACTGGGTATGGATTTTTCACAGTGAAACTTTCAGCCACAAAACATTTCTTTTCCAAAAGATGCTGAGCAGGAACAGGCAGAAAATAAAATAGCAAGGGGTTTTCTAGCAAATGTTCACTCTGCCTTTTCTTATTTGATGAATGCACACACCATGGGTGGACAACAGGCAAAGCAGCACCACTGTGCTCGGGAATGTCTCCCATGGAGCCAGCAGGCACTCCAGGGAGAGAAGAATGTGATTACTGGCCAGAGGTGGGAGGACTCAGGGATCATTAATGCCCCATTACTCACTCTCCCTCCGCCTCCTGCTGCCTCCTGGCCACTGGTGACATTTCACCCGAAGGGAAGAGCCACCAGGTGATGAAAGAACTATAAAAACGAACACCTTGTGGGAAGTCACAATGCCGAGTCCATAGCAAGTTGCCTTGGAAGGAAACATGAAGTCTGTGAATCACATAAACCCTGGACCTCTCTCTTCACACCTGAGGTTGAAGGAGCAAAGTAGGTGCAGTATCTGGTGGGCAAATGAATGAAGGAAATCCCAGCGGGGCCTGGACCTGGGGTGCCCAGCTGACTTCTTTAAAAGTCTGTCGCTCTCTGACTCCTTTTTCAGAGATGCCATGAAAATCAGCAGAGGATATGGAGAAGCCAAGCTCTTGGCAGCTCTCAAGGGGCAGGAGTTTTGACTCCCATGGCTCTAGGAGCACCAGGGCAGAAGATACTGGCTATTGCAAAGCCCAAACCTCTGTATCACCGGCCACTCCCACAGCACACAACTCTCCCTCAAACAGCAACCATAACCCAACATGAAAATCAAGTGCCCTGCCCTTGCTGGCATTCCTCATTGACCCCTTTGGAGCACAGAGTCAACTGAGAAGGAGGCTACACTGTCTTCCAAAGATCTGTGGGGTCTTTCCTGAAGATTCTAGTCCTCCTTCTAGACACGGGGAGGGACTGTACATCCGTGGGGAGGGACTCTCATTCCTGGAGCTCCACCAGTACTCAGACTTGTTTCACCAACAGCAAGTGAATACTGGTTTTTTTGGTTTGGTTTTTTTTTTTTTTTTTTTTGAGGAGGGAAGGGACTTTAGAGCTTCTGAGCCCAGACTTCAGGTCTTATAGATTGTTTTTTCACCTGAAAGGTTAGTTTCCTTGACAGTGAGAACCATACCGAGGAAAAGATCCAACACCAACTACCCAATATATAAACCAGGCTTTCCTGGACTATCAAGCCCTGCAGAGCCACCAACTGACTGTCCCTGCATTAATGTCCATCTTAGCCCAGCCTGAATGGCCAATCCACAGAATAGCGAGCAAACAAAGTGGTAGTTGTGTTAATCCTCTAAATTTTAGGATGATCTCTTGTGCTGTATAGATCATTGACACAAAACCCACTCCACAAGTCTATGTAGCTACTGAAAAGCATGAAGTCACTATAATGTGGAAAAATGACTGAAGAAGTAACCAGACAGTAAGTTTAACACAATTCTGTCTGTGGACATTAAGAAGATGAGTAGGTGGTCAGCTGGATGCTAGTTTATCATAAAAATATCTAGAAAGAATATAAACCAAAGCATTAGTGGTGATTAACTCTGAAAGACAGGATAATGGGAGGTTTTTCCTACAATTTATGTAATGTTTGAATATTATGATTTTGTTTTATAACAGAAAAAGATGTTTTTTAAAAAAAATTCACCTAGATTTTTGCTACAAGCCAGTGTATCCTAAAACATCTGTTTTATTCTCATCCCCCTGTTCCTAACCCTGAGCTGCTCTGAGTGGCATCCCAGGTGCCCCAAAGTGAGGATGCCTGTCAGCCATGCCCCACCCTTTCCACCCAGGCTGTGCCCACCAAGCTTCCCATCCTTCCCTGCAACCACTGAGACCCTTTCCTTCCCTCTCCAAAACCCCACTCTCCCTCCAGCCCTACTCCATCTCCCAGAGTTCCTCTACAGATGACTAGTGAGCAGTCCACCAAGCCTGGACACTGCCCACCCCTCCTAGACATAGGCAACAGGCCACCACCCTCCCTATCCTTTCGTCTAACTGTGAGAGAAGCAAAACCTGAACAGGTAGCTCCCACCCCACCTCCCTCTCTGCTTCACAAGCCTGGATGGGGGTGAGGCTCCAACCCCACCTGGAGCTTCCTTCCCACTCCCACCCATCAGCAAGTCAGTGGGAGCCAGTGAGAACAGCTGCTATTTAGAGTGACTCATGCCGCATCAGTGCTGTAAGCACTCTGCCCCCACCCTCAGGATCCATGCTGCATCCATCCATCCATACATACATAATGGTCATACAGATTCACACTCTGGCTTCAAACCTAATTGCCTTCCTGGGGGACCCAACAACGGCTCTTTCGCAATCCAGTCCCTGCAATCTACACGTCTAGTTTTAAACAAAGCTGTTTAGAATCTCCCAGGACTAAGACACATGGAAAATTACAGGCCCAGACCTCTACCTCATTTTCTCTAAGACAAAACATGTCACTCTGCATGGTCACACACCCAGAAACACACATCCACTCCAAGCCAGTCAGAGCCCCTCAGAGCCCTCCTCCAGGGCTTGGGACATATGGGGGCCGGGGCTTGCTGAGACAGGGCCTGCCACTCTGCCTCTAGCACCTGCCCCATCAGAGCTTGCTGAAGAGCTTGGAGCCCCCAAGCCTCAGTCTCCATACTGTGGCAGGTGGCAGGAGAAGCTGCAGGCAACGCTGCCAGGCACTGTGCCCACTCACAGCCATGCAATTTACCTACTTAGAGGCAAAGGAGGCCTCTCAGCTGTGTCCCACAACAACTCAAGATAACTCCTGCCCACACCAACCCCTGCAGGGCCCCAGGCATGCGCATGCTAGGGCAGGCACATACACACTCCTCTCCACACACATTCATGGCCATCCCCTGTTCCAACCCTGCTCTGAGCCTAATTCCCCTCCTGTCTGCTATTCTCACAGGCCTTCTCCCTGAAACACTTCCTGTTGTAGTCAGGGTTTACAAGGGAAAAGATTTAATACAGGACACATAATTTATAGGATTATTTTATAATATTCACCCAGAGTCCAATGCAAAAGAATGCGGGAGATCTGTCCACACATTAGAGATCTAAAGAATCCAGCTGAGGCCTGGATCCCACTGCAATGTCCTGCATGAGTCCAGCTGAAGACCTAGGGTCTATGGCAATGTCCCCCACAATTTCAGCTGGAGGTCCAGAGCCCACAACAATGTCTCACGCAAGTCTGTATCAAGGATCTGCACTGGGAAGGCCCAAAGGTCAGTGGTGGAAGTTAGAAAGTCTGCACCAGTGGGATGAAGGATCTGTGCCAGGAGGCTGAGGGATCTGCACTGGAGCCACGAAGCGATGCTCAAGGTAAGGACCAGAGCTCCCCCGAAAAGAACCACAGCCGTCCTCGGTGACAGCAAGGACTTGAGCTCCTCCGATGATGAGAACAACTGAGTTCTTATCAGGAAAACCAACGTGACAAGCTTCTCCAGGAGAATCAACAGTGCACCATCTTCCCTTCCAGTTCTCCTTTTATGCTGTTGGCAACAATCCTCAGGTGGGCCTTCTACACCCAGAACCACACTGATTTGGTTCAGCTGGGTGTTACAAGTTGACCATTACTTAAACCACCACACCACATTAGGAGTAGAAGGAACACAGATTCTGTACTGTCAGCAACATACATACCCGCTGACTGGGACCACAAGTGTACAAAAGCCAGGGCCACTGCCCACCAGGGCCCTAGAAGGCTGTCCCAGGGAAAGTTGGACATTGTCCCTGTTTACATTTGCTTTAATTTTTGTTTTTAAATGAGGAAGGGCCATCTTTGAAATCTGCACAAAGATGCTATAAGTTACTAAGACCAAAGCCAAGGCCTCTCCCAGATTCTGCCTCAGAGACCCTGGGACCCTCCAACACTCCTGTGGTGACAGCCAGGTTTCCACAACACTGGGAGACGCGGGGGTATACACTCAGCTTCCTGATCACTGGGACCTCTGGAGCTGTTCTCTACCCCATCCTTTCCTGTTCCCATCACAACATCAGATGTTTTAACAAATGTGAACCATGGAGAGTAGGGTTGGGCACAAACTCTAAGAAGCAGTGAGTATTCAAAGTATAACCCATTTCCAGCCTACCACTGCAAAGGGGTGGGAGGAAAATGAGCAGTGGAAGGAGTGAAGTAAGCTCAGAGAACAGACAATGCTGAACAAGAGACAGTCTATCTTGCCAAACCTACATTTCGGCCTAGGGATTCAGCTCAGTGGCAGAGCACTTGCCTAGTATGCGCAAGGTCCTGGGTCCATCCACCAGTACCACAGGAAAATCAATCCTCTACTTTTGGTCCCGAGGTATAGACTGAACCCTTGGCCTTCTCAGGAGCCCCAGCCAGTTCCAGCTGAGAGTTCAGTTGTGAATGTGTTTGGAAGTGAGCTACACCCAGGTACAGCAGGTATTCTCGCCCCATTATGCTGTGGCCAAAACGAAAATTGGAGTTACTAACCTGCAGGGCTGGAATTGAGCCAAGGAGTCTTCTAACACGGAACTGTATCAGGTGGGGACAGAAGGCAGAGAGTTCTAATGAAAGTAGAGCAGGAGATGGAGGTAAGGCAGCATGAGACACCACTCCCCAGGTGGGGCAGCTCTGTAAACAACTTCTGCCCACATCCCCTCATCAGAAATCAGGGCATCAGGTTTACTTGTTAACTTCTCTGCCTTCCTCTATCCATCTCTAGACCAGAGGGATAGAAACTGTCAGCAAAGGGGAGAATAATTAGGAAGCCAGGAATGGTTACCAAAACCAGTCCTTGGAAACCAGCTACAGAAGAGCTAGAAGGAAACTTCGCCACCAGGCCTCCCATTTGCGGGTGAGAAAAAGGGCCTGAAGAAAACAATTAACTTGCCAAGGTCACTTGCAGTGAGAGGCAGGAGTAGAAGACAGATGACAGCCTCTTGCCCCAGGGCTGGTCATCCTTCCAAAGGCCCACAAGCATGACAAGGAATGGCACAACCAAAGCCCTCCAGGCCACGGCCATCAGACAGGGTAAACATCCTGCTTGTTTCAAGTCTCTCTCACTTGAGTATACAAAAGGAAGACAGCCATCTAGCTAGAAAGGGCATGGTGTTAGGAGCTCTCTGTCTCCCACACAGGCCCCACAGGATTCGTGATAGGGCAGGAGTAGTGGATGTGGCAGGAGGGTCACTCCCTGTTCATCCTTCCTCTCTGCCACCTATCATCACACTGTATCCCAGGACCCTATGCCTGGCTGCACTGCAGCAGAGCTTTGAGAATGAAAGCAAACATCCAGCCACTGGGAGGAAGGAGGAAGACTTAAAATGGGCTCAAGCCAAGCATGGTGGTGCATGCCTGTAATCCCAGCACACAGGAGGCTGAGGCAGGAGGATCTCTGTGAGTTTGACACCAGCCTGGGCTACACAGTGGGACACTGTCTCAAAAAAAAAAAAAAAAAAAAAAAGAAAAAGAAAAGAAAAAACAGGTCTCAGACATTCCAATATCCCCCACATTGTGCTTCTGGAGGCAGGCAGCTTTTGGGGAGGGCCCTGCACAGGATTCCCTGGGCTGATAAGAACAGCCTGAGGCAGAGCACCTAGGCTAGAGCCCCTGCTCCTCCTCACAGGATAGAAGGCTCTGGACGCTAACAGCTGCTGCTCTAAAATGCAGGGAAAGGACAGCTACCTTGAGCAACGGTAGTGAAAGTACATAAGCATGGCAGGACAATAAGAGCTTCATGGCCACTCCTGGGCCACCAAATAATCCCTGCTAGAACTCACAAAGGAAAACTTTTGGTGAGATAAGCCACGAGCCAGCACCATTCGGGCCCTTCTCCTTCCTCCACCAACCACACTGCTCGGTGCACTGGAAAGCAAGAGATTTACAAATCGCCCAGCAGGGAGAAGCCACAGTATAAAACACACATAAATTAAACATGACAAGGTCCCAGCCTGTGAGCAGGTTCCCCCAGGAGCCTGAATTAGCACCATCCACATGGGCTGCCAGTGGCTCCAGCCTAGCAGCTCAGAGGGGCCCTCCAGGCCCAAATGCTGGGAACAACACAGGGCATCAGCAGGAGCCTGAAGCAGCAGCTGTAGGTCAGTCCTGCAGTAGCCTCCACAGAAGAATGAGACACACAGGGGTGGCCATGCTTCCCGGAGCCCAGCAGAGACCACCCCACCCCAGATCCCCAGCGTGCTGCTGGGAGGAGACAGGAAGCAGGAAGTTCCAGGCCTCTCCTGCTTCCCTAGGCCTCCTCCGCAGAAACAGTGGGGGAAGGGGGCAATTCCCTCCTGGACCCCAAAGCCCAATTTAAAGATGTTATAAATTTGAAGTCAAGAAGGAGGGCAGAGGGACATCTAGAAAATGTCAGGGTGTTTTGTTTTGTTTTGTTTTGTTTTGTTTGAGATAGAGTCTGATTGTATAGTCCAGGCCTTCAACTCACTATGTAGCCCAGGCTGGCCTTCAACTCTCAACTCTCAACTCTCCCTGCCTCAGCCTCAAGTGCTATGATTACAGGACTGTGCCATCATGCCCAGCTTGCCAGCACCCTACTCTATCCTTCCCAATCCACGGAGGGCAAGAAAGACTGATTCCAGATAGTTTATCACGCACAGGCTTTCAGAGGCTCCACCACAGAATGGAGCCTGACTGCTACAGACCTGCGCTCTTTGTATTTCCTGCAAACACCTTGGCCCCAGAATATTCCTGCAGGAAAATAAAAAATTAAGTCATCGCTTTGCCATGAGGCCACTTTAGGGTGAATTCTGTCCAGCAAGGGCCACTCTTTGGGTCAGCAAACAAGAACCCACTCACTCAACAAATGGAGAAGGCCAGAAATGGCAAACCGGTTCCGGCCATGGTACCCACTTCCCTCAGCTGGTGGTGGGTGCCTAAAACACTATGAACACAATCTGAACCCTGGCTCAGCAGGAAAGACGGCTGTAATCCACTAGTGACATCTGCTGTGGGCAGTTACAGAAGTAACAGTACCCACGCCATGTGGACCTTTGCCATCACTGGTAGACCCTTGGTGTCCAAGATATAATGCTCACAATTCCAGCCACTCGCAAGCGAACCAAAGTCCCAAGACATCTGAAAGTGGGTAACTTCCCTGAGACCTACGTTTGATTCTCACATGCTTATGAGGCCGACAGGAAGGAACCACCTTTGCTTTCATCTCGATCACATCCAAAGTTACTCTTGTGGAGCAAGAAAAGCTCGGTGGTTAACAGCCATCAAGTGGGCGATAAAACCAGCAGAAGCTGGAAGGGCAGTTAACCCGAGCGTGAGGACACAGACAGGAAGCACTTGACTCACCATGGAAACATGACTCTAGAGAAAGCCAGGCCTATCTATGGACAAGTTTGCTGTGGACGCAAAATTGGGATTCTAGGTGTAAGGCTCATTCCTTCAGGGCATCAGGGTCCACACAGTGCCTAGTATGTACCTCTCAGCGAACGCATACCCTAAAATAAAACAGCAAACAGCATCATAGTTCCACAAGAGCCAGATCAGAATTAGTTTCAATCCCCTGTCATGCCTCCTATATGGTTCCATCCAATCAGTTAACAAATGGCTTCAGTCCTATTTCCAAAGTGTCTCAGGGTCATTCCCTCATCGGTTCTCACAGCTGCCCAGCCAGTCTCCCCACCATGATCTGCCTCTTCACAGACCAGTCCTGCCCTCCTTAGGCCTCCCCTACTTCTGTGACCCCCACTGAGAACAGCAAAGGTCACAGGGCCTCCCAGGGTAGCATTCATTTTCTTTTGAAACACTGAGTGCATGGATGTAATTCCTTGGCTGGACACTGGAAGCTGTCCATAGTGTGGCCCCTGTATACCTGTCTAGTCCCTTCTCCATTGGCTTCCCTCCACACATCAGCCCCACTGGGCTATTAGCACACCCAAGTGTCCTCTCAGTTTCTCTCCTCAGGCCGAACCCTCCTCCCTTTGTCTGGATGCAAGCCCCCTTCAGGGCTGGTGTCCATCACCTCCGGCCACCTGAGATCCCCTCCTCCATCAGAGCACTCCATCTCGTTTGAACCCACACAACACTGTTCTCAGAAGCCACTCACTTTCTACTTTTAACTCTCATTCTTTGAACCTCTCTCCCAGCCTCTCTCCAGACTCTAGATCCCTGAAGACATGACCTTTTATCTGTTTTTTGCAGAATCAGAACTCACCACAGACTCCTACACATACAACATACATTAAGCATTTGAGAAATTCAGACGGAATCACACAAGGCAGCATCTGAAAGCTAAGAGACAGGTGAAGACAGACAATGCCACAGGAGCTCCAAGGAATAAGAGGTTCATCAGAAATGAGCAGCTAGAGAAGGGTCCCTGAAAGGAGCAACACAGGAGCAGGGCCCTAAAGGTGGGGAAAGGGAACAGGAAGAACATTCCAGAAAGGTGCAATAGTACAAACCAGGGAGCAAAAAACAAACGAGCAAGGCATGCTCAGGAGATGCATCTAGCTGGAACTGTGGGTTCCTCGAAGGACGTGAGTGGGAGAGGATACCCAGGCAGGCTGGGGCTGGACAGGAAGGAGGGTAAGCGCAAGCCTAAGGCAACAGGACCACATCCATTCTCTCAGTCAGTGGAGATGACATCCACAGCAAGCACAGGCCTCATGGTAGAAGAAAAGGAGTCTTGTCCTTTCTTGTTCCAGGTATATCTGCCTTGTCTCCCCAGTTCGGTTATAAACAACAGCCCCCACTGACTGCACACCTGCTGTACATGAGGCCCTCAGCTGCGTGCTCCACATACATTATCTCATCATTCCTTCCCACAGCTCTGAGAACTTAGTATTGCCATCCTTACTTTGAAAGCAGGAAGCTGAGGCCAAAGGAGGTAAAGGCACTTGCCCAGAGTCTTCCCCACCCAGTCATTAACTCTAGTAACACTGGCACTGGGGCTGAGTCAGGGATGAGGGAAGGTACTCCTGCCAGCCCACCAGGCCCAAAGCTTCCACCCAAGGGAGCCGTTCCTCCCCACTCTCTTGTATTAACCCTTCTAGCATCAAGATCAGATCAAGCACACAGTAGGAGCTTAATAATGCACACTACACAGAAGGTAGAATGTGGTTACCAGGGGTTAGGAAGAGGGGAAAATGGGGTTGTTTAATAGATACAATTTCAGTTTTACAAGATATAAAAGTCTAGAAATGTGTTGCACAGAAAAAATTAACATACAACTACAGAACAATAGCACACTTAAAAAGGGGTTAAAATGGTAAATTTTACATTATGTGTTTTTGAACACAATTAAAAATCTAAAATACACACAGTAGCACAGGCCAGTAGTCACAGCTACTCTTGAAGCTGAGGCAGGAGAATCACAAATTGGAGCCAGCCTGAGCAACTTATCGAGACCACTCTCAAAATAAAAAGGGTCAGGGAGGTAGCTCAGTGATAGAGTGCTTGCCTAGCATGTTTTCAGCTCCCAGCACTGAAAATAAAAAAAAAAAAAAAGAAAACTAAAATAAATAAAACACACTTTAACACCATTAATTATCTGATGCTGAAGAGACCTAGAAACATTTTAATCCAGTAACATTTCAAAAGAGTTGGGGGTTGGTGAGATGGCTCAGCAGCATAAGTGCCTGCCTGACAA
Source organism: Erethizon dorsatum (assembly GCA_028451465.1). Lineage (NCBI taxonomy): Eukaryota > Metazoa > Chordata > Mammalia > Rodentia > Erethizontidae > Erethizon > Erethizon dorsatum. The sequence goes on from CM051831.1 coordinate 36,910,080, forward strand.
GCCTGAGGTCCTGAGGTCAACCCCCGGTACCCACAAAAAAAAAAAAAAAAAAAAGAGTTGGGAAGGGAGGTAACACCCAAGGCTGAACAAATAGGGGGCATCAGGGGTAAGACAAGGCTCAATATAGGAGGAAAGAGGCATAGGGCATGGAAGATCAAAAGCCATAGGTACAAGTTTTGCTTTTGCGGGGGTGGTACTGGGGATTGAACCCAAGGCCTTTGCACATCCCCACTCATCCCCCTTTTTAAATTTTTTTTTTTTTTTTTTTTTTTTTTTTTGAGCCAAAGTCATGCTAAATCACTAAGTTGCCCAGGCTGGGCTCAAAGTTGAGATCCTCCTACCTCAGCCTCCCAGAAAGTTGGGATTACAGGTGTGTGCCACCATGCCCCCCTAGCTTTGCTTCTTTCTTAATAAGTTTTGTGACCTTAGAGAAGATATTTATTCTCTCTGAGCCTCGTTTCCCTAACGTATAGGAAGGTAATTAAAACTAATATATATTTCACGAGGATAGGGATGAGTCAAATAAAATACACAGCTAACGTGCAGCAGACAGCCTTGGCCCACTATAAACTATTTTATAAACATTAGTTATGGTATTAACAGATATTAAATATCTGTTAATAGATTTTAAAAGCCCTACCAGAAGACTAAAGCCTAAAACCAAAATAATAAAAAATTTAAAAATCCACGTGATTCTGGCACACTCTCAGCTGCTCAGGGCCTTGTGCACAGTGGGTCTTCAATGAGCAGAGCAGAACCGAATTACATTTCACGTTCTAACACCCCCCCCCCCCGCCCTCTGTTGCCCCAGCTCACACCCCAGCTGATCAGCCGCCCCAGGCCTAGGCTGAGGTAGGAAGACGTGTGATTGTCTGCCTCCCCGGCTGCATTCCTCAGCTAAATATAAACGATTTGTCCAGGCCATTGTTTCAAATTATCCATAATCCCACTCCTCCCCTCCCCTCTTTAGTATGGCAAACTGACCGCTGGTCTCTACGGCAGATCATACACACAAATCCTTCCTGTGGCTGTTTTTAGGGGGGTGCTGGCAGGTACACGGGGATCAGAGCACGCACCCCGGTTTTCTCCACTAGTCCAGGAAAGCTTCCTGGAGGAGGAAACGCCCGAGTCACCCCGGAGAGAACAGCGGCCCGTCACGGCGCTTCCCTCAGAGGGTCTGCCCTGCACTATCAGGGAAGCCAAGTCCCCCTGTGCCCGTTTTGGGGGTGGGGGAGGTCAACAGAGCCCGCATCCCTCCGACGTCCAGGCTGCCGGCCTCCTGGGCACCGAGGCACTGGGCGCAGACGCCGAAGAGGAGAGCAGAGCTCTCCTGAGGAGTGACGCTCTGCAACACTGCAGTTCCAAGACCCAAGACCACGAGCGCTGCTCCCAGCAGCCAAATGCTTGTTTGGGAATTTTTTTCCACAAAAAGTTTTTAAAGTCTCGGGCGCGACAGCATAGACGTTTGGCATCCCGAACGCCGGCACGCCAGGCTCTAGCTGCAGGCCGACTAGGGGCCCCGCCCGCCCTGGACCCCCGGCCCGCTCCCGGCCTGCGCGCCCGCCCGCACCCTCCTCCGGCTCTTCTCACGGACCCGCGGCGCCACCGGCCTCCTCCTCCCCGGCCGCCCGCACCGGCCCCCCGAGCCCCCTCCCGGGTCCCGGCCTCGGGCTCGCCCCGCCGGCCCAGCACCAGTCGGAACCCGCAGCAGTGCGCGCCCACAGCGCCGCCCGGCCGCCGCCCCGCCGCCCCGCCGCACTCACCGCGCCCGCCGAGTACGAGGACCCGCGCTCCCGCCCGCACCGCCGCTGCCAGCGGAAACGAGGGGCGGGGCCTGCCCGGCCGCGGGGCGGGGCGGGGCCTGAAGGGTCGCGGGGCGGGGTGAGGGGGCGAGGCTGTCCGCAATCGGGGGCGGGCCGGGGCGGGGCCTGTCCCTTATTAGGGAGAGGACTGAGGCGGGGCGGGGCTTGCCTGAGATCGCGGGGCCGGGTGGGCGTAGCCCGCCCGACGCCGGCGGGCGGCTGGCCCCTGCCCCAACCGCACTAGGCCACCTGGCCGCGCCCAGCATGGAGCTGCAGGGGGATGACAGGCCTGCTGGGCGCGTGCGCAGGGCCCGGGCCTCCGGCCACAAGGCTTCCTCCCCACGCGCCGCTCTGCCCCTCCCCTCTGAGGGGGCTTGGCCGCTCCGCCCTGAGCCAGAGGAGGGCGCGGGCCCACGCTGGTCCCGGGCTGCCTTGCTGGCTCGGCTCCCGCGTGTGCAGCCTCGTACCCTGGAGTCTTCCCCGGTGTCCCCGGCGCTTGCCGGAGGTGCAGACACGCGTGTGCGCGGCTATCGGGCGCGAGAGGCCTTCAGGGCTGGTCGAGGGCCAAGCTGAGGCGGGCAGCCCAAGCCCGCCGCCTCGGCCCTGCCCCTCCTCTAGGTAGGGGTCCGTCCCCACGCCGGGATTCTTGAAGCCGGAGCCTAAACTTGGTGTCAAAGCGAATTCTGAACCCTTCCTCTCCTCTCCTCATCGTTATTGTCTCGGAAAGTGTATTCTGTGCTTCCCATGTACACTGAGTGTGACTCGAGACAGGTGTTTTATCTCAGCTTTTTTAATTTTTTTTATTTGTTTTAATTTTATTTATTTATTTATTTTTATGTGGGTACCGGGCGTCTACCTCAGGACCTCCTGCTTGCCAACAAGTGCTTGTGCCGCTGAGCGATATCACCGGCCCTTTTTTTCCTTTATGTGGGTATTGGGGATCAAACTCAGGACCTCGCCCTTGCCAGGCAGGTGCTTATGCTGCTGAGCTATCTCACCGGCCCTATCTCAGCTTTTTTTAAAAGATAGGTTTTGCTCCATTGCACAGGATGGCTCTGAACTCCTGGGTTCAAGTATCTACCTGCCTTAGCCTCCCAAGTAGGTAGAACTACAGGTATGTCAGGCCTCAGACAGAACTTTAAAACTTGACTGTAATCTCTAGGGTGCCCCTTGCTTTCTCCTGATTACACTGGCGGCTTCCGCTGGTCTTCTGGGCCCCTCCTCTCAGTGTATTTTACTTAATCCATCAGCCATCCCCTTCCTACTCCTCTTTCCCAGCAAGGGAGATAACCCTCTCCCTTCCTTCAAAACCTCCTTCAGCACTCCATTCCCAGCATAGCCTCTCCAGTCTGGCAGCCTCTTAGCACATACTCCAATTCTGCCCACCATTAGGAAGAGGAAACCAAGGCAAGATAGCTGTCTGAATCCCCACTCTGCCTCTGCATTGTGCCCACCCTGGGGCTGAGTCTCTTCCCCTGTGACATGGGGTGTGGTCATAGCTGGCCGGAGGTTGGGTGAGAGCACATTTGATGCCTAGTGGGTGCTCAACAAGTGCAGCTTCTTTCTGCCCTTTAAAGGAAGATAAGCGAATCTGAAATAAGGGATTACAGAGTCTCAGTGTTGAGGGAATCTGTAGACAGTGGCCCTCAGCAGTAATCCGGCAAGCAGTTCAGTACTCCCGGAGACAGGGCTGACTGAGTGCCCCAAGGTGACTTACAGTCTATGAGGCCAGCACACACTGTGTCCACTGAGGATAAAACTCAAATAAACCCAACACTAGGCAAGATGGTCTGGGAGAAAGAACTCCCAAAAGCACGTGGTCACAGTTGCAGGAATTCAGAGTTCCTGTCCTGAAGAACATGAGGAATGCTGAGGTTAGTTAGACACAGGTAAGGTAACTATATCCAGTTTCTTGGGGCACAGCCCATCCAGTCCTCTTTCCTGGTGTGGTTATTAATAGTCCCCTTTCAAGTTGGGCATGGTGGCACATGCTTATAATCCCAGCACTCAGGAGGCTGAGGCAGGAGGATTGCCATGAGTTCGAGGCCAGCCTGGACTACAAAGCGAGACCCTGTCTAAAAAAGAAAAAAAAAAAAAAAAGGCCCCCTTCTAGGCACAGTGGCATATGCCCGTAATCCCAGCACTCTGGGAGGCTGAGGCAGGGAGGATAGCAATTTCAAGCCCAGCCTGGGTGACTTAACAAGACCCTGTTTTGAAATTTTAAAAGAGCTGTGGATATAACTCACTATGAAGGCCCTGGCTAAATCCCCAGTACTACCCAAAAAAAAAAAAAGAAAAATTTCCCCTGGTTTAAACAATAAATTACATGCCACCTTAACTATGACCAAAGTCAATACTCCAAACAGCTCTTTCCGGCCCTGGATGCCAGAAACTGCTGAAATTTTTGGATCCCCAAGGATTTCAAAAGATAGTGTGTCAGTTTATCTCCTTGAAATCACCAAATCAAATCAAAAATGATAATAAGCAAAAAGTAGATGTCTAGCCAGCCTGGCCAAGTCGAGGACAGTGACTGCTAAACAGTGACACCTAGTGAGGAGAATTGGCACTGCAGGAGGCCGAGTTCGGGAAGGCTTTATTTTCTGGGTTTCCAGTCGACTGTAAAGAAAGCAAATAACTAACATCTACCAAGTGCTTACGTGCTGAGGGAGCAGTTCTGACTCGTTTTAATTCATTGATCCTCACAATAACTCCTTTAGGCATGTACTGGCATCCTCCATTCTAACAGAGGAGGAAACTGAGGCTCAGAAGGGCTTATTTCTAGACAGGCAGGGCAGTGCACACCTGTATTCCCGGCACTTATCAGCTTGAAACTGGCCCAGATACATATCAAGACCTTGTCAGGAAAAAAAAAAAAAAAGACAAAGAAGAGGAAGAGCTAATTTCTCCTGGGTCATTCAGGCAATACATATAATCCTTGGTTGTCCAGCTGCAGGGCCTGAACTAGTGGTTAACGATGACTTCTACAAACCATGAAATGCTCAGTGGAGCTGCTTTTTTGTTTGTTTGTTTGTTTTCAGTACTTTCACGCTGAACTATATTCTCAGCACCATCCCCCTTTTCTGAGAAAAGTTGGCACTAAATAGCCTAGGCAGAACTCGAACTTGCAAATCCTTCTGCAAGTTGCTGGGATGATAGGCATGCCCCACCATACCAAACTTGTAATTTTTATTTATTTACTTATCATTTCTGTAGTGCTGGAAATCAAACCCAGGGCTTCACACATGCTAGGCAGGGGCACTACTACATCCCCGCCCTAGAGCTACCTTTGTGTGTGTGTGTGTGTACATGTGCGTGTGTGTGTGTGACACTAGGGATTGAACCAAGGGCCCTCACACTAAACTACATCTCCAGCCCTTTTATTATCCTTTTATTTTGAGACAGGGTCATGCTAAGTCTCTAAATTGCCCAGGGTGGGCTCCAACTTGCAACTCTCTTGCCTCAGCCTCTGGTATTACAGGTGTGACCACAACTGACTTGATCCGCTGTTTTAAAAAAGCACTTCCCAGACTAATGACACACCCCCTTCAATAACATCTACTTGTGAATTTGTAGGAGGTTGTTGGTCACTGCCTAGTAATCCAGTGACCAGAGCCTGCACAGTTGTCAAGTTTTGTCTGCAGGCACAAGCGACCAAAGACCGTCCTTCTGCTTCCATTCTATGTGCACATCATCCAAACAGCCTCCCCTCCCTTCAGCTTCTTTCTCTTCTGAGGTTCACAGTAAGGTCACTGTGGTAGGACTGGGGTGACAAGGGTCTTGTACAAGTCTTTGTTGTAGAGATGCTATGTGATCTTGGGAACATATTTATTCCTTAAATATATATATATATATATAGGCTGTCTAGCATGTGCCAAAAACCTGAATTTAATCCCCAACACCAGAAAGATACATATATAGAGAGAGAGAGAGAGAGAAAGAGAGAGAGAGAGCATGTTTATCTCTAACTGCTAAATCTGGCAACACTTCCTTGCTACTGACTGTTGTTAAGACTATTGGGAAGTGTGGACTAGATCAGAGGTGGGCAAATTGTCTGTAAAGAGCCAGAGAGCAAATATGTCAGTGTTGGTAGTTACATGCTGTCTGTTCCAACTGCTCAACTTTGCCATTAGAGCCCAAAGCAGTTCTAATAATACAAAAATGAATGAGCACAACCTGTTCCAATAGAATTTTATTTACAAAAACAAGCTTCAGACTGTGGTTTGCCAACAACCCCTGCGCCAGACCAGTGTGTTTTCAGATTGGAACATGTAGACTCTTGCTATCCTCAGATGTATCATGCGGATGAGAGTAGGCTGGATCCAAGTTCTCAAGCATAAAAAAATAGGGAGAGACATATCAAAATTGAGCATCATGAGTGCCAGTGCTTCTATGAGCTGGTTATGCATGTATGCATATGTGCGACCCAAGACAAATCGTTGCCTGCAGAAAGCATGAACCTCCAGAAGCCAGGCATAGTGGTGCATGCCTATAATCCCAGCAGTCAGGGGGCTGAGGCAGGAGGGTTACTGTGAGTTCCAGGCCAGCCTGGGCTACATAGTATTATGTCTGATGGTCTTGGTGGTTTTCCTTCCATCCCAGATGAGCCCCCAATTTATGTTACGTCCACTGAGTCTGGGGTCTAGGGCCCCCAGATGCACCCTTGCCAGGCTTATCTCTCTCTCCAATGTAGAAAGAGGAAGAGGAATCATAACAGAAGACCACTGCAAAGCAAAAGCAATTTTATTGTATGTATTGCAAGAGAAACTGGTAAAGAGCTATTCCAGAGGAGTGGGGGCACCCAGAGCTGGGACATCACTGAACCTGGTGCTGCAGCCCTGTTTTATGGGGTAGGGGTCCCATCTCCATCCCCTTTAGGGTCAACACTTGATTGGATATCGGGTTGCTAGGGGTTTGGTTTTGTGGGCTAATAGGGGAATTTGGGTAGGCATGGCAACCTGCACTAGGAGGGACAGTGTTGCCTGCACAGAGGCAGGTGTAAAAACCATAAACTGTCAGCTCAGTGTGACTACACAAAAGCAGGTCTCAAAACCACAGGTCATCAGCTTGGCTTGAGATGCTGAGCCCCCCACTTTCCTACCTCTTAAAGGGGCTCAGTTCCCTAATCTAATCCTACCTAAGGGTCCAAAGTGTCCCTACAATAGGGAGTTCAAGGCCAGCCTGAACTACATAGCAAGCCCCTGCCTCAAAAAAAAAAAAAAAAAAAAAGCAGGAACCTCTAGAGTTGGGTAGGCATAGAGCCTCCTAGGCTTTATGAGGACTTTGTCAGGGGTGTCTAAAGAAATGCAGGTTCTGGGCCGGTGAGATGGCTCAGCAGCTTAAGCGCCTGCCCGGCAAGCGCGAGGGCCCGAGTTCGACTCCCGGAACCCACATACGAAAAAGGGGCCGGTAATATCGCTCAGCGGCACGGGCGCCTGCTGGCGTGCGAGGTCCTGAGGTCGACCCCCCGGTACCCACAAAAAAAAAAAAAAAAGAAAGAAAGAAATGCAGGTTCTATGTCTGGTCAGTCTGTACTCCATGAAGACGAAAATGCACATTGTGAGATCAAATGGAAAATACACAGGCCACAGAAGGCAGGAAGCCCCTGCAGAAGGCCTTCAGGTAAAGCAAGGCTGTTGGCATTTATCCACTTGATGTACAGTACACGGAAACACATGGTCACTCTGTATGAGTGTCAGAGTGCTGAGGGCGCAGTGTGGGTGGTAACAGGAATACCCGTATCAGTTACATTTGTATCAACTTTCTTACTAATCACAGACTATTCCTATAGACTTATCCAGAGCAATTCTAGGGTTTAAAGTCAAATTTATGTTTCTTCTCTGAAGACTGATACACATATGAAAGGGCTAACCAATTGAAAGTATCAAACCTGAACATGAACTTGGCACAGCACAGGAAATGTCAATGTGTCAGGACCAGAGGAGTTGTGGGGGACACTGTGCAAAATAAGGACAAAGCATCCCACAGCAGTCATGTGTACCAGTCCACGTTGATGGCTTTGATATGTATATGTGTCCTAAAACACATAAATCACCAGTGAAATGTTTCCAATAAGAGAGTGACATAGATTAAAGCCAGGACTGTGGCTACAGAGAACAAATTAGAAGAGGGAGAGGTAAAACTGGATATAGGAGGCTTTTAGCAGACCTGAGATTTAAGAGGTGAAATTTACAGATCAGCAATGGATATGGGTGACTAGGGAAAACAAGGCGATAAGAATGACTCAGATTCCTGGCCAGTCCAAGATACACATACTGTGAAAAAGAGATCTGCTTACTCTAAAAATGTGTGTCAGTGGGAGGCTGGAACAGAAAGATTGCCTTGAGTTCGAGGCCAGCCTGAACTACATAGTGAGACCTGGTCTCAAAAAACAAAAAACAAAACAAAAACGTGTGTTAAGTACATTAACTTTGTTAGATACATGTTGGTTATATTTCCTCTAAATGCCTGGCCTTGTGAAGAACAGATAGTTAAAGGGACAGTCTGAGACGAGTTCCAAAAACAACAGGGAGAAATAATGTCATCCTGACCTCCAGTACAAAATGCAAACAAGAGACAAGGCAAAGCTGGCTCCTAGAGACAGCAGAAAGCCAAAGCTGGTGCTCTGAAATTGTAGTTAAAGCCTAGTGAATTCAGTAGTGTTGGGTGAAATGAAATTGAATAACTCAAAAAATGACCAGAGGATAATGATTGATAAGATATACAAAGATTACAAACGTGAAGACTGACACATGTAGCCCTGGCCAGGAATCTAAGCAGCTAGGTCTATTTATGACACAGAAAAGTGTGTTAATATTATAATTAGAGACCAAGCATGGTGGTGAATGCTTGTAATCCCAGCGCTCTGGGAGGCTGAGGCAGGACGATTGTAACTTCGAGTATAGCCTGGGCAATTTAATGAGACCTGTCTCAAAATAAAATAACTTTAAAACTGGGATATAAAAATATCAAAATGTACAGTGAACGTTTAAAATTTTTAAATTATCACCATAAAAGTCACATTGCCATTAATCCCCCTCAAAATACGCCCCCTTGCTTTGAACATACTTATCTCATCGTTCTTACCTATTTCAGAAGCAGCTCTGGAGTCCTATTTCATAAGTGTCTTTAGTCGCACTGTCCTGGCTACCTCAATGTCTTGAATCAGTTCAGAATGTTACCCTTTCATAGTCATTTTCACTTTGGGAAAGAACCAGAAATTGCACAGTGCTAGATCCAGGGAATAAGGTGAATGAGGACACACCATCATGTTTTTATTTGACAGATTTGCCATAAATATTTGATCAACAAGGGGTAGTAAAAAAATACCACAAACGGTTAAATTAAATAATTTATTATAGAGGCAACCCACTTTCCAGGCCTCACTTCTGTCTCTCTTAGACAGAAGCTGTATTTCTCTTAATAAATTCTTCCCACTCTTAACCTCCATTGTTCCTAGAATTCATTCCTCAATTTTGGAGACACGAACACAGCATTTTGGACATCTAGTAGGTTAGGAGTTACAATATGTCCCCTATATCATTTGGAGGTCTCCTACCAAGATAATTAGATGGAGGTAAGAGTTTGCTTTTGTTTCATATATTCTGGATTGTGACTCACTTAGGTAATCAAAAATTTTTTATGCTTTAAAATTTTATATTATGTCTTTGCTGTGCCGGAGATATAGCTCAGCAGTACAGTGCCTGCCTGGCAAGCACAAGTTCCTGAGCTCGATTCCCAGCACCCAAAAAAAAAAAAAAAAAAAGTCTTTGTCAATTGCTTAGTGTTTTGTTAAAATGATGATACATTTAAATTGAAAACATGAGAAAGTTTTGATGCTTCTTTAATGGGACATTTTATTCCTATTTTGTGTATGTTGCGCTTGGACTACATTTACTGGTATTCCTTGCTTGACTTGTTAGACAGCAGCACTAGGAAGAGTAGTGTTAGAGTACTCTCTAGTGGACTTTGAATAAAATTCTGTAAAATGGGGCTTTTTATGAAATCTAGTCTACATTTAGCTCAGGCTTTTATCTATCCCTTATAGAACTTTAACAAACAGCGCTTACTCTGTTGTCGAGTTAAAGGCTCTTAGAGCAGCCACCACACTCTTAAAAGCAGAGGACAGTTTCTCCAGCACCTTCTGGTGAATCTCCACTGAAGCGAATGGCCAATGGAATGTTCAACAGACAGGCAGCTGGATTCCTTTCCATACACAGATCTCTGGTTGCATGGACCAGTGCAAACTGAGAGGACAACTGAGGGGTCATGGCAAGGGCCACTCTCGTGGATTCCCAGAGGTTCCTCAGTGGAAGCTGGGTCCCAACAGCCCAACTGGGTAACCAGCAGAAAAAAATCTCCGCTTTTGTATTCTCCCCACCTGCACTCCTCAGTGAGGTGAGAAGTAACTCTTTCAGTGATCTTCTGGTATCCTCTATCCCAGAGTAACCAGACATGACGCTATTAGAGCCCTTTCTTAAAGCCTCTGGGTTTCTTTCTTTCTTTTTTTTTTTTTTTTGGTTTTTTTGTTTGTTTGTTTGTTTGTTTGTTTGTTTGGGGGTTCTTTTTTTTTTTTTTTTTTGGTACCAGGAATCGAACTCAGGACCTTGTCCTTGCCAGGCAGGCACTGTGCCATTGAGCTATATCCCCAGCCCAAAGCCTCTGTTGAGAATTGAGCTACAGGTTTGGACTTTTCTCTCTCTGCTAGTAAGTTAGAAACTCCCCCTAAGTTTTTCTCCAACTCATTGGGAGATAACTTTAGAAACAACCTGTCATTAGACCACTCCTCTCTCCAGAAATCAGGCTGAGGCAGCTTGCAACAAGTTTGCCTTTCATGGAAGAAAGCAGCTATCAGGAACAATTTACATTTGTGCCTTGCATATGCTAAGAGTGAAAAAGAAATTTTAGTCAGCCTTTCTCTTCCCTCATGTGTGTGTAGGAAACTGATAAATGTGCCTTTACTAACATGTGAATTGTGGTTGCTAGGCAATAAGTAAAAGTTTAACCTGCAAGTTTCAGAGACACAAAAATTTTAGATTAAACCTTAAGTAAAGTGTTGCCTTGTCTTGCTGCTTAGGAAGGTTGCCTGGGTGGTTAGATAGACAACATGAATGCCTTGGAGGTTTCTTCACCCTAGAGTTCAGAGCAGAATTTCTCCAAGTCATTTACTTGACTCTATCTATCTCTAGAGGTGATCTCCTTCACAGGTTGAGAAATGCTCCAACTAATTCCAACTTGCTGTTTGGTATTTACCCTCATTCTTTTAAAGAACTAGAAAGCAGTGCTTAAGTGCTAAGCAATACTTCCTTCTTTAAACATGACCATTATCGTTGAGATCAATTGCAACTTGTACTTTTAAAAACACCTGCTGGAGTTAACGATTCAAGTTCATGGGGGAAAACAGAGTCTTGAGCCAGTAACAGGTGGCTAGTGCAGCCTGGCCCATCTCCTGGTCCCTCTCCAGATGGCTGCCACCTGCTCTGGAGTGGGTAACCTCAGGGGACACATTGGGGATATGAAAATCAGGTAGAAATTAAAAGGGATGCCAATACTTTTCTCTTGCATTGATGGGAAATTCGATGTCAAAATCTCTTACTCCTTTGAAATGTATTCTTAAGCACTGGAGAATGTTCGACCCTCACATATATATATATATTTTTTTTGTGGGTACCGGGGGGTCGACCTCAGGACCTCATGCGCCAACAGGCACCTGTGCCACTGAGTGATATCACCGGCCCCTTTTTCATATGTGGGTTCCGGGAGTCAAACTCAGGCCATCACGCTTGCAAGGCAGGCGCTTACGCCGCTGAGCCATCTCACCGGCCCTCGACCCTCACATATTAAGAAAGAGTGGTTTGATAGTTTTCTGCTCCTGCTCATGGCCTGCCTACAACTAGAGCCAAAATGGAATGCAGAGGGAAGTATTGATTATGATGCTATTTCATAAATAGAATTGTACTGGAAGGAAGAGAAAAAATGGTTAGAATTGCATTATGTTCAGACTTTCTTTGCATTAAGAAATAATCTTTACTTGTGTTCAAAATGTAAATGTGTTTTTCCAGAAAAAGATGGCGTATCTGTAAGAAATAGGCAGTGAACCTCTCCAAAAGTCACCGTGCGGACACTGGAATATAGTGGCAATGAGGTGGGACAAACCGAAAGCCACCCACCTGACATCTCTGAAGTGGTAACAACAAAGCAGTTGAATGAGGCTCTGGAAAAATTTAAATCAGAAATAATTTCTCAGATAACTGCAGAGATAATGTCCACAATGAAGACCATGCTTAAGGATGCTAGAGCAGACACAGACAAAAAAATAGATGAGCTTAAGAAAATGATGGAAGCCATGAATGCTCAGCATAGGAAAGAAATGGAATCCATAAAGCAGATTCAAGCAGATATCCAGGAGAACAAAAATTCCATTGAAAGTATTTGTAGCAGATTAAGCCAATGTGAGGACAGGATCTCAAATATAGAAGACAGGCTTGCAATTAGTGATCATGAAAAGAAAGAATTCTTAAAAATAGCAAGGGACAATAAAAAATCAATCCAGCAGCTGCTAGATGATGCAAAGAAGAATAACTTAACATTGATTGGAATCAATGAAAAAGCAGCAGATAGCATAAATGACATCAGAACACTGTTCACAGACATTATCACAGAAAATTTCCCTGGTAGAGAAAAACAATTTGACATTCAGATAAGTGAGGCTTATAAAACTCCAATTAGCCACGATCAAAAAAAAATCTTCAGCCAGGCATATCATAGTCAAGATTCCAGAAATTCAACATAAGAGTAGAATCTTAAAAGCTGTTAGAGAAAAGAAACAAATCACTTATAAAAGAAAGCCCATCAGAATCACAGCAGACTTTTCAGCACAAACCCCCAAGTCAAGAAGAGCTTGGAATGATGTATTTCAAGTTCTAAAGGAAAATAAACTTCAACCCAGATTGATGTACCCCACAAAAATATCTTTCAAAACTGATGGATAAATAAAATACTTCCTGACAAAGAACATCTGAGAAAATTTATAACCATCAAACCAGCACTCCAAAATGTTTTGAAGGACATTCTAGAAAGGGATAACAAGGACTACAACTCCAGGAACCCCAACAGAAGGAATCCATCAGGCAGGGCAAACAATTAAAGAGAGGGAGGGAAAAAAATAAAAATTAAAAAGGGGGAGCCAACAACAGGAAAATAATATGACAAGGATAAGTCAATACATATCAGTTTTAACCATCAATGTTAATGGTCTCAATTCACCAATCAAAAGGCACAGACTGGCAAATTGGATCAAGAAGCAAGATCCAACGATATGCTGTATACAAGAAACACATTTAATTCAAAAAGAAATTCATAGACTGAAAGTCAAAGGATGGAAAACAATACTCCATGCGACAGGAACCCAGAAAAAAGCAGGGTAGCTATTCTTTTTGCAGACAAAGTGAATTTCAAGCCAAGAATAATTCAGAGAGATAAAGAAGGTCACTACATCCTTGTAAAGGGAACAATCCAAGAGGAAGAGATAACAATCATAAATATATATGCAACAAATACCAGTGCACCCAACTATATAAAACAAACATTAATGGACGTGAAAAATCAAATAAGAACTAATACAATTGTATTGGGGGATCTCAATACTCCACTGACACAAAAAGACAGATCAACTAGACAAAAAATCAACAAAGAAATATTACAACTGAACCAAACTTTGGAACAAATGGACTTAGTAGATGTCTACAGAGTGTTCCACCCCACATCAGAATACACATTCTTCTCAGCTGCACATGGGACGTTCTCCAAAATAGACCACATACTAGCTCATAGAACCTGCTTAAGTAAATGCAAAGGAATTGAAATTATCCCATGTATATTATCAGACCATAGTGCAATGAAATTGGAAATCAATGGCAAAAGAAACCACAAGAACTTCCTGAACACATGGAAATTAAATAGCACCCTATTGAACAACCAATGGGTCACAGATGAAATTAAAGAAGAAATTAGACAGTTTCTGCAACTGAATGATAACGACAGTACAACATACCGGAACTTATGGGATACAATGAAAGCAGTCCTAAGAGGGAAATTTATAGCATTAAATTCCTATATCAGGAAAACAGAGCAAGCGCAAATAAACAACCTAATGGTGAACCTCAGACTTCTAGAAAAAGAAGAGCAGACTAAGCCAAAAGCTCATACAAGGGAGGAAATTATAAAGATCAGAGCAGAAATTAACATATTGGAGACTAAAAACACAATACAAAGAATCAATGAATCAAAGAGTTGGTTCTTTGAAAGATTAAATAAAATCGACAAACCCTTATCCAACCTTATTAGAAAAAGAAAAGAAAGTACTCAAATCCACGCAATTAAGAATGAAAAGGGTGATATCACAACGGACCCTGCAGAAATCCAGAAGATCATCTATACCTACTTTGAAAACTTGTATTCTAATAAGATGGAAAATGCAGAAGAAATGGACAGATTCCTAGATACATATGAATTACCAAAGCTCAATCAAGAAGACATAAAAATCCTAAATAAACCAATAACATTCAATGAAATCAAAGATGTAATTAAAAACCTCCCAACAAAGAAAAGCCCAGGTCCTGATGGATTCACTGCTGAATTCTACAAGAAATTTAGAGAAGACCTAATGCCACTACTTCTCAAACTCTTTAATGAAACTGAAAGGGAAGCAATACTCCCAATTTCATTCCTGGAAGCAAGCATTACCCTGATACCAAAACCAGAGAAGGACCCAACTAAGAAAGAGAACTACAGGCCAATCTCCCTAATGAACATAGATGCAAAAATCCTCAATAAGATACTGGCAAAGAGAATGCAGCAAATCATCAAGAAGATTATACACCACGACCAAGTTGGATTCATCCCAGGGATGCAGGGATGGTTCAACATACGTAAATCAATAAATGCAATACACCAGATTAACAGAACCAAGGACAAAAATCATATGATCATCTCAATAGATGCAGAAAAAGCTTTTGACAAAGTCCAGCACCCATTCATGATAAAAACCCTACAGAAAATTGGAATAGATGGTCTTTATCTCAATCTGATAAAAGCTATCTATGACAAACCAACAGCCAATATCATACTAAATGGACAAAAACTGAAAGCCTTCTCTCTAAAATCAGGAACAAGACAAGGATGTCCACTGTCCCCACTCTTATTCAACATACTCCTGGAAACTTTAGCCAGAGCAATTAGACAAGAGAAAGAAATAAAAGGAATTATGATTGGAAAGGAAGAAGTTAAATTATCATTATTTGCAGATGACATGATACTCTACGTAGAAGACCCCAAAAACTCCACTAAAAAATTGCTAGATTTAATAAGCAAATTCAGTAGTGTAGCTGGATACAAAGTCAACACTCAAAAATCAATAGCCTTCCTGTACATGAATAACAAACTCACTGAAAGAGAAATTAGGGAAACAACACCTTTCACAATAACATCCAAAAAAATGAAATACCTAGGAATCAATCTCACAAAGGAGGTAAAAGACCTCTACATGGAAAACTACAGTACTCTGAAAAAGGAGATTGAAGAGGATATCAGAAAATGGAAAGATATCCCTTGCTCTTGGGTCGGAAGAACCAACATAGTGAAAATGGCCATACTTCCAAAATTGTTATACAGATTTAATGCAATTCCAATCAAAATTCCAACAGCATATCTCACAGAATTACAGAAAACAATCCTAAAATTCATCTGGAACCAGAAGAGACCTAGAATAGCAAAGGCAATTCTGGGCAACAAACACAAGGCAGGGGGCATCACAATCCCTCATTTGAAATTATACTATAAAGCTACTGTGATAAAAACAGCATGGTATTGGCAAAAAAACAGACCCAAAGATCAATGGAACATATTAGAAGATGCAGAAACAACTCCAGACATAATAAGCCACCTTATCTTTGACAAAGGTGCCAAATACATTCACTGGAAGAAAGATAGCCTCTTTAATAAATGGTGCTGGAAAAATTGGCTCTACACATGCCGAAGATTAAAATTAGACCCATATCTTTCACCATGCACTGAACTAAATTCAAAATGGATCAAAGATGTAAATATTAAAACAGAAACATTAAACCTCCTGGAAAACAGAAGAGGTAAAACTCTTGAAGACAGTGGTGTAGGCAAAGACTTTATGAATAAAACCCCAATGGCACAGGAAGCATCACAAAGAATCAACAACTGGGATCTCATCTTATTAAAAAGCTTTTGCACAGCAAGAGAAACCACCAACAGAGTGAAGAGACAACCCACAACGTAGGAAAAAATGTTTGCCAGCTATTCCTCAGACAAAGGATTACTATCGAGAACATACA
Source organism: Erethizon dorsatum (assembly GCA_028451465.1). Lineage (NCBI taxonomy): Eukaryota > Metazoa > Chordata > Mammalia > Rodentia > Erethizontidae > Erethizon > Erethizon dorsatum. Next base: position 36,926,242 of record CM051831.1, read on the forward strand.
AAGAACTCAAAAAAATCAGACTTCCCAAATTTAAAGACCCACTCCAAAAATGGGCATCTGAGATGAATACACACTTCTCAGATGAAGAAATACAAATGGCAAATAAATATATGAAAAAATGTTCAACATCACTAGTCATTCAAGAGATGCAAATTAAAACAACACTGAGATTCCATGTCACCCCAGAAAGAATGGCTATTATCAAGAAGTCAACTAATAACAAATCCTGGAGTGGCTGTGGGGAAAAAGGAACCCTTCTCCACTGTTGGTGGGAGTGTCGACTGGTACAGCCACTGTGGAAGTCAGTGTGGAGATTCCTCAAAAAACTAGGATTGGAAGTCCCATTTGACCCAGCTATTCCCCTTCTAGGTATCTTCCCAGAAGAATTAAAAACATTGTACCACAGCGATATATGTGCACCATGTTTATAGCAACACAATTTGTAATAGCTAGATCGTGGAAACAACCCAAATGCCCATTAACCGAGGAATGGATAAAAAAGATGTGGTATTTCTATACAATGGAGTACTACTCAGCCATAAAGAAAGATAAACTGGAAACTTTTATAGGTAAATGGATGCAACTCAAGAAAATACTCACAAGTGAAATAAACCGGACGCACATTTGTAAACATCATATTGTCTCCCTAGTATGAAAATGCAATTTCACTGTGACTATTCCATTCCTTAGTCTTCTATTTTTACCTAGCTTTTACATGGCTTAATCCTATACTGAGTAATGTTTTTCTCCAAAAGGTATTTGTACATTCTCTAATGCTTGAGTTTGTTAATACAGGAGAATGTTTACTTGTTGTCTTAAAAAAAAATTAATTAAAAAAAATGTAAATGTGAGCCATGGGACAACCAGATATCTCTGGCCCTTAAGGCATCCACTATCACTGAGCCTGAGGCTACTCTTCCTCACCCTTTAGAACCTGAGGATGAGGTTTCCAAGAACACTTTAATCAAAGCCTCGCCCACTATTACTGAGTCTGAGCCTTCCCCTACTTGCCCTTCAGGTCCTGAATGTAGAGCTTCTAGGCCAGCCATAATTAAAGCCTCCGTGAGGCTGTATCCATCCTTAGCTGATTTTGTTCAAGCTCCTCAAGGACAATGTCCTTTGCAGGAAGTTAATGGGGAATTTCGAACCACCCACATTCATGTGTCCTTTTCTCTCAGTGACCTAAAACAGATGAGGCAAGGTCTAGGAAAGTTTTCAGATGACCCTGATAAGTACATCGAGGTCTTTAAAGGATTTACTCAGACCTATGGACTCTACTGGAAAGATGCAGTGTTATGCTTAACTCATTGACTTCTAATGAGAGACAATGGGTGCAGACTTTAATCTGTGAGCTTCTTACAGATACCCAGGGATACATATTTTCATAGTGGGTTTAAATAGAGCCTAGCCAGCATTGCTATAGAGGGGAACTACCTAGCTGACTAGATAAAAAAAAACCAAAATGCCCCTCTTTGTTCCAGGGCCAAAATTGTCCTAGGACTGAGACCTCTTCCTAGGACTGAGATTTCTTCTAGGCTATTATCTATCCCTATCTGTCCCCAGGGGTGATAAATCTCTTTTACAGGCTGAAATTTTTTTTTTTTTGTGGGTACCGGGGGGTCAACCTCAGGACACCCGTGCCGCTGAGCGATATCACCAGCCCCTTTTTCGTATGTGGGATCCAGGAGTCGAACTCGGGCCCTCGCGCTTGCCGGGCAGGCGCTTATGCTGCTGAGCCATCTCACCGGCCCCTACAGGCTGAAATTTTATAACCTTGTGACTTGGAGTCATTTATTCAAAGGAAAGCACTAAACAATATGGTTGCAACACTTTCACGTTCTCTCTCTTTCAAAAGGTTAAAAAGCACATATTCAGGTTCTTTATCATTTTAATTTTCTGTTTAGCATACAGTTGGAGTCAATCACAGCTTTTGTCTCTGGAGGCATGTTTTGCTAAGGATTAGAGATCCACTCTGGGAAAGCTCCTGATCTTGTCTTTCTGCACCTGAGATGGTTAAGATTTAGTTCTTGTGCCATACTTGGAGTCACTCCTCTGTCCCTTCTCCACTTCCCTACCCCTGAGAAATAATGCAGTCTGCAACAGCGTTTGGTCCAAGACAATTCTCTCCTCCATGGCTGGTGAATTTCAGTACCAAGTTTCCTGAATGGTGAGTTTCCCCTCCCTGGGACTCTTTCAGAGTGAAACTTGCCTTCACTTATCTCTGGGTCATATTTGAAAACTGGTCTAGATTTAATCCCAAAGCTCCCAAAGAATAAATGTACAAGTTTTAGTCCAAGTTTATCTGTCTTTTAGTCCTTAGGCAGAAGTGGAGATTAACTCCTCTTCCCTCTCCATTCAAGAATGATGCTGACTGGTTTTTATAGCATAGGACAGACAGACTGATTTTTGTAACAGATAAGTTCATTGGTAGAACAAAACAGTCCTAGGGAAACTTATGAGTTTAATAACAGTTTTTGTGTGTGTGTGGGTACCGGGGGTCGAACTCAGGACCGCACGCCAGCAGGCGCCCGTGCTGCTGAGCGATATCACCGGCCCCTTTTTCGTATGTGGGTTCCGGGAGTCGAACTTGGGCCCTCGCGCTTGCCAGGCAGGTGCTTATGCCTCTGAGCTATCTCACTGGCCCTTAATAACAGTTTTAAATGAGAATAGTTATTAAAAATAGGCACAGCTCCAGTCCTCAGAGGACTGCCTCTCTCATCATGATTTCTCTCCAGAACATTTTACCAGGCCAACCACCCACAAAAAAAAAAAACAACTATATTTGCTTTCACAGGAATAAAAGGTTTTTATTCCTTATGATTCTTATTACAAGAGATGTCTGTTAATTGACCTACAAAAAGTTCTAACTAGTCTATTTATAGTTACAAACCTAAAAACTGTAAAAGAGTTATTATAATTCAACTTGACCAAATACATCTGAGTACACTCTGGTCTATTAACAATTGTCTTATGCCTGCCTGCCTATCTGTTTCTTCAATTTGTGACTGGTTACAAGACTTACAGCTGTTTTCGTTTGAGCTCAACAATTTTTTTTTTTTTCTTTTTGCCTTTTGGATTTTTAGAGTCACTAAGCATGGTTTTCATTGTGGTCATTATCTCTGTAGTTATCTGAGAAATTATTTCTGATTTGATTTTTTTCTACAGTCTCATTCATTTACTCTGTGTTACCACTTTAGCAAACTGGATGTCTGGGGTTGCATCTTGTTTAAGTGTCTTTTCATTTTCTTTTTCTTTCTTTTTTTTTTTTTTTTTAGTTTAATTCCTGGGTTCATGCTTATAAATTGCCTATGATGAGTTGCTTTATTGTTAGTATTTAGAACCCTTAGGAAATGACTACTTCTCAGAGGTGTCTTCCAGGTGTAGCTGGTGTTTGGGCTTTGAGTCTGTTACAAGATCCCACCTCTTCAATTTGTTGGGGATGAGAAGTGGCTGCCTGCTCAAGCGCTTATGCCACTGAGCTATATCACCGGCCCTGTCTTTGGTTCTTGTGTAGACAATGTGATTCAAACACGGAGTGCCCAGATTTGGTCCCTAATGACATTCACCACTTAAAGACACCAGGCCTCCTTGGAAAGCAGCTGCTTTCATACCTGAGTGGAAGGAAAATCAAAGTAAATCTGCTAGTTGATGCTGGAAGTATGATGCCAAAAAAAATGTGTGAGGTAGTGTTCAAAGGAAAAGGGATGCAGAGAGAAGAAAGAAAGTGGTGCAGAGCAGGATGCAGAAAGAAGAAAGAGAGAAAAAAATGAAAGAAAGAAAGAAAAAAGAGAAAAGCTGTGACTACATGACTATAAAAAAGAAAAATAATTTTGAAATTCTATGCACCCACAATGACAATAGATATTGGTTATACTAAAAAGAGGAATAAAGTGAGTTCCCCAAGATGTCCACTGTTTAAACAGTTTACATACCCATGTTAGTCAGCTCTGTTACTATAACAAATGTCTAAGACGATGAACTCCTCCTTTATAGAGGAAAGGTTTCTTCTGGCTCTCAGTTTTGAGGTTCAGTCTATGATTGATTTGCCCATTGCTCCTGGGTCCGTGGCAAGGCTGATGTCATCATGCAGCACCTGGCAGATGGAAGCCTGTCTGTCTCATGGCTGGGACCTAGAGACAGAAACAGTCACCATGCCCCTCAGAATACACTCACAATGACCTGACACCTCCACCAGGCCTTGTCTCTTCCCATCACCTCCTGACAGTTCCCCTCTGGGGACCAAGCCCTTAACACGTAGGCCTTAGTAGTCCGAACTGTAGAAATACCACGGCCGCCTTTGGGCTAATAAGTAAGCCATGGGTTTCTTGTGCTTACATCCTACAGTGGGATTTAAGGGACACCCAGAGATAAAAGATACACTGGACTGCATTAAAAAAGAAGTGGAAGGGCCGGTGAGATGGCTCAGCGGTGTAAACGCCTGCCTTGCAAGCGTGAGGGCCCGAGTTCGACTCCCGGATCCCACATACGAAAAAGGGGCCGGTGATATCGCTCAGTGGCACGGGTGCCTGTTGGCACGCGAGGTCCTGAGGTCGACCCCCCGGTACCCACAAAAAAAAAAAAGAAGTGGAAGGTAACTACACTAATAATTGTTAGCCTGGGGGGAATTATTTTATTTTATTTCTTCTCGAGACAAGGTGTTTCTGTGTAGCACAGGCTGGCCTCAAAACTTGTGGCAATCCTCCTGCCTCAGCCTCCCAAGTACTGGGAGTACAGGCATGTGCCACCATGCCTGGCTAGGAATTATTTTATTTTTTTCTTTTTCCAAGCTTTTATATAAAAATGTTCAAACACATATAAGAGAGAATAATATATAAACCCCCATGTGCATCACCCAAATTAAACAATTATCACTTTGATAATTTTATTTCATTTAGCCTCCAAAAATTTTTAAAATTTATTAGTGCATGTTTGCACTACATGCATTTTACAGTCATCTTGGGGTGTTTGTACACGTACATAATAGAGGTTGTTTCTTTTTTTAATCCCCTTTGCTTCCCCTCTCTCCCTCCTCCTCTAGTTTCCCTTTCCCCCTTTTCATTTTTGTTGATATTGTTAATCTTAGCTCATGTTTATAGTACATAATGTCCACATTCCTTGAGGTTATTAGGACCTTGTACCTGGCATGTCTTCGCTCTACCTATTTTCCCATCCTCTCCCCTCACCTCTTCCCCTTGGTCCCCTGGGCCCCTTCCCATCTGCAAGAGATCCATCCCCTTGTCTCATTCTGCCCTTCCTTTATTTTCCGCTTAGTTTGTACTTTGCCTTACTCAGATGAGAGTTTGTGTGTCTGATTTATTTCACTCAACACTATATTTTCTAGGTACATCCATTTTCCTACAAATGTCTCAAATTTGTCCATCTTTATAGCCAAGTAGTGTTCCATTATATAGAGAGGCCATATTTTCTTTATCCAATCATCCGTTGATGGGTATGCAGGCTGTGTTCAGAATTTAACTATTATAAGTTGTGCTGCTATAAACATTGGCATGCATGTATTGCTGTAGTGTGATGTCTTAAGTTCTTTGGGGAAGATGTACTGGGTCATATGAAATTTCTAATTTTAGTTCTTTGAGAAATCCCTGTACTGATGTCCATAATAGTTGTACTAGTTTATAGTCCCACCAATAATGAAGGAGGGTTCCTTTTTCACCACAGCCTTGCCAGCATTTGTTATTGTTTGTTTTTTTAATGATTGCCATTCTTTCTGGAGTAAGATGGAATCTTAGCCTTGTTTTAATTTGCATCTCTCTAATGTTGAACATTTTTTTCACGTATTTGTTGACCATTTGTATTTCTTCCTCTGAGAAATGTCTGTGCATTTCACTTGCCCATTTCTTGACTGGGTCTTTAATTTTAGGTGGTCTAAATTTTTTGAGTTCTTTATATATTCTAGCTATTAGTCTTCTGTCTGAGGAGTAACTGACTAAGATTTTTCCCCATTCTGTAGGTTGTCTCCTCACTTTGCTAACTGATTCTTTTGCTATACAGAATCTTTTTAGTCTGCTATAATCCCATTTGTTGATTCTTGCTTTTATTTCTAGTACAATTATGAGTCTATTTAGAAAATCCTTTTGTATACTGATGTCTTCAAGTACCTTACCTGTTTTATCTTCCAGTATATTTAATGTTTCTGTTTTAATGTTTAGGTCTTTGATCCATTTTTATTTTAATTTAGTATATGGTGAGAGATAAGTGTCCAGTTTCAATCTTCTGCACACGGATAACCAGTTTTCCCAGCACCACTGTGCAACAGGCTATCTTTCCTCCAACATATGCTTTTGGCCCCTTTGTCAAAGATCAAATAGCTGAGTATATCTGAGGAAGTCTATGTAGCCTCTATTCTGGTCCATTGAGCCACACATCTGTTTTTGTTCAAGTACCATGCTGTTTTTTTTTTAACACTATTGCTTTGTAGTATACTTTGAAGTCTGATATTGTAACGTCTCCTGCTTTGCCCTTGTTGCCCAACATTGCTTGTGCTATTCAGGGTCTCTTCTGGCTCCATATGAATTTAAGGATTATTTTCTCTAGTTCTGTAAAGCATGCTGTTGGTCTTTTCATTGGGACTGCACTGAATCTGTATAATAGTTTTGGGAGTATGGCCATTTTGACAATATTCATTTTGCCTATCCAGGAGCAAGTTCCAACTTTCCATTTTCTGATGTCCTCTTCACTCTCCTTTTTCAGAGTACTGTGGTTTTCTTTGTAGAAGTATTTCACTTCCTTGGTTAGGTTAATTCCTAGGTATTTCATTTTTCTTGAAGCTGTGAATGGTATTATTTTCATAATTTCCTTCTTGTCAAGTTCATTATTGGTGTACACAAATGCTAATGATTTTTGTTCATCTTGTATCCTGCTACATTGCTGAAGATGGTTATTAATTCTTAAGAGGTTTTTGGTGGAGTTCTTTGGGTCTTCTATGTAGAATATCATGTCATCTGCAAATAATGACAATTTGAGTTCTTCCTTTCCTATATGTATCCCTTTTCTTTCTTTCTCTTGACTGATTGCTCTGGCTAATATTTAAAGCACTATGTTGAACAGAAGCGGTGACAATGGGCACTCTTGTTCCTGATTTTAGGGGGAATGCTTTTAGTTTTTAGGAATTATTTTAGAACAGACATCCAGACCCTACTCCCAGACTCACTATCAAATGTCCACATGACTCTCCATATCCGTAAGAGTATGGCAGTGCTGATCTGGAGTTCATATCCCTAATCTGCAGTGGTATGTGTGGTGGATTGACAACTGGTGGTCAACTTGTAAGCCCCAGCTGAACTGAATCTGTGTGGTGCTGGGTGTGGAGGGCCCACCTGAGGATTGTTGCCAACAACATAAAAAGGAGAACTGGAGAGGAAGAGAGGGTGCTGTTGGTTCTCCTGGTGGAGCTTGTTGCGCTGGTTTCCTGATATGAATTTGGCTGTTCTCATCGGTGGAGGAGCTCAGGACCTCGTTGTCACTGAGGATGGCTACGGTTCTTTTCAGGGGAGCTCTTGTCCTTACTTTGAGCATCGCTTCCTGGCTCCGGTGCAGCTCCCTCAGCCTGCTCGCACAGATCCTTCATCCCGCTGATGCAGACTTTCTAACTTCCAGCACTGACCTTTGGGCCTTCCCAGCACAGATCCGTGAAACAGACTTGCATGAGAAATTGTCATGGGCTCTAGGCCTCCAGCTGGACTCATGTAGGACACTGCCATGGGATCCAGGCCCTCAGCTGGATTCTTCGGGTCTTTAGTGTGTGGACAGATTTTCTGCACTATTTTTGTATTTCTCTTGGGTGACTACTATAAAATAATCCTATAAATTATGTGTCCTGTATTAAATTATTTTCCTTGCAAACCCTGACTACAACAGTATCTAAATCTTGAAATTTTTGTGTGCATGCCGAGGAATCAAATGCCTTGAACATGCTAAGTATAAACTCTACACACACTCTAACACTGAGCTATATCCCACCCTCTAAATCTTTAATTCAGTCATCTTAGCCCACTCACAAGGCTGAGTCTTTGTATCAAATATGAACAGGATGAATGACATTAACACTTGTCATGGGGTTAAAGAAGTGTGCAGCAGTAACTACTATCATCAAGGGAATAATTTGTGTTTTGTCTCCTTTTGTTCTTTTTTAGTGGAGGTAAAATTCACGGAAGATTCACCATTAGTCATTTTAAAGTATAGCATTTTACAGTCTGCTTTTTAAGGTGGTGGCAAAGTATAAAAGCATGTGACCTGGGCCAGTGGTATAGCTCAGTGGCATGAGCACCTGCCTGGCAAGCGCAAGGTCCTGAGTTTGACTCCCGGTACCTGCATATATATAAAAAAAAGCATGTGACCTATATTTCTAATGTCTTTTTTTTTTTTTTTTTGGTGCTGGGGATGAAACCCAGGGCTTCACATGTGCTAGGCAAGTGCTCCACTGCTGTGGCCCATGCCCAGCCCTTTAATGTCAATTTAGTATTTATGTAGATTAAGTGGCTTACTGCTTACAGAACTCTAATAAGATCTATAAACTGAGACCATGTTTTGTGGATAGAGTTTTAGTTCTTCATGTTAAATGCTCAGTGTCTAAGATTTTGCTAGATTTGTAAGTCTGCCTTAGACAGATGTCAGATATTAGATTTTGAAATGCTTAATTACAGCTCTAACAGTCTCAGCTAATTTAATTAATCAAGCTGGTAAGTGGTATTAAATGTTTAGAGAAATTCATGAGCTAACTGAACATTAATCAAAGAACAAGTGAAGGAGATTTAACATAAAAGCACTAGCTTAACAAAGGAACAAGATGAAATTAAAACATGCATTTAAAATTTACAACTTTAATAAGCTGAAAAAAATAGGTAAAATACACAAATAACTTCAAGTATTCTTTTCATGCCTCATATATTTAACATTTAATTGACAGTGACCAGTAGTTTATAAACTAATACAAAAGTCAAGATTTGGGGCTGGGGAAGTAGCTCAGTGGCAAAGTGCTTAACTAGCATGTGCAAGGCCCTGGGTTTAATCCCCAGCACTAAATAACAACAACAACAACAACAGTATATAGAATGAAACTTTGACAATTGAAAAGATTATAAATTAAATGAAAATAAAGTACCTTTTGGAATTTAATTTTCTTGTATTTATTTTTATTGGTATTGTGTTTGTAAAGAGAAAATAATTTTTACAAACGATGATGAAAATGCTGCTTAAATACATACGTTTTCCAGGGAAGGAAGTCTCCTGTGTTGTGTGCTAAGCCCCTCCCATCTCCACAAGGGGGCAGAATTACTAAGAATCCATCACAGCCTGGAAGTGGAGCTTTTCTCTCCCTGTGTTAGTTCACTTTCCTATCTCTGGGACAAAATACCCAGCACTTACAACTTAAAGGAAGATAAGTTTATTTGGCTCACAGTTTCAGTGGGTTCAGTCCATGGTTAGCTGGCTCCAAGACAGAAATGGCAGGGTGGAAGGGCATGTTACAGGATAGCTGCTCACTCCCTGGTGGCCAGGAAACTGACAGAAGGGAGCAGCCAGGGATAAAAATACACCCTACTGCTGGTCGTGGCGGCTCACACCTGTAATACCAGTACTAGGGAGGCTGAGGTTGAGGATTACTTTGAATTTGAGGCCAGCCTGGGCTACAGAGTCAGTTCAAGCCCAGCCTGAACTACATAGCAAGACCCTGTCAAAAACAAACCAAAAAAAAAAAAAGGAAAGGTCCTTCCCAGTCACACCACCAGTGACCCACCTCTCCTGACCCACCTACTAATAGGACATTCAGCTATGAACTCATCAATGGATTAGTCTACTGGTGAGTAGAGTGCCTGCATGAGCTAATCATCTTCCAAAAGTCCCACTTCTGAACACCTGAGACTTTGAGAGACATTTTAGATTTGAGCAGTAACACTGCCCTTGGTCAACATGTGCATCCATGAACTGGGCACGGTGGTAGACACCTGTAATCCCAGCACTAGGGGAGGCTGAGGCAGGAGAATCCAAGTTTAAGCCCAGCCTGTGCAATTTAACAATTTAGTGATAGCCCATCTTGAAATATAATAAAAATTTAAAAGGCCCAGAAATGTGCCTTTCTGGGCTCAGTGTGAAACCCCTGGCTTCAACTCCCAGTACCATAAAAAGACTGAAGTAGAAAAGGGAGGGGGTGGGCTGGTGAGATGGCTCAGCGGCATAAGCGCCTGCCTTGCAAGAGCGAGGGCCCGAGTTCGACTCCCGGAACCCACATACGAAAAAGGGGCCGGTGATATCGCTCAGTGGCACAGGTGCCTGTTGGCGCGCGAGGTCCTGAGGTCATCCCCCTGGTACCCACAAAAAAAAAAAAAAGAAAAAAAAAAAGAAAAGGGAGGGGGTGGAAGGGGAGGGAGAGGGGGAGGGAGAGGGGGAGGGAGAGAGGGAGGGAGGGAGGGAGAAAGAGAACATCCCTGTTGCTTCTCAGACTTCAGTGTGTCTGAGTCACCTACACCGCTGGAATCCAAAAGCCAGGACAGTGCAGGCAAACATGCATGCCAAGTTCCTGGGTGCTGATGCTGCACCCACAGTCCTGGGCCACACTCTGAGCCCTGGAGGTGGGGACATTACACAGACCCCTGTGCACCCATCCTGGCTGACAAGCACAGGAGCTGCTCCTCAGTCAGGTCAGCCTGCACTCTCTCTTCTCCCTTTCTCTGGTTTTCTCTCATACACCAGCTGAACTCCAGCTGACAAGGCCTGGGGGCCCCTGCCCTCCCTTTCTCTGGGGTTTGCCTCCTCTGCAGATCTGGGTGTCAGCTCAAGGGTCAAGAGGGTGCTGAAGGGGTAAAAGCTTGCGGTTATCAGTGAGTGTCCCCCACGAGGGCAGGGTCAGCTCCTCACCAGCTTAGTCTTGCGCTTACTTCACTATTGCTGCCTCAGCAGCCGAAGCAATGCCAGACACTTCCAGGCGCATGGAGAGAGTGCTGAGGCGAACCACTCTGGCTGCAAGCAATCAAGCCAGCCCTGCTGGACACACAGTGGTACCCGGGTCCTGCAGATAAAGACAGTAGTGAGTGCGTGCTCGGTCTTGTGTGTGCACGTGGGATGACCCTGACCAAAGCCGATTTAGGTCTCCTGTACCCCGTGCCATCTGCTACCCCAGTGCCGCTTTCATCTCGTCTCGTGTGGGAGTCTGCAGAGTCTGGACCAGAGAGTGCTTCTTGTCCTGGGCCATGGGAGGACATTAAACCAGAGGACAGGACCTAGCAGGGGGCTAAGAGACAAAATCTGGAGACTGGAAAGCCTCAAGGGGAATGTGATGAGTTGCCAAACCAGACAGAACAGAAGCAAATATCAAAGCCAGGGACCACGGCCAGGAATCCCAGATCCAGGGAGATGAAAACGAGCAAGTGCGCAGATTACAACTGGGGAGGGGCCGCGCCTCGCAGCAGACATCTGAGGCTCGCTTTAATGTGTGTCCAGGGCCATGGAGGGAGGGTCAGCTAAGATTAAAGGGGCCGGGGTGGCTGCGCAGAATGGTATTTCCCAGAGGCTCTTGGTTTTCCATGCAGAAACTGGGAGGACAGCATGTAGTCTGAGAAGCCTTAGGGCTCCAGAGCCCAGCGGCTTGCACATCCTGACTGCAGCCTCGAGCAAGGTCCTCTGGAGGAGACCCCTTTGCCTGCTGTTAAGACAGAGCAAACCCTTAGTCAGCAACTCGAAGTCAGCTCACAATCCACGCATGCCCAGCGCTCTCGGGACAGTGCTTGGCTCCCACCAGCTGCAGCGTGACTGCTGCAGGACTGGGGAGATTTCATGAAAGGAATTGGAAAGAAGCCAGCAAAGCGGATACTGAAGAGGAAAAGCAGGACAGGGGGGTTGTGCCAAACCCCAGTGCTCCCAGCTTGGGCTGGGGAGGGGGTGCAGAGAAAAGCAGATGCCTCTGGTACCAAGAAAACCCTGACAGGGTCACGAGACACTCAGCAGACGCAGCCAAGCATCTGCTGACTCTGATCCCAGCTGAAATGGGATGGCGCACACACCAGCTGCCACGCACCTTTCCCTGTGCCCTTGGTGTCTAATTTTCCTCCCCGTTATTCTCCACAATCTTCTGTGCCCCACATCAGCTCTGAAGAAATAAAAGTATTTTCCTCAAAAGGTGAGAAACAATTGATTGCAGATCTAAAAAAACAACCAAAAAAAAAAAACGTGTTTTCTTCTCTTTTGGGATGGGTTGGCTGGGGTTGGAACCCAAGGCCTTGAGCAAAATGGGCAACTGCTGGGGGAGGAAAAAAGATGGCGGATGAGTAAGAAGCACGCAGTGAAACTCTCTAAAAGTTGCCATTGGACTACGGGAATATAGTGACCGGGAGAGCGCAGGAGGGGGGAGATGCCTCCCCGGGACCCAGAAAAGTTCTGAAGCGCAGCTTGGGACCCCCGGCACCAGTGAAGGGTACTTTTCAACTAAGAAGGAACAGACCCCGCGCGCGCATCTTCTACCATCCCAGGAATCACGGCGTGACAGAAGCTCAAAGCTGCGGACACACGGTGACAGCTAGCGCCCAGGGAGCCCCCACGGAGGATCGTGAGACAGCGGCATGGCAGGGGAGCGGAGGAGAACGGCGCTGGCCGGCGGTGAGTGTCTCTCAGCCACAGCTGTCCCACGCCAGAGAGTGACTGGCCGGGCGCCATTGTCGGGGGTGCGGCGAAAATCAGAGCTGCGCGAAAACAGCTCTGGGAACTCGTGCTCTGGACAGGGCAGCGCGGCGCCTCTCAGGCCCATGACAGTGCACTGAGGACGGCAGGTGAACGAGACTGGTCTCTCAGCCACACCTGTCCCGCGCCAGAGAGCGACTGGCCCGGCGTCATTGTGGGGGGCGTGGCGAAAATCAGAGTGGCGCGAAAGCAGTGCGCTGACAGCGGCAGGCAAAGGAGACCAGTCTCCGCCTGAAAGTCCACGCTCTGCTCACCGCCCCACCAAAGGGTCGCTCTTGGCTCGCTGGGACGGACCTGCATGGAACAAGACTCTGTCATCACACGGTGCCTGCCTACAGCAGAGTCAACACCTGGAACTGATTCTCTTTATTTATTTTATTTTATTATTTTTTTTTCTCTCTCATTAGTTTTTTGTTCTGGTGAAGGGTTTTTATTTATTTTTATTATTTTTATTTTTTTTAATTTTTATTCTTTTATTTTTTTATTTTTTTATTTTGTGGGGTTTTATTTCTGTTTTGTCTGTTTGCTTTGTTGTTTTTGTCTTCATTTTTGTTTCTGTTTGTCTATTTGCTCTTTCCTTCATTATTCTCTCTGGCTTTTATATGAGTGTAAACAGCGCCTCTAACCTCTTTGTGATTGTGGTTGTGATCTGTTCTTCCTTTTATCCTTTCCTTCTCTTTTTCTCACCAGTCCTCTGCACCAGTGTCCCAATGTTAGTGGGATTCCTCTTAGTCCTCTAACCTTACATCTAATTCCTTCCTCTTCTCCCAATACTCTATTTCCTCCTTAACTCATTTTAAATTTAAACTCCTGAGGGGAAAAATTGACATACTAAGGACTTGTATACTGCATATAATTTTTCTGGTGTGTTTTAGATTTTGTTATATAACCGCAACTCTACTTTATATGGCTAAAAGTGGTAAATAACTGGTTAGCTCAGTCTGTCATTTTCTAGGCTGTGTTTGATGCTTCAGTTACCATTATAGCCAAATGTAAAATAATTGTTCTAAACAGCTTTCCTTCCTGATATTTCATGATTGATATTGACTACGGGACACAGAAAATACAGTGGCACAGTACCAAAGAATCAAGGACTGGGCCAAACAGGTAGCAACTTCTCACATCCAACGAATTGAAGAGGTAGGATCTGGCAGAAAGCTCAAAACCCAAAAGCAAGCTCCACTTGGGAGATACTGCAGAGAAGTAGTCATCTTCTAAGAATCTTGAACACTAGCAATAAAGTAACCTATCATAGGTAATTTACAAACATCACCCCAGGAATTAAAAAAAGAAAAAATGAGACGACACTTAAACAAGATGCAACCCCACACATCCAGTTCACCAAAGGCAAACCTAGGGGGCAACGAGGTGAGACAATCCAAAAGCCACCCACCTGGCCTATCTGAAGGGGTAACAACAAAACAACTGAATGAGGCTCTGGAAAAAATTAAAACAGAAATAATGTCACAGATAACTGCAGAGATAATGTCCACAATGAAGACCATGCTTAAGGACACTATAGCTGATACAGACAAAAAAATAGATGAGCTTAAGAAAACTATAGAAACCATGAATGCTCAGCATAGGAAAGAAATGGAATCCATAAGGCAGATTCAAGCAGATATCCAAGAAAACAAAAATTCCATTGAAAGTATGTGTAGCAGATTAAGCCAATGTGAGGACAGGATCTCAGATATAGAAGACAGGCTTGCAATTAGTGATCATGAAAAGAAAGAATTCTTAAAAACAGCAAGGGACCATGAAAAATCAATTCAGCAGCTGCTAGTTGACTCAAAGATAAACAACTTAAGAATAATTGGAATAAATGAAAAAGCAAGAGATAGCATCAATGACATTAAAACCTTGTTCAAAGACATTATTATGGAGAACTTCCCTGGAAGAGAAAAAGAATTTGACCCCAACATAAAGGAAGCTTTTAGAACACCAACTAGACATGACCAAAAAAAAACTTCAGCCAGACATATCATAGTCAAGATCCCAGAAATTCAACAGAAGGGCAGAATCTTTTTTTTTTTTTTTTGTGGGTACCAGGGGGACGACCTCAGGACCTCACGCGCCAACAGGCACCCGTGCCGCTGAGCGATATCACCGGCCCCTTTTTCGTATGTGGGTTCCGGGAGTCGAACTCGGGCCTTCGCGCTTGCAAGGCAGGCACTTAAGCCGCTGAGCCGTAAAGCTGTTAGGGAGAAGAGACAAATCACCTATAAAGGAAAACCCATCAGAATCACAGCTGACTTTTCAGCACAAACCCTCAATTCAAGAAGAGCTTGGAATGACGTATTTCAAGCTCTAAAGGAAAATAATTTTCAACCCAGATTGATGTACCCCGCAAAACTATCTTTCAAAATTGATGGAGAAATAAAATACTTCCATGACAAAGAACATCTGAGAAAATTTATGACCACCAAACCAGCACTCCAAAATGTTCTGAAGGACATTCTAGAAAGCGATAGGAACCCCAACAGAAGGGATCCACCAGGCAGGGCAGATAATTAAATAGCAGGAAAGGGGAAAAACAAACAAAGAGTGGGAACCAACAACAGGAAAATATCATGACAAGTATAAGTCAGTACATATCAGTTTTAACCATCAATGTTAACGGTCTCAATTCACCAATCAAAAGGCACAGACTGGCAAAATGGATCAAGAAGCAAGATCCAACAATATGCTGTATACAAGAAACACATTTAATTCAGAAAGAAATTCATAGACTGAAAGTCAAAGGATGGAAAACAATACTCCATGCGACAGGAACCCAGAAAAAAGCAGGGTAGCTATTCTTTTTGCAGACAAAGTGAATTTCAAGCCAAGAATGATTCAGAGAGATAAAGACGGTCATTACATCCTTGTAAAGGGAACAATCCAAGAGGAAGAGATAACGATCATAAATATATATGCGTCAAATACCAATGCACCCAACTATATAAAACAAGTACTAAAGGACATGAAAAATCAAATAAGCACTAATACAATTATATTGGGAGATCTCAATACTCCACTGTCACAAAAAGACAGATCAACTGGACAGAAAATCAATAATGAAATAATAGAACTGAACCAAACTTTGGAACAAATGGACTTAGTAGATGTCTACAGAGTGTTCTACCCCACAACATCAGAATACACATTCTTCTCAGCTGCACATGGGATGTTCTCCAAAATAGACCACATACTAGCTCATAAAACCTGCTTAAGTAAGTGCAAAGGAATTGAAATTATCCCATGCATATTATCAGACCATAGTGCAATGAAATTGGAAATCAATGGCAAAAGAAATAACAAAAACTCCCTAAACACATGGAAATTAAATAGCACCCTCCTAAACAACCAATGGGTCACAGATGAAATTAAAGAAGAAATTAGACACTTTCTACAACTGAATGATAATGACAGTACAACATACTGGAACTTATGGGATACAATGAAAGCAGTCCTAAGAGGGAAATTTATAGCATTAAATACTTACATGAGGAAAATAGAGCAAGTGCGAATAAACAACTTAATGGCGAACCTTGAACTTCTAGAAAAAGAAGAGCAGGTTAAGCCAAAAGCCCGTACAAGGGAGGAAATTATAAAGATCAGAGCAGAAATTAATGTATTGGACACTAAAAAAACAATACAAAGAATCAATGAAGCAAAAAGTTGGTTCTTTGAAAGAATAAATAAGATTGACAAACCCTTATCCAACCTTATTAAAAAAAAAAAGAAAAGAAAAGATTCAAATCCATGCAATTGAAAATGAAAAGGGTGATATCACGATGGACCCTGCAGAAATCCAGAAGATCATCTATACCTATTTTAAAAAATCTATATTCTACTAAGATGGAAAATGCAGAAGAAATGGACAGATTCCTAGATTCGTATGAATTACCAAAGCGGAATCAAGAAGATTTAAAAATCCTAAATAAACTAATATCAACCAATGAAATTGAAGATGTAATTAAAAACCTCCCAACAAAGAAAAGCCCAGGCCCTGATGGATTCACTGCCGAATTCTACAAGAAATTTAGAGAAGACCTAATGCCACTACTTCTCAAACTTTTTAATGAAATTGAAAGGGAAGCAATACTCCCAATTTCATTCCTGGAAGCAAGCATTACCCTGATACCAAAACCAGAGAAGGACCCCACTAAGAAAGAGAACTACAGGCCAATCTCCCTAATGAACATAGATGCAAAAATCCTTAATAAGATACTGGCAAACAGAATCCAACAAATCATCAAGAAGATTATACACCACGACCAAGTTGGATTCATCCCTGGGATGCAGGGATGGTTCAACATACGTAAATCAATCAATGTAATACACCATATTAACAGAACCAAAGACAAAAATCACATGATCATCTCAATAGATGCAGAAAAAGCTTTTGACAAAGTCCAGCACCCATTCATGATAAAAACCCTACAGAAAATTGGAATAGAGGGTCTTTATCTCAACCTGGTAAAAGCTATCTATGACAAACCAACAGCCAATATTATACTAAATGGCCAAAAACTGAAAGCCTTTCCTCTAAAATCAGGAACAAGACAAGGATGTCCACTGTCCCCGCTCTTATTCAACATAGTTCTGGAAACTTTAGCCAGAGCAATTAGACAAGGGAAAGAAATAAAGGGAATAATGATTGGAAAGGAAGAAGTTAAATTATCATTATTTGCAGAAGACATGATACTCTACACAGAAGACCCCAAAAACTCCACTAAAAAACTGCTAGATTTAATAAGCAAATTCAGTAGTGTAGCTGGATCCAAAGTCAATACTCAAAAGTCAATAGCCTTCCTGTACACAAATAACAAACTTACTGAAAGAGAAATTAGGGAAACAATACCTTTCACAATAACATCCAAAAAAATGAAATACCTAGGAATCAACCTCACAAAGGATGTAAAAGACCTATACACTGAAAACTACAGTAGTCTGAAAAAGGAGATTGAAGAGGATATCAGAAAATGGAAAGATATCCCTTGCTCCTGGATAGGAAGAACCAATATAGTGAAAATGGCCATACTTCCAAAATTGTTATACAGATTTAATGCAATTCCAATCAAAATTCCAACAGCATATCTCACAGAATTAGAGAAAACAATCCTAAAATTCATTTGGAATCAGAAGAGACCTAGAATAGCAAAGGCAATTCTGGGCAACAAACGCAAGGCAGGGGGCATCACAATCCCCGACTTGAAATTATACTATAAAGCTACTGTGATAAAAACAGTGTGGTACTGGCAAAAAAACAGACCTGAAGATCAATGGAACAGATTAGAAGATGCTGAAACAACCCCAGACATACTAAGCCACTTTATCTTTGACAAAGGTGCCAAACACATTCACTGGAAGAAAGATAGCCTCTTTAATAAATGGTGCTGGAAAAACTGGCTCTACACATGCCGAAGATTGAAACTAGACCCATATCTTTCACCATGCACTAAACTAAATTCAAAATGGATCAGAGATCTAAATATTAAAACAGAAACATTAAATCTGCTGGAAGGTAGGATAGGTAAATCCCTTGAAGACATTGGTGTAGGCAAAGACTTTATGAATAAAAACTCAACCGCACGGGAACTATCCCAAAGAATCAATAACTGCGATCTCATCTTATGAAAAAGCTTTTGCACAGCAAGAGAAACCACCAACAGAGTGAAAAGACAACCCACAACGTGGGAAAAAATGTTTGCCAGCTGTTCCTCAGACAAAGGATTACTATCGAGAACATTTAAAGAACTCAAAAAAATCAGACCTCCCAAATTTAAAGACCCACTCCAAAAATGGGCATCTGAGATGAATACACATTTCTCAGATGAAGAAATACTAATGGCAAATAAATATACAAAAAAATATGCAACATCACTAGTCATTCGAGAGATGCAAATTAAAACAACACTGAGATACCATCTCACCCCAGAAAGAATGGCTACTATAAAGAAATCAACTAATAACAAATGCTGGAGGGGCTGTGGGGAAAAAGGAACCCTTCTTCACTGTTGGTGGGAGTGTCGACTGGTGCAACCACTGTGGAAATCAGTGTGGAGATTCCTCAAAAAACTAGGGTTGGAGGTCCCATTTGACCCAGCTATTCCCCTTCTGGGTATCTTCCCAGAAGAATTAAAAACATCGTACCACAGCGATATATGTGCACCCATGTTTATAGCAGCACAATTCGTAATAGCCAGATCTTGGAAACAACCCAAATGCCCATCAACTGAGGAATGGATAAGAAAGATGTGGTATTTTTATACAATGGAGTACTATTCAGCCATAAAGAAGGATAAACTGGAGACTTTTATAGGTAAATGGATGCAACTCGAGAAAATACTCATAAGTGAAATAAACCGGATGCACATGTGTAAGCATCGTATTGTCTCTCTAGTATGAGAAACTGAAAGAGTAAATAAGATCCAAAATGTACAATAGACACGGTGTATCAAAAAGAAACTGGTCAATAGGAAAGAGAGACTGGAATAGGGAAAAGAAAGAAGGGAAAGGGAAAAAAAATTGTATATATATATATAAGATGGTTAAGATAGATACACTACCAACTTTACTTAGTTCATTGAAGAGTAAGGTTTGAGCCAATAATGTTTGGACAATTGAATGCTAATGTCTGGTATCCTGAATAACTAACTAAAAGATAATAATACGTAATGCATTAACCATTGTTACCCTCATATTATGTTGTTTTGAAAATTTGTTCTTTTTTTTTGATTTGTTTTGTTTTTTCTTCTCTTTAAAATAAAATTTAAAAAAAATGGGCAACTGCTTTACCACTGGGCTGCCCCCCTCCTCCACTACAATTTTAAATTTTCTTTTCTGTTCTTTACTTTTTCCTTTCCTCCCTCCCTCCCTTCCTTTCTCTCCCCCCACCTTTCCCCCTTCCCTTTCCTTCTTTCATTTGTGGTACTAGGGATTGCACCCAGGACCTTCGCACTGAGAATTGAACTGAGTACCTGAGCTACGTCCACAGTCCTTTTTATTCTATTTTGAGAGAGTCTCACTAAGTCATTAAGTTGCCCAGGCTGGCCTTGAACTTGCAATCTTCTTGCTTCAGCCTCCCAGAGTGCTGGGATTACACGTGTGCACGACACCCAGCTCCAAATATTTTATTTCCCCCCCCTTTTCCTTTCCTCCCTCCCACCAAATCTCTCTTTTCTTTTTCTCTTTTTTTCTTTTTTGGTACCAGGAATCAAACTCAGGGCCTCACACTTGCTAGGCAGGTGCTGTGCCGCTGAGCTACATCCCGGGTCCTTTTTTTTTTCTTTTTTTCAAATCATCTCTTAATGCCAGTACTCTCTGGGATCTTTGGGCCCAGTTTCCCACTTCCTGCCCAGCATTAGCAAACCATGAACATTCGTATCCAGCCACCCACCTGCATTCATGAGGACAGGATGAGGAACTAAAGGACCAGGTTGAAGAGCAAGATCTGCAACTTAGAAATCAGGAGATGGGTGTTAGGGATTCCTTTGAGCCTCATTTTCTTCATCTAAGAAAAGAATATCTATAGTATCACTGTGTAGCTGCAGATATTAAGCAAGAAAGTATATTCAAAAGTGCTTTGTAAACTGAAAATGCTGGAAAGAATGGGGTAGCATTATTAATACAGCCATTCATGCCTCAAGTGCTATGCCTCAAAATAATAAATTTGGCTACTAATTACAGAAACCACAAAATAAAAGTGACTTAAAATAATTTATTTCTCTCTCACATGAAATCTGTTTGGAATTGTTATGGTACTTTCATGGTATAAAGAATCCAAGATCTTTTTATCTTGTTGCTATACCATGGGTAGCTTCCATTCCTAAGATCATCTCATGATCCAAAATGGCTGCACAAAATCCAGCCATTACATCATACTGCAGTCTGCTCACTAGAGGGAGTAAAAAAGACCATGCCCCCTCCCTTTAAGGACATCTCTGGAAATTGCATTTTTGCTCTCCTCCATTGGTCAAACTTAGTCATGTGATCACATCCAGCTCCAAAGGCGGTTAGGAAATGTGGGTTTTATTCTCAATGACCATGTGTCCAGCTCAAAATGTAGGAGTTCTGCAGCTGAGGAAGGAGAAATCAAAGGGTCTTTACTGACAATGGTCACATCTCCAGCCTCGTCGTGACCACCTATCAGTAGCATTTGAACACTCCCTCTGGAAACACTTTGTTTACTACTGAGAACAGACACACTCTCCTGGCCCCTATACCTAAATGTGTGGGTGTCTCAGGGAATCACGGTGAGCTCTCTCCTATGTCCAGACTCTGCTCCTGATCATTATATCTACCCCCAGGAATTCAAACATGAATCTGAGTGCACTGACTCTTAAATCTAGCCCTGAGCTCTCCCCTCAGTTCTAGAATTGTTCTCCTGGATTTTTGTTTGTTTGTTTGTTTGTTTGTTTAGACAGGGTCTCTTTATGTAGTTCAGGCTGGCCTCAAACTTAGAGCAATCCTCCTGCCTCAGCTTCCTGCGTGCTGGGACTGCAGGCATGTGCCACCACACCCAGCCCAGAATTGTTCTAGAACCCAGTGCCGCCTGTCTTCTCTCTGTGGATGTCTGCACCCCTCATCCCCATCCCCAAACTTGCTCCTCCCAAGTCTGTCAGCATGAACCGGGAGCCTTGGAGTCGGTCTTAATTCTTCACTGCCCCCACTCCCTCCATGCACGCTGGCAGGATGGCACGGGACAGAGTCTCCAACACACCTCCAGGTCGTCCCCTTTCTCATTCTACCCCACCACACACAGCAACATCGTCTCGCACCTGCATCTCTACTGCAGACCCACCTCCACACCTAACCCATCACCCCACGCCACAGCACCCAGAGCAACGACTGGCTAAGTCAACAATGATGGAGTCAACACGTGTCTACTTTTTCCCTGCTGAAACCTTTCTGAGCGGATCGTAAAGGGATTTTTTAAAGGAGTGAAACCGTAAAGGTTAAAGAAAGGAGAGGAGATAATAGTAACAAATTCAGAAGCTGACAGCAGAACGTGTTGACTCAGCAGACCCGAGAAGGCAGAATCCTAACCCAGTGAAAGCCAAGGAGGAACGTGATTCATAGTACTCGACTCCCCAAAATTCAGAATTTGGTGGCACCAGGTATCTGAAAATGGAGAAAACAGTAAAGGAGGGGTAGAGCTATGCATGGTGGCACTTTGGGAGGTAATTCCAGCACTTTGGCAGGCTGAGGCAAGTTCAAGCCAAGCCTCGGTAACCTTATGAGACCCTGTCTCAAAATTAAAAATTAAAAAAGGGCAGGGGTTATAGCTCAGTATGAAGGCAATGGGTTCAATCTCCAATACAAAGAAAAAGGGAAGGTTGCTCAAATTGAGTTCAAGGAGAATTAAACCCCAAATCCCTCTTTCACACCAGGCAGCTGGAGACTGCCTCTCCCCAGCAAGGCGGAAACGGGAAGCTCTCTGTTAGGGAGATCACCGTGCAGTATGCATGGGCTGGAGGACACCGGACACAGCTGAAGGCCTGGGCAGAGAACAGAGGACTCAGTGCTGCCATACTGGATGTGGAGACGTCCCCCTCTGTTTCTTTATGCTTGGTTCTTAGAATGTTGGTGGCCAGAGTGTCCCTTGCAAGGAACTAGAAGAAGCCTTTATCTGGACTGACAAGACTATCAACATCCACTTCCTGAAAGTGCCATGGTGAGCAGCAACACCAAATCGACACCCAGGATTTGGAGGCAGATTTATTTTACGTTGACAGGCTCTGACAGGGAATCAATTCTCCCTCAAAATGTCAGGTCTCGAAGGCCCAGGGAGGGAGGTTTTTATGGGGTTGCAAAGGGGAGGTACAGAGGTAGAGTACTTGGCTGTCTTTGATTGGTTCCTACAATATGCATCACAGTGACCAGCTGTTTCTAGGAGACAGAAATAACAGGAACTGTAACAGGAACTATTACCCTGGGCAACTAACAGACTGGCTGGGGGGCATTTTCTGCTACAAAAGAAGAGCTGGCAGTTCACTGAGTGCAGCCCAGCCTCAGCACCTGCCTGATGGTCTGAGCCTCTTGAGGGCTCTCAGGACCCACTCTTCAGCCTAGCGCACCAGCAAGGACAGACGGCCAGGCATCCAGAACAGTCACAAAGTCACAATATCAACGCTAACCCAGAGACAAGCCGCTGGAAGGAGACAGACCAGGGGGAGAACTCCTCCCTGAAAGTTTCCACCCCCAAGTGAACAAGATATGTCTTCTCCATGGACCCAACTCCAGCCTGCTTCTGCCCCTCGAACTTGTCCAGTTCCTCCCACCCCTGGCGCTCAAGGGCTCCACTTCCCAGATCTTCACCCAGAGGCCTGCGATGCCCACTCACTCTGAGAAGCTCTGCCCTGCTTTGGGTGTGATTTGTCCCCCTCCCCAGAACTCGTGCTGAGCTTGGTCCCTGCTGTCATTTGGACCTGGAATGTCTCCAAAGGCCCATGTGTTAGAGGTGTGGTCCTCAGTTTGGTGTTATTGGGAGGAGGTGGGTCCAGTATGAGGTCTTAGGTCCCTGTAGGGTGGAAAGGTGCTGTGGGGCCCTGGCCTCTTTGTCTTGATTCCCAGACATGCAGTGAACAGCCCATTTGCTTATTTCTCCTTCCGGTTGCTTATTATGTCTCCTGCTAGGAAGGTCACATGAGGACACAGATCTTTGCTTTCTGCCCTGGTGTATCCCCCCTGAGATGGGGCCTGGCACACAGCACATGCTCAATAAATGCCAGCTGTGTGGGGGATAATGACTGTGCCACTATGCCCACCCTCAGCCCCCAACCCATGCAGTCAGAGCCCGAAAGGACAAGCCCTTGGGGACAACGGCTCTCCCGACCTTGTTCCATGGACTGCTCCTGGATAAACAGAGTTTCTGAACTATCCCTTTCTTTTTTTTTTTTTGGTGGGTACCGGGGGGTCGACCTCAGGACCTCGCGCGCCAGCAGGCGCCCGTGCCACTGAGCGATATCACCGGCCCCTTTTTCGTATGTGGGTTCTGGGAGTCAAACTCGGGCCCTCGCGCTTGCCGGGCAGGCACTTAAGCCGCTGAGCCATCTCACCGGCCCTGAACTATCCCTTTCTGAACATGAAGCTCATAAGACTTCACCTAGTCCAGCAGTAGGACACAGTGTTTGGGGAGTGAAGGCTGACTGCATATCATACCCCATCTGTACAGTTACAAATTTTCAGTGTACATACTGGGACTTGTTGCTACTGGACATTGGACATTGCTAACCAATGTCCAGAAAAAATGACCCTTGATACTCAGGAGGGATAATGCAGGTTGCCATAGTGGACACGGGGTCACTAGGCCCTCATCAATGGCACGCCATCCTTTAAGATCACACAACTCCTTGTGCAAACACACACAAGCCAGCCTGCGTAAGCGTCTGGTTTCCACGCGGAAGAGTTCCCTAGAGGGCAGTCCTGATGGGCAGACAAACGGTCTCCCCGTGTCCAGGGAGTGGTGCCACTGGGTGGAAATTCGTGGCATGGCACTTGGACTGATTGATCGCATTGTTGTGATTCTGTTTAGCAAGTCAGGGTTGGGCCCCTTGTCAATAAGCCTGCTTACTCTTGCGCCAAGTGCAAAACTTGAGTTCCTGAGAAGCCCAGCTAGGGACTGAATCCTGCCTGCGGCACACCCTTCAGATCTAGTGGGCTTTGCATCTGTTTGCGGATTGCTGGGTCTTCATGCTGTACCTGGGAAAGTGCAAACCACAGAGCCTGCAGCCTGAGCTGGGAGCCGGGCAGAGGTTCCACAGACAGGAGAGCCACCGAGGCTCTGGGGCTGGACAGGCAAGGGACCAGCTGGAACTGCATCCTGCAGCATGGAGGCACCTGAGTGCTCCCCATCTGGACAGAGGACCTGGGCTGGGTGTGGCAGCTCCTATGGGCCCCTAGCCGTGAGCTCCTGCCTAGCCCGCCGCTGCCAACACGCTCGGGTGAAGAAACTCACACAAAGGTTTTGGGATGTAGCCAACTTTACTGAAGATCTGGAGACATGATGGGGGTTTACATAGCAAAAATACAAAAACCTTAAGGTTGAATATCAAACATCCATGAGCTTAAAGAGATTCAGTCATTTCTACCCATGGGGCTACAGCCTTCTACAAAGGGCTTGGACCACCTCGCCCCACCCTTTCTTAGCAGGTAAAACTAAAGTCAAATTCCTGACAGTTTCTTACTGAGAGAGTTCAGCCCTCTCCTGGACCTTTCCCAGCAGCCACATTAGCGTCCCAATGAAGAATGCGTCTCTCCTCGAGGGTGAAAAAGGAACTGGTGATACCAAGAGACTGGAGGCCTCCTCGACTTCTCTGAGGAGCATCAGAGCAGATTTTGTTCTTTCCTCTAAAATAAGTGTGTGTGTGTGTGTGTGTGTCTCGCCAAAAGACACTTATTTCCCCCTACGCTGGAGATGGAACGCAGGGCCTTGTGCATGTGAGCCCTCTATCGCTTAGCTCCATTCTCTCCCTCCCTCCCTTCCTCCGCCTCTTTCTCTCTCTCTCTCTCTGATAACCCAGGGCCTTTACCACTGAGGTACATCCCCAGCCTTATCTACTTTTTATTTTGAGACAGGATCTTGCTAGTTGCTCAGGCAAGCCTTGAACTTGTAATCCTCCTGCTTCAGCCTCCCAAGCAGCTGGGATGTACATCCAGGTTGTGACACTGTCTGAGCGCTCATGAGCTCGGTGTAGCACAGTTCCTTCAAACATTTTATCTTCCTGTTCCCCACAGGATTCTGAAGTCACAGCCATTTTGCTGCATTTCATGTAAGTTTATAAAGGTTGCAGGAGGGTGAGCCATCTGCTCAAGGTAGCGTGACTTGGGAGAGGCCAATTTGGTCCTGGGTTAGCTTGGCTGGAGAGTTAAGCTCTTAAGAACATCTTATGTGGACTTAGGTCTTTGGGGAAAAACTTGTTTTCATTCTTAGAGCTAAAATAACAGGCAATGTAAGAAGGGGACAGGTACGGTGACTGGCGAGCATAACTATCCCCAAGGTGAGGTCCACACCTCTGTGCCCTCCCATTCTGTGCCAGGTGGCCAGGTGGGTGACAGACACCAGCATGGCCCCACATGACACCGCCTCTGCAGGCCTCAGGAGCTCCCTCCTATCACACCCCTCCTCATCCTCCAGCCTCCTCCACCCACTGCTCACAAACTCTGAACCCAGTCCATGAGAGGAAGCAGGTGTGCAAGGACCAAGCACACATAAGACGTGAAGCCACACCAGGGCAGCCCCTCCCACTCCACTGGCCACACACACACACACACACACACACACACACACACACGCCCCTCCTGCATGTGTTCTCTTGTCAGGAAATCTTCACATTCCCATGCTAGTTCATTGGTATAATCTGCTTGGCCACCCTCAGACCCGCAAGGCGGTGACCTGTCTCCCTTTCCCCCTTTCCACCTGACGATACTGCCAGCCCTAAACCATGTCAGGAGGACCAGGGGCTCGAGGCCCCTTCCTTACCACCTAGGCCCAGGGGCACTGCGTGTCCACTCACTGCTTCCTCACTCTCAGGCACAGCAGCCCCAGGAAGCTGAGCCAGGGTCCAACAGGGCAGGGGATGGCACGGCAGCTCCAGAGTTTTCTAAAAATCAGATCCCAGGTACTTGCTGTGCTGTTTAACACTCCTCCAGGCCTTCCCTTCACACCAGGAAAATCCCAGTCTTTAGGAGACTACATGTGGAGGTTGAGCTGGGGCTGGGCTTCCTGCTTCTCTTTCCCATTCAGGTGCTGGCCAGGGCACCCCTGACCCTGGGACTCGCTCACTCATATTCCAGACTTGGCAGCCTCCTCTCAATGCCTGGGACACATCTATCCCGTCTGCCTCCAGGACCTGCTGTTCCTCCCTGCTGTGGGAGCTGCCTCCTCTTGTCCCTCAAGAACCAGCTGAATGCTACCGCCCCATGGTTTCCCCAGCAGTGACCCTAACCTCTGCCCAGTCACACCCTCCACAGCTCCCCCCACGACTTGCACATCTTCTTCACTGGTTCACTCTCTTTCTTCGTCAAACGCAAACACAACAGGAAGCTTGTCTGTCTGCTCACTGACAACCCCAGTGCCCAAGACAGAGCTGAAGTTAAGTTTTGCAAAGTGAATGAATAAGTGCATTGATGATCCAAGTGAGTTAGCTCAGCTTCTGCACCTCCCTGTCTTCATCTTTACAAAGGGGCTGCTGGTGCAGTGGTGCACACCTGTAGTTCCCAGCACTTGCGAAACTGAGGCATGAGGCTCGCTTGATCCCAGGTATTTGAGGTCAGCCTGGGTCACATAGCAAGAAACTGATTCAAGAAAAAGAAAGAGGGCCGGTGAGATGGCTCAGCGGCGTAAGCGCCTGCCTTGCAAGCGCGAAGGCCGGAGTTCGACTCCCGGAACCCACATACGAAAAAGGGGCCGGTGATATCGCTCAGTGGCACGGGTGCCTGTTGGCGCGCGAGGTCCTGAGGTCGTCCCCCCGGTACCCACACCAAAAAAAAAAAAAAAAAAAAAAAAAAAGAAAAAGAAAGAGAAAGAAGAAAAAGAAACTGGTGCATGAGAATTGGAGAGCTCAAGGTGGCGCTCTCCTTAGAGCCATGAAGTATACAGTCGGGGTGAATGAATGTGGTCACACAAGGGCAGGTGCGGCTCAGCCTTCCACAGAAGAGGTGACTGCTCCCTGGCTTTTTTGGTACCATAGATTGAAGCCGGTACCTCATGCATGCTAGACAAGCTCCACTATGAACTACACCTCCAGCTCCTCTTACTTTATTTTGAGACAGGGTCTCGCCGAATTGCCCAGACTGGCCTCAAACTTGCTACCCTCCTGCCTCAGCCTCCTTAGTAGCTAGGATTATAGTTGTACCCAGTGCTCGTGAACAATGAATCACAGGTGGCCAGTGGGTGGAGAGGAAGGCACTACTGGGCAGGGGGACAGGTGGCACCAACAGCAAGGCAGAGGCAGGGGGCTCTGAGGATCAGGGGACAGGAGGGAGGGTGAACCTGGGAGCTGGGTGGCGCTGCAGGGTAGGTGGCCAGGCTGTTTCCCTTTGACCTCGACTAGACCAGAGGGAGGCAGCTAAATCTGCCACCTTCCAACATGATCCCTGTGCAGTGTCCACCTGTAAGTAGACGATGTGCCACTGGGCTGCTTGAACTGTCAAGAGGGGGAAGCTCAGAGCCAGTGCTGGACCCAACCCTTGCGGCTCCCTCACATCACAACATAGAGGGCTACCTCCTGAACTGTGCGTCCCCAAGGGGCCGCCACACACACCCTCTCTGGGCCTATGCACAGGTGCGCAGCGCTAGGGCCGCCAGTCGAGCCTGAAGGGCATCAGGGCCTCTCAATCCAAATAGCTCAGGAATGGCATCGAGGAGGAGGGATGAGCGTGGGGTAGGGACTGCAAACCCAGGCTGGTGTGTGCCAGAGAGCACGTGCCCCCTGCTGGGCACTCAGTCCAGGTGCCGGGATGCCTGCCCCATCTTTAACTGGCATATGTTTGCAGAACACCAGTACACCTGGAAAACATACACCTGGGAACTGGGTACAGATACGCATCTGTCTTCACCTTTCCGGCCCTTCCACTGTCACCCCCATCCCAAGTCCCCTCCCCATCTCCACAAAGCCTACCTCCCTGTTTCCTGTCATCTACCTTTTATTTTGCTTTTTAAATTCTTTACATTTTGGGGGAAAAACCCAATAAATTATTTACACTTTGAGTTTCCTCATATAAGGGAAAGCATGTGCTATTTAAGCTTGCATGTCGGGCTGTCCTATCTTTTAGGGAAAGTTGGGCCTCCCTATATAGCGCAGTCATAACCAGAGCAGGAGGCCTAATTCCAGCCCTGATTCGGCAAGGGGTTGGTTAAGCTGCTTTGTGATGGACAAAGTAGGTGCTGGGCTGGGGACAGAGGGAGACCAGGTGGCTTTGATTCTCTTCCCATATGGGACAGGACGCTGGCCAGGTTCCTCCCATTAGCTTATCTAACTGTTGCTGAGAATGCAGTTCAGTGTAGCGTGCTCACCTGGCATGTGCAAAGCCCTGGCTTCCATTTCCAGCAAAACACACACACACACACACACACACACTGCCCATCCTTTAAAGCCAGCTCTGCTCAAGGGCCACCTCTTCTCTGAGTCCTCCATACCCTGGTCTCTACTATCTTTGTCCCCTGGCTGCTTTGAGGATGTGCCCGTCCCACCTGACAGCTTCCCAACCTGGCTCCACAGTTAGACCACATGCTCTAAGTGTTAATATCACTGTTGATATTTACTGACCACATGGGTATGCTCAGCACCACTCTAGGCACTATACATACACGAGGTAGGTTATTATTATACCCATTTTACAGATGGGGAAACTAAGGCACAGGGAATTTAAGTAGCTCACCCCAAGTCCCTGAATTGGTAGGCAGGCTAACTCCAGAGCTGCTTCTTCTTTTTTTTTTTTTTATTTTATTTTATTTTATTTTTTTTTGTGGGTACCGGGGGGACGACCTCAGGACCTCGCGCGCCAACAGGCACCCGTGCCGCTGAGCGATATCACCGGCCCCTTTTTCGTATGTTGGATCCGGGAGTCGAACTCGGGCCCTCGCGCTTGCAAGGCAGGCGCTTATGCCGCTGAGCCATCTCACCAGCCCCAGAGCTGCTTCTTCTAACACCACTTTGGAGAATCCCTCAGGGTTGCTGTAAACGGAGGATCTCCCAGAGCACAGAGCTCACAGCAAACACCCAAAGGTTTGATCTTTGTTCCCTTCACTGCAAGCAGCTAGCTGTCAGGGAAGACAGCACCAACGAACCAGGAGGTGGCAGCAAGGAGCCAGACACAGGCCCTCTTGAGGGAGGGGCAGGGAGCGGTTCAGAGCAGGTGGCAGGCACTTCACCAGCCTCCTAGCTCCCCCTCTGTGCCCTTCCCACTCTGCACAGAGGAAAGCGGGCTATGACTCAGACAGGGTGTGATGTTTGCCAAGGTCAGGCAGCTGGAAATACTACACCTGGCGCCAGGTGGCCTAAACCCAACCCCCAACAGGGTAGACAGACAACCCAGGGGGCCCTTGGAGGGTCCACCAGGCAGGGTTTGCTCCACCGCTCCTCCTCCATCCCCAGAGAGCACAGAAGTGACCTGGCCAGGAGCAAGTGGGCCGGCTGGAGCTGGCCCCAAGCAGGCTGCACCCCTCAATGGGGAGGGGGTGTGAGGACTCGGACCCTCAGGCCTGGGTGGGTCTCAGGGACCAGCACCCACTGAACATGCCGGACCCACTTCACCAGGGGTGTGAAGGCCGCACGATGGAAACAACTCGCCCTCCCCACTTTGATGGGAGCCGATGTCTCAGCCAGTCATGGAGAAGACAGCCAGCCAGAGCTCCATGACCACTGGAGACAGACAAGAACCATCTAAAGAGCTTTCACAGCGCCCCTTCCGACAACTGTCACATCCACACCTGAAGTCCCAGCCCGGGTGGGCCTGCCACTCATCAGCAGCTGCAGGGCGAGTGGCCCAGGCATGGCTCTGTCCTTGGGCCTCCTGTGTGGCCAATGGCTCAATGTGGCAGTGCAGGGACCACCAGGCCATAGGCTTCAGAGTCTGGCGATGTTCCTGGCTGAGTCCATGGGGGCATTGGTTTTGGGACAGCCCGGTGCTTCTCTGGTCATTGCGTCCAGCCTGCCCCCCAGACTGCCCAGCTCCCCTCATCCCTCCAGGGCTCACACAGCTAGACAGGTCCTCTGCACACGCGCAATACCTCGGGTTTATTGGGGGCAAGGCAGAGCAGGTGTAGGCAGTGTGCCCCTGGCAGAGTCACGCCAGCTCCATTCGCTGTCTTGGCACTTCCGGGGGCTGCCCTGTGGGTCCCCTCCCATGTCCCCATTTCGTGGACACGTCTCTCCCCCAACCCTTCTCCCGGAGTCTCTCATTCCTTCACCAGCCGGTAGATGTGGTGCTGAGCCCCGTGCTCACTGGCCGACACCTCGAAGACATACGCAATGCATAGCAGGGTCTCCTGTGTGTCTCTGTTGGTGACCACCTGCAGGTGAAATAAATACAGGTTGAAGCCCCTGAATAGGGGTTGCTTGGTACCACCCCCCGGACCTGGGCCCACCCTGTGCGCACACCTGCAGGATGGTGAAATTCTCCAGCACGCTGTTCATCATGTACTTCTCGGGCAGGTGCTTCAGCTTGTGGATGAAGTTGATCATGTACTCACAGAGCGGTGAGCGGTGGATGCGGTATGAGTAGTGGCCGTTCTCGTAGCGAGCATACTCTGTCTGCAGACCCAGGGGACAGCGGGAGCTCAGAATCCTCTCACCTCCAGCCCAGGCCCAGCTCTGTGAGGAAGCTCCATGACCAGGGCACAGTCACACAGGAAGAAAAGGCAGGAGGTGGGAGGCCCAGGAGCAGAGCCACCCTCTGAGATGGGTGGACAGTAAACCAGGCCTCTCTCCTGTCAGCGATGGGCAGATGCTGGGTACCAGGGGAGCAGAGCTTAGAGATGCAGCAATCGAGGCAATGGATGAGATGGGACAGGAGCTTCTCAATTCTGGCTGTGCATTAGGGAAACATGGGCAGAGGCTGCCCCCATGCACACACACACACACACATACACACACACAACTGGTGAAATCTGAACCAGACCAGTAGATTGTATTGAAGCAGATTTCCCAGTTGCTAATGTTTTTCTCCACTTCTATAGGACTAGAACGCTGCCAAGGCAGGAGCAGGGTGGAGGGCACATGGAATTATGATTGCAGTTCCACAAAACATATAGATAGATATATAAATAAGTAATTTGAGGAGCTAGGTAAGGTACATGTTTAGCGTGCACGAGCCCTGAGTTCAACTCCAAGCACCAAAATAAAGAAAGAAGAAAAACTGCTATTGCCTAGAGTCTACCCATGAGAAGGCAAAGCTGCCAGGTGAGGTCAAGTGCATCCAGGACATCCCTGGGAAACAGGAAGTCTCTTCCCTGGCACTGGCCGGGCCCCTGATTAACAGATGAACATGACAGCCGGCCTTTGTTAATTCAGACCAATGTGAGGAAACAGGCGAGGACAGGGACACAGACCCACAGTGTTCTGGGACACAGGCATTTCATCCTGCATCCTGTCACTCTCCCTGCACAGAGTACCAGAGCATCAGAGCTCTCAGAAGCCCGTGTGAATGGGCAGTGAGGACCACTTGCTGCTCCCTGAGCAACACACAGGGTTTCTTCACACCCTTCAACATCGCCCCTGGCCAGCGTGCTCAGGAGACCACTGGAAACTGCCACCCAAAAGGAACCGCACTTTTTTGTCACTTCCACTAGTGCAGGTCTCCTGAGTATTAAAAAAATCGAAAAGTGGGAACACAGTTTTGGGCACTCATGGAGTAAAGCAGGAGCAGAGAGCAGAGATCCTGGCAATCTCTAGCCTTGCTGCCCCCGAAGAGCTATGTGACCACGCTCGAGGCCTTCCTCTCTCTGGGTGGACTTGGGCTCAGCTCCCGGGCCACCCGTGTGTCCAACCTGCTCTAGGAGAGGACGTGGTGAACAGAGTCCTGTCTGGGAGGATTAGTGAGGCACAGTGCTCTTGTCAGAGACCGTACAGCCCTAGAAGGCCTTCTCCTGAGTGTGCGTGGAAGCCGCCATCTCCAACAGGGCTGCTCCAGGGATGCCCAAGTAGCCCCACCCGCGCCCGGGCCAGCCTCGTACCTCCACTTTCTCTACCACCTGCTTGCCGAATGAGCACACCTTGGTGGAGCAGGTGATGATCATGTTCTCAGGACTCTCGTACTGGCTGGAGACCCCATAGAAGGAGCTGCCTTCATCCTCGATGTTGGTGTTGAGATCTGCCTGCGGGGACACACAAACACATACACATGCGCACACACACACACACACACACACACACACACAGAGGAGGCTGAGGACTCGATCAGCAGGTCCTACCCCAGGGACAGGCTGAGTCTCACAGTGCAGACTCTTGGGCTGGGAAGAAACCCAGAGCAAGTGGACCTTGGACACTGGAAAGCTTTGCCGTTCTTATCCTCACACCCAGGCTCTGTGTGAAGTCGGGCTGTGCCTCTGACACAATAGAAAAAGAGAACCCTGGCACTGCTTCGGTGTCAGGCCACCACTGCCTGCTCCTGCCAACATCCCTAGCAAGCAGGCCTCTAGGTCTTTGAATTTTATAGTCTTTGTTTCGTTAAGCTGCAGATATGTAAATCCTTATCAGTATGAATTTATCAGATCCTTTCCAGAGTCAATTCTGATAATGAATAAAGCATGAGAGCAGAAAACCAGAGCAGAGAGGGAGTGACTCCTCACTGTCCTGTCCTCTTACTGGCCTGTCACCAGACCCTGCCAGGGTTCTTTCAGAAATGGCACTGTCCGCAGGATTCGGCCGCCCTTGATGTTTTTCTATCAGTCTCAGCCTCCAAACCTACCTCCCCAATGCCAGTCTTCCCTCCCTCTGGGCCATGCTCTCAGTGGCTCTTAGAGTTCTTTGCAAAAACCAAGTCTGACTGCATCATCCTGTAGCCCCAGCTGTCTCACACAGCCCTTCTGCCACAGGGGCATGAGTCCCAGTGCCCACCTGGCTCGAAGGGCCCTTCATCAGCCCTACAGCTGGTCCTGTCCACCAGCTCCTCGCTGGGCCCCAGATGTGTTGCTTTCTTTTGCTGCTGGATGTCACACTGATCTGAAACTTATCTCCCTCTCAGCACAAGGTGGAATAATGCTCCCAACCCCACAAAAGGCACCCCAGCCTCGGTCATCAAGGAGATTCCTGGACTCAGGTCAACCTTGCCCAAGGCCACACCACTTACAAGTGACAGACCTAGGTCTGCAGGCTCCAACCCCAATCTTGTCCCAACCTAGCAGAGGGAAGGCGCTGGTTGAACCAATTGGCTGCCTTGGCAACTCCCAGGCTGGAATTGCATTTCTGAAGCCCTTGGCCATTTAGGGGTTCATCCCCAGAACTTGGGCTCCACATCAAATCACCCTGCCTGTGCCAAGGTTGCTAACAGCAATTTAAGACTCAGAAAAATGCACATATAACAAAAGGCCAATTCTTAGGAGAGGCCTCTCACCCACCTACACAAATGGTCTGAAATCACTACTATGCTGGCGCCAGAGCACAGCCCTGTGAATGCAGGGGGAGCTGCAGGCTGTGACCCAGGTTCTTGACACCAACAGCTCTCTTGCACAGAGATAAGGGGGTTCCCAGAACTGCAAGAAGGTTGAGAGCTAGGCAAGACAGGTCTGTTGCTGGCCACTAGGGGGTGCACCAACGCCACGTTGCGCTCCTTTGAGAAGTTTTTCAAAGAAAAGACCTTTCTGTATACAATGGGCTATTAATTGTCTTATGGAACAATAGAAATATTATGTGGCTACATGAAATGCTGAGAAGAAGCTGCATTTATCATTATGGGTTAATACCAACAGACTGGGGCCAGGTGTGGTGGCGCACTCCTGTAATCCCAGCACTCGGGAAGCAGAGGCAGGAAGAGCGCTCTGAGTTCGAGGCCAGCCTGAACTACATAGCAAGACCCTGTCTCAAAAAACCAAACCAAACAAACAAAAAAGCCAACATACTGAACGAAGAAAGCAGGATAGGGAACAGAATGAGGGTGATTATTTTTAGGATGTTTTCATGTTGAAATAGGATGGCACATGGTTCAGTGTGCTCTGCATTGGCTTTAATGAGGCTGTTGGGAGGCAAGAAAAAGAAAAATAGAATCACAGCAGCATTCAAGCCAAAGCCCAGCTTCTGGAATAGACGTATTTATCGTACCCTCCACACCTACCCCAGGTTGGCCAGAGCGCCCCTCTGACCCCACTGCCACTCTTCAGGGAGGGCCTGGGGAAGGGGCAGGGGACCTGGGTCCCGGCAGAGGCGGCTCAGGCCTCCGAGTTGTAATCCATGGTAGCCATGGCCCAAGTTCTTCTTGGAAAACAGAAGGTGAATCGGAACCCAGACTTTCTGTCTGCTGGCTTCTGTCAGTCATGTGGTCCTCCTAGGTGACAAGTTTGTCAGATGTGGGGTTGGGAACAGTCTGTGCGCTCAGGAAAGGCTGCACCCAGCGGCACGGGATACAAATGTGGACCGTACCTGAACACATGGTAGCAGGACGCCCGGCTGCCTGGGAGGGGCCAGCCCTGGACACAGGGGCATCAAGGTATGGGGCCGGGATGCTGAATGGTGATGACTCTCAGGCTGTGGCCAGTGGCGCCTGACCAGGGCTATACTCATCCACTACCCCTGCCCCTTGTGGTGTCTACTCACTTTTATTCCTTCATTCCATGCTAAGTAACGTATCCATGAAAGCAAGGATTGTTTTTCCCAGTAAGTGAAAAGAAGGGCATAATAATTAAGGAAGAAATGTTGAAGCACGTGCCACCTAGAAAGTCCTGCATGTCATCAGGA
Source organism: Erethizon dorsatum (assembly GCA_028451465.1). Classification (NCBI taxonomy): domain Eukaryota; kingdom Metazoa; phylum Chordata; class Mammalia; order Rodentia; family Erethizontidae; genus Erethizon; species Erethizon dorsatum. The sequence goes on from CM051831.1 coordinate 36,961,308, forward strand.
AGACCCGGCGCCAGTCCCTCCTGGGCTCATCCCCTCACACAAGGCAGTACTGCCTCTGCCATGGTGCAGTAGCTATGTGTACATACCATTTCATCACCCCATGCTCTCCTGTCCAGGTGGGACATTTGCTGGGGGCAAGAACCAGAGTGTCCCCCAAGTCATGGGCAGTGCCTACAACAGGCCCAATCAATAAGCACTCATACGCTGTTCCACCTCTCACTGCTGGGTGGCGCTGTGTAGGACACGAACCTACTACTTACCCTGAAGTCGTCCCCGCCCCAGTTCCACCTCCATATCAAATAAACTCTTCTGTCCTCACCTCCCACTCCCTCAGTCACCCACTTATCCAGCCCCATCCCAGCACAGATAGGGACAGAGGGGGCAGAAAGAGGTCAAGGTATTGTTTCTGCTTTCAAGGAATGTGTCACTGGGAGAGCATGCAGAATTGCTGGGCTGGTGACACAGGGAGGGAGAGCAATCCCACAAGTGAGAGTCAGAGTCAGCCCGGAATCTGCCCTGGGTTGCTCCACATAGACCCAGGTGTTGCTGGGCAGTGATGCGGGGCTGCACCTCAGAGCATCTCATCCCATCCTGGGTGCCCAACCTCCTGCAGGTACACTCCTGCCACTTCCCACCACCCTGCAAACCCCCTCAGCACCTCCACAACACGCTTGGCTTTCTGGCCTTCTCAAAGTGGAGTCTGCTCCCACCCCCACATGCTGCCCTCTGAATGCCCCCTTCCCTTCCTTCCATCCTATTCATAGCTGTTCGGGAGTGGGCAGCTCTCAGGCCCAGCCTGGAACAGGTGTGGGGGATCGGGTGACTGACAGATGAGTCCGGACAGCTGCAGCTGGGTGTGGGGGCCCCAGGGGCTCAGATTCATTGTCATGTGCTGGTATGTGCCTGGGAGAAATGTCAGGCCTGCAGGCTGGGGTGGCAGGAAGGCCTGGGGCGCACTTCTGCCACCAGGGTTCAGCTAGGGACCTACCCAGCATTCCCCCCACACCAAGCCATTACTGGGGACTGACCCCAGGACTTTGTGCATGCCAGGTGTCAAGTAAAAGATCTACCACTGACTTATATCCCCAGCTGTTTCGTCTTTATTTGAGACAGGCTCTGGCTAAGTTGCCCAGGCTGGCCTTGAACTTTCAATTGTCCTGCCTTAGCCTCTGGAGTAGCTGCGATTACAGGCATGAGCTGGCTCTGCCCAGCATTTTCAGTGTGCAGACTGGTGTTGATGGCCCCTAACGTCTGAGAATCCCCTCTCTCACACCCTAGAACAATTGAGGTTTCCTGTCACAGAGCTCAAGGGCACCAGTGGGGGGCAGCTGTCCCCAGCCCTGGGCTCCAGTACTCACTGGACAGAGCGCGGCCTCAGCGACTCCACCTCCCTGCTCCAGTACACAGATGCCATTTCCGGCAGGGACTTGCGTTGGCAGGGCGTGAATCTACGGATTGCTAACGCGATCTGATCAAGGAACAGCAACTTTCAGGGGGACAGAGGCAGAAGCCTAATCTGGGGATGTGGAAGTGACACCCCCCACTCTCCGAGGGCTCTGACCAACTCTGCAGTCCCTAGGAGCCAGGACTGAGGAAGCCACAGGCGGGAGGGGTGGGGGCGGGGCCCTGGCTGACCCAGACTCACTGTTAGCAACACGCATGTTTCTCTTCCCTGTCACTTGCTCATCTCCTGGGGTGCCTGCTGTCCCTCCCCACACAAGGACATGTGGCGGGTGGCAGCCGGGGGTCACTGGCCTGACAGGCCCTCGTGTCTCCTTTCACAGGGCCTCACTGTGCCCACACTGTGGGCATGCTCTTGGGGGCTCGAGGAAGCGGGGCAGGGCCTCCCCTTCACTGCCAGCTCACAGCCCTAGCCCTCATGTGCCTCAAGGAAAGATGGCAACAGAGGCACACAGAAGCCGAGATTCACCAGGACCCAGCTCTGAAATGGCCTGGGTGGGTGGGCAGCTTGCCCTGCCTCATCCCTGCATCGTGGATACTGCGCCAGGACAGCTCCAGGAAGATGCAAGTGTGCTGGCTACGGGCACCAAGCACGGCCAAGCAAAGTGCACCTGTGGCTCTTGCCTAATCAGCTTCCCCAGCACAGGTGTCCTGACCCTGCTATGAATCCCCACAGGCGGCTTCCCATAGGGGAGAAGATGGTAGGTGCCACGAGTGAGGAGGGAGGGGGACATCTAGCTCCTCCTTCCCACCTGCTATCTTCACGCTTCCCAGCAAGACAGCGTCCTCCTCATCTTCCGGAAGAAGTGTGAGGTCCAGAACACGCTGGGAGGCCCAGACGCCCACACCGGATATGGATGTGGGGTCAGGGCCGTCTGCTGTCCCTATGCTGCTCATCAGCGGACCAGAGGCCTTTTCTGGATAACCCAGAACCTGCACCCGGTGCAGGAGAAGCACTGAGACTGCTCAGTGCAAGGCAGGACGGGTTAGTGCCACAGATCCAGGCTTACACCAGGAGCCACGTTGCTGGGGTCTAGATGGGCTGGGTACTATATGGAACTGGGTAAACCGGCAAGTCACTTAACCTGTCTGTGCCTCAGCTTCCCCTCTGCAGGTGAGCTTATCAATTGGAACTACCTCTGGAACGTGCCAAGTATCAACCATGTCAGTGTACATGAAGTGCCGAGGAGGGGGCCAATGTAACCTTTCAGTCTGCGTCATTCAAGGCATAGATAGAATAAGAGCAGCCCTTGCACACCTCGAGGCTGGGTCTTTGCTTGCTCTGTGCCTCAGTTTTTCCCATTTGTGAAATGGAGGCCTGAGGTGATCCTCATCTGGAGGGAGAATACAGAATACTACCAAAGACCATGGCGGGGGAACACTCAGGGCATGAGCACTTGCCTAGCATGTGTCAGACTGTGGGTTCCATCTCCACGCTGAGAGAAGGAAGAAAGAAGGAGAGAGAGGGAGGGAGGGAGGGACAGAAAAAGGAAGAAAGAAAATAATACCAACAACTAAAACAAGGCAGGAGCTAGTGAACAGGACCCAAACACACCATCCCCTCAAGGGCAGTGAACCCATGCAGGGGTTCCTGCCCTTGCCAGCCAGCCTCCCTTCTGATGCCAGCTGTACCCTCAGGGTGGTGGCACCAGTGCTGGGAGAAGCTTCAGAGTCACAAGTCACCTCCTCAGACTTCTTCCATGTCAAGGACACCTAGGCAGGCTGAGCACGAGCTTGGGGGCAGGCAAGATGGTGACAGGACAGGGACCACCTCACACAAGGGGCCTGGGACATGCTGCTGCCAGCCATACAACACTGTAAACTGGCACCCACAGCTAGGCCTCTCAGTTTTGATCCCCATGTCCAGCACAGGAAGGGAAAGTGTGAGGAAGTGGAAGTGAGATGGTTTAAACCAATGATGGTGAACCTGCAGCGCCCATGCTGCAGAGGACTGTTGGCATCACTGAAAGCTCTAACAGGTTTGCCATCGCTGGTTTAAACCCTTCCCGAGAAAGGGCAGACCAGCATCCCACCCTGGGTATTACACCCTGCGCCAACCTCAGAGGCCCTCGCTCCTGTCCAGGCCACGTCGCAGGAGTCTCCCACCTGTCTGCAGCCGGATGGCCGATTCTCCCAGCTAAGCACAACTCTGGCCATGTCATGCCCCACTCAAAACCTTCCATGAATGCGAGGGGCCAGTGTGCCAGCACTTCCAAGGGTCGCTCGAGCCTAGGAGTTTGAGACCAGCCCAGGCAACACAGAGAAACTCAGTTTTGAAAATAAGCAAACACAAACCTTCAGTGACTCCTTACTATCTAAGAAGAGAAATGACTGAGATGTCAGAAATGTGCCACTATTTCCCCTCTGCAGGCACTGCCATCCCTCAGTGCTTCCCCTCCTCAGGCAGGCATTCCAAATGGTGCCTGCCAACCCGAGGCTAAAGTTGGGTTAAACCCATTTTCCTGGACATTGGGTTAAACAGATTTATATTTTTTCTCTTTCTACAGACTCAACTAGAATAAGCAAAAAAAATTTTTTTTAAATGTGCTGTACATAGCCAGACACGGTGGCGCACACCTCTAATCCTAGCTACTCAGGAGGATTGTGTGCCTCAGGAGGCAGGGGGATTGTGAATTTGAGGCCAGCCTGGGCAATTTAGTGAGAGCCTGTATTAAAAAAAAAAAGAACAAAAATAAAAAGGCTGGAGGTGTAGTTCAGTGGTAGAGTGACTGCCTAGTATATATGTGTGAGGCCCTGGGTTTGAACCTTAGCAGTGCAAAAAAATTGTGTACCTCAAAGAGGAAAAAAATGGAGAAGACCAAATTGACAAAGGAGTTCAAGACACTTTAGAAAAGGAGGCTGATTGTCTGGACTGGCATGAATTCTGCAGGGCACAGGAAGCAGAAGGCTCCACACTGAAGTGGTAGAGCAGGTGGCTCAGAGCTGGAGACACTGACATGAGTGGAGGCCAGGCAAGAAGCCTCCACGTGGGCAGCAGAAGAACAAAAGACGATCACACTAGAAATGACACAGGAGGACTCGGGCCTCAGCGACAATGGGCCTGTTACAAAGAGATCCGGATGAGACAGAGGGTAAAAAAAAAAACAGCACCAGAAATGGCTGGAGCCCCTTATTCTCTCCTCTCTCCCATGCCCAGAGTGATGTGGCCCAGGGTCTCCCTTCAGGGAAACTAAAGGAGTCTCTGTGGAGAAATGGAATCCTCTCAGGAAAAAGGAAATGTGTGGCAGACACAATGACATGCATCAATTTCTCTCTAACTCCAGTAGTCTTAAAATCAGGCCCATCCTGCACCCAGGGCATGCAGGCACTGCTAATCACAGACAAGTGGCACAAAGAGCAAAGGAGACACATACGTAGATTGGACTTCATCAAAATTACAAACTCTTTTTTGTTTTTTGTGGGTACCGGGGGTCGACCTCAGGACCTCGCGCGCCAGGAGGCGCCCGTGCCGCTGAGCGATATCACCGGCCCCTTTTTCGTATGTGGGTTCCGGGAGTCGAACTCGGGCCCTCGTGCTTGCCGGGCAGGCGCTTAAGCCGCTGAGCCATCTCACCGGCCCCCAAAATTACAAACTCTTACACCATCAAGAATGTGAGGGCAGGTGAGATGGCTCAGCGACGTAAGCGCCTGCCTGGCAAGCGTGAGGTCCTAAGTTTGACTCCCAGTACCCACATAAAGGAAAAAAAGGGCCGGTGATATTGCTCAGTGGCACAAGCACCTGCTGGCAAGCGCGACCTGAGTTCGACTCCCAGTACCCACATAAAAAAAAAAAAGAATGTGAGGCTCGGCATGGGGGCACACACCTGCAATCCCAGCACTCTGGGAGGCCAAGACTGGAGGGGTATGGGGACAACTCAGTGACTTAGCGAGATCCTGTCTCAAAATAAAGAATAAAAAGAGATGGAGAGGTAGCTCAATGTGAAAGTCCCAGGTTCAAGCCCCAGTATCAAAAAACAAAAACAAAACAACAACAAAAAACAAAAGAGAAAAAGAGAAAAACTACCAAATGGGAGAAGACATTTGCAAATAATACATCTGAAAGGGACTTTTTCTATCTAGAATATATAGAGAACACCTAACTCAGTACTGAAAAAATACATAAGTCAATATAAAAATGGGCAAAGGATCTAAACAGACATTTGTCCAAAACAGATATACAAATTAGCCGGGCATGGTGGCACATGCCTATAGTCCCAGCTATTCAAGAGGCTGAGACAGGAGGATCGCTCAAAACTAGACTGGGCAACCGAGTGAGACACTGTCTGGGGGAAAAAAAAAAAAATATGCAAAACGGCCAGTAAGCACATGAAAAGATGCCCAACATCTTTAATCATCAGGGAAATGCAAATCAAAGCCAAGAGAGGTACCACCACACAGCTACTGGGATGGCTGCAATCACAGAAACTATCAAGTGTTGGTAGGGATATAAAGAAACCCAGGAGGCTCAGGCAGGAGGATCTCTGTGAGTTCGCGGACAACCTGGGCAACAAAGTGAGATCAAAGCCAGCCTAGACTTTAAAAAAAAAAAAAAAAGCTCTTAAAAAACAGGGCCGGTGAGATGGCTCAGCGGCATAAGCGCCTGCCTTGCAAGCGCGAGGGCCCGAGTTCGACTCCCGGATCCAACATACGAAAAAGGGGCCGGTGATATCGCTCAGCGGCACGGGTGCCTGTTGGCGCGCGAGGTCCTGAGGTCGACCCCCCCGGTACCCACAAAAAAAAAAAAAAAAAAAAAATGGATCTTCTCATTTCTAGAAAATTATTTATGATCCAGATCCCTTACCCAAACTATTGGTCAGTCAAGTATAGGGATATAAAAATGTTATTTCAAACAGGCATCTTTTCTTAGAAGACACTACAGGACATACTGCAGAAAAATGAGGGGAGTATACCAATAAAGACAGCTATGAGATCTAGGAAACTGTTCCTAACATAGCAGAAACTCAGGATGACAACTATATGCTTCAGACTGGAGGGGAACAGAGGTATCGAGGAGGAAAATCTCCATGAGAGAAGAGCAACTTAAAAGGTTTGATATTTGGAAAAAATAATTTTTTCTAACTTTATATGGTGATTCTGATGGAGTAACTTGTAAAATTTTAAGAGCAAGTTTGGTCAGGCATGGTGCTGCACACTTGTAATCTGAGCTACTCAGGAGACTAAGGCAGGAAGATCTCAAATTCGAGGTTAAACCTGGGAAATTTAGTGAGACCCTGTCTTGAAATACAAAAGGGTGGAGATATAGCTCAATGGTAGAGTGCTTGCCTAGCATGTGCAAGGTCCTAGGTTCAGTACAGCTGTAGCAGAAAATGCCCCCCAGCCAGTCTGTTAGTTGCCCAGGTAAAAGTTCTGGTTATAGTTCCTGTTACTTTTGTTTCTTAGAAACAGCTGGTCACTATGATGCACATTGTAAGAACCAGTCCCTAATTGACAAGCCATTCTGCCTCTGTACTTCCTGCTTGCTTATCCCATAAAAGCCCTAGACCACCAGAATTCAGGGCTGATATTTTGGGGATGATCCCAATCAGTGCCTGTCAATGTAAAATAAATCTGCCTCCAAATCCTGGGTGTCATTTCAGTGTTTGTGCTTGCTGTTGCACTGCAAAAAATAAAAACATTAAATTAAAAAAAAAAAAAATCTAAAATCTGGGTGTGGTGGTACATGCCTGCAATCCTAGCACTCAGGAGGCTGAGGCAGGAGGATTGCCATGAGTTTGAGGTCAGCCTGGGCTCTGTAGTGGGTTCAAGGCCAGCCTGAACTGCATAGCAAGACCCTGTCTCAAAAAACAAACAAAGAGGGCTGGTGAGATGGCTCAGTGGCGTAAGCACCTGCCTGGCAAGTGCGAGGGCCCGAGTTCGACTCCCGGAACCCACATACGAAAAGAGGGCCAGTGATATCGCTCAGCGGCACGGGCGCCTACTGGCGCACGAGGTCCTGAGGTCGACCCCTGGTACCCACAAAAAAAAAACAAACAAACAAACAGAAAAACAAAGAAAAACAACAGCTAACATTTACAGTGACTGCCCCTTGGGGTTGGGACATGGGGAAGAGGAAGACAGGAATCTGGTGCTTTCATTATAAAGCCTCTTTTATTAACGGCTTAACTGAACACGCATGATTTAAAGCAGCAGGGGTGCAACTCAGTGGTATAGCATGTACTTAGTATGTGCAAGGCCCTGGGTTCAATCTCCAGCATCAAAAACAGAAAAACAGAAAAAACAAACAAACAAACAAAACTATTACCACTGGCTGTGGTGACGCACACCTATGATCCCAGCACTCAGGCTGAGGCAGGAGAAGCACCGTGAATTCGAGGTCAGCCTGGGCTATATAGTGAGTTCAAGACCAGCCTGAACTACACAGTAAGACCCATCTCAAAACAAACAAACAAAGAAACAAACTCCTATCACCTATTTTTCATCTCAGCATAGACTAAAACCCAGACTTCCACATAATCAGGACCTTCCAGGGTCCAAGTCACCCTTCTATTACGCTTTTTATTATTCCCTCTCTCATAGCTTTTCCCACAGCCTTCCACACGTCCTTCCTTCTGCCATAACTATTCATAAGTTCCCCCCTCTTCCTAATAGATCCTGCTCATTCCTAAAGCCAGGTCCAATTTCCATCCTGCTGGCAGAACCAGCTTTTTGTTTTTAGCCAAGTGCAAACATTAAGCATCTCACGGACGAGGGGCCCGGGCCTCCATCCACACACAGCCCGTGGAGGACGGGCCAGCCCCCAGCGGAGCAGTGGGTGAGAGCCAGGCTGGGTTCCAGCCCACCCAGAATAACATGCAGACCTCTCTGTGTGGGAACATGCCTCTTTCCAGGACCACGAAGCTTCCAGAGTATCAGAGTGCTGTGGAAACCAATAAGGATGAGAGGCTCTGAGCAGGAGGTACGAAGGGGAGCCAGCGTGGTGCCCAGTGCTAACAGAACTGAAGGGCAACAGCAAGAGGAACGAGGTAGTGGCCGAGCCTGGTGCTGGGGCACGACGAATGACGTGGAGGCCAAGGCTTTGCTGCCTTCCTTGGTGCAGCCTTGACCTGCTACGGTCTGTCTGACCTTGCCCTGTGGATCTCCCACAGATCCAGGTCTCCTAGGACCACAGTTTCTACGAGCACAGTGTTGAGTGGCGCCAAGTCTTGGGCTGGGCTGTCTGAAACGGGGCATGGGTTCTTCTTCTGGGGTGGCCTGACCTGGAGCAACATAGGCTGGGTGACAGACCCTAACCCTACGTGCCACTTCTCCCAGCTCCGTCCAACCCAACATGGCCTGGAGACAGCGCTGGAGGACTGGCTGGCCCACTGCAGACGCGAGACTGTACCAGAGTTGCCCTTCGAAGATTCGGCTACAGCAGAAGCTCCAGGCTGGCTCTTCTCCCACCCCTTGGCTTCCCATGAGTCTTTGGCCAGCACTACAACCTCCTCACGACCTTGCTTGCTGCCTGGCAGCCACGACCACCATCAGGAAGGGCCTGCGGTCCTGGGGGTGTGGTTCAGTGGCACAGTGCTCACCCCGCATGCATGAGGCCCCGTGTTCAATCCTTTCACCCCTGCTCTCTGGCATCCAGGCCCCATCTCTGCTTGCTCCTCCCTGGTCCCTCAAGCTGCCTCCCAGCAGCCAGGGCAAGATGCTCACCCCCATCCACCCACACCACCACCACAAATGCCCTGGGGGTGGGAGGAGGGGTTTATTCCAGGCTTACCCAAAACTTCACGAGAAAAAAGGCATTCGAGGGTCCCCGTTCAAAGAGGTCCTTGAGCCCGCCCTTCTTTTCTGGGAATTTGTCATAGATCTGGCGGATGTCTACAGCTTCAAGGTAGGGATCGCTGTAGCTTGGACTTGACTGGCCAATGTGTACGAACAGGTGCTTGTTGTACTGTGGAGGAAACAGTGGCCTGAGAGACCCAGGAAGGCAGGGCAGACAGAGTGGGCCAGAGCTTCCCTGCCCGGCTCTGGAGCCCACTGCTCTGTGACCCGGAGCAAGTCATTTTAACCTCTCTGGGCCTCAGTTTCCCCAATGGGAACTGCAGGTCTAATTCTTTTGTTTCATACTGGGCTGCTAAGGAAGAGTGTGGTTGATTAGTGGGTTCCTCAGCTAAAACAAGTCTGAGACTGTTGAAGTTAGACAACAGTTAGACTGTTGAAGTTAGGCCTCCGATCAGCTGGCCTCCTCTGAGTACTAGTCTGGCCTTCGCAGGTGACACTGGTCACCCAGGACCCCGGGCACTGAAAGAACAGCCCAGGGGTGGCCACTGGTCCCAAATGGTGTCCCAGAGGATGTGAATCAGACACAGGAGTCACCCCAGCTTCCTGCCGGCCCCTCAGAGCCAGGGAGTGAAGGGAAGGGCGTGGGGCAGCTTGGGATGGGAGCAACTTTGGACTAAGAGGGAGGAGGAGCCTGGGGAGCTGGGAGGGAGCGGAAGGCAAGCGAGGGCTTGGGATGGTGTGTGACAGTGAGCGGGGAAAGGGAAAGAAGGTGGAATGAGGAAGGAGAAGAAAAGGGGAGGGAGGGCCAGCCAGGGAGCCTAAGCTAACCCTAGAGAGTGTGAGAGAAGAGCATGCAAGAAAGCCAAGAGCAGGCGGTAAGTGAGCCAGACAAGGAGGCTTGGGCACAGAGACCCTCTGGAGGACTCACCGTGTCTGGGTCCTGCTGCTGCTCCAAGAAGGCCGAGAACTCCAACATCCAGAGCTTGGAGCTGGCCACACTGCGGCCCTGCCATGGGGGCGCCGGGGGTGCTGAGGGCGATGGGGTGGGTCCCGCAGCAGACTCAAACCCTGCACGCAGTGGGAGAGGCCTGTGGAAGCTGTCCAGGTGCCCTCCCTGACCACACCCGGGCTTGCTGGACCAGGGCTCGCTGGTGAAAGCTGCATCTGCCACGGAGGGAGGTGGCAGACACAGCTGGGGCAGCTGGGGCAGCTTGAGCAGAACCACACTTGAGGGAGACTGGGCTCTGGAGGGCTGCCAGAGCAGGCGCCATCAGGCTCGTGCCCTCAAGCAATCTCTGGTCTGTGCAGGAAGATGCCTGACCAGCCCAGAGCTGTTTCTCTGGCACACAGAACAGAACCTGGCCCAAAACAGGCCTGCAGTACAGGGTCGCTGACAAATGAAGGAGACCCAAATGGGACCCAACGAGGTGTCAGAAAAGGCTCCCCTTACAAGGCAATGTTGTAAAGAAGGGATGAGGGACACACAGGAAACTCAGGGTGTAGACATTCTAAGCCAAGGAAACAGCAGAGGTGAGTATGCCGGGCCAGGAGCCAGCTTGGTGAGTCTAGAAACTGACCAGGTGTGGGATGCAGAAAGAGGGTGAATGTGGGCAGTGGCAGGAAATGAGATGCCACAGACAGATGTGACAGTTTTCCCAATAGGAAGTGACGCAAGGCCACAGAATGCAGAGAGGGGACGTGGGAGATATAAAGGGAGAAACATCAGCACTTGGTAACAGACGACCCCAGCATTTCCATCGGGCAGTGTGGTCAACAGCAGTAACTGGTCAGAGGGCGGGAACTCGGGGGCATGTGGAGGGGGAAGCCTAAAAGGGACAGTGGGGGCAGGCATCAGCCATGCACGACATATCAGCCAGTGCTTAATGCATCTGCTGAGCCATTTGTTCATTCATTTATCCAAGCATTGCTTACAAGGAACTGTATCGTACCCATGTGTGACACAATACACAGAGATACATTAGCCACAGACAGACGGAAAATGATGATGGAGAGCGCCCGTACAGTGCGGGTGAGCACACAGCACGGGGAAAGGCAAGGACGGGGCAGTTGCCAGGCCGGTAGGGAGCAGACGGCCAGAAAGGAGGGAGCACAGAGAGCTGAGGGGTGACCAGAGGTGACTAGAGAACTCAAGAAGGCTATACAGATTTACGTAGTCTTCTGAAGCCACAGAAGCATTAAGCCTGGAAGCAACGTGGCAAGACTGGCACCCAAGAGCATCACAGGATGGCAAGGGGCGATGTGGAGCCGGTTAAGAGGCCACTGCAGCAACCCAGGGAAGTATCAGAGGACTTGAGCAAAGGCTGCATCAGTGTAGGTGGAGAGAGTAGGGGACTGGACTTGGTGACAGTCTGTGTGGGGACAAGGGAGAGTGGCACTTAGGTATCCAGGGTGGCAGGAAGCCCAGGGGCTGGGGCCAGACTGTTGGCAATGATGCAGCCTCCAAGCTGGGGGCAGGATGGTGGCCTGCTGCCAAGGACATGTCCTAGGAGGGGCGAAGGGGAGCCCAGGCACACCTGGTCAGCTGCCCTGCCCGGCCCCTTCCAGGCCTTTTCCCTCAGATCCCCTTGGCTAGAAAGAGGCCAGAATGCAGCAGGGCAGCCCTTGGCCCTGCCCTGTTCAAACAGCTCTGCCACATGGGAGACCCTCAGGAGCACACACTGCCAGGGACGGCAGCTGCCCTGGGCACAGCACTGCCTTTGAATTGAGCAAGCTGAAGAGGACAGCAGCTGAGGCCACACAAGGGGGATAAAGGGGCTCGGCACGCAAGTGAGGAACAAGGACGGGCTTCAGGCAGGAGCCCAAGACACACAGCTTAGGCCCACAGCAGAGCAGCACCTAGGATGGGCATGCAGGGATCCAGCTGCTCGGGCTGGGGCCAGGGCAGGAGCCGCAGGGGCATGATGTACAATGGAGCCATCCTGTGCTGACCCACCTGGCAGAGGCAGCGGAGGCGGGACAGTGTAGGTTTGTTGAGAGAAAGGTTTCACACTGTGGGAGAAAGGAGAGAAGAAATGTCAGCTGCCTGGAGCAGGCCCACACCCTCTGTGTGGCGGGCCTGTCTAACCATCAGTGGTCTCGGTGGCTTCAACCTCCCACCTCTCGCCACCACCTCCCTCAGCTTCCACAGCTAATCCGCGGGAGCAGCACATCTGCTGGGGAATCTGCCCTTCCCCGGCCTCCCCAGCCAGCCTGAGGTCCGCCTCTTAGCCTCTTTCCCTGAGTGCCAAGCTCAGCCCTAGCCACACCCTGCACGAACAAGGAGTTCTGGCAAATGGCACCCCAGGGTGTGGGCACTGCACACAGATTGTGTCCCATGCCACCCCTGTGGCCAGGCTTGGTTTCCTTCTGGTTTGACCTCAGCTCAGAGAGCAACTAGTAGCAGAACACCACGCCATACTCACTCATGGGATGTTCCGGCTTGGCCTGGTAAAGCTCCTTGCCAAAACTGAGAAGGCAAAAAGTACAGTCAGCATGGCTGTGTGGACACAGGGGCCTGCGTTGAGGGAGAGAGAGCAGGGCCTTGGTTGCAGGAAGCCTGTGTGCTGACCCCAGCAGGAGGAAGGGACGCTGATGTCCTTGTCTAGTTTGCTAATGCTAACAGGCTGCAGGGCACCTCCAAGTGCGCTAGGCTCCAGCAAGGCTCTGTGGATAAGGTGCTCCACAGATAAAACACGCAGGTTTGCAAACACTGCACACGTCTTCCTCCCGTGGAGATTCCCAGAGCACTTCAGCATGTAAGCTTCTAAAACCCCAAGGGCAATGGTGGTGAACCTATGGCCTGCGTGCTGCAGCAGGCACATAGAGCCCTTTTGGTTGGCGCACGAGCCAAGTCACCCCAGCAGTTGAGCATCAGTAACAGTTGCTTTTTCTAAACTAAAACCTCAGTATTCAGGTTTAGTTGCAGTGTTGGCACTTTGCGATGAAGAAGTGGGTTTTGAGTTGCAGTTTGGTCACTCATCTCTAGAAGGTTCACAATCACTGGCCTAGGGTCAAGAAATCTATTTAGGGGCTCAGGGCGCAGCTCAGTGGTAGAGCATGTGTTTAGGATACATGAGGCCCTGGGTTCCATCCCCAGCACCAAAACAAAATCCATGTGTCCCAAACCGACTTGCCCATATGATCATTTTTTGTCACATCTCTTTTAAAATCCTGATGTGTAATGCTCTCTGGAGGAATCTTTGAAATATGAGGGATGAGGGGCCCACAGAATACAGGGCCTGTCTCTTCCCCATGTGCCCAGGGCAGTGCTGTTGATCCCTACAGCCTCGAAGACCTGGTGAGGACACAGCCCCGGAAGCAGGAGCGCTTCTGGAACATTTCCACAGTGTACCCAACCTGGCCTCAGCTGAGGAGCTGGGAAATGTGACATCCGAGCCAGGGTTTGTGCCCAGGCATGAGCTCTCCACCTTGAGAGAGGCAGTGCTGGGGTCCTGAGCAGGAGGAGTGGCCTCAGGCTGCATGGCAGCTCCTCAGGGAGGTGTGTGCTGGTGCTATGTGGAGGCCTCGAGCTTCAGCTCTACTCCCTGGACTTCAGCTTCCTCATCTGTGAACTGGACCAACTCGGCTATCAGCTCATGGCTGGCTGCTATGCCCTAGTTAAAAAGGCCAGCTGGGTCACTACCAAGGGCCCCAACAACATGGTTCCATCAGCCGAGCTGTGACTCAAGCCAGCCCTGGGGTCCTGGTACCCTCCCCGCCCCAGCACTCCTGGCCTGAAAGGACTCAAGTGAGAAAAACTGGAATATGCTGGGCTATACTCCTGGCTCGCAGAAGGGCGAGGGGAGGGCTGCCCCACTTACCCCTGAGACGGCTGGGCAGCCCGGGCCCCGGGCAAGGGCCACTTTCCTATGGAAGGCAGTGGCTGAGATGATCTGGGCGGACGACAGGGCAGCCATGCTCTGCAGCGCCTTGTCCTTAGCTGCCTGATCCTGGGGGGACAGTGGGAAGGAGGACCTCAGCAGGGCACCATGCAGGCTCAGGCGAGGCAGCGGCTGGCTTAGGGGTGAGGGAAGCTGGTCCCACACCCATGGCCAGGGAGACCTGGGGGCCAGCCACTAAGTCTGTATAACACTATTGATTTGTCCTGGACTGTCACTTCATTTCTCTGATCAGTTTCCTCTCTGTCACAGCGGTATATGATACTCTCCTGCCTATGTCATCAGAGCTTAAAAGGGCCTTGGAGGTCATCTGCCAGACTACATTTTTTTTTTCATTCCATACTAGGTGTGGAACCCAGGGTTTGCACATGCTACCAAAGTACTCGACCATGTGCAAGGCCCTGGGTTCTATCCCCAACTCCAAAAAACAGACAGAGAGGGAGAGGAGGAAGGGGAGGGGGAGGGGAGGGGAAGGAAGAGGGAGAGGGAAAATTAGAACAAGAATCTTTATCCTTGTTCACTCCTGAACCCCTAAACCTCAGCACCTAGATGGTATGGATGATGATAAATATCTGCTGGCATCTTCTCGATGTGCAGAAGGGATCATCCTTGGCCATGTGGGCTGTCTGAGGCAAAGGATAGTGTCCTTTGGCCCTACCCACCTTAGCCCTGCCCTATGATGCCCCTGCACTGTAGGCACCATGGGACTCACCTACCTTTCAAGTGTTGGAATGTCAATAGCCACCGTCTGCCCTCTATGGGTTCAGCCTGCAAAGGCCCTGAACACACAAGCATTTAGGAAGCCCTTGGTATGACACTAATAATAACAATATCGGGGGTGTCGCTCCATGGTGGAGCACTTGCCTAGCACATGCAAGGCCCTGGACTCTACCCCTGGCCCTCCAAACTAATGCCAGAACAATGTTGCACTTGATAAGCCAGTGGAGGTTACCCTCCTGGGCTCCATAGTCCCAAAGGTTCTTCAAAACTGATGAGACATATTCTCTATTTCAAAAAGCCTAATGGGAATTTTGACTTTGTCCAAAATAAGACCTCACATATAGACTGAGACCATAAGCACTATTTAGCACATGCAGCTTTACAGGTGCTAAATGGTTTGATTAGGTTGACTCCAGAGTTCTGACTAGAAATTCTGAATCTTTATGATGAATAGTGTGTGTGTGCGTGTGTGTGTGTGTGCGCTAGACATGAAACCCAGGGCTTCATGCATGCTAAGCATGTGTTCTACCACCGAGCCAAACCCCCAGCTATGACGAACTGTTTAAAATGGAAAAGCAAATGAACCATTAAAATGGTAGACCCAGGCATTCCTTGAGCGCTACAGAAGTTGAGAACTGAGGGAGATCCTCATGACTCCTGAGTGACTGACAGGATCATCTCCCTGATCCACACGAGAGCCCTGATCCACAAGAGGCAGGAAGTCCAGTGGCTGCAAAGCTCAGAGGTGCCCACCCAGCACCCAGCACTGTTTGGCCATGCGACCAGCACCCAGCAGGCTGTCCCAGGGTGTGGCCCATGACAGCACATGGAAGGTTCCAAGCATGTTACCCACTTTAACTCCCAGGAGGATAGAGAATAGCAGGAACCCCATGATAAAGTGAAGAACCCGAGGCTGGAGCTGAGGACACAGCTCAGTGGTAGAGCACCTCTACCCCGGCCTCTCCCTTCAGGAGACAGAACAACTTGGCGGGCTGTGCGCCAGACTCTGAGATCAACAGCGGCATGGTGAGGCCGGACAGCTCCACCCGCTGCATGCCAGCAACTCACATCCCTTCCCGGATCCCTGGTCCAAACAAATGACTGGGCTCAGGAAACCACATCCTCAGTGGCTTAGCTAGGAGTCAGGAGGAAGTGGAAGGGAGGACAGGGAGGGACACCAGTGGCTAAGAGCAGAGCTGGGGAGCCGCTGAGTGCTCCAGCGAGAGGGAACCTCAGCTGTGACCCTACCATATCACTGTCACCTCATGTGGACGTGGGAGGTGAAAGGAGCCCCAAGGAGGCTGTGACCTGCCCATGTACCTGTGGCCTCGAAGGGAAAGACAGGGCTGGCAGCATGGTCACAGCCTGAAGATGGCTACCTGGCCTCACTGTCCACTCAGCACCTGCTCACTTTGGATCCCAGAACCCTTTAAGAATAGGACAAAATCCTCAGATCTTTCTCTCTAGGAAAACATACATACACGTGGAAGTTTGCCCATGTTAGAGGGTTTGTGGCTCTGGTCTAGCAGTCTACAAATGGCTGTCCTTGACCCCAAATAGGAGCCCAGAGAAAGGGTGCATGTGACTCTCTGAACCACACATGGGCAGTGCAACAGCCCCACAGGAATTGATCCTTCCCCTGGACGCTCTAAACACAACACTGGGAAGTCTGTCCTCCACCCTGCCATCTGCTAGGGTCCCAGTGAATTGGAGGCAGACAGAGAGAGGACATGAGGAGCAAGTGGGGCTCTAGGGAGGGCCTGCAGCTGCAGCCAGGCCACTTGTCCCAGGGACAGAGGAACAAGGTGCCTGGCAACAGCTGGGCTGATGGTGGGTGTGGCTTGCTAGGACTCAGCAAGGTCTACGGTTCCTGCCAACTTGATTTAAGAGACCAGTGGCAAGGCCTTGGACTAAGGGGCCAGCTGGAACTTGTAAGATCATCTACGTCTGTGCCTCTTAAAACTGGGTTCTGAGGTGCTCTGGGGTTCTTGCTTAGTAGAGACATAGGTTGTATGGGAGAGTGGCTCTCTGGCCTGCTCAGCAACTTAGCTACAAGCAGAACAGCTCCTCAGCATACTTGGGTGAGATTTTGTTGGAGGAAAAAAAAAGGGGGGACTTTCATCGCTTTAAAAAAATTTTTTTTGTAGCTGGGTGTGGTGGCACACACCTGTAATCCCAGCACTTGGATGTCTGAGTCAGGAGGATCTCCACAAGTTCAAGGCCAGTTTGTAATACATAGTAAGTTCAAGGCCAGCCTGAACTGCATAGCGAGACCTGTCTCAAAAAAATAAATAAAATAAATAGATAAAAATTTTTTAAAAGTTTATGAACTACTTGTTTAATCCAGTGGCCCACATGTTAGATTTTTTTCAACTGGCTGCACAGGTTCTGTTGCAAACACCTCTGCTGTTAGCCCACTCCTACCTAGCAACCACCAAAAAGGCCCCTGGTTCCAGAGACTAGGAGGCCTGATTTCCCAACAAGAGCCCCATCAGCAGAGGCTCTGCAGGTGGGCAGACCCAGGGAGGCAAAGGAACCGTCAGTCCCCGAGAGCAGGAAAGATTCTAACAGCCTCTACAGCAACACCACCAACCCTGCCACTCTCGAGGACCGTGGCTAAGGGTACTGAGGGGTCTGGAGAGGCCCAGCTACTCAAGGAAGTCTTCAAGGAATGGGGTCTGGAGAGCAACCCGGCTGCTCCGAGCCAGATGAGCCCCTCTGAGCTGAAGCCAGGGGGTGTGGCCCAGAAGGAGCCTGGCCTGCAGGCCACCAGGGTTCGGGTGCCTGGTACTCACACACCAGACCCTGAGGTCCAGCGGAGAGAGGTCTCAGGCTCATCCTGACTGTCCTCCAGCAGCCCCTGGGCTCAGCACACAAGCAGCCAGCCCCTGAGCCCACAGGGAGACGTTCCCTCCTGGAAAAAGAGCCCCAACTTCAGGATGCTGGCCGCATGGAGCCCCAGCTGCCTCGCCCTCTCCCACTGCTGCTGTTTGCCTTACCTTGAGCTTGGCCTGGATCTCACGGGCTTTGCGTCGAGCCAGTACCTGGATGTGGCTGGAGACCTGCGGTAGGGAGAGAGGGCTCCTGTTCTCATCTCCCAAGCAGCAGTTCCCCCAGCCTCGGCCCTCCACCCTCATCTGAGCACGGACTAAGTACATGAAAGCCACCCAGGAGGCACTCCCAGCGAATCCCAAGCATGGCTATGTTTCCCAAGTGCAAGAGCAACGTCTGCGGTCTTTTCTGCTGTCCTGCAGAGGGCCTGCTACTCCCAGTGAGGCAGGAGCTTTCTCCTAGGTGACAGAATAGGATTCCTGGGAAGCTGGAGCCGCCCTGTTCCCAGAGCCCACGCTTGGTCTTGGGGAGGGTCAGGTCCTTGGAAGCAAGCTGTTAGGGTACTGCACCCGGGCTATGCCTGTCTCCCAGCCCACCTGCTTTCTGGTGCGGGTCTTCCCTGTCCGAAGCTTGATGTAGCGGGCAATCAGTTCATTGCGACCTGCAGAGATACGACGGCCTCTCAGTGGGAAAGAGGACAGAAGAAAGGGAAACAGGAGGTGGCTTCCCAGGGGGACCCCTCCTTGCTCTGCTTGCCGTGGGTGGAGACTTGAGTGAGGATTCACCCAAGCCTGCCGTCCTTGGACCACAGGGATCCCCAGAGCAAGAGGAGGCCAAGGCCTCACTGGCTGGACTGGTGACCTGAGAACACAAAGGTAACAGGGCCTGCAGGTTGCTGGTCACTTACAGCCTGAGGAACCTCCAGGGCCCCTGGGACCCCGGCATCATTCCTCTCTCCATCCTGGCCTCCCCCAGGGCCTTCTGCATACTTGGGCGGCTCTGGGAAGTGTCTGGCCCTCAGTTGTCCCATGTGAGGTTCCCACGGCCTTTGGAAATGGGCAGAGCCTTATTAGATATCCTGTGTGTGGGTAACCAAGGGCACAGGCATCCTACATGCTGAGATACCTAGTGTACCTAGAGAAGAGACCTGGGCCATCACTCAGATAGCGGAAACTCAGCGAGGGGTGCAGCTCCCTGCAGAGCCCTGCTTAGCCTACCTTCTGCAAAGATCAACCAGGCAACCAAACCATTAAGCCCCTGCTTCCACCCCCAGCTCTGACTCCAGCAGGCAGGCAGCTGCTCTGGCTGCAGGACTCGGGACTGTAGAGGCCCCAAGTATCCTTGATTACATTATCATCGGTGACATAACCAAAACAGGCTCCCTGCTTTCAAAGAGCTCAGCACCTTACAGGGGGAGGGGTACCACACAACAGACCCAGCTGTTCTAGAGATAAGGATGGGCTCAGAGGATGGGGTCAGTCCAGGCTGGGTGGTCAGGGGCCCAAGGCTGAACCTCAACCACTGGGTAGGAATAGATCATAGAAGAGTACTGGGTGAGGGAGAGGAGGGCTCAAGCGGGGGAGCGATCACTCTCTAATCCTGGGGCTGGAGTAGCCACAGGGGAGCTGCTGATGCAGGGGCAGGTGAGCCAGGCAGGCTGTCTGCCACCTGGGTTGTAACCAGATCACCCAGCCAGGGCCACACTGGCCACCCAGCTGACCTTTCCCCACTGCCAAGGTGGGATAAGAGGCCACCCTCCAGAGGTGCTGCCTGCCAGCAGACTTGCTGGCCTGGGCGCCCTGGCCTGTCTGTGTCTGAGGAAGAGGGGAGGGGACAATCTGCTTGAGAGCTGGTCTGCACCTGAAACTGCGAGTCTAGCAACATGTCTCCTCGGAGCTTTCCAGGGAAAGGCACTGAGTGGCCCCGTCGCACTCAACAGTTCTACTCTATGTCTTACTACAGGTTCCCACGCTGCCGCCACAAGATGCAAGAAGGTCTAAGGGACCTCTGATGTCAAGGACTACAGGACTAGGGCCTGGGGAGCCAGGCTGAGCCCACGGCTTCACAAAGAAGCTTTGGTACTGTGGAAAGCCACTTCCCTCAGCCCTCATTCTGATCCTTCACTCTTTTTTCTTTTTTGCCTTTTCTTAAAACTTTGAGACAGAGTCTTGCTAAGTCACTAAATTCTCCAAATGGTGTTCAAACTTTCGATTTTCCTGCCTCAGCCTCCCAGAGTGCTGGGATTATAGGCATGGGCCACCACATCTGGCCTTGCCTTCTCTTCTTAAATCTATTCTTTAAGGTTTTTCCTGTCCAACTAAAATTTTACAGACTTAGGAGCTAGACCTTGAGTCTGGCTGAGTCTTGCTGCCTCAATTTCCTTCTCTGGACAATGGCCTAAGATTTTTGGATTTTTGGCCTAAGTAAGTAGCCAGTTCAGGAATGGTCTAGGGACAAGGAAGAAGGAAGAGAGAGGAAAGGGCTGATTCTGGAGCCGATGAGCACGGTGCCAAGAGGCAGGAGTCCTGAGGTTGCTGGTGGGACAGCTGGAGGAGTGGGGAAGGCAGGGGACCCTGGAGACCAGTGACATCCCATCCAGGGGACAGTCCTGCACACAGGCAGCCGCTGGCCAGTCATCGGTGTCTGCTGGACTCTGGACACCTCTGGGGCAGAGGCCACAGCCTTGCCCAAGTCTATCTCCAATACATGGCACTCACTGAACAAATGAAATGATGACTGAAGACTGAATGAATGAGTCTTTCTACCTTTAAAATGTAACCAGAACTGGGCTATTTACCAGCACTCTTGCCGTGGTCCAAACAACCATGATCTGGCCTGAACCATGATAAACACCTCCCACTTGGGTTTCTTTCTCCCAGTCTATTCTCAACATAGAATCAGTAGTGATCCTATTAAAACCCAGAGCCAGCTTCCCATCATCCACAGAATAAAAGTGTCTAAACTGCTGTGCATGGTGACACATGCTGTAATCCTAGCACTATGGGATGCTGAGGCAGGAGGATCACCAAGTTCAAGCCTAGCCTGTGCAAATGAGCTGGCCTAGCCTGGGTAACTTCATGAGACCCTATCTCAAAATAAAAATAAAAAAATTTAAAAGGGCTGGGGATGTAGCTGAGTGTGTGAAGGCCCTGGATTTAATTCCCAGTACCGAAAAAAAAAAAAGTCTAAATCCTGCCAAGCAGGCTAACCTGGGCAGTGTAATGAAACCTTATCTCTAAAAAGTAAAAGTGCCCAAGTCCTTACAACAGCCTGGGAGCCCCCACAGGCTGTACCTCTCCCCGGTTCACTCCCCTCACCCCAACCTCCTCCATATCCTGGAGGTGCCAGGCTCACTGCCCACAGAGCCTCTGTGCTTCTGCTCCTCTCCAAGGAATATTCTGCCCAGATGCGCTGGCTCACCTTCCAGGCTCAGACGCCTGCGCTGATGTGGGGCTTGGACGCTGCTGTCTTAGGGGGTCTTCCCTGGCCATGCGACTGAGGTCCCCACCCCCAGCACTCCGCTACCTGGACTTTCCTCCCACACACCTCCTCCCCACCCCAGAAGGAGGTTCCACGGAAAAAGTGACTTAAAAAATCTGTTTATAATTTATCAATACAGGACACCCAGAAAACAGCCTGACTATTATATGCTCTTGACCAGTGTTTGTTAAATGAATGACAAAGAGGTGGGCGGTAAGATGTTGACCAGATACCTGGTAAACTGATCCAGCCTTCTAAAACAAGGGTGTGAGCTAAACTGCCTCAGCCTCCCAGAGCGTGGGATTAGAGGCAGGAGCCACCAGGGCAGCAGTCTGAGGTAATTCTCAGAGCCCTGGTCTCCCTGGAGCTTTTCTGTACATTAGCAAATCCATAATTTTGTGGGGCCTGAGGCATTTAAAAGTTGAGAGTCTCTCTTTGAGGAAAAGCATGAGAGATACAATGACAAGGCATTGGGTTCCAGCCCCAGCACTGCAAAAAATAGATAGATAAATCAAGCAAGCAAACAACCAACCACCTTGGAGTGATGGATACATTCAGTATCTCCAAACTTATCAACTATCTGCTTTATGTATTGTTTATTGTATGTCAGCTGAGTCAGGACAGAAAAAAGATAGGTAAAAAGGAGACAAGTGGGGAGCCGGTGAGATGGTTCAGCGGCGTACGCGCCTGCCTGGCAAGCGCGAGGGCCCGAGTTCGACTCCCGGAACCCACATACGAAAAAAGGGCCGGTGATATCGCTCAGCAGCACGGGCGTCTGCTGGAGCACGAGGTCCTGAGGTCGACCCCCGGTACCCACAAAAAAAAAAAAAAAGGAGACAGGGAAAACTATAATTTTAAAATTCTACTTTTAGAAAAACTGAAGCTTTCGGACACAAAGATACCCAAGGTTACAATGCCTTTTTCTCTTCCAGGAAATTAAAAAAAAAAAAAAAAAAAATCCCCCAGAGTCTTGAGGACACGATAAGCCTGTACAGTAAATGGGCCCAGCTGCACCTTTCCTCCCAGACCCCCACCCCAGGAACCAGCACCATTAAGTGGGAACCCATCCCTAAAGACATCTGCCTTCTGACCTGGGCCACCAGAGGGACAGGGACAGACAGTAGGAGCGCACAGCCTATCTAGTCACCCACCATCTTGAGGACGTCTCGCACCCGCCACAGTGCACTCTCCTGAGAGCCTGCACTCTGTTCTCTCGAGTGTGCACTTCCTTAATTCTGCCTGACACATTGTCTAAAGTCTCTCCCTGACACGTCCTGTCACCGAACCTAGGACCTCCCCCTGGGTGGGGTGAGTCAAGGTGCTGTCTCTTCTCTGGGGGACCTCCCCAGACCCTACGTGGTTACATCACTGATACTTCAATAAAGCTGCTTTAACAATTAAATTCAAGGAGCTGGTCGTGGTGGTGCACATCTGTAATCCCAGCATTCAGGAGGCTGGGGTAGGAGGCTTGTCGTGAGTTCAAGGCCAGCCTGGCTACCTGGCAAGACTGTCTCAAAAAACAAACAAAAAAAGAACTTTAGGGATGAGGAAGGAGCTCATGTGAACAAGGGTCCTGAAGCATAAGCCTCGCCTCCTCCCTACCACACGCAGGTCATTGTACCTATTTGCCAGATGAGGAAACAGAGGTCAGAAAACCACCCAGAATACCCGCCGAGAAATGAATCTAGGATGACCTGCCCAGGTGGCTCCTGGTGAGGCCACTTGCCACGGTCCTGGACCTGGCCCAGGAAGATCCCTGTTAATTCAAGGACTCTCCCAGGCCAGCCTACCAATGGCTGAGACCCTCATTCCAGGCCCCTGTGCCTCGTACCACACATCTCAGGGGCTCTTCAGCCAGAAGACTGTCCTGGCTAGGGTGGGTGGGACAGCACAGAAGCCAGACCCAAGTGGCTAAGGCTGGCTCGGCTATCTTTGAAATGTTTTTAACTGTATATACCCTTGTAGGATGCAGAGTGAGGGTACACATATATACAATGGGGGATGCTTAAATAAAGCTAATTAATAGACCCATCACCTCAAATACTTATCCTTTTGAGGGGGTGTTTATTTTTCTCAAGACAGGGTGTCACTATACAGTCCAGGTTGGCCTTGAACTTACCATGTAGCCTCACCAGCCTCCAGCTGGAAATTGTCCTGCCTCAGTCTCCCAAGTGCTAGGATTATACGTATATACCACTATGTCCAGCTCCAATACTTAAGGTTTTCACAAAGAAAATATTTGAAACTTACTCTTTTGGTGCTGAGGGATAGCTCAGTGGTAGAGCACTTCCCTAGCATGAATGAGGCCCTAGGTTTGATCCCAAGGAAGGGCAGGGCCATGCCGGGCCAGCTGGGCGGGGGATGGGGGTGAAGGGTGAGGAGGGGAGAAGGGAGAAGGGAAAAGAGAAGGGAGAAGGGAGAAGAGGAGGGGGATGGGAAGAGAAAGGGAAAGAAGTTTTAAAGCACACAATACTAACTATTGTTACCTTGCTGGGCAATAGGTGTCAGAAACCTTCCTTCCCCCTGTCTAACAGACACTCTGAACCGTGGATTAGCATTTCCCCATTTCCAGTCCCAGGTGACCCTATGCTCTGTCCTCTCCTGTGAGTTTGGTTTATTCAGAGCCATAGCTAGGGGGTCAGGGGTCCCAGTTTCCCTCAGCAGGATGCATTGCGCTGGTCTCTCTCCAGGCCCCCCTCCCCTCCCCACAGCCCCCTTGGGCTCTAATCCCATCCTCTCCAGCACTGGCCAAGGTGACGGAGCAGTCACTCTTCCAAAGGGAGTGAAGTGCTGGGTGTGCCCGGCTGAGCCAGAGGAGCTGGGCAGCTTACTTCCCAACACTAGGGGAGTCCTCTAGAGGTCGCCCCAGGGCCCCACTGCTGCCAGGCCAGCTGGCATCGAATCCAGGCTCCACACACACAGGAGGATCACCACCGTCTCTCCCTGTGGCTCTCATGCTGCTGTCCCAGAGACCATCTGTCTACTGCACACATTTCCACAGACACAGATTCAAACATGCAGTCCACTTTCAATCCTCTCATTCCTACTGCTGGCACTATCATCTCCATGGTACAGACAGAGAAACTGAGGCACAAAGAGGCTCAGAAACTTGTTCAAGGACACAGGCCAGCGAATAATTGGGATTCAAGTCCATACAGTCTTGTCTGGAACCCGCTTCTTAACTGCAGCAGAGTTGCTGCTATTGCACACTGCAGTGTGGTCATCTCTCTCACAAAGGGGCTGGGCCCGGGGACCCAGAGGCCCTCTCCAGGTGGAGGAAAAGCAACCGGAGCTCAGGCAGAGGAAGTGATTTATTCACAGCCATGTCCAGGATGCTTCTCAACCATCACACAACTGCTCTTTCTCCAGCAGCTGTCGCCTCTGGCTGGCAGTAAGTGTCCCTCAGGGCCATTCTGGTCCCAACCATGCTGAACGGAGTCCCCGGGTCTCTGACTGAAGTAGGTCCTTGGTCCTCTACCCTAGTTCTAAGAGAGAACCTGTCTCATCTTCCCTCTCTTGTGGCCAGTGGCAACCAGAGCTGGTAGAAGCCAATGCAGCCTGGACGACATATCGTCAGAGGCCACAGAGTCTGGGGGAGGGGCAGGAGCGGCACCCCGACAGTGACAAGCAGTCAGTGCAGAGGAGTCACGGCAGTCAGAACTGGGCAGGGGCGCCGATGCCTCACACCAACTCTGCCACTGGTGCTCCAGGCAAGGGAAGCAGGTGGCCAGCCTGGACCATGGGGGAGGCCAGTTGGGCACTGAAATGTGGCAGGTGGCCTCAGTCAACCCCACCAAAGGCCTGGGTGGGTGTAAAGGACAGTGGTCCCATCTGTCAGAGGACATGTGTCCACAGCTCCAGCACTGCAGCTCAGGCCCAGGGCCTACCCCATCAGGGGCGGGGAACCGGCCTAACCCCAGGGTGAGGTGGAACCTCCCTTGGGGTGCCCCAGCATCAACCTGCTTTCTCCTGTGCCCTCACCCTGCCTCACCAGCTGGCCCAGCTCTCTCTCAGCCCATGTTGCCACTAACATGCACATCCCACCTGCAAAGTCCTGTCGGGATGCATTGCTTCTGCATCTCTATTCTCCCCAGGAGTCCCCTCTCTCCACAGCAGCCCTCCCTCCAGGCCATAAAGGAGAAGGCCTGTGTGGCCCTTCAGTTCCCAGCATCCTCGAACCCCTTCCTGAGCTCTGCACTCCCCAGGCAGGCTGGGCCTGCTCTCCATGCCATGCCATCCAGATGATTGGGGGGTCCCTGCCTCTGTCTCTCTCTGTCTGTCCGGGGATCAGCTGAGACAGCTTGAGAAGCTGGAAATTGGACCTGACGTCCAAGCTGTTACCACCAACATCCCTGGAGGGTCTGAAGCTCCTGGTGAAATCCCAGCCAGCCCTAAAGGCCAAGGCCCCAAGGAGCTCACCCTGACCCCATTCGAGTGGGAATCCAATTCCTGCCTGCATGCCCTGTGCACAGGGTCTTGGCCCTCTCTAAACCATAAGCCCCTGAGAGAAAAGAACTATCTATCCACTTCTACGTCCTCTACACTGGGCCTCTGGTACTGCACAAGCTGTCATCCCTACAGCAGCACTAAAAGGTAGTGTTTGTTCCAGCAACCCATGGAGAGTCCCACAGTATCACTGATCATCAGGGAAATGCATTCGCATCCACTAGGATGGCTGTGGTCATAAGAAGGAAAATCACAAGGGTTGGTGCCAGGCGTAATGGTGCACACCTGTGATCCCAGCCCACGGGAGGCTGAGGCAGGAGGATTGTTGAGAGTTCGAGGCCAGCCTGGGCTACAAAGTGAGTTCAAAGCCAGCCTGAACTACAGAGAGAGATCCTGTCTCAAAAAAAAAAAAAAAAAAAAAAAAAAAAGTGTTGGTGATAACTTGCAGAAACTGGAGCCCTTGTCTGTTGCTAACAGGGATGTAAAATGGTGTAGCCACTGCAGAAGACAGTTTGGTGGTTCCTCAAAAAATCCAACATAAAACTACCAGAGGAGTCAGCCAGGCCTAAGTTCCCCCAAAGAATTGGAAACGGGGATTCCGATATTTATATACCAGGGTTCACAGTACTAGCCACCATAGCCAGATGTCCACCAACAGGTAAATGGATATGTGGTGTATGCACACAATGAAATATTACTCAGCCATAAAAAGGAAAGAGTTCTAACACATGTTACAATATGGATGCAACTGTTTATAGTGCCACAGTTTGTAGTAGCTAAATCTTGGAAACAGCCCAAATGCTCACCAACCGATGAATGGATAAAGAACATGTGGCTTTTTTAATACAATGGAGTACCACTCTGCCATAAAGAAAGATAAGCTTGAGACATTTCTAGGTAAATGGATACACCTTGAGAACACACTCTTAAGTGAAATAAATCGGACACACATGTGTAAATACTGTGTTGTTTCTCTGGTGTGAGAAACCAAAAGTGTAAACAAAGATCAAAATGTATAACAGATTTTGTGAAATAGGGGAAAATGTTCAAGTAAGAAGGGGAACAGGGAGGGGGAGGGGGAAAGGAGGGTCAAGAAAAAAGAGAATAGAAGAAAAAAATGGAAACAAAGCTTTTGTAAGTAAGGAGGGGAAGAGAGGTTGAAGGGAGGGGAGGGGAATGGGGAAAAAAGAAGCAAGATATATCACGTATAGGAACAAGTTCCTTATGATGAATGTTATTACTATGTATATCTAAAATGTACCAATAAAAAACGTAAATTAAAAAAAACACAGTATGGATGCACCTTGAACACAGTATGTTAACAAAAATAAGCTAGACTCTTGGTTAGGGGTGTAGCTCAGTGATAGAGCATGAGAGAGGGAGAGAAAGAAAGAGAGAAGAAAAAGCTACAACAGTATGATATACTCAATGCCACTGAACTATACATATAAAAATGGTTTAAATATTAATTTCATGTAATGTCTATTTTCCCATATAAAGTAAATAAACAAAACTACCACCACTCCTGCTTGCAGCATTATTCTCTCCATTCTACAGATGAGGAAAGTGAAGCTCAGGAAGGTTAAACAACCTACCTGAGGTCACACCAGCCACAGGACAAAGTACCTCCAAGAAAGCCAGGCCTCCAGCCACACCGAGACCCACAGAGGGACAGAGCAAAGGGCAGGGAGGCTGAGGTTCACCTCCCCACCCTGTCCACCCCTAGTGCAGACCCCAGCCTGGCCGCACCCTCACCTGCCAGGCCTGCCCCAATTCTGCCTCTCACCAGCCGTGTGACTAACCATGAGTGCAGGGTTGTTTCCCCAGCTGTCTACAGCCTGAGTGCCTCCTGGGTGGTTCACTTTCCAAAGCTGTTCCTCCTGTCTCTCCCATGGGACCGTGGGACCATGGAGTCACTAAGAACAGACACTGAGCCCTCAGCCCCAGCCTGCTCGGAGGCTGGCACTTCCTAAGAACACACTGACTAGCTGGGTGTGGCACACACCTGAAATGCCAGCACTCTGGGAGGCTGAGGCAGGAAGATTGCAGGTTTGAGTCCAGCTGGGCAACTTAGTGGACTCAGCGAGAACCTGTCTCAAAATAAAAACTAAGAAAAGGATGGGGATATAGCTCAGTATGAAGCCCCTGGGTTCAATCCCTAGTACCACACACACACACACACACACACACACACACACACACACACAAAGAAGGTACTGACTGCCTGGGACACCAAGCTGGGACACAGGAGAGGATAGCAGAGAACAAATGGGGACACAGCTGGGCGTGCATGCCTGTAATCCCAGCACTCAGGAGGCTGAGACAGGAGGATCACTGTGAGTTCAAGGCCAGCCTGAGCTACAAAGTGAGTTCAAGGCCAACCTGAAATGTGTATCCAAACCCATCTCAAAAAGACGAAAGAAAAAAAAAAAAGAGGAAAAGAAAAAAAAAAAGAGGAAAAGAAAAACTCAGGGATTCAAGAGCTACCTCCAAGAAGACAAAGGAATGGGGCAGAAAGGAATGAATGCAGAAGGCGACTACACCAGCCACAGCCTCAGAGTAGCAGAGGAGGAGGGAGAAGATGAGACCGAGCAGGGAACAGGGCCAGGCTGAGCTCCAAGGAAAGGGAGGCAGACAAGGCACAGAAGTGGTCTGCCTTCATCCCCACCCTCATGCTCCCTGCACCCACAGGCCAGTGGCAGCCTGGCTGAAAGAGGTCATAGTGACAGCATGGCAGTGACAGGGCAAAAACGAAGACAGCTGTGAGCTAGCTGTGCTAGCGAGCTAGCACCCCTGGGAGCCGGCCTGAGAGAGGCCAAGAGGTACTGGGGAGGTGGACACAGCCAACAAGTGTGGGAGGCGCGGTGCAGAAATAACAAGTGCTAATCCTCAGTGCATTCTGCATGTCATCTGCATGTCTGCCTGGCCCTGCTCGGTGGGCTCTATGCCGGCTGTGCTCTGGCCTGGGCTGGGTGCAGGTCTAATCACTGTTCTCCAAAGCTAAAACCAGGTCCTCTGCTCCCAGGCCTAGAACCTTCCTCTCAGCATCTGGTTCTGCCTGCTTGTCCTCAGAACTGTGTGTGCCTGCAGGCCTGGCCCACCTCATCACAGCCTCTGGTGAGGGGAAGTGGGGAGCTAAAGACAGGGCTCCTGAGGATGCTAGCAACTGGCTGGGGGCTCCAGATGGGGCTGGGGGACACTGAATGGGCACTGCAGGTCCCCAAGAGGAGCAGAGAGGACAGGAGAGATTACAGTGAGACGAGTCTAAGTGGCTGGGCAGCACGTCCTCCACCCTCCTCCCCAGGGGCCCATCCCACATGCGGGTGAGCTCAGAGCTATCTATACCTCCTCGCTAGACCGGCCAGCCCTGCAGAACAGCCCTCCATTGCCTCCTCATGTAGCGTGGCCTTGGCTCGGCCCAGGGGTCGGTAATAGGAGATGAGGATAAGCCAGCTCCTGGCTCGCTGCAGGACCTCTACTCACAAAGGCCAGGTGAGTCATCAGACACAGTGTCCGGCCTCCAGTCCCCTGCCCAGGGCCTGACCCACCTGAGCCAGGGCCAGGCAGAGGCAGGGCAGGGAGTGATGAGGCCATTTGGGGTGAGGGTGCAGCGCCACACTGGAGGACAGATGCCTGGCTGCCAGCCCTGCTCTCCTGAGGGACTCTGGGAGAAACATGCGGAAGCAAGCACTGTCAGAAGCCCACTACTCCCTGGGCCAGGAACAAGGCAGACTTGATTTCAGTCAGCTAAAGAGTGTTGAAGAGTATTATGGTTTGGATCCGAAATGTCCCCTCAAGCTCATATGCTAGAGGCTTGGTCCCCAAGGTAGCGGTGTTCAGAGGCAGGGCCTCTGGGTGGTGAATGGATCGTGAGGCCACAACCATATCAATAGAGGAGTCACTGATGGATCCTCAACTTAAAAGGCTCACAGGAGATGGTGGATCTCAGGAGGGGCCTCACTGGAGTAAGCAGGTCCTTGGGGGCTGCAGGCTGTCCCTGGCCCCTTCTTCTTCCTCTACTGCTCTGCTTCCCAGCGTCCACTGCTCCTTCTTGCACCTGCTGCCTCACTACAGGCCCAGAAACCATGGAATTGAGGGATCATGAAATAAAATCTCTGAAACCACAAACCAAAATAAACCATTTCCTCTTTGAAGTTGATTTTCTTGAGCAGTCTGTCAGAAATCTGATACAAAGTGTCTCCCAAAGTTTATATCCGCCCAGAACTTCAGCATCTGATGTTATCTGTCTTGTTTTGTGGCTCTGGGACTTGAACCCAAAGCCTTGCACTTGCTAGGCAAGACTACCACTGACATATACCTCCAGCCCAACATCTGACACAATCTGGAAATGGGGCTTTGGAGGTGTATTAGTTAAGATGAGGTTACACTGGATTAAGATGGGCCCTAAATCCAACAGCTGGTATTCTTACGAGAAGAGGACACACAGGGAAGACAGCTATGTGACAACAGACCCAAACACTGGAAAGACTCGGCCACAGCCAAAGAATACCATAGATCACCAGCAAGCATCAGAAGCTAGGAGAAAGACATGGGACAGGTCACCCTGAGAGCCCCCAAAGACACCAACCCTGCCAACCTGACTTTAAGCCCTGGCCTTCTGAACGGGTGTTTGCAGTAGAGGAGGGCGCCAGTGTTTGGGGAAGAGGACAATGTGAATGACAACCCTGGAGGTGGGCAGCTTCTCTGAAGCCATGGTGTTGGAAGCCCAGGGCCCACTGTTGTCACTGATGTCAGCCAGGTACAGAGGTGCTATCGGTCCTCAAGTCCTGTCCTGAGGGCCCTGTCAAACTGGAGGTCCTGGGGGCCTTTGAGATGGGAACAGAAGCCTGACCTGGGCCTTGCAGTAGCTGCTCTCTCGATCTGGTTTTTCTCCTCAGCGGGCCTGTGTGACTGCTGTCCTTCCCACACAACAGCTGGACTCAGGAATGGCCCACCTTGGGGCACAGTTCCTGAGGTGTCCACTTGCCCCGGACCACATAACAAGCAGGGACCGGACAGATCTGCTTCCTAGCACGGCACACAGAAGCTCGGCCTGCTCTGGCTGATGAGCAAGCGACCAGGGAGTGAGTGAGGCCTAGAATGAATCTTTCTCTCTTGTGATTCTAGCGATGGGACCCAGAGCCCGGAGCATGCCAGACAAGCACTCTAGCACTGAGCTCCACCCCCAGTCCGACGCCCTTTCTCACCACCTTTCACATGCACAGCTTTAAATTTTCCAATATGGCAGCATCTCATCCTCAGGGCCCCACCCTCCACACCCACCCTCCTCACCCACTCACAGGGTTCTCTTTAGATGCCCTCATGCCTTGGGGACTCAGGGCACAAGGAAGCAGTGCCCACTTGAGAGAAGCCCTGAGAGGAGTCTGGAGAGGACCACAAGCTGTTGTGTCCACGCTTCCTGCTTCCGTTTCCTACAGGCCTGACCATGAACCTGGGGTCCTGCTGCCCAGCCTTTCAGCCTCCTTACCATACATCTTGCCCTCGTCCGACAAGATGATCTTGCGCCGGCCGCAAGGTGGGTAGATGGCCAGGGCCTCCTGGAAGCTCTGCTCAATGTCCGGGCTCCACACGCCCTCTGCATCATTGTCGATGGGCTTGTCCAACGCCTGGCTGCCCCCAGACACGCTGCTCCCCGCAGGGGAGTTGGGAGAGCTCCACTCGTTGGAGGTAATGGTGCCGGCCTTGCCCTCCAAGGCTCTGCTTGGAGGAGCACCTGTTGGATCTGCTGAGACAGAGAGCATGGCACCAGTGAGTGGTAAAAGAACTGCACAGGCTGCAGGACACAGGCCACCCCAGGAAGTGCCAAACCCCAAACCAGGCCCTCAGGGAGCCAGGAGGAGGTCTGCGAGGATCTGGAGGCCAGGGCTCTGGGCAGGTCCTCTCCCTCTGCAGACCTCCACTGCTCACCTGTGCAAGGCGCATGACCGAGGCACAGCCTAAGCATGGTACTAGAGACCTGGGCAAAGGCTTAGAGGTAAGGTAAGGTAACAAGGACTGTGTGCCAGGGAGTGTCTGACATCGGATCAACACCACACAAAGAGGATGCGAAATACTGTGCATGGCTGATGGGGTGTAAAATAGTGTAACACTGTGGGGAACAGTGTGTTGGCTCTTCAAACACTTAAAAAGAGTCAGGTGTGATGGCACACGCCTGTCATTCTAGCACTCGGGAAGGCTAAGGCAGGAGGACTGCCAAGTTCAACCTCAGCCTGGACAACTTATCAAGACCCTGTCTCGGAATTAAAAAATAAAAACAGGGAGTGGGGATATAATTCAGTGGGAAGGCCTTAGATTCAATCCCCAGTACCAAAGGGGGTAAAAAAAAGAAAAAGAAAAAGAAAGAAAACTTAAAATGATGGCCGGGGAGTGGTAAAGTAAAATGCTTGCCTAACATGCTAAGACCCTGGGTTTGATCCTTGGCACTGGTAAATAAATAAATAAGTGAGAGCTATCATGTGATCCAGCAATCCTACTTATCTGTATGTATCCAAAAGAACTGAAATAAGGTCTCAAAAAGTACTTGTACACCCATGTTCATGGTAGCACTATTCACAATAACCAAAGGCAGAGGCAGCCCAAGGGTTCATGCCCGGATAAATGGATGTACAAAATGTGGTATATGTACATGGTAGAATGCCACTCAAGAAGGAAATCCTGTTACACGCACAACATGGATGAGCCTTGAGGAGACAAGGTTAAGTGAGACCAGCCATTTGCAAAAGTCAAACACTATGCAGCTATTGGTTCCCAGCGGTCAGTCAGTGGGAAGAAGAAATGGAAACCTGTTATTGAATAGATGGAGTTTTAGTTTTCAAAGATAAAAAAGTTCTGGAGGTGAGCTATGTAAGAATATGAATATATTTAATACTACTGAACTGACACTTAAAAGGGGGAGGGTTAGGACAGTGAGCTGG
Organism: Erethizon dorsatum; assembly: GCA_028451465.1. NCBI lineage: Eukaryota > Metazoa > Chordata > Mammalia > Rodentia > Erethizontidae > Erethizon > Erethizon dorsatum. The sequence goes on from CM051831.1 coordinate 36,993,811, forward strand.
GGATACAGGTCAGGTGATAGAGTACTGCCAAGCACACTTGAGGCCCTGGATTTGATCCCTACCACCGGAAAAGAAGAATTCCAGAAAGGGAAAATACAGAAAACAAAGTAATAAATACATATCGTAGGGACACTGCAGAATACCAAAAGTAAAGACAAGACTTTAAAAACCTCTGGGGTGTAAAAGGACAGATTATCTACAGAGGAAGCCTTTCCCCCAATTGGGGGTTGGAACAGGGCCTGCACAGGAGCCGGTGCTCAGTCCATTGCCAAGGTCAGCCCGCCCAGGGAACCCGGGATAGCACCTCCCGCTGCGGAGAGACAATAACCATCAACCTAGAATTGAAAACCTAGCAGGCGCATAAACCCAGGAATGAAGATTAAATTAATGCAGTTTTAGACAAAGATGGAGGAATTTATCACTAACACTGAAGAATGAAAACACAATAAGGGAAGTATTCGAAAAGACAACAGTGGGCTATGGTGGCTTTCCTTATGGTAGCCCGCCCTGTGTCCTCCAGGGTGTACTTTATCCTGCTTTTTCCTCTTTTACTTAGCCCAAGCTCACTCTGCAGAGCCAGTTTCTCTCTCACTCTTCACTTTCACTTTTTCAAATAAACTTTGCCACTGCTTGAAAAAAAAAAAAGACAAAAGTGAACTCGAATAAAAAAAAGTGGACTCGATATGAATGGAAGACATTACACAAATGGACTGTGAGCAAAGCCACTTCAGTGTTAAGTGAATCTAAACACGCTGGCTGGGAGAGAAAGCAACGGACAGGAGGGGTGCTGGGCAGAGTACCTGCTCAACGCGTGCCAGCACTACTTCCCATCTGAGCACCCAAAGTCAGTCAGGTAGACAACAGCTGGCTTGATTTGCCCATGCAACTTTGACACATACACACACACACACACACACACACACACATACACACACAGAAACAACACTTCTGCACCATAAGTCAGAAGGTGCATTTGATAAAACCCAAGACCTATTCACAGTAGAAACTCTTAGTAAACTGCTAGAATCAAAAGGGAATCGCCTCAATCTGATCAAAGAATACCTTCCCCAAACCTACACAATAAATGTTGCACTTGATGATGACACAGTAGAAGCATTACCTTCAATTGAAGAATATAATGAAGAATGCTCATTCTGTAGCCAGGCGTGGTGGCACACACCTGTAACCCCAGCACTTGGGAGGCTGAGGCAGGAGGATCATCACAATTTCAAGGAGGCCAGTCTGAGCTACACAGTGAGTTCAAGGCCAGTATGAACTACATAAGCAAGCCAGTGTCACCAAATTAAAAAAAAAAAAAAAAAATCTCGTTCTGTGCTGAGGATGTGACCCAGTGGTACAATATTTGCCTACTGTGAATAAGGCCCTGGGTTCAATCGCCAGCACCAAAAAAAAAAAAAAAAAGCTCATTTTGGCTGGGCATGTGGGGCACACTCTTATACTCCCTGAACACTGGAGGCTGAGACAGGAAGACAGCCCAGCTCAGCCTCATCAAGACTCAAAAAAAAAAAAAAAAAAAAAAAAAAAAAAAAGAAAGAAAATAAATGCTGGGGATATAGCTCTGTGTAAGATCCTGGTTTCAATCTCCACTACCAAAAAAATTAAAAAATAAATAAAAAATAAAAAAATTCATCTACTTACTCTTAAGAGAAGTCCTAGGCAAAAATACCAGGACAAGACAAAACGAACCAAAGACTAGAAAGAAGCAGCAAAAGTCTCAGTAGAAAAGATTCTACAAATTATAAAGATTTCTAAGAGAGCTAAGCTATATCAATGTCTCAAGATCAATTATATTATTTTATACCAGAAATAAGGTATTAGAAAATATAATTTTTTAAAAATTATTCCATTTAGAAAACAAAGACATAATGTATCTGTCAATAAATCTAACAAACTATGAGACCTTTTAACAGAAAAAACTGAGTTATAATTGGTTAGAGACATGAGCCAGACACAGTGACCCATACCTGTAATCCCAGCTACTCGAAGGCTGAAGCAGGAGGACCACAAATTTGAGGCCAGCCTGGGCAACTTAGCAAGATCCTGCCCCAAAATTAAAATATAAAAAGTCCTGGAGCTATGGCTCAGCACTGTCTGAGTTCAATCCCCAGTAACACACACACACACACAAAAACACGTGCACAAATAAATAAATATAGTAAAATACCTAAATAAATGGAGGGGAGAAAGTGTTTATGGATGGAAAATATCATAAAGATACTGAATCTCTCAAAAAAATCACAAATTCAATGAAATTATGATATAAATTCCACAAGGTTTTCCACAAAACTTAACGAACTCATTTTCAAAATAAGTGGACGAGCCAGGAGGAGTCAAGCTGCCAACACTGATTCCCTCTCCATTTCCTCCCCTTGGCTTTGGATTTTGCAACACTCATTCCTTAAATGATCCCACCTTTTAAAATCCTATACAGGGCCAGTGAGATGGCTCAGCGGCGTAAGCGCCTGCCTGGCACGCGCAAGGGCCCGAGTTTGACTCCCGGAACCCACATATGAAAAACGGGCCAGTGATATCGCTCAGCGGTACGGGCGCCTGCTGGCGCGCGAGGTCCTGAGGTCGACCCCCGGTACCCACAAATAATAAAAAAATAAAATAAAATCCTATAGACTCCCTACCTGGGGGATCCCCATCCACACTTCCATTTCTTCTGTGTCAGTGTTGGTTTTGAGACAGGGTCTCTCTGTGCTGCCCAGGCTGGCCCCAAACTCCTGGGCTCAAGCAATTCTCCTGCCTCAGCTTCCCAAGTAGCTGGGACCACAGGTGTGCGTCACAAGGCCCAGCACCGTACTATGTGTTTTTGATGACCAGATCTGCATCTTTCCTTTCCAGCAACTGCCCAGCAGGCATCTCAACTAGATATCCCAGCATTCCTTGGGCTCAACATGCTCAAACCAGATTTCCAACTTTGCCCTGAATTCTGTTCTGCTCTCTCTGGAAATGAATCATTGCCCACCAGAGGCCAGAAACATAGGAGCATAGTTGGCCTTGTCCTTCTCTCCCTCACCCATTTAATAACCACCTCCTGTCTTTCTGTCTCCTGAACCTACTTTTCTTCTACATCATGGCACTCACCCAAGCTCCGCCAATGCCAACTCCATCAGTTTGCAGCATCAGGGCAGTGGCCCTGCCAGCAGCCTGCCCTGCGTGACAGCCCTGCAAGCCCCATGGTGGCGTCATAAGACCCCTCAGCCTACTCCTGCACACTTGCCAGACCTCCCACCCATTGGCCCCCATACTCACTTCTTTGCACCCACCTCCAAGCCCTGGTCTCGGTCATCCAAAATACCCCCTCGAAGACTGTGCTCCTCACTCCTGACAGAAGTGCTACCTGGACTTTCTTCCCCATTCCTCGCTCTCCTGACCGACCACCACTTCCTCTGGGCCAAGGACCCCAAGCCCGTGTCTAGACTGAGTACCTTCTCATGAGCTTTGCAGATCCAGCCCTTCATATGCTGGCCCCACCTCCCCGTAATTACTGCTGTCCTTCATCACACTTTAGACACCGCGAGGACAGGGACCATTCTTTGTCTACTGAGTGCTCACACTGCACAGTGCTGCGGGAACAAAGGGTGAACAAATGAATGTCAGATACTTGGTAAGCGTTTGTCTGTGGGGAGCATAAACCAGTCTGTGCTACGTTACAGGAAGCAAAAGAAAACCTCAGTAAATATCTAGATTTTGGCATGAGGCACAGGGGAGCGCCTGAATTATAAAATGAGGAAATCTCACTGGGATTTACGTTGGAGGCTTGCAAAATGAAGGTGTGATGTGGAGGAATGAAGACACTGGTGTTGGTTCCAGTCCTGCAGCAAACAGTGGGCCAGCCGTGCCACAGCTCCAGTCTGCTCATCTAGAAAAGAGAGGTCACTCTTGTGCCTGTGGCTTCACTCCCCGCCCAGACGCCCACCCTTCCAGGGCCCCTGCACACACCTCGCAGACACTCATCGCCTGGCTGTGCTCAGGAAAGGCTGGAGATGTCCCACAGGGTGTTAATAAAATGAGACACCAGCCAGTGCAGGGCCTGCCTCAGCTCAGTGCTCAGAGGGCTGGACACCACCATTCTCCTCAACATCAATGACAAACAGCACCTGAGGGGGCAGGCAAAAGCCCTCAAGAGATATGGGAGGTGCGCATGCCTTAAATCCTAACACTTCAGATTATATCCAATAGTCATTAGTTAATACTGTGAATGCTTAAAGCTTTGTTAACCCTGGCTTTAGCCTAGATTTTCTTCTGTGCCTGCCAGAAACACAGCATGTGGTCTAAGAGGGACAGACGGCACTACAGAGACCAAAATGTTAGTTAGGAGAGATGGGAAGGAGGGTGGCCCATTCGCTGACCCTCAGAGAGCCATGGGCTCTGGGCCCTTTTCCACCTCAGAATCCCCTTTCCTTACCTGTGAAGTTGGGCCCAGGGCGGCCCAGCAGAACAGCAGACTTGGGGAGAACCAGAGGCTGGACTCTGCCCACATGGGAGGTTTTCTGAGGACCTGCACTCCATGTCCCCAAGACTGGGTCTGTCCCAGGGAAAGCAAGGCAGCGGGTCACCCAAGGCCCTGGGCCGTCTCATTACTGAGATGCAGTCGCTCCTAGCCCATGTGGCCCTGCAGTTTTGACCAGCTGGCCTCTCTCACCTTGCAGCCCACAGCCTGGGGCCCAGAGAAGGGTCCCCACACCCCCCTGCCCTAAGTGCTCCAAAGTGGCCCTCTGGGCCTGCCAGGGGGAGCTGGAGTGAGGAACAGATGTCATCGCTGAGCCCAGGCCTTGTGCCATGAACAGAAGAATAAAAATAATGTCTGACTTGGCTCTTGGGGCCTGGCCCAAAGGCCTGCAAGCTCTGCCCCAACCTCACCCGACAGGTACCAAATGGCCTTCCCAGGGCAACCCCAGCACAAACTACACCATCCCAGTGCCCCAGATGCTGGTCACACAGGGACTCTCAGAGACCAGAAATCTATGGGCTCTCATCAGGATCCTTCCAAGAATCAGAACAATGCACTACTCCAGAAAACTTTTGGGACTGGAAAGACTCGTGATCCCTGGGCTGCACAAGGAGATGCCAGGGTTCCAGGAGGCAAAACCTCCTGGACTGAGAAAGTGTCAAACCTAGACCTCAAGGAACTGGGGGTGTGGTCAGCCACAGAGCGCTGCCTAAGGCATGTGAGGCCCTGGGTCCCATTGCCAGCAGACCAAAAAATAAGCACAAAAAACCAGAGCCCAGGACCAGACATCCTCTCCCAGGCCCATGAGTCAGTGGCTTCCCACCACCACTGGTGATCTCTAAACCCTGCCCAACTGCCTGCCACTGCAGCCCACAACTCACAACACAAGGGTCACGTCTGTGCCCATCCAGTCCCCACACCTGCACACGTGGCTCAGTGTTGGGAACTTAAGTGGTCAACGCTTTGCTTAAGGAGTTCACTCTTCCACGGATTCTCTTTCCTCAGTCCACTACTCGTTTCCTTTTATCACAATACAGATGTTCCTTGGTTTATGGATGGTTATGTCCTGACAAACTTATTATTCAGTTAAAAATATATGAAATCAAAGGGGCACTTAAAGCTGGGCCTGGTGGCAAATGCCTGTAGTCCAGCTGCTCGGAGTAGACAAGCACCTGCAAGTTCAAGACCAGCCTAGGCAATTTCTTTTTTTTTTTTTTTTTGTGGGTACCGGGGGGTCGACCTCAGGACCTCGCGCGCCAGCAGGCGCCCGTGCCGCTGAGCGATATCACCAGCCCCTTTTTCGTATGTGGGTTCCGGGAGTCGAACTCGGGCCCTCGCGCTTGCCGGGCAGGCGCTTAAGCCGCTGAGCCATCTCACCGGCCCCGTAGGCAATTTCTTGAGACCCTGTCTCAACACAAAGTAAAGAGGGGTAGAATGTAGCTCAGTGGTAGAACATTTGCCTAGCATGAATGAGGAAGGCCCTGGGTTCAATCCCCAGCACAAGGGTGAAAGAAAGTACACTTGGCACACTTAAACTGCAGAATATCCTAGTTTAGCCTCACGTACTTAAATGAGCTCAGATGCTAATGTCAACCGACAGCCGGGCAAAATCACTAACACAAAATGACTTTATTGTAAGACACTGAATATCTCACATAATTTACTAAGTACCTGTATCCAAAAAATGCTGACACTTTATCATATGGGTCATTCACCCATGTGACCCCTGCCCAGTGGGAGCTGCAGCTCACACCACTGCCCGCACCCTGAGGGGAGGTATCACATGAATGCGTGTTATTGGCCTGGGAAAAGATAAAACTCAAAATATGAAGCACAGTTTCCACTGGATGGCTATCACTTTCACACAACTGTTAAGTCAAAAAATGTGAAAAATGACCACCTGTATTTATTTCTCACTCACTGGGGGTCAACATGCTCCCTACCCCAAGCTGGAAGTGACAGAGACCAAAGCTCAGGATGTTTCTAAGACTTGCCTGGTGTCACACAGAAAGTGGAGCCTGGTTAAGCAGGAGAGGGCCCGAGTCTCCTGGGACAAGAACAGGAGTGTCTGCCTCTGCCCTTTCTCTCTGCCCACCTCTGATGGCGAGAGCTCTGGAGGCCCAGGCTGAAGGTTCCCGCCACACCACAGTCCTCGTGTGCGCGGGCTCTAATCCTGACCCCAGGAGCTCAAGATCTTCCTCTGCTGCTCTGTCTCTGCAACCGTTCGTGACTGAGACTTCCTCCCGGGAGACCCATCCTCATCTGCCAGACGGCAAAGATGCAGCAGGCAGGGCATGTCGAAGGTGGCTCAGGGTGGACAGGTCAAGAACAGAAACGCTGTCCCCTCCTTCCTCACCCAGCACAGGCTGGTAAGCCAAGGCCAGAAGTCAGGCAGCCAAAACAACAGCACTGGGCAGTGCTCCCTCTCCCTGACACCCTGAGCAGAAGACAAGGGCTCCTGCCAGCGTCACACGCGGCTGTCCCACTGGACCAGACTGGAGGTTGAGTCCCAGGTCCCAGGACCCCAGGGTGTTAATAAACTAAGGCAGAACTACAAGATACCTCTGCACACATCCTGATTTGGGGGACTCTCTGGGCCTTCACTGCCCTACCTCATTTCTGTGTGTGTGTGATTGGACCCAGGCCCCTTTTACAATATTTTTTTGAAACAGTCTTGCTAAATCACTGAGTTGCCCAGGCTGGACTCAAACTTGTGATCCTCCTGCTCAGCTCCCACAGTGCTGGGCTAACAGGTGTGCGCCACACCAGCTGACCTCATTTCTTAAAATAAAGAGAGAAGAAATGAGGAACAGTAAACTCCAGGCTTCTTCCAAACTCCTACCCACTCCCTCCTCCAGCCACCTTGGTCTTCATACCATCTTTGGAACCTGATTTTACTCACACCGATTCCCTGCTTAGGGTGGGCCACTGTCCTAACTTAATTCCTGCCAACAGTCCATCAACAAACATCTATTGAGTACCAGGAAATGATTTTGCTATAGGCAGGAGTGCCTTCCTGATCTCTTTCTACAGGCCCTTGAGGGGCTCGACTTGAGATGGGGTGGGGAAGGGTACAACATGTAAACACGTGAGTGCCACAGGTGGCAGAGGTCTGAGGAGGAACTAGGTATGAAGCATACAGTGCGACACAAAGACTCAGCTTCAGGGTCGCCGGGTGCCCAGTCCACAAGGGCTCCGGCCTGTAACGTGCACTGCTTGAACTCTCTCTTGGCCCTGGCAAGCGCTGCCTGTGCTTCCTCATCTGTTGTCTTCCACACTTCGCTGTGACTCAGACACTGGGAGCAAGAGGACAGGAGAGGAGAGGCCACCCTGCAGGTGGTACAGGCACCTCCCCAGCAGTGCTGCATCCTTCCGAAGTGCCTGTCCCTGGCAGATGACCCTATGGAGGCTGGGTGTCGAGGAGGTGCCAAGGACATCAACACTACAAGCTACCTGTTTTCTTTTTTGTTTGTTCATTTGTTTTGAGACGGGGTCTCACCATGTAGTTCAGGAAGCTGGCCTTGAACTCACTATGTAGCCCAGGCTGGTCTCAAACTCGCAGTGATCCTCCTGCCTCAGCTTCCTGAGTGCTGCAAGCTACCATTTTGAATGCCTACCTGGTACCCAGCAATGGACTTGACTGACTACATCTTCATTAATCCTCCTGACCTACCCCTGAGGTATCAAGGAGTACCCCGCTTCATGGAGGAAGATGCAGAGGCCCCCACAGAAGTGCTGTTTGCCCAAAGCCAGCTTTTGAGGGGCAAGACTCAGACCCCCAGCTCGGAGCCCTGCCCCACAGCCAGCCGCCTCCCACTCACCACCACCAAGCTTTCTTTCTATTTTGACAAAACTTCTGTGGACAACTGGAAGAGAAAATGGCTAGCATGGGAGGTATGAGGGCAATGTGAAGAGCAGGGCTGAGGCTGAGTAACAGGACCCCGCCAGGCTGGCTCAGGGAGCTAGAGGAGCTGGCAAAGCCTTCCAGGTCGCTCAGCAAGGGCCCCGCTGCCCCTGCGGCCTCCAGCTTATGTGAGGGAAGGAGGGGGCAGAGGGGCCTTGGAGGGAGCTGGGTCTCCGTGCACAGGTGAGGAACGAAGCGGACACACACCTGTAGGATGAGACCCCAGGTCCAATCGCTACCAGGGGAGTGCACCTCATCTCAGCCCTGCATCTGCTCCAATCACAACCTCTACTGCGCCATCCTTGGATGCCCTCCCTTAGGGGGAAGAGGATCCCTAGGAAGGAAAGGGGTGACTCCCCACTGGAGAAACCTCTGCCTGCAGATTCTCCTGCAGACCCCTCACCACCGGTGCAGGGACCCTGTGTCTCTCATTCTGCATTCACACATGAGTACCTGCTGCACGCCAGGGGGGTGTGCAAAGTCAAGCAAGACCTGACTCCGCCCTCACTGTCCTCAGTGTGTACGCTGAAGGCATCCAGGGTCACCATGCAGTCAAGGGCAAGCATCAGTAACTACAGCCTTCGCAGATTCCCTACTTGCAAATATTTCCATCCTCAAAATCAATACAATTCTCCCTCAGTTTCTGGGAAGCATTGGTTCCAGAACCCTAGAGGACATCAAAAGCCAGGGGCACTCAAGTCCCTTGCATAAAAGAGCACAGTAAGCCGGGCATGGTGGCACATGCTTATAGTCCTCCCTCAGGAGACTTAGGCAGGAGGATGGCCACAAGTTCAATGCCAGCCTGGATTACACAGTGGGTTCAAGGCCACCTGAACTACAAAGCGAGACCATCTCAAAAGAAGACCATCTCAAAAGAAGACTAAAACAAAATAAATAGGTGAAATAGCATAGTATCCGCATTTAACCTATGTGCATATCCCACACACTTAAAGCTATCTCCAAGTAATGCGTAACACTATCATGGTGTAAATGCTACGTGGACAGCTAGAATACTGTGTCGTTTACGGGCTAATGACACTCAGTCCAGACACAGATCCTTCTCCCCAACACAGGGCTGTGGGTTTGCAGCGGGTTGGACCTGGCGACGCAGCCTGCAGAGGCAGAGGCCGACTACTCCTGCCTCAGGGTCACCAGGGGAGCTGCCTCCAGCTGAGGATGAAGCAGGCCGCACTCCGCCCTCTCTCATTTTGGCCCCGCCTGCACTGTAGGAAATGTTCCTTTTGTGGTCTATGTAGGGTTAGGACCATGTTTTTCAAATGTGTGTGTTTTTTTGTTTAAAATGGCCCCTGGGCACACATTTTTAAAGCTTCTTTATTTTCCTACACATTTAGTAGAAATGATTCTTTCATTCCACAAGAAAGCATTTGACTAAAAATTACAATGCTTAATGAAGTCCTAACCTTAACACAGGAAATGGATCAGGGTTGGTGTGCTTTCTGATTTCTCACTTTGTAGCTGGGATATCTGCTGTATATGCTATTGCATAAATTTCACAGAGTATTGTCTTTCAGAGACAAGGAGATGGGCCCTAATTTCTTTAAAGAACATTATATTTAGTTGAATATCTCAGTCCCCTAGCTGAGTTAAACAAAGACTCTAAACTGCATGTAACCTTTATTGACAGAAAATACTAGTTATCTGTAAGAAGTCAGCAGTTATGAAGGAAAGGAATGAGCCATAAATTTATTAAGACACAGTAGAGAAAAGCGCTAGCCCAGATATACCAAGAAACACTCTATAAAATATGCTTATTTTGTCTTTTAGATGCTCATTGTGTTTAGCTATTTCTTTTTTTTTTTTTTTTTGGTGGGTACCGGGGGGTCGACCTCAGGACCTCGCGTGCCAGGAGGCGCCCGTGCCTCTGAGCGATATCACCGGCCCTTTTTTCGTATGTGGGTTCCGGGAGTCGAACTCAGGCCCTCGCGCTTGCCAGGCAGGAGCTTATGCTGCTGAGCTATCTCACGGGCCCTGTTTAGCTATTTCTATGTTAACCTTTTAAGAATGAGAGATTACACACAGCACTGTACCAATGAAACCTCCACTTTAACAACATTCAATAAATAATTCTTGCCAGGCAAGGTAGCACACACCTCTAATCCAAGCTACTGAGCGGGCTGAGGCAAGAGGATCATAAATTCAAGGCCAACCTGAGCAACTTAGCAAGATCCTGTCTCAAAAATTAAAAAAAAAATTCAACGGCTGGGGGTGTAGCTCAGTGGTAGTGCTTGCCAGCATATATGAGGCCCTGGGTTCAAGCCCCAGTACTGAAGAAAGAAAGAGAGAAAGAAAGAAAGAAAGAGAAATTATTAAAAACAAATAAAATAAAATGGTCCAAGCAAAGTGCTATCTAGTATTCTAAGCAAAGGTCATGATACACCTCATGGAGAAAATACATGTTAGGTAAGCTTCATCCAGGCACAAGTTACAGTTCTACTGGCCGTGAGTCCCATGTGTTTTTTTTTTGCTTGTTTGTTTTGACAGTTTATAAAGTAATTAACAAAAATCTTGTGACCAGAGGCTTGTAGGAACCTAACCCTGTATTCTTTCTAGGAATAAAGGCTCAGTATTTGCTAATTCAGGGTTCACAGTGACTTTATAAGACATAACTTACAGGCACGGTGGCACATGCCTGTAATCAATCCCAGCACTCAGGAGGCCGAGGCAGGAGGATCACCATGAGTTTGACACCAGCCTGGGCTCCATAGTGAGTTCAAGGCCAGCCTGAACTACAGAGCAAGACCCTGACTCAAAAAACTCCCACAAATAATGAGAACCAGCTGGACCTAAGGAGGGTAATGCGAAATCACTCCAGGCAAAAAGAACCTTGGGATAGGAAGGGGGTTTAATGGTGCTGGCTCAAGGCCCTGAGAAAACCACACCTAGGGAGAGAGAGAGGTAACAAAGGTACCAGGATAGTGAAAAGGTAGACAGTCTCAACGTCCATCGACAGACAATGAGAGTGTCCTCCATGCCGGTTCAGGAATGTCATTCAGCCTGGAGGAGGGACGTTGCAAGCAATGCTCTGACGTGAACCCTGAAAACACTCTACGAAGTGACAGGCACAAAAAGACTTCACACTGCATGGCTCCATCTTGATGAAGTGCGTGGACCGGCCAGGCCGTGCTGGCAGAGTGGAACAGGGCCACCAGGAACTGGGGGAGGGCAATGGTGCACTGGGACTGAGTGAGCAGTCTGTTGGAAAGACGGAGAAGTTCTGGAGAGGCGCAGCGGTGATGCTGCACGACTCCTTGGGTGGACCTGGTGCCTCAGAACTGTGCACGTAACAATGGTTATGGTGGCATCAACTCTGTTAGGAATATTGTACCATGCTTGTAAAAGGGCACTGAAAAAAGACAGATGTAAAAAAAGATGATGGACAGGAGAAGAACTTCAGGGGACCTGGCTCCAACATTGAGGGGATAAAGGAAAGGAGCTTGTTTGTAGCTGGAAGCGAGAGGAGACAAGACAGCAAGTTCCTCGTCTTGGGAGGAGTCCCTGGAGATGAAAGAAGGAAAGGGAGCAGAGGTGCAAGAAACACCTACAGAGAAAGGGATGGGCTGGGCAGTGCTGTGCTGGGCCACATACCCGGCCAGAAAAAATTGACTCCAACGTGACTTCAAGAAGACTGGGCTGGGCCGGGGATGTAGCTCGGTGGTCAGCACCTGCCTGGCAAGCTCAAGGCCCTGAGTTTGATTCCCAGTACCAAAAAAAAAAAACTGGGCTGGGGCTTCTGGGAGGCCAGATAAGCAGCTTTCTCAAAAGCGATGAAGGCCTAGACTTGGGGTGGGGGGGTGTATCTCAGGGTAGAGCATTTACCTCATGTGTGCAAAGCGCTGGGCTCCCCCCCAGCACTACAAAAAATGGACTTGTGTGGCAAAGCCACATAAGGATTAAGTGACACAGGCAGGTGTGGCCACCCCTCGCTGACACACAGAAGCTGACCACAGCCAGCTGCCTGATGGGAGTGGGTTGGAGGGTGGAGGCAAGGAAGGACCCACATCCTTCCAGGGAATAGGTTGAGGGAACAGAAGCCACAGAGAAGCACGGCATGGAGATCCAGTGCTTAGCTCTGCACTGCCCTGGCTCAGACCCTGCTGGGCCTCCACAGGCCTGAAGCTCTGAGCAAGCTGTGGGGCCGCCTGGAAGGATTCAATTCAATCACAACCCAGACACCGTGGCAGCTCCTCCCGTACCAGCTGAGCGGGGAGGAGCTGAAGGCCAAGCTGGGCAACACAGCAAGACCCTGCCTCTAAAAATAAACAAACACAGGGACTCAATCCTAAGACCCAGGGCCCATCCTGCCACAGGCCCTCGAATATTGATGTTATACTGATATTGTTGGCTGTTAGCAGAGGCAGCGAGGCAATGAGGCAGTGGAGGGGAGGGGAGATAAGCAAACAGGTGCAGACGCCTCTGGGAAGCGCCCAGAGACCAGGGGTGTGGGGCGATAAGATTCCCAAGTGGCTACAGTCCAGGAGCCCAGCCCAGGCCAGTGCAGGGGCCAGCTAAGACACACCCCAGCCTGGGCCTATCCCTAACACTCCAGGAAGTGGGTCACAGCATGGGGGTGTCCACACCACTCCACCCCTGGCTTGGCCATGCAAGGATCCAGCACTGAGGCCTCTCGGAACAGGTTTGGGGCGGCCAAATTATGCTTCAAGCTCAGCCCTGCTGCAGTGCCCCTTGAGCAGGCACTGCCTCTCCCTGGGCCTCATGCCCTCATTTGCAAAAGAAAGGGTGGGAGAGCGGACATCAGTCAGGGAAAACCAAGTTGCTCTCCAGCCACGAGAAGATGTAATGGAACCTCAACTCCAAGAAACAAGGCTCAAGAAGCCGGTCTAGGGGGCCAGTGAGATAGCTCAGCGGCATAAGCGCCTGCCTGGCAAGCGCGAGGTCCTGCGTTTGACTCCCAGTACCCATATACGAAAAAAGGGCCGGTGATATCGCTCAGCGGCACAAGTGACTGCTCGCAAGCGTGAGGTCCTGAGTTCGACTCCCAGTACCCACAAAAGAAAAAAAAAAGAAGCCGATCTGCTGAGGCTGCATACTGAAACATTCCAACTGTAGCCATTTTGGAAAAGGCAAAGCCATGGAGACAATGGAAACATCTGAGGTTAAGGGGTCCGGAGAAGGGGTGAACAGAACATGGAGGCTTTATTTTTAATTTTTTGCGGTACCGAGGACTGAACCCAGGGCCCTGGGCATGTTAAGTAAGTGCTGTGCCCCTGAGATGCACCCCCAAATCAAACAGGAATGTGGAAGCAGTGAAGCCGTTCCGGGATATGCATTGCCTAGAGTGAACCCCTATGTGAACTATGGAGGATAATCAGGTGTCAATACCACCGTTTCAACTGTTACACATGCATCACATTACAAGATGAAGAAGGGCTGAATACGGGGCACTCGATGCTTTCTGCCCAATTCTTCCGCAACCCTAAGTATGTACATGTGTAGTCCATTAAAAGAAGAAAAGGTGGGGAGGTGGACAGAGTAAGTCTTGTACTCATCCCTTTGGGGGCTTTCTTAGGGTTCTAAAATAAAGCCAAAGCTGGGGCTGGAGTGTCACTTAGTGGTACTGGCAAGGCCCTGGTTCAAGTCCCAGCACCACAAAAGTCATGAAAGCACTTGAGAGGGCAGATATGAGACCAACCGGCTGGCTCCACTTCAGCCTGTCCTAGGAAAATCCATTCTCAAAGCTGATTCCCTTTCCGGAGGCTTCACAGACAGAGGCCTTGCAGGAGTCCCTGGACACCACTGATGCCGTCCCCTCAGGCCACTCATAGGACACACCCTGTGGGCTGCTGGCCTAAGTCCTTTCTCTGGTCTTGGGGAATGGGCTTGCCCCACTCAGCCAGCCCTGCAAAGACCTGAGGGGCCCAATCCAGGCGCCAGGAGCACGGGTTCCCTAGCAGCAACCTTGGGTGCAGCTTGGCACTGGGAAGCAGCCTCCAGAGCCCACAGCATCAGAAGCCGAGGGAGCCTGCGGGGTCCTAGGGGTGGCCAGCAACAGCAGCCCCTGCCCTGGGGAAACCCAAGACTCCTGCACACGGAGAATGCAGTTCCAGCACACACGAGGGCCAGGGTGGACCGAGCTGGCGCAGGGCCATTCCCTGGTCATTTTTCAGATGCTCTTCTGTCCCAGAGCCACTCCCGACAGGAGCAGGGCTAAGGTGCTCTGTAAATTTGCTCATGACCAAAAGCTCTCAGACCCACAGCAGAGGATCCACCCTGACCCAAAAAATGCTCCCACTGAATCCCTCCTGGCCCGGCCATGCACCTCCCATTCCAGAGTGCAGGGTCACCGGCTGGAAACAGGCCGTGCAAATGGCTGAAAACGGGGGTGGAGGGGGCAGTGGGGAGAGGCCCTGGCCTCTTCTGGGTGGGGACAGCTCAGCCTGGCCCAGCAGGCCACCGCTGCCCTGGCCAGTCAAAGAGGAGGCCCAGTTTACACAAGATGCCAGCCGGGGCCTCTGATTGCAAAGTATGCTCTGGGCAGGAGCACGGGAACAGGGCTCCAGGGAGGCACGTCCTTCTTCCTCCTCCCACATGGCTCTCCAGATGGACCGAGCTCTCAGCCCTGGGCCCACCGTGCCCATGAGGAAGACCGTGGCTCAGGACAGGAAACGTCACTCTCTGGGCTCCTCATCCCTAGCATCTCTCTCAGAGAGTTCCTTAAATAAATTTCTCCAAAAAACTGTAAATAACACACCTGATGAAGGGCTTGTAGCCAGAATAGTAAAGAACTTGCAAAGCTATCAAAAGAAAAAAAACTGGGCAAAAGATCTGGACAGATGTGTCACCAGGAAGCTATGCAAATGCAAATGGGCACATGAAAACACACTTCACACCTCGGGAACATGTAAATTAAAACCATAATGAGACAGCACTATATAGCCACCAGAAAAGGAATATGAAAAACAAAAACAGCTCGGGATATAGCTCAGTGGCACAGCACGTGCCTGTCAAGTGCAAGGTCCTGAGTTTAATTCCCGGTACCCCCACCAAAAAAAATTTACCTTGGGCTGGGGATATAGCTCAGTAGCACAGCGCCTGCCTGGCAAGCACAAGGTCCTGAGTTCGATTCCCAGTACCAAAAAAAAAGAAAAGAAAAGAAAAACAAAAACAGCCAGGCAAGGTGCCTATAATCCCAGCACTCCAGGAGGCTGAGGCAGGAGGATCCAAATTCAAGTCCAGTCCAGGCATTATAGCAACTTAGCAAGATTCTGTCTCAAAATAAAATTTTAAAAGGCTAAGGATGTAGTGTAGCTCAGTGTGAAGGCCCTGGGTTCAATCCCCAGTGCAAGGAAAAAAAAAAAAAAAAAAAAAAAAAGGGACAACAACCCTAGAATAATACCAAGTCCAGGTGATGATATGGAGCAATAAAATTCCCTTGTGGTTTTGGTGGGAATGTAAAATGGTGTATTCTGGGAAAGAGTGTGGTGGTTTCTCAAAACATTAAACATATATGTACCATGTGATCCAGCAACTCCACTCCTAGGTACTTACGCAAGAGAAATAAAATCTGTCTTCACACAAAAACCTGTACATAAATTAATGTGATAGTAGCTTTACTCAGAAGTGACAGAGGCTGGAAACAACTCCAACATCTTTCAACCAGTGACGGACAAACACACTGTGGTCTGTGGGGCATTTGTACACAGTAACGGAATACTACTCAGCAAGGAAAAGGAGCAGACTATCAACATATGTAACAATTTCAGTGATGCCCAAAGGCATTATGCCAAAGAACCCAAAAAACTGCACGATTGTATGATTCCACCTACATGTTTTTTTCTGTTTTGTTTTGTTTTGTTTTTTTGTGACAAGGTCTTACTATGTAGTCCAGGATGGCCTTGAGCTTGGTACATGACATTCTTGAAAAGGCAAAATTACAGGAATTGAGATCAGATCAATATTCCCAGGGATGAGGATGGGCATGGGGGGACAGGGAAGAGATGACTGCAAATGAAATTTGGGGTCTTGAACTGCTCTGTACTTAATGGTGAATAAACCATTCTGTACATTTGTCAAATGAATACCAGACAATCTCTTTTGCTATATGTAAATTAAAAATAAATTTAAAACAAGTCCTTGGGCCGGTGAGATGGCTCAGCGGCGTACGCGCCTGCCTGGCAAGTACTAGGGCCCGAGTTCGACTCCCGGATCCCACATATGAAAAAAGGGCCGGTGATATCGCTTAGCGGCACAGGCGCCCGCTGGCGCGCAAGGTCCTGAGGTCAACCCCTGGTACCCACAAAAAAATAAAAAAATAAAATAAAATAAAACAAGTCCTTGCTGCAAGTGTAGCTCAGTGGTAAAGCACTTGCATGGCATTTACATGGCCCCAGGTTCAATCCCCAGCACCACAAAAAAGAAAAAAAAAAGTCCTCCTTATTCTGCCCAAAGGGTGCAGCTCAAATTCGCCTCACTCCAACCCTCCGGCTGTCTCCTCTCCTAATCACCTCATGGCAGTGGCCCTCGCGCCAGTCCTTCTGCCTGCTCAGACACCTGCCCTTCTGCCCACCTGTGTCCCTGACCCCACATACCCACAGCGATTCTGACCTCCCATCCTCAGAGCCAGGTCGAGCGCCTGCTCCATGGATCCCCGAGCCCTCTGGGCCCCATCAGAACAGGTCACCCTCTGCTGGGCACCCACAGCACGCGCTGTTTGCGCCTCTCAACCTGTCCTTTCACCCCACAGGCTGTCAGCACTAGCTGTTCAGTCTATCTCCCCACCAACGCCAAGCTCCTGAGAGAAGGGCCAGGCCTCCCACTGCTATCTGCCCAGTGCCGGGCACACAGTGGCTGCCCTACGACTGCTGGGGGCTGGCGGAGGCCTCAGGCCAGAAGAAAGCTGGTACTGTTGGGACTGGCAGTGTTCTGGGAGGAAGAGGAAGCCACCAACACAGCTTTCATGAGCAGTGCGGCTACTGCCTAAACTCCAGCGCTGAAGTGACTTGAGCTCCTATCCCAACACGAGGTCGCGTGGCTGATGACGGAGCATTCCTGAGGCTGCTGTGTTTCCACCGTGCCAACCAGCACAGTTCTAAGCCCCAGCGACAGACGCTCAGGACACACCTGTTGAGGGACTGCGGCTGTCCTGTCATTAGGCAGGTCCTCTCACAGCAATAACTGATTTTGTCTATCTGATCAGAAGTCATTTTCACAAAGCAGAACTACCCTCACCTGACCATCAGTCACTCCGCAGGGCCGCCCACTACACAACGGGGGATTTCTAAGCGTCTCACCAGCCCCTCCCAGTTATTTCAGCTTGTCTAATTTTTTGGGTTTTTTTTTTTTTGGCTTTTTGAGACAGGGTCTAGCTATATACTCCAGGCTGGCCTTGAACTCACTGCAATTCTCCTGCCTCAGCCTCCTGAGTTTTGGGATTACACACATTCGACACCATGCCCAGATCAGCTTGTCTATTTTTTAAGAGCCATTTATTTGACAAACACACAAGTACTTAGTAGGTGTGTTACAGTTTACACAGAGATGTCCACCAGGAGCCTCATGTGCTTATAGGTGGGGTTCTGGAAGGTGACTGGATTACGTGGGTTTATAGCTGGCTTGCTGTGGCGGGGGGGGCGGGTCTGGCCAGAAGAGGCAGGCACTGGAGGAGGAGTAGGTTTCTTTCTCTCCCCAGCTCCACCCTGGAGCTCTGCTTTCCTTCACCAGGCCACAAGCAGCTCTTGAGCAGCCCTCCTCCCAGCCGACTACAGACTAAAACGTGAGCCAAAATAAACCTTGTCCTTTAAACTGTGGATGTCAGGCCTTGGATCCCAGTGACGAGAAAGTGACTGAGGTGAGGTGCCAGGCAAAGAGCTAAGCATTTCATACACATTGACCCATTTAATCCTCACATCAACTGTGGAACTGGTTCTACTGACATCATCCGCATTTTGTAGAAGGGGAAGCTGAGACACAGAGCAGTTGGGGAGCTTGCCCAGAGTCACACAGCTGATGAGACGGGGACTCAAACCCAGCAGACCGGCTGAAAAGGCTGACTGCCCCCCCCACCGGATGTGGCCAGGCCACACTGAGATGTGCTGCTAGGTGTACCATACCCACGAGATTGCCCACACTGTCTATGAAAGCTTGTAAACTATGTTAAAATCATAATATTATAGCCGGTTAAGCAAAATATAGTAAGTATTACAATTCATTTTACCAGGTTTTTTACTTTTTCCAATTGTTTTTTCTTTTTATTAGTACATATCTGCAGTACAGAACGATCACATTCCTTGTGGAGAGTTGGTGTTTTGGATGGTTTACTTATTCATTTACTTTGCTGTAGTTGGGGAGGGAAGCCCCAACCATGTACATGCTAGGTAAGCACTTTACCACTGCCTTTCCCCTTAGTTTTTACATGGGGGGGTGGGCTTGGGACTGGACCCAGAGGCATCCCACCGAGTTACATCCTCAGCCCTGTTTTATTTCTTACTTTGAGATGGTCTCATTAAATTGCCCAGGCTGGTCTCAAACTTTCTACCCTCCTGCCTCAGTTTCCCAAGTACTTGGGAGTATGTGCTACCACACCTGGCTCGTTTTTAAATTTTTAATGCCGGGCCTGATAGTGCACACCTGTAATCCCAGCACTCAGGAGGCTGAGGCAGGAGGATTGCTGTAAGTTTGAGGCCAGCCTGGGCTACACAGTGAAATCAAGGCTAGCCTGAATTACACAGCAAGACCCTGTCTCAAATAAGAAAAATTTGTGTGTGTGTGTGTGTGTGGTGTTTTTTTGTTGTTGTTGTTCATTTGTTTTGAGACAGGGTCTCACTGTGTAGTTCAGGGGGGCCTTGAGCTAACTATGTAGACCAGGCTGGCCTCAAACTCATGGTGATCCTCCTGCCTCAGCCTCCCAAGTGCTGGGATTACAGGCATGCGCCACCCTATCCAGCATAAATAAATTTTTTTTTTTTTTGTGGGTACCGGGGGGTCGACCTCAGGACCTCGCGCGCCAACAGGCACCCGTGCCGCTGAGTGATATCACCGGCCCCTTTTTCGTATGTGGGATCCGGGAGTTGAACTCGGGCTGTCGCGCTTGCAAGGCAGGCGCTTAAGCTGCTGAGCCATCTCACCGGCCCATAAATAAATTTTTAAATGCAGCTCCTAGATAACTTAAATCTACATATGATCTGGCTTCCTTTTTTTTTTTTTTTTAACACTGCGGGCCTCCGAGTGCCAGGCAAGCACTCCACCCTGAGCTACACCCCCTCCCTCTAGCTCCCCTGATGCCTCGATTGGACAGCACCTCTGAAGTCTGTACTCACTGCTACTGCTCTGGGCAGGGGTCATTTTCCACAACCTCCAGGTTCAGTGCAAGACCAAGGTACTGCTGGATGTAGTGGCACACGCCTGTAAGCCCAGCTCTTGGGAGGCTAAAGCAGGAGGATCACTATGAGTTGAAAGCCAGCCTGGGCTACACAGTGAGCTCAAGGCCAGCCCGAATTACTAAACTACATAGTGAGACCCTGTGTCAAAGGAAGAAAGGAAAGAAAAAAAGACCAAGGAGCAGCCTGCCCCTAAAGCCCTGCTCATTTAGCTTGTACAAAGGTGGTGGACGCTTGGCAATGACCCTCCACGTCTCTACTCTCCTCTCCCTGCTTGGACCCTGACCCCTCTCCCTGCCTTACCTTAAGCTTGGAAGCCAGCTTAGCTCTACCTCCCTCCAGCAGGAATCCCAGAATAGCAAGGTGGGAAAAAACCTCAAGCATCATCCAGTGCAACTTCACATGCAAACACACAGAGAAACCCAGCACCACAGAACAGAGGAAGCAGAGGCCCTAGAGCCCACCTAGTCCAATCTCCCGCCCAGTGCAGGGCTCCTCCAAAGCACCCCTACCAAGCTCCACATCATTCCACAAGTTCTTTGTAGCTTTACATAATGAAGTAACTTCAGACCAACTGGACCTAATCTGCTATTGCTGAAAAGAGGGCCTACTTTCTAGATAATGTAACAGGCAGGTGTTAACCCCTCATCTACCTTCTGTTAAAGATACTTGCCATAGCCGGATATGGTGGAGCACACCTGTAATCCCAGTGCTCTGGGAGGCTGAGGCAGGAGGATCACCAAGTTCAAGTCCAGCCTCGTCAATTTAGTGACTTAGGTGAGATCCCGCCTCAAAATAAAAAATAAAAAGGGCTGGGATGTAGCTCAGTGAAAGACCCCATATTCAATCTCCAGAGAGTGGGGGAGGACACAAGCACAGAATAACAAGCCCGAATCTTTTTTCTTTGGAAATGCTGGGGATTGAACCCAAGGGCTTGCCCATGTAAAGCAAGCGCTCTACCGCTGAGCTACATCCGACAAGCTCAATTCTTCACAGCTCAGGATGTCCCCACCTTTGAAAACCAAGTGTGGCTACAGTGTCACAGAGCTTAATGTTTTCCTTGACAAGGCATCACCACACGCTAGCTTGTCCCTGAGTCGGGTTCCTATGTACTATTTTGTTTTCTTCTTTGTGAACTTCTGTCTTTTCCAAATGTTCTATAATGAGTTTGTATTAATTTTAAGAATTAGAAGAAAATATTTTAGGGCCGGTGCGATGGCTCAGTGGCATAAGCGCCTGCCTGGCAAGCGCAAGGTCCTGAGGTCGACCCCCAGTACCCACACACACACACAAAAAAAGAAATATTTTAGTTCATCCATCTGCTCACTCTCAGCACTGCAGTCAACTGAGATGATTCGGAATTCTGGTTCTCTTGTACAAAGTGTGTTGTCCTCCCACCACCACACAGGCAGAAAACCAAGTCAGAGATCCCCTGGGCGTGTCACTAGAAATTGCCTAGGTGCCACCAGTTCAGTATCGACACCCAGGGTGGTTGTTCAACCAGCTAAACATCCGACTTACAGCTGTGTCCACCAAGAGAAAGACCACCTTTCTCTTGTTCCCAAGAAAATCACAAGACTGAAAATCCTTCCCAAAGGGCGGGCGGAGCCCTTGCCTAGCACTCGTGAAGCCCCAGCTTTAGTCCCCAGCACTGCAAAAGCGTCTTAGTTACTTCTCTCATTGCTGAGACAAAACACCCAACACCTAAAGTTAAAGGAGGAAAGGTTTATTTAGCTCACAGTGTGTAGAGGTTTCAGTCCATAATTGGCTGGCTCCAAGGCAAGGCGGCACATGGCAGAGGGGCAACAGTTCATGGCAGTGGAAGGCAGCAAAAGCAGCAAGATGGAGGAGACGAGCCTCTTTCTGTCCCTTATATCCAGTCTACCAGGATTAGGACAGTGCCGATCCAGTCAGTGGGTTGACCCAGCAATCACCCACCCTTAATCCCAGCATTGCACTACGAATCACATACTCCAGACTCAGCCGCCTCTAGAAAAAACCTATGACCACATGAGGCTTTGGGGGTACATCTAGACACAAACCATAACAAAAAGGAAAAGAAAATACCTGCTGAATATTCCTCCATCCAAATTAGTTTTGTTCCCAGAGACTTGGTAGAGTGAATCCATGTTGGCTTCATTTTCAAAGTCTCCATGGACTTTTTTGTTCAGAAATCTGACCAGCTGGGCATGGTGGTACATGCCTGTAATCTCAGCATTCAGGAGGCTGAAGCAGGAGGATCACCATGACCAGCCTTAGCTATGTAGTGAGTTCAAGGCCAGCCTGAAGTACAAAGTGAGACCTTGTCACAAAACAAAGCAAAACAAAACAAAACAAAACAAAACAAAACACACCAAAAACTCTGACCCACAGAGTTGAATTCCTTGGGGATGTAGCTCAGTGGCACAGCACCTCCCTAGCATGCACGAAGCCCTGAGTTGGATCCTCAACACTGAAAAAGAAAAGAAAAATCTGACCTAGAATTAGCAAGGGAGCAAATGAAGCTCAGAGTGTGCCACTTCCAGCCCCTTCAAGAAATCCATCGGGCGCCTCCCAGGTCCCGGCAGGGGTTCTGTGGCTGCTCCTGGGGCTTCTCTCAGGACCCAACCTGAACTCAAGCACAGCAGCCCACACAGACGGCCACTTCCCAAGCACAGCACTCCTCAGCTCTCACGAAACCAGCACTCCCTTACTGAGAACGTCGAGGTAAGTCCCCTGCTCCCGGATGTCCCAGCCCCTGCCTGTCCTGCTCAGACAGCTGAAGAAACGCTCTCCCGTCGCCCAGCTGCCCAGGCCTGGGCCTCCCCACCCGGAGCTCTGCCCAACAACATCACTTCCACATCAACCATTACTCAGGCTCAGTGCCAAGAGGGAGCACGGCCAGGAAGAAACAACACTGGCCTTTTAGCCTGGCCACAGCGGTTCACGAAGATATCTCAGGGGCTTGGAGAGAGAGACTGCACGGAGCTGGTATGGCTGAGCTTGGCATGAGGGGAGGCTGGCAGACACCACTAGATCTTTGCTAGAAGGACACAAAGCAGAAACCTCAGCCAAATAATGGGCCCTCGGAGCTCAGGTTTCACTCAAGTCCACAGCCCCCTTGGAGGAGGGTCCCACCCCAGAGACCCACCCGGAATGTCATCAGCCCCTCCCCCGTGCCCTGTGTACTGCCCCCAACACTCCACCGGATATGCAATCCCATCCCCCAAGAGGGTCACCCCTGCCTCAGCACTGCTCCCATTTCCGGCCCTGGTGACTCCTCTGAAGTCTATTGTTCCCATGCAGTTTGGGTTGCAGGAAGTGAGTCCCCACCCTTGGGGGCTGCCTGCCCGCCCACTCCCTCCCTGGGGAGCCAGCCCAGCCCAGCCAGCTACCTCTGCGGGAGGCTGTCTATACCCCGTGCAAGAGGGTGTGGGCACAGACCTTAGCCTGGGATCCTGACGGGAAATTTTCCAAAGATCCAGTCCCTACCAGGGGCAGCACACAGGTGTGATCAGAATCTCCCCAACATCCAGACAGGAAAGCCAAAAGCGAGGGAAGAACTGTCCTTTCAGAAGCGGTTAAGGCAACACTGGAATCAGGATACAGGAGCTGGAGGCGCTGCGCTCCCAGCAACAAGGTCCTGCCCTGCCCCGTCCCCACCTCTACCTGGGCCCCAGGGCTGGAGACACGGGGGAGCGGGGGTGGGGGGGGTGCCGAGAGCAGCTGTTTCAGCTCCAATTTCAGAGCTTTAAAGGGAGCTAACCTCTGCCAACACAAGGTCATGGGGGCAAGGAAGACAGGCAAGGTAAAGCCACCCTCACAAGCCTGAGTCTCCAACTGCCACCAGGCCGGCTTCAGTGACAAGAAAAGCAAGGCCCACAGCCAGGAGCCAACTATCCTCTACTTCCCCCAGGAAGGAGACGCCACAAGTTTGGCAATAGTTATGGCTTTACGACAGTCACCAGCAAGACTCCAGAAGGGAAGCCAAAAGAGGATATGACATTTGCATCCCAGATCTAAAAAGATAGGGAGGCCTGTGGGTGTGGCGCAGTGACAGAAGGCGTACTTCAGGTGAGCCAGGCCCAGGGCTCAATCCCTAGCATCACAGAACAAAAGGTAATAATAATAATAATAATAATAATAATAATAATGACAGGAGGGTGAGGCGGGAGGATCACAAGTCGAGACCGGCCTGTACAAATTGGTGACTTAGTGAGACCCTGTTTCAAAATAAAAAATCAAAAAGCGCTGGGGATGTAGCTCACTGTGAAGGCCTTGGGTTCAACCCTTAGTACCATCACCATCAAAAAAAAAAAAAAAAGAAAATCTCCACCTGGCAAAGTAACACACAGAAGTTGGAGGAGAAACAGGGCGTGGGGCAGAGCGTGTGGAGCAGCTCCTGGTCCCTTGCAGCCTGGCAGTCTCAGGTCCCACTGTAACAGCCCCCGCCTCAGCAGCGCCCCAGCAGCTGAGACACAGGACGCCGTCGTCCTCCCAAAACCTTACCTGAGCCACAAGACACTACCCAAGTCAAACCAAAACCACCTACTAATCCCCAGGAAAAAAAAAAAGAGGATGTGCCAGACTCTGAGCCAGTAGGTACTTTGCAAACAGTGAGTTTTCACAACAAACTTTCTGGCCAGGTATTAATTATTACCGTTCAGACGCGAAGGTCTTAAAGGTAGTGAGTAACTGTCCGAATTTGCGCCCAAGCCTGCCTGACTCCAAACCTGTACCCTTCCGCTCCAACGGTGCTTTTAGGCCACCGCATCCCCGCCAACTGGTCGGAATTCCCACGCCTCGGGGTGGCCCGGGAAGAGGACAAAAGTCCCCACCCCTCGGACAGGTTCTTGCACCTCCCTTCCAAGGAGTCCTGAATATTATAGGTGTCTATCCACATCATCTTCCAGGAATGAAGAACCCCATCCAAGCCTGCCGGCACCCCCCATCACCCACCACACAATGTCATTCCTGCCCAGCCCCTGGACACAAGGAATCAGGCCCCCCTCGCCTCCCAGGCTGGGACTAATGAGCTGCTCAGGCTGCTTCTCACAGTACAGCAAAGGGTAAAGGACGAGGGATTTGGGGCTGGATGCGTAGCTCGGTGTTGCAGAAGACTTTTCTAGCAGGCAGGAAGTCCTGGCTTCTTCCCAGCACCAGAAAAAGATGACTCTTCACTCGATGGCCTGGTCAACTCCAAGGACACCGAACCGTCCTCAGGTTGGTAACATGGACTTGTTTGTCTTTGGGACCAACCTACATCTCAAGATTCAAAGTGGTCTCTTCTTTCTAGGACGTTCAACCCTAGAACATCCCCAACAACCAGCCCAACATCTAAAAGCAAAGATCTCAACTTCCTTTAGCTTTCCGCCATCGTGTGCTAGAAACTATTCCAGGCAAGAGACTCCGCTCTCCCTCGGAGGACAGCTGCGGGGAGAGGCAGGTGTAGACAGTGCCCTCCGCCCTGCAGGGGGAGGGGAAGGAGCCTGGGGCCACAAGCTGCCACCCCGCAGTCGGAGTCCCCGCGCACACAAAGGAGAGGCAGGGAGAAGTCGGAACAGGGACGAACATCCTCTCAGAGAGACCATCGCACCCCGGCTCAGGCACCCGGGCTTCAACAGACAGCATCCTCCTCGAGTAGGGGTCCTCGCACACAGTCCTTCACGTTCCGCACAAACACGCGCCCCCAAGCTAAGGAAGCTGGCACAGTCCCCCGACCAGCAGGGACGCGAGCCGGTGCGCTCGGGGCCCTCGCGCGCGCAGCCTGCTCCTGTTGCCCCTCCTCCAGTGCCCGGAACACGGTGGCTGAGCCCTGGGAAGCGACCCTCGCAGGAGCCCCACACTCGCGTGGTCCGCGCTCACCACGCAGCTCATCTGCTCACGCCAGCAAGGACTCGGGCGCTGGGGCTGCGTCGCCTCTGCGCTCGCTTCCACTTCTCTAGTCTTTTCTGCAGTCCGGACCCCTTCACGAGTTCCCGGGACCCAGCGCCCCCAGACGCACCCTGCAGTCTGCGCCGCCTGCCCGGTCTTCGGTGACACCGCCGGCACGTGCCCCGCGCGCTCGCGGCCCCGCCCCGCACCGACGCCCTCGGCGCGTCCCGAAGCCCCGCGCAGCCTTACCGGTCCCGGGTGCGGGGGGCGTGCGGGGCTGGGGTCCGGCGGGCGCCCCCTCTCCGGTGCGCTCGGCACGGCAGGGTGGGCGCGGAGCTCGGGCCGGGACGCCGTCGCCGCCGAGCCGCGCGGAGCCAAGCGGCCGTGGAGGGAGGAGCCTTCCCAGAGGACCGACGGCGACGCACGGCCAGGGCCGACGGTGGAGCCCGCGGGGAGGACGCGTGGCCGGGCGGGCGCCTCTCACCTGCCCGCGCGGCCCTCCCAGCCCGGCCTCGGTCAGCGAGGGGCGCGGAATGCGCGGAATGAGGGCCGGGCGGCGCGGAGGGCGGCGCGAGGGCGTGGGGCCGGACCGCGAGGGGAGGGGACCGGGGCGCCCGCTAGGGGGCGCCGGCGAGGCTCACCCAGGCTGCCCACGCGCGCGCCCCTGACCTCCCGCGGGCTCTGCCGCGGGTTCCGGGCCGAACCCCGCCCCCGGCGGACTCAGACTCCCCGAGCCCGGCGCCGAGCCCGTCCTCTGCGCCCGTGTGGCGCCCTGACCCATCCCTGCGCCTGCGGTCCTGGGCAGCCCGGGACCTATGCGTCCTGCTCGGGAAGCGCTGCTCTGCCCGCGGCGCCCACCCGAGGACGTTCCCCCGGGGACCAGGAGGCAGCAACTGCCGTATCTCCCGCGCCGGACGTCCGGGGCGTGGGTCCTTTCAGGGTTCGCGGTGTCTCTCGGGGTCAAGGAGCTGTCACTGCAGAATCCCAAGTCGAGTGGGAGGAGGTGCTCTGTGAAGTTCCTGGACTGTATGAGACGCCTTTGGAGCCCAGTAGTATCTTAGTGTTCATCCAGTGTGTGTTGGGTTCACCCGATGCTGTAAGGAAGGACAGGACCTCAGCACCTACCCTCAGAGAGCTGCTTATGCAGGTGGGAAGCCGGGTGTGGTGGCGCGCGCCTATAATTCTAGCACGCAGGAGGCTGAGGCAGGAGGATCGCTGTGAGTTTGAGGCCAGCCTGGGCTAAAAAGTAAGCTCAAGGCCAGCCTGAACTACATAGGGAGCCCTGTCTCAAAAAAAAATTTTTTTTTAATTAAGGAAAAAAAAAAAAAGAAAAAAAAAAGGCTGTAGAGGTAACTCAATACAAAGGCCCTGGTTTCATCCCCAAAATAATAGTAATAATAATAATAATAATGGGCCAGGGATGTATCTCAGTGAAAAGACTCTGGATACAATTCCCAGTATTGCAAAGAAAAATAAATAAATAGTTGCCAGACAGACACGGTCACTTACACGTGTAATTCCAGCACTCGGGAGGCAGAGACAGGAAGATTGCCACCAGTTCAAAGCTAGCCTGAACTATATAGTGGGAGCCTGTTTCAAAATAAAATAAGGCAAAAATTTAACTGGAAAGACTCAGTACTGAGAAATGTTACCTTAAAGTGGGGGTCTGGGTTTTAAACAAGCAGGGCAAATGAATGTAGGGGAAACTGGGTGCTAGAAATACCCGGGTTCCTGTTTGAAACTTAATCAGAACAAGCTGGCTCAAAGCAGTCATGTTAGGTTGGAGCTCTGTCATACACCTTGTTACTTGGGGGAGTTGAGACCAAAGCACTTGGCTTTTTCTGAAAATCAAATCTAACCTTGCCTCACAATGGGTATTTGCCTCTTATCTCTCCTGTCAAACAGAAGCCCTTGAAGGCAGTAAATGTCTGATTTATCTTATTTTTCAAACTTAGCACCAGCATGGTTCCTGAGATAGAGAAGTGCATAATACATGTTAAATAAATAAAATTGATTTCCTACCATAGAAGATACCAAAAACAAAGCACTAAAAATGCCAGACTCATATCCAAGAAGGGCATTCTGAAAGTGTGAACTTTGACAACATGGAGGGACTAAGTTTTTTGGTTTTTGTTTTTTGAGATAGGGTGTCACTATGTAGGCTAGCCTCGAAATCATGGGGATCCTCCTGCCTTAGGCTCCCGAGAAAAATACAAGCATGCATCACCACACCTGGCTTCTGTTTATATTTTGCAAGAGATTCTTGCTAAATTGCTTAATTACCCAGGTTGGGCTTGAACTTGTGAGCCTCCTGTCTCAGCCTCCCAGAATGCTAAGATTACAGGAATATGCCACCATGCCCAGCTACCAGGGTGACATTTGATCCAGCTTTTTTTTTTTTTTTTTTTTTGTCATCTTTTTGAGACAGGGTTTTGCTATGCAGTGCAGGCTGGCCTTGAACCACCATGTAGTTCAGGCTGGCCTTGAACTCACAGTGATCCTCCTGCCTCAGCCTCCCGAGTGCTGGAATTACAGGCATATGCCACTACGCCTGGCCCGATCCAGCTTTTAAACCATAGATGTGTTTGCCAAGTTGAGACTGGAAAGCCCACTGAGGTCATGTGGAGTGGCACTAACAAAGATTAAGGGGCCTACACGCAAGGGGTGTTTAGAAAAGGCTTGCGAGGGCCGGTGAGATGGCTCAGCGGCGTAAGCGCCTGCCTTGCAAGCGCGAGGGCCCGAGTTCGACTCCCGGAACCCACATACAAAAAAGGGGCCGGTGATATCGCTCAGCGGCACGGGTGCCTGTTGGCGCGCGAGGTCCTGAGGTCGACCCCCGGTACCCACAAAAAAAAAAAAAAAAAAAAAGAAAAGGCTTGCGAGCTGGTGTAGCTGGACACTAAGAGATGTGAAGACACTGGGCATGGTGGGTCACACCTGTAATCCTAGCTACTCAGAAGGCTAAAGCAGGAGGATTGCAAGTTTGAGGCCAGCCTGAGTAACTAAGTGAGACCCTGTCTCAAAATAAAAAATCAAAGGGGTATCAAGTTGTATTGCATACAGCTATAAATTCCCTATGATGAATGTGATCATTATGTATACCTACAATGTACCAATAAACTTAATTAATTAAAAAAAATAAGAAATCAAAGGGACTAAGTGGTAGGGTGCTTGCCTAACATGTGTGCGGCCTTGGATTCCATCTCCAATACAAAAAAAAAAAAAAAAGGAAAGAATAAGTTTAAAAAAAAAAAAAAAAGGGCCGGTGAGATGGCTCAGCGGCATAAGCGCCTGCCTTGCAAGCGCGAGGGCCCGAGTTCGACTCCCGGATCCCACATACGAAAAAGGGGCCGGTGATATCGCTCAGTGGCACGGGCGCCTGTTGGCGCGCGAGGTCCTGAGGTCGACCCCCTGGTACCCACAAAAAAAAAAAAAAAAGGCCGGTGCCACATTACAAAGATCGTGGAAGCTTGCCATGCCATGCTGAAGATTTGGCCATCATAAAAGCTATCTACATACGGGGTGACAGATCCAGGCCACCACCAGAGACGACCTCTGGTGAGGAGTCTCGGGGTGGCCTGGAGACTCCGCATCTCCCAAATTCCGGCGGTGGCCCAGAGGCTGAGGCAGGGTTCGGGTCTGGGAACAGCCTACAGACCGCACGCAGCATGCTGCGGCCAGCTGTTGGTTATCACGGAGAGCTCTAAGAGTACAGTACTGCTCTAGAGGCGGAACAACTGTCATCAGTAGCCAGAGCGTGGCCGTGAAGGTCAGAGACAAAGCAGTAACGGTGACACTTTACCAAGTGAACAGTTGGTGGTGTCGCAGCTGAGGTTAGAATTCCAGCAGTGGGGGTTGGGGTGAGATGGTCAGAGATGGCCGAGGCTCTGCTTGGAGGAGCCTGGCCCACAGAGGGGCTCTGTCTTCCCTTTGAGACCATGGGGGCTGAGCTGCTTTTCAGGACGCTGGGTCCTTTCCTGCAGGTTTCCAGAGAGCTCTGGGCTCTTGGGAATCTCACTTCTGGAGCATTGAGAAGCCTCTGGGGAAGGAAAGTTGTCAGATACACAAATGGGGAAGGGTTAAGGGTGGCAGTGACTCGACATACACATCCTGCCCTGCCCAAGGGTGTGCACGTCTGTGAGGGAGGGGACACTCTGACTGACATTGGGTGTGAATCTACTTGTGCAAGCTTTCACCTGCTTGAGTCACATGTGGAGCCTCTCACTTCGCAGCGCAGGGCCTGTGCGGCATCTCTTGCCCGGATCCAGACTCATCCTACGGAAGGCTCCACACTCGAGCTTGCTGAGGGCTGGTGCCAGAAGACTGAAGGCAGGGGTGTGGTCAGAGCTGGTTTCTTGTTTCTTGATTCATTTTTTTGAACCCAGGGCCTTCATACTGATCTACATCCCTAGAACTCCCCTCCCCTTTTTAATATTTTAAACTCCCCTCCTTAAGTCACTAATTTGCCCAGGCTGGGCTCAAACTTGCAATCATCCTGCCTCAGCCTCCCAGTGCACTGGGATTACAGGTGTGTGCCATCACGCCTGGTTCAGAGCTGCTTGTGATTCGGGGAGAGTATTTATGTTGGATATGGGGTAAAGTAAAATTAAAAATCGTCTTACTTACTGATACCATATGTTATTTGGTATTATTTCCATTCCTGTGATAAATTTTCCTTTTCTAACCCACGTGGGCCATAGTCAAAGAATTATCCCTGTGAGCTGACTGAACCACATCTACCTGATGGAATTCTTCACACCTATCAATCACAAGATGCTGTTTTATTCAGTTAGTTATTGTGGGTGGGGGGGATGGAACCCAGGACCTTGCCCAGGCTGAGCGTATGCCCGCCCACTGAGCTACGCCCTCAGCCCCTACAAGATGTTTTTGGAAATAAACCAAGCATTCATGATATAAGTGCAAAAGCAGGTTCTAAAAACAGTATTTATAGCATGATTTTGTCTTAAAAAAAAAAAAAGATGAAAAAGCATGCTGGGTACGATGGTGCACACCTATAATCCCAGCACTTGGGAGGCTGAGGCAGGAGGATCCCTGAGAGATCAAGGCCAGCCTGGACTACATTTTGATCCTGCTTTTTGTTTTATTGTCTGTTTTTTACAGTACTGGAGATCTAATGCCAGGGCCTTGTGCATGTTAGGCAAATGTTCTACCACTGAATTATATCACCAGCTGGAAATCCTGTCTCAAATAATCAAATAAAAAATTTTATTTTAAAATGTACTTTAGGGCCGGTGAGATGGCTCAGCGGCGTAAGCGCCTGCCTTGCAAGCGCGAGGGCCCGAGTTCGACTCCCGGAACCCACATACGAAAAAGGGGCCGGTGATATCGTTCAGTGGCACGGGTGCCTGTTGGCGCGCGAGGTCCTGAGGTCGTCCCCCTGGTACCCACAAAAAAAAAAAAATAAATAAATAAATAAAATGTACTTTAGAGTGATTATCTCTGCAAGTTTGAAGAGGAAGAAATTTCTTTCTCATTTTTATTCTTTATTTTCTGTAACAAACTTGTACTGGCCTGGTGTGGTGGTGCACACCTGTAATTCTAACACTGGGGAGGCTGAGGCAGGAGGATCGACATGAGTTTGAGGCCAGTGTGGGCTACAAAGTGAGTTCAAGGCCAACCTGAACTGCATAGTGAAATCCTGTCTCAAAAAGACAAACAAGGGCCGGTGAGATGGCTCAGCAGCTAAAGCGCCTGCCCGGCAAGTGCGAGGGCCCAAGTTCGACTCCCGGAACCCACATACGAAAAAGGGGCCGGTGATATCGCTCAGCGGCACGGGCGCCTGCTGGTGTGCGAGGTCCTGAGGTCGACCCCCGGTACCCACAAAAAAAAAAAAAAAAAAAAAAGACAAAACAAAACAAAACAGCAACAACAAAAACAGAAAACTTGTACTTCTTTAATTTGCTTTTTACTTTTATTTTTAATATTTTAATTTTTAATTTTTTTTTTTTTTTACATAGGGTCTCGCTTTGTGGGGCAGGCTGGCCTTGAACTCACTGTGTCACCCAGGGTGGCTTCAATCTTGTGGTAATCCTCCTGCCTCCGCCTCTGGAGTGCAGGGATTTACAGGCATGTGCCACCAGGCCCGGCCTTATTTTTATTTTTTGGTGCTGGGGATTGAACCCAGGGCCTTACACATGCCAGATGAGTGTTCTACCCCTAAATTACATCCCCAGACCTAATTTTTTGGACACAGGGTCTCAATATGTTGCCCAGGTTGGCCTTGAACTCCAGGTTCAAGGGATCCTTCTGCCTCAGCCTCCAAATTATTGGGAATACGGGTGCCAGCCATTGCACTGGACTTGTGCTGCTTTTATAATCAAGAAAAATAGGATGGCTGTTTATAGCAGCACAACCTATGATAGCAGTCGTGGAAGCAGCCAACATGTGAATGGAGAAAGCAAATGTGGAGTGTGGTATATACATACTGGAGTGCTACTTGGCCATGAAGGGTAAATGTTTGTCCTTTGTATGAAAGTGGATGCACCTTGAGACCACAATGCTGAGTGAAATAAATCAGACAAAAAAGGCTCAATATTTCTCTTATATAAGAAACCCAAAGTATAAATAATGTAAAGACCAAAATAAAAGCCAGATAATAGGAACCAGAGAGAGAGGCCTTGTGAAAATGGGAAGGAGGAGATGGGAGGGTGGGAAGAGGAAGTAAAAATGATTATGATGTGGCATGTATGTGCACCAACTCCTAGAGTGAATGTAGCTTGGGGGGGTGCACACCTGTAATCTCAGTACTCAGAAGGCTGAGGCAGGAGCATCACAGTGAGTTCAAGGCCAGCCTGGGCTACATAGCAAGACCCTGTCTCAAAAAACAAAACAACAACAACAACAAACCTTGGACAACATGACAAATAAGCCAGGTGTGGTGGTTCACGCTTGTAATCCCAGCACTCGGGAGGCTGAGGCAGGAGGACTGTGTGAGTTTGAGGCCAGCCCCAACTACATAGTGAGTTTAAGGCCAGCCTGAACAACATAGCAAAACCTTGCCTCAAAAAAAAAAAAAAAAAAACCAACAATAACAAATAAAGATGAATGTAATTATCATGTATTGCAAGCATATTAATTAAAAGAAACTTTAAAAAAAAGGCAGATTATAACTATATATCCAATCCTTCTTTTATGTCTTCATATCTTTTAAAAATGACAACAAGCAAGCCAGGAGTGGTGGTACACACCTGTAGTCCCAGCACTCAGGCGGCTGAGGCAGGAGGATTGCTGTGAGTTCAAGGCCAGACTGGGCTACATAGCAAGACCCTGTCTCAAAAAAAAAAAAAAAAAAAAAAAATATCAGGATAGGTTGTGGTGTAACTCAGTGGCTAAGCATGTGCTTAGCATGCATCAGGCCTTGGGCTCAATTCCCAGTGGCAAAACAAACAAAATCCCTCCAAAAACATATACATATCAAAAGTCAGCCAGGTATGGTGGCGCAAGTCTGTAATCCCAGCATTTGGGAGGCTGAGGCAGGAGGATCTTGAATTCAAGGCCAGCCTGGGCTACACAGTGAGTCCTTGTTTTAAAAAAAAATCAAAACCAAAACAAAAGCAGGAAACAAATGAACACGTAAAGGCATTAGGAGTCTAAATGACAACTTGGGACCTACTAACTGAGCCTCTTTCCTCATGGCTCTCTTTATTCCACATTTATTGAACATATGTGATGTCTTTGGCCCTGTGTTGGGCAGGTACTAGAGGTAAATGGAGAAAAGCCCTATTCTGTCCTTCCCACACTACTGATAGTCTAACGGAAGCTGGACATTTGACAACTTCTGCACAGAATCGGTAAGAAGATTAAGCTTGGAAGCTGGAATTTGGGATTTCTTTCTTTTATTATGTATTTATTCTGGTACTGGGTATTAAACCCAAGCCCTTTGCACTGAACTATATCCTCAGTCATTTTTCTTTCATTTATTTTGAGGTGCTAGGGGTTGAACCCAGGGCTTCGTACATGCTAGGCAAGAGGTCTACCCCTCAGTTACATCCCCAGCCTTTTTTATTTTTTATTTTGAAAAGGTTCTCACTAATTTGCTAGGCTGGCCTCAAACTTGCAGTCCTCCTGCCTCAGCCTCCCCAGTGCTGGGATTATAGGAGTGAGCCATCATGCTGGGGAAGTTGAGATTTCTGTGGTTGGATGAACACCAAAACTTTCCATAGCCATGAAAATGCCCTTATCACAAGATAGTTAAGATAGATACACTACTAATTTCGCTTAGTTCATTGAAAAGAAAGTTTTGTGCTAATATAGTTTGGACAATTGAATGCTGATATCTTGTACCCTGAGTAACTAATTTAAAGATAACAATATGCAATGTATTAACCATTGTTACCCTCCTATTATGCTGTTTTGAAATTTTGTTCTGTTTTTCTTTTCTCTTTAAAAGAAAAAAAAAAAAAAGAAAATGCCCTGATCACCATGTTCACAGTGGTGGCCCCAGCCACATGCAGTTATGGAGAACCCAAAATGTAGCCAGTCTGAGGATCTTAAGTTTGTTGAGCGGTGGCTGGGGAGTGGACCCAGAAGCGCTCTTCCCCTGTGCTATCTGCCAGTTCAGAAGTGACTTTTAACTCTCTTATTTAAATAGCCAGCTGTACCCAGGGGCCATCATGTGGCTGGCACCACAGTAGTGCATGCAGAGCAAGAGGGCAGACAGCGGGACGGAATGCAGGCCTGAGAAAGACACCAGAGGTGTGAAGTGATGGGCGTGAGTGTACCTGAGCAGTGGGAGAGGATTAAAACAACCTGGGACTGGGAGCTCTGTGTGTGCTCAGCACACGGGGTTAACACATACAGTGCCTGTGTGCTCACCAAAAGGCCCTGGGCGGAGCCCAGCGTTGCAAATTAAAACAAAAAAAGTCAAAGTAAGTTTCCTCTTTCTAAGTTATTATCCAGGTCTTTTTCTCCCTCTGGTTTTTTGGGACAGGGTCTATCTAGTGCAGGCTGGCCTTGAATTCGCTACGTAGCCCAGGCTCGAACTCACACCAGTCCTCCTCCCTTAGTGCTGGGATCACAAGCATGCGCCACCACGCCTGGTTTATGTATTTTGTTATGGTGGAAACTTTGGCTTCTCCCTCCCAAGGGCTCATTCTTTCTCTGCCCTCAGGATGCTGGGCCCAGCCGTGTTGGACAGCAGCATGCAGAAGTGCTTGGGGCAGATGGGCTGAAAGCCCAGGGAGACCTGTTTCATATTTGAAATATTCAAACATTTCTAGGAACAGTGGGTTTGTTTTTGCCTAGGATATTATGTCAAGTGAAAATGGAGAGGGGAGTAAAAGGTAAGGGAAGTGAGGCAGACTGGAGTTGCATGGTCGGGGCCCAGTTAAACCATGCTGCTTTGCTTTTCTCTCATCAACATCCCTCAAACCACACCAAATTTGCTTTAAAAGTACTTAGGGAAGCCGGATGTGGTGGCTCGCACTTGTAATCCTAGCACTCAGGAGGCTGAGGCAGGAGGATCTTGAGTTTGTGACCAGTGTGGGTTAACTTGAGTAACTTGGTGAGTTTGAGGCCATCCTGGGTCACACAGACCCTGTCTTGAAAAACAAAGCAAGAACAGCAAATGTACTTAAGAGTTGGGTGTGGTGGTGCATGCCTGTGATCCCCAGCACTCAGGAGGCTGAGGTAGGAGAATCGCTGTGATTTCGAGGCCAGACTCCGCTATGTAGGGAGGCCCTATCTCAAAACAAAAACAAACTTAAGTACTTAGGGGTGGGGAGTGGTTCAGTGGTAGTGCAAACGCAGAGGGTTGGGATCACCAGGGCCCACGTTAGTTACCAGGTCTCCAGGCCCCCCGAGGACTCAGGGTGCCGCAAGGGGTGCTGGGCAAGCACGCACACGGTCCTCTGGGAGCCACTGAGTCTTCCTAGGGCCTCAACGGCTGGGCATCCCGCATCTCAACGCACTTGCAGGGCTGTCTTCTGTCGCTAGGTGGCGCCTGAGCCCAGCAGACGCCCTCCCGGAGTCCTAAGGCCAAATCCTTCCTTCCTAGGCTCCCGAGGAAAGTCCTCTGGTTGATGCACACAGACTTTTAAAGAACAGCGCTAGTCAGTTGTGCTGGTGCACACCAGTAAGCCCAGAACTCTGGGAGCCTGAGGCGGGAGGATCGCAAGCACGAGCCCAGCCTGAGTAATTTAGGGACACCCTGTCTCAAAAGAAAAAATATAAAAAAAGGTCTCAAGATGTAGCTCAGTGCAAAGGCCTGAGTTCAATCCTCCAGTGCTGCCAAAAAAAAAAAAAAAAAAAAAAGCAAGCAAAGAATATTCACTCACTATGGCAAGGAACAGATCAAAGCAGGAGAGTAAGCACGATGATCCGCTAGGTAAATGGGCAGGAAGTGCGTGTGTCCTGGAGGCAGTGGGAGCCGGTGACTGGAGAAGGGCTGGGGGCTGAGGGAGCCCCCACCCGCCAAGCAGGTGTCTGCACGCCCCAAGACCACGATGCCAGGCACTGTGACTGAACTGAGAGATGTATGCTGGGTGAAACAGAGAGGGCTTTTTAATTGGGCAGAGGGTGCAGCTCAGCGGTTGAGCACTTGCCTCACATGCGCGAGTCACCTGAGTTCGTTCCCCCAAAACAAAAAGACCTCTGAGCACCAAAAACTATATGGAATGTCACAAAGAACCCATGTGCTTAGCACGCACCTTAACCACAGAAAGCCATGAAAAAAAGAAAAACCACAGCTTAACTGGAGTGCCCATCCTGGATTTCAGCTTTCCCTGTGCCTCCGCATCCCTGATGCCACTATGGGTGGGAGCCTCATAAAGACTTGCGCGCTTCCTTTCTACCTTGTCAATACAGGTGCCACTTCAGAGGCCAGAGGAGGGCCTGTTTCACTGGTTGCCGGGGAATCAGTCAGCAAGGTCAACAGATCTGGGAGTGGAACCCCCCCAGACACCCCCCCTTCTGTGCTCAGGGCTCCCTCTGCTCTGCTCTTGGCCCCTTCCAAGGTCTGTAACGGTGATGTTTCTACATCATCTCCTGAATGCAGACTGCTCCTCTGCGGACTCCTGCTCCACCCAGGACCAAAGTTTTGTGTGGATATCCGGCTTTAAAGAGCTGGGCTATTATTTCAGAACATGATGACAGGAACTGTGAGGAATGAGACTCTGAAGGTGACATGTTTTAATATAAATATTTTATTTCTGTAGCATATAAAAAGTATAAACATTATTTCTGTAAAATCCATCACCTGCACTCAAGCAGAGAGTACTTGAAGTGGGGCTGTGGCTCTCTGAGCCAGAGGACAGAGGATCAGATCGAGTTGTCCTACTGGAGGTCCCCAGTCACTGTGACACTCTGCAGCTGGAGAGAAGGATACAGCTTTGTTTCAACAGGGGTGGCTTGTTAGTTCGTTGGGACAGTGGGTGGCAGAGGTGGAACAGGATTTAGGGCACTTTTAGAAATGAGGCACTTGATGGGAAGCTTGCCTGAGATGGAAACCAGTCTCGTCAGAACAAGCCGGCCTGACATAGCAGGGCCTTCTCATCCTGGATCTCTGGCCTTCACATGGCTATTTGATGTAGAGCAAGGAAGAACAGAAGCAGAGACAAGGAAAGTTCAAAGAAGGGAATTATCACGGTGCACTGACTCCTTATCCCAGGCTAGCAGACAGCTCAGAGCACGAAGCCTTGGGAGTTGAGCAATGCTGAGTGCGGAGTTTTTTTTTGGATTCTCGAGTTCAGATACACAGTGGGGCCAGTGAACTGGTAGGAGCCCCAGTTTGCGGGGAGAAGTGTTTAACTGGAAAGACTTAGCAGGAGTCTTAGGATCTGTGAGGGGCAGCCCCAGGAGCATCGTCCACGCTGATGGACCAGGCTCAGGGACCCGGGAACACGGACACCACGGAGGGCCCAAGCTCTGCCCAGTGAGGTCTGCAGAGTCCACATCAGCTAGCTGGTCTCCCAGCCTCTCCTGCCGCTTCTCTTGACAAGGACACTGACCATGTGCCCGTGTGTGGCGTTCCCTCACCTACTCCAATGTCTGCAGATGAGTGTGGGAAGCACTAGTGGGCTGAGAATAAAGGCAGCTATCAAAGGATTCCCTGTCCTCCCTGGACAGTCCCCTCAGCTGAGAGGAAGACCACTAGAGCCAATTCTCCCAAAGCTGATCACACATCTTGCCACAGCCACTTTGACTGAGACGGGTACCTGCCAACCCGGCAGGGAAAGGAGGAAGGAGGGACCTGTGGGAAAGCACAATCCCCCGCGTGTCCATAAGTGTTCCCGAGTTCTTTTGGGTGGTAAACTGCGGACACTGCCTTCTCCTGTGAGGAAGCTCGGCGGGCCAGCATAGTGAGGTCACCTGTGTGGACGCACAGTGACCACTGACTCTGGGTTCTCCTGGTCCTGATGGGAGACAGCCCTGTACAGCCATTGTCACCAAAAGCAGAGCTACATGGATGTTGGTGAGGACAATCTGTAGGGCCTGTGACCCCAACTATGCCACTTTCTACTCACAGCTCATGACCATAGGTCACTCTGGAAGATGCTCGAGCCACAGAGTACAAGGACAGACCTGAAGCAGGATACAGGTCAAATGTGGCCCTCCGCCTCTTTTGTGTAAGTAAAATGTATTGGAACACAGCCACACTCCTTTGTGTGTGGCTCTCTGTGGCTGCTTTTGTACTGCAGAGGCAGATCTGAGTAGTTGTGAGAGACTAGCAGGACTTTTATAGAAAGAGTGCGCATGCTTTTCAGCCCTGCAAACTAAAGGCAATTTAGGGAACTGTCCTTCTTTGGAAAAGAGATCTAGAAGCCAGGGACCTATAACCCCTGCATTCAGGAGGCTGAGGCAGGAGGATCACAAATGCAAGGCCAGCCTGCGCTAGTGAGACCCATAGTCTCAAAAAAAAAAAAAAAGATTGTGAGAGCCTGGTCTGATTCTTCAGGCTACGAGTTTCTGAGCACAGAAAATCTTACTCATGAGAAACAGACTGTGGGACAGTGACTTCAGGAGTCGCCGGTGCCCTGACAAGTGGCTCTCTGGCTGCAACAGCTCACCCATAAAGCTGTGCCCCGAGTTTCTCCAACCTGGAGAAGGGGCGTGTATGTGGACGGACACACTTGTGCACATATCCGCACATGCACATACATATATATGTGCTCAGGGGCCATCAGAAGGGGCAGACTTCTGCTCCCGAGAGCTCTGTGTGAAGAGCAGGCTCCGCTGCTGCTCCTCTCATTCGCATGCCAGCTTGCTGTCAAAGCTGGAGAGCCCGATGGCGAAGGCCTGGAGCGCGCACAGTGGGTAGTTGTAGTCCAGTGTGAACACGTCATCTTCCACACGCCCAAACTGCATGACGATGTAGTCAGCTAGAAACAGAAAATGAGCAGGATGTTACAAGGTGACAAGGACAGGCCAGGTGTAAGGCATGCACATGGAAGGCTGAAGTGGGAGGTTTGTAAGTTTGAGCCCAACCTGGGCAATTTAGTGAGACCTGTCTCAAAATAAAAATAAAAAAAGGGCTCAGATGTAGCTCAGTGTGAAGACCCATGGTTTAATCCCTGGTACTGAAAGAAAAAGAAAGAAAGAAAAAAAAAAAAAAAAAACCCACGACTATATCAGGGGAAAAACCTATGTAAAGTAGAGGGGGAAAAAAACCCCCAAAAACCTCAAAACCCCAAACTGGTCAGTTAATCACCAGTTCTCTTTAACTGAAAAAGGGGGAAAGGACAGTGCTGTAGCACAGTGGCAGCATGCATGCTTAGTGTGCATGATGCCCTGGTTTCCATTCCCAGCAAAAAAAAATAAATAAAAGAGAAATCTTAGCTGGGTGTGGGGCACAGGCCTATAATCCCAGCACTCTGGGAGGCCCAGGTAGGCAGGGGAATCACAAGTTTGAGCCCAGCCTGGGCAACTTAGTGACTTATCAAGATCCTGTCTCTCGGGCCGGTGAGATGGCTCAGTGGTGTAAGCGCCTGCCTTGCAAGCGCGAGGGCCCGAGTTCGACTCCCGGATCCCACATACGAAAAAGGGGCCGGTGATATCGCTCAGCGGCACAGGTGCCTGCTGGCGCACGAGGTCCTGAGGTCGACCCCCCGGTACCCACACACACACACAAAAAAAAAAAAAAAAAAAAAAAAAAAGATCCTGTCTCTCTTTTTTCTTTTCCTTTTTTTTTTTTTTTGGGGGGGG
Organism: Erethizon dorsatum; assembly: GCA_028451465.1. Taxonomy (NCBI): domain Eukaryota; kingdom Metazoa; phylum Chordata; class Mammalia; order Rodentia; family Erethizontidae; genus Erethizon; species Erethizon dorsatum. The sequence goes on from CM051831.1 coordinate 37,033,562, forward strand.
GAATCTCACTATGTAGTTTAGGATGGTCTTGAATTCAAGGCAACCCCCCTGCCTCAGCCTCCTGAATACTGGGATTACAGGAGTGTGCCACCATGTCCAGCTCAAGACTCTGTCTAAAAAAATGAAAAAGGCTGAGGATGCAGCTCACTGTGAAGGCCCTGGTACTATTCCCAGTGCTGTTTAAAAAAAAAAAAAAACTGTAAGGATAGGAAGAGGTAACGAGAGTGCTCATCACAAGCAAAGTTTGTGCTTCAGTTGCTCCTACAAAGACAGAGACTACACCTGAGTAGCACAAAGGGCAGGAGAGGGCAGAACATGCTCTGTGAGCCAGAGTCACAAGCAGCTTTCCTGGGTCCCCTGCACCTACGTCCAAAACCCGCCCAAACCTCCCTCTCACTCCTTTCTCCTCCTCAACATGACGGAGAAGATTTCCTCTGAAGATGTCCTTCTGTCTTTCCAAAGAAATCCTTTCTTTCTGAGTATACCTTCCGGCAGTCCCAGGACGCTCTCATTTCTGCACCCTGTCGGGATACCCTTCCTGTCCTGTGGGACCTGTCCTGGCTTACGGTCATTATCGTGCACTATCTGGAAGTTCTTCACTGATGCCTGAGTGACCCGGCCATGGAAGTTCAGGACGTAGGACTGCTTGTCATCATTCCACACCGGGGCCTTGTTGTGCAGCTCGATCAGGTTCTCCATGGCTTTGCTCTGCCACTTGGAAAGCAAGCTCTCGTGGTCCTGTCAAGGGGAAGAATGCACTCTGTACCAAGAACTGTAAGCACAGGGTTATTCTCAGTTCTTCCAGGTAAAAAGTAGAGTAAATGTTTTTCTGTTTCAGAAAGGGTAAAACACAAGCAAAGAATTAAGATGAAACATGAGCCCGGTCTTTCCTTTTCATTTCTATACACTGTCCAGCATTTCTCGTTGCAGCATTTGGGATGGTTTTAGATCCCTGACTTCAGCAAGACCCCTGGAGCTGCCCCAGTCCTGAGGTTGTGAGCAACAGCTCCACAGAGGGCCGAGCCAGGTACCGCTGTGGGGTCTGGAGGGACAATACTGCTTGTAGCGGTTTCTTCTACCCTGTATATTGTCTCTCACAGGTCTCTGCTGATTAAATATGCTCTTACTTACATTTCGTGGCTGAAATGGGATCCGTTCATGATTCATATTCATCCCTGGAATAATCACAGACATTCTCCTAGGCCCTTTAAATCCAAGCACATTTGTTTCCTGGGAGATAGGAAAACAAGACAGAATTTGGAAACACAGAAAAAAGAGAACAATTCTGTGCTGATACAAGACTTTTTGGGCATGTCAAATGCTGGCAATGTCAACAGCACCAAGAGTGATTTCATTACTTTGCTGTGGTTAAAAAATAACAAAAAACAAAGAATCAAAAATAGGAAGCCAGGCACAGTGGCACTTACAGTCCCGACTGCTAAGGAGGCTGAGCCAGGAGGACCGCGTGAATCTAGGTGTTTGAGACCAGCCTGAATACACAGCGAGACCCTGTCTCGAAAGAACCCAAAAAGTATTTCTGTACTTCAAAAAAACTATGGTACTGGGGAATGAACCCACAGCCTTCTTGCTGAGTTACATTCTCCCAACCCCACCCCAGGCTCGAACTTGAAATGCCCCCACCTCACCCTCTTGGAGTGCTGGGATTATAGATGTACAACATTGTACTCAGATGTAGTTTGGAAATTCTTTTTCAAAAACATTAAACACCTACATTTAAAACAGGTTTGACTGTGTTGACACTTCACTTTTAGTCTTTAGTAGAATTTTTTTGGTTTTGGTTTTTTGAGACCGGGTCTCACTATGTAGTTCAGGCTGGTCTTGGACTCACTACATAGTCATGGTGATCCTCCTGCTTCAGCCTCCCGAGTGCTGGGATTACAGTTATGTGCCACCACACCTGGCCAGACTTTCTTCTGTACGCAATGCATATGTATGTATGTATGTACGTATATATGTAGCAGTACTAGGATTGAACCCAGAGCCCTTGCACTGAGCTACATCCGCAACCCTTTATTTTAATTTTTATTTTTGAAACAGGGTCTAGTTAAGTCTCTAAATTGCCCAGGTTGGGCTTGAACTTGTGATCCTCCTGCCTCAGCCTCCCAGAATGCTGGGATCACAGCCATGGACTGTCTCAATGGGCAGTCATTAAGAGTCAAGTACCCTCCATGATACTTGTGCAATGATGAACTCTATACCACCCCTATTCAATAGGTGGTCACTAACAATCTGAAGCAAGAGACCAGCAAGGTCAGCAAAGCGCTGACTGAGACAGATGTGTTGGCAGCAGTACAGAGTGACCCACAGAGGAGAAGAGTAGTGGGTGGGTGCTGCCTGTGCCTGCAGCCCTGGCTACTCAGGAGGAGGGGACCACAGAGTCACTTGAGCCCAGGAGTTCAAGGCCAGCCCGGGTGATGTAGCAAGACCTTGTCAGAAAGAGGTGATGGGGAGAAGGATGACAGCAAAGAAGGGAGAAAGGGAGGGAGGGAGGAGAAAAGAAAAGAGAGAGAGGAAGAAAAAAGAAAAGAGAAAACAGGAAGAAGGAAGGAAGGAGTAAAAGCAGAGAGGTCAGCTTTAATTTACTGTATTCTCTGGTCAATACATAAGAGGTAAAGAAGGTCTAAATTAAGTGACATTACAAAAACAGAAGAGAAGAGAAGGCAAGAAATAACACAAAAATGAAAAACAGCTGAACTTGGCAATTCGTAAATAATGAAAACATGACTATATGGAGAAACGACAGCAGTAACCAAGGGGAGATCACAGACAGAGTGGTTGGGAAGGGAGCTGGGGTGCAGGAGGCGCAGGGAGGGGCCCACGTGGGGACAGCACTCACGTAACAGATGGCAGCCAGCTCCTGCCGGGTGTGGGCCTTCTCCACCAGACCCTGGGCCTTTACCGGGCTGACACCGTGGTCATACACTGTGAACTTGGTCCCCATGAGGTTGGACCTAGTGCCAAGAGACAAAGTCACCATGATGAGGTGTACTTTCCTGTCAAGGAGTGGGCAAGAACAGGGCCTGTCTGCCTGTTCTCAATACCTGGATGGTCAATGTCACATTTTCAAAGATCTCTTGTGGCAACAGGAGGGGACTTGGATTTTGCTATAATGTTTCTCTTTCTCTTTCTTTTGTTTTTGATTGTCACATCTCTACATGCTAATTGTAAAAAAAGATACGTATTATTCTGAAACAAAAGGAATAACCCTATCAGAAAGAATAGGATGAGGGTGTAAGGCTGCTCTCACCTGAGCTTGCCAATGTAACTTTCCCCTTCTCTAGATAAATCTGTTGGGTCAGTGGAGATCAGATAGTTGGATGTTTTGCTCTTTTTCCGCTTTCTTCCTGCAAGAAGAAATTTCTGGGGGAAAAAAAGGATCAGTCAAAAAACGAAGTCAAGTGGATGCCCCTGGTTCTACCTATTCATGCAGCAAGCGCTCAGCAGGTGTCTAACATCAATGCTGGGTCTGCATCCCTTTCTCCGGCCCTCCCAGTGCATGGGTGGGGACAGGTGGTGTTCACTATCACAGTTTCCTCTGCACGATTTCTCTAAACGCACTAGTTTGAGTCTCCATAAAACTACAGTGGACCCTAAAGTTACTACCTGCCCCCATATCCTAACAACTTGGGTTATGACCAGAAAAAAGGTTTAACTTACAACCAAAGTTCTGAGTTATAACCTGAATGCCAGCCCTTAGACCAGTTTTTAGTTCTGAAAAGTTGAGACCTAGTGAGCCAGAAGCAGGTCCTAGTGGGTTACAGACTACCAAGGAGAGAAAGGACAGCAGAGAGCCAGATTCCTGATGTTCTTATGGAAGGGAACTCTCCTTCCAAACCACCACCTTCCATTTCATCCTCTCTTCCTGCAAGCCAAAGACGTCAACTTGAACAGTAAGTACAGTATGAAATTGTTGTTTCTGGTAAAGTAGGCACATTTTATAACTTTTTGGTGAATACACTAGGAAAATTATTGGTGTTTCTGGTAAATTACACACATTATACAACCATTTTTTATTATGAAAAAGGTTAGTTAGGCTGGGCCTGGTGGTACATGCCTGTAATCCCAGCATTTGGGAGGCTGAGGCAGAAGGATTGCTGTGAGTTGGAGGCCAGCCTGGGCTACATAGTGAGTTCAAGGCCAGCCTGAACTACATAGTGAGACCTTGCCTCAAAAAAAAAGGTTAGTTAAGGGGTGCTTTGGGAGGTTTGGAATATGTTATGGGTATTTCCATTATTTCTTATGGGAAAAATAGTCTTGACTTACAACCAATTTGAGTTGCAACCAGCCCTCATGAACGAAATTGAATTCATAAATCAAGGGTCCACTGTATTTACAACTTTATCCTACAACTTCCAGTGTCTTCTAAACAAATAATCTTCATCCAATGCCATAAATAAAAGTTTTTCCAAGTGAGGTGTGGTTGTGCATACATGTAATTTCAGCACTTTGAGAGGTTGGGGCAGGAGGATTAAGTTGGAGCCTAGGGCCTAGGGGTATAGCTCAGTGCAAAAGACCTGGGTTTGGGCCGGTGAAATGGCTCAGCAGCATAAGCACCTGCCTGGCAAGCGCGAGGGCCCAAGTTCGACTCCCGGAACCCACATACAAAAAAAGGGCCGGAGATATCGCTCAGCGGCACAGGCACCTGCTGGCGTGCAAGGTCCTGAGGTCGACCCCCCGTACCCACAAAAAAAAAAAAAAAAAAAAGAAAGACCGGGGTTCAATACCCAGTACCAGGCCGGTGAGATAGCTCAGCGGCATAAGCGCTTGCCTGGCAAGCGCAAGGTCCTGAGTTCGACTCCCGGTACCCACATACAAAAAAAGGGCCGGTGATATCGCTCAGCGGCATGGGCACCTGCTGGCGCGCGAGGTCCTGAGTTTGACCCCCGGTACCCACACACAAAACAAACAAACAAACAAAAAAACAATACCCAGTACCACAAACACCACCACCAAAACCCAAATGGGCACGCTTGTAATACCAGCACTGAGGGAGGCTGAGGTTGGAGGGTCACAAGTTCGAGTCCTGTGGACAACTTGGCAAGACCATCTCAAAATGAAAAATGGCCAGGCATGGTGGCCCACTGAAATCCCAGCACTTGGGGGGCTGAGGAAGAATTGCTGTGAGGCCAGACTCTAAGCTACATAGGGAGTTCAAGGTCAGCCTAAACTACACAGTGAGACCTGTCTCAAAAAAACAAAAACCAAAAATAAATAAATAAATAAATAAATAAATAAAAAGGGCTGAGAATGTAGTTCAGATCCTCAGTACTGGAAAAAAAAAAAAAAGGTCTTCCTTAAATTAAGGCAGGACCTTGTTCACCTTCCCGCTCCTTATTCTTATGGCTTCCTGTTGCCCCTCCTTGTACTTCGTTGTTTTGGACCCCTGTGATGTCAGGAGTCTCAGTACTGTCATATCTATGCACCCTTCCTGAATTCCACTAGAGTGGGACAATACCAGGGAAGTAGGAATGGCAGTGCCTAAGTATCAGGACTTTGGAATCGCACAAAGGTGGGCTTGAATCTGGCTCTGCCACTCACCAGTGCGACTGTGGACAGGTAAGTCACTCCCCAAGCCCTATTCCTTCATCTATAAAGCAGAGACAAGAAATCCTACCTAGACGTTGTGATAAGAATTGCAGGTGAGGGCCGGTGATATGGCTCAGCGGCATAAGCGCCTGCCTGGCAAGCACAAGGTCCTGAGTTTGACTCCTGGAACCCACATAAAGGAAAAAAAGGGCCGGTGATATCGCTCAGCAGCACAAGTGCTTGCTGGCAAGCGTGAGGTCCTGAGTTCAATTCCTGGTACCCATATTAAAAAAAAAAAAAAAGAATTGCAGGTGATAATACACATAAATATCTAGTGCATGCCTGGTATCTTATAAACAGTCAATAAATAGTAGTTATAATAACAATGATGCCTGCTATCATTACTGCATTTCCAGGCTCTTAAAATCATTCCCTTTGTCCTGGTATTAGTACAAAATGGATTTTTTATTAGGAAGGATTAAATGGTCTTACACCTACAAATTAGAATTTCTAGGATGAAAAATAAAATGTTTAATATACCTTCTCTATTTCATATTTAACATGACCTTCTATATTTCCAATTTCTTCTATAACCTAAAATCTGCTCTCCTTCCACAACATCATATTCGACCACAATAAAAAGAAAAACCAAAGAACACACAGTAATACCCAAAAATAAAGAATGGGAAGGAGGTAGAAATACCTACATTAACATATTCTCTGGAGCTGGGGAGGTAACTCAGTGGAGAATACCTGCCCGGCATGCACAAGGCCCTGTGTCTGACCCCCAGCACCAGGAAATAATACTCTGTTTTCTTAAATTATGGATAAAAATAATTTTCTTGGGGTAGTGGTTACGAAGGAAGTGTAGAGCTTGTCTGTTGGACTACGAGCACTTTGAAGATGACAGGAACACAGAATCACGGGATTAACAGGGCCAGCCACTTCAAATACAGTTCTCTCTCAGAAGGCTGCCGACAATCTCCCATAACAGATTTCTCTTAAGAGCTGCCTCAAAGGGTAGGGGAGAAGCTCAGTGGTAGAGTACTCATCTAGTATGCTGGAAGCCAAGGGTTCAATCTCCAACTAGAGAGGAAGGAAAAAAGAAAGAAAAGGAGAGAGAGAGGGAGGGAGGGAGGGCCAGGTGTGGTGCCTCAGCCTCAAAGGATTGTGAGTCTGAGCCAAGCTTGGGCAGTTTATCAATCTGGCTAGACTCTGTCTCCAAAAAAAAAAAAAAGGTTAAGAATTAATTCTCATACCTTCCGATTGTCATCATTTTCCAAGTGCATAAAGTACGTGGGGAAGAGAACCCGATCCATTCCTTTCTTATCCCTGGTTATCCGGCACTTTACTGTGACACCGCGGGGAGCAGGGCTGTATGCAAAGTCCTCTAGGTTCTCCACTTCTCCCAGCTGGGTGTCAGCCTGCGGGGCTACAGTGCCTGAAGCGCCTGTGGTCTGAAAGTATAGCCACACAGGAACAGGAGGCGGATCAGACACTTCATGTGCTCCACGAGAAACACAAAGCTTACTGATTTACCTCAGTGTCTTCAGTCTTCTGACAGAATAAGGAGGCATTCTAATAGTCAGATAACAAGGACATGAACCCTGGCAACAGGGGAGAAGTTTAGTACAAATATGGGATATATATAGGCTTAAAATAGCTGACCTGCCAGGCATGGTGGTGCACACTTGTAATCAATCCCAGCACTTGGGAGGCTGAGGCAGGAGGATCACTGTGAGTTCGAGGCCAGCCTGGGCTACATAGGCAATTTCAAAGTCAGCCTGAACTACATAATGAGACGCTGCCTCCAAAAAAAAACAAAAAACAAAACAAAACAAAAAAAAAACCACGCACACAACAAAATAGCTGACCTGAGACAGAGAAATTAGAGAGATCTGAATTTGGGCTTAAGTCTTTTGAAGGAACCCCATTCTATAATGGTATCTAAACACTGAAGATATGTTAGGGAAAGAGTCAAGTTAGCACCAAAAGAAAATGTTAGAACTACATACTGTGTTTGATTTCTGGCTGGATGCAGAATTGGGCCTCTCTGTTTCTGAATAAGGTGATTGGGAACTTAGTTTTTTTTCTTCTTCCTCATCATCAGTCTCCTCATCAAAGTTCAAACTGCCTGAGATACCTGTAGAAATGAAATACTGTCAACAACTTCCAATATTTAAGAAATATTTGAAACAAAGCTTTGCTTTTCTTGCTTAAAACACTCCTGACAGGACTGGGCACAGTCAGTGGTAGAGTGTCTGCCTAGTGTGTGTGAGGCCGTGGTTAGAACTGAGCATGGACAGGGGATGGTGATGGTGGGGGTGTTCCTAACTTTTCTGACCCAAAACAGATATCTTGCCCAAATTTTCACAATTCTTCATATTCTCACATCCACCCCTTGTGTTCCCACTCACTAATGGCACCCTAATTTATTTTTTAATCAGATTTTATTGGTACATTTTAGATATACATAATGATCACTTTCATCAGAGAATTTGCACCTGTACATGATATAAAGTTTTTTTCCCATTTCCCTACCCTCCCCCTTCAACCCCTCCTCCCCTTCCCATTTACAAAGCTTTGTTTCCATGTTTTCCTTTTCTCATTTTTTTTTTCTACTTTTCCCTTCTTTCCTTTCTCCCTCCCCTCTCCCTTGTCCCCTCCCCATATGAACATTTTCTTCCTGTTTCACAATACCTATTATACACTTTGGTCCTTGTTAGGAGGGAAAGAGGCTTGCTCTCTCGCTCTCCTCCCCTTTCAGCTCTTGTTGCTTTTGCTGTTTTCCACTGCCATGCACTGTCACCTTTTGTCATGTGCCACCCTGCCTTGGAGCCAACCGAGTATGAACTGAAACCTCCACAAACTGGAAGCTAAATAAACCTTTCCTTCCTTAATTTTGGGCATCAGGTATTTTGTCTCAGCAATGAGAGAAAAGTAACCAAGACAGAATTTGAGTGGGGTCATTGCTGTGACTATACCTGATAATGTGGTTCAAGAGCCTTTGAGAATGGCTTGTAGGAAGAGTTTGGAAAGGTTTGGAGATGTCGCCTGAAAGAGTAGAGCTGGAACACCTGAGGCTGTTCTGTATGGGAGATTCTGGTCAGGGCTCAGAAGACCAGAAGGCTGACAGAAATCCTGTTGGTAAAGACCAGCTCAGGAGTTTTCTGTTGGGAAGAAGGACTGCATTGGTTGTTGGAGTCCAGATGATGTGTGTTATGGCTTGGCAGAAAATTTGTCTGCATTTTGCTTGTGTCCAGAGATTTGGCCTGAGACTGAGATTAAGGGTAGTGGACTAATTAATCTGGCAGAAGAAATTTCAAGGCAGACAAATGTTGAGGCAGTGGTATGGCTATTGTTGGGGGCTCTTAGCCAGATTTATGTTGAGAATCAAGAGCAAAGAGCCCAGCAGGATGATTTAAAACATTATGAGGGCCGGTGAGATGGCTCAGCGGCGTAAGCGCCTGCCTGGCAAGTGCGAGGGCCCAAGTTCAACTCCTGAAACCCACATACGCAAAAAGGGCCAGTGATATCGCTCAGCAGTCGACCCCTGGTACTCACAAAAAAAAAAAAAAAAGTGTGGCCAGAAAGGAAGCTCCAGTAAAGCTGTGTTCTGCAAAGATAGAGCTGAGGAGATCTCAATTGCTGAGAAGGAACAGGAGAATATAAAAGATGGCGTCAGGGCACCACAAGAAGCAGCAAGTCTCCACCCTTTACAGACTCAAAACTGCAAAAGTGAAAGACTTTGAGAAGAAAGCCGCAGAGCACCATGTTTCGGAATGGTGGCAGCGGCACACCAGGTTCCAAAATGGCGGCAGCCGCACCAGATTTCAGAATGGTGGTGGCATAGAGAATTTGTTCCTCAGAATCAGGTTCAGAGTGCTCAGTGATCCAGGCACTTAACCCCTACAGACGAGAGAGAAGAAAGCCCGGCTACTGCTCCAGCTGGCAGCGGACCTTGGCATCATCCATATGGCGCTGGTTTTAGGCACATGCAGAATGCAAGAGTTCTGAGGTTAAAAAGGCTTCCACTCAGATTTCAGAAGAAGGCATGGGAGGCCAGGCAGTGTGCCCCTAAGAGGACAATGTGTGAAGCTATGAGTGTGAAGCCAAAGGTGCAGTGGAGACCCCAGAAGTTTGGAGAGGCCAAGAACATGGATTGTCTGAGGAAACCTTCAAGGGTGAAGCAGAGCAGGCCTAAGAGAGAAGCCATGGGAGCTACAATCACCAGAAGTGCCATAGGGGCAGAGTCATGCAAACCGTTTGGAGCTCACAACTTGCCACAGATTGCTTCGGATGTTCCACATGGAACCACAGGACTTAATATTTGCCCTGCTAGATTTTGGACTTGCTTTGGTCCTAATCCTTTATATTCCCTTGTTTGTACCTTTTGGAATGGTGATGTCTATCTTGTGCCATTGAATGTTTAACTTTCTTTTCATTTGTACAGGGGCTCACAGCTAAGAGTTTGCCTTAGATCTCGGAGGAGACTTGGGACTTTTCAGCAATGCTGAAACTGTTAGGACTTTGGCAACTCCTAGGGATGGACTAAAATGCCTTTTGCATAAAGGGATGTGCATGAGTCTTCTGGGGGCCAGGGGAGGAATGTTATGGTTTGGGTCTAGATGTCCCCCCAAAGCCTCATGTAGTCAAGGGGGCAGGCTTCTAGAGTTTGTGATTGATTCATTGTCTAGTGCTGGGATTATGGGTGTGAGTGCTACACCCACCCTGGGGCAGGCAGCCTGCATACAATATAAGGGAGGGAAAGAGGTTTGCTCTCTTGAGCTTCCTTTTTGCTCTTGTTGCTTTTGCTGTCTACCGCCGCCATGAACTGTTGCTCCTCTGCCACACCACCCTGCCTTGGAGCCAGCTGATTACGGACTGAAACCTCCACAAACTGTGAGCTAAACGAATCTTTCCTTCCTTAATTTTGAGCGTCGGGTATTTCGTCTCAGCAACAAGAGAAAAGTAACCAAGACAGTCCTTACTTACACTTTTGATTTCTCACACCAGAGAAACTATGCAGTATTTACACGTGTGTCTGATTTATTTCACTTAAGAGTATGGATTCAAGGTGCACCCATTTTCCTAGAAATGTCTCAAATTTATTCTTTATGGCAGAGTAGTACTCCATTGTATTAAAGAAGCACATCTTCTTTATCCATTCACTTGGGTTGATGGGCACTTGGGTTGCTTCCAAGATTTGGCTATTACAAACTGTGCCACTATAAAATAGGTGTGCATATATGGCTGTGGTACGATGCTTTTAATTCTTTTGGGAAGATACCGAGGAGGGGAATGGCTGGGTCAAATGGAACCTCTATTCCTAGTTTTTTGAGGGAATCTACACAGTGATTTCCACAGTGGGTGCACCAGTCTGCACTCCCACTGACAATGGAGAAGGGTTCCTTTTACCCCACAGCCCCGCCAACATTTGTTACTGAATGATTTCTTGATAATAGCCATCCCACCCTAATTTTATTTTATTTAAAAAAAATTTTTTTTAATAAATCTTTTGTCCTTTTTTTTTTTTTTTTTTTGTGGGTACCAAGGGTCGAATTCAGGACCTCACATGCCAGTAGGCTCCCATGCCACTGAGCGATATCGCCGGCCCTTTTTTCGTATGTGGGTTCCGGGAGTCAAACTCAGGACCTCGCACTTGCCGGGCAGGCGCTTATGCTGCTGAGCTATCTCACCAGCTTTTTTTTTTTTAGTTTTTTGAGACAGGGTCTTGCTCTGTAATTCAGGCTGGCCTTGAACTTACTGTGTAGCCCAGGCTGGCCTCGAACTTGTGGGCAATCATCCTGCTTCAGCCTCTCAGGTGCTTGTATCACAGGTGTGCATCACCACACCCAGCTACCACCCTAATTGGGCTCTTTAAAATATTAAGCTAGCTAGATGTGGTGGTGCACGCCTGTAATCCCAGCATTCGGGAGGTCGAGGCAGGAGGATCACCATGAATCGGAGGCCAGCCTGGGCTAACTAGTGAGTTCAAGGTCAGTCCGAACTACATATTGAGACCCTGTTTCCAAAAAAAAGGTAACCTTTTTTTGGTAGCACAAAGGCAAAATCCAATCATCATATGGCTGATATGGCTGTCTTTACTTGGCGCTGTGTTCAAATGCCATTTTTTTTAATGTGGGTACAGGGAGTCGACCTCAGGACCTCGTGCTTGCCAGCAAGCGCTTGTGCCACTGAGCGATATCACCGGCCCTTTTCTCCTTTATGTGGGTTCCGGGAGTCGAACTGAGGACCTCGTGCTTGCCGGGCAGACGCTTATGCCGCTGAGCCATCTCATTGGCCCTCAAATGCCATTTTTATACCAAAAACTCAATTTCTATGACTATGTCTTAAAACAGAGATCAAAGATTTTGCCCAAATATTTAAGACAACCAAACTGGACCTGCTTCAGGGATATAAAATGCCAAACTGACACTTCTAACTTAGGGCTTAATCAAGAGAGCACTTCATGGGTCTCATAGTCAAGATGCAAGCCGCTGAAACATTCAAAGCACTCACTCCTCATGCACTGAGAGGCCCATTCCAAGAAAGAACACAGCAGTCATTTCACAGAGCCATGTGAAGGGGGCGACCTGGCACTTACAGTCAGGGATAAAGAACTAGACCAGGAATCAGAAGATCTAGGTCTTCCACTAGTTGGCTAGATGATTCAGGTAACTAACTTCGCTTTAGGTTAAATACAAGGTCCTCTGCTCAGGTTCCTATCCATTCAACAATGTCTTTTACTTTCTTTTGTTGTAAAAATAGTGGTAGTAAAGTAATAGGGAAGTGTTTTAGTTACTTTCCTCATTGCTGAGACACAATACCCAACATCAACAAGTTAAAGGAGGAGAGGTTTATTCTGGCTCAGAGTTTGTAGAGGTTTCAGTCCATAGTTGGCTGGCTCCAAATCAGGGTGGTATGGTAGAGGGGCACTGTGGAGGGAAAATAGCCCATGGTGTCGCAAGCTGGGGGCAGCGAAGCAGAAGAAGCAACATCAGTGAGCTTCCCTTTCCCTTTTATCTCATTCAGCCTACAAGTCTATTGAGTGATGCCCCCCATACCCAGGGTGGGCCTTCCCATTATCCAAACCCAGAACTATGCTAAACCAATCAGCGGTCTAATTTAGTATGACACACCTTTAATCTCAGTATCACAAGCCCTAGAACCCACCAGCTCTGAAAATCTCCACCTATGAGCACATGAGGCTTTGGGGGAAAAATCTAGATACAAGCAATAACAAGAAGTAACTATCACGATCACCTTCATATTACAGACAGGAAAACTGAAGCTGAGGAAAGTAAAGATTTTTAACCCCCATTTCCACCCATAAGTGGCAGAGATGAGATTCATAACCACCAAGCTGGCCCCAAAGCTATGCTTTATTCGGTCCATGTCACAAGGCTTTGCTACAGAGAGGAGGCTCTATGGTCACCATCCCAGCTGACACATGCATCTTATGCTTTCTACACCTGGATGTCTTTGCACATGCTATTTCTTCTGCTCCAGCTTGCACCTAACCAGCAGGGTGACCCAGGGCAAGTTACTTAGCCTAAGAACTAACTGGTTTATACATAAAAAGGAGAGACAAAAATCTGTGACATCAGTATTAGGATGTCTACCTTCCCTCCTTCCATTCCTCCCTCCTTTTATGTGCTAAATTCAGGGCCTCCAGCATGCTATGTGCTCCACCACTGTGCTATGTATGCCCTTAGCCCCAGAAGTGTGTCAGAGGACTGTGCAGCAAACACTCAACATGTCAGGGTCTGGCCACTTCCCAGCTGACACCAGAACACAGGCAGACACGCATTCTTCTTAGCTTAATCACTGTTACGGCTTGTATCCAGATGTCCTCCCAAAGCCTCACGTCCTCAAAGGCAGGGCTTTCTGGAGCTGGCTGGATCAATGATTGGAATTAGCATAGTTCTGGGTAGCAACACCCAAACGGTTGGCTGCCTGGATGGGATAAAAGGAAAAGGCAGGCTCCCTGCTTGCTGCTTTGTTCCCTTTTGCCTGCTCTGCCATGAGCTGTTTCCCCTCTGTGATGCCTGTCTGCCATGCCACCCTACCTTGGAGCCAGCCGACTATGGACTGAAACCTCTACAAACTGAGCTAAACAAAGCTTTCCTCCCTTAACTTGTGGGTGTCAGGTATTTTTGTCCCAGCAATGACAAAAGTAATTAGACGATCACCATCTCTTGATACCTTTCTTATCCCTCTATCCCCTGGCAGAGTAATTCTACTTCTCCCCTGCTTTTCATTCTTGCACATACAGCATTCTAACTCTGAGTTGAGCCATCAGTCAAACTCTCTAACTGGTTTTCCTGCTTCTCAACGTGACCCCTCCCCATTCATTCTTTATGTGCACAGAGTAATTTTCTCTCTCTCTCTTTTAAATTAATTTTATTTTTTGGTGCTGGGACTGGAATCCAGGGCACCCAGCCCTGTGCAGAGTAAGTTTTCTATAGCCCAAACGTGGTCACATCTGAAACCCCTCCTAGGTTCTATCATGTTTTTAGACAAACTCTACAGTCCTGCCCTTACGCCCTGGCTGGTCCTGGGTCACTTCCTGTCTAGGCATATCTCACCTGTCACCTCCTACTCTGTCTTACTACTGTTCTGAACAGACAGGTCCTCACCTGTCAAACCCCGGCTCGGGTGTCATTTTCTTGGTGAGGCACCCTCCCAGGGCTCCCCTGGCACCTTGATTTTCTTTTTTTTTTTTTTTTTTTTTTTTTTTGTGGGTACCGGGGGGTCGACCTCAGGACCTCGCGCGCCAACAGGCACCCGTGCCGCTGAGTGATATCACCGGCCCCTTTTTCGTATGTGGGTTCCGGGAGTCGAACTCGGGCCCTCGCGCTTGCAAGGCAGGCGCTTACGCCGCTGAGCCATCTCACCGGCCTGGCACCTTGATTTTCTACCTGCAGCCTATGTAAGAACATGAAGCTTCAATTAAAATAAATGCTCCAGGCTTTCTGCTTCCTGGCTGAGGTGAGCAGCTTTCTTCTGCCCACACCCTTCCACCATGCCATCCTGCCTTGGAGCAGGACAACTATGGACTGAAACCTCTACAAACTGTGAAGCAAAATAAACCCGTCTTCCCTGAAGCTGTGGGTGTTAGGTACCTTGTCTCAGCAACATGGGAAGTAAACAAGACAGATTCTGGTGCCAGAGAAGTGGGGTCACTGCTATGACTACCTGACCATGTGGAAGCCTCCAGAACTAGCTCACAGGAGGAATTTCGAAAGGTTTGGAAATGCTGACTGGAGAACAGCCCTAGAATGCTGTGATCCAAGCTTGATGGTAGATTGGTCAGAGCTCAGAAGACCAGAATGCTGATTAAAAAGGCAGAGAGTAAGACCAGAATAAGGTTGTTTCAGTTGGGAAGGACTCCACTGGCAGTTAAGACTCCGGGCTATGTGTGTTATGCTCTAGCAGAAGATTTGTCTGTATTTCGCTCATGCCCTTAAACTTTGTGGGAGACTAAGATTAAGGATAGAGGACTAATTATTCTGGTGGAGGAAATTTCAAGGCAGCTCAATATTTAGGCTGTGGCATGGGTACTGTTGGGGGCTTTTAGCCAACTCTGCATTGAGAATCAGGAGCAAAAAGCCCATTTGAGTTTTCATTTTCCCCAGAAAGGAAAAGCCTGCAAAGTTTTAGCCAAGGAAAGCATGGTTGCTGAAAAAATGAAAAAAAAGTCAAGTACTCTGGATCAGAACAAAAGGGAAAATGGCTTAAGGGCATGTCAGGCCCCCACCCTTCCCAGGTTCAAAACTGCAAAGGTGTAAGACTTTGCCAAGAGAAGACAGCCCCGGGGCACCATGCTTAGGAACAGCTCCCTATGGAATTTGTTTTCCAGGATTCAGTTTACACTGCTCCACTACCCAGGCACTCAGAGGCTTCTGCAGCCACAATTCAAGAAGGCTGGCTACTGCCTGAGCAGACAGCAGACCTTGGCATCATCCACAGGGTGCTAGTTTTATGGGATGCAGAATCTAAGAGTTGTGGGGTCAGGGAGGCTTCCACCCAGATTTCAGAAGAAGCCTGGGAGGCTAGGCAGTGAGTCCCTGAGAGGGCAGTGTGTGAAGCTATGAGGGTGAAGCCCAAGAAGCAGTGGAGACTCCAGGAAATTGGAGTGGCCAGGAACATAGGACATTTGAGGAAAGCTTCAAGTGAGCAAAGCCAGCCTGAAAGAGGCCATGAGGGCTATAACTACTAGCTATGATGTAGGTGCAGGGGTGCCCATGCTATTTGGTGCTTATATCTTGCCACAGTTTGCCTTGGGTGTTGGACATGGAGCTACAGGATTTAATGTTTGCACTGCTGCTGTTTTGGTCCTGCTTTAGTCCCATTCCTTTCTATCCCCTTATTTCTCCCTTTTAGAATGTGAACGTTTATCTTGTGCCATTGTATGCAGGCAGTGTTTAATTTCTTTTTGATTTTACAGGGGCTCACAGCTAAGAGTTGCTTTGAGTCTCAGAGGAGTCTTTGAAATTGGACTTTTTAGCACAGCTTTTCAGACTCTAGCATAAAGAGATGTACATATAACTTTTGGGGGACAGAGGAGAATGTTATGGTTTAGATCTAGATGGCCCCCAAGAGACTCACAGGCAGGGCTTCTGGAAGGTGACTGGTTTATAGGGGAGGTATAGCTGATTTGTTTTAGGAGGTGGGTCTGGTCAGAAGAGGTGGGTCATTGGGGGCGTGGCTTGGCAGGATGTATCTCCCTTCCTGGTTCTTCCCTTCATCCTTTCTACTTCCTGGCCACTGTGAGGTGAGCAGCTACTCCTCTGCCATGCCCCTCTGCCATGCTGTCCTGTCTTAGAGCTAGCCAACTATGGCTGGAAACATGAACCAAAATAAATGTCTCCTTTTAGCTGCAATGTCAGGTATTCCGTCTCAGAGATGAGAAAGTGACTAAGATACTCATAAAAGAGAACTTCCAGAACTGCTTCAGAAAGTGGCAAGAACTGCCAGGCATGGTGGCACACTACTATAATCCCAGCACTTTGGAGTCTGAGGCAGGAGGATCACTGTGAGTTTGAGACCAGCCTAGAGTACACATTGAGTTCAAGGCCAGCCTGAACTATATAGGGAGGCCCTGTCTCAAAAAAAAAAAGAAACAAACAAATTAAGAAAGAAGCAAGAATGATGGGATAAGTATGTTTGAAGTCAGGGATGGTATCTTGAGGCGGTTATTAATGGCAGTGTGTTTTTTACTTTAACAATTAAAATTTTTTAAAAAATATTCAGCATATATTTTGATCATGCTGCATATCAGCATGTGAGCTTGGAGAACTCAGGCCACAGAGTCCCACTGTAGTGGAAGGCAGAGCCCAGTTCACTGTTTTTTGGGGTTTTTTTGAGACAGGATCTCACAATGTAGTCCAGGCTGGCCTTGAATTCTGTGTAGCCCAGGCTAGCCTCAAACTTGGGGCAATCCTCCTGCCTTAGCCTCATGAGTGCTGGGATCACAAGCGTGCACCACCACAACCAGCCTCCCAGTTCACTGTTAAACCTTAGCAGGATGAAGGAAGATATGATGTGGGGAAGCAAAAGCAAAGCACACTTTTTCCTGGCTTGGAGGAGAGGGATGAAAGTGAAAAGACAAAACAGGAAGACACGGGGCCCCATGATCCTGTCCAGGCTTGGATGCGGGCAGGGAAGAAAGCACTAATTAAGTCCAAGGTGACATTAAGGGCAGATGATCATGTCCAGGGGGCCTGCCATGACAGGATGAGGTGGCCCATGCCAAAGCTGGGACACAGCTGGGCAGGAGGGCAGGGTGAAACCCTGGCAAACCCTGATGAGGGGAGGGGGTGACAAGACAACATGGTCACCAGTCCCAGACTTCAGCAGGGGAGGGGGTGTCTTAAAGTCATTACTAATCCTCACCATGTTTTTGGAGAATTTCCTGAAGGTTTTGTTTGGAAGTAGAATTTACAGTGCTTTCTCCGTCAACACTGCCTTCAGTATCTTCCTCTGCAGCAGAAGAGCCTACTGAGAGAACATGAAGTTTGGTCTCCACATCATGAGCATCTGGCTTTAGGAAAGCAGCTGGACCATCAATGCCTAGAAGTCCCCAAAAAATAAAGGAGGAAAGTGTCATACTACGTAGCTAGGTGGTTTTGGAATGTGCAATCACAATTCTCAACTACCAAACCATTTCATCTCTCTTCCTTCCGAAATATTCCAAGGACATTTATCCAAGATGGAGTTCATGTTGATAACATGCTTGGTTACTGAAGTAACATATACTTTATGTTGTACTTAAAAACTAAAACTTAAGATCAAGAGGCTGGGATTATACCTCAGTGGTGGAATATTTACCCAGCATGGGCAAAGCACTTAGTTCCAATCCCAGCACTGAAGGGGGGAGGGGAGAATGAGATCAAGAGAACCAAGCAGGTCCTCTATAGTACAGATTCTTTCTGAGCTCTGCTCAAGCAGCATGACAGAGAGCTCTTCATCCTTTTCTTCTTTCTTCCCTTGCCTGCTCAGATGATCCTCCGAGCTACCTATTATAAGAAAAGATGTTGTCTACCTACTCTTGGAACACGGTTGACCTCTGCCACAACACAACAATCAAAATTGTAAACTCCTCATAGCGCTTGCCTAGCATACACAAAACCCTGGGTTCCATCCTGTTATGGTTTGTGTCCTCCTCCAAGACTGAAGTAGTCACAGGTGGGCCTCTTCAGAGGTGGCTGGATCTAGGGTGTGTGACGCTGGGATCAAGGGTGTGTGATTACTAAATTAGTCCACTGACTGGTCTGGCATAGTTCTGGGTGTGGATAATGGGAAGGCCCACCTGGACGTGAGTACTACCCCTGCTCCAAGGGCATGCAGCCTGCATAGAATGTAAGGGGCAGAAAGAGGAATGCTGCATTGCTTGCTGCTGCTTCCTTGCTACTTCACTGCTTTGCTGCCTGTCATGAACTATTTCTCCTTTGCCATGAACCTGCCTTGCAGCCAGCCAACTAGGAACCGAAACCTCTACAAACTGCGAGCCAAAATAAACCTTTCCTTCTTTAACTTTGGGTGTCGGGTATTTTGTCTCAGCAATGAGAAAAGTAACTAAGATACATCCCCAGTGCTGCAAACAACCCCCCACCAAAAAAATCCCGCAAGTGCTTCAAATAGGTCATTTTATTTTTTGTTTGTTTTTTGTTTTTTGTGGGTACCGGGGGGTCGACCTCAGGACCTCGCGCGCCAACAGGCGCCCATGCCGCTGAGCGATATCACCGGCCCCTTTTTCGTATGTGGGTTCCGGGAGTCAAACTCAGGCTCTCGCGCTTGCAAGGCAGGCGCTTAAGCCGCTGAGCCATCTCACCGGCCCCAAATAGGTCATTTTAGACTAATTCAACTGGCATCTAAAAAAAGTTCTAGGATGGACATAAACTTGAGTGCATCTTCTGCTGATGTAGACTACTTTTTAACGTTCTACTCAAAGAGCCAGAACGATTACAAAGACCTGTGGCAGTACCGAGTAACCATGCTAACCTGGCCCTGTGCTCATCTCAGAAGCCTCCTGCCTTCGCTTAGGTCTGTGGAGCTGCACTCCAGCAGGAAGCACAGCTGCCTAATACATACCACGCAGGATGACATCGCTGTGAAGAGTCTGAGGTTCTACCAAAGGCGTGTGCTCCTCACTGCTGCTGGGCTTCTGCCGACGCAGCCTGGCTTCTGGGTTCGGCTGGACCATGAGTGGCTCCAGGCGCTTCTTCCTCTGCTTCTTCTCCAGTAGTGCTCTCTAGGAAGCAGAGGTGAAGTCACAGCCAGCAGACCCAACCAACTGTTCTTCCCCACCTGGGGATGGAACGGCAGTTCTACCACTCAGCTACATCACCAGCCCTTCTCTCAAATTTTATTTTGAGTCACTCTCACTATGGTGACCAGGCTGCCTTTAACTTTTGGTCCTTGTGCATGAGCCCACCAAGAAGCTGGGTTTACAGATGTGTCCTACCGTGCCCTGCTGCCACTCTGAATACTTACAGTCTGTTTCCCACTGATCCTCAGAAAAACTGCTGTATATTATTTTTCCCCACATCAGAAATGGGGAAACTGAGGTATATTTTTGACAAATATTTATCGAACACATAGAAAAATCTATTTAAAATCATTCAATACATTTCTAGCATAGATGACACTCTGAGTCAAGTCTATTAAAAAGTCATTATCATATATATATATATATATATATATATATATATATATATATATATATATTTGTTTTGTTTTTTGAGACAGAGTCTTTCTACATAGTTCAGGCTGGCCTTGAACTCACTGTATAGCAAAGGCTGGACGTGAACTCGTGGCAATCCTCCTGCCTCAGCTTCCTGAGTGCTGTGTGAGCCACCACTCCTGGCTTCATTATCATTATAATCAAAGCATAATCATAGGTTCAAAATATGTAAACACATGCAGAGGGAAAGGATGGAGGATCACAAAAACAGTGACTTCTTTGGGTGACAAAATAGAAATAATTTTTTTCAAGTTTTCTGTATTCTCCAGATTTTCTTAAATTTTAGTTTGAAATAAAAAATTGATTATATTCTAAACTCTACATTATTTTTATGTTTTAATCAGCCAAAGAGCAGAAAGTTTTGCCTTCCTGTTCATCTTACAAAAGTAGAAATCAAACAAACTTGGGCCAGAGGTAAGAAGAAAAACGCATGACAGCTGGCACATTCCAAATGGAAAGCAATCAATCCTATGGGTGAAACCAGGCTACCAAACCAAGTGTGTACCTGTACTCCTAGCTACTTGGGAGGCTGAGGCAGGGAGATCACTTGAGTTCAAGGCTAACACAGTGAGATCCCATCTCAAAAACAAACCAACTCCCCCCATAACACAAAAACAAGATACAGAATATGGTAGAAAGTCAGAAGAAAGTGTGAGAGACAATGAGTAAAAAAGTCTAATAAGATGGAAAGGAAGGTACATACCTATATACTATTCATGCACATATACAATATACTATATAGCACATATTATATGCTACTATATAATATTACTACATAGTATAGATTATTTGTAAGCTTTGGCAATAAGAACTTATAGTACATAGAAATTATTATGGATCTGGGATATCTCAGAATAAGAAAAATGCCAAGTCCCAAGTGTAATGGGTTATATCTAAAGCCTTATGCAGTCACAGGTGGGGCTTTTCAGAGGTGGCCGGATTTAGGGTGTATGATGCTGGGGTTAAGTGTGTGATACTGGGATTAAGGGTATGTGATTACTAAATTAGTCCACTGACTGGTTTGGCATAGTTCTATCTGTGGCTAATGGGAAGGCCCATCCTAGGTGTGGGTGGCACTACCCAAAGGGCGGGTAGCCTGGAAGGGATAAAAGGGAGGGGGAGGCTGCTGCTGCTGTCCTTCGCTACTTTGCTGCCTTCTGCCTGCCATGCACTGCTTCTCCTCGGCCATGCCACCCTGCCTTGGAAGCAGCCAACTATGAATTGAAACCTCTATGAGCTGTGAGCTGAAAAAAATAAACTTTCCTCCTTTAACTTTGGGTGTTGGGTACCTTGTCTCAGCAACAAGTAACCAAGAAACCAAGTAAAAAATAAAGCCGCAATTAAAAAGCAGACTTCTGGGAAGATGGCAGAGTGGTGAGAAGCAGGGAAAGAACTTCTCCAAGATTTGGTATCCAGTCACTGGAATACAGCAACGTGAGGAAGAAAAGGAGAGAAATGCGTCCCCAGAACCCAGCAACAATCTGAAAGAAGAATTGACATGCACAGGGAGAACAAAGAGAGAGCCTTCAATGCAGAAGGAGGTGGCAGGTGGTGCTTTCTCCCTGATGCCAAAATCACTGGGAGGGGCGGCTTGAACCTGCAGATTTACGGTGACCACTGGCGAACCTAGAGGCCTCCACAGAGAAACCCACCAGTGGAACGGAGTGTTGGATGCAGTGGACTACAGTGGCTGGTGAGTTATTCGGGTGAGACATCCCCCAGGAAAAGGTGATTGGCTGGTAGCCATCTTGGAGGGGGCCAGCTGAGCTCAGAACTCCAACAACTGGCTCCATCTAGTGGCTCCCAGTCTCAGGGTGAGGCTGCCCAGAAAGTTGGCAGGAGGTTAGGGAGCCGAGGTCAAGCCAGCAGGAGGCACACAGGTAGTGTTACAGGCTGACAAATCAGGTTCCAGCCTCAGCCAGAAACCAGCCTGAACTCCAGTGGAACTAAACATACAAGCTTGCTGTGATTATCCACCACCCTGCTATAAAGCTATGGCTGGCTTGCTGGGATTAATCAATTCAGATCTGGACTCTGCCCATGTTGTCTACCAGTGACAGCACAGACACACCTTTAAGTGGACTTTTTTTTTTCTTATTTTGAATCTTTTCTTGCTTTTGTTGTTTTTTGTTTGTTTGTTCTTGTTTTTTTTTTTTTTTTTTTTTTTTGTGGGTACCGGGGGGACGACCTCAGGACCTCGCGCACCAACAGGCACCCGTGCCGCTGAGCGATATCACCGGCCCCTTTTTTGTATGTGGGTTCCGGGAGTCGAACTCGGGCCTTCGCGCTTGCAAGGCAGGCGCTTAAGCCACTGAGCCGTCTCACCGGCCCTGTTTGTTCTTGTTTTTACATGACTGTGAACACTGTTTCTAGTTCTTTTGTTGTTGTTCTTCTGTCCTCTTCTTGTTTTCTTCCTTCTCTCTTTTCCTCCTGTCTTCTCGACCAGTTACCCAAAGTTTGCATAATCCTCCTTTGTCCTCCAGCCTTGCTTCTAATCTCTTCCTCTTCTTCTATTTCTCTATTTTTTCCCTCTAACCCCTTTTAAATTTTCTCCCCTGAGGGTCCAATCGCCATATTGAGGGCTTAGTTACTGCATACAATTTTTTGGTTCATTTTAGATTTTTGTTGTATAACCACAAATCTAGTTCACGCAGTTAAAGGTGGGATATTAAGAATTACCACAGTTTGTCATTTTTCAGGCTGTGTTTAATGCTACTATTATTGCTGATTATACTACTTTAGCCAAGGTGACATAATTGTTCTAATCAGTTGTTTTTCCTGGTATACCAAGACTGAGACTGCCTAAGAATGATAAGCAATACTATACGCCAGTGCCAAAGAGCCAGCGGCTGGGCCAAGTATGCAGCAACTTCTCGTCCCCAATAAATTGAAGAGGCAAGATCTTGCAACAGACCTAAAACTCGAAAGCCAGCTATACCTGGAAGACATCTCTGAGAAGAAGTCATTTCCTAAGAGTTCTAAATACGAGCAATAATGCTACTTACCATAAGCAATTTATAAGCATCAACCCAGGAATTATATCACTTTTTTTTTTTTTTTTAGGATTTTTGAGACAGGGTCTTGCTCCGTAGTTCAGGTTGGCCTTGAACTCACTATGTAGTCAAGGCTGGCCTCAAACTCATGGCGATCCTCCAGCCTCACGCTCCTGAGTGCTGTGATTACAGGCAGGCACCACCATGCCTGGCCTAACACAGGAATTAAAAAAAGACAAAAAAAAAAAGAAAAAAAAAAAAAAAAAAAGGAAATGAGAAGACACTCAAACAAGATGCAACCCCAGACTTCCAGCTCATCAAAGGGCAAACCCAGGGAGGCAATGAGGCAGAACAATTTGAAAGCCTGGACTCTCTGAAGTGGTAACAGTGGAAGTAACAAAGCCAATGAAAGAGGCTCTAGAAAAGAAATCAAATCAGAAATATTTCTCAGATAACTAGAGAGATGACTATAATGAAAGATATGCCTTAATGATTCTAGAGCAGATACAGATAAAAAAAAAAGAGGAGCTTAGGAAAATGATGGAAACCATGAACATGCAACATAGGAAAGAAATGGAATCCATGAAACAGATTCAAACAGATACCTAGGAGATTAAAAATTACACTGAAAGTATGTACAGCAGAATGAGCCACTGTGAGGACAGAATATCAGATAGAGAAGACAGGATTGTGGTTCACGATCACAGACAAAAAGATTTCTTAAAAAATAACAAGAGACTGCAAAAAATCAATCCAACAGCTGCTAGACAAGAATAACATAAGATCCACTGGAGTGAATGAAAAAGCAGAAGATAGCACAAACAACATAAAAAACCTGTTCACAGAAGTAATGGCAGAAACCTTCCCAAGCATGGAAAAAGGATTTGGACGTACAGGTAAGTGTGGCATACAGAACTCCAATTAGCCGTGGTCAAAAAAAATCTACACCAAGGCATATAATAGTCAACATTACAGAATTCAACACAAGAACAGAATATTAAAAGCTGTTAGAGCAAAGAAACAAATCACCTAGAAAAGAAAGCCCATCAGAATCACAGCAGACTTCTCAACACAAACCCTCTGGTCAAGGAAGGCATGGAGTGAAGTATTTCAGGTCCTAAAAGAAAACAACCTCCAGCTCAGATTGCTGTATTCCGCAAAACTATCTTTCAAAACGGATGGAGAGGGCCGGTGAGATGGCTCAGCGGCGTAAGCGCCTGCCTGGCAAGCGCAAGGGCCTGAGTTCGACTCCTGGAATCCACATACAATAAAAGGGCTGGTGATATCGCTCAACGGCACAGGCGCCTGCTGGCGTGCGAGGTCCTGAGGTCGACCCCCGGTAACCACAAGAAAGAAAAAAAAAAAATGATGGAGAAATAAGATACTTCCAAGACAAAGAACACCTGAAGAAATTCCTGACCATCAAACCAGCACTCCAAAATGTTCTGAAAGACATTCTAGAAAGAGATAACAAGGATTACAACTCCATGAACCCCAGCAGATTGAATCCACCAGGCAAGGCAAGCAATTAAACTGAGGGGAAAAAAAGGAAATCAACAACAGGAAAATAACATCACAAGATAAGTCAATACCTATCAGTTATAACTATGAATGTTAATGGTCTCAACTCACCAATCAAAAGAAACAGACAGGCAAAATGGATCAGCAAGCAAGATCCATAGACTGAAAGTCAAAGGATGGAAAACAATACTCCATGCGACAGAGACCCAGAAAACAGCAAGATTGTCTATTCTACTTGCTGACAAAGTGGATTTCAAGCCATGACTGATTAAGAGAGACAAAGACCAGCATACCCAACTATATAAAACAAATAATAATGGACATGAAAAATCAAATAAGCCCTAATACAATTGTAATGTGGGACCTCAATACCCCACTGTCACAAATAGATAGATCAACCAGTCAAAAAATCAACAATGAAATATCATAACTGAACCAAAGTATTGAACAAATGGATGTAGTAGATGCCTACACAGTGTTCCACCCCACAACATCAGAATTTTTCTCAGCTGCACACGGGAGGTTCTCCAAAACAGGCCAAATACTAGCTCATAATACATGCTTAAGTAAAAGCAAAGGAAATAAAATTATCCCATGCATATTATCAGACCACAGTGCAATGAAATTGGAAATCCGTGCAAAAGAAACCACAAGAACTTCATAAATTTAATTAAATAACACCCTCCTGAACAACCAATGGGTCACAGATGAAATTGAAGAAATTAGACAGTATTTATAATTAAACAATAATTCCAATACAACAT
Organism: Erethizon dorsatum; assembly: GCA_028451465.1. NCBI lineage: Eukaryota > Metazoa > Chordata > Mammalia > Rodentia > Erethizontidae > Erethizon > Erethizon dorsatum. The sequence continues at coordinate 37,058,638 of CM051831.1, forward strand.
ACCAGAACTTATGGGATGTAAGGAAAGCAGTCCTACAAGGATAATTTATAGCAGTGAATTCCCACATCAGAAAAACAGAGCAAGAGGGGAGGAAAAAAGATGGCGGATGAGTAAGAAGCACGCAGAAAAACTCTCTAAAAGTTGCCATTGGACTACGGGAATATAGTGACTGGGAGAGCGCAGGAGGGGGGCACATGCCCCCCCGGGACCCAGAAAAGTTCTGAAGCGCAGCTTGGGACCCCCGGCACCAGTGAAGGGTACTTTTCAACAAAGAAGGAACAGAGCCCATGCGCGCACCTTCTACCATCCCAGGAATCACTGCGCGACAGAAGCTCAAAGCTGTGACACACGGTGACAGCTGGCGCCAAGGGAGCCCCCATGGAGGATTGCGAGACAGCGGCGTGGCAGGGGAGCGGCGGAGAACTGCGCTGGCTGGTGGTGAGTGTCTCTCAGCCACAGCTGCCCCGCGCCAGAGAGCGACTGGCCGGGCGCCATTGTGGGGGGTGCGGCGAAAATCAGAGCCAGAGCGGCGGGAAAACAGCTCTGGGAACTTGTGCTCCGGACAGGCCAGCACGGTGCCTCTCAGCCCCACGAAAGTTCGCTGAGGGCGGCGGGTGAACGAGACTGGCCTCTCAGCCACACCTGTCCCGCGCCAGAGAGCAACTGGCCCGGCGCCATTGTGGGGGGCGTGGCGAAAATCAGACCGGCGCGAAAGCAGTGCGCTGACAGCGGCAGGCGAAGGAGACCAGTCTCCGCCTGAAAGTCCACGCTCTGCTCACCGCCCGCCAGAGGGCCGCTCCTGGCTCGCTGGGACGGACCTGCACGGAACAGGACTCTGTCACCACACGGTGCCTGCCTACAGCAGAGTCAACACCTGGAACTGATTCTCTTTATTTTTTTATGTGTTTTTTTTTTTTTTCCCTCTCTCATTAGTTTTTTGTTCTGGTGAAGGGGTTTTTATTTTTATTTTTGTTTTTATTTTTTTTTATTTTTATTTTATTTTTATTTATTTTATTTTTTTCTTTTGTGGGGTTTTATTTCTGTTTTATCTGTTTGCTTTGTTGTTTTTGTCTTCATTTTTGTTTCTGTTTGTCTATTTGCTCTTTCCTTCATTATTCTCTCTGGCTTTTATATGAGTGTAAACAGCGCCTCTAACCTCTTTGTGATTGTGGTTGTGATCTGTTCTTCCTTTTATCCTTTCCTTCTCTTTTTCCCACCAGTCCTCTGCACCAGTGTCCCAATGTTAGTGGAATCCCTCTTGGTCCTCTAACCTTACATCTAATTCCTTCCTCTTCTCACAATACTCTATTTCCTCCTTAACTCATTTTAAATTTAAATTCCTGAGGGGAAAAATTGACATACTAAGGACTTGTATACTGCATATAATTTTTCTGGTGTGTTTTAGATTTTGTTATATAACCGCAACTCTACTTTATATGGCTAAAAGTGGTAAATAACTGGTTAGCTCAGTCTGTCATTTTCTAGGCTGTGTTTGATGCTTCAGTTACCATTATAGCCAAATGTAAAATAATTGTTCTAAACAGCTTTCCTTCCTGATATTTCATGATTGATATTGACTAAGGGACACAGAAAATACAGTGGCACAGTACCAAAGAATCAAGGACTGGGCCAAACAGGTAGCAACTTCTCACATCCAACGAATTGAAGAGGTAGGATCTGGCAGAAAGCTCAAAACCCAAAAGCAAGCTCCACTTGGAAGATACTGCAGAGAAGTAGTCATCTTCTAAGGATCTTGAACACTAGCAATAAAGTAACCTATCATAGGTAATTTACAAACATCACCCCAGGAATTAAAGAAAGAAAAAATGAGACGACACTTAAACAAGATGCAACCCCACACATCCAATTCACCAAAGGCAAACCTAGGGGGCAACGAGGTGGGACAATCCGAAAGCCACCCACCTGGCCTATCTGAAGGGGTAACAACAAAACAATTGAATGAGGCTCTGGAAAAAATTAAAACAGAAATAATCTCACAGATAACTGCAGAGATAATGTCCACAATGAAGACTACGCTTAAGGACACTATAGCTGATACAGACAAAAAAATAGATGAGCTTAAGAAAACTATAGAAACCATGAATGCTCAGCATAGGAAAGAAATGGAATCCATAAGGCAGATTCAAGCAGATATCCAAGAAAACAAAAATTCCATTGAAAGTATTTGTAGCAGATTAAGCCAATGTGAGGACAGGATCTCAGATATAGAAGACAGGCTTGCAATTAGTGATCATGAAAAGAAAGAATTCTTAAAAACAGCAAGGGACCATGAAAAATCAATTCAGCAGCTGCTAGATGACTCAAAGATAAACAACTTAAGAATAATTGGAATAAATGAAAAAGCAGGAGATAGCATCAATGACATTAAAACCTTGTTCAAAGACATTATCAGGGAGAACTTTCCTGGAAGAGAAAAAGAATTTGACCCCCCAATAAGTGAAGCTTTTAGAACACCAACTAGACATGATCAAAAAAAAAAAAACTTCAGCCAGACATATTATAGTCAAGATCCCAGAAATTCAACAGAAGGGCAGAATCTTAAAAGCTGTTAGGGAGAAGAGACAAATCACCTATGAAGGAAAACCCATCAGAATCACAGCTGACTTTTCAGCACAAACCCTCAATTCAAGAAGAGCTTGGAATGACGTATTTCAAGCTCTAAAGGAAAATAATTTTCAACCCAGATTGATGTACCCTGCAAAACTATCTTTCAAAATTGATGGAGAAATAAAATACTTTCATGACAAAGAACATCTAAGAAAATTTATGACCACCAAACCAGCACTCCAAAATGTTCTGAAAGACATTCTAGAAAGAGATAGGAACCCCAACAGAATGAATCCACCAGGCAGGGCAGATAATTAAATAGCAGGAAAGGGGAATAACAAAGAGTGGGAACCAACAACAGGAAAATATCATGACAAGTATAAGTCAACACATATCAGTTTTAACCATCAATGTTAAAGGTCTCAATTCACCAATCAAAAGGCACAGACTGGCAAAATGGATCAAGAAGCAAGATCCAACAATATGCTGTATACAAGAAACACATTTAATTCAGAAAGAAATTCATAGACTGAAAGTCAAAGGATGGAAAACAATACTCCATGCGACAGGAACCCAGAAAAAAGCAGGGTAGCTATTTTTTTTGCAGACAAAGTGAATTTCAAGCCAAGAATGATTCAGAGAGATAAAGACGGTCATTACATCCTTGTAAAGGGAACAATCCAAGAGGAAGAGATAACGATCATAAATATATATGCATCAAATACCAATGCACCCAACTATATAAAACAAGTACTAAAGGACATGAAAAATCAAATAAGCACTAATACAATTATATTGGGAGATCTCAATACTCCACTGTCACAAAAAGACAGATCAACTGGACAGAAAATCAATAATGAAATAATAGAACTGAACCAAACTTTGGAACAAATGGACTTAGTAGATGTCTACAGAGTGTTCTACCCCACAACATCAGAATACACATTCTTCTCAGCTACACATGGGACGTTCTCCAAAATAGACCACATACTAGCTCATAAAACCTGCTTAAGTAAATGCAAAAGAATTGAAATTACCCCATGCATATTATCAGACCATAGTGCAATGAAATTGGAAATCAATGGCAAAAGAAATCACAAAAACTCCCTAAACACATGGAAATTAAACAGCACCCTCCTGAACAACCAATGGGTCACAGATGAAATGAAAGAAGAAATTAGACACGTTCTACAATTGAATGATAATGACAGTACAACATACCGGAACTTATGGGATACAATGAAAGCAGTCCTAAGAGGGAAATTTATAGCATTAAATACTTATATTAGGAAAATAGAGCAAGCGCAAATAAACAACTTAATGGCGAACCTCAAACTTCTAGAAAAAGAAGAGCAGGTTAAGCCAAAAGCCTGTACAAGGGAGGAAATTACAAAGATCAGAGCAGAAATTAATGTATTGGAGACTAAAAAAACAATACAAAGAATCAATGAAGCAAAAAGTTGGTTCTTTGAAAGAATAAATAAGATTGACAAACCCTTATCCAACCTTATTAAAAAAAGAAAAGAAAAGATTCAAATCCATGCAATTGAAAATGAAAAGGGTGATATCACGATGGACCCTGCAGAAATCCAGAAGATCATCTATACCTATTTTAAAAAATCTATATTCTACTAAGATGGAAAATGCAGAAGAAATGGACAGATTCCTAGATTCGTATGAATTACCAAAGCTGAATCAAGAAGATTTAAAAATCCTAAATAAACTAATATCAACCAATGAAATTGAAGATGTAATTAAAAACCTCCCAACAAAGAAAAGCCCAGGCCCTGATGGATTCACTGCCGAATTCTACAAGAAATTTAGAGAAGACCTAATGCCACTACTTCTCAAACTTTTTAATGAAATTGAAAGGGAAGCAATACTCCCAATTTCATTCCTGGAAGCAAGCATTACCCTGATACCAAAACCAGAGAAGGACCCAACTAAGAAAGAGAACTACAGGCCAATCTCCCTAATGAACATAGATGCAAAAATCCTTAATAAGATACTGGCAAACAGAATCCAACAAATCATCAAGAAGATTATACACCACGACCAAGTTGGATTCATCCCTGGGATGCAGGGATGGTTCAACATACGTAAATCAATAAATGTAATACACCATATTAACAGAACCAAAGACAAAAATCACATGATCATCTCAATAGATGCAGAAAAAGCTTTTGACAAAGTCCAGCACCCATTCATGATAAAAACCCTACAGAAAATTGGAATAGAGGGTCTTTATCTCAACCTGGTAAAAGCTATCTATGACAAACCAACAGCCAATATTATACTAAATGGCCAAAAACTGAAAGCCTTTCCTCTAAAATCAGGAACAAGACAAGGATGTCCACTGTCCCCGCTCTTATTCAACATAGTTCTGGAAACTTTAGCCAGAGCAATTAGACAAGGGAAAGAAATAAAGGGAATAATGATTGGAAAGGAAGAAGTTAAATTATCATTATTTGCAGAAGACATGATACTCTACACAGAAGACCCCAAAAACTCCACTAAAAAACTGCTAGATTTAATAAGCAAATTCAGTAGTGTAGCTGGATCCAAAGTCAATACTCAAAAGTCAATAGCCTTCCTGTACACAAATAACAAACTTACTGAAAGAGAAATTAGGGAAACAATACCTTTCACAATAACATCCAAAAAAATGAAATACCTAGGAATCAACCTCACAAAGGATGTAAAAGACCTATACACTGAAAACTACAGTAGTCTGAAAAAGGAGATTGAAGAGGATATCAGAAAATGGAAAGATATCCCTTGCTCCTGGATAGGAAGAACCAATATAGTGAAAATGGCCATACTTCCAAAATTGTTATACAGATTTAATGCAATTCCAATCAAAATTCCAACAGCATATCTCACAGAATTAGAGAAAACAATCCTAAAGTTCATTTGGAATGAGAAGAGACCTAGAATAGCAAAGGCAATTCTGGGCAACAAACGCAAGGCAGGGGGCATCACAATCCCCGACTTGAAATTATACTATAAAGCTACTGTGATAAAAACAGTGTGGTACTGGCAAAAAAACAGACCTGAAGATCAATGGAACAGATTAGAAGATGCTGAAACAACCCCAGACATACTAAGCCACCTTATCTTTGACAAAGGTGCCAAACACATTCAGTGGAAGAAAGAAAGCCTCTTTAATAAATGGTGCTGGAAAAACTGGCTCTACACATGCTGAAGATTAAAACTAGACCCGTATCTTTCACCATGCACTAAACTAAATTCAAAATGGATCAGAGATCTAAATATTAAAACAGAAACATTAAATCTGCTGGAAGGTAGGATAGGTAAATCCCTTGAAGACATTGGTGTAGGCAAAGACTTTATGAATAAAAACTCAACCGCACGGGAACTATCCCAAAGAATCAATAACTGCGATCTCATCTTATGAAAAAGCTTTTGCACAGCAAGAGAAACCACCAACAGAGTGAAAAGACAACCCACAACGTGGGAAAAAATGTTTGCCAGCTGTTCCTCAGACAAAGGATTACTATCGAGAACATATAAAGAACTCAAAAAAATCAGACCTCCCAAATTTAAAGACCCACTCCAAAAATGGGCATCTGAGATGAATACACATTTCTCAGATGAAGAAATACTAATGGCAAATAAATATACAAAAAAATGTGCAACATCACTAGTCATTCGAGAGATGCAAATTAAAACAACACTGAGATACCATCTCCCTCCAGAAAGAATGGCTACTATAAAGAAATCAATAACAAATGCTGGAGGGGCTGTGGGGAAAAAGGAACCCTTCTTCACTGTTGGTGGGAGTGTCGACTAGTACAGCCACTGTGGAAGTCAGTGTGGAGATTCCTCAAAAAACTAGGGTTGGAGGTCCCATTTGACCCAGCTATTCCCCTTCTGGGCATCTTCCCAGAAGAATTAAAAACATCGTACCAGAGTGATATATGTGCACCCATGTTTATAGCAGCACAATTTGTAATAGCCAGATCTTGGAAACAACCCAAATGCCCATCAACTGAGGAATGGATAAGAAAGATGTGGTATTTTTATACAATGGAGTACTATTCAGCCATAAAGAAGGATAAACTGGAGACTTTTATAGGTAAATGGATGCAACTCAAGAAAATACTCATAAGTGAAATAAACCAGACGCACATGTGTAAGCATCGTATTGTCTCTCTAGTATGAGAAACTGAAAGAGTAAATAAGATCCAAAATGTACAATAGACACGGTGAATCAAAAAGAAACTGGTCAATAAGAAAGAGAGACTGGAATGGGGAAAAGAAAGAAGGGAAAGGGAAAAAAAATTGTATATGTATATAAGATGGTTAAGATAGATACACTACCAGTTTTACTTAGTTCATTGAAGAGTAAGGTTTGAGCCAATAATGTTTGGACAATTGAATGCTAATGTCTGGTATCCTGAATAACTAACTTAAAGATAATAATACGTAATGCATTGACCATTGTTACCCTCATATTATGTTGTTTTGAAAATTTGTTCTTTTTTTGATTTGTTTTGTTTTTTCTTCTCTTTAAAAAAAGAAAAAAGAAAAAAGAAAAACAGAGCAAGCTCAAATAAACAACCTAATAGTGAACCTCAAGCTTGTAGAAAAAGAAGACCAAGTCAAGCTCAAAGCTTGTACAAGGGAAGAAATTATAAAGAGCAGAACAGAAACTAATGTGATAGAGACTAAGAAAACAATACAAAGTCAATGAATCAAAGAGCTGGTTCTTTGAAAAATTAAATAAAATTGATAAGCCCTTAGCCAACCTTATCTAAAAAAGGAATGAAAACACTCAAATCCATGCAATTAGGAATGAAAAGGGTGAAATCACAACAGATCCTGCAAAAATCCAGAAGATCATCAATACCTACTTCAAGAATCTGTATTCGGGCCAGTGAGATAGCTCAGTGGCATAAGTGCCTGCCTGGCAAGCGCAAGGTCCTGAGTTCGACTCCCAGTACCCACATACGAAAAAAGGGCCGGTGATATTGCTCAGCGGCAGGGGCACCTGCTGGTGCACAAGGTCCTGAGTTCGACCCCTGGTACCCACAAAAAAAAAAAAAAATCTGTATTCTAGTAAGATGGAAAACACAGAAGAAATGGGCAGATTCCCAGGTACATATGAATTCCCAAAAGCTGATTCAGGAAGATATAAAAATTCTAAATACATCAGTATCAATCAATGAAATTGAAGACGTAATTAAAATCCTACTGACAAAGAAAATTCCAGGCCCTGACAGATTCACTGCTGAATTCTACAAGAAGTTTAGAGAAGACCTAATGCCACTACTTCTCAAACTCTTTAATGAAATTGAAAGGGAAGCAATACTCCCAAAATCATTTCTGGAAGCATTACCTTGATTATAAACCAGAGAAGGATCCAACCAAAAGAGAGAACTACAGGCCAATCACCCTAATAAACATAGATGCAAAAATCTTCAGTAAGATACTGGCAAACAGAATGCAGCAAATCATCAAGATTATATACCATGACCAAGTAGGAGTCATCCCAGGGATGCAAGGATGGTTCCACATACACAAATCTATAAATGTAATACACCATTATGAACAGAGCCAAGGGCAAGAACCATATGAATATCTCAATAGATGTAGAAAAAGCATTTCACAAAGTCTAACACCCATTCCTGATTAAAAAAAAAAAAAAAAAAGGGCCGGTGAGATGGCTCAGCAGCATAAGCGCCTGCCTGGCAAGTGCGAGGTCCTGAGTTCGACTCCCGGTACCCACATACGAAAAAAGGGCTGGTGATATCGCTCAGCAGCAGGGGCGCCTGCTGGCATGAGGTCCTGAGTTTGACCCTTGGAACCCACATAAAAAAAAAAAAAAAAAAAAAAAAAAAAAAAAAGAAAATTGGAATAGATGGTCTTTATCTCAATCTGATAAAAGACATCTATGATAAACCAATAGCCACCATCATACTAAATGGACAAAAATTGAAAGCTTTCACTCTAAAATCAGGAACAACACAAGGATATCCACTGTCATCACTCCTATTCAATATAGTTCTGGAAGCATTAGCCAGAGCAATTAGACAAGAAAAATAATTAAAAGGAATAGTGATAGGAAAGGAAGAAATTGCAGATGACATGGTACTCTACATAGAAATCCCAAAAAACTCCACCAGAAGACTTCCAGATTTGGGGCCAGTAAGATGGCTCAGCGGCGTAAGCACCTGCCTGGCAAGCACAAGGGCCTGAGTTCGACTCCCGGAACCCACATAGGAAAAAAGGGCCGGTGATATTGCTCAGCAGCACGGGCGCCTGCTGGTGAGCGAGGTCCTGAGGTCGACCCCTGGTACCCACAAAAAAAAAAAAAAAAAAAAAAAAAAAAAAAGACTTCCAGATTTAATAAGCAAATTCAGTAGCATAGCTGGATACAAAGTCAACACTCAAAAATCAATAGCATTCCTGTACACAAACAACAAACTCACTGAGAGAGAAATTAGGGTAACAACACCTTTCACAGGAAGATCCAAAAAAAATGAAACATCTAGGAATCGAACTGATGAAGGAAAAAAAAGACCTCTACATTTAAAACTACAGTACTCTAAAGAGACTGAAGAGGATATTAGCAAAAGGAAAGATATCCTTTTTTCTTGGGTAGGAAGAACCAACACAGTGAAAATGGCCATACTTCCAAAATTGTTATACAGATTTAATGCAATCCTGATTAAAATTCCAACAGCATATTTCACAGAATTAGAGAAAACAATACTAAAATTAATTTGGAACCAGACGAGACCTAGAATAGCAAAAGCAAAAACGGGCAACAAAGGCAAGGCAAGGGGCATCACAATCCCTGCATTCAAATTATACTACAATGCTACTGTGATAAAAACAGCATTGGTACTGGCAAAACAACAGACCTGAGGATCAATGGAACAGATTAGAAGATGCAAAAACAACTCCAGACATTCTCACCCACCTTATCTTTGACAAAGGGCCCAAATGCTTTCCCTGGATGAAAGATAGCCTCTTTAATAAATGGTGCTGGAAAAACTGGCTTTCCACATGCCAAAGATTAAAACTAGACCTGTATCTTTCATCATGTACTAAACTAAAATCAAAACGGATCAAAGATTTAAATATTAAAACAGAAACATTAAATCTGCTGGAAGATAGAATAGGTAGAACTCTTGAAGACACTGGTGTAGGCAAAAACTTTATGAATAAAACTCTGATCACATAGGAACTATGACAAAGAATCAACAACTAGGATCTCATCTTATTAAAAAGCTCTTGTACACCAAAAAAAATCACCAACAGAGTGAAGAGACAACCCACAGTGTGGGAAAAACTTTTGCCAGCTGCTCCTCAGACAAAGTGCTAATACCTAGAATATATAAAGAACTCAAAATAATCAGACTCTCCAAATTTAAAGACTCAATCCAAAAATGGGCATCTGAAATGAATACACACTTCTCAGATGAAGAAGTAGGTCGTCAAATAAATATATGAAAAAATGTTCAATATCACTGGTCATTTGAGATGCAAATTAAAACAATGCTGAGATTCCATCTCACTCCAGAAAGGATGGCTATTATCAAGAAATGATCAGGCTGGGGATTTAGCTCAGCGGTGCAGTGCCTGCCTGACAAGCACAAGGTCCTGAGTTCAATTTCTGGTACCAAAAATAAAAATAAAAATAAAAATAAATCAACCAGTAACAAATGCTGGCAGGGCTGCAGGGAAAAAGGAACTCTTCTCCACTGTTGGGAGTATAGACTTGTGCCACCACTGTGGAAATCAGTGTGGAAATTCCTCAAAAAACTAAAAGTAGAGGTTCCATTGACCCAGCTATTTGCCAGTATCTTCCTGAAAGAATTAAATGTATCATGCCAAACGATATACGCACACCTACATTTATAGTGGTACAGTTTGTAATAGCTAAATCTTGGAAAGAGTCCAAATGCTCATCAACTGATGAATGGATAAAGAAGATTTTTTTTTTTTTTAATATACAATGGAGTACTACTCTGCCATAAAGGATAAGCTTGACACATTTCTAGGTAAATGGATGCACCTTGAGAACACACTTTTTTTTTTTTTTTTGTGGGTACCGGGGGTCAACCTCAGGACCTCGTGCGCCAGTAGGCGCCTGTGCCACTGAGTGATATCACTGGCCCCTTTTTTCGTATGTGGGTTCCAGGAGTTGAACTCGGGCCCTCGCACTTACCAGGCAGGCGCTTACGCCGCTGAGCCATCTCACCGGCCCGAGAACACACTCTTAAGTGAAATAAATTTGGCGCACATGTGTAAATATCAGATGGTTTCTCTGGTGTGAGAAATTGAAAGTGTAAATAAGGACCAAAATGTATAATAGACATTGGGAAATGGGAAAAAAATGTTGAAATGAGAAGGGGAACAAGTGAGTGGGGAAGGAAACAAGGGAAAAGAAGAAAAAGAATAGAAAGAAAAAATGGAAATAAAAGCCAGGGGTAGTGGCACATGCCTGTAAACCCAGCATTTGGGAGGCTGAGGCAGGAGGACTGCTGTGAGTTGGAGGCCAGCCTGGGCTACAAAGTAAGTTCAAGGCCAGTCTGAGCTACATAGTGAGACCTTGTCTCAAAAAAAAAAAAAAAAAAGAAAGAAAGAAAGAAAGAAAGAAAGCTTTTGTAAATAAAGAGGGGAAGAGTGGCTGAAGGGAGAGGATGGGAATGGGTGAAAAAGAAGATGCAAGATATACCATGTATAGGTACAAATTCCCGATGGTGAACGTTATTTTATTTATTTATTTATTTATTTTTTGGTGTCTTTTTGAGACAGGGTTTTGCTATGTAGTGCAGACTGGCCTCGAACGTGCAGCGATTCTCCTTCCTCAGCCTCCCGACTGCTGGGATTACAGGCACGTGCTACCACACCCAGTTAAACTATATAGCATTCTCCAGGGGTTTTTTTTGTTTATTGTTTTTTTTTTTTGTGGTACCGGGAATCAGACTTAGGACTTTGCACTTGCCAGGCAGGCGCTGCGCTGCTGAGCCATATCCCCAGACCTCCAAATGTTATTACTATGTATATCTAAAATGCACCAATAGGGCTGGGGATATAGCTCAGAGGCACAGTGCCTGCCTGGCAAGCACAAGGTCCTGAGTTCAACTCCTGGTACCAAAAAAACAAACAAACAAACAAAAAAAACAGATAAAATGTACCAATAAAAAAAAAAAGCAAAGGTTATTTAATTTACTCTACTTTCTTAGACAAAAAGTATTGTATTTTTTTCTCATCAATAATTACTTTAGAAAAGTGCCTCAAGGAAGAAGAGTCATTCCAAGGGATGAGACTAACAATAGAAAAGCAAGTATGTTTTTCCTGAACTGGGCTGATGAAAACATGCAGATAAACTCTGAACATATAAAAGCTATAGGGCTATTCTTTTACTCAACCTTGTCTACAGAGGTAGAAGACTGAGGACTATACCATCAGGAATGAACAGATGTCAGAACAAGGAACACAGGTATTTTATACTTTGATATTTTGATTATTAATCTTGATTTTTATTTTGAGAGTTTATGAATTAGTATAAACAGCAAGACATTAAAATACCAGGAACTCTAAATACACAGAGGCTGTAGTCAATTCCTCCTGCATACATTTTTTTCTTTTTTGCAGTACTGGGACAAAACCCAGGGCCCATGGATGTAAGCAGCTTCTCTGCCACTGAGCTCCGTACATCCTGTTCTCTCCTATAATGTATTGGTAAGACTCTTGCTGCAACTAAGAAGTCTTGAAAAATGGTAAGAAGTAACCTGCCTGAAAAGATGGTAAATAGAAAATATAGAAGAATAACCCACATGTAGAGCTTGAAGCAGGACGATCAAGAATTTAAGGCCGGTAGAAATCAATCTAGAATTAAGATTTCTTTGCCTGTTAAGCAATTTATGACAGGAAGGAAGAATCTGATAACCAATCAGAAGCACCGCTAGACGACAACAGTTGTGTCAATTATTTTTTCCATTAAAAAAAATAAACGTTGTTCTCTGATTAAGAAATTTTTAAGTTGATGCAATACATTAAACATTAAACAAAATGTCTGGTTAGCCATTTCTCTTTTCCTTTTCAAATGTGTCCATTTGGTCTATTACCTTTAGGATAGTACATTTACTTTTACTTTTCTTTTAGTGTGTTCACCATTTTAGACTTTGTAGATTTGTCTTTTCTCAGGTGAGAATTATTATGGTCTATGGGGGAAATGAGAGTAAGAAATGTACTACCTTTAATTTCAGGGAAATCTAAAACATATTCCTTTTCAAATTACTGTTTCCAACACTCAAATGTGATCTTTCCAACTTAAGATTTCATCCCACCTGCAATTTATAGATAAGCATGAGATTAAGCAAACAAAGCCTGCAATGATTGTTAGAAAATTAAATGCTTCTGTTCTTGTAAAATTCCACTTTATAGTGGGTCAACTGAACAAGAATGAATGTACCCCAATATGTGAAATTTTATACTATGATGTTTTTATATTAAATAGTATAGAAATAAATGTGTAAGTACTCAAATAAATGTTCTACCTTGCTTAAAAAAAAAAAAAAAAAAAAAAAAAGAATTTAAGGCCGGGGCTGGGAATATAGCTCAGCAGCACAAGCGCCTGCCTGGCAAGCGCAAGGTCCTGAGTTCGATTCCCAGTACCAAAAAAAAAAAAATTAAGGCCAGTCTGGGCTATATGCTGAGTTCAAATCTCACCTGGGCGATATGGTGAGATCCTGCCTGAAATAAAAGAAAAAAGAAAAAAAAAAGAAGAGAGAGAAAAAACTGCCACATCTTATGTATGTGATCACAGATATTACATCACATACAGTCTCATAATTGTGCAATGACAGATGAAACAAAAACATAAACAAGAGCTTAATCCATTTTATATTAAGTGTTAAGAAAAAACTACTATAGAAAAGGAGGCCAAAGCGTTAGAATTTGATAGTTTATCCAGTCTGTTCAAGAAAGAAAAATACTGAACTTGTAGACAAGAGTAGATAAAAGTATTCTATTCACTGGAAGAACTTGCTCTTTGAGGATAGAAAATTATATAAAACTTCTTCATGGTTTTGATGAAATAATCTGATTCTCTGTTCACCAGCCTTATCATTTTTTCTTTTTTGCAGTATTATCCCAGAGCCTCCAGCATGCTGGGCAAGCACTCTACCACTGACACCTCCAGCCCCCCTTTATTTTGAGACAGGGTCTCCTTAAGCTCCCCAGGCTGGCTTCAAACTTGTGTGCTTTCCTCAGCCCCCTAAACAGGTGGGATTACAGGCCTGTACCACCACATCCGGCAGTCTTCTAATTTTCAATCTAACTTCTTAGGTATCATACGCCCAGGAAAAAGAGTATTATGAACAGTAGATATGAATACCCAATGAAAGAGCAGAGCTCCACTGTAGTTTAATAAACTGGTGTGCTGGTTTATAACCTACTGCTGTGACTCTAACAACTGAGTTTGCCAATGGACCTGGCTGTCTAGTTTCACCGACAGAATGCTTAGATGTGTGGAGAGCAGACTACACTTTTTTTTTTTTTTTTTTTTTTTTTTGGAGATGGGATCTCGCTATGTAGTTCAAGCTGGTCTTGAACTATGTAGCCTACCCAGGCTGGCCTCGAACTCCTGCCTCAGCCTCCTGAGTGCTGGGATTACAGGCATGTGCCATCACACCCAGCTTCAGACTACACTCTTAATCCCAGTGCTTTTACAAAGGTATTTGGTGAGACATTCTCTGTCAATTCCAACGCTTACCTCAGATGAATTAAATTAAAGAAATAAACCACTGCAGGGCCAACAACTTTTGGGCCACAGCTACTGCACTACAGTACTGAATTTATCCTAGTATGCCCAGGTTTATAAGAAGAGAATCACACATATCTGTATGTGGGCAAACTGTCATCTTGGTAAAAACTATCGTCTAATCTATCATTCTAATCACTCTCACATAGTCTGAGTGGGGAAGAAGTGCTGAATTGAATATAACTACATAAGTTAATACTTCAAATCTAGGATTGTTTTAAGTGAGGCAGCATAAAGAAAGGACTCCTTATCAACATATAGGTCAGGGGCTACAGGAAGAGAGCCAAAGCTGAATATTTGATGCCCTAAATACAATTAAAATGTAAGAGGTGATCAAAATATATGCTGAATGTTTCAATTAAAAATTTTTATTACAGTAAAAGACACACTGCCATTAATCCCCCTCTAAATATTCCCCCTCCCTCTGAACACACTTGTCCCATCATTATTGCCGCTTTCTGAAGCAGTTCTGGAAGTCTTCTTTCATGTCTTTACGAGGTGTGATTTAAAAATATAGTGAATGTTACTGTGGAGTGGATCTAGTGGAAAGGCAGGATTGTAAAAACATTACTGGGTGTCCTTGATATGGGAGGTAGGGCGTGGCAAAGCTGGCTGGAGATGTGGGTGGGACTTGTCAATCTCAAAATCCCAGGGTGGAGACAGATGATTCTCAAGCCGCCTATATAGAACTTCTCCCCAGCTCCCAGGAAATGTGGAAGGCATAAAGGAGACCAGGTGCCACCTGGGGCCCGCTATCGTGACTCTTCATGGTAACTTGCTCTTTTTCTCTATTCCTCTTTTGTTTGGCCCAAGTTCGCTCTGCAGAGCCAGTTCTTCCCTTATGCCTTCACCCTTCACCTGTAAAATAAACTTTTGGCAGTGTTTTTGGCTTGTCTTGTCCAATTCTTTGTTCGAGACTAGAAGGACTTCAATACTTTTAGTTGGCAAGCCTGTTGTTGTTGTTGTTGTTTGAGACAGGGTCTCATTATGTAATGCAGGCTAGCCTTGAACTCGCTTATGTAGCCCAGGCTGGCCTACAACTCATGGCGATCTTCCTGCCTCAGCCTTCTGAGTGCTGGGATTACAGGCATGTGCCACCACACCTGGCTGGCAAGCCATTTTTTAAAAGAACTACTTGAAAACATCCTTGTTTATGTTGTTCACTGGAATAGCTTTTGGCCCTTCCCCAAAGTCAAAATGACTATGAAATGTACAGTAAATATTTCCAATTGATTCAGGACATCAAGGCAGCCATGACAGTGCAACTAAAAACCTCACGAAAGAGTATATGTCCAGAACTGCTTCAGAAAGTGGCAGGATGCTGGCATGGTGGTGGCTCACACCTGTAAACCTAATACTTGGGAGGCTGAGGCAGGAAGATCAAAAGTTTGAAGTCAGCCTGGGCTACATAGCGAGTTCAAGGCCAGCCTAGACTACACAGAAAGACCCTGTTTCAAAACACTATTTGACTTTTTGAGATCTATGGGGGACATTTTTTCCTTTGGCTTTGTATGAAGACATCTCTTGTGACTAGAATAAAAATTTTTAGTATAATGGAGAAGGAGGATGGTGTGTAGACATAATAGATAATCAAGGTCCTGTTTTAAATTCTATATTATTCATGTGTACATATAATTACAAGGTTATAGATAAAGAAAAAGAAAGTGGCAAGAACAATAAAATGAGAGTATCCAAAGTCAGGGGGAGCATTTTGAGGGACATTAATGACAATGTATCCTTTAATAAATGTTAAAAGAATTTAAGGATTCACTGTATTTTTCAATTACATTTTTGTGTTGCTTTCAAAATTTAAATGTCAAATAAACTAAAACTTTTGTAGTGTGTGTAGGGGGGCTAGGTATTGAACCCAGGGCATTCTCTGAGCTATATCCCCAGTCCTTTTTAAATTAAAAAAAAAAAAAAAAAAAAGAGAATTTTTTTTTTTTTTGGAGACAGGATCTCACTTTGTAGTCCAAGCTGGCCCCGAATTTACTGCAATCCTCCTGGGATTATAGGCATTCACCACCACGCCTGGTTTAAATTTTTTAAATTTTGAGACAGGGTCTTGCTAAGTTGTTCAGGTGGGACTCAAACTTGTGATCCTCTTGCCTCAGCGTCTCAGAATGCTGGGATTATAAGTATGCCCCACTATGCCCAGTTTATAAACTACAAGTCTATAACCTTTAAATGTTCCAATTCCCTCGGGAATTGAATAAAAATTTAAAAACCCATCTCCTCTAGAGTCCAGTGGTGTGTCTTACCAATGTCTGGGAACAAAATACTCAATGCTGTTGTTAAGATAAATAAGGAAGATATAAAGGAGATTGGGGGGGGGAATTCCACCAAGAGATTTTACCCAACAAAATAGTAAAGCTCAGGCAAGCCTAAAATCGACAGCTTTACTTAACTATTTCTCAGTTTTCTAAAAGGTGGAATCATCCCAGAGATGATGGGCTGAAGTTATATAATGATACTCTTGGATGGACTCACCAAGCAGCAAGATCAGAATGGTTTTCTGGAGAACCTGGGCATGGTAGCACACGCCTGTAATCCCAGCCCATGAACCTGAGGCTGCGGAGTTCGAGGCCAGCCTAGGCAACATAGTGAGTTCAAGCCCAGCCTGAACTACATAGCAAGACCCTGTCTCAAAAGAAAAAAGAGACAGCGAGATAGAGAGAATGTTTTTTGGGACCTATTGGTCCCTGTTGATCCCTACATACAAAGTTGGATCACCAAAAGACAAGACTAAACATTTTAAACGAGACTTCTGAAAATATCAGAAAATGAAAGAATGACAGAAATTCTGACAGACTGGCAGAAAATGTCTACAAATTGAAGCCAACCTGGGCTACATCATGACTTCAAGATCAATATGAACTACATGAGGCCCTGTATCAAAAAAACCAAACAAAATCAGTGCAATGCATTCAGGCCCTCCTCTCTTACAAGGATATATACAGATGGGCAACTTCGCCAAAAGGACTGCGTTGTGCTTTAATGTATTTCCTACCAAAGGGTATAAATGTTCTCTACCTAAAATGCGTCCACGTCTAAGCAGTACCACAGTAAGGGTCAAGAAACCTTTACTAACATGCCCTGAAAATGAGATTATCCTAGCAAAACCAGTAAAAGTAAAAGTGAAATACACTCGATTTGAAATATTTCAAATATTCCAGTTCAGAAAACAGGACATCTGGGCCGGTGAGACAGCTCAGCGGCATAAGCGCCTGCCTGGCAAGTGCAAGGTCCCGAGTTCGACCCCCAGTATCCATAAAAAAAAAAAAAAAAGAAAGAAAGAAAGAAAGAAAGAAAGAAAGAAAGAAAGAAAGAAAGAAAGAAAGAAAAGGACATCTACATGAAAGAATGAAGTTGAACACCCATCTCATACCATACATAAAATTAACTCAGGGCTGGGGATGTAAGCTCAGTGGTACAGTCCACTTAGCATGTGTAAGGGCCTAGGTACAATTCCCAGTACAAGAGGAAAAAATTAACTGAAAGTGGACCATAGAAAGTTCAAGAACTAAAACTATAAAACACTTAATAGAAAACAAAAGAGCAAGCATTTGTAACCTTGGTTTTATGGCTTGTATCTAGATTTTCCCCCCAAACCTCGCACAGTGGTACGTGGGGCTTTTCTGAGGTGGCTGTGGATCCAGAGTGTGAGATGCTGAGATCAAGGGCACATGATTACTAAATTAGTCCACTGACTGGTTTGGTGCAGTTCTGGGTAGGATTAAGGGTGCCCCACTCTGGATGTGAGTGCTGCCCACCCTACAGGACAGAAAGAGGGCTAGTGTGGTCACTTGCTGCTTGCTGCTTTGCTTCCTCACTACTTTGCTGCTTTCTGCCTGCCATGAACTGTTTCTCTTCTGCAATGCCACCCTGCCTTGGAGCCAGCCAATTATGAATTGAAACCTCTATGAACTGTGCTAAATAAACCTTCTGTCCTTTAACTTTGGGTGTGGGGTGTTTTGTCTCAGCAATGAGAAAAAAGTAACCAAGACACTTGGTTTAGACAATCGTTTCTTAAATGTAATACCAAAGTACACATGATCAAAGAAAAATACAGACAGTACTACTGTGCTGAAAATGATACCATAAGGAAATAAAATATTCACAGAATGGTGGAAAATGCCTAGAAATTGTATGCCTGATAAAGAACCTACATCTACAATAGTGGTGGTGAACCTATGGCACGCCTGTTATTTTTCTTTTAAGACAAAAGATGTTAATGTATGAGTTGTTATTTCTAAAGTAAAACTTCAGTATTCGGGTTTAATTGCAGTGCTGGCACTCTGTGATAAATAAGTGGGTTTTGGGTTGGAGTTTGGGTACTCATCTCTAAAAGGTTCGCTATCACTGATCTAGAATATTTTTTTAAAATGGGCAAGGAGTTGAGCATTCCTTAAAAGATAATATACAAATGACTGATAATATACAAAATACTCAACATCATTCATTAGTCATTAGGAAAATGCAAATCAGAATTACAATGGGCTATTACTTCACACCCACCGAAATGGCTAAGGACAGACACTACCGAGTATCGGTGAGGGTATACAGAAACTGGTATGTGATCACGGAGTACGCTACTGTCATTGGTGGGCGTGCACTGTGCCCTCAGGCAGGCTGGCTCGCTCTGTAATGAGGCTCCTGCCAAGGTACTGCCAGCCTAGGGAGCCTAACACAGCAGCGAAGTTCCTTGCATCCACATACTGCCACTCATCTCCAACTTCAACATCCCGAGTTTTTTCCTAACATCTTATTACTTTATCCAGTCCAACCTCACTCTGCAGATGAAATGGGACCCACAGGGTTTCAGGATCTCACCTCAAATCACACAGCCAATTAACTGCAGAGTTAGAACTGGAACTGAAGCCTCTGGTTGCAGCCTGATGCTTCCTTCATCAGGTGGCGCTGCCTTTCCAGCTCCGCTTCCCTTCAGTGCTCACCCTGCCCCCTGGCTATACGCAGCGTGGCAGCCCAGGCTCTAACATGCTACTGAACACTAATGGACACAGTCTAAGAGATTACTGCTTTAATCACCGGGACCGCAGAAGAAAAATAGAGCTAACAAAATTCATATGAAAAAGCAAATATGAAAGAAATGCACATCACATACAGGTTCAGAGCTGCCTAAGCACAATGATCACAGCATATGACAACATGACGCTCTCACTCCTTCCTTCCTTCCAACACTTAATGAGAGGTTATATAGTACAGTGGTACCTTGGTTCATGACCTTAATTCTTTTTTTGTATCAGATTTTACTTTTAAAATTAAGCCTGAGATAGGGAGGGGAAGAAGGGTTGAAGGGTTGAAGGGAGGAGAGGGGATTGGGGAAAAAAAGAGAGGAATCAAAATATATCATGTACAGGTACAAATTCCCTATGATGAATATGATCATTACGTACATCTAAAATGTACCAATAAACTTAATTTAAAAAAAAATTCAGACTGAGGGTCATAAATCTACCCTGAGAAGGGCCTAGGAGTGTACATAACTGTTATTAACACCAAAAACTTACATTCAGATACTATTATAGTAATGAAGTCTATTTTATTCCTGCCTATAATATGGACTTCTGGTTCTGTTAAAACTTAAATTTACTGGGCCAATGAGATAGCTCAGCGGCATAAGCGCCTGCCTGGCAAGTGCGAGGTCCTGAGTTTGACTCTTGGTACCCCCATAAAGGAAAAAAAAGGGCCACCCAGTGATATCGCTCAGTGGCACAAGCGCTTGCTGGCAAGCACGAGGTCCTGAGTTCGACTCCTGGTACCCACATAAAAAAAAAAAAAAAAACTTAAATTTACTGTGCTAAGAGGCTCAAATCCAGGTTTAATATTCTATTTATCTCAGTATTTTTTTTTTTACCTCAGTATTTTAACACTATATATGAAAGACAACATTTGGAATCCAAAAGTAACCATCATCTCCAGGATAGAAATTACAAGTTATTCCAATCCTTGTATGTAAACCACATATCCATATGGCAGCCACCTTCAATAACTTCAAGTTTTGGTGTTACAGGTAGGATCTCTGTCCAACATTAAATAATGTTAAATATGTAATCTTCGGTTCACCAATAAGAGGAAGTGAACATTTTATATTTGAAGTGTTAATGTCAGTTTATTAAGTTCAATGATGAAAGCTATCAGAGAATATTCTCCTGAAAATTGTTTTTCTTAGGAAAAAAAAAAAAGGGACCCAGCACTCAGGAGGCTGAGACAAGGAGGATCAATTTGAGTTCAAGTCCAGCCTGTACTACATAGCGAAACCTTGTCTCAAAAAAGATAAAAAAGAATAAAAAAAACAAAAAAAGGAAAACCCTCTCAGCATGGCCACAGATGCTGTGGCTGTCAAGCCTCTCTGGAGGTGGAGACTGTGCATCCATCTGGTGTGTTACTTCCTGGGTCAGCAGGACTATGATCTAGATCATCAACGTCTTCCAGCTACAAGTCACCCATTCCCGGGACAAAGACTCATCTACTTCCACATCATTTCCAGCTTCTTCCAAGAACTGGACATCAGATGTGTCAAGATTGTGATCTCTTTCAAACAGCTGTCTGCCACTTAATTTGTTTCCCATTTGTTCTTCTTCTTGCATCTGTTTCGTCTTAATTTTTCAAGAGTTGTGCATCAAACTTGGCTTTCCAAGGTAAGAAATTCTCAACTGTAACGGGGGTGCCGTGGAATAACTGCTTTTCTGCTTTTTCTGCTTCTTTTTCCTTTAGTTTCTTTTCCTCCTCTCTTCTTGTTTTTATCTGATCTACTATTTCACTTCATTTTTCTTGCATAGCTATCACTAGAGTAAAGATTATGACCACACCGAAATTTTTTTCAGCCTGCAATGCTAATAATTTTAAAATGTCTGTGGGAGAATATTTCATAAAGAGGAACTTCATCTGGATATTTTTCACTGTATGTAAACTTGAGGGTAGTGTGGACAGTTTCCTCATTTTCTCCAGCCTCCGTTGTCACAGTAATGGTGAGGCTGGGTGGATTCTCTGCTAACACTGTGAAGGGGTTGGGGTAAGTGGACTCAGAGCCTCCAGCTCATTTCGCTGCTCCTTGCTGTACTCTGTCATCGCAGCCCTGACTGCTGCTCCTGGATCATGCCAACACGCAGGCAGCGCCCTACAGCTGAGTCCTGTGGCCCCCACCAGGCCCAGCCTGCTCACAAACTTAATTCTTTCCATAATTCTTGTTGCAAACAAAACTGGACGAGGACTGAATCAAATTCAATGGTTAGGTTTAATGTTGACCTTATGGGGAAATCTGATTTGGTTCTCATCCAATTCGGTTTGTGACCAGAATCATGGAAAGAAACAAGTTCATGAACAGAGGTACCACTGTACTAGGAAAGTCTAATATAATGGTCATCAAAAATGTGTGGTATTGTAATCAAAACAAACCTCCTTAAAAATGCAGTATTGAAATTTTACACTGTACCCCCTAAATATATACAACTGCCATGTGCCAAATAAAAAATATATTTAAAAAAAAACATACTTTGCTCTTGTTCTCATAAAGATTAGTAAAGGAAACAAACGAGTAAAATTACTCCAACAAAACTTTAACAAAAAATTGAGACCAGTGCTGGGAAGAAAATTAAGCAGCACAGCAGCAAGTTATGGTCACATTTTAGGATAAAGAAAAACTCTTGCAGGGAAATGAAACTGAGTGTCTTTAAGGCAGCAGAACCAAGTGAATACACAGAAACACCATGTTAACAGGTGCTGTGGTCTGAGCACATCTCTAAGGCTTGTGTGTGGCAGGCTGGTCCCAGTGCAGTGATGCTGAGAAGTGGTGGAACCTTCAGAGGCTGGGCCTAGTAGAACTGGTTAGGTCATTCAAGGCCCAGCCCTGTGAAGAGATGAATGTCTTCTCACCCTAGAATTCCAGTTGGTTCCAAGAGCAAGTCATTACAAAAACAGCCAGTCTGGGCCCTGAATCTCTGGCTGCTCATCTGGCCATGTGATCTCTCTTCTGGACCGTCATTTCCTTTCTTGAGTCTCTGCTGTTGTGGTATGGCCAAGGGGTCCTTTCCAGAGGCCAACAGATGTGGCTGCCTATGTTGGACTTCCAGCTTCCAAAACTGTAAACTAAATAACTCTCTTATTTATAAAGTACCTAGCCTCAGATATTTTGTTATAGCAACAGAAGGTGGACTAATACAACAATGTTCTAATTCTTTGAAAGGTGCCAAGGAATTTTTATTTATCATAAATCTGAGGCCAGTTTTATTGCTGACATCTTCAAAGCACTTAGGTTTGCCACAGCCCAAAGCTTTGCTGCAGCAAATACTAACTCTAGAGACTGCTAAGTATAAACATCCGAAGCTATTGTGATGTGACCGTCCACTTGACTGGATTAAGAGACACCTAGCAGATTAGTAGGTATGTCTGTGGAGTGTTTCTTTTTTTTTTTTTTTTTTTTTGTGGGTACCGGGGGGTCGACCTCAGGACCTCGCGCGCCAGCAAGTGCCCGTGCCGCTGAGCAATATCACTGGCCCTTTTTCCGTATGTGGGTTCTGGGAGTCGAACTCGGGTCCTCGCGCTTGCCGGGCAGGCGCTTAAGCCGCTGAGCCATCTCACCAACCCTGTGGAGTGTTTCTACAGGTGATTGCACGTAGGCCTGCAAAAGCAGAGGAAAGAGCTGCCCTGACTGTGGGTGGCACCGTCCAACAGGTTCACTGCCCAGATGGAATGAAAGGGGAAGAAGAAGGAAGGAAGCCTGCATTTGGAAAGCTCCATTCTGTTAGCAAGTGTATGTCTTTTGGGGGTGTGGTTTGAGACGGTCTCACTATGTAGTCCAGGCTGGCCTCGAACTCCTGGTGATCCTTCTGTCTCAGCCTCCCGAGTGCTGGGATTATAGGCATGTGGCACCACACCTGGCTTAGCAGGTGCATCTTTTGCTACTGCCATTGCCTATGGACATCAGACTCCAGCTTCTTCAGCCTTTCAGTGCAGACCACACAAGCAACTCTCCAGGGAGATTTCCAGTCTTTCAGCCTTGGACTGCGGCTGCTCCCGATCCTTCTTGTTCTGCAGCTTACATTTTCTTGGACTGAGCAGCTGCTGGATCCTCTGGCTTTTCAGCTTGCTGACAGTCACTACGGGGTATACCACCTCTGATCCTGTAACCCTACCTAATAAATCCTCTTGCAAACTTATAGAGGACAAATTTATATGTTTATATATATAGTATATATACAAATACTTCAGAGCCAAGAAATACTTCATCAGCATTACTGTCAGTACTGCTGTCTATTTAATTCAAAAGAGGAGTCTCTGCTCACCTGATTGTCCAGTTTCAGTTGTCGAAGCTTCATAGTCTCATCTTCAAAGGCACTGTTTTAAAAAATAAAAGAAAGTATGTTAAGAGAAAATCCTTTAAAACCTTGCCAATTCCATCTGTTCCTACATGCACTCCTCTGGGCTGCTTGGAACCGATCAGTTCTGCTGTAGGGAAAGCATTAGTTGCTAGCTGCTGTCTGCAGTGTGAGAGGACCTGTCATCCTTAAAGCCACATTTACGCCACAGGGACTGAAGAGATCAAAATACAGAAAGAATAAGAAACAGATGTCAGGACAAACCTTGTGCGTGCAGGGATTTCTTTCTTTCTCTTCTATTCTTTTTGTTGTTCTGAGGATAGAGCCTATGGCTTCATGTGGACTGGGCAAGTGCTTTCCACTGAGCTATGTCCCCAGCTCCTCCTTGTTTTATATCATGTACTGAGGATTCATTATGTTCCCAACTCAGCGCTAAGTATTTTACGCGCATTATTTTATTCACTCCTCAAAACAACCCCATGAATTAGGCTCTACTATTTTTCACACATTTAAGATGAAGAAACGGACTTGGAGAGTCGCGCCTCAGTTTCAACAGCAGAAACACACCTTAATCCTTGTTTCTTTCTAGAGTTTAAATTATACCTAAAAATCAAATATATTTTGTATCTTTTTCTTGGAACTAGTTCTAAGAGAAGGAAAATGAAACGGTATGGGATCTTACTAGAGTTCTCTGATTTCCATAAGATCTGGGCACAGCACTTAACTTTTCACCTTTGCCACAGGTAATACTATGCCGGTCATCAGCAGAGTTTCTAAGTATGGATAAACAGGCAAGATTTAATAAACCACTGGAAAAGAGATTTGCTGGATGGGAGAAAATATAACGAAAACTGAAACGACTGTTTTCAGTTGACAAACCAAATCATTTTGAACATTTCCTCTTCTTTTCTTTTTTAAAGACCAATTCTGTAATTTTAACAATTTCTTTCCTTTTTTTTTTTTCTTTTTTTTTTTGGTTGAGACAGGGTCTCACTATGCAGTTCAGGCTGGCCTCAAATTCACAGTGATCCTCCTGCCTC
Source organism: Erethizon dorsatum (assembly GCA_028451465.1). Lineage (NCBI taxonomy): Eukaryota > Metazoa > Chordata > Mammalia > Rodentia > Erethizontidae > Erethizon > Erethizon dorsatum. Next base: position 37,083,387 of record CM051831.1, read on the forward strand.
AGCCTCCTGAGTGCTGGTATTACAAGCACACACCGCCACACCCGGCAACAATTTCTTAACTTAGATTTTATTTTGTGACTCAGCATTCTTGGAAAAAGCGATATATGCAACAAGGCAGAAATGGTTCTTAGTTACTTGAATTATACACTTTTATCAGCAGTTTATTGCCAGAAAAACTGGAAAATCTGGGAGGCAGAGGCAGGAGGATCACAAGTCTGCGTCCAGCCTGAGATGTTAGCAAGACCCTGTCTCAAAAAAGTCTGTGGCTGGGGTTACAGCTCAGTGGTAGAGCACTTGTCTAGCATCTGCCAAGCCTTGGGTTAGATTCCCAGCATGTGTGCACACACGCAAGCATTCAACCTATGAGAAATAAACGTACTATGTGAGACAAGGAATTATCACTTAAGATATCATAGGAGAGATGAAGGGAAAAAAGAAAAGAAAGTTACCCCAAGACAACAGCTACAGAAAACAATGCAATTTTCAATACTTAAACCTAGTTGGTTATTCATGCTTAACTGAAGATTTGATCAATACTCTAGAAGAAAAACCCTGGGTTTGACAATGATTTTTATATAAATGCACATATGTTAAAAAAAATCAACAAATCAAGCCAGGTGTAGTGGCGCATGCCTGTAATCCCAGCACTCTGGGAGGCTCTGAGGCAGAAGGATCACAAATTTAATCCTCAGTCTAGGCAATTTAGCAAGACTCTGTCTCAAAAAAACACCCCCCTGAAAAAAAAATTGGATTTCATTAAAAAAAAAAAAAAAAAAAAAACTTTGCTCTGAAAAGATAAGAGTTATGAAAAGTAAAAAGCAAATCACATACTAGGAGAAAACATACGGTCCCTAACTTACAATGATTTCACTTAGCAATTTTTGACTTATGATAGAGAGAAAGCAATACACACTCAGCAGAGAGCAGTTTGTTCTCTTTGTTTTGTTCTGTTTGAGACAGGATCTTGCTATGTAGTTCAGGGTGGCCTTGAATTTACTATGTAGCCCAGGCTGACCTCAAACTTGTGCTGATCCTCTTGCCTCAGCCTCCTGAGTGCTGGGATTAAAGGCATGTACCACCATGCCTGGCAGAAACCACACTTTGAATTTGTACCCATACGACCAGTTTTTCATTTTCAGTACAGTATTCAATAAATATTACATGAGATATTCAACCATTTATAATAAAAATAGGTTCATATTTACCCAATGGTAGGCTAATGCAAGTGTTTGAGCACATTTAAGGCAACTGAGGTTAAACTAGGATATTTGGTAGGTGAGGTGTAAGATAATTTTCATTTTATAATGGGTTTATCAGGACCCAACCTTACTGTATGTCAAGATATATTGGTATTTGGAAAACATATCCAACAAAGAAATTCTATTTAAGATCTAAAGAATTTGCATCAATTTACTAAAAAGACAGCCCAATTAAAAATTGGGCAAAAGAAGCCAGGCATGGTGGCACACGGCTGTAATCCCAGCACTTGGGAGGCTGAGGCAGGAGGATCACTGCAAGTTCGAGGCCAGCCTGAACCACATAATAAGAACCTATCTCAGGCACCACCCCCCAAAGGCAAGGATTCATTTATTTCACAGAAGGAGTTATACATGGCCAACGAAGCACATGGAAAGCTATTCAATGTAATTAGTCATTAGGAAAATGCACATTAAAACCACAGTGAGACCTGTTAGAATGGCTAACATTTATTTAAAAACTAAGTACACTAAGTGTTGGTCAGAGGATAGAGCAACTTGAGCCTTCACAATGTGGTCACCAGGCAGGTGTATACAAAATGTACAACCTTTTTTTTTTAATACATGGGTACCGGGAGTCCAACTCAGGACCTCGCGCTTGCCAGGCAGGCACTTATGCCGCTGAGCCATATTGCTGGCCCTGTACAACCATTTCTTGTTTGTTTCTGAGACACTAGGGAGGAACCCAGGACCTCTACTGAGCTATACAATTATTTTACCTTTTTTTTGGTACCGGGAATCGAACTCAGAACTGCTGAGCTATATCACTGGCCCCACAATTATTTTATTTATTTATTTTTTGTGGGTACCGGGGATCGACCTCAGGACCTCGCGCTTGGCAGGCAGGCGCTTATGCCACTGAGCTATCTCACCGCCCCCCCCAATTATTTTAGAGTCAAACATATATAGCTACCATCTGTTTCAACCATTCCACTTCTACATAGTTACCTAAGAAATGAAAACATATGTCCCCGCAGAAACAAAAGACATGAATGTACATAGCAATTTACTTTGTAACAGCCAAAATCTGAAAACATTTCAAAGTTCCCCAGTAGATAAATTAATAAACACATTTCATGCAGAAAACTACTGGCAGAGAAAGGAAGAATCCATGGATACACACAGTACAGGTGGATCTCAGTATCATTTTGCTGGGTAAAACTGGGATCAGTACCTAGCGCACGTGCACACACACACACACACACACACATCCAGTCATAGCTTGGGGCAATCACTGTAACAAGAAGGTAAAGTGGGAACTCTCATAAGGGAGAAAAATCCAGGCGGGAGAGCTGTCTAAACTCTGTGCAAATTTATATAAGGCAAACTGTAGGCAGCCCTGATAAGACCAAAAGACCTCAGAGAGATTTTGGCTGCAGTCTTCTAGCTCAGTATGCAGTGAACAGTACGGACAAGTGGTCTGCTTCTGTCAACACAAAGCAGTACACATCACAGCAGCCAGGCGTGGCGGCATGCGCCTGTAATCCCAGCACTTGGGAGACTGAGGCAGGATGATCGCCAGGAGTTCCAGGTCAACCTGGGCTGCGCAGTAAGTTCAAGGCCAGCCTAAACTACATAGCCAGACTCTGTCTCAAAAAAGAAAAAAACACAGAGAGAAATTAGTGTGTATATGTGTGTGTACACAAAAAGACCTATACAAGAATGTTAATAACTGTACTCATAATACCAAAAACTTGAATCATATGTCTAAAAACAGAATAGGTACACAAATTGTGGTATATTTACAGAATGTATACTACTTAGCAATAAAGAAGAAAAAATGTTTATATATACAACATGGTTGATTCATAAAAAAATTATGCCGAATGAAAACAGCTTTACAGAAAAGAGTGCATACTGTATGATTACACTTTTTACTAAACTCAAGAATAGGCAAAGCTAATCTAGGGTGATAGAAGTCAACATAGAGGTTGCCTTGGGGTTATCAGGCAACTGTAAATTTAAACAAATTTAACCACGCCTACTGGAATGGCTGAATTCCAATGCTGACTACACAGACTATCAGTGAACAGAAATTCTCATTTACTGTTAGTAGAAATGCAAATGGCACAGCCACTTTGGAAGTCAGTTTGGCAGCACGAAGCTGAACACATTCTTACCATATGACCCAGCTCCTCGCTATACAATCATGCTCCCTGGTATTTACTCAAACAATCAGAAAGTGTGCCCATACAATAACCTGCACATTTTCAGCAGCTATCTTCATAACTGTCAAAACTTGGAAATAAGCAAGATATCTTTAGGTAAAGGAATGGATAAACTGTGATATACACATACAATGAAGTATAATTCAGCAGTAAAAAGAAATGAGGTAACGAGCCATGAAAGGATATGGAGCAGCTTAAAGGTCAGGCTGGACCACGGTACATAGCAAGACCCTGTCTAAAAAAAACAAAAAAAGAGCCAGGTATGCCAGGCATGGTGGTGTATACCTGCAATCCCAGCACTTGGGAGGCTGAGGCAGGAGGACTGCTGCGAGTTTGAGGACAGCCTGGGCTACACAATAAGCTCAAGGCCAGCCTGAACTACAAAGCAAGGCCCTGACTCAAAACATAAAAAACAAACCAAAACCAAAAACCAACCAACAAACAAAAACAAAAAGCCACTACAGAATCTGTAAGACACAGAGTAAAACCTGTTACAAACCACAGACTTCAGTTAATAATAGTACAGTACATCAATACTGGCTCATCAGTTATAAAAAATGCACTATACTAGTGCACAGTATCAGTAGGGGTATAGGATGCCCATCTGGACCTCATTGCGGTCCAGAAGAGTTTATACTTGTAATCCCAGGGAAAAATTATTGGAATTCCAATAAGTAATTCCAATCTACCACTTCCAGTGCAACCCATGACAAGAATAAAAAGACAAATACATATCTGTAGTTGTGGGGAGCCAAGCGGGTCCTAAATCCAGTCAGAAAAATGGCTAATGGAAACAAAGGCCTCAAAGCAGGGCTGAACCCAGGTTTCATTAATTCGTGAAGAGGGGAGTGGCTGGGGTGAGTGACTGTGAGTATGGTGGGAAGTACGTAAGTGCTGTGAGCTGGGCTGGGTAGGAGGCATGATAGCACCTCTGCAACATGCAGAGGGAGGTATGCAGAAAGAGTAATCCGCATAACACAGTTTGAGGAAGTATCTTGTGTTTTGGAGTCAGTGCCTCAACTTTGATGTCTGGCCTTCATGCTCTGAGGCATCACAGGTTCTTTCTTGAGCCTCAGTCTCAGCTGACAGTGCAGTGTCACTTGGCCTAGCTCAGGCATACTAGTTGAGAGCTATAGTAGAGGCATCACTGACCTGTCACATTGCTTTAAAGGCTACATATCAGCACCTCAGCTAGACACATTTGCATTGCTTAAAGCCAACTGAGGGGGTAAAGAAATATCCTAGCCAGCTCTGTGCATATCAGTACTCAGAATTAGGGCCAGGTTTAGCCAAAATGGAGACAAATGCTCTTCTTTAAAGGAGAGTGGTCCCGGCGGTCCTCCACATAGGGGAAATGAGGTAGGGAGGGAGGAGGTACAGAGGACATTGCCACTCACTATTCTGTACACATATAAAGTCTGTTAGTTTAAGAAAGAAGGATCAGTATTCTCCCAAAAGCACCATCTTCAGCTTCTACCTCCTCACAATGGTTTCTTTTCTCTGATGAGCCCAGTCTCTCAGCTGGTTTACTCTGCACTGCCTTCTCCACAACCAAGAGCTGACAGAGGGGCTGGCATGGACCTGAGACCAGCAGCCACGCCCTCTTGCTTGGGATGCTGATACTGGATCTCAGAGCTCTAGTACAGGATGGGTTACTTAGTAGAAGCCCCATTTTACAGTAACCAAGACATCTAAATTAAGTTCCATGGCTCCACGCTTTGTAAGTCGAGTGAGGATTCAAGACCCAGGCATTATGGTTCTGAAGTCCATGCTCTCAAACCAGTAAAATATGTATGCACCAAAGGCTGTTTAGTTTACACTTCAGTTGTATCCAATATCGAGACACCTATGAAGAGCTGGTACCATACACAGTGATGGTACAGCTGTGACTGCCATCCGAAGCAGGGTGGACATGAGGGGAGACCCGAGGAAATCACACATAAACGTTGGTCAACAGGAAACACCTTAGGAGAAGCGATGTTGGCCTTCAGCCTCCTGTCTCCTCTTTTACTATGCCATCACCTACTGCAAAGCAATGTGGGGAAGGGCAGCTTGAAGTTTATCTCCCCTCTTCTTCTTTTTTGGATACTTCGTAAAGAACAGCCAGAGGGCCTGTTGTTGACCCAGTTGTGGAACAAACTGTCTAGGTACCTAGTGTGCTTTTTGACTTCATGTTTCTGTTCTCTGTGATACTTCGCTCAGATTTCTCACTTTTGGGGAAAAATATCTGTTGGTAACTGGTAGCCTGCCTGAGTAGATGCCAACCCCAATTTACTCCTTTTTATGCTCAAAGTCTCACCTGTGCTTTTCCAAATAATTCCAGGACCCCGAATGTGGAACTTCTCGTGGGATCCCACAAGATGCGGATGGCATAAATGAGACCAGAGGCCAGGAGGAGCCCGCCACTGTGACTCCTTGCAGTGGCACTCTGTGTCTTCTAGATGCAGGGTGCACTTTTATTTTATCCTTCTCTCTCCTACTTGGCCCAAGTTTGCTCTACAGAACCAGTTTTTCCCTTACCTCTTCATCCCTCACTTTTCAAATAAACTTTTGGCACCCTTTTTGGCTTGTCTCATCCAATTCTTTGAGGCAAGAAGGACCTGGAATAAGTTGAACTGGTGAACCATTTCTAAAGGAACTACCCCACAACGGTTCCATCTGCAGCTATGTCAGATCCCCACCATACACACACGCAGTCCTACAGGAATTCAGACCGCTGCTAACAACGAAGGAACACCACGCACAGTATGTTCCCTGGTCTGTTTTTTAGGGTCTCCGGTTTTTTTTTTTTTTCTCGTGTGTGTGTGTGGGTATGGGTGTGTGGGTGTGCGTGTGTGGGGGGTGTTATTGGGAATTGAGCCCAAAGCCACTGTAATGAGCTACATCCCCAGCACCTCCCTCTCCCCTTATTTCTTGAGACAAGGTCTTGCTATGTCACTAAACTGCCCCGGCTAGGGTTGAACTTGCTGTCCTCTTGCCTCAGCCTCCCAGACTGCTGGGATTATGGACGTTCATCACCACACTCCTTTCTTCCCTCTCTCTGCCCCACCTCACCCAAGCAACAATTACCAATGTTGTTCTGAATTTCACACCTTCTCATGGGAAGTTATAGGACAATATGTCGCAGAGAAAGGACATTGCAAGTTTCCAATACTACACAGATACAGAATCCTGCAGCTGAATTAAACAAGCCCATGAAAAGTCAACAGCTGAGCTGGGCATGGTGGCGCACACCTGTAATCCCAGCACTCAGGAGGCTGAGGCAGGAGGATCGCTGCAAGTTTGAGGCCAGCCTGGGCTACAAAGTGAGTTCAAGGCCAGCCTGAACTACATAGTGAGACCCTGTCTTGAAAAGACAAAAAAAAAAAAAAAAAAAAAAAAAAAAAGGTCAATACCTGAAGCCAAACATGATGCTCAGGACTTGTGGGAGGTTTCTTCTAGAGTTGACATAGAAACACAAATACAAACAATTCCTCTCTACAGAGCAAATAACCATGCTTGTTTCCTGTGCCTCAACTCTGTTATATTTTAAACAACACAAATTCCTTGTGAATTGTTTTCTTACTGTTAAAAAAGCCACTAAATTGACAGATAAATAGAAAAGGCAAAACCAATCTATTCAAACACATAATGTGCCACTTAACCACAGTAAAACCAGTCACTGCTCAATAGCCATGCCATTCAAAGTCCAGGAGAAGCAGATTGTTTTCTTCTCTCTAGGATCTTTGTCAAGTCTTTAAAAAAAATTTTTTTGTTAGTCCATGTTTGCATTCCTCGTGGGGAGTTGGTACATATATATAACATATCTTAATTCCTTCTTTGTCAAGTCTTAAAGTGCATCTAAACAGGCATGGAGATAGCATAGGAAAGCAATTTTACTTTTCTGCATTTTCCTCCCCTAATAACAGGGATAACAATAATGATGTCTTAAAATACCTAAGAATAAATGGAAAGTCAATCAATTCTAGAAAGGAATAAACACAAGTGTAGGATTTGTAGCCAGACTACCCATTTTTTTTTTTTTTTTTGGTACTGAGAATCGAACTCAGGACCTTGAGCTTGCCAGGCAGGTGCTTGTGCTGCTGAGCTGTATCCCCAGCCCCACCCAGCTTTTCTGACCAGGGCACCTCTACTTAATAGCTTGGACAAGTTTTTTGTTGCTGTTGTTCTGTTTTGTTTGTTTGTTTTTTCCTTTTTAATGTGGGTACCAGAAACTGAAATCAGGACCTCGTGCTTGCCAAGCAGGCGCTTATGCTGCTGAGCTATATCACTGGCCCTCTATTTTGTTTTTGAGACAGGGTCTCGCTATGTATTTCAGGCCGGTCTTGAACTCACTATGTAGCCCAGGCTGGCCTCGAATTCACAGCAATCCTCTTACCTCAGCCTCCTGAGTGCTGGGATTACAGGCATGTGCCACCACCACACCTGGCTCGCTTGGACAAGTTATCTAGCCACTACCTGCTTCAGTTTCTTATGCACAATGTGAGTACAATAACACTTCCTATGACTACAGAAGATTTAAATGAGTTAATAAATATGAGATATGGTACCAGGTACACAGCCCACATTAAATCTTTTATAATTTTGTGAATCCTTATCTTGACTATATACTATGCAACAGTTGAAGGTGATGTTAATACTTAAAATATTATAGACAGCTAAGTTAGATAGAAATATTACAGGCAGTCAGAAAAGGTTAAGCCCTTGAGAAAGTCAATACAAAAGATGAAGACATATTAAACTGTAGCCGGAGGTGCATCTGTTGGAGGACAGGCCCCAAGGTAAAGATGGAATGACCAGGCCTACATGCCTCCCCAAGGGATAAGATAAGTGGTAACACCTGGTCCAATAAAGTCTAGATAGATATCAGTCACCTCAGTGGGTCACCAAGACCCCCAGACCATCCCTTCCTGAAAAGTTCTTTCCACATACACATGCTACATGACCTGCTTCCCTACTGGATCAATATTACCTAAGCAGCTATACTTATAATCTTATTGGTTGACCATAGCTTTGGCCCACGTTATACCCATCTCGTGATTTTGCTCTCCAAGACTTCCTCCTGAAGTGGGTTCCTTGGCAACCCACGCAGGTCCCCTCTTGTCCCTCTCAGGAGCTGTTTCTGTCTCAATAAAATTTCCTGCTCTTAACCTCTGTTGTTCCTTAGAATTCATTAGATTTTGGAAACGTGAACTCGGTGTATCTGACATTTAGCAGGCTGGGAGTTACATTTATTTCCCCTATATAATCTGAAGGTCCTATATCAAAAATAGCCTATATGGTATTTAATTAATACACTACCATTAACAAAAGTTAATGGGTATCTTTGTGTCAAAATAAGTGGTTTACTTATTATAAAATAATGTACACTAGTAAATTCAAGCAGCTACAAATATAAATAATTTATCAAGGGGCAAGGAAACTTTACCCTGAAACTCCCACAGGACTTACACACATTTTCTATGAAGCAAAAAATACACCATTAATACACAAATCCTGTTCTCTTTTGTCCTTCAGTCCAATCTTTCCCAGAGTGCCCAGAGTTTCACTATTTATTTCCAATAAGTAAAAACCCAACTGTATGTAATTATATCATAGTTGCTCTTTTTAGCATATTTTTGGAATATTAAAAATGAAATTTCTAATCACAAATGAATGCAAATTTATACTCAGGCAACTTGACAGAATTAATGTTCTATGATCATTAACTTACTTCAAAATATGACTCTGCAGTACTGTCTATTCACAGCAAAAGCTACTGACCCTGATGTTTATTAAGAGAGGACTGGCTGAAGTGTAGCATATCCACACAATGCAGCACCATGTAGCTATTTAAAAAAGCACTGACATCAATACAAGAGAGAAATACAGTGGTACTGATTTGCCAGGCAGGAGCTTACGCCGCTGAGCCTTCTCACCGGCCCAGTGGTACTGATTTGGAAAGATCTAGTTCTTTCGTTAGCAAGGAAAGAGTACAGTACAGAACATTGCAGAGCAGTATTTGCTATCATTTATGGAAGGAAAAATACATGAAAATATATTTACATTTGAAATGGAGAGACTATCTTTGGGAGGATACATGGGGAATAAGCACCAGTATTGCCTAAAGGAGGAAAATTAAATAGGTAGAGGAACAAGGAGGGAAAGAACATTACTTTTCATTATATACTCTCTTGAACCTTTTGAATTATAAACCATGAGAATGCATTTTAAAAAATATATTGAGTGTTGGGGTGAAACTTAGTGGCAGAATGAATATTTGCATGTGCAAGGCCCTGGGTTCCATGCCCAGCACCAAAAAATTTAAAAATATTTATGTCAGCTTTATGGCCACTAAATGTGACTGAGAGAACATACAGTGATTGGAGCTGGGGTGTAGCTCAGTGGTAGAGTATTTGCTTAGCATGCACAAGGCCCTGGGTTTGATCCCAGAACTGAAAAAAAAGTTACAAATGGCTGAAACCAATCTAAGAGCTAGCAATGTTTCACTACGTATTAATCTGCTTGGGTATGAGTCACAAGCAAACCCATCAGAGCTCCACTGTCACACCTGCTCACTGAAAACACCAGAAAGCTTTCAGACAGTTGCATTTTAAAATGAAAAAAAAAAAAAAAAAAGTAATAAATTTTGTTGATTACTTTAAAATTGGAAATCTGAAACTAGCTAGGCATGGGGGTACACACCTGTAATCCTAGCACTCTGGGGGGCTGAGGCACAAGGATTGCCAAATTCAAGCCTGGCCTGGACAACTTGGCAACTTAGGAAGACCCCCACCACCACCGTCCTCCAATGGAGCTCAGTGTAAAGGCCCTGGCTTCAATCCCCAGTACTGACAGAAGAACAAAAAAGGAAATCGAAAATTGATGCCATTGGGCCAGTGAGATGGCTCAGCGGCTTAAGCGCCTACCCGGCAAGCGTGAGGGCCCAAGTTCAACTCCCGGAACCCACATACGAAAAAGGGGCCGGTGATATTGCTCAGCGGCACGGGCGCCTGCTGGCGCGCGAGGTCCTGAGGTCGACCCCCCAGTACCCACAAAAATAAATAAATAAATAAAATTGATGCCATTGTCACTGTTAACATCTGCAGGACATGCTCAGGAAGGCCTTGCTCTTGGGAATGGGTGACCTCGTCTGGTGCCAATGCAGGCACACAGGTAACACAGCTAACTTTTCCACATCACCCAAGTCCCACATCAGTGTCTTCTGCACTGTGTTTACACTACTGCTGTGTATCAGGAGGTGAAAGACTCTTCTGGGATTCCTCTGTTTTTACTACAACAGCCATTCCAAAACGATGCCTCTGCTAAGCTCTTCAGTGTCATACGCAGTATTTTATTTCATGACTTTGAAACAGTACTTGTGATATGCAAAAGAAAAGCAAAATTACAAAAGAAAAGAACATCAGTATTTTCAGTATACTTAACATTGCTTTTGAAAGCTTTTTGGTTCTTAAATGCTAGACAAACATTAACAGTACTGGCTCTATTAGCTATACATGTTACTATGGTCAGCTATTAGAAAAGCAGCTCTCAGCAGGACATGGTGGAACATGCTTTTAATCCTGGCATTCTAGGAGGCTGAGGCAAGAGGATCATAAGTTCAAGCCCCATACTGGACAACTTAGTAAGATTCTGTCTTGAATAAAAAATATAAAGGGCTAAGGATGTAGCTCAGTGCAGAGGGCCTAGGTTTAAAACTCCAATACCAAAAAAAAAAAAAAAAAAGGAAATTTCTAGATGCAATCAACCTAGTTGTTGAAATGACAGAGCCTTCTACTGAACATGAAAGACCAGATAAACATAAGCACAATTAAAGTGGGGACTGGATATCCCACTATCACAAATAGATCAACCAACCAACCAATCAAAAACCACAAAGAAATATCAGCATTGAACAAAACCTTCAAACAAATGGATTTAAAATATCTATCAAGAGTTCCACCCGGGCCGGTGAGATAGCTCAGCGGCATAAGCGCCTGCCTGGCAAGCGCGAGGTCCTGAGTTCGACTCCCAGAACCCACATACGAAAAAAGGGCTGGTGATATCGCTCAGCGGCACGGGCGCCTACTGGTGCGCGAGGTCCTGAGTTCGACCACCAGTACCCACAAAAAAAGAAAAAAAAAAAAAAGAGTTCCACCCAACACTAACAGAATACACATTCTTCTCAGCAGCACATGGAACTTTCTTCAAAACAGACTCCATATTAGTCAATAATTCAAGCTTAAATATATGCAGAAGAATTGAAATTATACCACGCATGTCAACAGATCATACATAGCACAATAACACTAGAAATCAGTGACAAAAGAAAACACAGAAATTATGCAAACACATGGAAACTAAACAGTGCACTTGTAAATAAACAATGAATTACAGACTAAGTCAAGGAAGAGATAAGACAGTTTCTAGAACTAAACGACAATGCCAGTACAATATATCAGAACTTACAGGACACAATGAAAATAGTCCTCAGAGGGAAGTTTACAGCTATGAATGCCCACATCACAAAAACAGAGGGAGCCCAAATAAAAAACCTAATGATGCACCTCAAGGTCAACATCCAAACCCAAAGCTAGTACAAGGAAAGAAATTATAAAGATCAGAGCAGAAATCGATGAAATTGAGAACCCCCTCAAAAATACAAAGAATCAACGAATTCAAGAGTTGGTTCTTCAAAAGAATAAACAAAATAGACTTTTAGCCAATCTAACCAAAAAGAGGAGCGAAAAGACCCAAATCAATGCAACTAGAAATGAAATCACAATAGGTATTGTTAATAATAAAGGATTATTATGGACATTTAGATTGTCTCCAGTTTTGAGATAATATGAATAAAGCTCTTACAAACATTATTGTAAAATTTTAAAAAATAATAATAAAGGATCATTAACAACTACTTCACTTACCTGTACACCAATAAATCGAAGAATTCAGAATGAACAGATTCCTAGATACACAAGAACTACAAAAACTGAACTAAGAGGATTTAAAAACCCTGAATAATCCAATAATAGGCATTGAAATTGAAGCAGTAATAAAAAAAAAAACTAAGAAAAATCCAGGTCTGGATGGATTCACTGCTGAATTCTACGAAAACTTCAGGAAAGATATAACACCAATACTCCTCAAGTTCTTTAATGAACTAAAAGTCATTTCTGAAATCTATCATTATCCTGTTTCTAAAACCAGACAAGGATCCAACCAAAAAAGAGAACTATAGGCAAATCTCTTTAATGAATACAGATGTAAAAATCCTCAACAAGATACTGGCAAACAGAATTTTCTGCAGTGAATCATCAAAAAGATCATACGTCACGACCAAGTAGGCTTCATCCCAGGGATGCAAGGATGGTTCAACATATGCAAATCAGTAAGTGTAATATACTACATAAACAGAAATGAGGACAAAAGTCACATGATAATCTCAATAGATGCAGAAAAAACCTTTGATAAAATTCAAAATCCTTTCATGATAAAAACAGTGAAGAAATAGGTATAGGATTTTTTTCTATCTGATAAAAGCCATTTATGACAAGCCTGCTGTCAGTAGCATATTAAATGGGGAAAAACTGAAAGCTTTTCCTCTAAAATCAAGAACAAGACAAGGATGCCCACTATCACCACTCTAGTTCAACATAGTACTTGAAACACCAGCAAGAGCAATCACGCGAGAGAAAGAAATAAAAGGGATACAGATAGGAAAGGAAAAAGTCAAATTATCATTATGTATAGATGACATGATATTCTACATTAAGACCCCCAAAAATCTACCAAAAGACTCTTAGAATTAATAACAAAATGAAGCAGGATACACAATCAACACACAAAAATCAATAGCATTCTTGTACACTAATAATAAACCCACTGAGAAAGAAATTAGGAAAAAAATACCATTCATAAGAGCAACAAGAAAAATTAAATATTAGTAGTTAACTTAACCAAGGAAGTGAAAGACCTCTACAATGAAAACTATAGTACTCTGGAAAGATATTCCCTGTTCTTGGATAGGCAAAACCAATATAGTCCAAATGGCCATACTTCCAAAACCGATATACAGACTTAAGGCAACCCAATCAAAAGACCAACAGCATTCTTCACAGAACCAGAGAAAACAATCCTAAAATTCATATGGAACCAGAAGAGACTCCGAATAGCAAAAGCAATCATGGGTAACAAAAGCAAAGCAGGTGAGATCACAATCCTGGACTTGAAGTTATATTACAAAGCTACAGTGATGCCAGGGGTGGTGGTGCACATCTGTAATCCCAGCACTCGGGAGGCTGAGGCAGCAGGATCACTTTGAATCAGAGGTCAGCCTGGGCTATATAAGCAAGTTCAAGGCCAGCCTGCACTACACAGTGAAACCCTGTCTCAACAAACAAACAAACAAACAAACACCCCAAAAAGCTACAGTGATAAAAACAGCATGGTACTGCACAAAAACAAACATGAAGATCAATGGAACAGAATAGAGGATGCAGAAACAAGCCCAGGCACATTCAACTATTTGATCTTTGGCAAAAGGGCCAAAAACATACACTGAAAGAAAGAGAGCATCTTTAACAAACGGTGCTGGGAAAACTGGCTTTCCACATGCAAAAGACTGAATTGACACATATCTCTCACCATGTACTAAACTAAGATCAGTATGGACCAAAGAACTAGAACTAAATGTTAAAACAAAAGCACTTAACTTGCTGGAAGATAAAATAGGTAAAACTCTTGAAGACATAGGCATAGCAAGGAATTTCTGAATTGAAACCTGGTTGTACAAGAAATAGTACTGAGAATCATCAAATGGGATCACATTAAATTAAAAAGCTTCTGCACAACAAAAGAAACAACCAATGGAATGAAAAGACAACCTATAGGATGGGAAAATTTTTTTGTGCTCGCTTCGGCAGCACATACACAGAATGGGAAATTTTTTTTTACCAGCTCTTCCTCGGAGGACTAATATCTAGAATATATAAAGAACTCAAAAAAATTAGACCTTCTAAAATAAAAGACCCAATCAAAAAATGGGCAAGTGAAATGAATAGTCACTTCTCAGACGAAGTACAAGTGGCCAATAAACACCCAAAGAAATGTTCAACATCGCTGGCCATTACAGAAATGTAAATTAAAACAACACTCTGAGACTCCATCTCAGAAAGATTCCACCAGAAAGAATGGCCAGCATCAAGAAATAAAATAAGGGCCGGTGAGACGGCTCAGCGGCTTAAGCGCCTGCCTTGCAAGCGCGAAGGCCCGAGTTCGACTCCCGGAACCCACATACGAAAAAGGGGCCGGTGATATCGCTCAGTGGCACGGGCGCCTGCTGGCGCGCGAGGTCCTGAGGTCGTCCCCCCGGTACCCACAAAAAAAAAAAAAAAAAAAAAAAAAAAAAAAAAAAAAAGAAATAAAATAATAACAAATGCTGGCAAGGCTGTGGGGAGAAAGGAATCCTTCTAAATTGTTGATAGGAATGTAAACTAGTACAATCACCATGGAAATCAGTATGGAGACTCCTCAAAAAACTCAAACTAGAAATTCCATTCCACCCAGCTATTACTCTTCCAGCTATCTTCCCTGAAGAGTTAAAGACATCATATTACAGTGACATGTGCATACCCATGTTTATAGCAGCACAATTCATAATAGCTACATCTTGGAAGCAGCCTATATGTCGATGAACAGATGAATGGATAAAGACAATGTAGTATTTACACATAATGGAGTACTGCTCTGCCAAAAAGAAAGATAAATTTGAGTCATTTGTAGGAAAATGGATGCACCTCGAGATCATAATGTTAAATGAAATAAATCAGAAATAAAGCAGAAAGTGAAATCAGATATACAAGCTTAAATATCAGATAACTCTTAGAGGTATATGAGAAACCCAAATTATAAATAAAGAGCAAAATAAAAGGTAATAGGAAGTAGAGAGATGGATATTTCTCAAATGGAAAGGGGATCAAGAGATGAAGTGGGAGTGGGAAGGGAAGGGAAAGGAAGGGAAGGGAAAAAGGAATTAAATTGTGTTATGTACAGGTACGAAGTTCACACAAGGAATATAAACACCATGTACTGCACAGATGTACTAATAAATAAACTTAATCTTTTTTTTTTTTTTTTTTTTTTTTAATGTGGGTACCGGGAGTCGACCTCAGGACCTCACGTTTGCCAGCAAGCACTTTTGCCGCTGAGCGATATCACTGGCCCTTTTTTTCCCCTTTATGTGGGTTCTGGGAGTCAAACTCAGGACCTTGCACTTGCCGGGCAGGCGCTTATGCCACTGAGCAATCTCACTGGCCCTAAATTTAATCTTAATAAGATAAAAAATTTGAATGTATACTATTACTGATTCTTTTATCAGACCACACTTGACAGTCAAATGCTAACTAACCTTAGCACCTCTCACATGGCACAATCTTTCCATCATTGTGCAATTATGTTTTGCCAACCAGAACTCTTGAACTCAGAAACTATCTATTAAAATATCTTTTTTTGGTTTTGTTTTAGTTTTTGTTTGTTTTTCAGACAGGGTCTCACTATTGAGTTCAGGCTGGTCCTGAACTTACTATGTAGACCAGGCTGGCCTCGAACTCACAGCAATCCTCCTGCTTTAGCCTCCCAAGTGCTGTGATTACAGGCGTGCACCACCACACCTGGCTTAAAATGTCTTTTATTATACACTTCTAACAAGTTTTTGTGGCAATTCCCTAATATTATTGCCAGCCAAAATCTTGGACTCGGCTTCCTTCTGGCTGGAACCACCATCTTCCAGTAATTTGCCAAAATGAGGAACACAAATGGAAAGAGGAGACCTCAAGGAAGGGGTACTGTCCTCAAAGGAAGGCCACACAAATGTTAGTTACCAGGGCAAAACTGGAAGGGTCTACAGTGTTTCCCAGCATGCTGCTGGCATTGTACATGGCAAGTTAAGGGCACAATACTTGCCAAAGAATGTGCGTATTGAGCATATTAACTACTCGAAGAGTTGAGATAGCTTCCAGAAATGTGTCAAGGAAAAAGATCAAAAAGAAGGGTGCCGGGCCGGTGAGATAGCTCAGCAGCATAAGTGCCTGCTTGGCAAGCGCGAGGTCCTGAGTTCGACTCCTGGTACCCACATAAAGGGAAAAAAAAAAAAGGGCTGGTGGTATCACTCAGTGGCACAAGCGCCTGCTGGCAAGCGCGAGGTCCTGAGTTCGACTCCCGGTACCCACATAAAGGAAAAAAAAAAAAGGGCTGGTGGTATCACTCAGCGGCATAAGCGCCTGCTGGCAAGCGCGAGGTCCTGAGTTCAACTCCCAGTACCCACATTAAAAAAAAAAAAAAAAGAAGGGTGCTAAAGAGAAAGGAACCTGGGTTCCATTAAAGCACCTGCCTGCCCTGCCCAGAAAACCACACTTGGTGAGAACCAATGGAAAGGAGCCTGAGTCGCTGGGACCTGTTCCTTATGCAGGGGCTGGGAAGCTCTGCCAGTTGGCACCTAATTAGCAGCTAAGGTGTTCTACACCCTGCTTAAAAATAAAAAATTAGGGCCGGTGATATAGCTCAGTGGCATAAGCGCCTGCCTGGCAAGCGCAAGGTCCTGAGTTCAACTCCCGGTACCCGCATATAAAAAAAAAAAAAAAAAAAGAGAGAGAGAGATAGAAAAATGAAAAATCACCCTGAATTCTAAGAATGATTTTCTTAATTGAACAGTTGTATGGTGCCTTCACCTCAGAGAAACAAATACTTGGAGCAGATTCTCACTGTACCTAGTCAGTTGTGTCAAATCTCTACTCTTCATATTCAGGGTTCGTTTTGCTGAAAGATGTGAGGTATTTATTTGCTTAGCATTTGGAAGGCCTTGCACTAAAAGATAAACCCTCCAGGGCAAATTAAATGAGTAGGCATTTCTCTTAATACACAAAGTATGATTGAAAAATGTAGTGAATGTTTAAATTAAAAAATATTTCTTGGGCCGGTGAGATGGCTCAGCGGCGTAAGCGCCTGCCTTGCAAGCGCGAGGGCCCAAGTTCGACTCCCGGAACCCACACATGAAAAAGGGGCCGGTGATATCGCTCAGCGGCACGGGTGCCTGTTGGTGCGCAAGGTCCTGAGGTCGACCCCCCGGTACCCACAAAAAAAAAAAAAATTTCTTATGGTAAAGGACATATTGGCATTAATCCCCCTCAAAATATTCCTCATTTTGAACACACATATCCCACTATTTGAACACACATATCCCATTATTCTTACCACTTCTGGAAGCAGTTCTGGAAGTCCTCTTTCATGTCTTACATTACACTGTCATGGGTGCCTCAATGTCCTGAATCAATGTTTACCTTTCAGAGTCATTCTGACTCTGGGGAAGAGCCAGAAGTTACATGTGGCCAGATGCAATGAATATGGTGGATGAAGATACACCATGTTTTTAGGGGCTGCCGTTCCTTTGGAAGGCACTCAGTGGCAGCATATTTTTTATCATACCTCATAAAAACACTCATCAAAGAGGAATTCCAGAACTAATTCAGTGACAAGAATGCCAGGCGTGGTGGCACACATGTCATCCCAGCACTTGGGAGGCTGAGGTAGGAGGATCACCACAAGTTTGAGGCCAGCCTGGGCTACAGAGTGAGTTCACAGCAAGCCTGAACTATACAGCAAGACTCTATCTCAAAAAATTGAAACAAACAAACAAACAAAAGAAAGAAAGAATGTGGCAAGAAAGATGGGATGTGTTTGAAGCAAGGGAGAGTATTTTGTGATGGATTAATGATAATGCACCTTTTACTGTAATAAGTTTTTTTTTTAATGTGGGTACCGGGAGTCGAACTCAGGACCTCACACTTGCTAGCAGGCACTTGTGCCGCTGAGCGATATCACCGGCCCTTTTTTTTCCTTCATGCGGGTACTAGGAGTCGAACTCAGGACCTTGCGCTTGCCAGGCAGGCGCTTATGCTGCTGAGTTATCTCACCAGCCCTGTAATAAGTTTTTAAATTTAAGCATTCATCATATATTTGATCACACCTTGTATAATAAATGACCAATAAGCACAAGAAAAATGCTCAACATTATTCATCATTAGAGAACTATAAACCAAACTCACAGTGAAATGCTACATCACATACACTAAAATAGTTATGATTGAGAAGAAACACGATAACAAGTGCTAGTAAAGATGTAAAGGAACTGGAGCCCTAGTACACCGCTGGTGGGAATGTAAAATGGCATATCTGTTTGTAAAACAGTCTAGCAGTTCCTTAAATTTCACTATTAGGCCTATCTACAAGAAAAATGAAACTGTATGTCCAAAGTCTTAGACATTCACTACTCGTTATGACAGCACTATTTTTTTTTTTTTTTTTTTTGTTAAGACAGGGTCTCGCTATGTAGCCTAGGCTGGCCTTTAACTCATGACAATCCTCCTGCTTTAGCCTCCCAAGTGCTGGGAGTACAGGCATGTGCCACCACACCTGGCCTACAGCATTCCTTATTCTTAATAACCAAAAAAGAAAGTGCCATCAAACTACAGGGCCATTGATTAATGAATTGTGGAAAAAACATGATATAGTCATACAACAGAACACTATTAAGCAACAAAAAGTAATAAAGTACTGACAAAGTCAACACATAACTGAATGGGTAAACCTCAAACATTTTGCTAACTCAAAGAAGCCAGTCACAAGACACCACATCTTACAATTCCGTTTATATGAACATCCAGAAGAGGCAAATCCACAGAGACAAGAGTAGATTACTAGTTGCCCCAGGAAGGGGAGTGACTACGAATGGGTAGGTTTACTGGGGAGAGGGTTGATGAAAATGTTCTAAGACTGGATTTCAGTGATATTGCACAACTCTGCAAATACACAAAGGACTAGTGAAGTGCACACTTAAGACAGGTGAACTTTATGGTATGTGTATTATATCTAAGTATAGCTTATAAAAAGGGTCAGTGTTTTTATTTTCATTATGTAAATGTAAGTGGGGGAAAAAAGAAATCTGTGATGTCTATAGAAATAGATTTCCAGGATATATACAAATGTTAACAATAGTTAACATGAAAGTAGGGTATCAAAAATGTATTACTCAAAAGCAGGCACAAAAAGTATCAGGATAGAAGTTAACAAAAGCGAGGGCTGGGGATGTGGCTCAGTGGTAGAGTTCTTGCCTTGCATGCACAAGGCCCTGGGTTGGATCCACCCACAGTCCCACCCATAGTATCCACCCATAGTAAGCACCACAAAAACAAAACAAAACAAAAAACAAAAGCAAGCAGGGCAGCAGAATAAGAAAGCTTCTAACATCCCATATGCCTATTTTTGTAATTTCTTAAGTCAATAACCAGTCATTATTTCCTTTCAGTTTATGGACATTTAAATAACTTCAATAAATTTTAATTTTGTATCTAATAATCTATTGTTATTGGGCATGATGGTGCACACTTGTAATCCTAGCACTCTGGGGGCGCTGAGGCAGAAGGATCACAAGTTTGAGCCCAGCCTGGGCAACTCAGTAACTTAGCAAGACCCTGTCTCAAAATTAAAAACAACAAAATAAAAAATGACACTCGGGAGGCTGAGGCAGGAGGACTGCTGTGAGTTCAAGGCTAGCCTGGGGTACAAAGTGAGTTCAAGGCCAGCCTGAATTGCATAGTGAGACCCTGTCTCAAAAAGACAAAAATAAGTAAATAAATAATGAGAAAGGGCTGGAGATGTAGTTCAGTGTGAAGGTCCTGGGTTCAATCTCCAGTACTGCAAAACAAACAAAAACTGGAACACTGATAATTTATATGGGTGCTATACCGGTAGTTTGGATGTTCAGTGTCCCCCAAAGGCCCATGTGTTAAAGACTTGGTTCCCCAGCTTACTCTAGTGGGAGGTGGTGGACCTTTAAAAAGTGGGCTCTTAGCCCCACAGGGTGGCACAGGTCTAATCCTAGCACTTTGGGAGGCTGAGGCAAGAGGATCACAAGTTTCAAGTCTTACCTGGTCCACTTAGCGAGCGTCTGTCTTGTAATAAAAGTATAAAAAGGGCAAGGGACGTAGCTCAGTGGCAGAGTACCTGTGGGTTTGATCCTCAATATCACCAAAAACAAGGGGTCTTGTGGGAGCCAGCAGGTCAGTGGAGGCACACCTTCTGGGGGCAGGTGGGAGCCCAGGCTGCTCCTCTTTCTTCAATAGCATCCTTCCTGTGAGGTGAGCAGCCCTGCCCCGCCACGTGCTCTCACCATAGTAAGCTGACTCGCCACAGGACCAAAATGGTCATGGCCATGCTAATCGTCCACTGAAACCTCTGATACTGGGAGCCAAAACAAACCTATTCTCTTTACAGCTGATTGTCTCAGGGATTGTTGTAATGAAAAGCTGGCTAACAAAATGGGGTGCCACAGGCAGAATTCCCAACGACATGTCTCTACCAGCCAGAGAGGGTGATTCCATGCTCCAAATGAAACTGGAGAAAGTAAGGAGAGACAGTCCCTGGAGATCTTCTACAACAGTGGTCCCCAGCTCCCAGAACACAGCCTGGTATGGGTCTGGTGGCTGTTAAGAGCCAGGAAGCCCAGGAGGAGACAAGTGGCTGGAGAGCAAGCGAAGCTTCATCTGTATTTATAGCCATGTCCATCACTGGAATCACTCCTGGCTCTGCATCCTGTTAGGTCAGGGCAGCCTTAGCTTGTCATGGAAACGGAGCCCTACTGTGAACTGCACATGAGGCATCCAGGCTGCAAGCTCCTGTGAATCATCCCGAAAAAATACCATCCCCAAGGAAGAACTGTCTTCTGGGAAATAGGTCCCCCACTGCAGAGAAGGTTGGGTCCACTGATCTACAGAGCAATGTATCTTTTTGTGTGTGAAATAAATCATTTAATATGCATATTTATGTTGTAACCTGACTAGGCTAATGCCATCTTATGAACAGACCGCCATTTCGCCTGTTCAGCTCCTGCTTCCCGCCAAATACCGTTAGATAAGCTTCGCCTTTGTTTAGGCTAGATGAATTTCCCTGTAGTGACGAAATGCACCTTCCCACCCTCTAGCAACCCATAAAAGATGTTCCTTTTGCCCAATGAAATAATGCCAAAATACCCCTGCACCTAAAAGCCTAACCAATAAGTTTGTAAAATTACTTTATTAACCGTCACTATTGGCTTCTGTACAACTGCTTGCTACTATAAAAACTGCTCTCTATCTGCCCCCAGGGCTCCTCTTTGTTCTGGCATAGAGGACGCCACTGGGTACCAGCTAAAATAAAGAGCTCTATTTTTGGACACCCTCCCTTGTTGTCTCATTAATTGGTTACAACATTTGGGGGCTCGTCCGGGATCCCTTATTTTGGCCTCTCAATTTTTTCCTCGGCATCTAAAAGGTAAGACACTCTAAATTTTGTTCCAATTTGGATGGTGCACACCAGTTGGGGCGACGGGAACGCGCTTCCCTGAGCCGGCGGAGTGGGACGCCCTCCGTTTATTTGCCTTGGGGATTTTGGACATCGGTCGTTGGTTTTAGGCCTTTTAGGCTTTGGTTTTCCTAAGGATAATTTGTGTTTTAAATTGCTATAAATTTGATTTCAGAAAAATTCGGATCGCCGAGTAATCTGTGTTGTTTGTACCTTTGTTTTGTCTTTGTTCGTGTCCATCTATCTTTGTTTCTCTACATAGCATGGGACAAGGACTGTCCACACCGCCGACCCCCCTTCAACTAATCTTTGACCATTTTTCAGTTTTCAGAGAAGGAGCGAAGGGTTATGGAGACCCTGTTTATCCGGGTAAACTCCGGACCTTTTGTGAACTTGAATGGCCCATACTCTCCAGCGGCACATGGCCCGCCGAGGGCTCTTTCTCTCTTCCCCTTGTGCAGAGCCTGAGACAGAAGATCTTTGGGCCCCCGAGCCACCCGGACCAGTACACCTACATCCAGGTGTGGATCGACCTTATCTATGACCCAAACCCCTTGGTTAAAAAGATATAACCAATGGGCCGGTGAGATGGCTCAGCGGCGTAAGCGCCTGCCTTGCAAGCGCGAGGGCCCGAGTTCGACTCCCGGATCCCACATACGAAAAAGGGGCCGGTGATATCGCTCAGCGGCACGGGCGCCTGTTGGCGCGCGAGGTCCTGAGGTCGACCCCCCGGTACCCACAATAAAAAAAAAAAAAAAAAAAAAAAAAAGATATAACCAAACCTTGAGCCGCCACCCAGTTCGTCCTCCGACTATCGCTGCTCTTAAGGTGACACCCCCTAAGCCTTCTCCAGTCCTGGAACCCTCAGCCCCAGAGGAACTCCCTCCCCCTTATCCCTCCGCCCGCCCGGCTGCAGCTGCCAGTCCCGCCCAAGCGTCTCGCCCACAACCCTCAACCCCTCCCCCGACTCCTGCCCCTCCCTTCAGCTCCCGGCGCACTCGTCGACGTCATCGCTCCTCGTCCCGGACACCTCCTCTGGGACTCTGACCCTACTCCCCTCTACCCCCTCCGTGAAGCTCCTGCGGGTCCAGATCAGGTCCCTATGATGATTTATATTCCTTTCACTACCTCGGACCTATATAACTGGAAGCATCAAAACCCGCCATTCTCTAAAGACCCTCAGGGGCTAACAAGTCTCCTCCAGAGCATTGTCCATACCCATCGTCCCACTTGGGACGATTGCCAGCAGTTGCTCCAGACTCTTTTTACAGCTGAGGAACGGGACCGGATTCGTTCCGCCGCTCCTAAAGCTGTACTCGGTCCGGATGGAACTCCCACGGATGATCTGGATCGACAAAACCTTGTTTTTCCCCTTTCATGCCCGGACTGGGACCCAAACACGGATAGAGGTAAGGAGGCTCTCGAAAGGTATCGCCAGCTGCTTCTAGGAGCCCTTAAGGCCGCCGCCCGGAAGCCTACTAACTTGTCTAAAGTTTCCGAGGTAAGACAATTGGCAAATGAGTCCCCTTCTGTCTATTTAGAAAAATTACGTGAAGCCTACCGCATCTATACACCTATAGATCCGGAGGCGCCTGAAAATGCACGAGCCATAAATATTGCGTTCGTGACCCAGTCGGCCCGGATATAAAACGGAAGTTACAAAAAATTGAGGGTTTCGAGGGAGCCCCCCTTAGCCAGTTGTTAGAGATAGCTCAACAAGTGTTTGACCAAAGAGAAACTAAGGAAGAAGTAAACGACAAAAAGTTGACCAAGATCCTAGAGTGCCTAGCAACTGGGCAGAAGCCTAATAACAAAGGAGGCAAAAGGCCCCCTCTGGACAAGGACCAATGTGCTTACTGCAAGGAAAAGGGACACTGGGCCAAAGATTGCCCCAAGCTAAAGGCCAAACTAGAGCGTGACGCCAAGGCCCTCCTTAATCAACCTTGAGGGGGTCAGGGCTCCAGAGGTCCCCCGGAGCCCAGGCTAACGTTGACAGTAGGGGGCCAACCTGTTGATTTCCTTGTGGACTCAGGAGCCACTCACTCAGTGTTGACCAAGCCTATTGGGACCCCTACCGGGAAAACTTTTAGAGTAAAAGGTGCCACTGGACAGACACAAGCGGTGAAACAGTATAGAGCAGCTCTATCCCGCCCAGGACAGCCGACCGTCCAACACACTTTTCTCTGGGCACCAGGCTGTCCAGACCCTTTGCTAGGAAGAGACTTACTCTATAAATTAAAGGTCCAATTGAGTTTTGACACAGAGGAACCTCAATAAAATTGGGTACGTCCCAAATTAAGGTGCTGGCTCTATACCCTGAGGGAGAAGGACACTTACTATTTCAAGAGACATTGCAACCAGAGGACGAAGGGCGTGGGGACAAATTATTACGCAGATGGGTTCAACAGATACCCCAGGTCTGGGCAGAACAAAATCCCCCAGGTCTGGCAAAAAATCAAGTTCCTCTGGTCATAGAATTGCTTCCCACGGCCTCACCCATCAGACTTAGACAATACCACATCAATCTAGATGCTAGAAGAGGCATAGCAGTGCATATTTCCAGGTTCAAAGACCAAGGGATTCTGAGACCTTGCATCTCCCCTTGGAATACTCCTCTGCTGCCGGTTCAAAAGCCTGGAACCAAAGATTACAGACCCGTCCAGGACCTCCGTGAGGTAAACAAACGTGTGGTCACTCTACATCCGACTGTGCCTAATCCTTATACTCTCTTAAGCCTCCTGGGACCTGAACGGACCTGGTATACGGTATTAGATTTAAAAGATGCCTTCTTCACTCTGCCAGTCGCCCCGGTAAGCCAACTCCTCTTTGCTTTTGAGTGGACTGATCCCAATACGGGGGTCACTGAACAGCTGACTTGGACTCGGTTACCCCAGGGGTTTAAGAATGCTCCCACCTTATTTGATGAAGCATTGTCTAGAGACCTCCTTTCTTTCCGGGAAGCACACCCGGACGTGACTCTGCTGCAATACGTAGACGACCTGCTTTTGGCTTCTGAAACTTTTGAACATTGCGTATGCCACACCCAAGCCTTATTACAGACTCTCTCTGATTTGGGCTATAGAGTGTCGGCTAAAAAGGCCCAATTATGCCAGAAACAAGTGACTTATTTGGGCTACCAAATACATGAAGGGAGACGCACCCTATCCTTTTCTAGGGTACAAGCCATCCTGCAGATCCCAACCCCCACTAGCAAAAGGCAAGTTTGAGAGTTCCTGGGGGCAATAGGATACTGCAGGCTATGGATCATTCACTTCGCTGAGCTGGCACAGCCCCTGTATGAGGCTCTGAAGGGACCAACTCAAGATCCCCTCATTTGGGGAGACCCCCAAGAACTGACATTCAAAAGACTAAAAGAGGCTTTAATTGAGGCACCTGCCTTAGCTTTACCGAATCTCCAAAAGTCTTTCATCCTGTTTATTGATGAAAAGCGGGGAATAGCCAAAGGGGTGCTCACTCAAGACGGGCCCTTGGCATCGTCCAGTGGCCTACTTGTCTAAACGACTGGATAGTGTGGCCACAGGATGGCCTACATGCCTTCGCATGCTTGCTGCGGCGGCCCTTTTGGCTCAAGAATCCAGAAAACTGACTTTTGGTCAGTTAGTAAAAATAGTAACCCCCCACAGCCTGGAGACTCTCATAAAGGCCCCACCAACTAAATGGATGTCAGACGCTCGAATCCTCCACTATCAGACTCTGCTTCTTGATCCAACGTCAGTCCAGTTCAGAGAGGCTTCCAGCCTAAATCCTGCTACTTTGCTTCCTGATGATGACCCCTCGCTACCCCTTCATGACTGCTTGGCTATCACCGAGGCCATCTCCGGCTTGCGAGAGGACCTCACTGACACTCCGCTTGACGATGCCGAACTCACGTTGTTTACTGACGGTAGTAGTTACATCCATGAAGGTAAGCGAGTTGCGGGGGCGGCGGTAGTTTCTGTAACCCATGAGCTGTGGTCACAAGGGCTAGATCCTGGAACCTCGGCCCAAAAGGCGGAGCTCATAGCTCTGACTCAGGCCTTAAAACTGAGCGAAGGGGGCCGGTGAGATGGCTCAGCGGCATAAGCGCCTGCCTTGCAAGCACAAGGGCCCGAGTTCGACTCCCGGATCCCACATACGAAAAAAGGGGCCGGTGATATCGCTCAGCGGCACGGGTGCCTGTTGGTGCACGAGGTCCTGAGGTCGACCCTCCGGTACCCACAAAAAAAAAAAAAAACTGAGCGAAGGGAAAAAGGTCAATATCTACACTGACAGTCGTTACGCCTTCGCCACAGTGCATGTATATGGGGCCATTTATCAGGAGCAAGGACTTTTAACTTCAGGGGGACAAAAGATTAAAAATGCCCCCCAAATACTGGACCTCTTGGCAGCCATCTGGTTACCCCTTAAAGTGTCAATTATGCATTGTAAGGCGCATACAAATGGAGTTGACCCCATTTCCAAAGGAAATAACTTCGCAGATCAGGTCGCTTGGTCAGCCGCCCTAAAATCAGTGGGGCCCCCTGAGACAAAGGCTCTATTACTCCTGCCACCAACCATCTCAGATCCAATATACTGTGCCGGCGACCAACACTTGGCAGCCCAACTAAATGCCAAACCCAGAGACTCAGACAAATGGCTTCAGCTCCCAGATAAAAGAATATTAATTCCTGAGGCTCTAGGACGAGAACTGATCCAGCAAGCCCATAGGGCCACACACCTGGGAGGAACCAAATTGGCTAACTTATTTAGAAATAGGTTCTTTATCCCCAAGCTTACCAAGCTGACCCATTCCTCGAGCCTACGCTGTGAACAGTGCCAATTAGTAAATCCCAAAAATGACAAGCCTCCTGAAACGACCAGATACCGAGGCACATCACCTGGAGAATATTGGGAAATAGATTTCACTGAATTAAAGGGGCCTGGCCAAGGAGGACACAAATATTTATTGGTCATGGTTGATACCTTCACCGGGTGGGTGGAAGCTTACCCCACTCGCTCAGAGTCGGCTCTTGTAGTGGTCAAAAAACTACTTTATGAAATAATACCTCGATTTGGCTTGCCCTTATCCCTGGGGTCCGACAATGGCCCGGCTTTCATAGCTCAGGTCACGCAAAAATTAACTCAGGCACTTCAGATTAATTGGAAACTACACTGTGCCTATAGACCTCAAAGTTCAGGACAAGTAGAGAGGATGAATCAAACCTTAAAGTCTACTTTGATTAAAATGTCTCTAGAAACTGGCAAGAACTGGGTGAGCCTCCTCCCCTTTGCCCTCCTCCGGGCCAGATGCACTCCCTATGTATCGGGAATTTCCCCTTTTGAGGCCATGTTTGGCCGACCTCCCCCTCTGCTGCCTAGGCTGGCGGAGGAAAAGATTGCGGAACTTACTAATCAGGATCTCGTTAAGTCCCTTCAGGCTCTACAGCCCGTGCTCTCCTCCATCCATCGGGTGTTCCGCCAAAAACACCCACCACCTGACCCACCGACCACAGAACCCGCTCAAGCGGTGGAGCCAGGTACCCAGGTACTCCTCAGGCGATTTCACCAAGCTGGACTCGAACCCAGGTGGGAAGGACCGTACACCGTCGTTCTCAGCACCCCAACCACTATCAAGGTCGCTGGAAAGACCGCCTGGATCCACCACAGCCACTTTAAAGCACTGCCGACCTCAGACTCTCCACCCACGGAACCAGATAAGTGGACGGTGGAAAGGGGAACCAACCCCCTAAAGATTAAGCTAAAAAAATGTTCTGCTTGACCATATATGTGTTAATGTTACTGATGTTATTAATATTGCTGCCCCCACCTGTGATGAGTGGCCTGGAAGCCCCAGTAAATAAGCAACAACTTCTTATAGCCATATACGGCAACCCCTGTAACTGTGAGGGAGGAAAATGGCAGGGAAAAGGTCATCTTGTCATGTGGACCATTGACTGCGGGGACAAAACGGCAAAATTGGTTAAAAACAATGAACACATGACAATGGGGGTTGGAAAGTCAGCTTCCTGGCAGTGCCTAGGAAAACCCAAAGTTAAGCCCAATTCAGGCTCAACGCCACCCTGTCCCACTGAATGCACCACCTACTACTCCCAAATGCATTCAACATGTTATGCCGAGGCCCATGAATGTAGGGGCCCCAGAAACCTCACTTATTTTACAGCTGTCCTACAAAATACTAGAAATTTTGGCTCCAATGGGGACTGGTCCACCATGCCCCAAGTAGTCAGAACCTCTAGGTACCTTCAGGCTTCTTGCTCAGGCACAGTTGGTAAACCAGCCTGTTGGAATCGGACTGCCCCCATCCATGTATCAGATGGAGGGGGTCCACAGGACCAAATTAGACAACAACACATACAGAAGAGGTTGCAAGAAATTTGGGAACGGATGGTCCCCAAGGTAAACTACCACCCGCTAGCCCTTCCCAAGTCACGAGGGGTTGATTTAGACACTCAAACCTCAGACATACTGAGGGCCACCCATTAGGCTCTCAATATGACCAATCCAAGCCTAGCTGGAATTGCTGGTTGTGCTTAACTCTTGGTACCCCCATACCCTTGGCGGTACCCTCTAATGTAACCCCAATTGCCTTTGACTCCAGTAGCCCAAACTGCTCTTATACCCCCTCTTTTAGAGTTCAACCTGTAGCCTTTAATAATGTCTCTTGTATTCAGGGCCAATTTCAAAACAATAACTTTGATATTGATATTGGGTTTGCCGTTTTTGCTTCATGTAGCCACATACAGAATCGCTCTGACCCTCTCTGCCCCCCCAAGAGGTCATGTATTCATTTGTGGGGAAAATCTGGCTTTCACCTTCCTTCCTGTAAACTGGACTGGGTTATGTTTCTTAGCTTCCCTTTTGCCTGATTTAGACATTATTTCAGGAGATGAACCCGTACCTATTCCTAGCTTTGAATATATAGCCGGACGGCATAAAAGAGCAATTGAACTCATTCCTATATTGGTGGGACTAGGCGTCACGGGAGCCATGGCCACGGGCTCCGCAGGCCTGGGATTGCTGTACATTCTTATGCAAAGCTTTCCAACCAGTTGATTGAGGATGTTCAAGCTTTATCTGGAACCATACAGGACATCCAAGATCAGATAGAATCCCTAGCAGAGGTAGTCCTCCAAAATAGAAGAGGATTAGACCTGTTGACAGCTGAACAAGGGGGAATCTGTTTAGCCCTACAAGAACGCTGTTGCTTTTATGCCAATAAGTCAGGTATTGTAAGAGATAAGATTAAAAAATTACAAGAAGACCTATTACAAAGAAGAAAGGAGCTATTCAATAACCCTTTTTGGGGAGCATGGAACGGGATGCTCCCCTACCTCTTGCCCCTAATTGGACCCCTGATTATATTACTAGTCCTCCTTACCATAGGACCCTGTGTTGTCAAAGGTCTAATTAGATATGTTAATTCCAGAGTTCAGTCCATTAAGCTCATGGTGCTCAGATCTCAAGGATGGGAATAACTCCCCATAACGGACCGACCAAACGAGTCAATGATTTGACTTGTGCACATAAAATCAGTGGGGAATGTTGTAACCTGACTAGGCTAATGCCATCTTATGAACAGACCGCCATTTCGCCTGTTCAGCTCCTGCTTCCCACCAAATACCATTAGATAAGCTTCGCCTTTGTTTAGGCTAGATGAATTCCCCTGTAGTGACGAAATGCACCTTCCCACCCTCTAGCAACCCATAAAAGATGTTCCTTTTGCCCAATGAAATAATGCCAAAATACCCCTGCACCTAAAAGCCTAACCAATAAGTGTGTAAAATTACTTTATTAACAGTCGCTATTGGCTTCTGTACAACTGCTTGCTACTATAAAAACTGCTCTCTATCTGCCCCCGGGGCTCCTCTTTGTTCTGGCATAGAGGACGCTGCTGGGTACCAGCTAAAATAAAGAGCTCTATTTTTGGACACCCTCCCTTGTTGTCTCATTAATTGGTTACTACAATTTACACTTCTGTTAATTCACTCTTGAGATCCACTATGCATGTGCATCTATCTAGTTTGACTAGCTTCATATTTACTTATGTTCTGACACAGAGCAATCTTTAACAAGAGATGATTAGGCTGAACTGTTTCTTTCTTTTTTAGTGGAGCTGGGATTGGAACCCAGGGCTTATCTCTTTCTAGGCAAGTGTTCTACCCACTGAGCTTCACCCCCCAGCCCTAAATTCCTCCTTTTTTCTTTGGAGACAGGGTCTCACTGTGTTTTCCAGGCTGGCTTTGAATTCTCAGCAATCCTCCTGCCTCAGCCTCCCTAGTGCCAGGATTACAGGTGTGAGCCACCATGCCCAGCCCCAGCCTTGAGCTCTACTGTTAAACAGCACAAAGCACCTGGTTCTCAGAGAGCTTTATCAACTTGAACATTTTTGAAAAGCCCGAGGGCACAGCTCAGCATTGTGGTTTTTGCTGAAATCTCTTAACTGAAAAAGTCCAGGCCCACCCATTCTTGTATTCATTTCACAGCTTGGTAAGTGGTAAAGATGAAAAACAAGCAAAACCTCTTATGAACACACCTAGAGCAGACAGCTTCAGTTTTGGAAAGTCAACCAATGAAACCCTTTAGTCCAGGATTCTTCTGATTCTTAAGAAGGAAACTAGGGCCGGTGAGATGGCTCAGTGGCATAAGCGCCTGCCTGGCAAGCGCGAGGGCCCTGAGTTCGAATCCTGGAACCCACATACGAAAAAAGGGCCGGTGATATCGCTCAGCGGCATGGGCGCCTACTGGCGCATGAGGTCCTGAGGTCGACCCCTGGTACCCACAAAAAAAAAAAAAAAAGAAAGAAACTATTAGCCAGGTGTGGGGGCACATGCCTGAAATCCCAGAGCTCTGGGATACTGAGGCAGGAGGATTGCAAGTTCTAGTCCAGCTTGGGCAATTTAGCAAGAACCTGTAAAAAAAATATATATTTTTTTAAAGGCTGGGGATACGGCTCATTGTGAAGGCTCTGAGTTAAACCACTCATACTGCCTAAAAATGAAAGGCAGCATCAATACTTGTGCACAATCTTTCATTACCAGTGCTCTTACTGGTGGCATTAGAGCTTCCTTCTCCAGCCATTCTTCTATAGTGAGGTGATTTCTGTACAATCAGAAGCATGAAGGTGTGTGCTAGGCATGGGAGGCTCTCTGGGAGGCTGAGGCAGGAGGATCACAAATTAGAGCCCAGCCAGGCAACTCAGTGACCACCACTCTCTGATCAAAATAAACAATAAAAAAGTGCTGTTCAATCCCTAGTAACACAGACAGACACAGATACACACACACACACACACACACACACACACACATGAAGATGTCTACTTTCATTATCAGAGCTGTGACCAACTTCAGGTGGATCAGACCACACTTCTGACCTGCTGGCTGCACGGCTTGAACAACACCAGCCTGATGGATGGCTTATTCTTTTGCTTTCAGTCTCATCAGGGACAGAAAGAAACACCTGAGTCAGAAGACAGCCCTGACCAGTGAGGACCAAGAAAACGGGGCGGTGCACAGGCTCCAGGAAGGGGCCCCAGCCAGGGGCTGCCCTGAGGCAAACATACCCATATCTTTCTCCCTCTTTGGGCTTCTTTTTTTTTTTTGGTAAAGGTAGAGGGATGTGGGAATTAAATGGAGGGCTGCTCCTTCGCAGGGCTGTGCCTCCTTCCCCTATCTTTAAAACCCAAGTTTCACCTTGAAAATTAAATTCTGGATTCTATTCCACAATGCAACTGGTTCTATTCTAATGCAAAAAGAATACCCACTGCCCTCTTAATATGAAAAGTCACAATATGAGTAACTATAACCTTCCACAAAGAAATATTCTCACCTTGTGACTTTGCACAGGGGTTGCAAACTATAGCCGTGGGCCAAATCGGTCTGCTGCCTGCTTTTTGTTTTGTTTTTTGGTTGTTTTGAGACAGGGTCTCACTCTAATTCTGGCTGGCCTTGAACTCACTACATAGCCCAGGCTGGCCTCAAATTTGCTTTGATCCTCCTGCCTCTGCCTTCTGAGTGCCGGGATTACAGGCGTGTGCCACCACACCCAGCTCATGCTGCTTGTGTTTATATCACGCCTGTGAGGTAAGAATGGGTCTTGTTTGTTTGTTTGTTTGTGCAGTATTGGGGACTGAACCCAGAATCAAAATAATATTTTGGGACTTGTGAAAATCATATGAAATTCAGATTCCAGTGTCCATACATAAAATCCTATTTATTTATGTATTATCTATGGCTGCTTTTGTGCTGCAACAGCAAAGCTGAGTAGCTGCAGCAGAGACTGCACAGCCCACAAAACCTAAAATATTTGCAGTATGGCCCTTTACAGAAAAGGCCTCCTGATCTGTGGCTTAGCATGCATCAGCTTAAACCAAGGAGTGCACCTACTTGAGAGGCGTGAGGGCGTTTTCCAACAGGACATGATCTCACAGAGCCTTGAGTTTCCTCACCCAAAGTAATGAGAATGACAATTCATAAGGTTATTCTGAGGTTAAGCATTAGGTCATAGTGAGGGTTGAATGAGACTTAGCTCAGAGTAACCATTCAACAAGCAGCAACTGCTACTAGTACGTAAGATTTTTACTCTACATTACTTTTCAAATAAAACTGTTTTACATTAATCGTGTCTTCACTGACAAGACTGTAATCATGTCACCATATTATTACTTTGCAAAACCTTCAGTGTAGGGCTGTGGGTGTGGCTCAGTGGTAGAGCACTTGCCCTAGCACCCCCACAAGGCCCTGAGTTCCATCCCCTGCACCAAAACAAACAAAACTTCTCTATAGTATTTCTATGTTGGAAACCCAAATATTTCTAAATCTCCCTATATTGCCTTTAAAACTTCAAAGTTTTATTGCTACTAAAACATTGTTAAAATACACTGTCACTTTGCCAGCTGGAATACTGTTCCACTTAGCAAATACTTACCATCACGTGCCAGAAACTCCATTATACAGATATTATTTCCTCTAAGTCTCAGAACTACAAGGTAGGTGCTATGATCCCATTGTTCAGATAAGGTATCAAACTCGGAGATAAAGCAATGTGCCCAAAGTCACACAGCTTATCAGAGAAAGAGCCAGAACTCAACCACATCTCACTCCCATCCACCCCTATATGCTAAATCGCACAACCAATCACACGTGTTGCTATGGTCAGCACAGAATCAAGGATTTCATCACTATGGTATTTCAATAAATTCATTAAGAATCTTCTCACTCAAAATGTCAGTTCAGGGCCGGTGAGACAGCTCAGCGGCATAAGCGCCTGCCTGGCAAGCGCAAGGTCCTGAGTTCGACTCCCAGAACCCACATACAAAAAAGGGCCGGTGATATCGCTCAGCGGCACGGGCGCCTGCTGGTGCGCGAGGTCCTGAGTTCAACCCCCGGTACCCACAAAAAAAAAAAAAAAAAAAGTCAGTTCACCTGCTATCTTTAGGCAGTGGAATTTCTAAGGTAGTGAGTGAATTTCAAAGAATCCTTGTGGGGCTGGAGAGTCGCTCAGTGGTACAGCAGATGCTTAGCACAGGCTAGGCCCTGGCTTCCACCTCTAGCACCCAGTCATCAGAATTTGTGTTCAAATGGATAACAGTTTCAGGCAAATGTGGCAACAGCTACTAATAAAGTGTTAAATCAACTGACATACAGGCTTACCTTGTCCAGACCTTAAATTTCAGTATTAGAGAGGCCGTATTTTCACACATATTGCGACACCAAGAATATATGTGGTAAATGAGCATAAGTATCAGAGCCAGGCGTGGTGATGCACACCTACAATACCAGATCTTGGGAGAAAGTAAAAAGGATGAAGATGTGTTATGTACATGTACCAATTCCCCATGATGAATGTGATCATTATGTACTGCAAACATGTATTAATAAAAAATGAACTAGATCCCTATCTCTCACCCTGTACAAAAATCAATTCAACAGGTCTGCAATTCAAAGACCTAGGTAGATCTGAAACTACACAGAAATGGTGGCACACACCTGTAATCCCAATATACTGGAGGCTGAGGCAGAAAGATCACAAATTCAAGCCCAGCCTGGACAACCTCACAGCTTGGTGAGACTATCTCAAAACAAAAAGGGCTGGTAAATAGCTTAGTGCTGGGTTCAAACCCCAGTACCGCCAAACAAACAAACAAATCTGAAACTTTAAAACTGCTAGAAGAAAATGCAAGGAAAATTGGGCATGCCTGTAATTCCAGCACTCAGGAGGCACTCACAAGGCTGAGGCAGGAGGATCACCACTTTGAGGTCAGCATGAGCTACATAGAGAGCTCAAGGTCTGCCTGGACTACATAGTGAGACCCTGACTCAAAAAACCAAACAAAAAAACATAAGGGGAAACAACTGAAGCCATAGGCACAGGCAACATAGAACTCCAACGGCACATGAAACAATAGCAAGAATCAACAAATAAGAATGAACGACATCAAATTAGTTTCTGCACAGAAGCCCAAAGTATAGGGCCGGGAATATAGCTCAGTGGCATAGGCACCTGCCTGGCAAGCGCAAGGTCATGAGTTCGATTCCTGGTACAAAAAAAAAAAAAGAAGCCCAAAGTATAATTTAAAGAGCAAAATATGTAAAAGACAGATAGTAGGAAACAGGGAGACAGATCTTTTGCAATAGGAAGGGGATCAAGAGATGAAGGGAGAGGGAAGGGGAAGTAAAAAGAATTAAGATATGTTACATACATGTGCCAACTACCCCACATAAATGTAATCATTATGGACTGCTATGCTAATGTGCTAATAAAAATAAAATTTAGAATAAAAAAGAAAATAAATCTGCTCCATAGTATGACAGTCACATAATTCAAAGAAAAAAAATCACGAGAAATGTGAAAAATCAGATGCTATCCTCACATCGAATCTCTTTCACTGTATTTCATAAAAAACATGAAATACAAAACCCAAAGCCAAAAAAGGAAGAGACATTCATTCCTTTTTAGCAACCAGTTATACAGTGACAGAAGCTGCACTAACATTACCTAGGGCAGGAGAAACAGTGACTCACACATTCCCTTCTGCGTCAGTTTAAAAAATTATAAAGAGCTGGTCTGTTTGGGAAGAAAAGGGGGGTTAAAAATTTAAAAGCCAGGGGCCGGTGAGATGGCTCAGTGGCGTAAGCGCCTGCCTTGCAAGCGCGAGGGCCCAAGTTCGACTCCCGGATCCCACATACGAAAAAGGGGCCGGTGATATCGCTCAGCGGCACAGGCGCCTGTTGGCGCGCGAGGTCCTGAGGTCGACCCCCCGGTACCCACAAAA
Organism: Erethizon dorsatum; assembly: GCA_028451465.1. Classification (NCBI taxonomy): domain Eukaryota; kingdom Metazoa; phylum Chordata; class Mammalia; order Rodentia; family Erethizontidae; genus Erethizon; species Erethizon dorsatum. Next base: position 37,118,456 of record CM051831.1, read on the forward strand.
AAAAAAAAAAAAAAAAAAAAAAATTTAAAAGCCAGGCGCAGTGTCACATGGCTGTAGTTCCAGCACTCTAAGAGGGTGAGGCAGGAGGATCATAAATTCAATCCAGCCTGGGCAATTTAGCAATTTAAGCAAGACCCTGTCTCAGAATAAAAAAGGTTTGGAGATGTAACTCAGTGCAATCACCCTAGGTTCAACATCCAGTACCAGGGGCAAAACAATCTCACAACTTTAAAATTGTACTTTTAAGCTTTGGGTCCAATAAATAAGAAACCATTTTGCTTTCTGGCCCCAACTTCAAAGTCAATTCCACTGTTTTTCCTCAAAATCATGAATCATCAAACTTCTTGGTACTCACGAAATTCATTCCACTAAAAACCGAGTGCCCACAACAGAACAAATATCCTCTGAATTCAACAAGAGATGCTGAACACTAACCTCCCCCAGGATTTCCATACTGACACTTATAAATGTAAGTTTTTCTCTCAACTTGGAAAAAAAAGCACAAGGAATGAATTTCATAAAGCTCAGCTGTCATGTAAATAGACCGTGACAAAAAAGGAAAATGGGTGTTCTTTATTCCAACACTTTCTTCGTGATTTTTAAAAAACGGATAATCCCAGCACTCTGGGGGCCTGAGTCAGGAAGATCTCAAATTCTAGTTCCGCCTGGCAATTTAACAACTCCGCGAGACACAGTCTCAAAATTTAAAATAGGGGTGGCGATGTAACTCTGTGCAAAGGCCTGGGTTCAAGTGCCAGTACCGAAAAAGGTGTGTGTGTGGGGAGAGTTAGAACTGTTTATCTACTAGTTTAAATAACAGACTAAATCTTTACACGCCAAACATTTAGTGGGCGTAGCACTGGAATAAAGAGCTAATACTGTTGGGACGTGTGATTTAAATCCTCAGCGAATGCCAAAGGTTTTCGTCAATGATTCACTGGTCTTTTCATCAACCTCGCTAAAGCCAAACAGGCTGAGATTTCGGGTGATTCTCTTTCCTTTTGGAGGAGAAAGAAAAAGAGGGCGCAGCAGAGAAAGCGGAGGAGAAAAAGGTGTACGAAGCGTTCAAAAGTAAGACAGACCATCCTGAGTAAGAGACAACCACTGAGCCCGTCGTGAGGGCCCAGGGCTGTAATCCTAGATTCCGGGAGGCTGAGACAGGAGGATCGCAAATTTGAGCCCAGCCTGAGCAATTTACTGACTTAGCCAGACCCTGTTTCAAAATAAAACATCAAAAGGACTAAGGATGTAGGTCAGTGCAAAGGCCAAAACACTGGAAAGCAGAAAGAGAAAACTAGTCTGACACTGTCAGCCCTGGGCCTCCTCTCAATCCCCACCGCCCGCCGCCAGCGACAGCCCCGTCACAGGCGAGCGCGCCTCAGCACAGCCTCGGCGGCCCCGCGTCGGTGCGCGGCTTGGGCAGTGCCGCTCGTGAGGAAAACCCGCGGGGCAGTGCGTAAGGAGGACAGTACGCCGCGCTCAGGCCGCAGGCCGCCGGCCCGACCCGCCCAGTCCCCGAGCTCCAGCGCCTTGTCCCGCCACCGCCTCTGCCACGACCCTGCCTTCCGCCTGCGGGCTCCTGCGCCTCTCCCCGCCCCGCCCTGTCCAGGCCCGGCGGCGGCCCCTCGCCCCTCGGACCTGTCCCCGCTGGGCCCGAGCCCGCGACGCGCCGCCTCCATCACTGGCAGTCACAGCTCGTGATCCACACCCGGGCCGCCGCGGCGCGGGTGGCTAGTCGGTCCGCGGCCGGCCCCGCCCCCTAGCAACTGCACCCTGTACTGTCGCCGCAGCCTATTGGCTCGCGTGCCCGCAGTTCCGCTCCCATTGGCTACTGCCTCCAGCCCGATGCTGGAGGGTTTCCAGGGAGCGGGAGACGCCGGGTACTTGAGGGCTCCTGCGTTGGGGCGTGGAGGGCGCGCGGGGCTGCGCTGCAGGGTTTGCAGAGCCCCGGGGCTGAGGGCGACAGGCTGTTCCGGGCCGGGCAGGTGGCCGAGGGCGAGTAGACCAGGACGCCCAACCCCCACAGACCGCCGTGCCCCGCCTCCGCCCTCCTCCGAGACCACCCAGGGCGCCTCGGTAGTCTGCTGTGAGAGCACTCTGGAGGCCTGCCGCGTCCCCATACCGGAGCCTTCGTGGAACCGCACCCCTACACCCTCCTAGCCCAGCCCTCGCTCAGGTCAACCCCAGACCGGCTCTCCAGACCCCTACAGCACGCCAGAGGGTCCGGAGACTCCTTCCATCCACCTCTCTTGCCAGGGAACATCTTCAAGCAGCCCGATCCCAGAAGAGCCGCTTTCTCGCTAAACTTGCATTCTAGTTTCCAGTAAGCTGTGTCCCCAGCCGTGGATTCCTATTACTACCAACAGCCGCATAGCCTTACTAGTCCCTGCGGAGCTTCCTGACGAAAGTCACTGCATGTAGAATTCACAGCATTTTGAGGTCAAAGTTTCCACATCGGTTTTGAAGTTAATTTTTCTAGGACTCTAATGGGCACAAGCTAGAGCAGACAGAGCACTGCCCTCACTGTGTCAGCGTCCACTCTCTGTGAACCTAAGCTCATTCTCAGTGCTTCAAATTCCCATCTATAAAACAGAACAGGCCGAGTGTGGTGGTGCAGCACTGGAGAGGCTGAGGCAGGAGGATTGCCCAGCGGTTGGTAGCCAGCCTGAGCTACATAGTTCAAGACCAGCCTACACTACACGGTGAGACCCTGTCTCAAGGGGGGAAAAAAGGCAGAACAATCCCTGCTTGGTCAAGCTGGGACCGACACAGTGTAGGTTCATCAGTGCTGAATGAATGGGGTTGAATGAGATACTATTTTTGTGAGTGAAAGGATGAGCAGTTTTGCCTTAATTACAATTTGTATTCTTTCAAATTTTTCAATGTATTTCTTCACAGTTAAACAGTTACTGTAAGAAACAATTTTTCCATCCTGCAAGTCTTCACTGGAAACAAAAGACCACAAGCAAACCTAAGTGACTGATCTGTCCCCTTCATCTCCCCTGATCCCACTGTATTCACTAAAATAGAGGGCACAGTCAGCCATAAAATCAGGATTTTCTTTTGATTTTTGTTGTTTTTTTGAGATAGGGTCTCACTATCAAGTCTGAAGCGGGCCTTGGACTTACTATGTAACCTAGCCTGGCCTCGAACTTCCAGCAATCCTCCTGCCTCAGGATCCAGAGTCCTGGGATCACAGGCAGGGGCTACCATCCCCCACTCTTGCTTTGATTTTTTTTCTATCCATCAGGTCATATTGGAGGCTGCCATTGAGCCTCAGATTTAGTACTCAAAAACGTAAGATGGAGACTTGGGTATGGTAGTGCACACAAGCAATCCCAGTACTCTGGAGGCTGAGGCAGGAGGATCACAGAGTTGGAGGCCAGCCTGAACTACACAGCAAAATGCTGTTTTGAAAAACCAAAACCAAAAAAAAAGGGTTGGGGATGTAATTCAGCAGAACACTTGACTAGCATGTGTAAGGGCCAGTATTTGATCCCAACACCACCAAAAAAAGAAAAGGAAAGAATTAGGTTAGATGAGATAATTAAAGGATTAATAAGCAAAGGAAACAAAAAAGAACATTTGTGGATGGGCAATATTGCTGCATTGCTAACAAGCAAGTTTCTCTAAAAACTTTCTGCAACCATTTATTTACTTTTTTTTTGGGGGGGGTACCAGGAATTGAACTCAGGACCTCATGCTTGCCAGGCAGGCAGTGTGCCACTGAGCTAAATCCCCGGCCTTGCAACCATTTATTTACATACATTTTAGAATTACTACAAGATTTTAAAATTTTAAATGGTTAACAGAAGAAAAATATGAACAGTTCATGACACTAAATTCAACTGTTTATGACACAAGATATCTTAAAAAGCAAATCTGGGCATTGAATTTCCTTAGGACCCTGGGGCTCTAGTTAAAATCGTTCTTCTGTTGGTGTTATCTGTACTTTATCCTTGCAGTACACTCTCTTGTAAACTAGAAATGGGATTGTCACAACTCTAGGAAAATCAGCAGTATTATGACACTGCTGGAGAAGAGGATGCCTGAGAAATCCAGTCAGCTGTTCACCAGGAACTGGCTTCCGCTCAGCTTCCCTCGCTCCCTGAGGTATGCAAGTAGGTGCCTTCTCCTCCTCCATGTGACTTTCACCCCGTACTTCTCCTTGGGGGTGTCCTTAACCAGAACAGGCCCGGGCTCTGGGCTGCGGGGAGTACGGTTGTAGACACAGACTGGAAGGCTATTTTCCCTCTGTCCTGGGGGACTGGGATCCTCCCTCACAGACGGCCCTGGGGTCTGGATGTCCGGGGCAGCAAACACGCACGGTGAGCTCGGGAGTGCATGTGCTGATGGCTCCCCACAGCTCTGGGGACTGAGCATCGGAACCAAGGGCTGTCTGGAAACGTCCTTTTCTGATCGTTTGGGACACTCCCTGACTAAGGGGATTCCCAGTGTGTCTGGACTGGAAGAAGACTGTGGACTCTCAAAGATTAGACGTGGAAATTTGCAGGTTGATTTTCGACTTGAAAGTCTTGCCCGATCTTGACGACGTTTCCGGTGTGCTGGAAACAAGCTCTCTACTGTTGTGTCAAACTGAGGTGATACCTAAGGATTAAAAAAAGAGAAAAGTGAAGTCAACCAACTACCAAGTACCTAAGAGAGGAAATAGAGGAAATGACATCCAGTGACAAGAATCTTATTGTGTGTGTGTTACTGGGGACTGAACCCAGGACGTTTGCGCTGAACTACATCCCCAGTCCTTTTTTTAAATTTTTATTTTGAGATAGAGTCTCATTAAGTCTCTAATTTGCCCAGGCTAGGCTCAAATTCGCAACCTTCCAACCTCAGCCTTCCAGAATGCTGGGATTATAAGTGTGTGCCACCATGCCTGGCTTTTTTTTTTTTTTTTTTAAACCAGAATCTTAAAGAGGCCCACGATAGTAATGGACACAAAACAAAACAGCCATCTAATGAAATGATTATGTAAAAAGATATAAGCTTTGACCAAGTTAGTCTCCCTGGCTTTGTTTTCTCATGTGTAAAAGTGGGGACAATGCCTCTTGCACTTCATCACATCATATAGCTATGATTTAACTGTCTTTAAACTTCATGAGGGCAGGACAGGAGGGGGTGGGTTAATAGGTCAGACTGCCGATGCTTAGCATGCTGAAAGCTCTGGGTTCAATCCCCAGCACCAAAAACAAACAAACCAACAAACATTCAAAAATTTAACAGGCTGGGCATGGTGGCACACACCTGTAGTCCCAGCACTTTGGAGGCTGAGGTAGGGGGATCGCTGTGAGTTCAACTACACAGTGAGACTTTGTCTCGAAAAATCAAAAACCAAAACAAACTTAAGGGCAAAGATTTTGTTCACCATTGATTCCCCAGCACCTAGCAGAATGCCTGGCACAAGGAGGGTCCTCAGTAAATAATAAACAGTAGACCATTAGAACAGGGAATGAGCAATTAGCAGCCAGCATGTAGTGGCACATGCCTATAATCCAGCACTGTAGCAGACTGAGACAGGAAGATGCAAGTTCTAGTCCCACCTGGGCAACCTAGCAAGACCCTGTCTCAAAATAAAAAATAAAAAGGGCTGGGGATGCACCTCAGTAGTAGAACACCCCTGGGTTCAATCCCCAGGACCACAAACACACACAAAAGAAAGCAACTAGCATAGTCATGGCACACACTGAATAGTCAATAAATGTCCATTTCTATCAGCATCCACAGGATTCCAGCATTTAAGTTTCCCCCATGCTCACGAAGCCAGTAATAATGTTCTTCCCAGCAGTCCTGGACAAGTTATGTCTATTAAATACATGCTTTATTGGACCTTTTTGCTAAACTACTCTGTTACACAGCAGGCATATTCTCTTCCCAGGACTTTTTTCATTTTTTGGGTGCTGGGGACGGAATTCAGGGTCCAGTGCATGCTAGGCAAGTGATTCTACCACTAGGCTACAACTCCAGCCCATCCCGGGGCGTTTGTTTTAATTTGAGGCAGGAACTCACTATGTAGTTCAGGCTGGTCTTGAACACACTATGTAGCCCATGCTGGCCTTGAAGTTCAGGCAATCCTGCCTCAGCCTCCCAAGTGCTGGGATTATAGGCCTGCACCACCACACCTGGCCATCCCAGGGATTTTAAACTGGCAAATATGATGTGCCATTTCTGTGGATTTTTTTCAAAGTTTAATCTATTCAACAGTTAATAGAGTACCTACCTAAATACCTTTCACATGAAGTTCAGGGAATAATCACATTTTTTATACATCTGCCATTTGTCTGGCTTTCTCACCTAATTAATGAGAGTGAAACTTTGACCATGAACTTTTTCAGAGGAACCTGGTGGGACAATTCCAGTGCCATCCAACCCATGCCTCGGTCTGAACAGTGAAAAGAAGATACACAGGGAGGATCACTGACCACTGCCACAAAGAGCGCACTGCTTCCCTGACCCACGACTCTGCTTATTCTTTGGAAGCCGTGGTTCACGAAGAGCCGGCATTCTGAAAAGACTATGGTGTAAAAGTCAAAGAATCCCAAGGGCCTACCCAGGAAGCAAAGGCTCGGTCAACGGGCTTGCTGGGCACCTGGCGAGTGTGAGTGGGGCGTTGCTGCATGGATCTGCAGTGGTGCATGGGGCCCTCCAGTGGTTGTTGGTGAAATAGCAGCTGGGCTTTGTGGGACGGCTGGCCACGTCTCTTTTTGGGAGGCATCAGTAGGTGAAGGAAGAGCAGTTAGTAGCCACATGATGCTGGTTGCCTTCTGGTTGGGGCACAGAGTCCAATTCCAACACACACCTGCACAGTAGAAGAAATTAAATCTGGAGAAAATAATTCAGACGATTCCCCCAGTTCTTCCTGACACCTTGTTGGCCACTTCTACCATAAACTACCATCTGGACCTCAAGGTTGTAGTGAGCACAGCCTCCTATACTACACCACTAAGCAAAAATACAGTCTTCATCTTCAACAGCACTCGTTCAATAAGTACATATTGAGCTCATGTTAAATGCCACAAATAGCAATTTATCCTACAATAATTTTTTGCTGTTATTTTGAGACCGGGTCTCGCTACGTAGTCTAGGCCAGTGATGGTGAACCTTTTAGAGCTTTCAATGATAACAAACAGCTGGCTGCAGCATGCATATGTTCACCACCACTGGTCTAGGCTAGCTTTTGAACCCAGGGCCTTTGCAACGAGCTATGTCCCAGTCCTTTTTTTATTTTTCATTTTGAGACAGGGTCTGACTAAGTTGACCTGGCTGGGCTGAGCCTTGTCATCCTCTTACCTCAGCCTCCCAGAGTGCTGGGATTGCAGGCATGCGCCACCACACCCAGGTAGTAACAAACAATTGAGGGGCAAGCACTTGTAGTACACAGAAGTCCTGTCTTCAAGGAGCTGGGAATGTAGTTCAGCGGTCCAGCACTTGCCTAACATGCAGGAAGCCTTGGGTTTGATCCCCAGCAGTGCAAAAAAGAGATGAAAAGGATCTGAGAGGCTAGAAGAGGGAAACAGACAATCACAGTTCAACATGAGGATACAACATGCTTCTGTTTGTCCAGGGTAGGCTTCCTGGACAGGGAGCCACCTGACCGGTGGGTAAAAGGACTGGGAGAGACAAAATGGTGGGGGCGAGCATTCCAGCCAAAGGACAGCAGACACAGGGCCATCTTGGGAATTCAAGGCATTGCAAGCTCGGCACAGCTGGAAGGGGAGTGTGAAGGATACAGATGCCAAGAACTAAACCTGGGTACGGTGTCAATGTTAGGTCAGAAAAACCAGGTGAAACCATGGAGTGTGGACTTGAACCTAATAGTCACTGAAGATTTTCAAACAGAATGATGTGATCTCATTTGGGTTTTGTTTTGTGTTTTTTGAGACAAGCTCTCACTATGCAGCCCAGGCTGGCCTCGAACTCACAGCGATCCTCCTGCCTCAGTCTCCCAAATGCTGGGATTACAGGTGTGCACCACCACGCCCAGCTCGCACTTGGGTTTTGTTTTGCTTTTTAAAATTTTCACAACGCTAGGCGTGGTGGCACATGCCTGTAATCCCAGCACTTGGGAGGCTGAGACGGGGATCTCCGGGAGTTCAAGGCCAGCTTGGGCTATGTAGTGAGTTCAAGACCACCCTGAAATACATAGTGAGACCCTGTCTCAAAAAAATTTTTTTTTCACCCCAAATGATTCTGAACATAAATAAAACCAGACTGAATAATATAATGGACCACCATAAACTCAACATCTAGCTCTAAAGACCACCAACCCATGCTCGCTTCAGCCAGTCCTGATCCATCCATACTCCTATCCATTTCCCCTACTCCTGCATTAAAAAGAAAATATCATTGTGTCATTCCCATTAACATTACTAAATGTATACACACAAATTCCTTATTATGAAATATCTAGTCAATGTTCAAATTTTCAATTGTTTCATAAACGTCCTAATTGTTTTGTGTCATTTTGATAGCTCATCATGGCAATGGTACAAAAGGAGAGAACAAATACCCTGGAAGTAGGATGTCTTAGTTACTTTTTCTCATTGCTGAGACAAAATACTTGACACCCAAAGTTAAATAAGGAAAAGTTCATTTTGGCTTATAGTTTGTAGAGGTTTCAGTTCATAGTTGGCTGGCTCCAAGGCAGGGCAACAGGGTGGAGGGGCATCACAGAGGAGAAACAGCTCATGGCAGGCAGAAGGCAGAAGCAGCAAGCAGCAAGTGACCAGCAGCAACCCTCTTCCTGTCCCTTATTTTTTATTTTTTTTGTCTTTTTGAGATAGGGTTTCACTATGTGTTTCAGGCTGGCCTTGAACTCACTTTGTATCCCAGGCTGTCCTCGAACTCGCAGCAATCCTCCTGCCTCAGCCTCCCGAGTGCTGGGATCACAGGTGTGCGCCACTTGTCCCTTATATTTTATCCAGGCTCCCTACCCTTAGGGCAGGTAGCCCTCACACCCAGAGAGGGGCAGCCTTAGTCCTAGCATCACATTGTGAATCAATCCCAGCAGCACACCCTTGATCCCAACATCACACACTCTAGATCCAGCCACCTCTGAAAAGCCCCACCTATGACTACATGAAGCTTTGGGGGGACATCTAGATACAAGCCATAATATAGGAGGACTGATTAGGTTGTTACTGAGTGGGGAACGATGCAGGCCTGAATGTGGGCTGTGTTGGTGAAGACAGGAGGATGTGACAGACACCGGGTCACAGAAAAGTCTGAAGCAGCGACCACTGGCTCAAATAAACAGATCAACTTTCATAAGAGCTTCTTCTATGGAATGGTGGGACTGAGTTAGAACACAGTAGGCAGAGGGGTTAGGGAAGTGCCGCTGAGTGTTCTGGACAGTCTCAACACGGTGGAGTGGTTCTGCTGCTGTACATTTACGGCTTATTCATTAGATCAATGACATGTGACTGGACAGTGGAGACACGGGAAAAAAAAGGAATCACTACTCAAGGAATTAACATTTTAGGGCAAGCACACCTAATAAATACATCCACTTGTTCACTCATTCAACAGATATTTTTTACCGACTCCTTCCGGTGTACCAGGCATTGTTCCAGGTGCTGGAAACATATACCAGAGAACAAAATAAACTCCCTGTTGTCATGACACTTAGAATCTAGTGGTCAAAATTAAGAGACAAAAATCAAACAGGATAAGAGATGTCACTAAGTACTCTTTCAGAGAGCACTTAGGGAAGGCCTCGCTGAAGAATTAAATGCTTTTCCCTTAGTGCTGAGGATGGAACCCAGTGCCTCAGGCATGCTAGGGAAGCACGCTACACTAAGCCACATCCCTCCTCTAACTTGCAATCCTCCTGCCTCTACCTCTGAGTGGCTGGGATTGTAGGCATGTATAACCAGCCTGATTGGTATTTTGAAAAGATAACTCTAGGCACTTTATGAGAAAAACCCAGCTGGAAGGAGTACAATGGAAGGGCAGTAGTGGGAGCAATGGCAGTGCGAAGAGCTGAACTGCACCCTTTGCTCAAATGACAGCTACTGGGCAGGGTCAAATGGGCATTACAAACTCTCCCACTTTTTTCTGTTTGTTTGCTTTTTGAGACAGGATCTCACCTATGTATGTATCCCAGGCTGGCGACCCTGTCTCGCCTCTGGAGTGCTGGGGTTACAGATGTGCACTACCACACACTCCTGGGTATGGCCAAGGCCCTGCTTCCTCCGAGTCACACCACACCCATTCACAGCCCAAACCTATCACTCCAGTCCGGACTCAGCAGGCCTCTTTCCGCCACACAGCAGTATTCACACACTTCATTCTGCCTTCTCAGTGGGTCTCCCTGCCTTCTGTGTAAAAGGTGCCAGATCTTATGCTCAGCCTCAATTCAGCAAAAAAGCCTTTTCTGTCTTACCTAAGTCAAGATCTATCTCCTTATCCTAAATACTCAAAGTGTGGTAGTCAGGCCTGGTAGCCTCCTTATAGTCTCGGCTACTCTGGAGACTGAGATGGGATAATTCCTTGAGCCAAGTGGTTCAAGACAGACTGGGCAGGGCCGGTGAGATGGCTCAGCAGCTTAAGCGCCTGCCTGGCAAGCGCGAGGGCCCGAGTTCGACTCCCGGAACCCACATACGAAAAAGGGGCCGGTGATATCGCTCAGTGGCATGGGCGCACAGACACCTGAGGTGCTGAGGTCGACCCCCCGGTACCCACAAAAAAAAAAAAAAAAAAAAAAAAAGACAGACTGGGCAACAGCAAGATCCAGTCTAAAAAGTAAAGGAAGGAAGGGAGGGAGGGACAGACGGACAGAGGGAGGGAGAGGCAGGGAGGAAGAAGAGAAGTATCACTGACTTATAACTTCATTTTGCAGCTGTAACTGTTTGATTTTCAGGAAATGTCTGTGCTCCCTTAAACCCTCATCAGACTCTAGGTTCAGGGGAAGAAAAGAATCCTGTTTGCCACTTTATTTTCAGGGCCTAGCATATAGTAGTTCCTCCACAAAAACTGTTGCATAAGCAAACAAAACACTTTGTAAAGTACCTATATATAGAAGCTCCACCGTGGCAGGGAGCAAGACAGCTCTGCGTGGAGGATCTGAGGCCTGGATGCTGAGGCAGGGCCTGTAACATATGCGGGCCTGAGGGTTTTTTTTTTTTTTTTTTTTTTTTTATTTATTTATTTATTTATTTTTTATTTTTTAAAGAGAAGAAACAAAACAAAACAAATCAAAAGAACAAATTTTCAAACCAACATAATAGGAGGGTAACAATGGTTAATACATTACGTATTACTATCTTTAAGTTAGTTATTCAGGACACCAGACATTAGCATTCAATTGTCCAAACATTATTGGCACAAAACTTACTCTTCAATGAACTAAGTAAAAATGGTAGTGTATCTATCTTAACCATCATATATATATATATATATATATATATATATATATATACAATTTTTTTTTCCCTTTCCCTTCTTTCTTTTCCCTATTCCAGTCTCTCTTTCCTTTTGACCAGTTTCTTTTTGATTCACCATGTCTATTGTACATTTTGGATCTTATTTACTCTTTCAGTTTCTCATACTAGAGAGATATGGCCTGAGGGTTTGAGACAAAAACATTGGCAGGCATGGTGGTGGGGCCTGTAATCCCAGCATTCTGGGAGGCTGAGGCAGGAGGATTGCAAATTCATGCTCAGCCTGGGCATGACGAAATAAGGGCAGGAGACGTGCTCAGTGCGAAGGCCCTGGGTTCAGTCCCTACTACGGAAAGACACACACTCAGGCACACACAACAAACAAAAACTGGGTGAAGACGACAGGCCGCCCTCAGACGCAGTGGAGCCGGGGAGCCCGACGGTCGTTAACAGATAAACCGAGGACGGTTGCCCGGGCAGGAACTCGACCAGCGAGCACCGTGCCGAGCGAGGGGAGCGCTGAGCAGCGCCTGCCCGGGAGGCAGGTGAGGCAAGCGTGCGGAGAACGAGCAGCCGGGCCCCGCCGCGTCCCTGACCCCGGGCCCCGGGCCCCGCGCCCCGCGTCCCGCGCCCCCGGCCACCCGCACCTTGCCGCCAGCACCTCACCGCCCGCGGACCTCCGCTCCGCGCCCAGCGTTCCGCCCAGAACGCGGAGACACCGGCAGCCGATTGGCGACGCTCCGTCACGTGACCCAACGCTCCGCCGGCGCCAATTTCAAACAGCGGAACAAACCGAAAGCTGCGGCGCCGACCCACCCCGGCCCGCCCGGGCCCCTCCCTGCCGGGCTCCCGGGCTCCCGTCCGCCTGCACCGCCGGGGCCCGGCCGGCTCGCGAGCACCGTGCTGGGCCCTGGGCGGCGGCCCCGCGGTCTGAGGTGAGCGGGGCGGGACGGGGCCGAGCGGCGGGGCAGGCGGGAGGGGCCGCGGCGGGCTGGGGCGACCCGGGGGCGGCGGGGAGGTCGGCGCCGCCGCGGAGGCGCTCAGCGACGGTCGCGTTCGGGTGCGTTCGCTGCCTCCTCCGAGCGCCCCGGCCTGCCCAGGACTGCGACCTGCACCCGCCCTGCTTCGGCGGTGCTGGACCGGGCTGGAGACTCGGAGCCGCGGCCTCCAGCGCCCGCTCGCAGGACTCCGTAGTTCACACAGTGTAGCAAGGTTGCCCGGTCTAGGGCGGGGACAGGGTCAAAGAAGCACTTCGAAGCCTTCCCTGGCCAGACAGTGAGTGTTGGCAATCAGGAAAAGGCTGGTCAAGGAGTTGAAGAGAAGGATTTAAGAGAACCTGTGAAAAGAAGGGAGCTGCTGATTGATGGGGAGAGGTAGGCCTGGAGGGTCAGGAGACAGAATTAAGACAGATTTGAAGTTAGAGAAACCTGAGATATAAAGGAAAAGGAGGCAGCAGCGTGGGGAGGGCCTGAGCACTCTACACAGATGGCAAATGTCAAAAAGTAGGGTCATTTTTAGGGAAATCACAGGTGTTCCTAAAAAGACGACAGAGACCCTGTGGAAGGAAGGGAGAATGATAGAATTTTACTTAATGGTAAATTATTCCATATATAGATGTGGGTTTTTTTTTTATATACAATGGCGTACTACTATGCCATAAAGAAGGATGAGCTTGACACATTTCTAGATAAATGGGTGCACCTTGAGACCATACTCTTAAGTGAAATAAATCGGACACACATGTGTAAATACTGTGTTGTTTCTCTAGTATGAGAAACTGAAAGTGTAAGTAAGGACCAAAATGTATGATAGAGATTGTGAAATAGGAAGAAAATGTCCAAATGGGAAGGGGAACTGGGGGATGGGGAGGAAGGAAGGGAAAAGAAAAAAAAAATGAGAAAAGAAGGAAAAAATGGAAACAAAGCTTTTGTAAATAAGGAGGGGAAGAGGGGTTGAAGGGAGGGTAAGGACAGGGAAAAGAGAGAATCAAGATATATCATGTACAGGTACAAATTCCCTATGATGAATGTGATCATTATGTATACCTAAAATGTACCAATAAACTTAATTTAAAAAACTTTACCATGGGTCATGTGACATCTTGTGAACTGGGAGGTAACTTCTGCAGCAGTGTGGTGACAGTGCAGTACTACAGTACCTTTTCTCCCTGATTCTGTGGGTACTGATCCTATCATTTACAAAGTAGGAGGACATCAAAATATAAAGGCTTTATCCGAGAAGGCATTAGGGGATCAGAGTTTTGTCTGGGCCCCTAATTACCATTTGTCCTATTCCAGCATCTTCCATTCCTGTCCCTGTGGTCATTACATGTGATTTGTCTATATTATAGTAGAGAATAATAGAGATTTCCACATTTTTGTAGATGTCTCACTCATTCTTTTGGCTGTCTCTAACCCAGTCTCACTTTCCCCCTTGGAATTGCTTCTGTGTGCTATGTGTAGTTTTAATTTTCTTTGATTGGTAGGGCTCATCACCTTATTGTCTGAGGTCTTTACAAAAGCTCGAGAGCATTCACCGGGGCCTTTGGGCTCATGCTCTTGGCCATACATGCAGAGGACACCTTCTAAGAGAACCACGGGTGGGAGGAGAGGGGAAGGGAAGTAAAAAGAATTAAGATGTGTTGTGTGGATGCACCAACTCCCCATGATGAATGTAGTACATTATGTACTACAAATATGTACTCGTAAACACTTTTTAAAATTAAATAACCTCTTCTTGGCCCAGCAAATCCTTGACGTTCTGCTGCTCCTTGCACTTCGCAGGGTCCATGCTTGTGATTCTCAATGGAGAGTGAAAGCACAGATTCAGAATGAAAACCAGCCCTCATCGGCCACTGATTCTCAAAAGACGGAGGCTGCCCCTTCCTGTTCAAAATGCTGCAGCTGAAACATCTGAGGAGGAGTCTAACAGACCCCCTGCCCAAAAGGAGCCTAGCCAAGCACCGGCCTCCAAGGAGGTGGCAGAATCCAGCTCTTGCAAGTTTCCAGCTGGGATCAAGATTATTAATCACCCCACCATGCCCAACACACAAGTGGTGGCCATCCCTAACAATGCTGATATCCAGAGCATCATCACGGTGCTGACCGCCAAAGGAAAAGAGAGTGGCAGCAGTGGCCCCAATAAATTCATCCTCATCAGCTGTGGGGGAGCCCCAGCTTGCTCTCCAGGACCCCAGCTGCAAGCCCAGAGCAGCAGTGATTCCAAGAGAACAGAAGTGTTCACTGAGAAGTTGGGACCGAAGCCTGCAACTAGGGACATGAGTGTTCCTAGGCTACCTAGAGCCCCTCCAGGGTACCGTCGGGAGAGCTGTGGTACGTGGTCTGCAGGGCAAGGGGTGAGGAGCCTGGCCTCCTCTGGTGGCAAGGCTTGCAGCAGTCAGTCTTGTTGCCAGCAAGACATCCAGCCTGAACCCAGGGAAGGTCTTGTCTCTTCACCCTGAAGCCTTGACACAGAGCTCTGGGGCACAGTTGAATGAATTATAATTATGATACAGCATTTCTGTTGGTTTCCTTAAATGTAGTGGTAAGGGATTTGTTCATCATTTGTTTATTCTTTCCATTGGCCTTATAAGGAAGTTAATCTTTCTCCATCTGAATAAAGAAGCAAACTAAAACATGAGGAAGAAAAGTGGCTTTTTAATAGTATTCCATAGCTCATGTATAAGGTTGCCTTTATTGATATCTAAGGTTCAGTGTGACTCATACTGAAATGTAATTTGAGTTACGTGTCTGAATTTGTCCTGAAACCCCCAGTGGGGCAGAGTAACTCAGAGCCCTGATAGATTCCCCACGTGCTCCCTGTCCTAACTGTGGCGGCAGGAGGGGCATTCCCTGACCACTGACTTTGGTGGGCATACCGGACGTCTGAGCAGCCAGCTAAGTGGGGTCTTGCCTTGTTTCCTCTCTAGCTGGCAGTGAGGCAGCAGGCTGCACTCTGGACAGCAGCCTGACCAACATCCAGTGGCTTGGGAAGATGAGTTCTGACGGACTGAGCTCCTGCAGCATCAAGCAGGAAGTGGAGGAGAAGGAGAACTGTCACCTGCAGCAGAGTCAAGTCAAGGTGAACTGTTGTGTCCCTCGCTAGAGAATCAGAGTGAGTGCAGGACATTTCTAAGAAGGGACGTGGATTGAGTGGCTTGCTGGACAGCATTTCCAAGTCCTGATATCAACGCTCCACTCAGTGCTATTCTGTAGAACTTTGAGCTATTTTTTGCCTGGGATCTTTTTCACCCCTCTCTGTGACATTTCCTCGAGGGCAGATTCCCTTGCCTTTTTCTATATTCCTCTGAGCACTGGGTTTGATATTCTGCCCCTAGTAGGTCCTCCGTAAGTATTCAGGAAATGATTACAACAAGTCTTAGTTAGGGAAGCTGCCTGAATGTTACCGAGGCATCCTAAGAGTATGAATGGAATACAGCATCTTTAACAATATAGTTTTACTAGATAATATACTGTAATAGTAATAGCAAAAATGATTTAGTTTAAATAAGCAATCAAAATTGATCTAAGCCACTTGTGTAGTCTGGGTTGGTTTTTCTTTATTCATAGGTGCCAGTATTACAGCTCTACTGGTAGATTCTTTTGTATATACCCTTTAACTATTAATCAACAATATTTAAAAGTGAAAATGTAAGCCAGGTGTGGCAGTGCACACTGTAATCCCAGCACTCTGGGAGGCTGAGGCTGGGGGTTTTCAAGTTTGGGCCCAGCCTGGGTAATTTAGTGAGACCCTGTCTCAAAAAATAAAGCGTTGGGAATGTAGCTCAGCACAAAGGTCCTGGATTCAATCTCTAGTGCTGCCAAAAGAAAAAGTAAAATTTTAGTGGTGGCTCATACCTGTAATCCCAACACATGATAAGCTGAGGCAGGAGGATTGCAAGGTTAAGGCCAGTCTGGGCTACATAATGAGAACATAGCAAGTTCAGTGCCAGTCTGAGCTACATAATGAGAAGCCGTCTCAAAAAAAGTGAAAATTTACATGGATGTATACATCAATAAATATTTTCTTTTTGAGAGAGAGTTTCACTATGCCTACATCAATAAACATTAATCAAACTATATACATAAATATATAGTTATACTTTGTAAAGTTATTTTTCAGTTTTTAAAAATGTGAATGCCAGGCGTGGTGGCACATTCCTGTAATCCCAGTACTCGGGAGGCTGAGTCAGGAGGATTGCTGCGAGTTTGAGGACAGCCTGAACTACATAGCGAGACCCTGTCTCAAAAAACCAAAAAGAAAAAAAAGTGAATGATCAGATCTTTGCCCAAGATTTAGGCAAATGTTGGCTTTGAAGACATTTTTTTCTGCCCCATACTCTTGAGAATATTTTTCTCATACAGACATTCAAATGAGATGGATTTATTCACATTACATCAGGAGAAATGGGACAAAAACCTAGGTCTCTTGATCTGCAAGTCTGAGAAATGGGCATGAATTAGTATAAAATCAGTGCTTTGAGCACTTTCAATTAGAAGGGACTGGACTTTTCCTTATTACTAGGTAATATCTTCAAGAAGGTGAATGATGGTGGAAAAGCAGTCAGTTCCTTACTGGCTTGAGTTCAGACTAGATCACTGTTAAGATCCTCCCCAATCCTAAAAGTGTGTCCCACTGTGGAACAGCGGTCTCAGATGAGTTTGTTTCTATACATTTCTAGGAAGTAAAGTTCTCAAGGGGCCAAGATTGGACGGGGGGGTGGTTCTCACGAACTCTTCCGTGTCATTCCTCTTCTCTTTCCCTTTGGCTCTCTGACCCCTCAGGTGGAGGAGCCCTTGGGTGCATCAACACCTTGGCAGGACTCTGTGTCTGAGAGGCCGCCTTACTCTTACATGGCCATGATACAGTTCGCCATCAACAGCACCGAGAGGAAGCGCATGACCTTGAAGGACATCTACACTTGGATCGAGGACCACTTCCCCTATTTTAAGCACATTGCCAAGCCAGGCTGGAAGGTAATCTGTCCCATGCCAGTGAGAGTTGAGGTCACTGCAGCCCCACACCGTGTGCCTGGTGGGGTGCTGCAGTCTGTGTGGTGCTCTGGGCAGCGGGGAAGTACAGAGGCTCAAACACTAAGCAGATCCATCTTGTGGATTGTGGCTTGATCCTACTGAATCTAGGCAAAGCAATAAAAGTTCTGTAGCCACTTCCTCTTTTACTAAAGATCTTAATGAAAAAAACAAACCTGAACCTCATGACCCAGGATTTATCTAATCATCACATTTCTAGTGGCTAGAGCTTCTCTTTACTTTATGCGTGAATCACTGAGATGGGAATTGGTGTAGCTCAGACAGTCAGTGTTGGAACCACAAATTCGGTCTTGTTTGTTTGTTGTTTTTTAGACAGTCTGGCCTTGAACTCATTCTGTACTCCAGGCTGGCCTTGAACTTGCTGTGATCCTTCTGCCTCAGCCTAATGAGTGCTGGGATTACAGGTGTGTGCCACCACGCCTGGCACAAATTAGGTCTTATGACTCAACTCCAAGCTGAGGGTGGCCTGTTTTGTTTTATTTTCTCCACAGTAGAACTCTGTACACATCAACTTAATTTCCTAGTTTCCTAGTTTATCTCATCCACCTATCTTGCTATTGATTATTACATCACAGTCTCACTCTACTTTCCTAGCCCTCTATTTTCTCTCTCTCTCTGTCTCTCTCTCTCTGTATTTTTGTTTTTGTCTTTTTCACACAGGCTTTCACTATGCAGTTCAGGCTGGCCTTGAACTTACTTTGTAGCCCAGGCTGGCCTCAAACTCACAGTGATCCTCCTGCCTCAGCCTCCCAAGTGCTGGGATTACAGATGTGTGCCACTACGCCTGGCCTCTCTTTCTCTCATTTTGTGTTGCTGAGCATGGAAACCAGGTCCTCACACATACTAGGCAGACACTGTACCACTGAGCTATATCCACAGCCCTTTTTGAGACAGATTCTCATTAAATTACCAGGGTAGATTTGAACTTTCAATCCTGCTGCCCCAGCCTCTTGAGTATCTGGGATTAAAGGCATACATCACTACACTTGGCTCTCAGTAAAATCTTTTCCTTGAGCTGGGGGTGGTGGTATATATTTGTAATCCCCGCAGTCAGGAGGCTGAGGCGGGGGGATAACCAAGAATTCAAGGGCAGCTGGGGCTATGTAGCATGTTCAAGGCCAATTTGAACTATAAGGTGAGACCCTGTTTCAAACAAAAATAAACAAACAAAAAAAATATTTTCACTGGTCTTTTGGGTAGAAGTAGGATTTGCTCAGAGGCATGTACTCAGAGATACAGCACTTGTCTAGCATGTGCCAAGTCCTGGATTTGAGCCCCAGCAACACATGCGCACACACACAAGAGAAAGAAAGAGGGAGGGAAAGAGAGAAAAAATAAGAAAGAAAAGAAATGGGATTTGCCAAGAAAGATGATTCTCTCAACTTCTGCTGGGACCAACATGCGGTCTCCTCTTTGTTGATCTTCCGTGCTAAAACCTGGCCTACCCAGCCCCCATAGGAGACCTGGCTGTAGATACCAAGGCTTAGTCATATCTGATCCCCAGATGGCTATGTCCCTAGTCCCAAACCCAGACTTTCAGCTCCTGTACTGTTAGACCTTTCTCCGTGGGCTGTGGGGTGAACAGCAGGATCCTCATTTCTTTGCGATGCTGAAGGAGCTGACAGTGTATCTGGCTCTGGAAGACACAGGCCTGGCCTGTGGATTGCCCTGCCTTCTAGGCTGCCCAGCTCAGTCCATCTCTACTTTCTCCACATAAACGTCAAGGCAGAGCTGGTGGGTATAAAGTTCATGCACAAGGTTCTCCTTTTCACCCTGATACTGCACTGTGATGGAGAATAGGGGAAGATGCGGAGGCAGCCCAGGTCTTTATCACTGACCTAGGGAGCAGCACTCTCCTTCACCCTGATGGAATAGATGGGTGTGGCTGAGGTGTCAGCTCCGCAGTGTGGAGTGTCAGTGAGTCAGTATCAACAGCTGAGGTCACAAGAATTCTGGACAAAGCCTGTGCTGAGCGGGAAAGAGAGATCCATAAGCTTCAAAGGTAATGTTTCTGAAGCTAAGTAGCTGATAACTGGTTGCCTTTCTCTTTTCCAGAATTCCATTCGCCACAACCTTTCCCTCCATGACATGTTTGTTCGGGAGACATCTGCCAATGGCAAGGTCTCTTTTTGGACCATTCACCCCAGTGCAAACAGATACCTGACTTTGGACCAGGTGTTTAAGGTGAGTGTCTTGGTCTCATCTATATAGCGTCACTGTTGGAGTCGTGTGGCCATCTCAAGGGACAAGCTGTCCTTGGGATGCTTTGTTGGATTGGGGAAAGTTAAGGGCCACCCAGTTAGTGATTTGCATAAAACATGCTAAATTAAGTACAGTTGCCAAAACCAAATGACACACTTTTGTGCTAGACGGGGACATGGAAAGACCACTGTGGTCTAAAATAGAAGACTTCTCAGGGCAATGTTTCCTTAGCTCCTCTATGAATAAGAATTACCTGGGACACTTGTTACAATATAGCTTTCCAGGCCCCTCTCTTGGGGCTCCTGATTCAGGGGATCTGATGGGACCAGGACTTTTTTAAAATTTAATTTATTTTATTTGTTGTTGTCATTTTTGAGACAGGGTCTTGCTATGTAGTTCAGGCTGGCCTTGAACTCACAGCGATCCTCCTGCCTCAGCCTCCTGAGTGTTGAGTCTACAGGTGTGTATCACAAGAATTTGTATTTTTAAAAGTATCTCAGGTGATTCTTACAAAGAAAGCCTGAGAAACTTTGCATCTAAAAAAAGCCTTCAGGCTAGAGACTAGAAACTGAGCCACCACAGCATCTTTTTAGAAAGAAGCTGTTATTTTGGGACTTGGCTGCCAGTAACTGTGCCATCTTTCCGGGAAGGACATTGTCCCTGTTGTCCCTCGGCATCCATTGGTAATAGGTTTCTTCCCAGTCTGGTGAGGTTGACCACGCTGATGATAACGTCATACTTCATCTTATTTCTCTCCCACGATGCTTGGCTGCCACAGCCACTGGACCCAGGCTCTCCACAATCGCCCGAGCACTTGGAATCAGTAAGATTCTCTCCCTCTGGCTCGGGGCTTGGCCTTGCTTCCTTTCAATGCTTAGCATGGCTTTCATGGACGGAGACAAGCTGTGACCCAAGGAAGGCAGCCTACGGCCATGTGACTGCCAGTCCTAAACACACAGGACCCCGAGGCTTCTGGGAGTGAGGAACACATGGCTGCTGGGCACTTGCCTGTGTCTCCTTCCCCTCCATGGGCAGCACAGAGGAGGACACGCCACTGATGGCACTTTGTTTTCTCACTTTTCTGCCTGGCTTTTCTTTGCCACTCAGACAGCTACACACTTCAGCATCCTTGGGGGATGGTGAGGCCCGAGGGGGCGGTGGAGGACTGTCCTGCCACTGTGTATGGTATGCCGTCCGCCTTCCCCGGAAGCAGGGCTTGGGAGATCATGCTCACCTGCATCCACCCCATGAGGCCTGCTTTTCTTTCTGGACTGTTGGTTAGCCCAAGTGTCCCAGCTCAACTTGGTGGGGTCTACTGTCCCCTCTGATTAACTCAAGTTTCTTTCTCTCCCCATCTGCCACAAGCAGCAGCAGAAGCGGCCCAATGCTGAGCTCCGCCGGAATGTGACCATCAAAACTGAACTCCCACTGGGTGCACGTGAGTGTGGGAGGCCTTGTTCGGGGGGCATAACTTAGGGAATTAGCCTCAGAAATTCTGTTTCCAGCTCAAAGGGAGGGATCTGAGCCCAGAGAAGGAGAGCAGGTAGAGGTGGACCCTGGCCCCTTGCCCCTAATCTCTCCTGTTTCC
Source organism: Erethizon dorsatum (assembly GCA_028451465.1). Taxonomy (NCBI): domain Eukaryota; kingdom Metazoa; phylum Chordata; class Mammalia; order Rodentia; family Erethizontidae; genus Erethizon; species Erethizon dorsatum. The sequence continues at coordinate 37,139,689 of CM051831.1, forward strand.
TCTTAGGGAGGAAGATGAAGCCACTGCTGCCACGGGTCAACTCGTACCTGGTGCCCATCCAGTTCCCAGTGAACCAGTCCCTGGTGTTGCAGCCCACGGTGAAGGTGCCGCTGCCCTTGGCAGCTTCACTCATGAGCTCAGAGCTAGCCCGCCACAGCAAGCGAGTCCGCATTGCCCCTAAGGTGAGTGCTCACTGTTTTTCTGCCAAGAGTCTCCAGTCATTGAAAGTGTTGTCCCTACAGCTTGTGCAGCACCCTGCCGAGTGTTTCCTGAGAAGCTTATAAACTTAGTTGGGTAGAGCAAACAAAAACATAGGAAATTTAATAACATTATAAGAGCTAAAAAAGAATTTGGATTACAATGTAATTGGTGTCAGAAGGCCCATAAATACCTGATGAGTTTGTAAGAATGCAGACCAGGGTGATTATATGATAGCTTGGCTAGAAGTGTCCGGGAAGAGTTCACAAGGGGACAGGTCCTGGAATGAAGTGGAGTTGGGCAGCCCACAGGGATGGAGAGAGGATGCCGCTGGGCAGTGTCATGGAAGCAGCAAATGCCAGTGTGCACCTGCGAGGAGCAGAGCGAGTGGTCCCCCTCAGGGTATCTCAGCCTCAGTCCTGTTGACATTTAGACTGGAGAGTTCTTTGTGGGGTTGGAGGGTGTAGTTCTGCATGTTCTTTGTTTTCTGCACTAGATGCCAGTAGCACGCCCAGGTGTGACAATGAAAACGTCTCCAGATGTTACCAGGGGTCCACTTGGGGGGAAATCCCTCCTGGTCCAGCATCTCTGGTCTAGTTTGAGGGAAGATGAGGTGGATTAGCTAAGGGCTCACTGCGATGGATCGGGTCTGGGCTAATTCCCAGGAGATGGTTTTGTGAGCGGGGCTAACGTATAAGCAAAGTAAAAGGCCTCTCTCCCTTCAGTGAGATGGAAATAGCGTGGACTTGAGTTTAGAGAAACTTGGATTTGCTTTAATTTTTTAATTTAGAAATATTTTTAGTGCTGGGATGTAGCATAGTGGTAGAGCACTTGCCTAACATGTGTGAAACCCTAGGTTCAATCCCCAGCACTGCAAAATAAATAAAAGGAAAGATATTTGAGCCCAGGAGTTTAGGGCCAGACTGGGCAACATAGAAATGCCCTGTCTCTTCCAAGGAAAGAAAGAAAAAGCAAGATAACAGATGTCAACAATTTAGTATGCTTTCTTCTGTATTTTATCCATGCTTTTAATATAATGTGTATATATAGTGATAGCCATTTTATATGTATACATACGATACAGAGAATATTGAAAATGTGATCACAATACACACACTTCAAAAATCTTTTTTTTTTTTTTTTAACTTGAGAGATATGTGCCTCAGCTTCCTGGGTAGCTGAGATTACAAGTGTGTGCTACCAGGCCTGCCTTTCTTCTGAGGTTTGTTTGTTTTTATTTTTGTTTTTTTGAGACAGGGTTGCGCTGGGTAAGCCAGGCTGGGCTGGCCTTGAACTTCCTATGCCTCCTACTTGCTATCCTATTTTGGCTTCCTGAGTGCTAGGATTACAGGCGTGTGCCATAGCCAGCCCCACCTGTCTTTTTCTAGTGCTGCAAGATGCGGAAGTTCTTCTGAGTCACTTGGCTTAGTTCTAATTTATTGTTTTCTCATGTCCATATAATATTTTTTTTTTTTTTTTTTTTTTTTTTTTTTTTTGTGGGTACCGGGGGGACGACCTCAGGACCTCGCGCGCCAACAGGCACCCGTGCCGCTGAGCGATATCACCGGCCCCTTTTTCGTATGTGGGATCCGGGAGTCGAACTCGGGCCTTCGCTCTTGCAAGGCAGGCGCTTAAGCCACTGAGCCGTCTCACCGGCCCTCATGTCCATATAATATTTCACAGTGTGGCCATATGAATTTCTCCATGTCTCACATATGTGGGCACATTTGGTTTTTAGGGTTTTGCCCTGTGTAAATACTTTCTTACTGGTGCTTTTGTGTCTAGCGGATAGAGCCCCAGACATGAGATTGGAAAAGTACCTTAAATTATAATAAATGTTATAAGATCATGTTCCCAGAACAACTGTGGTCATTTAATATTTGCCAGTCTAGTATGTGTGACTATCTCTTTGTTAATTTTATCTTTATAAATATGTTTGAACACCTTCTTGTTGTCTGTTCACTTGGGGCAGCCTCTGCTGCTCCTTTATGGACACTGCCCATTTTGCTGCAAGGTCTGGTTATTAATTTGTGAGAGCTCTTTGTTGCTAAGCCATTAACCTCTGTCCTTTATAATGATATTTTCCTGGTTCCATTGTTTGTTTCTTAACTTTGTTTATAATATCTGTGGCCAGAGTAAAATTTTAAACTTTTATGTAGTCAAATTTGTCTCTCTTTTACACCTTCTGGGCTTCCAGTCTTGTTTAAGAAGGTTTGCCGGGTGTGGTGGCGCATGCCTGTAATCCCAGCACTTGGGAAGCTGAGACAGGAGGATAGCCGTTAGTTTGAGGCCATCCTGGGCTACATAGTGAGTTCAAGGCCAGCTTGAATTACAGAGCAAGGTCAAGGCCAGCTTGAATTACAGAGCAAGACCCTGTCTCAAAAAAGAGAGAGAAAAGAAAAGATCATCACACCCTCAGCTTGTGCATGTAATCTCCTAAATTCTCTTTTAGGATTTGTGTGGTTTTCAGATTTTAATTTTTACATTTAACTCTTCGTATTCATGGGTTCAATGCCCAGCATGGCCAAAAAAAGTCTTTGTATACAGTGTAAAATACATTAAATGCTCTCTCTCTCTCTTTTTTTTTTTTTCCTTTTGCACAAGGGATTATACCCAGGGCCTTGTGCTTGCTAAGTGTGTGCTGTACCACTGAGATACACCCTTGGCCCCAGTTCTCTCATCTTTACTCCAGAATGAAAGTACCACCTTCATTATGTATTATATTCTCATACTTAAAATTTTTAACACTTTAAAAAGACAAAAGAGCTAGTGGTATAGCTCAGTGGTAGAGCGCTTGCTTGGGATGCAATTCCCAGCATCACAGTCGATCAGTCAATCAATCAATAAAATTAAGACACAAGAGGATCAACACCAGAATGTCACATGTGATGTCCTGCCTGGTGGCAGCAGGTTGAACATGAGCCCTTTTATTTTGCCCCTGCTTCCCTTTCAGGTACTGCTGGCTGATGAGGGTATAGCCCCTCTTCCTGCTGCTGGACCAGTGAAGGAGGAGAAACCCTTGCTAGGAGAAGGGCTGTTGTCTTTGCTTCCAGTTCAGTCTATCAAGGAGGAAGAAACCCAGCCCGGGGAGGACATGCCCCTCTTAAAGAGATCCATCAAAGTGGAGAGCCCTCCCTTGGAGGAGTGGCCCTCTCCATGCCCATCTTTCAAAGAAGAGGCATCTCACTCCTGGGAGGATTCATCCTGCTCTCCCACCCCGAGGCCCAAGAAGTCCTACAGTGAGCTCAAGTCCCCAGCACGGCGTGTCTCAGAAATGCTCGTGATTAAACGAAGGGAGAGAAGGGAGATGAGCCGGTCTCGAAGGAAACAGCACCTGTTGCCTCCCTGTGTGGATGAGCCTGAGCTTGTCTTCTCAGAGGGCCCCAGCACATCTCAACGAGCTGCGGAGCCCCCTGTCCTGACAGAATGCAGGGAGCCTGCCCCGCAGCTCGGCTGTCCCCAGGAGGAGGGAGGACCTTTTAAGACCCCCATTAAGGAGATGCTGCCCATCTCCTCCACCCCTAGTAAATCTCTCCTCCCCCAAACCCCTGAATCCTGGAGAGTCACACCTCCCCCCAAAGTGAGGGGGCTGGATTTCAGCCCAGTACAAACCCCCCAGGGCACCTTTGGCCCCCTGCCTGACTCCCTGGGGCTGATGGATCTGAGCACCACGCCACTGAAAAGCATTCCCCTCTTTGACTCACCCCGAGAGCTCCTCAATTCAGATCCCTTTGACCTTGCCTCTAACCCCTTTAGCAGCTCTTGCCCCTCAGATCTAGAAGTCCCCAAGGCAGGCTCCCCAGAACCACAGATTCCCAGCCTTTCAGCCAACCGTTCTCTGACAGAAGGCCTAGTTCTAGACACAATGAATGATAGCCTGAGCAAGATCCTGTTGGACATCAGCTTCCCTGGCCTGGAGGAGGACCCCCTGGGCCCTGACAACATCAACTGGTCTCAGTTCATTCCTGAACTACAGTAGAGGCCGTTTGACCCTTATGCGCAAGCTACCCACCATTCCAGGCGCTCAAGTGGCTGGGCAGTCCCAGGCTCTGCATGCCGCACCCTCTGAGGATTGCAGGCAGGGACTCCACCAGCCTGGTGATGCAAAGGCAGCAGTCACACCCCAGCCACTGCTGGGATTTTTGCAAGAGTAGGGTGTGCAGCTGGTCGCTGGAGAGAGTGATTCCTCTGCTGTCCCTGCCAGGAGCTGAAGGGCAGCAATGCAAAAGTAATGGTGGAAAGGGATTAAGAATTCCCCACATTTCCATTCTTTGTCCTGCAGTCTCGCTTTCCCTGCTTGCAGGGTGGCCTTTGTAAATAGTATAAATTCTCCAAATTACCGTTTAATTATAAATGAAAGTTTGAGGTGGGTAGGATGACAGGGAGTTGCAGTTTGCTTCTGTCCCTTGCTTTGCTTCCTAGAGGGGGAGGACCTGCAGTGCACGGTTTCTTCCAGGCCCAAGGGTTCTTTTCTGTGGGCAGCCAGACATTTCTCAGACATGTCTTCTTGGCAAGGTCCCTCAGACTCTCCCTCCTACCTCCCAGTGTTTCCAAGTCAGTTTTCCTGCAAGAAGAAATCTGGTTTAAAAGGTCTTGTATTGAGTCAAGAAGTGAATTTGGAGATGAGATGGACGCATCTGAAGCAGAGTGGTACCCAGATGTGCCCCGTTAAGACGTTTCTCTGATAATGTCCCTAATCATGCCAGGGAGACTAGCATGGATGAGGACTCAGGTGGAGGCTTGAGAAGGCAGAAAGGACCCCTCACCTGCCTGGTGTCCTTAGTTTGTAACGCAGCTTTGCAAAGAACTACCCTAGGCTCAAGCTGGCTGCCTGTGTGAGCCAGCTCAAGAACACTACCACAACTACCTACTGAATAAAATCCGGGGTGGAACTGCTGGTCTCTGTGCTCTGTCAGGGTCTGGAGAGGATGGAAAGAGGGTTGATCGAGACTGGTAATGGGAAGAGGCAAGGCCTGCAGCTGCCCATGGGAGCAACTGAAGGAGAGTGTGTGGGGGCTTCCACATGGATCCCCTCCCTCCCTTCCTTCCTGGGAATTGAACTCAGGGCCTTTGCACCGAGCTACATCAACAGATTTTCTATTTTGAGACAGGGTCTTGCCAAGTTGCCAAGGCAGGATTTGAACTTAAATCCTCCTGCCTTAGCCTGCCAGAATGCTGGGATCACGGGCATGCGCCACTGTGCCTGGCTCCCATACCATTTCTGATGCTGAAATTGCTGATTTTCCCAGTGCTGTCCTGCACATTCCACCTCTCTTCCCTGTCATCCCAGCTTTGTTCCTTGGGCCCTCTGGAGCAATAGGGAAGGGGGAGCCCTGTTGCAGAGGTCTTATTACCACCACCAGGAGGCCTGTCCTGCAAGTCACTCCCCAGAAGCAGCTTCTCACCTTATTTTGTAGCCAGAACTGACAAATGTCACCCCTCCACCTGTCTCAGTGGAAAGGCAGGCAGGGGCCCCAGAGACTGAAGAGCCTCAGGTGACAGTTAAGTGCTTCCTCCCTACCTCACCAGTCAGTGTCACTATAGCAACTCCAGTGACAAACAATGGTGCAGCAAAGGGCTCCCCACAAAGCTGTTCCTCCTGGCTCTGAGCCCAGAAGAATGGCCAGTCACCCACCAAAGTCACTCCGAGGGCTGAGTGGTCCATGTTGCAGAGAGCCGCTCCTGCAGGTAATCCTGCCTTTTCCTCTGGCTGGGCTGGACGCTGGCCCTCTGGGCAGCAGGTCTCCTGGGGTGTAAATTCTGTTCTCAGCCCTGCAACCTGGAAGCAGAGCTCATACTGAGGAGATGCCTAGTTAGAGGCCTTCTTCCCGTTACCTTTTTCTGAAATGCTTGATATAGGAAGTCTTTAGGATTTTGGATTTTTTTTTTTTTTTATGGGTACCGGGGGGTCGACCTCAGGACCTCGCGCGCCAACAGGCACCCGTGCCGCTGAGCGATATCACCAGCCCCTTTTTCGTATGTGGGATCCGGGAGTCGAACTCGGGCCCTCGCGCTTGCAAGGCAGGTGCTTATGCCGCTGAGCCATCTCACCAGCCCTGATTTTGGATTTTTTTGATCTGGGAATGTTTGTGTATACATAACGAATGACATATCTTGGGAATGGGACCCAAGTCTACACATGAAATTCGTGTGTTTCATATGTACCTTATGCGCCTAGGCTTCAAGTCATTCAGCATTTTTAGTGTGCCTGTATTTTGACTGACCAATCACTTAAGGTTAGGTGTGGCACTTTCCACTTGTGATGCCATGTGATGCTCAGAAAGATTCAGATTTTGAGCATTTTGGATTTCGGGTTCTCAGGGATATTCAACCGGCACCACATCCCCCTGGCCCATTTGTAGAAATGACTTAGGGGACAAGGCCCAAACTACAGGGAGGCTGGGCGTGGTGACACACACCTGTAATCCCAGCACTCAGGAGGCTGAAAAATGAGGATTGCTGCAAGTTCTAGGCCAGCCTGCATTACATAGTGAGGTCAGCACCAGCCTGGAAAAACACAAAACAAAAGCCCCGGGATAAATAAGACAGAGGCATTTAAAAGACATTTTGTCCTGGTCAGGCCACATGCTGAGCTTGTGCTCTGCAAGGCTGTCTCACGGCCCGGGTTCCAGTCTGCCATTCATTCAGATACACAATTTCGCTTTAGCAAAGGTTTATTTTGGCTCATGGTTTTAGAGGTTTCTGTCTGTGATTGCTTGGCCCTTTTGGTGTGGCCCTTTGGTGGCCCAAGACATCATGGTGGGAGCACATGGTGGAGGATGCCTGTGACCTCGGCAGCCAGGAAGCAGAGAGAGAAGGGGGCAGGGTCCTATGGTCCCCTCCAAGGTCACTGCCAGTGACCTCACTTCCCTCAACTAAGCCCCGCCTCCTAAAGGTGTCACCACCATCCACACCCCCATAGGCTGGTGACCAAGCTGGCATACATGGGCTTTGCAGGACACTTCTAATCCATAGCAGGGACAGTGACAAGACTCGCTCATAGAGCTGTGAGGGTTAAACTGGATGTGCGTAAGCATCAGGTAGTGTTGACACAGATTTACTACTATTTATCTCCTGGTGGGAACAGGTGCAGTAAAGAGAATGAGCTAACATTGTAGATGCTTTCTTTTTTTTTTATGCTGTAGATGCTTTCTGTATATGCATTTTATTTTTAATTAAAAAAAATTTTTTTTGAGACAGGGTTTCACTTTGTAGTCCATGCTGGCCTTGAACTGACACTTAGGCTGATGTCAAACTCTTGGCAATCCTCCTCCCTCAGCTTCTTAAGTGCTGGAATCACAGGTGTGGGCCACCATGCCCAGCTATACTTGCATTTTAATGAAAAGTAAGAGGTAGTGGTGCATGCCTGTAATCTCACTACTCGAGGAGGCTGAGACAAGAGGGTCGAAAGTCGGAGCCCAGACTGGGCAACTAGGCAAGACTCTGTCTCAAAATGAAAAATGTGAAAAGGGCTGGGGATAAAAACTCAGTGCAAAGGTCCTGGGCCCAATCATCAATGCCACCAGGAAAACAAAAGCCAAAGGCACTACCAAAGAGAAAAATAATAGAGGGCGTCTGGGACACTAGGATGGAAAACTGCCTGTTCTCACTTCTGGAGAAGAGCTTTCCATGTGTTACCAGGTGTCACCAAGAGCACTGGCAATAACTCTCTGGAATGGCTGTTATGGGCCACCCCCTGGTGGAGGCCCTGGGCATGAATGTGGGACCATCATAATGGGGGAGGGGGCCAAAGATGAAGAGTAAAAGTTGAGATATGGGAAATCAAGGCCAAAATATGGCCAGTGGAAAGAGAACAAGAAGGGAAGATCCAGGAGATAATATGGAAAACAGTGCGATAATTTCTGTGGGGCAAGACAGGAAGGAAAGGTGGCTCCCCGCCAGGCCACTGTGTCCCTGGAAGAGTCCTGGGTTGGAGGAGGCTGGCAGCTTGTTCCTGGGGAGTGGAGCTCAGGGTCTGACCCTGTGCTGTGTCCCTGTGGGCACAGCCATCCCTAGGCTCCCTTTTTCTCTTCCTAGATGGTCCGTGCCAATGAACACCTTCCCCAATACCAGACGTGGGCTCAGCGCCAGTTCCTCCTTCCCAGTGAGACCTGGGAGTTACCTGGCTTTACCCTGCAAGCCTACCACCAGCTGGCCTTGCAGCAGCCACCCTGCACAGAAATCAAGTCCACCGTGCGTCAGCGGCTGCTCCACCCTTGGCAGGGCGCAGCCGAGCACACCTGGGGCTTCCACACGTGGCTCGATGTGGGACGTCTGCCTGCCATCTTCCCCAAGTGGCCCAACAGGCCCTATGACAGCAACGTCTGGCGCCAGCTCACGCACTCCCACGCTCATCGCCTTCAGCCCTCAGAGCCCCTGGTACCCCCTCCCTCCTGGATGGGGTCAAACAGCTTCTTGACCTTCATCAGCTCCATGCCCACCTTCTCGGACAGGAACAGGAAGAACCAGGTGATTCTGAGGACCATACAAGTGCTGAAGGAAGCAGAGAAACTCAAGCTGAGGAGTGAAATGAGAGCACCTCTGCTCGATGCCAATGGCAATACCCTGCCCCCTGCCAACTTCAGGAAGTAAGATGAGCCCTTCCTGGGGGAGCACCCCTGCTGTGGGTGAGCCCCCCCCGCCACTCTCCTGTTCCTGGTGTCTAACTCTGTCCTTCAGCCTTCCTTCCCGTGGTCATCTACCCTTTGTGCTTCTCTTTGTGGTGCTGCGGATGGAGCCCAGAGCCTTGCACATGCTAGGCAAATGCTCTGCCGCTGAGCCACACCCCAGCCAACAGTCGACACCCTTGTTTTCAGAATATAGTATAGCTAGAAAGACTGGGGGGAGCAGGATGAGACCCACAAGAAGAGGCACTTAATTGTTTAACTAAAAACGGCTTGGAGTGCCACTCAGTGATTAATACCTGCTAGACTCCGGGTATACTGAGGAATGTGATTCAGTCCCTGCCCTAAGATAGCCATAAAAGCCAAGCCATCCAGCACTCGGGAGGCTGAGACAGAAGGACTGCAAACTCAAGACCAGTCTGGGCTGCATAGCAAGACCTTGTCTGAAAAAAACAAAAACCAACCAAACAAAAAAAGCAAGCAAACAAACAACAGCAACAATAACAATAAAAACCACACCATGCCTGTGAAGTGCCCACATCATGAGATAGAGTGGGTATTATAAGAAAGCCCATTAGTGTTTTGTGAGTGTGTGTGTGTGTGTGTGTGTGTGTGGTGCTAGGCATTGAAGTCAAAGTCTTGAGTGTGCTAGGCAAGTTCTCCACCACTGAACTACATCCCCAGAACTTTATTATTTTTTAACAGGAAAAAGAACACGTAAAACTTATTACATGTCTAAGGCAGGGGAGTACAGTATTAAGCTCCAGGAAGTCCATTATTAATGGACAGAACTGAATGAAAGCTGTGGTCAGAAGGCTTGGAATTAAATCCAAAGAACATCACTTTGGTAAATTGCTTAGTGTTTCCAGACTCAATTCCATTGCTGATAAAGTGGATATCATAAATACCTCCCTCACTGGGTGAGGATGGGATGGGTTAGTTAAACCAAGTGTGATGGCACACGCTTACAATCCCAGGACTCAGGAGGCTGAGGCAGGAGGATGGCAGCGAGTTCAAGACCAGGCTGGGCTACATAGTGAGTTCAAGGACAGCCTGAACTACATAGTGAGATCTGGTCTCAAAAGCTAGAAGAAAAGAAATGGGTTAGTGAATCTGTAAAAGAGCTGAGCTGGGGACTAGGGTGTGGCGCAGTGGTGGAGTGCTTGCTGAGCATGTTCCATCCCTAGCACCGAAAAAGAAAGAAGGAAGGGAAGAAAGAAGGGAAGAGGAAGAGAGAAAGAAAGGAATAAAGGAAGGAAGGAAGGGAGAAAGAAAGGAAGGAAGGAAGGGAGAAAGAAAGAAAGAAAAGAAGAAAGAAAGAGGGAAAGAAAGGAAGGGAGAAAGAAAGAAGAAAGAAAGATAGAAAAAAAGGGAGACAGACAGAACCAAGCCAAAATGAGATGCTCAGGAAGGAGAAGTTCAGGAGGGGCTGCTGTGAGCAGACTGCTGTGAGCGTGCTGGTGTCCTCATGTGCCTGCCCCTCCTGGGAGCTTGATGTGGAAGCCAGGGTTAAGGCTGGAGGAGTAAAAGCCTGCAAAGGGTAAAGAGGAGTGGTCGGAGCAGATAGGAATTAAAAGGGACTGTTTGAGAGTCCCCAGCTCCTCCCCCGCCCAGTGAAGACTTCCAGCTAGGCATTGCTCTGACTTCACTTGCCATGAAGACTGTTGATGGCTCATTCGTGCTAATGCAGAATCCAAAGGTGAATAAGACTCAGCACCCTGCTCAAAAAGATCCACAGTTGAATCTAATCCCTTTAGCTATATTATTTAATCCCCTGGGACTCTGTGGGTAGATACTGTCATTAACCCCATTTTACAGATTGGGCATCTGACATAGAGAGGTCAAGGATCTTGCACAATTTCACAAAGCCCCCAGGTCACAAATGTGCTATAGGATCTCAACTTAAAAAAATGTTTTCGTTGTTGTTGTTGTTGTTTTATGAGACAGGGTCTCACTATGTAGTTCAGACTGACCTTGAGCTCACTATAGCTCAGGCTGGCACTGACTCCCAGCATTCCTCATTCCTCTTGCCTCAGCTTCCCAAGTGCTGGGGTTACAAGCATGCACCATCATGCCCGGGTGTTTAAAAATGTTTTGAGCCTCACTTTTCTGCAGTATGTATTGGAGATGAGCCCTGTACCTGACTGGCTTGTTAAGAGATTAAATGGCACATACAGAAGGGGTATGAGAAACAGCGTCGTTATCAGTAGGGCATTTCCATAAAGGAAGGGTGCCGCTGTGGGCACAGTCCCTGGAGCCGGCGTGAAGGAGTCTTGGGTGAGGCTTTTCATTCATTTTTTGTTGGCAGTGATGATAAGGATTGAACCCGGGGACTTGAGCAGGCACATGCTCTACCACTGAGCTACAGTCCCAGCCCCTCGGGCAAGGTTTTGGTGTTCATAGAGAAGGTACTATTTCAGCTGGACCTTAGCGGAGTGGTACAAGTGCAGAGGTGGAGACAAGAAAGACTAATGAGAGGAGAAGCCTATTAAGTCTGGTCGTTTCTCCTGAGCAGCTCTATAAGGGAAAAGTAAAGAAAATTGTTCTACAAAGACTGTGGACCCTGGGGGTGAGCTCCATGGCAGTGTGTGTACTTAGCATGCGTACAGCCCTGGGTTTGATCTCCAGAACCAAAAGAAAACAAACAAATAAATAAAAGATTCTGCCTCAGCCAGGGAGAACATTGAAGCAGTAGGGCCCAGAGGACTTCAGATATGGCAAATGAGTTGTGAGTTGTAAGACGCTGGGATCTTGCTGGGAAAATGAACCATCATAAATGTAGTAGTTCTTAACCTTGGCATTGGATGAGAACAATCTGGGCTCTTTAAAAAATGCTGAGCCTTAGCCAGGGTACAGTGGTGCATACGTATAATCCCAGGACCCTGGGAGGCTGAGGCAGGATGATCACAAGATGGAGCCCAGCCAAGGCAATTAGCAAGATCCTGCCTCAAAAAATTTAAAAATGGCCAGAGATGTAGCTTGGTGTGAAGGTCCTGGGTTCAATCCTCAGTACTGCAAGAAAAAAAAAAGGCTGACCCTCACCCTGGAAATTCTAACCTAGATAATTCAGGGCACAGCTTGAGAATGGTTTTTATTTTATTTTTGGCGTTGGCATTGGGGCACATGCTAGGCAAGTATTCTATTACTGAACTACACCCCTCTGACCTGTGGTACTTTTAGAAGGTCCCCAGGGTGATTCTAATGTTCAGTCATTGCTGAGAACCCCTGAATAAACCAACAGCAGCAAACAGGAATATCTGCTGCAGTGGAAAGCCTGAAACTATTCAACTGTGGGTGTGGTGTGGTGGTGCACACCTGTAATCCCAGCACTCAGTAGGCTGGGGCAGGAGGATTGCCGTGAGTTCAAGGCCAGCATGAATGACAGAATGGGACCCTGTCTCACCCCCCACAACCAATTTTTTGCTATTCTATTTAAATACTATGGGCCAACAAAGAGGAAGTCACTGGCTTACATTGAGTTGAGTGGCCTTATCACGAGCACTATGTTAGTGGACAAGGTAAAACCTGAAGGACAGTTAGAATTTAGGTAAGAATCCAGCTGGGTGTGGTGGTGCATGCCTGTAATCCCAGCACTTGGAAGACTGAGAAGGAAGATCTCAAGTTCAAGGCCAGCCTAGGCTACATAGTTAAGGTCAGGCTGAACTACATAGTGAGACCTGTCTTAAAAAAAGAGAGGGAGAGAGAGAGAGAGAGAGAGAGAGAGAGAGAGAGAGAGAGAGAGAGAGAGAGAGAGAGAATGGATGATGCTGTATACAATATATCAAAAGGATGGAAGGTTTACTAGCTACACCATATTATCTCACCAGCTTAATGCCAAAACACATACCTAGGACACAGTGCAGACCATTTGACATACAGGAGATAGAAGAGATTCTTATAGCCTGGTGTCCAGGCAGCTGGTGGAAGACAGGATCACCTTCCCTTCCCAGGCTTCCCCACCATGCCTTTTGCTCTCCCTTGACCTCTCTCCCCTCTCCAACAGGTCCTGGCACAAATCAGTTGGTGGATGCTTTCAGTCTCAGGGCCTCCCACTCCTGCCCAACGCACTTCCCACTGCTCCTGCCAGGAACTTGCCCTGTCCAAACCTTCTGCCTCATTACCAGAAGAAGGGGCTAAAGCTGGCCTGGCTGCCCAGTGTGCCCCCGAGCAAGGACCTCATAAGGGATTACCAAGCCTTGCTAGATGACCGCATTGCAGTGCCCCTCCCCCATCTGCCCTTGGCACAGCTCTCAGCCAAGCCTCAGGGCAGAAGAGAAGAAGGAGGCCTGAGCCCCTGTAGAAGAGGCTGCAGATGGTGAAGACCATGGCAAGCACACAGACTCCCCAGGTTCCTGTGTTCTTAACCTACGCTCCTTCAGCAGGAAGTGTCAGGGTAGCTGAAGGACTCTGGATTCTGTAGAACAGCTTCTCCACCCTCTTCCTAACCCTATGTCACCTCTGTACTCTGGGCTCCTAAAGATGCTACTGAAAATCTCAGTTGTTATATTTCTTCCCCAGAAGACTCTCCCAGTAGGTGGAAGGACTGGGGCAAGGAGCATGGGTGAGGCAGCAAGAGCAGATGGGGGTTCCATTTCCTAAGGATGGAGCCAGGACAGGGAGGAAGAAAATGAAATGGGGGGGGCTATAAGAAATGTGGGTAAGAAGACGTGACCTCCACTCTCGTTACCCATTTGGAATGGGATAGGTCAGAGTGCAGAGGGCCTCTCAGGCAAAATTCACCTCAATTCACCTCTCCCTGGACCATCTGCTGTCTGGACAAAAACTGGATATACTGTACTTGGGTGCAGGTCCCCCTGCAAGGGCTCAGGGAGTGGGGGCAGACCTGGCTGGTTCTGGAGGACAGGAGGATGGGAGAGTCAGGCTCCGGGAAAGCCAGCCAGGCCTCTGCAGAGCACAGGAGTAGAATGAAATAGAGACTCAAGGCAAAAGTCAAAGTGGTCACCCCAGGGCATCACCAAGGGCCTAGTGCCTGTGCTGCAATGGACTCCAGAGACCTCAGCTTTTGCCACAGAGGAGTCAGAGACAAGGCCTGGAGTGGAGGTAGGCAAAGGGCAGTTGTCAGGAAGGAGCTGGCCATGGCTGAGGTGGAGGCCTGGAGGAGAGGATTAGGGGTAGGTGGATGGCGGGGCCCTACTTCACCTCTCTCTGTAAGCAAGTGGCCTGCCCCAGCTGGCTTCTCTTGACCTCCTGCACACTGGCCTCAGTGTCTCCACCTTGCGCAAGCCTCACTCCACAGGTACCTGGGAATCACCACACCAATTTCACCTTTGGGAAAGTCATGGTTCCCCTTGTCTTGGTAACTTTTCTCAGTGCTGAGATAAAATACCCGACACTGCAAGTTAAAGGAGGAAAGGTTTATTTAGCTTACAGTTTGTAGAGGTTTCAGTCCATAGTTGGCTGGCTCCAAGGCAGGGTGGCACATGGCAGAGGGGCAACAGTTCATGGCACCGGAAGACAGCAAAAGCAACAAGGGGGAGGCAAGACTCTTTCTGTCCCTTATATTGTATGCAGGCTACCCACCCTAGGGTGGACATAGCATTCACACCCTCAATCCTAGCTAGAACTATGCCAAACCAATCAGTGGACTGATTTACTAACCACACACCCTTAATCCCAGCATCATACACTCTAGATTCAGCCACCTCCGAAAAAACCCTATGACCATATGAGGCTTTGGAGGGGACATCTAGACACAAACCATAACACCCTTCTAGCTTTAAGTTCCTTCATCTGCTCAGTAGGAGTCACTAGGCTTTAAGTGGGATAAATAAAATAAGTGAAGTGTTTGCAAAGCGTCTGGCACACTGTAGGTCTTCCCTGGATGAAGCTATCAATTGCTGCTCATAGAATAAAAATGATAAATAGAATATTGTTTATTCATTAAAAGGAGTGGAGTACGTATCAGTGCTACAGTGTGGGCAAAAAGTGGAATTGCAGAGGAGGGAAAGAAGGAGGCACAAAGACAGCATTGCCCAGTGTGATTCTACCTATATGAGATCCCTACAAACGGCAAACTTGCAGGGAGAGAAAGTAGAGCAGAGGTCACCAGGAGCTCGGAGGAAGTGGATGGCGGGGAGTTATTGTTTAGGAATACAGAGTTTCTGTTGGGGATGATGATGAAAACATTCTGGAACTAGGTAGTGGTAATGATAGCATAATATTGTGAAGGTTCTTCTTCTTTTTTTGTTTTATTTTTCGAGACAGGATCTCCCTTTATAGTTCAGGCTGGCCTTGAACTCACTATGTAGCCCAGGCTGGCCTCAAACTCACAGTGATCCTCCTGCCTCTGCCTCCCGAATGCTGGGATTATAGGTGTGCACCACCATGCCTTACTATTGCGAATGTTCTTAATGCCCCAGATTTGTACTTACAAATGTTTAAAATGGTAAAATTTATAATATGTATATTTTGCCACAATAAAAATTTTGAAAAAGGAATAAAGTACTGGTATGTGAATAAACCTTGAAAACATGTGCAAATTAAAGGAAGCCAGACAAAAGGCAGCCTGTGGTCTGCAGTGGTTTAGGTATGGTTTGATGTCCCCAAAAGCTTATGTGTTGGAGGCATGGTTCCTAGTGTTGCACTGTGACAGGAGAGGGACCTTGAAGAGCTGGTGCCAACGAGAAGTGTTCAGGGCATTGAGGGCACTGCCCCTCAGAAGGAATTAATGCTGGTCTGACAGCATGAATTAGTTGTCCTCAAGAAAGTTGTTACAAAAGAGCAGGACCTGGGCCTCTCTTGCTCTCTGGCTTCCTGTCACTGTGTGGTCTCTCCTTCTCTCACGCACACCCACCATGATGACATCCACGGTGTGACACAGCCCAGGGGGCCCTCACCAGAGCCAAACAGATATTGGCATGATGTTCTCAAGCCTCCAAAACTATGAACATAATAAACCTCTTTTCTTTGTAAATGCCTGGCCTCGGGTATTTTATTATAGCAATGGAAAATGAACTAATACATTGTATGATTCATTTATATGATATATCTAGGACATACAAATCCACAGAGCTTGAAGGTAAATTGATAGCTACCAGGTGCTGTCAAGGGGGAAATTAAAAATATTTTGAAAGTAGATGGAGATGATTGTTGTATAATATTATGAATGAACTAAATCCTACTGACATGTAAACTTTATAATGGTGAATTTTATGTCATGGGAATTTCATCTAAATTAAAAATAATTATACTACACATGAACTGTGTAGTTTCTCACTTTCCTTTGAGCTCCAAATCTGTAATTATATTATATATTACTCCTGGACCCCCACCTCTCATCCATGCGTGCATGTGTGAGAAGGAGCAGAACCAAGGGCTGGAGAATTTCCTGAGTACTTCAAAGAAGTATCCATTCTCCCTATGCTGCATTAGGAATAATGGTGGGAAGAAGAGGTTCCCTTTACATAGGATCCAACACTGTCAGAGTTGAGCAGGCCATTAGAAAACAAATCTAATGCCCTAATTTTTTTTTTTTTTTTTGAGATAGGGTCTTGATGTGTAGTTCAGGCTGGCCTCAAACTTCTGATCCTCCTGCCTCAGGCTCCCAAATGCTATGCTTACAGATATGTACCACTGTGCCTGGCTAGGTTTTGGTTTTGGTTTTTCATTTTTGCAAAATGAATCAAACCCAGCATCTCACACATGCTAGGCAAGTGCTGTGCCACTGACATATCCTGCAAGCCTCTAATGCCCTTAGATAGACAAGTGATCAAGAAGTGATCTCCAGGGCCGGTGAGATGGCTCAGTGGCTTAAGCGCCTGCCCGGCAAGAGCAAGGGCCCGAGTTCGACTCCCAGAACCCACATATGAAAAAGGGGCTGGTGATATCGCTCAGTGGCACGGGCGCCTGCTGGCGCGTGAGGTCCTGAGGTCGACCCCCCGGTACCCACAAAAAAAAAAAAAAGAAGTGATCTCCTCTGGACCCCAAAACCAAACAGTCCCTGTCTTCCTGGTGTTAAAATAGGAGGCACCGGCTCAGGAGCTAGGACTGTGGGGCCTATGTTGTCATACTATTCCTCAGGCTACATGTCTTCTCTCCAGTGAGCTGCCCTGGTGACACTTTAGGAACTAATGTGAGGATTTGGGGAGCAGGACGAAGGAGGCTACTGAGACTTTTAAGAGCAAGTTCCCCCTCTCTGGTCTTAAGCTAGGGAAGGGCAGAAAGGAAGTGTGTTACACCCCCACATTGCCAGGCCCAGGCCACCCAACAAGCTCCCAGCCTCAACCGGGACTTCTATCCCATCCCACTACCTTCCCACAGCCTCTGGAGGTTCCTCTTCCCTGCCAGTGGTGTCACTAGAACACTGTCAGGCCCTCTTGTCCACTGACCAGCTAGGGAGGCAGAAGCAGACGCCTGAAGCTCCCAAGCTCCAGTGGGCCAGGGGACCTGGGGGACAACAGCAACCATCCATTCTCTGGGCTTGGGGACTCTACTAAGGCAATTCCTAGCTCAGCCTGCTACATATGTGGCTGGCAACTACAAACACCTCCCATTTCTACCCCTGCCCCATATATTAATGAATATGTTGTTCCCAAAAGCTTTGGTGGGCTGGGGTGGGAGGTCCCTGTAGCCTGGGCCTATGCTCTCCCCACACCTGGAGCGTAGCTCTGAGGAGGCAGATGGCTGGATCAATAGACTCTCCTCTCCCTGAACATACCCAGCCACTTCCTGGAATACCCTTGGCCCTTCTGATCCCACCAGCTTCAAGGACACTAATAATCCCAGTACAGGAAGCCTTAAGGACCACTTATGGGCCAACATCGCTCCTTCCCAGGGGCCCTGGTCCCGTGACCTAGGCTGCTAGCGCAACTTCAGGCTACTGAGTTGCTGGGGGGCTGAGGATCATGCAGGTCCAAGCATGTGGCCAGCCAAGGTCTGTCATTGTACATCTGCCAGGGCTGGCCATCTAATAGCTGTGCTCTAAAATGCCCCACTTCTGCTCCCTGAGGTGACAAATCAGAGCTCAGGTCCCATCAGTAGGCTGCCCTCAACTCATTTCCCAGTTTCCCAGCGTGCCCTGGCCTATGGTTTCTACTCATGGCCTACTCTCTTGCTCCAAGCCCTTTGGCTTCATGCTTCTTCTTGACCAAGTAGCTGTATTCTTAGTTGTACTCTCTACTGAACCACAGGCATTTATTCTCTCCATTGCATGATGGTAAAATTACTACTGCCTATTTGTCATGATAGTTAGTGGATTCTATGTCTATTCAAATGGTTGCCCATCTTGCATTAGTCCTGAGCCAGCACCTCCTCTGCAGGCCCTGGGACAGAGCCTCACAAATGCCTACACACTTGTAGCTATTGTTGCCAGTGTTCAAATTTCAAGAAAGCAGTGTAGATTATTTTCACTTGGTGTTCATTAACAATGACACCAGGCATCACAACTTGGCTCCTAGACAACAGCTAGCAACTCCTCTAGCCGTAGAATAACCAGAAAAGAGAGGCGATGTCCATGAATGTCAAGGGCAGGCCCAAAGCTTAGGCAAGGGGGAAGGAAAAACTGGGAGTGAAAGCAGCAAAAAAAAAAAAAAAAAAAAAAAAAGAGGGAAAAGACAAACACCGAAGCTAGAGGAAATATAAGACCAGAGTCTTTGCTGGAGCCGGGAGGTCCAGAATATTTGGAAGGAGTCAGGCAATTTTGCTACATTTTCTGAGGGTACTCATAGGATGAAGATTGGGGATCTAAACTGGGTGCAGTGGCACATGCTTATAACCCCAGCTACTCAGGAGGCTGAGGCAGGAGGATCACAAGCTTGAGGACAGCCTGGGAAACTTAGTAAGATCTTGTTTCAAAATGAAATGAAATGTACATAGTGTATGTAGAGAGATAGATAGATGATGGACAGATAGATACAGTTAGTTACAGTTAGTTATAAATCTATCATTTATCTATCTATCATCTATCTATCTATCTATCTATCTATCTATCTATCTATCTATCTATCTATCTATCATCTAATCTCCACCAGATTCAATCTCAGGGCTCACCCTGATGACCTTATTTAACTCCTCCTAGTCACTTCCCAAAGGCCACCTCTAAACAGCATAGTTGGATTGTTTCCACCCTCTTAATATAGTGAGGATTAAATTTCAACACTTGACTCTTTGTGGATACCCAAACCTCATAGAAACCACAGCCCATAGCCCAGGGCATGATGAATGGCAAATAAGTCTCAGGGGAACAAGGGTTGGGGGAGATACAGGAAGAGGTCTTGAGCAACTGCCTGTGGCATCAGTTGGGTTCTGGGACTAAAAATATGGGGAGGCCTATGAGCTCATGTTTTATCACCAAGGGGGTCTGGATAGTAAGAGAACACTTTCTCTGCATTCTTTGGGGTCCTGTTGAACAATTTATTCAACAAACTTTATGAAAGAAGAGAGCAGAGAAAAACAGGGCCCTGCCTTACAAAACTTGGGATATGGATGAATAAATAATTATAAAGTAACATGAGAATTAATGTCATAGACTCCTGATCTCCTTGGACTTGAGAACAAGGAAGAGTGGCCTCTGAGTCAGAATGCATCTTCACATGCCTGTGTACACAGTTCCAAAACAACAGGAAACATTCGCCCTGCGCTTTGCGAGCCAGGCACTATTCTGAGAGATTTATATGCACCAAACCATTTAACTCTCACAGCATATGAAGTAGGCACTTGCTGTAAGATTTGTCAAGGGCTGGGGTGTAGCTCAGTAGTGGACCACTTACCTTGCATGAGCGAGGCTCTAAATTCAATCCCCAGCACCGCAAAATAAATAAATAAAATTTAGTCAGTATAAAAAAACCTATAAGGGTAGATCCTATTATGATCTCCATTTCAGAGATAAGTAAATGGATGCATAGTTTATTATTTTTGCCATTCTGCCCATCATTTAAGCTTCATATCAACTTCACAAATGATGTGTTATTTCAGTTGTACAGATAAATAGACATCAAAGGCTTAAGCACTTCACCTAAGGTCACTCAGCTAGTAAATGTCTGAGTAAGAATCTTTTCTCTTGGTACCGGAGAAGGAGCCCAGAATCTTGTGCATGCTAAGCACAAGCTCTACCACTAAGCTCCACCTCACCCCCTAGAGTTGGGGCGGGTTTTTTGTTTGTTTGGTTTTGTTTTGTTGTTGTTATTTGTTTGGTTTTTTTGAGACAGGGTCTTGCTGTTTGGGCTGGTTTTGAACTCACTGTATAGCCCAGGCTGGCCTTGAACTTGCAGGGATCCTCCTGCCTCAGCCTCCCATGTGCTGGGATTATAGTCATGTGCCACCACACCTGGCTCCTAGAGTTGGAATTCTGTTTTTAAAAATTTTATTTTATTAGTACGTGATTGCAATACTTGCATTTTACAACCATCTTGGGGCATTGATAAATGTACATAATACAGCTTGTTTCTTTTTTTAATTCCCTTCCCTCCCACTCCCTTACTCCTCCTCTAGTTCTCCTTTTCCCTTTTTCATTCTTATTGATATTGTTAATCTTAGCTCATGTTTATGGCATATAATGTCCACATTCATTGAGGTTATTAGGATCCCATACCTGGCGTATCATCATTCTACCTCTTTCCCCCTCCCTCCCCTTTGCCCTTGGTCCTCTAGACCCCTTCCCATCTGCAAGAGATCCATCTCCTTGTCTCGTTCTACCATCCTTTATTTTTCTCTTAGTTTGCCTTACTGAGATGAGAGTACTTAAGTTTGTGTGTCTGATTTATTTCACTCAATATTATATTTTCTAGGTGCATCCATTTTCCTACAAATGTCTCAAATCTGCCCTTCTTTATAGCAAAGTAGTATTCCATTATATAGAGAGACAATATTTTCTTTATCCAGTCATCTGTTCATGGGTATACAGGCTGCTTCCAGGATTTAGCTATTATGAGTTGTGCTGCTATAAACATTGGTATGCGTGTATCACTGTAGTGTGATGTCTTAAACTCTTTGGGAAAGATACCTAGCAGAGGAAGAGCTGGATCATATGGAATTTTCAATTTAAGTTCTTTGAGAAAGCTCCATACTGATTTCCACAAGGGTTGTACTAATTTACATTTGCACCAACAATGAAGGAGGGTTCCTTTTCCACCATAGTCATGCCAGCATTTGTTATTTTTTGATTTTTTTTTTTTGTGGGTACCGGGGGTCGACCTCAGGACCTTGTGTGCCAGCGGGTGCCCGTGCCACTGAATGATATCACCAGCCCTTTTTTCCTATGTGGGTTCCGGGAGTCGAACTCAGGACCTCGCGCTTGCCAGGCAGGCGCTTATGCTGGTGAGCCATCTCACTGGCCCTATTTTTTGATTTCTTGATGATTGCCATTCTTTCTGGATTAAGATGGGATCTTACTGTCATTTTAATTTGCATCTCTTTAATGGCCAGAGATGTTGAACATTTTTTCATGTATTTGTTGGCCATTTATATTTCTTTCTCTATGAAGTATCTGTTCATTTCTCTCGCCCATTTTTTGACTGGGTCTTTAATTTTAGGTGGTCTAAATTTTTGAGTTCTTTGTATATTCTAGATATTAGTCCTCTGTCTGAGGAGTAGCTGGCAAAATTTTTTTTCCTGTCCTGTATATATTCTCTTTACTAATTGATTCTTTCACTGTACAGAAGCTTTTTAGAATGATATATCCTATTTGTTGATTCTTGCTGCTATTTCTTGTGCAATTGAAGTTCTGTTTAAAAATTCTTTCCTACACCTATGTCTTCAGGTGTTTTACCTATTTCATCTTTCAGTAAGTTTAATGTTTAGATCTTTGATCCATTTTGATTTTAATTTAGTATATGGTGAGAGATAAGGGTCCAGTTTCAACCTTCTGCAAACAGTTATCTCGCACCACTTGTTGAATAGGCTGTTTTCTTCCAACATATGCTTTTGACCACTTTGTCAAAGATCAAATAGCTGAATGTGTCTGGGGAAGTTTCTGTATCCTCAATTCTGGTCCATTGATCTGTGTATCTATTTTTGTTCTAGTACCATGCTGTTTTTATCACTGTTGCTTTGTAGTATAGCTTGAAGTCAGGTATTGCTGTGCCTTCTGCTTTGCTCTCATTGTCCCAAAGTGCTTTTGCTCTTCTGGATCTCTTCTTTTTCCATATGAATTTTAGGATTATTTCTTCTAGTTCTGTAATGTAAGCTACTGGTATGTTGATTGGGATTGCATTGAATCTATATAACAGTTCTGGGTGTATGGCCATTTTGACAATATTGGTTCTGCATATCTAGGACCAGGGGACATCTTTTCATTTTCTGATGCCTTCTTCAGTCTCCTTTTTCAGAGTACTGCAGTTTTCTATGTAGAGGTCTTTCACTTTCTTGGTTAGGTTAATTCCTAGGTATTTCACTTTTCTTTAAGCTACTGTGAATGGTATTGTTTCCATAATTTCCTTCTCATCAAGTTCATTATCAGTGTACACAAGTGCTAACGATTTTTGTGTATTGATCTTATATCCTGCTATGTTACTGAATTTGGTTATTAATTCTAAGAATTTTTTGGTTATTCTACCTAGAGTATCATATCATCTGTACATAATGATAATTTGAGTTCTTCCTTTTCTATATGTATTCTTTTTATTTCTTTCTCTTGCTTGATCTGGCTACCATTTTAAGTACTATATTGAATAGAAGTGGTGATACTGGGCATTCTTGTCTTGTTCCCGATTTTAGTGGGAGTGCTTTTAGTTTTCCTCATTTGATATGATGCTGGCTATTGGTTGTCATAAATAGCTTTTATCAAATTTGGCTATGGTCCTTCTACATCTGTTTTCTTCAGAGTTTTCAGCATGAAGGGGTGTTGGAATCTTTTGAAAATCTCATCTGCATTTATTGACATGATGATGTAGTTTTTGACCTTGTTTCTGTTTATGTGATGTATAACATTTATTGACTTATGTATGTTGAACCATCCCTGCATCTCTGGGATGAAACCTACTTGGTCTTCATGTATATTTTTTATGATGTGCTGCATTTTATTTACTAATATCTTGTTGAAGATTTTTGCATCTATGTTCATTAAGAAGATTGGCTTATAGTTTTCTCTTTCAGTTGGGTGTTTACTGGTTTTGGAATCAAGGTGGTACTGGCCTCCATAAATGAGTTTGGGAGCGCTCCATGCCTTCAATTTCTTTGAAGAGCTTGAGGAATATTGGTGATATAAGATCCTTAAAGATTTTGTAGAATTCAGCAGTGAGTCCATTAGGTCCTTGGCTTTTCTTAGTTGGTAGATTCTTTGTAACCATGTTGGGTTCATTCCTTGTTATTGGGTTGCTAAGCATATTTATGTCTTCTTCAGTTAGCTTTGGTGACTTGTATGTATCTAGGAATCTGTTTATTTCTTGAAAATTTGCTAATTTGTTGGAATACAATTTTTTAAAGTAGTTACTATCTCCTGGATTTTGACAATGTCTGTTGTGATTTCATCTTTTTCATTTCTAATTGCATCGATGCAAGTTTTTCTCTCTTTCTCTTGGTAAGTCTGGCTAAGGCCTATTTTATTTATTCTTTCAAAGAACTAGTTCTTTGATTTGTTGATTTTTTGATACTTTTTTAAAGTCTCAATTTCATTGATTTCTGCTCTTATCTTTATAATTTCCCTCCTTAATTTTGGTTTGAGCCTGGTTTGTTGTTGTATCTTTTTTTTTTTTTTTTTTTGTGGGTACCGGGGGTCGACCTCAGGACCTCACATGCCAGCAGGCGCCCGTGCCACTGAGCGATATCACCGGCCCCTTTTTCGTATGTGGGATCCAGGAGTTGAACTCGGGCCCTCGTGCTTGCAAGGCAGGCGCTTACACCACTGAGCCATCTCACCGGCCCTGTTGTTGTATCTTAAGATATCTCATAAGGTTATTTATTTGGACTTATTCTGTTTTCCTAATGTGAGCATTGATTGCAATGAATTTTCCTCCTAGAACTGCCTTCATAGTGTCCCAGAGGTTTCAATTAGTTGTATAGTCATTGTCATTTACTTCCAGAAATTTAAAAATTTCTTCTGTGATCCATTAGCTACTTAGGAGTATGTTGTTAATTTTCCAGGAGCTTTTCCTTTTCTGTAATTTCTTCTATAATTGATTTCTATTTTCATTGCACATTGGTCTGATAGTATGAATGGGGTAATTTCAATTTTTTTATATTTACTTAAGCAGGCTTTGTGGACTGGTACATGATCTATTTTTTAAAAAGTACCATGTGCTGCTGAAAAGAATGTGTATTCTTTTGTAGAGGGGTGGAATACTCTGTAAATACCTATTAAGTCCATATGTTTAGGGTGTGGTTCATCTCCGATATTTCTTTATTGATTTTTTTGTTTGTGTTGTTTGTGATGGAGTCTCGCTATGTAGTTCAGGCTGACCAGAAACTCACTATATAGCCCAGGCTGGCCTCGAACTCATGGAAATCCTCCTGCCTTGGCCACCTGAATGCTGGGATTACAGGTGTGTGCCACCACACCTGTCTTCTTTATTGATTCTTGTTTAGTTTATCTGTCCCTTTGTGAAAGTGGGGTGTTAAAATTCCCTCCTATGATTGTGTTAGTGTTTATCTTTTAATTTCAGTAGCTTTTGCTTTATGAAGATAGGTGCGCCAGTATTCGGTGAATATATGTTTATCGATGTTATCTCTTCTTTTTTTATTAACTTTATTGGAACAGTTTAGGTATACATAATGAACAGATTCATTATAGGCAATTTGTACTTGTACATGATATAACTTGATTCTTTTTTTTCCCATTCCCCTACCCTCCCTTCAACCCCTCTTCCCCTCTTTATTTATAGAAGCTATTTCCATTTTTCCTTCTTTTTTCATTGTTTCTTTTCCCTTTCTTCATTTCACCCTCCTCTCCAGTCCCCTTTCTCATTTGAACATTTCCTTTATATTTCACAATATCTATTATACATTTTGGTCCTTATTTATACTTTCAGTTTATCACACCAGGAAAAACAATGTGGTATTTATACACATGTCTGATTTATTTCACTTAAGAGTATGGCCTCAAGGTGCATCCATTTACCTAGGAATGTCTCCAGTGTATCCTTCTTTATGGCAGAGTAGTACTCCATTGTATTTTTATTTTTATTTTATTTTTATTTTTGTGTGTGTCGCCTGTGCCACTGAGTGATATCACCAGCCCTTTTTTCGTATGTGGGTTCCGGGAGTTGAACTCAGGCCCTCGTGCTTGCCAGGCAGGCGCTTATGCCACTGAGCCATCTCACCAGCCCCTCCATTGTATTTTTATTTTATTTTTTATTTATTTATTTTTTTTTGTGGGTACCGGGGGGTCGACCTCAGGACCTCGCACGCCAGCAGGCGCCCGTGCCACTGAGCGATATCACCGGCCCCTTTTTCGTATGTGGGTTCCGGGAGTCAAACTCGGGCCCTCGCACTTGCCAAGCAGGCCCTTAAGCCGCTGAGCCATCTCACCGGCCCTCCATTGTATTTTTAAAAACCCACATTTTCTTTATTCATTCATCATTTGGTGGGTATTTGGGCTGTTTCCAAGATTTGGTTATTACAAACTGCCACTATAAACATGGGTGGGCATATATCTCTGTGGTATGATGCTTTTAATTCTTCTGGGAAGATACCAAGAAGGGGAATAGCTGTGTCAAACTGAACCTCCAGTCCTAGTCTTTTGAGGAATCTCCACACTGTTTTCCACAGTGATTGCACCAGTATAAACTCCCACCAACAGTGAAGAAGTGTTCCATTTTCCCCACAGCACCACCACTGTTTGTTATTGATTTTCTGATAATAGCTATTCTTTCTGGGGTGAGATGGAATCTCAGCATTGTTTTAATTTGCATTTCTTGAATGACCAGTGATGTTGAGCATTTTTTCATATATTTATTGACATTTCTACTTTTTCATCTGAGAAGCGTCTATTTATTTCCGATGCCCATTTTTGGATTGGGTCTTTAAATTTTGGGGGTCTGATATTTTTTCTTTCTTTCTTTCTTTCTTTTTTTTTTTATATGTGGGTACAGGGAGTCGAACTCAGGACCTTGCGCTTGCCAGGCAGGAGCTCATGCCGCTGAGCTATATCACCAGCCCTTTATTTCTTTATATATTCTAGATATTAGTCCTTTGTCTGAGGAACAGCTGACAAAATTTTTTTCCCACATTGTGGGTTATCTCTTCACGCTGTTGGTGGTTTCTCTTGCTGTGTGAAAGCTTTTTAATAAGATGAGATCCCAGTTGTTGATTCTCTGTGATAGTTCCTGTGCAAGTGGGACTTTGAGCATAAAGTCTTTGCCTACATCAATGTCTTCAAGGGTTCTACTAATTCTATCTTCCAGCAGGTTTAATATTTCTGTTTTAATGTTTAGTTCTTTGATTCATTTCAATTTTACTTTAGTGCATGGTGAAAGATACAGGTCTAGTTTTTTTTTTTTTTTTTTTTTTTAAAGAGAAGAAAAAACAAAACAAATCAAAAGAAGAACAAATTTTCAAACAAACATAATAGGAGGGTAACAATGGTTAATACATTACATATTACTATCTTTAAGTTAGTTATTCAGGACACCAGACATTAGCATTCAATTGTCCAAACATTATTGGCACAAACCTTACTCTTCAATGAACTAAGTAAAAATGGTAGTGTATCTATCTTAACCATCTTATATATATATATATACAATTTTTTTCCCTTTCCCTTCTTTCTTTTCCCTATTCCAGTCTCTCTTTCCTTTTGACCAGTTTCTTTTTGATTCACCATGTCTATTGTACATTTTGGATCTTATTTACTCTTTCAGTTTCTCATACTAGAGAGATAATACGATGCTTACACATGTGCTTCTGGTTTATTTCACTTATGAGTATTTTCTCGAGTTGCATCCATTTACCTATAAAAGTCTCCAGTTTATCCTTCTTTATGGCTGAATAGTACTCCATTGTATAAAAATACCACATCTTTCTTATCCATTCCTCAGTTGATGGGCATTTGGGTTGTTTCCAAGATCTGGCTATTACAAATTGTGCTGCTATAAACATGGGTGCACATATATCACTGTGGTACGATGTTTTTAATTCTTCTGGGAAGATGCCCAGAAGGGGAATAGCTGGGTCAAATGGGACCTCCAACCCTAGTTTTCTGAGGAATCTCTACACTGACTTCCACAGTGGCTGTACCAGTCGACACTCCCACCAACAGTGAAGAAGGGTTCCTTTTTCCCCACAGCCCCTCCAGCATTTGTTATTAGTTGATTTCTTAATAGTAGCCATTCTTTCTGGGGTGAGATGGTATCTCAGTGTTGTTTTAATTTGCATCTCTCAAATGACTAGTGATGTTGCACATTTTTTTGTATATTTATTTGCCATTAGTATTTCTTCATCTGAGAAATGTGTATTCATCTCAGATGCCCATTTTTGGAGTGGGTCTTTAAATTTGGGAGGTCTGATTTTTTTGAGTTCTTTATATGTTCTCGATAGTAATCCTTTGTCTGAGGAACAGCTGGCAAACATTTTTTCCCACATTGTGGGTTGTCTCTTCACTCTGTTGGTGGTTTCTCTTGCTGTGCAAAAGCTTTTTAATAAGATGAGATCCCAGTTATTGATTCTTTGGGATAGTTCCCATGCGGTTGAGTTTTTATTCATAAAGTCTTTGCCTACACCAATGTCTTCAAGGGATTTACCTATCCCACCTTCCAGCAGATTTAATGTTTCTGTTTTAATATTTAGATCTCTGATCCATTTTGAATTTAGTTTAGTGCATGGTGAAAGATATGGGTCTAGTTTTAATCTTCGGCATGTGTAGAGCCAGTTTTTCCAGCACCATTTATTAAAGAGGCTATCTTTCTTCCAGCGAATGTGTTTGGCACCTTTGTCAAAGATAAGGTGGCTTAGTATGTCTGGGGTTGTTTCAGCATCTTCTAATCTGTTCCATTGATCTTCAGGTCTGTTTTTTTGCCAGTACCACACTGTTTTTATCACAGTAGCTTTATAGTATAATTTCAAGTCAGGGATTGTGATGCCCCCTGCCTTGCCTTTGTTGCCCAGAATTGCCTTTGCTATTCTAGGTCTCTTCTGATTCCAAATGAATTTTAGGATTGTTTTCTCTAATTCTGTGAGATATGCTGTTGGAATTTTGATTGGAATTGCATTAAATCTGTATAACAATTTTGGAAGTATGGCCATTTTCACTATATTGGTTCTTCCTATCCAGGAGCAAGGGATATCTTTCCATTTTCTGATATCCTCTTCAATCTCCTTTTTCAGAGTACTGTAGTTTTCAGTGTATAGGTCTTTTACATCCTTTGTGAGGTTGATTCCTAGGTATTTCATTTTTTTGGATGTTATTGTGAAAGGTATTGTTTCCCTAATTTCTCTTTCAGTAAGTTTGTTATTTGTGTACAGGAAGGCTATTGACTTTTGAGTATTGACTTTGTATCCAGCTACACTACTGAATTTGCTTATTAAATCTAGCAGTTTTTTAGTGGAGTTTTTGGGGTCTTCTGTGTAGAGTATCATGTCATCTGCAAATAATGATAATTTAACTTCTTACTTTCCAATCATTATTCCCTTTATTTCTTTCTCTTGTCTAATTGCTCTGGCTAAAGTTTCCAGAACTATGTTGAATAAGAGTGGGGACAGTGGACATCCTTGTCTTGTTCCTGATTTTAGAGGGAAGGCTTTCAGTTTTTGGCCATTTAGTATAATATTGGCTGTTGGTTTGTCATAGATAGCTTTTACCAGATTGAGATAAAGACCCTCTATTCCAATTTTCTGTAGGGTTTTTATCATGAAAAGGTGCTGGACTTTGTCAAAAGCTTTTTCTGCATCTATTGAGATGATCATGTGATTTTTGTCTTTGGTTCTGTTAATATGCTGTATTACATTTATTGATTTACGTATGTTGAACCATCCCTGCATCCCTGGGATGAATCCAACTTGGTCATGGTGTATAATCTTCTTGATGATTTGTTGGATTCTGTTTGCCAGTATCTTATTAAGGATTTTTGCATCTATGTTCATTAGGGAGATTGGCCTGTAGTTCTCTTTCTTAGTTGGGTCCTTCTCTGGTTTTGGTATCAGGGTAATGCTTGCTTCCAGGAATGAATTTGGGATTATTGCTTCCCTTTCAATTTCATTGAAAAGTTTGAGAAGTAGGGGCGTTAGGTCTTCTCTAAATTTCTTGTAGAATTCGGCAGTGAATCCATCAGGGCCTGGGCTTTTCTTTGTTGGGAGGTTTTTAATTACATCTTCAATTTCATTGGCTGATATTGGTTTATTTAGGATTTTTAAATCTTCTTGATTCAGCTTTGGTAATTCATACGAATCTAGGAATCTGTCCATTTCTTCTGCATTTTCCATCTTAGTAGAATATAAATTTTCACAATAGGTATAGATGATCTTCTGGATTTCTGCAGGGTCCGTCGTGATATCACCCTTTTCATTTTCAATTGCATGGATTTGAGTCTTTTCTTTTCTTTTTTTAATAAGGTTGGATAAGGGTTTGTCAATCTTATTTATTCTTTCAAAGAACCAACTTTTTGCTTCATTGATTCTTTGTATTGTTTTTTTATTCTCCAATACGTTAATTTCTGCTCTGATCTTTATAATTTCCTCCCTTGTACGGGCTTTTGGCTTAACCTGCTCTTCTTTTTCTAGAAGCTCGAGGTTCACCCTTAAGTTGTTTATTTGCGCTTGCTCTATTTTCCTGATATAAGTGTTTAATGCTATAAATTTCCCTCTTAGGACTGCTTTCATTGTATCCCATAAGTTCCGGTATGTTGTACTGTCATTATCATTCAGTTGTAGAAAGTGACTAATTTCTTCTTTAATTTCATCTGTGACCCATTGGTTGTTCAGGAGGATGCTGTTTAATTTCCATGTGTTTAGGGAGTTTTTGTGGGATCTTTTGCCATTGATTTCCAATTTCATTGCACTATGGTCTGATAATATGCATGGGATAATTTCAATTCCTTTGCATTTACTTAAGCAGGTTTTATGAGCTAGTATGTGGTCTATTTTGGAGAACGTCCCATGTGCAGCTGAGAAAAATGTGTATTCTGATGTTGTGGGATGGAACACTCTGCAGACATCTACTAAGTCCATTTGTTCAAAAGTTTGGTTCAGTTCTACTATTTCATTATTGATTTTCTGTCCAGTTGATCTATCTTTTTGTGACAGTGGAGTATTGAGATCTCCCAATATAATTGTATTAGTGCTTATTTGATTTTTCATGTCCTTTAGTACTTGTTTTATATAGCTGGGTGCATTGGTATTTGACGCATATATATTTATGATCGTTATCTCTTCCTCTTGGATTGTTCCCTTTACAAGGATGTAATGACCATCTTTATCTCTCTGAATCCTTCTTGGCTTGAAGTTCACTTTGTCTGCAAAAAGAATAGCTACCCCTGCTTTTTTCTGGGTTCCTGTGGCATGGAGTATTGTTTTCCATCCTTTGACTTTCAGTCTATGAATTTCTTTCTGAATTAAATGTGTTTCTTGTATACAGCATATTGTTGGATCTTGCTTCTTGATCCATTTCGCCAGTCTGTGCCTTTTGATTGGTGAATTGAGACCGTTAACATTGATGGTTAAAACTGATATGTATTGACTTGTCATGATATTTTCCTGTTGTTGGTTCCCACTCTTTGTTTTTCCGCTTTCTGGCTATTTAATTATTTGCCCTGCCTGGTGGATTCCTTCTGTTGGGGTTCCTATCTCTTTCTAGAATGTCCTTCAGAACGTTTTGGAGTGCTGGTTTGGTGGTCATAAATTTTCTCAGATGTTCTTTGTCATGAAAGTATTTTATTTCTCCATCAATTTTGAAAGATAGTTTTGCAGGGTACATCAATCTGGGCTGAAAATTATTTTCCTTTAGAGCTTGCAATACATCATTCCAAGCTCTTCTTGAATTGAGGGTTTGTGCTGAAAAGTCAGCTGTGATTCTGATGGGTTTTCCTTCATAGGTGATTTGTCTCTTCTCCCTAACAGCTTTTAAGATTCTGCCCTTCTGTTGAATTTATGGGATCTTGACTATAATATGTCTGGCTGAAGTTTTTTTTTGATCATGTCTAGTTGGTGTTCTAAAAGCTTCACTTATAGGGGTGTCAAATTCCTTTTCTCTTCCAGGAAAGTTCTCCCTGATTATGTCTTTGAACAAGGTTTTAATGTCGTTGATGCTATCTCCTGCTTTTTCATTTATTCCAATTATTCTTAAGTTGTTTATCTTTGAGTCATCTAGCAGCTGCTGAATTGATTTTTCATGGTCCCTTGCTATTTTTAAGAATTTTTCCATTTCATGATCACTAATTGCAAGCCTGTCTTCTATATCTGAGCTCCTGTCCTCGCATTGGCTTATTCTGCTACAAATACTTTCAATGGAATTTTTTATCTCTTGGATATCTGCTTGAATCTGCCTTATGGATTCCATTTCTTTCCTATGCTGAGCATTCATGGTTTCTATAGTTTTCTTAAGTTCATCTATTTTTTTGTCTGTATCAGCTATAGTGTCCTTAAGCATGGTCGTCATTGTAGACATTATCTCTGCAGTTATCTGTGAGATTATTTCTGTTTTAATTTTTTCCAGAACCTCATTCAGTTGCTTTGTTGTTACCACTTCAGATAGGCCAGGTGGGTGGCTTTCGGATTGTCCTACCTCGTTGCTCCCTAGGTTTGCCTTTGGTGAATTGGATGTGTGTGGTTGCATCTTGTTTAAGTGTCGTCTCATTTTTTCTTTCTTTAATTCCTGGGGTGATGTTTGCAAATTACCTATAGTAGGTTACTTTATTGCTAGTGTTTAAGATCTTTAGAAGATGACTACTTCTCTGCAGTATCTTCCAAGTGGAGCTTGCTTTTAGGTTTTGAGCTTTCTGCCAGATCCTACCTCTTCAATTCGTTGGGTATGCGAAGTTGCTACCTGTTTGGCCCAGTCCTTGATTCTTTGGTACTGTGCCACTGTATTTTCTGTGTCCCTTAGTCAATCTCAATCATGAAATATCAGGAAGGAAAGATGTTTAGAACAATTATTTCACATTTGGCTATAATGTTAACTAAAGCATCAAACACAGCCTAAAAAATGACAGACTGAGCTAACCAGTTATTTACCACTTTTAGCTGTATAGAGTTGCGGTTATATAACAAAATCTAAAACACACCAGAAAAATTATATGCAGTATACAAGTCCTATGTATGTCAATTTTTCCTTGAGTAGTTTAAATTTAAGATGAGTTAAGGAGGAAATAGAGTATTGGGAGAAGAGGAAGGAATTAGATGTAAGGTTAGAGGACCAAGAGGGATCCCACTAAAATTGGGACACTAGTGCAGAGGACAGGTGGTAAAAAGAGAAGGAAGGGATAAAAGGAAGAACAGATCACAACCACAATCACAAAGAAGTTAGAGGCGCTGTTTACACTCATATAAAAAACCAGAGAGAATAATGAAGGAAAGAGCAAATACACATACAGAAACAAAAACGAAGATAAAAACAATAAAACAGACAGATCAAAAATAAAACCCCACCAAAAAGCAAAACAAAACAAAACAAAAACAAAAAAACCCTTCGCCAGAACAAAAAAACAAATCAGTGAGAAAAAAAAAATAAAAATAAAAATAAAAATAAAAATAAAAATAAAAAAAATAAAAAGAATCAGTTCCAGGTGTTGACTCTGTTGTAGGCAGGTACCTTGTGACAGAGTCCTGTTCTGTGCAGGTCCGTCCCAGTAAGCCAGGAGCGCCCTCTGGCGGGCGGTGAGCAGAGACGCGTACTTTCAGGCAGAGACCAGTCTAGCTCGCCTCCGCTCTCGGCGCCCTTTCACGATCCCTGGGCCTGAGAGGCTCAGCGTGCTGTCCGGAGCGCGGGTTCCCTGCACTGGTTCCCGCCGCTCTGGTTTTTCGCCATGCCCCCCACAATGGCGCCGGGCCAGTCGCTCTCTGGCACGGGACAGGTGTGGCTGAGAGTCCAGTCTCGTTCTCCTGCTGACCTCAGCACACTTTCGTGGGCCTGAGAGGCCCTGTGCTGCCCTGTCCGGAGCACAAGTTCCCAGAGCAGTTTCCGAGCCGCTCTGAGTTTCGCCACACCCCCCACAATGGCGCCCGGCCGGTCGCTCTCTGGCGCGGGGCAGCTGTGGCTGAGAGACACTCACCGCCGGTCAGCGCCGTTCTCCGCCGCTCCCCTGCCCCACCGCTGTCTCAGGATCCTCCGTGGGGGCTCCCTGGGCGCCAGCTGCCACCGTGTGTCCGTAGAATTGAGCCTCCGCGGCGCTGCAACTCCCGGGATAGTAGAAGGTGCGCGCGTGCGGTCTGCTCCTTCTTTCCTTCTTCTTTGTTGGAAGTCACCCGTCACTGGTGCCGGGGGTCCCAGATTGCGCTTCAGAACTTTTCTGGGTTTCGGGGAGGCATCTCCCCCCATCCTGCGCTTTCTGGGTCGCTATATTCCCGTGTTCCAATGGTAACTTTTAGAGAGAGTTTTGCTGCCTGCTTCTTACTCATCCGCCATCTTGAGGTCGTCTCCTAGTTTTAATCTTTGGCATGTGGAAAGCCAGTTTTTCCAGCACCATTTATTAAAGAGGCTATCTTTCTTCCAGGAAAGGTGTCTGGGCTCTTTGCCAAAGATGAGGTGGTTGTGTTTGGAGTTGTTTCTGCATCTTCTAATCTGTTCCATTGATCCTGAGGTCTGTTGTTTTGCAAGTACTAATGCTGTTTTTTTTTTTTTTTTTTTTTTTGTGGCTACCGGGGGTTGACCTCAGGACCTTGCGCGCCAGCAGGCACCTACGCCGCTGAGTGATATCACCGGCCCTTTTTTCGTATGTGGGTTCCGGGAGTCGAACTCGGGCCCTTGCACTTGCTAGGCAGGCGCTTATGCCGCTGAGCCATCTCACCAACCCTAATGCTGTTTTTAACACAGTAGCATTGTAGTATAATTTGAAGTGAGGGATTGTGATGCCCCTGCCTTGCCTTTGTAGCCCAGAATTGCCTTTGCTATTCTAGGTCTCTTCTGGTTCCAAAGAATTTTAAGATAGTTGTGAGATATGCTATTGGAATTTTGATCAGGATTGCATTAAATCTGTATGGCAATTTTGGAAGTATGGCCATTTTTACTATATTGATTCTTCCTACCCAAGAAAAAGGGATATCTTTCCATTTTCTGATATCCTCTTCAATCTCCTCTTTCAGAGTACTGTAGTTTTCAATGTAGAGGTCTTTTACTTCCTTCATTACATTGATTCCTAGGGTTTTTTTTTTTTTGGATGCTATTGTGAAAGGTATTGTTTCCCTACTTTCTCTCACTGAGGTAATCTCTAAATTTCTTGTAGAATTCAGCAATGAATCCATCAGGGCCTGGGCTTTTCGTTGTTGGTAGTTTTTTAATAACATCTTCAATTTCATTGACTAATACTGGTTTATTTAGAATTTTTATATCTTTTTGATTCAGCTTTGGTAACTCATATGTATCTAGGAATTTGTCCATTTCTTCTGCATTTTCCATCTTATTAGAATACAGGTTCTCCAAATAGGTATTGGCGATCTTCTGGATTTCTGAAAGATCTGTTATGATTTCATGCTTTTCAATCCCAATTGCATGGATTTGAATTTTTTTTCTTCTTCTCCTCCTCCTCCTCCTTCTTCTCTTTTTTTTTTTTTTTCCTGTGGGTACCGGGGGCCGACCTTAGGACCTTGCGTCCTGTGTAAGGGGGCGTCCGTGCCGCTGAGCGATATCACTGGCCCTTTTTTCGTATGTGGGATCCAGGAGTTGAACTTGGGCCCTCGCGCTTGCCAGGCAGGCGCTTACGCTGCTGAGCCATCTCACCGGCCCCTTCTTCTTCTTTTTGAGACAGGATCTCACTATGTAGTCCAGACTGGCCTTGAACTCAGTTATGTATCCCAGGTTGGCCTCGAACCCACAGTGATCCTCCTGCCTCAGCCCCCTGAGTGCTGGGACTATAGGCATGTGCCACCACACCTGGCTTTCTTTCCTTTTTTGGATATGTTTGGCTAAGGGTTTGTCAGTTTTACTTCATCTTTCAAAGAACGAGCTCTTTGATTTATTGATTCTTTATATTATTTTCTTAGTCTCAATTGCATTAATTTCTGCTCTGATCTTTATAATTTACTCCCTTCTACAAGCTTTGTCCTTGACTTGCTCTTCTTTTTCTAGAAGATTGAAGCTTAACATTAGGTTGTTTATTTGAGCTCGATCTGTTTTTCTGATATGGAAATTTACACTATAAATTTCTCTCATAGTACTGCTTTCATTGCATCCCATAAAAACTGTCTAATTTTTTCTTTAATTTTGTCTGCGATACATTTGTTATTCAGGAGGGAGCGTTATTTAGTTTCCATGTTTCTGAAGTTTCTGTGGGATGTTTTGCATTGATTTCCAATTTCATTGCAGTATGGTCTGATAATATGCATGGGATAATTTTATTTCCTTTACATTCATGTAAGCATGTTCTATGAGCTAGTATGTGCCCTATTTTGGAGAACCTCCTGCATGCAGCTGTGAAGAATGTATATTCTGATATTGTGGGATGGAACACTCTGTAGACATCTAATAAGTCCATTTGTTCAATACATTGGTTCAGTTCTGATATTTTTTTGTTGATTTTTTTTTATCTAGTTGATCTATTTGTGACAGTGGGGTATTGAGGTCCCCCATTATAATTATTTTAGTGTTTATTTGATTTTTTATTTTGCTTATTTGATTTTTCATGTCCACTAATATTTGTTTTACATAGTTGGGTGTGCCGGTATTTGTTGCATATATATTTATGATTGTTATCTCTTCCTCTTGGCTTGTTCCCTTTACAAAAATATAGTGACCTTCTTTGTCTCTCTTAATTAGTCTTGGCTTGAAATGTACTTTGTCTGCAAATAGAATAGCTACTCCTGCTTTTTTCCAGTTTCCTATTGCATGGAGTATTGTTTTCCATCCTTAGACTTTCAGTCTATGAATTTCTGTTTGATTAAATGTGTTTCTGGTATGCAGCATATTGTTGGACATTACTTCTTGATCCATTCTGCCAGTCTGTTTCTTTTGATTGGTGAATTGAGACCATTTACATTGATGTTTATAACTTGTATGCATTGACTTATCCTTGTCATATTATTTTCTTGTTGTTGGTCCCCATTTTCCCCCTCTGTTTAATTACCTGCCTTGCCTGGTGGATTCATTCTGTTGGGGTTCATGGAGTTGTAATCCTAATTATCTCTTTCTATAATGTGCTTCAGAACATTTTGGAGTGCTGGTTTGGTGGTCATGAATTTTTTCAGATGTTCTTTGTCATGGAAGTATCTCCCTTCACCACCAATTTTGAAGGATAATTTTGCAGAGTAAATCAATCTGGGATGGAGGTTGTTTCCTTTTAGGATTTGAAATAGTTCACTCCATGCTTTCCTTGACCAGAGGAAGTGTTGTGAAGTGTGCTGTGATTCAGATGGACTTTCATTTCTAGGTAATACATTTCTTTTCTCTAACATCTTTTAATATTCTGTCTTGTGTTGTATTTCTGGAACCTTGAATTTTTTTTTTTTTTTTTTTTGTGGGTACCGGGGGTCAACCTCAGGACCTTGCGCACCAGCAGGTGCCTGTGCCGCTGAGCGATATCACCGGCCCTTTTTTCGTGTGTGGGTTCCGGGAGTCGAACTCTGGCCCTCACGCTTGACAGGCAGGCGCTTATGCCACTGAGCCATCTCACCGGCCCCTGAACCTTGAATATTATGCATTTTGGTGTAGATTTTTTTTTTCTGACCATGGCTAAGTGGAGTTCTGTATGCCTCACATACAAATGTATGTCAAATTCTTTTTCCATGCTTGGGAAATTTTCTGCCATTACTTCTGTGAACAGGTTTTTTAAATGTTGTTTGCATTATCTTCTGCTTTTTCATTGACTCCAATCAATATTAGGTTATTCTTCTTCGCATCATCTAGCAGCTGTTGGGTTGATTTTTCATGGTCTCTTGCTATTTTTAAGAAATCTTTCTTTTCGTGATTGCCTACCACAATCCTGTCTTCTATATCTGATATTCTGTCCTCACATCGGTTCATTCTGCTGTGCATATTTTTAATGGAATTTTTAATCTCCTGGATATCTGTTTGAATCTCTTTCATGGATTCCATTTTTTTCCCATGGTGGTCTTTCATAGTTTCCATCATTTTTCCTAACATCCTTTATTTTTTTTAAAATCTGTATCTGCTCTAGTGTCAGTAACCATGCCTTTCATTATAGTCACCATCTCTGTAGTTATTTAAGAAATTATTTCTGATTTGATTTTTTCTAGAGCCTCATTCATCTGCTTTGTTACTTACACTCTTACCACTTCAGAGCATCCCAGTGGGTGGCTTTTGAATTGTTCTACCTCAATGCCCCCTGGGTTTGTCTTTAGTGAGCTTGAAGTCTGGGATTGTACCTAGTTTAAATGCCTTCTCATTTTCCTTTTTTTTTTTTTTTTTTTTTTTTCAGTTTAACTCCAGGGTTGAGCTTGTAAACTGCTTATGGCAGGTAGCTTTATTGCTAATATTGAAAACTTTTAAGAAATGACTACTTCTCAGAGATGTCTTCCAGCTAGCTTTTGGATTTTGAGTCCATTGCAAGATATTACCTCTTCAAGTTATTGGGGATGATAAGTTGCTGCCTATGTGGTTTAGCTCCTGGTTCTTTGGCACAGGCCTATAGTATTGTTTATGACCCTTAGGCAATCTCAATCTTGAGATGGCTACCAGGAAGAACAATTGATTAGAACTATTATGTCACTTTGGCTAACGTAGTGCAATCAGCAATAACAAGAGCATCAAACACAGCCTGGAAAATGACAAACTGTGGTAACTATTGATTTGCCACCTTTAACTGTATGAACTATACTTGTGGTTATATAACAAAATCTAAATTGAACCAGAAGATTGAATACAGTAAATATGCCCTCAATATTGTGATTTTATCCTCAGGGGAGAAAATTTAAAAGGTGTTGGGGAGAAAAATAGAGAAATAGAAGAAGAGGAAGAGATTAGAAGCAAGGCTGGAAGACAAAGATTATGTGAACTTTGGGAAAATGTCGAAGAAGACAGCAGGGAAAGAGAGAAGAAAAAAATAAAAAGAACATAACAACAACAAATCTTAGAAACAATATTCACACTCATATAAAATGAGAACAAACAAGAAAAAAAGAAAAAAAAACAAAAAAAATACAAGAAAAGAAGAAAAAAAATGTCCACTTCAGGGAATGTCTCTGCTGTCACCAGTAGACAGAGTGGGCAAACAGAGCCCAGATCCATGTTGAGTAATCCCAGCAAGCCAGCTGTAGTTTTATGGGAGGGTAGTGGAGAATCCCAGCAAGCCTGCATCTGTAGTTGCACTGAAGTTCAGGTTGGTTTCTGGCTGTGAGGCTGGAACATGACTTGTTCAGCATGCAACACACTGTCAGCTTGAACTTGGCTCCTTAACCTTCTGCCAACTTTAACTTGGTTCCATCTCACCCTGATGCTGGAGCTGATGGAGCTGGCCCACAGCAGTTCTCAGTTTGGAGCTCAGTCAGCCCCTCTCCAACATGACTACCAAGCAATCGCCCTCTGCTGGGGGACATTTGGACCCAAATAACTCACCAGCCACTGCATTCCACTGTGTCCACTACTCTGTTTCACTGGTGTATTTCTCCGTGGAGGCCTCTGGGGTAGCCAGTTGTCACTGTGCATCTGCAGGTTCTAGCTGCCCCTCCCATGCAGTGAGTCAGGGCTCAGAGAGAAAGCACCACTTGCCACCTCCTTCTGCGTTTAGGCTCTCTCTTTGCTTTTCCTGTGGGCTTTAATTCTCACTTCAGATCCTTGTGGGTCCTGGGGACACACTTCCCTCCTTCTCTTCCTCAAGTTGCTATATTCTAGCATGTGGACACCAAATCTCAGAGATGCTGTTTCTCTACTGTTCGCCACTCCACCATCTTCCCAGAAGTCTCTCACTCAGGGCGTTCTTCTTGGCCTTGGAACAGCTCTGGGAATGGAAAAGAAAACTGGAAGCAGGGTCTCTTCCTGAGTCCCTCTGTGTCTCCAAGACATCCCCCATCCCCCAAGCCTACCACTCCCTGTTCAGTCCTTTGCTTCCTGCCCTCCCAAGTAGGATGTTCTCCTTTGTGCCCCATTCCCTTCCCCTCAGTGCCTGAGGGTCCACAGGACAGAGACTTTCATAGTGATATAAGAGAAATATAACTCCTGACCTGTTAGATGTCAAATATATCGAGTTTATTGCCCCACAACATTGAGGAATAAAGTCAGGAACCAAAGGAAGACATTAGGAGAGTTTTATTGGAAATCAGGAGAGAAGAATAGCTTCTGGATTTCCAGGAGCAGTCCCAAATGAGTGGTCTTTGAGGCCCTTTGTCAGTGGTAATTTACTCAGTAAAGTCACAACAATAATGTGGGTCACTACAACCCGCATCCTTGTGCTGACTTTCTTGAGGGCGCAATCCCTCTCTGATTGTGTATTTATTTCTATTTAACTTAGCTTTCTATAATAAAGCAGTGGGCAGGCAGATATAGAACATCTTCTACCCTCCAACTGGATACTGACCATAGCCCTGCAGCTTTGTGCCACCTGGATTGTCAGCACCCCATTAGCCATAACAAGAACCTGGAAGTGTAGAACACATCAAGGAGGGAAGGATGGATTCGCTCATGGCCCAGAGTCATGATTTCCTGAGCCAACCAGCTAAAGGACCACTGCAGCTAAACAAAGACAGAGAAGCAACACAACTGGGCAAATGGCCATTGGAGTCAGTGGCAAAAGAGTAGAAGGCCGGGGGAGGGGTCTCCAGAGTCTCAGGCCCAACCCCTCCCGTTACAGGCTGCCCTCACCTGCACACATCCCTGGGGTTACCTTGAGGGGACTATAGGCTGGGGTGGAAGACAAGGAGAGCCAAACAAAATATAATAAGGACTTGCACCAGCCCTCCCCCCCATATTCCACCCCTATAGAAAGAACTTTTGTGACTACATAGTACTTGGGACCATCTATGTAGTGGCTCTAATTCCTCCATAGTGCAGCTGGCAGGGAAACAGTGACTGCAGAAGCAAATAGTATTTTCCATTTCCTCCGGTGCCTGTGCACCTGAAGCCTGAATGCAGGGAGGAAGGTTTTCCCATGCTAGGTGAAGCTCACACCTCGGGAGCCTGAACTTCACCACTGTACCTTCCCTGTGCAGTGGAGAACAACTGGTATAAACCAGTAAAAGTGGAATTAAGCTAGCCTGTGGGAAATAATAGTGAGTAGAGGCTGGGAGGAGAAGGCGTTGGGGAGCCCTGCCTGAAAACAGAGACACAGCCACCTAGCCTGTCCACAAGCCACAGACAGCCGCACTGATACCCTTCTGGATGCTCCTCCTCACTTACCCCATCCTCTTGGAATTAAAACTTGTCTTCTCTTATCTCCAAGGAGCTGGCTGCTGAGACATGCAGAGAGCTGTGTGCTTGGTGGGTTTTGCCAGGGTCCTGCAAAGGGGAGGTCAGATGGGGAGCAGCCCTGTCCCACACCCTGGGCTCCTGGCAGGCTGGTTTCTGGCCATCCTGTGGATGTCACCTTGTGGGAGGTTTCCAGGCTGCCTTGCCATCCTTGCAGCGGGGTGGGGCTTTGCTGGGCTCTCCTGCATGTCCATTGCTGTCCCCAGGAGCGACCCTGGGTCCTTATTTGCATTTCTGTCCTGGAGCCTTTCCTCTCCAGCCCTTTCTGATCAGTCCCAGGTACATCAGAAGGGACTGGTGCTCAGAGTGGCCTCACTTCTCTCCAAAAGTGTCCATGAATATTCTAGGGCATGGACTGGCCCACCTGGAGCCTGGCCCAGGTTGTCTCCTGTGATGGTGAACTCTTTGCTACTGTGTCCCTTCACAGCAACCTCCTCTCTCCTGTAGAACATACTCGTTTTCCTACTTTTACTTGGCCCAAATTTGCTCTGCAGAGCCTGTTTCTTTTCCTATCTTTAATAAATGTAAAACCTTATTATCATTGGCATTTATCTTGACCAATTCTTTTTCCAAGACAGACAGAACTAGAAACCACCTCTAGAAGGAGACTCCAGCACCCAAAAACTGGTAACAGTTACATGGGCAGAAAGGAAAATGGCACGGGCACTGAATGCACACCAGGTCTGGCATGCATACGTGCTGTCCTAGATGTGTAGGAATTTTCAGGGGTTGTTGTTATTTTTATCTCTGTCACTAGGCAGTGGGCTTTAGGTCAAAGATCAAGGTTGGCCCTGCAGCTTTGCCCAGTTTTGGGTGAGTGGAGGGGATTGGTCCTGTATCCACTAATTGTACTATCTATACCTCTGTCACCCCTCACAGGGGTTCAGGGCATAATGTCACAGGCTATCACTTTGATGGTCTTGAGCTAGACACATGCATCGTAGTTTTACAGTCTCCTCGTTGTCTCTCCTGGTCAAAGCCAGGCTCCTGTCATCAGAGATCAGAAGGAAATGAGCACATAGGAAATGCCCTGGGCCAGGATCCAGGAAGGGGTCAGGCCATGTACCTAGAATATTCAAGCAGACTTTCCCACTGGGGTTAAACTTCACTGTGTCACTGGCCATTGTCATCAGTTTGACCCTACGTGGTTGGCTGGGATGGTCAGGTGGACACCAAAAGGTGAACAGGAAAAGACCCCCTTCCTAAGACACCAGATGGGCCTGTGTCCATGCGTGAATCTTGGCCATGTCAACAGGATCAGGTACAGTGAACATTCCTGGAGGAGGCTCCCTACAAATGGACATGATGTCCCATTCCACCCAGAGGAGACACTGCAGTTCGTTCTTTGTCCCAGACAAGTTGAGCGTTGTGTCCCAGTGGCTGAGGAGCACGATTAGAGGAGCCTCTGGCTCTGCAGACTGCAAATAGCCATTTTGGATTCTTCTACTTCTGGTCTTGTCAGCTGACATCAGAAATCCCTTTGCATAATTATACATATATTTTTTATATTAATTCTGTTCCTCTAGAGAATCCTGACTAAAACACAAGCTGTGAGATTTTATTTATTTTTCATTTATTTTGTGGCACTTGGGGTTGAACCTAGGGCTTGACATATGCTAGGCATGTGTTCTATCATTGAGCTACATCTTCAGCCCATTTTTGAAAATTTTAATTTTGAAAAAAAAATTATTTTGAGACAGCATGTTGTGGTTTATATCTGGAGGCACCCCACCACCACCAAAGTCTCATGCTGGAGGCTGGGTCTTGGGGAAGATGACTGGATTATGCGGGTGCTACACCTGGTGTGGTGTTGGGAGGTGGGGTGGATTTGAAGAGGCGGGTCACTGTGGGCATGACCTGGAAGGGCATGTCTTCCTTTTTTTTTTTTTTGTGGGTACCGGGGTCGACCTCAGGACCTCGCGCACCATCAGGCGCCCGTGCTGCTGAGCGATATCATCGGCCCTTTTTTCATGTGTGGGTTCCGGGAGTCAAACTTGGGCCCTTGCACTTGCCAGGCAAGTGCTTACACCGCTGAGCCATCTCACCAGCCTGGCACATCTTCCTTGCAAGATCCTTCCTTGACCTTCCCACTTCCTGTCTGCCATGAGGTGTGCAACTTCTCACCATGATGTTTCTTCTTTGGAGCTGCTGACCAAGGACTGAAGCATGATGCAAAATAAACCTTTTGTCCCTTAGGTTGGCAGATGTTAGGTACTGTGTCTCAGCAACAAGAAAGTGACTAAGACACAGGGCCTGAATTGCCCAGTCTGCTCTGAAATTTGTGATCGTTCTGCTTCAGCCTCCAGAGTAGCTGGGATTATACGTGTATACCATCGTGCCGGGCAAATCTATGTGGTTTTTGTTTCTAATTTTTTTGTTGTTCTAGCAATCCAATCCAGGACTCCACATGTGCTAGGCAAGTGCTCTACCGCTGAGCTACAAAAATGTAAGTTTTTGTTGTTTTTGCAGTGTTGGGGATCAAACCCAGGGCTTTTCGAATGCTAGACAAGCCCTTGTGAGATCTATTTAAACCACCACTGTCCAGTAAAAATATAACGGAGCCATAAGTGTAAATAAAAATATTTAGTTTCCAGGGCTGGGGTTATAGCTCAGTGATATGGAATGTGTCTAACATGCCCAAGGACTGAGCTTATAGCCTCAGCACTGCAATAAATTAAAAAACGTATTTTGTTGCCACATTATAAAAGAATTAACAGGGCCCAGGGATGTAGCTCAGCTGCACAGCACTGAGGCCCTGAGTTCGATTCCCAGTATCAATAAATAAATAAGTAAATAAATGAGGAAACAAAGTGAAGTTAATTTTTATTATATATTTTATGTAACCCAGTAGATCGAAAATATCTATATACAATAATGTAATTGACATGAAAATAGCTAATGAGATGATTCACATTGCTTTTTGTATTGTTCTCAAATCCAGTGTGTATTTTATACTACAGTATGCCTCAGTCTGCACTGGCCATATCTCATGATCAATAATCTTATGGCCACAAGTCTAGAATGACCAGTGGATTGTAGGAGTGTAGTTCAGAGTGCATCCTTAACATGGATGAGGCCTTGGGTTCCATCCCCAGCACTCAGAGAAAAAAGGACCAGTAATAAGTATCTGACACATAA
The DNA here is from genome assembly GCA_028451465.1 of Erethizon dorsatum. NCBI lineage: Eukaryota > Metazoa > Chordata > Mammalia > Rodentia > Erethizontidae > Erethizon > Erethizon dorsatum. Next base: position 37,183,036 of record CM051831.1, read on the forward strand.
TGACAAATACAAGGTGTAGTGTGGTTTATTCTTATTAGCAACAATTGCACCTCAGATAATTGGCTATGATACCAGCACTGTGCAAATCTAGTCTGATTTTATTTAAAGACAGTCATTTTGTAGGCCTTCAAGCCTGAGGTCCTATGAGGATGAAAGCCCAAGAAAATCTTACCTTTTGGTTCCTTTCTTGGCTTTGATCATCAGTCAGAACACTTAGCCCCTCACCCTCCTGTCCAGCTTAGAAAATGCCCAGCAGCATCCCTCATCCCCTGTTCTGTGGAGGGACCCCCAGCCCCTGCAGGTGACAAGGAAAGGGAGGAAAAGGTCTGCTTCCTGTGGTATCCTTGTCATAGCAGAGAGGATGCTTTGTACCCTAGCCCACCTGGTGTCTTGCTGGTGATGGGAAGAGCTAAGCAGACACAGAGGATGGTGAGGTGCACATCTACCTGCACGTACAGCATGCAGGGTGTGAAGACATAAGTCCTCTTCCAGCCTAGCCCATCTCTCTGCCTGGAGAACCCTCCAGATATTTCCACAGACCTCTCCATTATGTTCTCTGCATAGGGTCATCTCCTCTAGAAGAGCCACCCCACCACCCACCTCCATTCGTCTTCATTCTCTTACCCTGCTTTATATTTTTTCCAGCACAACCACTGTCTGACTTTATAAATTTAGTTACTCATTGTCTGGATTCTGCATCCAGATGTGAACTCCATGAGGGCAGAGGCTTCATTTGGGTACCACTGGTATACTCAGTGTCTGGCACATAATAGGTGCTCATTAAATACCTCTTTCCTGAACACCAGGACAACTTCATTCACGGGAGAACCAGTGCAGTGAAGGAGCCATATCTTGCAGTTTTTCTCTCAAAATTTCTGAATTTAGGTTAATTCTCTTTGATATTTATGTGAAAGAAATGAAACATTTTGTTTCACAAAATGAAACAAAAGAGAGAAATAACAGACATATTCATAGTGTTTTGGAAAGAAAAATCTCCACTTCTATCCCAAATCATTCAGAATGGCTTAATCTTCCTAAATAGTGTTCCTGGAAGATTTCCCCCTTATCATCAGACATCAGTGTAGATATCTCTTGTTACTGGATTTTTGTTGGAGAGGGTGTTTCTCCTGCCCCAGCCTCCTGAGTATGTTCTTTTGAATTCTATTACTGCAAAGTAAGAAAAAAATGATAAGGGGGGACACTAAGGGAAGTTATTCAGAAAGACTCAGATAACAAACCTAAGATTACAAAGTAGCCTCAGCTCTACACATGCCAAAGATTAAAATTAGACCCATATCTTTCACCGTGCACTAAACTAAATTCAAAATGGATCAAAGAACTAAATATTAAAACAGAAACATTAAATCTCCTGGAAAATAGAATAGGTAAAACTCTTGAAGACAGTGGTGTAGGCAAAGACTTTATGAATAAAACCCCCATCGCACAGGAAGTATCACAAAGAATCAACAACTGGGATCTCATCTTATTAAAAAGTTTTTGCACAGCAAGAGAAACCACCAACAGAGTGAAGAGACAACCCACAACGTGGGAAGAAATGTTTGCCAGCTGTTCCTCAGACAAAGGATTACTATCGAGAACATACAAAGAACTCAAAAAAATCAGACTTCCCAAATTTAAAGACCCACTCCAAAAATGGGCATCTGAGGTGAATAAACACTTCGCAGATGAAGAAATGCAAATGGCAAATAAATATATGAAAAAATGTTCAACATCACTAGTCATTCGAGAGATGCAAATGAAAACAACACTGAGATTCCATCTCACCCCAGAAAGAATGGCTACTATCAAGAAGTCAACTAATAAGAAATGCTGGAGTGGCTGTGGGGAAAAAGGAACCCTTCTCCACTGTAGGTGGGAGTGTCGACTGGTACAGCCACTGTGGAAGTCAGTGTGGAGATTCCTCAAAAAACTAGGGTTGGAGGTCCCATTTGACCCAGCTATTCCCCTTCTGGGTATCTTCCCAGAAGAATTAAAAACATCGTACCATAGCGATATATCTGCACCCATGTTTATAGCAACACAATTTGTAATAGCTAGATCGTGGAAACAACCCAAATGCCCATTAACCGAGGAATGGATAAAAAAGATGTGGTATTTCTATACAATAGAGTACTACTCAGCCATAAAGAAAGATAAACTGGAAACTTTTATAGGTAAATGGATGCAACTCGAGAAAATACTCACAAGTGAAATAAACCGGACGCACATTTATAAACATCGTATTGTCTCCCTAGTATGAAAATGCAATTTCACTGTGACTATTCCATTCCTTAGTCTTCTATTTTTACCTAGCTTTTACATGGCTTAATCTTATACTGAGTAATATTTTTCTCCAAAAAGTATTTGTACATTCTCTAATGCTTGAGTTTGTTAATACATGAGAATGTTTAATTGTTGTCTTTAAAAATAAATAAATAAATAAATAAATAAAAAGGAAAAAAAAAAAGTAGCCTCAGAACATTCCCTGCAATTCTCCACCATCTTGTCACAGAGATTTCTTCAGCCCCTAAGGAGGAAAATCGCAGATTTGTAGCACTAGAACATTCCTGTTCTCTTGCACTTTGGGGGAAGGACTGAGACCATGTCAGAGTCTAGAACCCAGAGCCCAGAGTAAATTAGCTGAAGACTGTGACATCTGTCAGCTGGCAGGGACAGTCTGGGGGAGGGGAAGGGGAGTGGGAGCAGGCTCATGCTGCCCCTCCCTGTTCTGAACCCAGTTACTGCCCAGCACCCAGCCTGGCTGCAGAGAACACTGGGTGGAGCCAACACTTGGGCAGTGGACTGCAGAGCAGTGCCACTCTGAGCACACAGTCCACCTGCCACACACACACCTTCCTTCTCTGGCTAGGACCCCAGAAGGGGGTGCATCCCAGAGCCTGCCAGCTGCAGGTCCTACCATCCCTCCCTCTCCTCTTCGGCTGGTTTTGTCCAGCTGGAGCCACATTCCCTATGCTGCAATCTTGGGAAATTGGTGTCTGATGGGGCTGAAGGTGCCCAGTGACCTTAGAGAGCTGTGGGGAGGCTGAAGTGAAGCAGTAATAGAAAAGAGAGCGGGGCCCATGGAGACAGGAGGCCACACTGGAAATCCAGAGTGACTTGATGGACAAGGGTGGACGAGGATGAGGGAGAGGTCCCGAAGACTTTATTACTTCATCACACTGTCAATCCTGGGATCCGCAGCTCACTGAAGGATGTTGGAGGCAGAGGAGGACAAAACTCCTAGCCCCCTCCCCATTACCAAATGTGTAAACTCGACACCCAAGTTTGCCCAAGCATAATATAGTAGTTCCAGCACATGGCATATGGAATCCCCTATTCCAGTCAGTCTAACCTAGCATGGAAATGTTCTCTTCTTCCCATTTTCTCACTGCTGAGCACTTTCTGGGCTCCAGAAAAATGGCATGACTTGATTCTGGGGGTCACTTTGCTCTATGTACCTGATTGCTGGGAACTCTGCTTGGCTTGTGCTACTTTCTCACGGAGACGCGGGTCTAGGGTAAGGCTGGGGTGAGTGCTGTGGATATGTAAGGCAGAGGAACTGGCTGGCCCAGAACTTGGGCTTAGACCTGTCTGCCTTATTGTCTTGTGATGAGCAGGCAGCCGCACAGTGTGATCCAAAGATGCCTGGTGGAGGGAAACACAGCTGGCCCCAGGGGCCTCCTCTGTTGCAGGCCCTGACTCATGGCCAGAGCAGCAGAAAGGCTGCTGGGACAGAAGTTCCAGCTCTCCTTGTCAGTTGCAAGGGAAGAGGCCTCTTACGGGACCAACTTTCATGAGAGGTAGGATGGGAGGGAGGAAAGGCACTTCTCTCCTAACCCGGACCTAAAAATGGGATCCCCTGTCTTCCTCTCTGTCTCAACCCATCTTCTCTGGGCAATTCCATCTCTCTCCATTTCTCTACCCCCTTTCCCTATCAGAGTGTAATATTTAAATGTGAGTACGTGGTCTTCATGGCACTCTACATACCAGAAAGGCGAGTGTGTGCAAGGAAAAGGCTCCTGTGTCCCACAGTGAAGGCCCTTGCCCTCTCAGCTCTGGTGCCGCCAAACCACCCACTCACTATCGAACCGTTCCTAATAAATGTCCCTGTTCTTCCGCCTACGCTGCTGTCCCTGTGACCGCATACTTCAGTCTTCAGAGGCCCAGCTCAGAGGTCACTTCTTCCTTGAAAGGCTTTGTCATTTCCCCAGTAGGGAACAGCCTGCCCTCCCTTTCCACCTCAAGGCACCTTACTTATAATACTCTCATAGACCTTGAAATGTTCTACCATACAGAGGAGCTACATTTTACATTTTCGTGTTGTTGCTTTCTTGAGACAGGGTCTCCCTGTATGGTTCTCAAACTTGTGGCAATTTTCCTGCCTCAGGCACCTGAGTGCTAGGATGACAGGCATGCACCACCCCGTCCAGCTACATTTTACTTCTTTAAACTGCTGAAAAAGGGCATTCATCTAAGTACCTTCTAGTAACATATCTTATGCACAGGAGATCCTCAACAATGTTTGGAATGAGAAAACTGTTTTATCATGAGTATGTATCCCAGAGTGCACCAAAACATCTGTATATATCCCAAAGTAAACTTGTCTTCCTTTGTTTCGCGTGGTCTCTTGCTTACCCATGTCTGAGTTTCCTAACAAGAGCTGGGTGTGTGGTGCATACCTGTAATCCTAGCATTATGAGAGGCTGAGGCAGGAAGATCACAAGTTCCAGTGTAGCCTAGGCAACTTAGATCTTGTCTTGAAATAACAAACAGACTGGGGATATAGCTCAAAGGTTTAATCCCTAGTACTGCACTCATCCAAACACCCGAAACACAAAAATATGAGTTCTGCTCTTCTGATCTAGAGTTCTCTGACCAGGAGGACCTCAACCCCCCAAGCATTCCTGGAAACAGATCTCCACTTCTGACCAGATCTTTCTCTGCTTATGTGTAGCTCCATTTCCCTTTTTTGGGTTTCTTTACCTGAAGGTAAGTTTTGCCTCCATTATGACTCCCATAAAAACCACTTTTGAAGACTCAGTTTATTCCCTCCACTCATTTTAAAAAGAGAATCATCAAAAGGCTGGGAAAAGGGCCGGTGAGATGGCTCAGCGGCGTAAGCGCCTGCCTTGCAAGCGCGAGGGCCCGAGTTCGACTCCCGGAACCCACATACGAAAAAGGGGCCGGTGATATCGCTCAGTGGCACGGGTGCCTGTTGGCGCGCGAGGTCCTGAGGTCGTCCCCCTGGTACCCACAAAAAAAAAAAAAAAAAAAAAAAAAAAAGGCTGGGAAAGTTGAAAGTTTCAACCCCAGTCCTTTCTCCTGGGGCTGCACGGATCCACAATCCTTTTAGTGCTCTGCCCAGTTGCTTAGAATGACTGTGGATGCAGGGGCCCAGTACAGTCAGGTCTCTGCTGGATGCCTCAGGCACCTGGGGTAAGAGTCCGGCTCAAATGAGTGTATGGGGTGGGGTAATGCAAGTATTTTCCTACCAGGCCCTAGTGATAGTTTACAGTTCTGTGAATAAAACCACTGATTTGGGGCTGGGGATATAGTTCAGTGTAGAACACTGCCTAGCATATGTGAAGCCCTGGGTTCAATCTTCAGCACAGCAAAAGACAAAACACTACTGAGTTATACACTTTGAAAGAATGAATTTTATGGTATATGAATCTCAATAAAGCTTTTTTTTTGTTATTATTATTTAAACAGAGTGGCTAGAAGGCTGTGGTAGTAAAGACATCTTCAGGTGCTGTGTGGGCCAGGGGTTAGAGAACACACATCAGTATTAACTGTCATGGGCGTAGGATGGGAGTGGGGGCTGTGGTGGCCATAACCCTTGCTTCCCAGCCACAGGTTAAGGAAGAAGATCCCAGAAGCTCAGGTGGGGACGTGGCTCCTGGGGCCCCACCTCAGGTGCAGCTGCTGGAACTAAGGCAAGAGCAGCAGCAGACAGTGACATGCACGGCCCAGGTGGTGGGTTAAGTCCTCCCATGATTGACAGCGGCTTCTCATTTCTTCTACATTTCCTTTCTGGGTGTAGTTTCTGCCAGCAAGAAGTGTATCCAAAGATGTTCTGACTGCCCACAGTGAGGTGCCAACACTCAGCCCTGGGGAATCAGGTAGGCAGGGAAGGGCTGAGAGCTGAGGAGGGCAGCAGTGGCCACCGATCCAGCCTCTCCTGTTTTCTCATAGTTCCTGCAGATGCAGAGAGCCCCAAGTTCCAGATGGGACTGCAGACTCTGCGTTCCCTCATGGTAAGGCGCCCATGCTTGAGGCCCAACCTGAAGTACCGGCAAAGAGTTAGAAAGCACAGGATGGAAGTGCAAGCTCTGAGGAGAAGGACCTGGAGATGTGCAATTTTTGTTGTTTGAGACAGGGTCTTGCTATGCAGTTCAGGCTGGCCTTGAGCTTCTTTAGGTTTCTCAGTTATCACCAAGTGGAAACCAAGAGAGCTGGGTCCCTCCCCGACAGGGGTCCAGGTAAAATGGGAGCAGGGGGAGAAGCCAGGAGCAGGTGGGAGCTGTGGGAAGCAGAAGGGGACAGAAGAGGGCACTGGCAGAGAAGGGACCCCATGTCCTGGCTCCACTCCGGTGCACTCTGGTGCACGTCAGCCTGCAGCACGGTGGTGTTGCCGCTGAGAGCCCCTTCTCGGAGCTGTCCTTTCTGCCTTTGCACCAGTACCCTGGCCAGTGACTGCTGTCCCAGGCGGTCTCCAGGGGCTACCTTGTCACAGAAGGGGGAGGGGGTGTGACTCAAGTGAGGGACTCCGTCTGTCCTCTCACCACTCTGGCCTCCACTGTCCCACTCCTCTCAGTGGCCACCTTCCCCCTGCTTCTCAAGCAGCTGTCCTCTGCCCCAGGAGGAGTTTCCTCTGCAGGGCCCATGATTCTGGGGTTCTGCTTTCCTGTTCTCTCTCACCCCTTTCCCGAGAAGACCAAAGCCAGGTCAGGGCTGGAGAAAAGGACTGGAACATAATGGAGCTCCAGGATTGGCTCTGGCCATCAGAGTCAAAGCCTGCAGTCAAAGTGCTAGCATCACCTGTGCCCACTGCACCCCACCACTGCTTCCCTGCCCTTCCCCCATCCATCACCTCACCTCTGGGGCTCAGTGTCTGCCACAACCAGACTGCCAAGCCGCCTCAGCCTGGGGCACAGGCCATTTTGGCACCTGCCCTCCCTTTTAATTCTGTACACATTCTCTCCCAGTCCAGCAGGGAAGGACATGGCAAACAATAATTTATACAACAGAAAGAGAGTTATACAGGAAAGTCCGGTTCCTAAGGCTGAGGGCTTTTATTAGCTATTTTTTCCGGGTCACAAACCTGTAAAGCCTAGTTACTGATTGGGCTGGACTCATGCTCTGCATGCTTATCCTCCATTTGCTTTTGCACCCTCTCGTCCTTTGGGCTCGGGGAGAGTGCACAGAAGAGCCCTGTGGAGAAGCAACCCTGCACAGTGGACAGCACACAGATCTAACCTATCCAGCATTCATTCTTATTTCTAGAGCTGTCCACCTCCTTAAGGCACCTGCTACCTTCTCTCTGGTCATCTGAACTTCAGCTTATCTTGATTCCCCTGCCAGGTCAGAGAGGCTCTTTGGACTTCACTGTTAAGAGTTCAAATGCTAAGGAGATTAGGGTGTCTTTCTGGTTGGTCTGACTCTCTCAAATAATGATTAGGAACAGAGAAAAAGAAAGGTATACCTAACAGAAACATGCAACTGGGATTCTTAGGCTGGAAATTATTTCTGAGCCTGGGATAGATGAGAGAAGACCCAGGATGCAAGGAGCCACCCACGATATTCAGCCTTACTGTTCTCAAAGGACTCCTGCCCTCAGGAAGAGGAGAGGGGCTTGCTTAGACATCTGTCATGGTACCTGGTCTCAAGGTCCTGAAGGACCCTTCCCCCTTCGTTGCCTTGCTTCGATACTTTGGTCCCTTTCCCTGCTTCTGTAAAGACAGACCCCAGACCCCATGCAGGCTGGCGGCAGATACTTTAGCTGCTTCTCCAATTGAATGTGAAGGAAGTTTTAGGGTTAAGAGCCTGACACTGTTAAGATGGGCTGTGCAGGCTCAGCCCATCTCAGGGTTAAACTGTCAGACTCAGTCAGTCATAAAACACTATGCCATTTTTACAACTTAGAGATAACTAGCCCAGCTGCATTACCCAGCCTGCAAATGAATCTTGTTTCAAGGACTTTCCTCCCGGAGCAGACTAGCCCATCCAAGGACACGCTTGATTTTTACTCACTTGCTCTAGTCAACTCCCTCCCTAGTTTCCCACCTTATGGTAAACAATTCCCGCTAACAAAGCCTGCCCAAAACAAAACTGCCTTACAACAAATGACCAAATGTATGTAACCAATTATAAAATAAGCTGTTGTCAGCTCTTGTACTTTATATATGTCTTTGTTTTACTCTGACCAAGGGCTGGTGATTTGGACTTAGTTCCCACCAGCCCACTGGTGTTAAAATGAAGTTGCCTTCCTACTCCTCAGTGCAGTCTTCCATTTGGTATTAGATTTCAGTGATCCTCTCTGGTCTTCCTTGCTGCCTATCAGGAGCTGAATGGTAACAGCCCTTATTGCCTTATGGGAAGGAAATGTGGATGTGGGCCTTTCCCCAGGCTGATACATCTGCTTTGGGTTGGTACAATGGAGGGCAATGGCTTGTGGAATGTATTTTACATTACACATACAACTGTGAACAATACCTACACTGTAAGCAATAGACTCTGATGTCTTCTAGTTTATTCTATTCTTCATTTTAAAAAATACTAGCCACAAGCCACTAAAGAATTAAAGGTAGGTAAAGAATTATTACCTACAACTTCAAAAGCACTGATTTGGAGCACTGAGAATCAAGAGCAAAAAGAAGCTGGGCATGGTGGTGCATGCCTATAATCCTAACACTCTGGAGGCTGAGGCAGGGTCATAAGTTTGAGCCCAGCCTGGGCAACTCAGACTTAGTGAAACCCCGTCTCAAAATAAAAAAATAAAGGCGAGCGCGCGGATATGGCTGAGCAGGCGGCGGGCGCCCGCTGCTCCCGGTCCCCGGATCCCGCGCGCAGGGCGCGCGCATGCACCTGTTCAGTGCCCTTGGCCGAAGGGCGGGGCGCCCGATGTCAGGGGGCGCCCAGGAGCCGGGGCACGCGAGGCGCTGCCCACCTGCCCGCGCAGCAGGGCTTTGAAGGATGAGGCGGGGAAAAATATTAACTTTTGGGCTATATCCAGAATAGCATCATCCACATGGGCATTCCCTCCCACAGTTTCAGAAAATCTTTGATAACTTAAGAAAATGCAGAAGATCTTGCAGACAGATGAAATAATCAATACTGAAGCTTTTTTAGAAAAGGAAAGAGGTAAAGAACAGAAACGATGGACCCAGAAAATGCAAATAGTGACATGGATAAGGACAGAGAGACCCGTCCTCGGGAAACGCCTTTCTGCCCGGCAAGAGCTCCAGTGAGGATGAGACGCCCTTGGCAGAGCTGTCCAAGGAGGAGTTGTGTGCCAAAGTAAAAAGCCTGAAAGAAAAACTAACGAACACCCGGAAAGAAACAGCCGGCTGCGACAGTCTGGTCATGCTGCAAGTCTTGCCACAGGCAGTCACGCAGTTCGAAGAGCTGGTTGGTATAGCAGAGACCCTGCTGCAGGGTGGAGGGACCATGCCTACATCTGCGTCCACCCTCTGGACAGCAACGAATAACTCACCAGCTCCTTCGCCTCAACGTGCAGTAATTCCACTTCGAATTCCAGTTCGCCAGTTTCCCCGAAGGTTGAGGAAAAGCACCCTCCGGATAAGAAGCAGTTCAAGATTGAAAAATGGCTGACTGCCCGTTGTAATAAGAACAAACCTCAGAAGTTTATTAATGATTTAATGCGAGTGCTTTACACAAATGAATACATGGCCACACACACCCTGACTGGAGCAAAATCCTCCACTTCAAGGGACAAAGCCGTAAAGCCAGCTATGAATCAGAATGAAGTTCAAGAGATCAAAGAATAACAAAACAGTTATTTCCCAATACAGATGATGTTTCAATTAGGAGAATGATAGGGCAAAAACTAAACAACTGTACCAAGAAGCCAAATGTAAGCAAAAACCTTACTCTCAGGATATTAAGTAGATCCTTTTGGTATTGCAGGTATCTGAAACAAAGGACTTCTGCTCTAAATTTCACACCGGATTGGACTGGAGAGCCTGTGCCCTACTTGGCAGTGAGCATGGAGACGTGTAGGGACAGGCCGGGAGATGCGTTCCATCCCTAGGCTCTCCTGATGGTGCAACATGCTTGCTGAAGAAGATGCATGTGGATTCCATCCTAAATACTAGTGGTGCATCAAGCCAAAGAATTTCTACCATCAAATAAGTATGCAGGATGGTTTATTTGGAAATACGCATTTTCTTTTCCCCAAATACACAGTTAACAGGACAGGCAGAGTTCTCATCATAGCAGTAAAATCTTCCACTCTGTAGATCTCTGTCCAAGCCAAACAGTGTATTTATTATTACCAGTGACTCCCCGTCGGATCTTTTGGATCTTTAGCATAAGCACATTTAGAAAAGTAAACAGGTAAATAATCATTGCTCATGAATATGAGAGCAGCATGGTGCGCCTGAACTCTGATAATCATGTCTAACTAAGTAATGATGTTTTATCAGCAAAATTACAGGATGACTCTATTGTCCAAAAATGAATAGTATGAAAAAATGAGAGCAGCAAAACCTGTTCAATCATAAATATTCCACCACACTCCCAAAAAAACATTTTTTGTGTTAATGTATAAGTTCTCAGAATGATCTTTTTGTTTGTTTAGCAGATATGCTAAGTTATTATCCAATATAAATATAGATGTGGAATATAAAGCATCAACATCACCTAAAACATCCTATTATATGATATGTAACATGTATTTGGTCAGCTATGTTGTTACACTGCTTAGTTTTAACTGGTTTATTTTCATTATACATACAACTGAAGAAAATGAATCAGAAGAAAAATGAATCAAAAATCATCAATATAGGTTTGATAATCACACCAAAAATGCCATTTTGTTAATCACCAAAAGATAAAATATTATCCAAAGGCTTCTCCCTTGATGTTAGCTTGTCACAGCTGACCACTGTGCAAGGCAAAGCCGCTCTTCAGTGCACAAGGCCATGTTTAAACTTGGAGGGGAAGATGTTACGTAGTTACAGAGTGCAGTATTGTGGACCCAGGGAACATTGGTAAATGTTGCTTGAAAGCAATGTGGTTGTACAAAATAAATGTTCTTAAGGACATAAATTATGGAATATTTGCTACTTCTAATTAAACACAAATAAATTTCACTGAAAAGGAAGAAAAAATTTAAAAAATAAAAAAATTTAAAAAGGGCTGAGGATATAGTTCAGTACAAAGGCCCTGAGTTCAATCTCCAAAACTGCAAACACACACACACACACACACACACACACACACACACACACACACACACAGAAAGAACATAAATAGCCTATAATTTTGATTATGGTCTGGATGATAAACTTGCATTAAATTGTAAATAATGATGGTCTTATATCCAATAAGGTGCCCTGGGGGGAAGAGGAAGGCAGAGATGTGGGAGAAAGGCCTGCAGGCTGCACAATACTTAAGAATATGGCAGGGCTGGGTGCAGCTCAGTAGTAGATGTTTGTCTAGCACGTGCAAGGCCCTGGGTTCTGTCCCCAGCACTGGAACAAAAAAGGGGGGTGGAGAATATGGCAAAATGTGAAGGCACTGACCATGTTGCTTCAATGAATGGAGAAAAATCATCTCAGTTGCTAGGAACACAAGTAAGATCAGGCTATAAAACGTCCTAGAAGACCTTTTTAAACAAAATAGTTTGCCAATCCTGTGACAGGAGGATAGTTTGCCTACTGTCAGTTACCTGGAGCTGTGCCATGAAAGGTGAAGTTTAGGATGGAGTAGAGGCCCTACCTCCCTGGCTTTCCTGGGTCCGCAGACTGGTCTCCTTATGGGTGTTAGGGCCGTGCAAAAAATTTTTTGTCCGTTTTCAAAAACAAGTCTGTTTTCTGCAGTGAGAGCGGGGGGCTTAGAGAGGGAGGCAGGGGCATCCTGGGTGATTCAGAAGAAGGCCAGGATCCTATGACCCAGCTGATGGGGTCCATGAGGAAATGGGCAGAGGGTCATCTTATCTCTTCTTCACCAAAAAGAGAAGAGGAGCTGGGCATAGAGGCGGATACCTGGAATCCCAGCATTTGGGGAGACGAAGCAGGAGGATCATGAATTCAAGATCAGCCTGGTGTAACCAGGTTCTAAACCAGTGTGGACTACTCAGTGAGTGCCCCCCCCATAGGAGGTGGTGTGTGGGGCAGGTAAGGGAGGCAGATGAAGAGATTAAAAATGATCAATATGCTATATATATGTACCAATTCCCCAAAATGAATGTAGCTATTATGTATTTCATATGCACACTGCTTAAAAATATATCAACAGGCTTCTAGCTCATGGTCAGCCTAGAGTCACTGCACCTTCCCATGCCAAGTATCCACTTCCGTTTCTCTGTAAGTACATTCCCTCTCCTGCCAACACTGTGGACACCTTTGAGGTGAAGGTGAGGATTCAGAGGATCCTTCAGCAGTCAAGAGGCCAAGCCCAGCTAGGTGGGGTCCTGGGGGCTGGCGGAGGGACACTGTGGTGGCTGGTCTGGATGGTAGAGGATCTGGTGTAGCAGGATGCGAGCTGCATGGAGGTCATCAGGATCTGAGGACAGAAAGGGAACTGGTGAGAGGCTGTGGGTTCCTAGGTGCCTGGCCTCTGGCTTTCCCAGGACTCACCCACACCCAGCTCCTGCAGCAGGCTGCGGTACTCGGGCTCATCCTCTAGCAGCTTTAGTAGATTACTGGACTCCATCCGCTCTAGCTGCACCTCCCAGTACACATAGATCTTCTGGTTGAAGGTGACATACACGAGGCAGGGGCTATTGCGGCCATCTTTGCAGGCATACAGTCCTGGGAGACATGGACAATGAGACAGAGATCAAGCTTGAGTCCCACTGGTTGGGGGAAGAATGAGACCCAGATATCAGAGTCAGAACCCCCCCTATATGTTGAGCAACAGATGGTCCACTTTCTATTTCTTCTCTGTTAAAAACTCAGTAAAGGGCCGGTGAGATGGCTCAGCGGCTTAAACGCCTGCCCGGCAAGCACAAGGGCCCGAGTTCGACTCCCGGATCCCACATACGAAAAAGGGGCCGGTGATATCGCTCAGCGGCACGGGCGCCTGCTGGCGCGCGAGGTCCTGAGGTCGACCCCCTGGTACCCACAAAAAAACAAAACAAAACAAAAAAAAAAAACTCAGTAAAATAGGTTAAAAATATGGAAAAACCGTAGTTAAAAAACTAGGTATAATGTAGAACAGCATCCAAAAAGGTGGTATTTTTGATTTTCCCACTCTAGAGATATCCCTGGAGTCTTGAGGGACAGCCCTACCAGCCCAAAGGGTTGGCCAGCAAAACGTGACCAGAAGAGAGGCTTCTCTTAGGCCTCCACCCTTTTTTCAAGGCAATGTATGTCAGCTTTTCAGGTCACTGGTGTATGTCTTCCAGACACAGGTCCAGTTCCTATCATCTTGTTTGTTTTTTGTGGTGCTGGAGATTGAAGCTAGCGCCTCATGTATGTTGGTAGTTTCTCTACCACTGAGGTACACTCACAGACCTTCATAATTTGGTATCAGACAAATCCCCTGGTTGCCCAAAAAGCTAGTGCTGCTTTCTAAGATTCTCAATTTGGAACTAAATGAGAATGCTCTGGGAGAACTTTCCTCACAGAATTCTAGCGTGCTCAGATGGAAAAGGACTCTAATGTCTTTCCGCATCCCAGATACAGAGTGAGAATGGATCCCATTCTTTAAAATATTCAGAGATGTCTTAATTTTTATTTAAAACTGTCAAAACAGGCCAGGGATATAGATCAGTGGCACAGTGCCTGCCTGGCAAGCGCAAGGTTCTGAGTTCGATTCCTGATGCAAAAAAAAAAACAAAAAAAAGCCATCAAAGGCTGGCTGTGGTGGTGCATGCCTGTAATCCGGGCACTCAGGAGGCTGAGGCAGGAGGATCACTGTGAGTTCACGGCCAGCCTGGGCTACAAAGTGAGTTGAAGGCCAACCTGAATTGTGTAGTGAAACCCTGTCTCAAAAAATCCTAAAAACAAACAAACAAACACAAAAACTAACAAGATGGTGATGGAATACCTGCCTATCACCTGCTAATGAAGAAGCTTGTAATGTTTGATTGTGTTAACTTGAGAAGTTTACTTAAGAGAAGTTTAAATCAGCTCAGCAATTCTATACCCTAGGGTGCAGAAGACCCCCGCTAAGGCAGCTCATCGCCTGGGTGGTACGAAGGGGAGAGGAGGAAGGATGGATCTGCTCCTGTTCTTCGGAGGAGCTCCAGTCTTCGCCTTCAGCTTGGACATCACCTGGCTTCCAGCACAGATTCTTTGGCTTCCAGAGCAGATCCATCAGCCTGCCGGCAAAGACTCTTCCTACTGGCCTCCTGATACGGACTTGCACGGGACACTGCAGTGAGCTCTAGACCTTCCACTGAATCCTTCAGTCTCCAGTGTGCAGACACCCTCTGCACGCTTCCCCATCCGACTCTGTGGGTGGCCACTGTAAGCCAATCTTGGAACTTTGTATACATTTGTATATCTTGTGTTACATCTATTTCTCTAGTAAAACACTGACTGATACAGAGCTAAAGAACTCATTCATCTATAAAGACTTGCATTTGTGCTATGTCCACCGAGAGTGGAAATGAGAGGCAAACGTTTCTGTAGCACCTCTTATGGCACTGTCTAATGTGAGTGTGCCCAGAGTGGAGGCTGTGGGGGAGGGGCCCACCTGCACAGAAGGCGCGGATATTTTCATCCACTTGGAAGCGGACAACAGTACGGTTGTGATCGATAATATACGTCTGTCCATCCCAGGCACATGCGACCACCTCCTCATGTCCATTACCCTGGAAAAGGCCAGAGACAAGGACGCAGAAGTGGCCAGGAGTGCCTTAGCAAGACACCTAATGGTGGAAGCTGGAAGAGCTATAAAGGGCAGTGAGCTTGACTCTGGATGGCAGACTGTGAGCTGGGGAAGAACTCCTGTGCCCACACAACAGAGCTGTCAAACGAGCCAACTTTCACAACGCCATGGAACAGGCAGCGTTATTCACAACTTTATTCTGAGGCAACTTCAGCCCCAAGCTTTCAGCTTATTGAAAGCAAGCCACTCATTCATGGTGACTGGGCTATGGGGAGCAGGGATTGGGTCCAATATGTCAGGGGCAGGACCCAAACCCTGCTCCCCATAGCCCAGTCACCATGAATGACACGAAAGGTGCTACAGAAACATTCAGAGGGACGTGAGTGGCTGGATATACAACCCACCTCTGTGCAGAGTGCACGAATGCTCCGCTCCACCCATTCCCACGTACCGTGACATCCAACTTCTCCAGGGCAAAGAGCTGGTGATCCACCTGCACTGACCACAGCAGCTTGTCTGCCTCCTCCATGAGCTTCAGTGTCCCTGTAGGGGACAGGTGGTCCGGGGTGGATGAGCTGGGCCCTGAGAAGACCCCATGGGCAGAGCCCTCTGCCCCTGCCCAGCCCAGCTTTGCTTACCATCCAGGGTGCAGAGGGCAAAGAGGCCAGAGCTACCATTCTCCAGGCTGTGGCCTGTGGTGGGACAGAACAATGTGAAGGGCAGGGCAAGCAAGACCTGTTTCTAGGCTGAAGGCAGCCCTGCTCAGGGAGGGAAGGACAATCGAGTAGGTCAGGGCCCTGGATCTCTCTCCTTCAGAACCGACGCTCTCCCTCAGCTCACCCTCCCACCCCACTTTCACCTTGTTTGATGTTGCCTATCAGGTGAGTAGAGACGTTCTTGTTGTGGATACGGCCGGACGTCTGGTGCAGCACTACATCTCGGGCAGCCATGGTCTCTCTGTGAAGAGGTGGGAGGGTGGGCCAAGTAGGTCCATGTGAGCTGAGCTCTGAGCCCTTGCTGGCTGCTATCCCCCCTAAAAGCAAGAAGGATTGACCTGCCAGGCAGAAACCTTGAGCCTCTTTCAGAAGCTGCAAAGTTAAAGCTCAGGGTTCCCTGGGTCCCCAAATAATCTTCTGTAATGGAAGATGAAGGAGGTCTGTCAACTGCAGACCTGTCTTACTACCATGTGCCCTCTGGAAGCCTGTTTTGCTTCCATGCACCCTACCCACTCTGCAGTCCTGTACCCTCTTACCTACTACCCTCCACGGCCTCCTCAGAGGCAGGGGAGGATCCAGTGTCCTTGTTCCAGGTGCACAGAAGAACTGCATAAGCACAGCCTGGCTGAGATACCATCAGTTCAGGAACACCCAGTGGCCCTGGGGTCACCGAGAGACTGTCCACCTGCACGAGGGAACGGGGTTCAGTGGGGATGGAGCAAGAAGGAAGGGTGAGGGCCATCAGGAAGAGGGGATTTGGTGGGGCAGGGCTCCTGGAATAGTTCTCCTGGGCTGGGGGTGCAGCAGTAAGGACTGTGGAGCCTGGAGAATCCTCCCCTCTACACTCCCGCTCTCTGCTATGAGTGTCCCACTGGGTATCCATCCTGACATGGTCCATACCAGACCTACTGCATACTCCTGCTTCTCAGCCCAATGTTCCTTCTTCTTCACCTGGAATTCTCCTTCACCTAGAATTTCTGTGAAGATACTGACTGGAGATGATTCTCTTTGGGTCTTTCTCAGCAAGTGATTTTCCCTTCTTCCTACCTGGACCCTGTCCGTCCCATAACCCTTCTCCACAACCACCCTCCAGAAGGCCTTGCTCCCTGCTTATTGGGCTCCTGGGTTCCCTAACTCAGCCTCTCACCTGGCCCTCCAGCATCCATTTCTTGAGGGACACCAGCTGTCCTGTCAGGTGTCCAGGGCCCTCAGACAGCTCTTCCCAGCGGAAAGCGCGCACCACACGGTCTGTGTGTCCTACCACCAGTTCATAACACCCATCTCCATCTGTGGGAACAGAGAACAAGCTGTATTTGTAGCCAAATCTGTACCGGTCATCTTGTGGACTACAAGCACCTTCCTTTCCTCTGCCACTGCCATTGCTGCTGGTACTTTTTATCCGGTACAACATCATGTCCAGTCTTTCATGCTACTCATGCCCTCTGTAGCTGCTGCCTGCCCAACCTTTCCTTGTACCCATGCAGCTACCCGTCTCCCGTCCAAGTACACTGCTTGTACTCTCGTACTTATTCTTTTTTTTTTTTTATTGTGCAGGTACCGGGAGTCGAACTCAGGACCTTGCACTTGCCAGGTAGGCACTTATGCCACTGAGCTATATTGTCGGCCCTCGTGCTTATTCTTATATGGTCCTGATTCATCCCATGCACCTCCACCACTTTCAGACAGCTTCTGGTCAAAACAGCAGACCTGTATCTGGAGAGCTCATTCTCTTGCCACTTTCAGCTTTTTACCAAATGTTACCTATCCAGCAAGGACAACCTTGACAACACTTAAAATTGCTACCTCTACCTTGATAATGCCAGCGTACTTTCTATGACTTATTTTTCTCTGTAGCACTTATTACCTTCTAATACACTATTTAAATTTATTTTTTGCTGTGCTGGGGATATAGCCCAGGGCTTCATGCATGCTAGGCAAGTATTCTACAACTGAGCTACAGCCCCAGCCCAACTATTTAATTTTCTTACAAAATTTATATTGTGTTTTTCCTGTCCTCTGTAGTCAAGTCTAAGAGGGACAGTTATTTTTGTTTGTTTCATTCGTTATTATAATTCCAGTGCCTAGAACAATGCCTGGGTCACAATGAGAGCTCAGTAACTCAGCATTAAATACATAACGAATGTGCAAATGAATATGGACCCCCCACCCCAATCTTTGAGATCTGTCCTAATGCCCACTGGCTCTGTTGCCTGGTTGCCTGCAAAGGCAGCCATGCCCACCGATGTCGCTGATCAGCATGACCTTGGTGTTGGCTGGGATGTGCTGTTTGAAGACCGGACGCTGCTCCTCTCCCACTAGTGTCTCGTGGTGCCCAGAGGCATCCAGGACCTTAGCAGGTGTCAGATCAAACAAATGAAACCAGCCTTCAGCACTCACTGCTACCACCAGGTTCTGGGAAAAAGAGAGGTACAGGAGAGATGGACTGGGCTGGAGAGGAAGGCTGGGGTACAAGGCTGATAATTAGATCTCAGAGGTCAGGGCTGGCTCCCACAGACAGGGAGGGGAGAAGGCCATGGAATGTATCAAAGCCCAAGATTCCCTAGAGTCCTTACCTTTCCTTTATTACACACATCTCCAACCCCAACGCAAGTCAACTGCAAGAGAGAAAGGGAGGCTTAGGGAGGCAACAGGGAGAACAGTCCTCTCTAATCTCTGCAAAGCAAGATGGAGTAGGTTTCCTAATTAACACAGTTTGCTCAAAACTTGTGTCATGTGATCTATGCTGATAGTCTTTACCAACCCAGTAATTGTGTTATAGATTGGTTTACTCAGATAGCAATATGAAAACCTGAGGTGGGTGAGATAATTAGAGCTTAAAACAAAATAAAACAAAAACCTTACATCTTATATAGCTAGATTATCATATTTCTAGACTTATTCCAATTATTACTCCCATTTTTAACCAGACAGCCATGCATTCCATAACAGTGTTTCAGTCAACAACAAACCACATGTATGATGCTGGGCCCATAAGATTACATCGCCTGGTCCTTAGCAGTTGTCTTAGTTTGTGTGCATACTCTATGATGTTCATGCAGTGATGAAAGAGCCTAACTGTATCTCTCAGAACAGGTCCCTGCTGTTATGTGACACCTGACTATACTTTATAGGATCAGACAACCTTATACAGCTTCTGTGAAGCACCAAGGGGTCCCCACCACATAAAGCATAGCTGGCCTTGTATGTATGGCAGGGCAGAGGAGATGTGAGTTTGGCTTGTGTCAAATAAATCCCAAGCAGGCTGGGCTGAGCAGCTGGGAGGTCAGGATAAACTGGGGAGCTCTGGAGTGGACCTCCCCCTCACAGTTCCTGCACCAAAGGGATCCATTCCCCACCTTCCCCCCAAGACCCAGGGAGGTGAATACTAACCATCCCCTGGCAGGTGCAGGTGAGCCAAGGCCGGCTGTCATCATTCTTATACACAGACAGCTTTCCGCTGGTGTCTCCCACAACCAGTTCATTTAACTTCAAAGGGAGAGAGAAAAGTGTTAGTGTAACAGTTCATTTTGTATAAACCTGAGCTCTTTGTCTCATGGGGTTGAAGAATAAAACTATGGACAAATGGAGGGTTAGGGGAGTGTTTATTAAAAATAATAATTAGAAAAAAAGATTCTAGAGGGGACAGAAGTCTAAGGTTCCAATGTGTTTTTTTAGTCTTGGCCTTATATACATAGGCAGGGTATGGGGGACTTGTTTTAAAAAGGTGGCTTTGTGGGTTTAGGGTTTAAATAAAATTAGTTTTTACCTGGCCTACAGGAAACTGAGTTCAAAGGAAACTGGTTATTCTGCATTTCTAAGATTTTCAAGTCCAGCCCAGAGATTAGGGAGGAGCTGCTGGCTAATTTAGCATATCTTTCTGGAAGGAAAGGTCCTTATCTCCCTTTTCATTGTAACTTTTATTCTCATTCTCTGGTTTTCTTTTACATTTCTAACTTGACCAGCTGCTTGATTAACCAGTTGCATGAATTAGCTCTTTTTGCATAGCTAGGCTGCTCTCACTGCCTACTCACAATAACTAAACTGCCCTACATCAGGATGGGGCTCTGACAAACCCTGGAAAGGTCTCCTCAGTTCAGCCTATCCTTGCTTTTTTTTTTTTTGAAAGACATGGTTTCACTATGTAGCCCAGGCTGGCCTCCAACTCACAGTGATCCTCCTGCCTCAACCTCCCGAGTGCTAGGATTACAGGTGTGCACCACCATGCCCAGCTTTGGCCTATCCTTGGGAAACCACAAGGTTTCAAACTGCATCTTCATCAACTTTTTATTAAAAATCTTTGAGACTTGCTTGGCATAGAGCTCAGTGGTACAGTGGTTACTTAGCATGCACAAGGCCCTGGGTTCCATCCCTAGCAGCCCCCAATTTTTTGGGGGGGTCTATGTGACCCACACAGTCATAGTTTCCCAGAATTTAAATTTCCACTTAGAGGTTTGTGTGTGTGCGTTGGGGGCAGAAGAGGTTAGAGGAGTGGAGGATCTGATCCATCCCAGAACAGTCTGACTCTTGAATAGCTCTCTGCCCCAAATGCCTGACTTCGGCTCTTCTAATTTGTAGATTACAAACGGGATACATTTTAAAAGCAATCCAAGGTACTGAAACATCTAATTTCAGACCTCCTGTTAAACTAGGACCAAATAAAAAGACAAGGGCAGCTTCTGAGGCCCTATCTCCTCTGGCTAGGCCTTTAAAGCTTGATGTGTGTTTAATAACGAGGGGATGGTGGTGCCAGAGGGACAAAGCCTGAAGGCATCAATGGGGCCAACATCCCTGCGTTGGGCCTCTGGTACACTCAAGTGGAGGCTAGGCTCTGAGGAGAGGGGACTCGCTATACGGAGCCTCTTCACCACTGCTACCTGTGGAGTCACCCTCTTAGAGGCTGACCACGATAACTGAGTAGATCCAAACCCTATTTCTACAAATAGTTTTTTCCTTTTATTTTTGTCCTTGTAAACTTCTGGCTCTTAAAGACATAAAATGAGGGCTAGTGGGCTTAGATGAGACTTGCAAATAAAAGCCTTAAAGTTTGGTAACATAAAGGTTATATATGATTTAGGCTAATAGCATGTTTCTGTATGTTAACTTTCAGGTATATATTATTCTCCAAAAGTTTTACTTCAGTTGGTTCATAGATAAGTAGACACTCATAGCTCAAATGCTTACGTTCACATGGCTTAAAAGTGAGCTAATTTAAATTGGTTGGTAAGATAAATGTAAAGATGTCTTTAAGGTTGGTGACATGTTCAAGTTGTTAGCCAACCAAGATAATATTTTTCTAAAAAAGTTTTACAAACTTGACTTCCAGGAAGATGGCAGAATGGTAAGCAGCAATACATCAGCCTCTCCAAGATTTGGAATCCAGACCCTGGAAGATAATAACACCTTGGGGAAGAAAAGAAGGAAGGAGGTGGGTCCCTGGGACCCAGTGATGGGAAAATTGGAGCTTACAGAGCAATTGAAGAGCCAGACCACAAAGCAGAAAAAGGAAGAGGCAATCTGCACTTTTTTCCTGGCTCCGGGCTTGTGGCTCATGAGAAAGGAAGATGGAATCTACAGAGACACAGTGAAAGTGAGTGACTCCATAGGCCTTCAGGGAGCCAGGCGTGGTGGTGCACACCTATAATCCCAGCACTGAGGCAGGAGGATTGCTGTGAGTTCGAGGTCAGCCTGGGTTGCAAAGTTAGTTCAAGGCCAGCCTGAATTACATAGTAAGACCCTGTCTCAAAAAACCAAAACCAAAAACCAAACCAAACCAAACCAAACCAAAACAAACCCCCTAGGCCTTCAGGGAGAAACACACCAGTGGAATAGAGCAGTGAATGCTGTGTGCTGCAACAGCTGGGGACTGACTGACTCCAGTTCAAGCATTGGCCGCTTCCCCTGGAGAATGTTTGGTCGGATGCCATTCTAGGGAAAGGTGAGTTGAATCTGGGACTTAGAGAAGCCATGGGTTGGCTTCATCTCAGAGCTCCCAGTGTTAAACTCCCACAATGACTGGGTGAGGGACAACCACAGAAGATGGTCAGGAAGCCATGGTCAGGCTAGTGAGAGACACCCAGAGAGTTGAATAAGCTTAATGATTCAGGCCCTACCCCTACAACCAGAGGCCAGGTTCCGCCTGAATTTCTGTGGATTTCAAAGTCTGTGAACTGACACCCCACCTTAATCCTACCCCCGGCTTGCTGGTGATTACCCAGCGTGGATCTCGGCTCTGACTGCCTCCTTCCTCTACCGGTGAGAGCAGAGTCAGGCCTTGAATTGGACATTGCCACAACACTGCAGACCCCAGAAGATGGCCACAGGCTTGAAATCACAGAGAACTTTCTTTTTCTTGGCTTTTGGTTTTGTTTTTATTTTTTAAAAACTGTTATTTTTTTGTGTGAATATTGTTTTTAGTGTTTTTTTCTTTCCTTCCCTCCTGTCTTCTTCATGTTTCCTGAGGCTTGAGTAATCTTCCTTTGTCCTCCAGCCTTGCTTCTAATCCTTTCTTGTATTTCTCATTTTTTCCTCTTCTCCCCTTCATTACTTTGCTCTTATTTTTACTCTCTGTATAATTTCTTTCTTTTTTCCTCCCTCTTTTTTCTTTTATCTTCTATTTCTTGTCAGTTTTCTTGGCCCAGCTTTACCCAATTCTATAGACATCTTTCTACTCCCCAACAAGATCCTTTGTACCACTTCTCTCTCCTCCTATCATTAAGTTCAAGGTTTCAAAGTTTTCCTTTTGCATACCCCATTCCCAAACCCTAAATCTTAAAGCTTTGAGAGTTAACTGTAAAATTACTGTTGAATTTCTACCATTAGCAGAGATATAGCTGTTACATTTAATACATATTATCTGTAAGTCAATACCCGGGTTGCCTTAATGTTTACATCATAATCGACGGCTTCTTCTCTTGGGGTAAGGGTGGTACATAACTAGTTCTTATGGTATGTTAATATCTAATTTGTCTCAGGCAATACTACCGTAGCTGTTTCACTTGATATTAATCGGGTCACATAATTTTTGCTATTTCTCTAAACCAACACTCAGATTGCCTTTGTGACATTAACAACACTAGAGTACATTCCCAGAGAACCTGGTTGCTAGACTAACTATACTTATCCTCCTCTCCCAAAATAACCAAGGTTGTCAAATATTGGGGCTCTGGTAAAGAGGATTATAGTTAGCCACATTCAAAATATATCATTGAAAAGCAACCAAAGAGATCTCTATACTAGCAACGAAGTCTTTATAAGCATCAACAAACCTCAGCATAAAACAGAACAGAACAGAACAAACATACACAATAGAAACATGGGAAGGAAAGGCAACAAAATGCCTCTCCCAACCCCCACTCCCCCAAAGCCAATCCAGGGGACACCAAGGGGCAAAGCTGTATAAGCCACATGCCTGAATTACTCAAAATCATAGCAGAGGAGGTTAAAAAACAGCTCAAAGAGATATTCAGTGGGATTAGAGAAGATGTAACTAAACATGTAATGGAAATAATAACAAAAAAATGCAGGATCTCTCAGAAGACACTAATAGAAAGCTAGATGAACTAAACAAAATGATACAAACCGTGAATAACCAGTTCACCAAATTAGAGTGCCTGAAAAAGTTTCAATCAGAAATCTAGGAGATTAAAAATCATATTGAAAGTATGAAGCCAGGAGTAGTGGCACACGCCTGTAATCCTAGTACTTAGGAGGCTGAGGCAGGAGGATTGCCACAAGTTCAAGGCCAGCCTGGACTACACAGTGAGTTCAAGACCAGCTTGAACTATATAGTGAGACCCTGCCTCAAAAAAAAAAAAAAGGTATGGGCAGCAGGACAGACTGATGTGAGGACAGAATTTCAGAACTAGAAGGCATTGATACCTTCAAAGACCAACTACTCAAAGACACCTTAAAAACAGGAAGAAAAAATTAAAAAATTGATTCAACAACTGCTAGATGATCCAAGGAAGACTAATCAAAGAATAACTGGAATATGTGAAATATCAAAAGACAACAGAAATGGCATAAAAAACCTGTTCACAGAAATGATGGCAGAAAAAATATACAGATAAGCAAGGCATATAGAACACCAAATAGCCATGACCAAAAGAGAACCTCTCCATGCCACATTACACTCAAAATTCCAGAAGTCCGTCACAGAGACAAAATCTCAAAAGATGTTAGAGAAAGGCAAAAATCACGTACAAACATAAACCCATTAGAATCATAGCTGATTTCTTTACACAAACCTTAAAGGCCAGGAGGGCTTGCAGTGAGGTGTTTCAAGCCTGAAGGTAAAAACTTCCAACCCATACTTAAGTATACTGGAAAACTTTCCTTATTTTTTTTTTTTTTTTGTGTGTGTGGGTACCAGGGGTCGAACTCAGGACCTCGCACCTGCGAGCAGGCGCTAGTGCCCCTGAGTGATATCACCGGCCCTTTTTTCCTTTGTATGTGGGTACCGAGAGTCGAACTCAGGACCTTGCGCTTGCCAGGCAGGCACTTATGCCGCTGAGCCATCTCACTGGCCCAAAAGTTTCCTTTAAAACTGATGAACAAATAAGATATTTCCATGATAAGGAGCATCTCTAGAAATTTATGACCACCAAACCAGCATTACAAAAAATTCTTAAGGACATCCTAGAAAGAGACAATGAAACCAACAATGTCAATAAGTAAAAAAGAATGAATACACTTGGTGGGATGAGCAGCTAAGCAAAGGGAGAAAAATGAGGAAATCAGAAATAAGGAAATAATGCAATGAGAGGAATAAATCGATATCTCTCAGTAATAATTCTCAATGTGAATGGTCCAAATTCCCCAATCAAAAGACATAGACTGGCAGAATGGATCAAGAAGGAAGATCTAACAATATGCAGCATATAAGAAACACATTTAGTTCAAAAAGATAGTCACAGGGCCGGTGAGATGGCTCAGCGGCTTAAGCGCCTGCCCGGCAAGCGCGAGGGCCCGAGTTCGACTCCCGGAACCCACATATGAAAAAGGGGCCGGTGATATCGCTCAGCGGCACGGGCGCCTGCTGGCGCACCAGGTCCTGAGGTCGACCCCCCGGTACCCACAAAAAAAAAAAAAAAAAAGATAGTCACAGATTAAAAATCAAAGGATGGAAAAAAATATTCCATGCAATGGGAACCCAGAAAAAAGGAGTTGCTATTCTTATTTTAGACAAAGTGATTTCAAGCTAAGACTGTTCAGAAGAGACAAAGAAGGTTACTACATATTAGTTAAGGGAACAACTTGACAAGAGGAGATAACAATCATAAATACATACACATAAAATATCAGTGCACCCAACTTCATAAAACAAATACCAATGGACATGACAAACAGATTAAACACCAATACAATAGTAATGAGGGACCTCAGTACCCCACTGTCACAAAAGGACAGATCAACTAGAGAAAAAAACCCAAAGAAATATCAGAGTTGAACCAAACCTTCGAACAAATGGACTTAATAGTTACCTATAGACTGTCCCATTCAGCAACAGAATACACATTCTTCTCAGCAGTACCTGGGACTTTCTCTAAAATAGACCACACACTAGCCAATAAAGCATGCTTAAGTAAACGCAAAAGAAGCTAAATTATTCCATGCATATTTTCAGATCATAGTGCAATGAAATTAAAAATCAATGGCAAAAGAAACCACATAAACTATGCAAACACATGGAAACTAAATAATACCCTCTTAAATAATCAATGAGTCACAGTTTAAATTAAAGAAGAAATTAGACAGTTTCTACAATCAAACAATAATGCCAATATGACATACTGGAACCTACTGGACACAATGAAAGCAATTCTACAAAGAAGTTCATAGCAGTGAACTCCCACGTCAGAAAAAGAGAACAAGCTCAAATAAATAAACTAAGATTCACCTCAAGGTCCCAGGAAAACAAGAACAACCCAAACCCAAAGCTAGTATGAGGAAGAAAATTGTAAAGATCAGGGCAGAAATTAATTGAGACTATATGATTCGAACAGATGGTTCTTTGAAAGATTAAAGAAAATTGTCAAACCTTAGCTAATAAGGAAAGAAAAGATCTAAATCCATGCAATTAGAAAGGCAAAAGATGAAATCACAATGGATTCTGCTGAAATCTAGATTATCGGTAACTACTGTAAGAAACTGTACTGTAATAAAATGGATAATTCCTATGTACATATGAACTACCAAAGCTGAACCAAGAAGATATAAATATCCTGAAGAAACCAATATCAGTGAAATTGAAGAAATAATAAAAACACTACTAAGAAAAGCCTAGGTCCCAACAGATTCACTGCTGAATTCTACAAGAACTTTAGAGACAATTTAACCCCAGCACTCCTCAAACTCTTTAGTGAAATCGAAAGGGAAGCAAGCAGTACTCCCAAAGTCATTCCTGGAAGCAAGCATTACCCAGATTCCAAAACCCGGAAAGAACCCAACTAAAAAAGAGAACTACAGGGCCGGTGAGAAGGCTCAGCGGCGTAAGCGCCTGCCTTGCAAGTGCGAGGGCCCGAGTTCGACTCCCGGATCCCACATATGAAAAAGGGGCCGGTGATATCGCTCAGCGGCACGGGTGCCTGTTGGCACGCGAGGTCCTGAGGTCGACCCCCCGGTACCCACAAAAAAAAAAAAAAAAAAAAACTACAGGCCAATCTCTTTAATGAACAAAATCTTCAATAAGATACTGGCAAACAGAATGCAGCAAATCAGTTAAAAGATCATACATCATGACCAAGTGGGATTCATTCCAGGGATGCAGGGATGGTTCAATATAGGCAAATCAATAAATGCAATAAACCATATAAACAGAAGCAAGGACAAAAAACACATGATCACCTCAATAGATGCAGAAAAAGCATTTGACAAAAATCTAACATCCATTCATGATAAAAACACTCAAGAAAATAGGAATAGAAGATTTTTATCTTAACCTGATAAAAGCCATCTATGACAAATCAACAGCCAACATCATACTAAATGGAGGAAGCTGAAAGCTTTCCCTCCAAAATCAGGAACAAGGGGCCGGTGAGATAGCTCAGCAGCATAAGCGCCTGCCTGGCAAACGCGAGGTCCTGAGTTCAACTGCCGGTACCCACATATGAAAAAAGGGCCGGTGATATTGCTCAGTGGCACGGGCGCCTGCTGGCACGCGAGGTCCTGAGGTCGACCCCCGGTACCCACAAAAAAAAAAAAAAACACAAAATCAGGAACAACATTAGGATGTCTGCTATTACTGCTGTTTAATATAGCTAGCTAGAGCAATAAGACAAGAGAAGGAAATAAAAGGGATATGGATAAGGAAGGAAGAAATTAAATTATCATTATTTGCTGATGACATGATCCTTTATATAGAAGACCCCCCCAAAACTGCACTGAAAGACTCCTAGAACTAATATCCAAATTGGCAGTGTAGCTGGATTGAAAAAAAAAAAAAAAAGCATTTCTGTACACCAATAACAAACTCACTGTGAGGGAAATTAGGTAAATGATAGCATCAAGAAAAATGAAATACTTAGGAATTAACCTAACCAAGGAAGTGAAAGACCTCTACAATGAAAACTACAGTACTCTGAAAAAGGAGATTGAAGAGGATATCAGAAAAGATAGCCCCTGTTCTTGGATAGACACAATATAGTCAAAATGGCCATACTTCCAAAACTGTTATATAGACTCAACACAATCCCAGTCAAAATACCAATAACATTTCTTACAGAACTGGAGAAAGCAATCCTAAAATTCATATGGAACCAGAAGAGACCTAGAATAGCAAAAGCAATTCTGGGCAACAAGAGCAAGGCAGGGGGCATCACGATCCTGGACTTCATGTTATACTACAAAGCTATAGTGATACAAACAGCATGATATTGACAAAACAAAACAAAACAAAACAAAACAAAACAAAACAAAACAGACTCATGGATCAATGGAACAGAACAGAAGATACAGAAATAACTCCAGGCACACTCAGCTATGTTATTTTTGACAAAGGGGTCAAAGTCCTTTGCTGGAGGAAAGACAGACTCTTTAAGAAATGGTGCTGGGAAAACTGGCTACCCATATACTGAAGGATGAACTTAGACCCCTATCTTACCATGTACTAAATGAAAATCAGAATGGATCAAAGATCTCAACATTAGAACAGAAATACTTAATCTGCTGGAAGACAAAATAGGTAAAACTCTTGAAGACATTGATGTAGGCAGTTTTTGAATAAAACCTCTGTTATACAAGGAATAACACCAAAAATCAATGAATGGGATCACACCAAATTAAAAATAAAAGGCGGGTGAGGCAGGGCATAGTGGTGCATGCCTGTAACCCCAGCACTCGGGAGGCTGAGGCAAGAGGATCACTGTGAGTTTGAGGCCAGCCTGGGCTACAAAGTGAGTTCAAGGCCAGCCTGAACTGCATAGTGAAACGCTGTCTCAAAAAGACAAACAAACAAAATTAAAAAAAAGAAAAAGAAAAAGAGGGTGGAGGGAAGGGGGAAAAAGAAGGGAATTGAAACGTGTTATGTATATGTACCAATGGCTATTGTGAATGTAATCACTGTGTACTGAAAGCATGTACTAATAAAAGTCAAAGAAAAAAAAAAGAGTAACTGCATGGTTTTTTTTGTGTGTGTGGGTACTGGGAGTCGACCTCAGGACCTCGCGCGCCAGCAGGCGCCCATGCCGCTGAGCGATATCACTGGCCCTTTTTTCGTACGTGGGTTCCGGGAGTCGAACTCAGTACCTCGTGCTTGCCAGGCAGGCACTTATGCCGCTGAGCCATCTCACCGGCCCACTGCATGTTTTTAACAACAGTAAATGACAAAAATACAAAGTAGCAGATTATCATAAAAATAAAAAAGTTTTATAAATGCAATGTTCATTATTCTCTGTGTACAATAACTTAAGAGTTTTTCTTTGCTTAAAGATAATATATAGGGGAAGGTGAGATGGCTCAGCGGCATAAGCGCCTGCCTGGCAAGCGCGAGGTCCTGAGTTTGACTCCTGGAACCCACATACCAGAAAAGGGCCGGTGATATCGCTCAGCGGCACGGGTGCCTGCTGGCGCACGAGGTCCTGAGTTAGACCTCCGGTACCCACAAAAAGAAAAAAAAAAAAAAGATAATATATAGTGCTGGGTGCAGTGGTGCACACCTGTAATCCCAGCACTCAGGAGGCTGAGACAGGAGAATCCCTTTGAGTTCAAGTCCAGCTAGGGCTACACAGTAAGTTCAAGGGCAGCCTGAACTTCATAGCAAGATCCTATCTCAAAAAAACAACCAACCAACCAACCAACAAACAATATATAGAGTTTTAAAATGTTAATTGCTATGATTTGGTTCTCATGAATCATCTAAAGTAATTGTTAAGATAATAAATAAGTGGGGAACTCTTGGGCTTGGGGAACTGCCAGACAAAATTTCCCCATGACTAAAATATCAGCTGCCTGGAGCAATTTGCTTCAGTTTTCTCCACTAACAAGAAGTTTCTCCAGTTTTTCCTCAGTCTTACTGAGTCTCACCCTAGCAAATGTTATTAAATAAATTCTTATGTATAATTAAGCTGGCTATAATTAAGTCTAAAAGTTTTCTATGTCTTAAGCAACAAGGTTTTAAGTTATTAAAATGCTCTTGGTTAAACTTAAAAAACTGTATTAAAAAACAAAGGTTTTCGGTTGCACATGTGTAAACATCGATTATCTCCCTAATGTGAGAAACTGAAAGAGTAAATAAGACCCAAAATGTAAACAGATATGGTAAAACAGGAAGAAACTGTTCAAAAGGAAAGAGAAACTGGGATCAGGGAATGGAGAAAAGAAGGAAAAGAAAAGAAAAAAAAATATATATATATAAGATAGTTAAGATAGATACACTACTAATTCCGCTTAGTTCATTGAAAAGAAAGGTTTGTGCTAATATTCTTTGGACAATTGAATGCTGATATTTTGTACCCTGAGTAACTAATTTAAAGATAACAATACGCAATGTATTAACCATCGTTACCCTCCTATTATGTTGTTTTGAAATTTTGTTCTATTTTTTCTCTTTAAAACAAAAACAAAAACAAAAACAAAAACAAAAACAAAGGTTTTATATTTTACTAAGACAATTTCTTATGTTTTCCATTGTTAGGCTTTTGGTTACTTAAAAAACTCAGTTTTAGAGATTATTTGAATATTACCACGTATGAAATTTTTTCAATAATCAGATTATGATTAGTTAAACAACTATTATCTTAGTTTATAACTAAATATATATGAGACTATATATATACATCTAAAGACAAAATATGTTGTGAGTCTAACCTAGTTTAATACATACAAATTAAATAATAAGTGCTCTCTTTTATATAACATACATTATAGTGATACCTTGGTTGTTGAACTCCATTTGCTCCAAATTCGTGTTTGAACATTGAAAAGTTAGAGATCTCGATGTATTTTTCCCATAACAATGGAAAACCAAATAATTGGTTTTGAGGCCCAAAAATTACACTTATAAATCCATTTTCCAGGACTTAAAAAATTTCACAATGATTTCTTTAACTCTCTTGTGGTTCTCACAGTTTTCCTCTTAGGTTTACTGCTGGTATCACTAACTTTCTTTGGACAATTTTGAGGGAGGGGGAGGAAAAGGTGGGTACCTTTTCCCCTAGCTTTTTTTTTTTTTTTTTGTGGGTACCGGGGGGACGACCTCAGGACCTCACGCGCCAACAGGCACCCGTGCCACTGAGCGATATCACCGGCCCCTTTTTCGTATGTGGGTTCCGGGAGTCGAACTCGGGCCTTCGCGCTTGCAAGGCAGGCGCTTAAGCCGCTGAGCCATCTCACCGGCCCTCCCCTAGCTTTTTACCCCTTCAAAAAAAGTATAAATGCACTCAATCCCAAACTGTAAGGCATCTCATTTTTCTGAGTGCCTACACTCCCTCTTGGGTGTGTACTGTACTCTCTGTCTTTGTCCAATAAACCATAGTTGTGCTTCTGGCACATCTTGAATTCTTTTTGTGTGACAGGAGTCAGTGAGCCTGCTGTAGCAGGGTGGGTTAAGTTTGGGAAACTCTCAGACCCAGTTCAGTGACAGTTTCATGATTTCCTCTTGGAAGGACAATTAACACCTCCCTCCTGTCCCCCAAATCAAGTAAACTAAAATTAGATTCTCAAGAGATTTAATTTTTTTCCCATTCATCGATGCATTTATTTTTTTTCATTGTTAATTTTATTGGTACATTTTAGATATACACAGTGACCACATTCATCATAGGGAATTTGTACCTGTACATAATATATCTTGATTCTTCCTTTTTTCCCCCAATTTCCTCCCCTCCCTTCAACCCCTCTTCCCCTACTTATTTACAAAAGCTTTGTTTCCATTTTTTCCTTCTTTTTCTCTTTTCCCTTCCTTCTTTTCCCCTGCCCCTTTCCTTGTTCCCCTTCCCATATGAACATTTTCTTTCCATTTCCCAATATCTATTTTACATTTTGGTCTTTATTTTCAGCTTCTCACACCAGAGAAACAATGTGGTATTTACACATGTGTGTCCAATTTATTTCGCTTAAGAGTATGGTCTTAAGGTCCATCTATTTACCTAGAAATGCCTCAAGTTTATCCTTCTTTATGGCCAAGTAGCACTCCATTGTATAAAAAAAAACCCATCATCTTTATTCATCTTTTGATGGGCATTTGGGCTGTTTCCAAGATTTAGCTATTACAAACTGTGCCACTATACATATGGGTGTGCATATATCACTGTGGTATGGGCCTTTTCACTGAGCTACATCCCTAGCCCCTTTCCAGATTTTATTGAGTTAGGGTCTTGCTAAGTTACTAAATTACCCAATTGCTAAGTTACTAATTGCCCAACTTGGAGTCCTGCTGCCTCTGGATCCCCAGAGTGCTGGGATTACAGGTGTGCTCCACTATGCCTGGTTTTGTTTTTTCCTTCTTTCCTCCTTCCTCCCTTCCTCCTTTCCTTCCTTCTCTCTCTCCCTCCCTCCTTTCCTTTTCTTTTTTCTATTTTTGTGGTACTGGAGATTGAACCCAGGGTCATACATGCTAGCCAAATGATCTGCCACTGAGCCACATCCTAGCCTAAAATGTTTTTTTCATATTTGCTTTTTAAAATAATATTTAATAAAAATAAATTTATTGAGTGCCAATTATGTGCCCAGGGACTGTTGCAAGTGTTGGAATTATAATAGTGAAAAAGGTTTAAAAAATTCCTGAACTAGGCGTGGTGGCACAAGCCTGTAATCCCCGTACTCTGGGAAGCTGAGGCAGGAGGATTTCAAGTTCAAGCCCAGTCTGGGTAATTTAGTGAGATCCTGTCTCAAAAATAAAAGTAAAGGGGCTGGAGATGTAGCTCAGTATAAAGGCCTCTGTATAAAAGGTTCAATCTTCAATTAAAAAAAAAAAGTAGTATAATTTGCAGATGTTGCTCTGTGTCTGGGGGAGATTGGTTCCAGGACCCCCGTAAATTCCAAAATCCACCAATGCTCAAGTACCTAATATAAAATGGCATAGTAGTTTTTACACATAATCTACACACATCTTCCCATAAACTTTAGGTCACTGTTGGAGTTCTCTGTAAATAAAGCACTACACATAATTTGATCAATGGTGGACCACATATAGGAAGGTATGCACCATCTAGCCTTCGTATAGTAGGCTATGCCTTTCAGGTTTGCATAAGAACACTAGTTTTGTTAGTATAAAAACAAAACTACCTAACAACACATTCCTTATCCCCGTAAGTGATGCATGTTGGTAGTTGTTAGACTGTATTTCTAGGGAGTAATGACAAGGAAAACGATTCTGTACATATTCAGTACAGACCAAAATCTTATTTTCTTCAAGTCCAATACCTCCCATCCCTGGCTGACTGAATCCCGGGTGCAGAGCACTGGGGAGAGGGAGAGCAGAGCTGATAATCCCTGAACACTAACTGCGAGCCACGCTTTGTTCCACCTGCTTTATCAGCATTAATTTATTTAAACATGAGAAAAGGAACAACACTCAAACAATGAGGAAGGGAAAAGTACACGGAGAGTGCTTTAAAGTTACCCAGCAACGCACCCACTCTGGGTGGGTACTGCAAACACCGCCAGCGGCCACGTGGACCAAAAGCCAAGGTGCGAAAGTGCAAACCCACGAGTCCCTGAGGGTAGGAGGGTCTCAGAGAAGTCTTCCCAGGAGCGCAGCCATGGCAGAGTGGGTTTTTTTCTAGTTTAGTGGAGAAATGCATTTTGTAGCGTTGAAAGGTAAAGGGATTTGAAAAGTGATGCCACTGGGAGAAGCTAGTCAGAAGCAGCGACCCAGGATACTTGCCTAGCAGGGTGTACCAGGCTTCTACTGTGCACAACCTACCG
This sequence comes from Erethizon dorsatum, assembly GCA_028451465.1. NCBI lineage: Eukaryota > Metazoa > Chordata > Mammalia > Rodentia > Erethizontidae > Erethizon > Erethizon dorsatum. The sequence goes on from CM051831.1 coordinate 37,216,140, forward strand.
AACGAGGCAGAAGGGGCAATCATCTAGCCTCCTTAAAAAACATCCCCAGGCACAAGGCCAACCAAAGCCCTCAGCAATATCCGTCACTGAAACAATAGACAACAATTTTTCACCAGAGCGCATCACGCCGGCCACAGCGCGGACGTGCGCAGCGCATGCGCACAGCTGTAGAGGCGGCCGCCCGCCTTGCGCAGGGCGGCCGCGTCCCCTGCAGTACGCACACTCACCGTGTCATTATCCACGTCCCCAAGGCAGATTGCGTGTGGGAAGAGGCTCCCACTAAACTCCAGCGCTGCGCGCTGCACATAGCTAACTGACCTCATGGCATTTCCAGGGTCGGGGGACAGAGGAGCCCTGCTAAATGGTCCCCGAACCGCTACCCTATACCGCGCCACCGGAAGGCAACCTAAAGCTCAAAGTTACCTCACCGCTTGACCCTCTAACCCGCGCCTGGCTCGATCAATCCCAGAGGAGAGGCGGGACTTCCGAGTCGATGTGAGTGACAGGGCGACGGACCGCTCCTGTTCGTCAGGGGTGTGGCGCGGGGCGAGCGAAGCCTGGTGTGGCTCCTCAGTGCCTTGGGTGCGGGGCGCTACAGGGCCTGGTCTCTTCTGTGGTTCTGGCGGTGAGGGCCTATCCCTCAGAATCATAGTAACGATAATCGTAATGACTAACAGTCGTATGGTTTCTAACAGTTGTGTTTTCTTTTTTGGGGGGTGGCGTTTAGAAACAGTGTCGCATATGTACCCCAGGCTGGCTGGGAGCTAGCTGCGTAGGCCGTGCTGGCTTCGAACTTCTAATCCTTCTGCTTCAGCCTCTTGAGTATTGGGATTACTGTACAGGCATGTGCCAGTATGTCAAAGTCCAGCAGTGTTTTTTATAAAACTAGCCACCCATTAGGAGTTGTGAAAACAATGTAGTGCATTGCAGACATCATTTTAAAAAATAGGAAAGGTCAGTAGATTCCTCCTGAAGTAGTGTTGTCTTTGTGGAAGTTTTGTTTTATATATATGTATGTTCCGCCCCCTCCATGGTCAATAGTTTAAAACCATCTGCTATATTCCACATATATTTCTTCACAATATGAGCACAACCACCACCTGAACTTTCAAAATTACTTGTTTCTTCAGAAGAGGAAAACACGTTCAGCAAGATTAAGCCATTTGGCAAAAAGTGTTGGAGGCGGGACTATAAAGTTTGATCCAAAACCCCAGGACTTTTTTTTTTAATCTGCCTGGTTCCTCAGAAAGTCCTTAGGCTGGAAGTGAAGGTTGCTGGGATTCTAGACCCACTTTGCTTTGTAGACACCCTCCATCCCGTCCCCAAATACAAAGCTCCTGCCTCTCTTCCTCAGTGGCTTTACTCTGTAGTGTGGATGGGACCATTACTCTCATGGCTGGACACTTTCCCCGTTGAATCCAGCCCTACCTTTCCTTGGGGTGCCTGATAAATCAGGGCGGTAAGAGTATTTGTGAAATCCTACAGGAGCTCAATACACATTTAAGTTTGTAAGCCTAGGCTGATTTAATAACTTTGTCTTTCAGCAAAAATAAAATTACCATACCTGAAAAGGTTAGACCAGGGATAGCTCTACTTTCTGTCTGAATGTAGTGGGAGAAGGCTGGAGGAGCAGGACCCTTTTACCTGAGGGAGGGAGAGGAGGATGGCAAATTTGGTCCTGGAAGTCTCAATGGATCTATTAGGTAAGGTGAGAAGGAACGTCAGGTCAGAATAGGAAGCAGTCTAGACTTATGAGGTCTAGACAGTAGATCCACTCTGAGGCTAAACCAGTCCTTGTTTGTGGTGGTGTACTATGAGGTGCCCAGGTCCACTCAAAGGCTTGGGTTACCCACTTCTTCATAGTGCTTTTTAAATGCATTATCTCATTCACAAGGGGTTTTGTATGACTGCATCCAATAGTCTACATGTCTATTCTCTCATCCTAGCTTAAACTCTGAGCTTCCTATTAGGTTTTGAGGAGTGGCAAAATAAAAATATTAAAATATTTACTTCTAAATGAAGTATTCACTTGTTTTGTTGTATTGTTTCTCCGCTTTTTTTCAGCCCTCTAAATGAAATTGCAAAGTAAACATATTAATGAATAATTCTGAGGACAAAAATAGATGACAGTCACCCTCCTTGCCACCAGGTGCCCTGGCCTGACCCAACTCTGAAATCATTCCCTGACCTTGCACTCCACCAAGCCTTAGTTTTATCTTCTTCATCATTTGGGTTTCTTGTTTTTAAGAACAAGAAGAAATCCAGTGCAGCGCGTGCTAAATTTGAGTGTTTAATCAGGAGCCGTACTGGGAAGGGGTTAAAGAGACTGAGCTGCAGAAGCCAGGCGTGGTGGTGCATGCCTGTAATTCCAGCACTCAGGAGGCTCATGCAGGATTGCTGCAAATCGAGGGCTACCTGAACTGCATAATGAAACCTTATTTCAAAAAAAAAAAAAAAAAAAAAAAAAAAAAGCTGTAGAATACAGACCAACTATGCTTCAGGGTTTCTGGGGTCACCCTATCAGTGATGGTGGGGGGAGTCCACAAGAGACAGTCACTGAGACGTTGCATGCTAGATATGGGCCCCCCGAGAAGTTCAAGCTCAGGCTGGGAAAGACATGGGGGTCCTGCCCATGTCCAAATTGAGAAGCCAGCTGTTTGTGTGTGGGATTTGGAAGGGGTTAGGTCTGAAAGTGCTGGCATTAAGTCCACTGGACTGCTTGATGCCCTCTAACCTGCTGTCTAGATCCAGCACATGATGAAGTGGTCTGTTTGCTTTCCCCATCTGCCAACATGATCAGGGATATGCCTATGCTTGGATAGTTGACATAGTCTGAGGTGTATGGACAGCAGGACCTCGGGAGCAGGCAGGGGTTGGGGAAGAATGCACCTCATACATCCACAGGCTGTAGCACTAGCAGTGACTTGGGGCACACAGGATAGGAGACTGGAAGCAGCTGGGTTAACACAGCCTAGGGCAGGCACCACTGACCAGCCACACCCAATAGGAAAACTAGGACAGGACTCAGCATTCACATGTAGAAACAAGAAAAACAAGATTTCTTCTTGTTCTTAAAAACAAGAAACCCGGGGCCGGTGAGATGGCTCAGCGGCTTAAGCGCCTGCCCGGCAAGCGCGAGGGCCCGAGTTGGACTCCCGGAACCCACATACGAAAAAGGGGCCGGTGATATCGCTCAGCGGCACGGGCGCCTGCTGGCGCGCGAGGTCCTGAGGTCGACCCCCCGGTACCCACAAAAAAAAAAAAAAAACAAAAAAAAAAAAACAAGAAACCCAAATGATGAAGATGATAAAACTAAGGCTTGGTGGAATGCAAGGTCAGGGAACGATTTCAGAGTTGGGTCAGGCCAGGGCACTTGGTGACAGAAGCAGGGTGATCCTCATCTATTTTTGTAGAGATTAGTGACTATTCCCTTCTCCATATCTGGTAGATTCCAATACTGCATATCTTGGAACCACTCATTCAAAAACACCAAGGAAGTTTTTGGACTCATTTATCGGGGGCTTTTGGATTGTTTTTCTTTTTTTTTTGTTTCTTTTCTGTTATTTTTATCTATTTTTGTTTATTCCTTAATAGGATTCTTTATTTCACTTTTCTCTTGTCTCCCTTTAGTTTTCAAATTTTAACTTTTTTATTTTCCTTTTCTCCCACCCGTTTTTTTTTTTTTTTTTTTTTTTGTGGGTACTGGGGGGTCAACCTCAGGACCTCGTGCGCCAGCAGGCGCCTGTGCCGCTGAGCGATATCACCTGCCCTTTTTTGGTATGTGGGTTCCGGAAGTCAAACTCGGGACCTCACGCTTGCCAGGTAGGCGCTTATGCTGCTGAGCTATCTCACCGGCCCCCGCTTTTTTTTTTTGAGACAGGATCTCACTATGTAGTGCAAGCTGGCCTTAAACTCGTTGATGTAGCCCAGGCTGCCCTTGAACTCTCGATGATCCTCCTGCCTCAGTCTCCCAAATGCTGAGATTACAGGCATGTGCTACCATGTTCGGCCCACTCCATTTTTAGTATTACTAGTAAACTCTATTAATCTTTAGATATTTAGTTGACTCTGCTATTTTTTTTTTTTTTTTTTTGTGGGTACCGGGGGGTCGACCTCAGGACCTCGCGCGCCAGCAGGCACCTGTGCCACTGAGCGATATCACCAGCCCCTTTTTCGTATGTGGGTTCCGGGAGTTCCGGCAGGCGCTTAAGCCGCTGAGCCATCTCACCGGCCCTCTGCTATTATTGTTGAATTCTATTGTAAATGGTGGCATAGTTGTTGCATTTAGTAGATATTTTCTGTCAGTATTTGCTTTGTCTTTATGTCTATATTACCATTGTAGATCTCTTTTTTATTGTTAAGAGTGGTACAGTGATAGCCTTTACTGGTTCTTATGGTATGTCAATATCCAGTTAGTCTTTCATTCTATTATTATTGCTGATTTCATTGCTATTGACAGGTAACATTGTTGTTGCTATTAATTGGTTATTTACTGTATGCCAATATCTGGGTTGTCTTTGTGTTATCAGTAATACTGTGGTTCATTTCCAGAGAACTACTGCTGGGCCAATTACACTGCACCCTCCCCTCCCCAAATTAATGGAGGTGGTTGGATCTTAGGGCAGAGGAAAATGCCCATAGTTAGTCACACCCAGAGCACATCGCTGCAAAGTAGACACTAAGGAGATTTCCATAGTAGTCATACTGGCAACAAAGTTCACTATAATTGATCCGCAACCTTTGGCACAATAAAAGAACCATGGGAGAGGGGGAGAACTATGAAGAAACAAGGCTTCCAAAAACTGATCCCTGGGGCATAGATGGAGAGGAAATCAAAAGCCAAACAGCTGAATTATATGAAGTGATAAAAGAAAAACAAAAAACAAAACAACACAATAACAAGAAACCAAAAAGACAAAAAAAAAAAACCCAGATCAATAAGGTGCTCAGTGAGCTCGAAGATGTTGTAACTAGATAATGAACTTAAACAAAATAATCAGTGACTTTACAGAAGTCACTAATAAAAAGCTAGTTGAGCTAAATAAAACAATATAAAACATGAATGACCAGTTAAGGGATTAAGAGTCCAAGAAAAGGTACAAAACAGAAATCCAGGAAGATCAACTCTAGTGAAAGTATGAGGAACAGAAGTGACCAATGTGACAACAAAGTGACACATCTAGAAGACAGGTCTGATGCATGAGACCATATACTCAAAAATACATTAAAGGGCCGGTGATATGGCTCAGCAGCATAAGCGCCTGCCTGGCAAGCACGAGGTCCTGAGTTCGACTCCCGGTACCCACATAAAGGAAAAAAAGGGCCAGTGATATCGCTCAGTGGCACAAGTGCCTGCTGGCAAGCGTGCGGTCCTGAGGTCGACTCCTGGTACCCACATCAAAAAAAATAAATAAAAATGAGACTAATCAAACATTAATTAGAATTATTGAAAAACCTGAAGACAGCATGAATGGCATAAAAAAATCTATTTACAAAAATATTAGAAAACTTTCCAAATATAGGGAAATAATTTAATTACAGATAAGTGAGGCATGTAGAGCCCCAAACAGCCATGATCAGAAAAGAATTTCTCCATGGCACATCATAGTAAAAATCCCAGAAGTCCAAAACAAGGACAGAATCTTAAAAGCTGTTAAGAAAACCAATAAATCATTTATAAAGATTAATACATCAGGATTACAGTAGACTTCTCAACACAAACCTTTAAAAGACAAGGATAGCTTGGAGTGAAGTGTTGCAAGCACTAAAAGAAAACAACTTCAAACCTAGACTAATATATCCTGCAAAACCATCTTTCAAAAATGATGGAGAAATAAGGTCTTTCCATAAAAAAGAGCAAGTTTAGAAATTCATGACCACCAAACCAGCATTAAAAAAAAAAATCTCTAAGCCTAGTATAGAGAGCCCGTCCCAGTCCTTGTCACAGTCTGGGAAGTTTATATTTGTAATCCCAAAGGAAAGTTATTGGAATTCTAGCGAGTTAATTCCAATCTACCACTTCCAGTGCAACCCACGGAAAGAATAAAGACACTAAGGCATGTTTATAGTTGTGGGGAGCCAAGGGGGTCCTAGGTCCAGCCAGGGTGGTGGTTACCAGAAAAAAGACCTCGACCCAAGGCCAAACCCAGGTTTTTTATTCATTTGTAAAGAAGGGTGTGGCTTGAGGATGAGTGACTTCAGAATGGCAGGAAGTAGTTAGTGCTGTGAGCTGGGCTAGGTAGGAGGCCCGAAATCCCCTCTGCAATATGCAGAGAAAGATATGCAGAAAGAGTAATCTGCATAACACAATTTGAGGTAGTATCTAATGTTCTGGCACTTCAGCTCTGATGTGTAATCTTCTATGCCCTGGGAAGTCATAGCCTCTTATCTTGAGGCTAGATCCCAGCCAACCAGACCAGCCAACAGTATGCAGCACAGCTCTCCCTCCTGCTCAGCTCACACGTGTTTTGGGAACTACACAGGTGGGGTAACACTGACCTGTCGCCTTGCTTCAAAGACCATACATCAGTGCCTTGGCTAGACCAATTTGCATTGCATAAAGCCAATTGAAGGGATAAGGAAAAGTCCTAACCAGCTCTGTACATATCAATACATGGAACTAGGGCCAGGTTCAGCCAAAATGGAGATGATTGCTCTTCTTTCAAGGAGAGTTGTTCAGGTGGTCTTTCACAGCCTAGAAAGAGACAATGAATGCCGAAGTGTCCAGGGGAATGAATACATCTGGTTGGGTGAGCAGTTAAGCAGAAGGGAGGAAAAGTAATTAGTAACAGGAAAATAATGTAAAGCAGGACTAAGTCAATACCTTTCAGTAATAACTGTCAATGTGAATGGTCTCAACGGCCTAATCAAAAGACACAGACAAATTGGCAGACTGAATTAAAAAATAAAAACCCAAATGGTATGCTGTATACAAGAAATACATTTACTTCAAAAAGAAATTCAAAGAGTAAAATCAAAGTATGGAAAACAATAGTCCATGCAGTGTGAGCCTGAAAACAAGCAGGTGTAGCTATCCTATTTTTATACCCAAGCAAACACCAAGCCAAATCTGATCAGAAGAGGCACAGAAAGTCACTACATAATGGTTAAAACAATTCAACAGGAAGAGCTTAAAACTGTATATATGAAAAACAAACAAACAAAAAACTGTATATATGCACTGAACACCGGTGCACACAACTTCTAAAAACTAGTGAACATAAAAGGTCAGTTAATTAAACATCAACACAATTATAGTGGATGATCTCAATACATTAGTCACCAATAGATCAACTCAACCAAACAAAAAAAGTAAGTCAACAAAAGATATCAGAGTTGAACACTTTTGAACAAATGGACTTAACATAGCTATAGAATGTTCCACCCAATAACAGAATACACATTCTCAGCAGCACATGGAACCTTCTCCAAAAGAGACTACATCCTAGCTCATAAAGCATGCTTAAGTAAATACAAAAAAACTGAAGCTATCCCATGCATATGAGATCATAGTACACTGGAATTAGAAATCAATGGCAAAAGAAACCACAGATATTATGCAAACACATGGAGACTAAGCAATACACTCTTGAATAATCAATGGGTCGTAGAAGAAATGAGACAGTACCTAAAATCAATGCCAGTACAACATACTAGAACCTATGAGACAATGAAAGTTTATTGCTGTGAATGCTCACTTTGAAAAACAGAGCCCAAATACCCTAATGATGCATCTCAAGGCCCTAGAAAACAACCTACCAACTATGAAAAGCCCAGGACCCAATGTACAATGAATTCTACAAGAACTACTACAAGATCTAATACCTACACTCCTCAAACACTTTAATAAAATTGAAAGAGAAGGGGTACTTTTCAAACCAATTCCTGGAAGCTAGCACTACCTAATTCCAAAACCAGACAAGGACTCAACTAAAAAAGAAAACTATAGGCCAATCTCTTTAATGAACATAAACACAAATGTCCTCAACAAGATACTGCCAAACAGCATGTAACAAATCATTAAGAAGATCACATATCATCACCAAGTGTCTTAATTACTTTTCTTGTTGCTGAGACAAAATACCTGACACCCGGGCCGGTGAGATGGCTCAGCGGCGTGCCTGCCTTGCAAGCGCGAGGGCCCGAGTTCGACTCCCGGATCCCACATACGAAAAAGGGGCCGGTGATATCGCTCAGCGGCACGGGTGCCTGTTGGCGTGCGAGGTCATGAGGTTGACCCCCCAGTACCCACAAAAAAAAAAAAAATACCTGACACCCAAAGTTAAAGGAGGAAAGGCTGGACTGGGGATTTAGATCAGTGGCGTAGCACCTGCTTGGCAAGCATGAAGTCCTGAGTTCGATTCCCAGTACCAAAAGAAAAAAAAAATTTATGCCAAGATGATACTAAGTAAAATACAAAAGAACAGTGTGGCATAATCCATGCATCAAAGGAGGAAAGGTTTATTTAGCTCAGTTTGTAAAGATTTCAGTCCATAACTGGCTGGTTCCAAGGCAGGGTGGCATGGCAGACAGGCACTGCAGAGGAGAAACCGTTCATGGCAGGCAGAAGGTAGCAAAGCAAGCAAGAGAAGACAAGCCTCTTTCTGTCCCTTATATTCTGTCCCCAGATTAGGGTGGATGCCAAACCAATCAGTGGACTGACTTATTAATCACCCACCCTTAATCCTAGCATTCTACCATGAATCAATCACATACTCTAGATTCAGCCACCTCTGAAAAAGTCTCACCTATCACTGTATGAGGCTTTGGAGAGACATCTAGACACCAGCCATAACACCAAGTAAGCTTTCTCCCAGGGATGCAAGGATGGTTCAACTTACCTAAATGAATAAATGTAATATATCGCATAAACAGAAACAAGGAAAAAACCACATGATCATCTCAATAGATGCAGAAAAAAGCCTTTGACAAAATCTGACATTTGTTTATGATAAAAACCCCAAAGAAAATAGGTTTGGAAGGACTTTATTTCAATCTGATGCAAGTCATTCACGACAGATCTACTGCCGATATCATTAAATGGGGAAAAATTGAGAGCTTTTCCTCTAAAATTATGAACAAGGATGTCCACTATTACCACTCCTATTCATTACAGTACTTGATATTTTAGCCAGAGCAGTCAGGCAAGAGAAATAAATAAAAGCATATGTAGAGGAAAGGAAGTCAAACTACATTCTCAGATGACATGATCCTTTACATAGAAGATCCAAAAAAACTCCACTGAAAGACTCCTAGAATAACCCAAGTTCAGCTATGTAGCAGAATACAGTATTGACACAAAAACAGTGTGCCTGTACACCAATAATGAACCCACTGAGAAGGAAATTAGGAAAATAATACCATCACAATAGCTTCAAGAAATATTACATACTTAGGAATTAACCTAACCAAGGAAGTAAAAGAATTTTACAATGAAAATTACATTACTCTGAAAAAAGAAATCAAAGAGGACATTAGAAAATGAAGGATACTTCCTGTTCCTGGATAGGCAGAACCAATATTGTCAAAATGGCCTGTCTTCTGAAACTGATAGATTTAATGCAATCTCAAATCAATATATCAACAGCATTTCTCACAGAACTAGAAAAAACAATCCTAAAATTCATATGGAGGCAACCCATTTGGGACCCCTCCTGTCTCAGGAGCTATTCCTATTCCCCAGTCCCCTGTTCCTATCCCCATGCCTTTTCTCCAAAAAAATTTCCTACTCTTAAAAAAAATTTTTTTTCATTTGGAACCAGGAGGGATCAGATTAGCAGAAGCGATCCTGGGCAGAAGGAAAGCAGGAGGCATCACAATCCTAGATTTCAAGTTATATTACAAAGGTACAGTGATAGAAACAGCATACTACCAGCATAAAAACAGACCTGTAGATCAATGAAACAGAATAGAGGATGCAGAAACAACCCCAGACATATTCAGCCATTTAATCTTTGCCAAAGGAACCAAAAACAATGGTATTGGGAAAACTGGCTGTACACATGCAGAAGATTGACTCTAGACCCATTTCTAGCACCATGTACTAAACTAAAAACAGATCAAAGATCTAAATGTCAAAACAAAAAAATGTGCTGAAAGATAAATAGGTGAAACTCTTGAAGACACTGGCATAGGCAAGGACTTTCTGGTCAGAATTCCAATTGCACAAGAAATAACAAGAATCAACAAATGAGACTGTATCAAATGAAAAAGCTTCTGGACAGCAAAGGAAACAACCAATAGCATAAAGACACAAGCTACAGAATGGGAAAAATTTCTATCAGTTACTCCTCGGACAGAAGAAGTGTATATGAATAGAGAAGAATATATGGATAGAAAAGAATATATGAAAAACTAAAAAAAGAAACCCATAAACCAACCCCACTCAAATAAAAGACCCAGTCAGAACAATGGACAACTGAAATGGAAAATTCTGAGAACAAGTACAAATGGGCAATAAATACTTGAGAAAATGATCAATATCTTTGGCAAACAACACTAAGGTTCCATCTTACTCCAGGAAGAATGACTATCTTCAAGAAATCAAATAGTAACAAATGTTGGCAAGGCTCTGGGGAAAAAGGCACCCTTCTACATTGTTGGTGGGAGTGTAAAGTAGTACAGCCACTATGGAAGTCAGTATGAAGATTCCTGAAAAAACAAAAAATAAGAAATCCCATTAGGTCCAGCCATTTCTCTTCTAGGTATATTCCTGGAAGTTAGACATCTTAGTACAGTGATACTTGCATACCTATTATTATAGCAGCACAACTCATAATAGCCAAATCTTGGAAGCAATCTATATGTTCATCAATAGATGACTGGATAAAGAAAATGAGGTATTTATATAAGTGGAGTACTACTCTTAACAGATAAAAATTTCAGTCATTTGTAGGAAAATGGACGCACTATGAAACCATGTTAAGTAAATGAACACACAAGCTTAAATTTCACATATTTTTTCTTATATAAGAAACCCAAAGTATAAATAATTTAAAGAGCAAATAAATTAGGAAACAAGTAGATCTTTTACAAATGGGAGGGGGACTTGGAGATGGAGGTAGGGGTTGGGGGTGCAGACAGGAGGGAAAGTAAAAAGAACTAATGATATATAATGTACATGTACTAACTCTCCATGATGAATGTAATCATTATGTACTGCAAACATATACTACTAAAAAAAAAAGGAAGACACTCCTGCAGGATGAGTAGTACTCATTATCATTTAAACCCAAATGAGGACATGGACTTAAAACACCTAGGGTGAGAAAGGTGTTTTGGAAGTAGTAGTTGCGTAACATTGTGAATGCACAAAATGCCAATGAATCATTCACTTTGACATGGTTATGTGTTTCACCTAAAAATGGCCAGTAACCAGTTTATGTTTGATATACTTTAATTGGAACAAGACTGAAGATCCTGAAGCACACACACCTTGGAGGTGGGGGATGGGTATGGGTGGTGGTCTCCTAGCATGAGAACCCACAGGTTCATGAAGGTATTGCTTTTCCTTGATTGTCCCTCCTCACAATGATTTGGGAACATTTCATGCTACTTTGTCTCTCAAATTGGTTATGATTTTACAGTTGGAGATATTTGGTGCATTCATATGGCAAACAGCTGAGAAAGTGTAGTCATAAATCATATCTTCTTGTGTTTGCTTTATTTAGCACTGACCTCAGCCTGTTGCCATTTCAGCCTAAGCATTACAAAGTTCTGAGGTGTTCTGCATCTGGAGAAGAAAAATCCATCATGAGACAGGGGGAACAAAGCAGATGTTTCACTGTTATCTACTTTCTAGTAATAATTTTCTTTTAAAAAATTAGTTTTTACTAGTCCTAAGTATTTTTCACATTTTTTTCTTTCTCCAATTGAAATAGGATGCACAATTTAGTTTGCGTTTACCCTCAGGGTAGTGTAGCAGGTATGAAAGGGTGTCAGGTGCACTGAAGCTGGGAAGGTAGGTGGGGTCAGGCCTTGCAGGTTTTGCCAGTCACCATTAAGGAGTCTGGTCTTCAGCCTACGTGAGATTGGAAAGCATTGAAATGGTGGAGGGATGTGACTTTGATGCAGGGTGAAGTACAGGTGGGGCGAGAGAGGATGTAGAATAGGAGCCTTCTGTGGAAGAACAGGTCAGAATTGCATGATGTTGGAAAAGTGGTGACGGAGATACATGGAAGATAAAATTTATAGGATGAAACTTATAAATACTGATACAATCTATAGAATTTGAGTAGCAGTAGGTCAAGGTAAACCCCATTTTACTTTTTTTTTTTTTTTCTTCCAGAATGAGACCTCTTATAAATGTGGATTACAGCTAACAGCACTAGTTGCTACTAGTTTTCCTTAGTCAAACACACATTCTCTGCTTTAAATGTTGATGAGAAAGGTCCAACCATCTAGAAACAAACTTGAACAGTGACCCAGAACAGTTGAATATGTGGTAGTATTGAATTTTTAGCCTTAAAGGCTTTTAATCATTTTAACAAAATACCTTCACACAAGACAGTTTTAATGTTAACTGTAACTAAGACATTTATCTCCAGTGTTCTACAAAGTTCTGAATTTTTAGAAGCTTACAGAAGCTTTCAGAGCTGGACAGGACCTTAGGAGTGCTTTCGGTCCATCTGTTTGTGCAGATGAGGGAGAGGCTCAAGACCTGCCTAAAGTCATGAACCCCTTTGCAATCTGCATTAGTTCAGAGAACTCACCTTCTAGGCAGACCTTTCCATTTTAATTCCTGAGCTTGAATTCCCTCTGCAAAATGGGGGTAAAGTCTCTTGTAGAATGGTTGAGGATCAAATTAACCCACAAAACACTCTTGCTAAGTGCTAGGATTATATCATAAGTGCCTAACAAGGGTTAGCTACTATCATTGGTTGTAGGGACAAAAGTCCAATTTTGAAACACCAGAAGAATGCAGAGACAAACTTCAAGCACAGGACTGTAATTTAAACCCAGCAATAGAGCAAGCAGGACTCATAGAAACTGTAAAAGTTTAGTTTTGGCTACAGCTACGTCGTGACTAGTGAGACATTTTCCACACAGAAATCTATCTTACACAATGTTAAGTATGAAGACATGTCTTCTGGAACTGTATAGGTGTGTAGGTGACAAACTTCCCCATTACTGTTCAGGAAGGACTGGACAACCTGCACAAGTATGCAGATACAAAGTTCTGGCCTGCAGCCAGGACTATCTAGAGCAGGCTTGGTCTAACCAACCTGGGCCCCAGGGCTTCTCCCAGGGACCCCATGCTGCTCTGCTGTAGGAGTCAAGGGTCAAAGCATGGTTAGAAAAGCAGCACAAGTGTTTTCTTGGTGCAGGTAAAAAGGAAGGTGGGTATGACCACTGCTCTTCACTTTAAATCACGTAAAAGCTATCTAACAAAAGGCAGTCAGCTACACCAGTTTTTACACCTAGTTAAGAAATCAAGGAGTCACATGTGGTGGCACATGCCTATCTCAGCATGCTAGGAGGCTGAGGCAGGACTGTAAATTCCAGCCCAGCTTGGGCAATTTAGTGAAACCCTATCTCAAAATAAAAGGGGGTGTAGCTCAGTGTCCTGCTCTCAATCCCGTTATTGAGGAGGGAAAAAAAAGCAAAAAGGCTCTACCAAATCAGAGTGGGGCAGAAAGTACAAATTAACTTCAGCATGAATGTTCAGGGTCCCAGTCTTCTAGATGCTTATACTTTCCTCTTTTTAGGTGCAGTCAAGAAAAAAAGAGGAGGTAAGACTGGGAACTCATGGTGAGTCTACAGCACGATCCCAGCTGCAGCCTGCATGGCTGTGTAAGGAGCCTGCTTACTGCCTCATGACTGCACCTGTATCACATGCTGCACCTATACAAACCGGACTAGGAGGGTGACCATTTTATTCTGCTCCTGCCTGGTATACCCATCATACCCACCCTCCAAAGCTGAGCACAGAGGGTTGCCTGACACCCAGATAGGTTATGTTGTTTCCACTTTTATTGCTCAAGCATGGGACTTGAGGTGCACCTGAACCTTCAGCAACATGCAGAGAAGATGCTGGGGGGTGGGGTCACAACCTGGGCAAGAAGAAAAACTGACAGGAGGGGAAATACTGGAGGTGGTGGTGAGGAAACAAGGGGTGGCCACCAAGACACCAGAAGATACATCACCCACACCATCTGGGGTGAGGAAGGGAACAGAAAGGTAATGGGCACAGCAGTGGTTTTTCCCACGTCCCTAGCACCGCATGGAGGCCATATATTTGCAAATGAACTGGAGAAAGGAAGGACCAGGATAATGGCTGCCTGGGACTCTCCCTCTTTGTCCTGGTCTCACATCAGATCCCATCCCTATCACTTGCCCCCTTCTACCACTTGAGAAATTGACTTAATAGAGGGAGCAAAATAAATTAACATTCTTGTGACTATGCGTGGATAGACCTATGTTCAGGTATAATGGGGGAAGAGGTGGTGATACCACCTTAAATTATCCCCCACTTCAACATCCCTCCTTCCCCCAAAGCCATCATCCAACCAGATAGAAAAATAAAGTCTAATTCACTCAAAATTCTTCAGTTTTTACAAAATTAACAGTAGAGTAGGGAAGGGAGCAGGGAGGCAGGCAGCTGCATGGAGCAGGGCTGAGAAGGCTATGCTTCTGTCTCCACCTGAGGCTGGCTTCCTGAAATATCGTTCTTGTGCTCATCCTTCATTTCTGCGTCAGTGTGATGGTCTCCCGTGGCTACCTCTGCCTTGGCCTGTAAGGATGAGGGAGAGGAAGGTGCTGAATTCCCAAGTAAAAACCACACATTTAATTTCTAACAATTGTGTGAACTTAACAATTCTTCTAGAACTATTCTAAAGATATACATGTGAAAGTTCAAATTATGAATTTATAAGGTCATTCAATTACAATGCTATTTACAACTATGCTCATCCATCATGGCAATAGCTATTACATGTGACTGGTTCCAGTCAATGTTTTGAGGCAGGGTCTCACTATGTAACACAGGTGACCTCAAACTCATTATGCAACCCAGACTGGCTTCAGAACTCATAATCCTCATGTTTCAGCCTCCATGTGCTGGAATTACATGCATGTGTCAACTTCAAATCCATCTGTTTTAAGGGTAAGACATGCACTGGATTTTAAAGACTTATTCTAAAAAATACACAAATAGACTAGACTTACTATAATATAACAATAACAGTAATAATTTTTTTGGGCGGTACTGGGGATTGAACCCAGGGCCTTTGCACTGAGGTAGATACATCTCCAGCCCTTTTTTTTTCTTTCTGAGCCAAGGTCTTGCTAAGTTGTCTAGGCTGGGCTCGAACTTGTGATCCTCCTGCCAGAGTCCCACAGTGCCGGGATTATAGGTGTGTGCCACCATGCCCTGCTCATAGATCAAATTTTGAGAAATTATATATTGCAGCTGGGTGTGATGGTACCACATGTACTCCCCAGTACTGCTAACAAAATGCATACACTTACACTTACACACACACACACACACACAATCACTAACATTTTAGAAATAGCTTACATACTTTTTTGTTAACTGAAATGTTATTAATTCCACCTATTTCTTTTTACCTTTTTAAACACGGTGACTACTAGAAAACTTAAAATTAATATGTGGTTTGCATTTTATTTCTGTTGGACTGTATTGGTTTAACACACCAAAACACTAAGAAATAAGGGACTGGTTAAATAAGATATGCTATTTCCATACAGCGGAATAATATTACATAAATATAAGAGAAAATGTAAAAGCTCTTTTTAAATATTGATGTAAAATATGCATCCAGTCATTATGTGAAAAACACAGTATGGGAATTAGTTAGAACATGTTGCCCCAAAAGCCACATTAGTGTGTCTGTCTTGTATATGAAAGCATTAGAGTGGAATGACAAGTACTGGTGCAGGATCACATGCTTTAGAGAGGCAGACTTTTTATTACATATACCCTTTCCAGCACTTTATTTTTGTGGTAAGGGGACTGAACTCGGGGCCTTCACACTGAGCTACACCCCCCAGTTCTTTTACCATTTTTTATTTTGAGATGGGGTATTGCTAAGTAATTTAATTGCCCAGGCTAGTATCAAACTTCCGATCATCCTGCCTCAGCCTTCCAGAGTGCTGGGACTACAGGTGTGTAACACTATATCTAGCTCTAAAAAAATATATCACTTAAACAACCCCTCCTCCCCTTGGCTAGGATGTATTTCAGTAGTTAAGTACAGGCTTAGCATACTTGAGGCCCTGAGTTCAATCTCTAGACACACCCTGCCACGGATTTGGAGCCTTCAAAGACTCTACGCACAAAGCCAGGTATGGTGGCACACAACTGCAATCGTGGCACTCAGGAGGCTGAGGCGGGAAGTTCATGAGTTTTAGGCCAGCCTGGACTACACAGCATTCAGACAAAAAAGACCCAAGGCACTGAAGAGAACAGAAAGAGGAGCCAACTCCTGACTCGTGGGTTGTGTGGATAGGTTCCAACCCTGCTCACAAAAGTAAAATGTCTCCATCAGCAGGAGTCCTTACTAAGGGAACATGCGTGTTCCTGCTTTTAAGCAGACAGCAACTGTAGTTTCCAGAACTGGCACAATCAGTTCATGCCAGCTGGGCTGAGGAGCAGGACAAGAAACACCTTTTTCTGTTCACTCCAGTCATGCCCCATCGGATCCTCACCTTGTTCTCCTCCTCAGCCAGTCTCTCAAACATGTTAGCATAGAGTTTCTTCTCCCGTGCAAGCTGCTTGCGGATCCGCTGCTGGCATACAGCCAGCTGGGTCTTGGCTGCTTTATTGCTGGGATAGAGCTGCAGGACCTTCTGGAAGTCAGCTCGTGCTAGGTCAAAGTCATTCACGGCCAGATGGGCCTCTCCTCGGCGGAAGAGGCCCTTCTCATTGTTGTTGTCCAGTTCCAGAGCCTGAGAATGCAGAGAGGAACTGGCAGAGCAAGACTTCAGGTCCTATAGCTTACCTGACCTCGGCGAAGCAGGATGAGAAATGGCTGGTGCCAGTACAGAACAAGGCTTGGGGAACTAAATGCAAAAGATCCAGGTCTAGGAAGAAACTCATTTAGTCCAAGAAGAATGGGAAGACACCATATTTTAGATGAAAGAAGGACCTCTGAATTCCCATTCTTTTTAGAGGAAAGTAGGTGAGACTGAGGAAGTGGCTAAGAACCAGGACAGGAAAAAACTCTTTAGTTCTTCCTATGTAGTGCTTGCTTCTACTTCTGTGCCAATTGCTCCACACCACAAAGTCAAAGTGTTTGCTACTGGCATCTCATGCCTCTGGGCCTGTGGTCTCCACGATCTCAGAGCTCCTACCGATATATCCCACTATTCCCATCCTGGTCACCAAGGGCAAGACTTGGGACACTGGCAGCCCACCTAGCCCTGCTTGTGAATGTTATCTCTGTGCCCTCTAAAGGGCCCTCACCTTGTTACAGCTTTCGATGGCAGCTGAGAAGGCCTGCAGCTTCAGATGACACATGGCCAGATTCAGGTGGGAGGCCAGTTGAAGGGCCTGTGCCTTCTGTGCTTCCTCATCAGAAAAACTTGACTCGAATTCCAGCCAGGATACAATCTTCTTGTACTGCAGTAAAGCCTGCTTGTATTTGCCTTCCTAGAATGGGAGGCAGATTTAGATGCCCAGTGGAATTAGGCTGCCATACCCAGTAAACAGTGAATGACCTGTGTACACAAGACTCCTGTCTCCACCCCTCTCCCTATCAGTATCAATAGGCTCAGTTAGATATACTAGGTGAAGACTACAGGGAAAAGGTTGGCCCACAGCAGCCCTCACTGGGGGTGTCCTGAGTGTGACTGTTGGCTCACCTTGAAGTACACAGTGCCTCGCTCTTTCACTATGGTGCTCTGCTCCAGCTTTTCTTCGGAATTCATCTCCCAAGACTCCTTAGCCTGCCATACCCCAGGGGTGAGACAAAGTTATCAGTGTCCCTACAGTCACCGGCAGGGCAGAACTGAACCCAGAGGAAGAAAGCCTTGACCAAACCTACCTTCTCAAAACTCTTGAGGTGTATCTCATATCTCAGCTGAGCATTTGGTGGAATTTGGAACTTCTCCTTTCCAACACTGCCAAAACCATAGCTGTAGGGGTGAAAAAAACCTTTGGGTCATCTTGGCAGCCCTTAACCTGCTCCAAGCTGAAAAGGCTTCCTGTTCATTTCCAGGGAAGAACATTCCCATCTCTTGAGAACGGATTCAAATGTTTCCTGTTTAGCAATATCTTCCCCAACCTCTTTACACAATTAGGTGATCCTGTAGCATTTTGTACATTCTTCCCATGACTCTTAATCACACGGTAATGTGGTTACTAACTTAAAAGGGTACCTCAATGCATGAGTCACTAGAAGGCAAGAATGATGTTCTGTTAGTTTTGAACCCCTGGCAACTTTCAGCAGTGTGTCTGGCACATAGTAGGTATGTTTCAAATTGGAGCCTTTCCTCAATCTGTGACGTATGGTATGGCATCTTTCCTTTCTGAGCTCTAGGGCATGCTATTGTTTTCTTTGTAACAGCATACTTTTTCATCTCCTGACTTCTTCAGTGAGAATACCTCAACCCCTGAGCCTGCTTCCAGTCTGGGAGGACTTCATGGCCGTCTCTTCCAACCTGAAGCCTCCATTACTGGCCACTTTCTGGCAGCAGCTGGAAATCTTGATGTTGGCATAAGAGGACAAGAACTAGGCTTTGATCCACAAAAATGTGGACAATTGTAGCCACACTTCTAATTACAACAAAGGGGTCATAATGTCCTAAATCTGGTGCTTCTAGAGTGGCAACAAACAGACGAAGTGGCGTGAACACAAATGGCCAGTTATTTATTTTTTTTTTTTGTGGGTACCAGGGGTCGACCTCAGGACCTCGCGCGCCAGCAGGTGCCCATGCCGTTGAGCAATATCACCGGCCCTTTTTTTCGTATATGGGTTCCAGGAGTCGAACTCGGGCCCTCGCGCTTGCCAGGCAGGCGCTTACGCCGCTGAGCCATCTCACCGGCCCACAAATGGCCAGTTTATACAACTCACCATGGACACTCAGATCTGACCTTGGCCTGCCTACCTGGTTGGCAAAGTGTCTATGGCTCACCTGGGCTTGAGGTATACAATGGAATGTTCTCCTTTCTCCATGCGCTGAATGGCCTTCTCTAGCCCATAGGGAAGATCCAGACTCTCCCCATCGCCAACCTCAAAGCGGAGATCCCGCTGGTCAAAGAGCTGGTCCTTGTAGTACCCTTCCAGTGTGACTGGCATGAAAAAGAGGCAACATACCAGTGGTCTGAGAGGGCAGCACACTGAGAAAGGATGCTATCAGCCTACCTATATCTCCCCATAACTTCTTGCCCTCACAATATCCCCGTCATGTTCTCAGACCTGGAGGGATGTTAAGAGTATGGCCCAATACCTCACTTTATGGATAAAAAAACAACAAACTCAGAAAAAGGAAGTGACTTTCCTAAAGCCAACTAGGGCCTAAGTGTAAGAACCAACACTCAAACTGAAAACTCTTCTTTCCACACCCTAGACCATACTGTCTCACCCTCCACAATAGCGCCATCATTGGGCCTGGAGTAGCCTTCGCCCCGAGTCCGTATTCTTCGGATAATTCCACCATCTTCATCTTCGGTCAGGTCTTCTCCCTTGAACTCAAACAACTCCACCTATGGGACAATCATAAGGTGACCAATGCCTTCCTGCACTAACTCAGCAACTTCTTTCATCCAGAAGAGTCTCTAGTAACTGCCAGAACAGAGCTGTCTGTGGGACAGTCACACTAGGAATCTGAGTGGCACTTCTGCCAAGTTCTTGGGAGCTGCCCTGGCTTCCACTTTGGCAGTGCCATGCAGGTCACATGGACTTCAGCCAGCTTCAGAACAATCTATGTTACTCTGCTCCACTTAACAAGGACACAAGAAACCCAATGTGGTAGGCATCAGAAATGACCTAGTATTGCTCAGCAATCTTCTTGAATATTCTCTAACACCCACTGCCTGGATTGCCATTTCCAGACCTTATAGCATCAGTGCCATCTCCTCAGGGAAGTCTTTCCTCAATCTGTGACCTATGGGAAGACATCTCTTCTTCCTGAGCCCTAAGGGCACCAATATTCTGTGTGTTTTTTATAACAGCATACATTTTCTTTCCTGACTTCTTTAAGAATGCCTCAACCCAGGACCTTGTTTCTGTCTGGAAGGACTTCACGGCCCCCTCTTTCAACTGAAGCCTCTATTATTGGCCACTTTCTGGCAGCAGCAGAGCCAGCAGCCCTCTCCAGTTCTTCTTCTAGGGCCAGGCCCTCAGCCTTGGCAACAATGTCTCCAACAGGCAGGAAGGGCTGGAGGGCAGCCAGCCACTGGGCAGAGATAAAGCCTGGCTCTCTGCCTGGGTCTTTATGGCTGGACACTCACCTCAAACACAAGTGTGGCGTTGGGGGGGATATTTGGAGGACTGCCTGCTGAACCATAGGCATACTCTGGTTTGCAGGTGATGCGGCACAGCTCCCCCACCTTCATGGTTGCCACAGCAATATCCCAAGCCTTGATGACCTCCCCTGTAGGTAAAGGAAAACAGGACCCCCTTAGCAGGGGTCCGACTCTGACCCCAAACCATGTCCCCAAAGAGAGTTACTGTAATGCACCCAACAGGAAGCTGAACACCCTTGAGAAATGGGATAAGAAGCTTGTATCAAGTGCTATCAGGTCTCAGAACTCTAAAAATATCACTTGACCCTGGAATAAAGGAATTCAAGAAGCAAGACAGTCTATCCTTCAACAGTGAGATGCTGAGTTGATGAGGAAAAGGGAAAAACAAATCAATACAGTTACACAACGATAGAAGAAAAAGAGTCATAGAATGAGTAATGTACTGTGATCCACCCCTCTTGGAATTCAGTGCTGTAAATACAATTTCTGCTTCTGGCAATTTTCATCCCCTTCAAAGCCTATCCCACCAGCCCAGTGACCATGCCTACCTTTTCCCAGGTCAAAGGAGAATTTATCCTTGCGGTCCAGACTGGAGTCAAACTTTGTGCCATCTAATAACCAGCCAGTGTAGTGGACAAAGACTCGGTCTCCAATCATGGGTGTCTCTGTGCCTGTACCCTCTCTCTTGATGACCTGGGAAGGAGGATAAAGTAAGTACTTAGGCACGAGTGCAGAAAGGGGCCACAAACTGCCTGCAAGCTTCCTAGAGGAACCTAATGGTTCCTGTCCACTTTTCTGTGCCTCCCATAAGCAGACTGAAGGGACCAATCATCAGATGATTCAGATAATACTACTGTGGCTAAGAATCATCTCCCCATCTTTTATGGTGCTGAGGATTGAACCCAGGGCCTCATTCATGCTAGGTAAGCACAGGGTTTCACTAATGCCCCAGCTGGCCTCAAATTTATGATCCTATGCCTCAGCCTCCCAACTAGCTGGGATTACAGATATATGCCACTACACTCTATCTCCTAATCTTTCCTAAAGTGCAGCAAGACTATGAAAAATTGGAGACAAAAAACCTGAGTTCAAGTTTTTGCTTATGGTTCTAGATAAGCATTAACTCTCTGGAGCTTCACTGTAAAGCAGTGATGATAATCCCTATCTCCTGGAGTTTTTAAGATAAAACCAACAAAAAGGTGAATGAAAAGTTACATTCATTAGCAGCAAAGGGGAAAGTCTTTATACCATTCTTCATTCCTCCTAAATGCCAGTGATCAGGTCTAGCTGATGAGGTCTACCTTGGAGAACAGTTCAAAACTGGAAAAGGAAAAGCCCAGTTACAGATAAGCACAGAAGCTCTTCATCAGGCCTCTGGATTCTGCTCCAGACATGAGTTTTTCTGCTTCATAGGCTGAGTATTTAAGGACCAATGTATTTCTCAGAGAAGCCCAGGCTCTGTTTCTTTCTTTTAGCATTTATAAAAGGTGACTCCGGTGAGCATATGGCTACCCTCTTAAGGGAAATCTTACAAGGCAGAATATACAGGTGCATCCGGGAGTTAAAGACTAAAAGAGATGGGGTGGAGAATCAAAGGAGAAATGACCCTTCCTGGAACCATAACCTTGGAGGAAACAGCAACCTAGAGAGAGAAGGGGAAGCCACACGCTCACAGGAGAGCAGCTGGGCAGGGGCCACAAGCACCTGAGGCAAAACCAAATGCATTCCTGAACCACGTAAAGTATGCCTGAGGTCTCTGGCTTTGCACAAGCCACATTCGTGTGGGACTGCGCAGTGGCAAGCCACAGGGAGGAACAATGGACGCGAGAGCTTGCAAGGCGGGATAGGATTTCACCATCCTGAACTCCTAGCAGAACCCTCCTCGAACCACAGTCTGACCCGGGTCCAGAAACATCTCTCCTTGGCTCCTCCGGCTGTTGGTAGTCAGGCGGTTCCTGAGTAGAGGGCTCTAAAGCAAAGGGCTCCTTTCCGCCCCGCACCCTGAAGCCCCAACTCTGGAAGGCGGCATCTGGGTGGGGAGGAAGGTAATGGGGGGTGGAACTACAGATCCCGGCATGCACCGTTGCAGCTCCCCGGGGATGAGGGGCACAGCATGGCGGAGCCGGCGACCTCGCTGAGTCCAGGCGTTGGGGGAGAGAACCCCGGAGCGCTGCGGGATTTTTCTCTCGGCCAGGCCCGATCGCCGAGCAGCACACAAGGCTCTGGGCCAGGGCACGATCCCGGGAGCCGCTCCCGTCCCAACCAATGTTCAAGTCCCAGGTGGGCGGCCCCGAGACTTCCTGGCGCAGCCCGAACGGGGCGGCGTCGCGCGGGACAGGCCTAGCCCGGTTTACTCCCGCCGTGGTCCTGGCCACTGTCCCGGTCCACCCCGAACATGCCAGAGTTTCGTCCCCGGGCTCCCGGAGCCTCGAGCCAGCCACGCCGCGCGCCCTTACCTTCAGCACGCCCTCGTCCTGTTTGGGGCTGATGTCCACCCCCTCCAGGGGCAGCGGCGCCGACTGCGCCCCGCTTTCGGCCGCCTTCATCTCCTCGGCAGTCATCGCCTCTCGGCGCGCGGGAGGCTGCGGGCTTGAGCTGCGTCGACGCTGGGTCTTGGCGGGCTCCGAGGGGCTGAGCGGCGGCGCCCACGCACACAGCGGACCACACTCGCACACCTCACGGCCGGCTCAGCCAGAGGAGAGTCTGGCCGCGCCGAGGCTGTTGGAGCGGCGGGCCGCGATTGGTCCCGCCCGCTGAGGGGCGGGGCCGGGCGGAGCCGCGCGGGGGCCGGCGGGGCGGGCGCAGAAGTTTCTAGAGCTGGTGACCCGGTTAGGGCCGGGGTGCTCGCGGCGCCCTCAGAACGCCATGGTTCGTCCCGCCCACCTGCTGCCCACTCCCCGACTCTCGGGACCCTGCGGGGACTCTGCGCACCGCCTTCCCTCTCCCCGCTCTCGACAGCTCCTCCCTCGCCGGCTTCCCTCTGGCTCGGACGCTTCTAGATCTTTCTGGATCGCGGACGCTCACCCGGCACCAGCCGCCGCCCGCGCCCCACCTGCGCAGCGCCCGCCGCACGATGAGCTGCAACCCGCGGGGCGGAGGTGAGTGCGCCCGCCACCCACGGCGACGCAGGAACCACGTGGCTGCTCTGCGAACAGGAGGCAGAGGAAGGGCCCGTGGGTGCGCAGAACTGGGACGAAGCGACTGAGGGCTCCCTGGAGCCGGGAAGACACTGCTGCGGCCGGACATTGTTAAAAAATGAGCCCAAGCTAAGGACTCTTTAGGCGGGCACGTTTTAAAGGGACCTTCCCTGAGGTGGGCGCGGTGGCGAGCCTGTAATCCCAGCAGGTTGGGAGGCTAAGGCAGGACAGTCGCAAATTCGATCCTAGCCTGGGCAGTTTAGTGACTTAGCCGGAGAGATCCTGTCTCAAGAAAGGGCTTTGGGCGTAGCTCCGTGGGACGGTCCTGCGTTAAATCCCCACCCCCCAACTATAAATGGCTGTTTTGGGTAATACTAAAGCACAAAATGGCTCAGTTTAAGAAAAAGTCGACCCATTTTACTAAAAGCTCGTAGGAAGCACTATTATCGGTGTCTGGTTCCCGAGTGTTTATGGACCATGGAGTTCGTTGTAGGTCGAGACTCTATGGTACTTAAATAGTGGGGGTCCTGATCATGCTTAGTGCTTCACCCCTGTTAACATAGTGCCACATGCATGGTATTAAGTAGTTATTAGCTTCAATAATTTTTATTCCAAGTTAATAAAAATTTTTGGTGCTCTTGCTGTGTGCCTGGCATTGTGACAATGCATGCAAATGATCTCATCTAGGTGAGCAATTCAAAGTTATTATTGTGTAGACAAAATTTCAGTCTCATAATTTGATAATTTATTGATAGCACTTGACTGCAAGAGAATGTAGAAGAAATAAAACTGCTCTTGTCCAGCAGTTGAGTTCTTTGAGTTTAGCCGCAACTAAGATGTGTCTGGTGACTTGAAGTACCGCCAGAGGACATGGACGTGGGGTTGCCTTTGTAGGGGATAGGTCTGTTTCGTCTCTGCAGAAGTAACAGGGCCTAGGCCTGCTAACTCTCCTGGGAGACCCTAATGGTGGTGACTTACGCATCCGCTGATTCTCAGCGTGGGGGTTTGCGAGGGCCAGTGGGTATTATCTGGTAGAAAAAGATGCAGAAAGCTTGGTGTAGTGGCATGTGCCTGTAATCCTACCATTTGCAAGGCTGAGGCAGGATGATCCCTGCAAGTTGGAGGACAGCCTGGTGACATAGCCTGAACTATGAGGCCCTGTCTCAAAACAGGAGGAGGAAGGAGGGGGGAGAAGGAGAAGAGGAAGGGGGAAAAAGAGGGGGGAAGAGGAGGAGGCGGTGGCAGTGGTGGTGGTGGTTGCAGCAGCGGCCGCCAAGGCTCAAAAAAGCATTACTCTTCTACCCCTACACTTTCTACCACAACTGCTTTTTCTTTTTTTTTTTTTTTTTTTTTTTTGTGGGTACCGGGGGGTCGACCTCAGGACCTCGCATGCCAGCAGGCACCCGTGCCTCTGAGCGATATCACCGGCCCCCTTTTTCGTATGTGGGATCCGGGAGTCGAACTCGGGCCCTCACGCTTGCAAGGCAGGCGCTTAAGCCGCTGAGCCATCTCACCGGCCCCACAACTGCTTTTTCCACCATGATGCTTTCTCCATCAAAAGTAGACAACATACCTCAAGCTCCTTTCATTCCACTCCGCAGGTACTGACTGAGCATGTAAGATGTGCCCACCCTTGCCCAAATGCATCATGGTGGAAAAAGCATGTAGAGTAAGGAAAGGGCTGGGTCACCTGGGATGCCAGCTGTTCAAATTGGAGCAGGTTACTGAAGGCCTCAATTTATAATCAGTAAAGTGGGGACAGTGCCCCTGTAAATAAGGGTGATTTGATTGTTATAAAATAGGGACTGTAGGGGATACACTGTGGGAGGCAGAGGCAGAAGGATCACAAGTTTGATTCCAGCTTGGGCAATTTAGGGACTTAAGGAGACCCTATCTGAAAATAAAAAATAATAAAAGGTCTGAGGATGTAGCTCAGTGGGAAGGACCTAGTATGGGGGGGATGGGAATGGTGCCTAGTACACTGCTCACCTTCAAGGAGTGATTAATAAATAATGGCCATTACTGTGATACGTGTTGTGAGGGAGGTGAGGACAAAGTGCCAAGGAAACAGTTGTATAAGATGACAGGACTGGGGGTTGGTCTAGGAGGGTTTCCTCTTATGTACTGAACCCTCTGTGCTGCAGCACAGAAGCAGTTCAATAAATCCTTGTCTGTTTGAAAAAGGCAGGACTGGAGGGTGGCTGGGTGGCACACATCTGTAGTCCCAGCTACTGGGGAGGCTGAGGCAGGAGGATCAATGGGGTACAGAAATTCGAAGCCAGCCTGAGCAACAGAATGAGATCCAGTTTTTAATAAGGAAGAGGAGAAAAAAAAAAAGAGAGGGAAGACTCCAGAGGGCCTGGGTGGAAGGGGATGAGGTCAACATTTACAGTGGGAAAACTTTACTCCATGTAGTGAAGGAGTAAATGAGGAACTCATAGGCATTTATTATTATTTTATTATTGTTGTGTATGAGTTTCCTGGAAATTGAATCCAGGCCTTGCATGCTGAGTATGTTCTCTACCACAGAGTTGCCCCTAACCTCCTTTGTGGTCTTAAATCCCAGAGCAACAATCCCATTGTTTCTACAATGTTTCCTGGTTGTCTATATTTTTCTGATCGTAAAGTCTATACATACTGATTGTGGGAAATGTGAAGATGTTTTATTCTCATTCTTCGTCCTCCTAATCTCTTCCTCACTACTCTCAAAATTTTTCTAAAATTTGCCCTTTCTACAAGAGGAGGAGAGCAACTTTTTGTCATCTACCTTACTCTGCAGGTGACTTATGTTGGACTCAGCAGCTTTATTGTTGTAAAATGAGTTTCTCTGACCTCCCTTGGCTCATCTCCCTGACTTTGGACCTATCCCTTTTTTGTTCATTTTTTTGAGACAAGGTCTCGCTCTGTAATTCAGGCTGGCCTCACTGTGTAGCCCAGGCTGGCCTTGAACTTGTGGTGATGCTCCTGGCTCAGCCTCCTGAGTGCTGGGATTACAGGCATGTGCCACCACCCCTGGCCTGGGCCCATTCTTTACACATGAAGTCCTTTTGTTTTTCACAGGGGATATTTTGACCTTCTTAGGCTGCAAATGAACTTAAATATTTAAAAATTATATAGATTTTTTTTGGAGATAGTGTTTTGTTATGTAGTTCAGGCTGCTCTTGAACTCAGTAAGTAGGCCAGGATGGCCTTGAACTCATGGCAGTCTTCCTGCCTGAGCCTTCCAATTGCTGGTATTACAGGTGTGTGCCCCTTCACTTGGCTTAAAAATTATATTGAATTTTTGAAATTACTTGAATCATTTGAAAGAATTTAAGATAAATATATGTATGTATATATACACCTATGCACACATACGTGTCAGGCCTGACCTGAGAAAGACCTTCACAATAAAATATGCTGCTCTCTACAAAAGAAAAAAAAGGACCATGCTGCCTTCAGCAAAGAGAACTGATGGCTATAAAGAAATGTAGGACTGAACATACAATCTCCCAGGTGCCAGAATGTCCAGCAGTATCTGCACACCTGCACTGACTGTCCTTGGAACTTTGACCCCACACATGCCATCCAGATTTCTTGAGATTATAAACCCCATCCCCAAACCCTATAGTAACTCAGTCCCTCCTCCAGACTAGCTGCTGTCACTCTGATCTCAGCCTACCTGTACCTAAATGGATTTAAATTCAGCCTTTTCCCCACATGAGCCTGTCTCTGGGTATTTCCTCATGTGCCATCTTAACATATTGGTGCTTGAAACCCAGGGTAGGGGAGGCTCTCTTTAGAGAGTCTTGCACCATGTCTCTAGCCTTTTCCCACTGTGGCCACCCCAATGATATTGGCTCTCCAAATCTTGCTGAAGTGCTCCAGGCAGCTCCCCAGCTCTCACCATGCTTATGGCTTCAGATGTGGTAAGCTTGCTCTCCTCTCTCCGAGCTGCTAA
Source organism: Erethizon dorsatum (assembly GCA_028451465.1). NCBI lineage: Eukaryota > Metazoa > Chordata > Mammalia > Rodentia > Erethizontidae > Erethizon > Erethizon dorsatum. The sequence goes on from CM051831.1 coordinate 37,243,648, forward strand.
CATTCTCTTTGCCTTTAAGACCTGCCCCCCCAACTGCTGCTGCCCGCTGCTTCTTAGTCCTACGCCTTCAACCTTTTCTGCACCTTTAAGACTGCCTTCCTTTTCCATTGCCACTGTGGCTCCCTAATTCTCCTTTCTCTCCTCACCCCCCTTTGAACAAAGAGAGAGTTGCCCTGTTTTCTGTGTCCATAAACCTAGCAGTAGACATGGACCACCCCCCAGGGAGACTGACTTCCCTTGGTAATTGATCAATTGCAGTGATGGCTGCCTTGATCATTTACCCATGCTCCGTTATGGCCTTGAATATCAACTGGAGGCATCTGGTTGGGGACCCTATTGCCATTATGCCATTGAGTACTAACTGAAGGCATCTGGTTGGGGACCTTGTTGCCACTCATTTTGTCACACCAGGCATGACAGTTACCTCTTTTTGATCTCCATGGAGAACCTTCCTCCTTCTATTCCACCTTTCTGCCTCTTAGCCTGTCTTTTGCAAAACCTGAAACTTCTCCAGCTCTATCGCAACCTGAAGCCCAAGCACCTAATTTTCTTCTGCAACACTATGGCCACAGCACAGTGGACAATGGCTCATCTTGGCCAGAAAATGACACTTTTGATTTCTCTGTTCTTTGGGATTTAGACAATTATTGCCAGAGGTGGAACAAATGGTCAGAATTGGCTTATATTCAGACATTTTTTTTTTGTTGTTTTGAGACGGGGTCTCACTATGTAGCTCAGACTGGCCTCGAAATTGCAGTGGTCTTCCTGCCTTAGCCTCCTGAGTGCTGGGATTACAGGTGTGTGCCACCATGCCTGGCTATTCAGGCATTCTTTACATGCTGTAACATTCCCACATCGTTCACCTCATTCTTTCCCTCTCAAATCCTTCTTTCCCTCCCATCTACACCCACTTCACAAGACGTGGACTCCTCTCTGACAACAGATCCAACTGATCTTGCTCTCATCTGGCAGAGTCCTCTGCAGCGTCCTCCTGCCACTGCAGTTGCTCCTCTCCGGTACCTCCTACCACTGTAGCCCCCCTCCCTCCTCTGGAGTTCCCTGCTGCTGCAGCCACTTCTCTTCCTCCCCTAAAGCTTCCTGCCACTGCAGCCACTTCCCTTCTTCCTATAGGGCCTCCTGCTGATCAGGTGCCTGTTCCCTCTATTTATCCGGGAATGTCCCCTTGACTCTAATCCTCCTCTGTATGCTACACCCGACCCCACTCCACCCCATACCCCATCTGGATTTCATTTGGCCCCAAAACTCTGCTCCCTGCTCCCCAGTTCCCACTCTGGGGAGGTGGCAGGAACAGAAGGGGATAAAGTTCATGTTCCTCTCTCTTTGACAGACCTCTCCCAAACTAACTGGGACCTGGGCTTCTCCACAGACCCCACTCAATATATCCAGGAGTTTTGATACCTAACTCAGTCATGTAACGTAACCTGTACTGATTTAAATGTGATCTTTGGCTCTACTCTTTCTTCAGAAGAGCAGGAACAAGTAATCTCCCTGGCCCAGTCCTGTGGGGACAAACAGCACCTCCTTCAGGCTGAACTTCCCATAGGCACTACAGTGATCCCCTGGGAAGACCCTAACTGGAATTACCAGGCAGAATCTGAGGACATAACAAGCTGAGACTGCATGGTTTCTTACTTCGTAGAGGGACTTCACAGGGCAGCTCATAAGGCAGTTAATTTTGATAAGCTGAAGGAAACCACTCAGAACAGGGATGAAAACCCAGCTCAGTTTATGACTTGCCTGGCTGCTGCCCTTAGGTAATACACAGCACTAGACCCAGAAAGGCCAGAGGGACAACTTATCCTAAAGATGTATTTTATTACCCTATCAGCACCAGACATTTGTAAAAAGTTACAGAAACTAGATCCTGGCTCTCAGACCCCACAACAGGAGCTTATCAATTTGGCTTTCAAAGTCTTAAATAATAGAGATGAAAGTGCTCAAAAACAGTGCATTTCTGAGCTGCAGATGTTAGCCGCTGCTGTAAGAAACCCTTAGGCTGGACCAGACCCCCAGCCAATAGCTAAAAGCATTTCCAAGACCTTCCTGCCCAAGGGTCCCTCCAGGGCTGTGTTTCAAATACTGCCAGAATGGTCATTGGTCTAGGGAATGCCCACAGCCTGGGATTCCCCCTAAGCCATGTCCCTCTTGTGGGCATCCCCACTGGAAGTCAGATTGCCCAACATTGACAGCTGTCCCTGCCGCCTCTGGGCTACAGCCCCAGGACCACCCTGATTGGCTGCTTCCCAGACTTTCTCAGCCTAGCCACTGAAAACTGACTAGGCCCAAAACCTGCAGAGGCTCCCTGGAACATCTCAAATGCTGAGCTCTGCATAACTTACAGTGGAGGTTAAATCCATCCCATTTTTAAGTGATACAGGTGCTTGTCACTCCACTTTGCCTGCCTTCCAAGGACCAACCTCCTTGGCCCCAATTACTGTTGTGGGTATTGATGGTAAAGACTCCAGACCCTTAACTCCCCCAATCTGATGCCAATTGGGTCAACACCTTTTCCCACATTCATTTTTAGTCATCCCTACCTGTCCCAGTCTGCTTTTAGGGTGAGACATCTTAACCAAGTTGTCAGCTACTCTGACCATATCAGGGACACAACCATCCCTTACAGCTACCCTAATGACTCATTCCCTGCCTGCCCCCCCCCCCCCAGGCTCCCATCATTTCCCCTCTCAACCTCAGAGTCTGGGACACTTCCATCCCATCCCTGGCTTCATTCCAACAACCACTTAATACCCGTCTCAAGTCTAACCATTCCTACCCTGCCCCAAAACAGTACCTCATTTCTGATCCAGCCTTATGGGGACTACAGCCTATTATTTCTCACCTCCTTTGACAGGCTTTTAGTTCCTGTTAACTCCCCTTTCAACACCTCTATTTTCCTGATACAAAAGGCAGATGGCTCTTACAGGCTGGTATAAAATCTCTGTGCTGTCAATCAGATTATCCTTCCCATACACCCTGTGGTGCCTGACACCTACACCTTTTCCTCCATCCCTCCATCTACCACTCATTATGCTGTCCTAGATTTAAAAGATGCCTTTTTCACTATTCTCTTGCACCCCAACTCACAGTCTCTTCACCTTCTTCACCTGGACAGACCCAGACACTCGCCAGACCCTGCAGTTAACCTGGATCATCTTGCCTCAGGGCTTCTGGGACAGCCCCCAGAGCCTTGGGTCAGACCCTTGTGCATGATTTACTTTATTTTCATGCCCCCTCCTCTCACCTTATACAGCATGTAGATTACCTCCTCTGCAGCCCCTCCTACAAGTCATTCCATAAAGACATTCTCTTACTATTGCAGCATCTAGATTATAAGGAATATCATGTCTCTCCCTCTAAAACCCAAATCTCTTCCTGGTCCATTACCTGTCTGGGCATCATTCTCCACAAATGTACCCAAGCCATACCTCCAGACTGTGTGTGCTTGATCTCCCAGATCCCAACTTCCATCACCTAAAAACAGGTCCTCTCCTTTCTCAGCGTAATAGGATACTTTCACCTCTGGGTTCCTTGCATCACCCTTCTCACTATATCCCTTTATAAACTTGTAAAGGGAGACCCTGCTGAGCCCTTAGATCACAAGACCTTTCCTCACTTGTTCTTTCAGACCTTAAAAGAAGCCCTAAAAACAGCCTTCTGCTAGGCCTTCCAGACTCTACCCAACCCTTCAATCTTCATACAACTGAACACAGGGGATGTGCAGCACGAATTCTATCACAGGGTTCAAACCCATGCCTCATTACGTTTCTGTCCAAACAGCTTGACCGCTCTATCAGGTTGGCCCTCATGTCTGTGTGCTGCTGCTGTGGCAGCCCTGATGCTCTTAGAGGCACTTAAAATCACCAGATATGCTCCCCTCACCCGTTACTCCTCCCATAATCTTCAGGGACTCATGTCTTCAGCTCATCCCTCACACTTTCCCTTCACCCCTTGCCTTCTTCAGCTCTATGCACTTTTCATAGAAACTCCCACAGTCAACATTGCATTGGGCCTCGACTTTAACCCAGCCTCTCACTTCATTAACTTGCCTCCCCTTAAAGGGCCAGAGTCACATGACTGTATGCCTCTAATTCACCTAGTAACCTCCCCTTTCCCACACATCTCCACCCTCCCCCTTCCCAACCCTGACCACACCTGGTTCATTGACAGAAGTTTGTATAAGTCCACCCTCAACTCCCTTGCCAGGGCAGGAAGCTGCAGCCCTCCCTCTATGCACCACTTCTCAGTAGGCTGAACTAATCATGCTGACTTGTGCCCTCACATTAGCTAAGGACTTACAAGGTAATATTTATATAGATTCAAGGTATGCATTCCATATATGGCATAGTCATGCTGCCATCTGGGCATAAAGGGGATTTCTCACTTCCTGAGGGTCTTCAGTCATTAATGCCCCACTCATTAAAGCACCGTAGGCTGCCCTGTTGCAGAAATGGGTGGGAGTCCTTCGCTACAGAAGACACCAGAGGCTTTCAGATCCCATAGCCACCAGATACCCCTTTGCACAAAAAACTGTAAAGAGGCAGCTGGTCTCCCCTACCATGCCCCTAAGAGTCAATATTTCACCCTTTCTGGCGTAACTCTGGCTTATTCTCCTTCTGAATGCCAACAACATCAAGACCTTCCCACAAAAGATGGATGGTTCCTAAGTCAGGGAAAGTTCCTCTTCCCTGACTCACAGGCCTACAGTATGCTCTCATCCTTTCATGACAATTTTCACACAGGTTACAGACCCCTGGCCAGATTCTTTGAGCCTCTTACCTGCTTTCCCTCTTGGAAAAATCTTCTTAATGCTATCACTGATTAATGCTCTGTCTGCCACTTGACCACACCTCAAGGTTTTCTCGTTTTTTGGTGCCAGGAATTGAAATCATGACCTCACGCTTGCCAGGTAGGTGCTATACCGCTGAGCTGTATCCCCAGTACCTATACCTCAGGTTTTCTGAGGCCTCCTCTCTTTCCTACCCACCAAGTGTGGGGCTTATCCTCAACTCATGACTGGCAAATTAATTTCACCCACATGCCACAAGTGCAGATATTAAGATACCTCCTGGTATGGGTGGACAACTTCACTGGATGGATAGAAGCTTTCCCCACAGTCTCAGAGAAGGCCTCAGCTGTTACCCACTCTCTTTTAGCCGATATTCCAAGTTTTGGTCTCCTGACCTCCATTCAATCAGATAACAGCCCAGACTTTATAAGTCAAATTACCCAACCGGAGTCTAAGTCATTTGGGGCCTCATTTGTCTGGTAAGGTAGAAAGAGCTAACAGCCTTCTTAAGGCTCATCTCACTAAACTAACACTTCAGCTTCAGAAAGACTGGGTTTCCCCCTCCCAATTGCTCTCCTTAGAGTCCATGCCACCCCTTGAGAGCCTATGGGATACAGTTCATTTAAACTTTTATATGGCCACACCTTTCTGCTTAAGCCAGACCTCAGCCTGGAGGCCAGCCTCCTGGGAGATTATCTCCCAATTCTGCAACAAGCCTGAAAAGAAATGCAACGCACTGCTAATCTCCTGCCTTCTCCTGACACTCACCCTTATGAGGATAACCTTGCTGACAAAATTTTTTTTGAGACAGGGTCTCACTATGCAGTTCAGGCTGACCTTGAACTCACTATGTGGCTGAGGCTGGCCTCAAATTTATGGTGATCCTCCTGGCTCAGCCTCCTGAATGCTGGGATTATAGGCATGCACTACCATGCCCTGCAATATATTGGTTTTGATAAAAGATTTAACCTCCTGGTCCCACAGCCTAAGTGGATGGGACCCTTCCTAGTCATCTATAGCACTCCAGCAGCTGATTGTCTGCAAGACTCCCCCCTCCCCCCCATGGATTCACTGCTCCAGAACAAAACTGTGCCGGGCTAACAATTCGCCTGACCTCTCCTCGTGGAAATCACAAGTGATCTCCACAACTTCTCTCAGGCTGACCAGAATTCCAGAAGACACTTAAATGCCTTGTCCTTGCATTCCTTGTCGTCTACTTTTTTCAAACAATCTACACTGATCTTACCTGGTTTCATCCTCAAACCTTCACTCTTGAGTGTGTCTATACCTGGATAGAAGACCTCCTTTTTCAGGGTACTCTCTGTGACTTCTCCCAGAGGAGGTTGCATTGTTTCCCTTTCTTCTCACTGTCTTCCTGTTCAGTGATTGATAGAGAGGACCTTAGACACCCCCTGTTCCTATTATGCCTTTTTCTGTGGATTTTACTTTCATTTCTTTTCTTTTTTTTTTTTTTTTGTGGGTACCGGGGGGTCGACCTCAGGACCTCGCGCGCTAGCAGGTGCCCGTGCCGCTGAGCGATATCACTGGCCCCTTTTTCGTATGTGGGTTCCGGGAGTCGAACTCGGGCCCTCGCGCGGCCCTTCATTTCTACTGGGGACTCCAACTCAGTTGTCTTTTGTCTCAGGGATGGCACCATTTTTCTTGCTTGCAGTCATCCTAGCCCTAGTTAGGCCCCTCCCCTCCCCTTCTCTATAACCTTTGGCCCAGTTAACACTCTTCTTCCTTTCACCACACCCTGTGGTTGGTCTCAATTCCTGCAGCTTCCCCCAATTGTTCCTAATTACCTTTACGAAACTTTGCAGTTAACTGATTCCTTGCTGAATGGCTGCAATCCACCTTAGCCACCTTAGGCTCTGTATTTTTATGTCTACAGCAACCTATACAGTCCTCCCCAGGTCTGGGACTCTACCAACCTTACATACCATCCCCAGTATGAAATGAAAGGCCCACTCTGACTCCTCAACACAATGTCCATAGCCACTTTCCCTATCACTGGCAAGACAGAAAACTTCCAGGCAGGATGCATGGCCAGATTCCTCCAGTCCTATTTCACTAATGCTTCTGCATATGACAGCTCAACTAAGCCCATACATGTCCCCATAATCACTGATATTCCTCTGACCTTCCAAGCCCCAGTTTGCATTCAGTGTAATTTGTCCCTTGGTACATTACTAGGACATCTGCTTCCCCACTAGTGTAACCATACACTACTGTTACTGGCCTTACACGATCATGCCCGACTACCAGATTACTCAGAATGCCTTATTCACTGAGCTTGTCTGTTTTTCCAGTCCTCCCAAAGTTGCAACTACGTCACCACTCAGAGTTCTGCAACAGACATGTCCCATGCATGTCATTTTCCCCATGGACTCCATGTCATCAATCTCCCACTTGCTCAGACTGGCTCTTGCCTACCTTTGATCATTCTTCACAATGATTCCTAATAGATGCCAAAAGATTCTTCCTACAGTGGGAAAACAGAATAATAGGTGCTAGTCAGATCTCATGCCAGTGACCCTTCCAGCCCCTGATAGGTGCTACCATAGCAGGCACCCTGAGCATCTGGGAAAGAGAAAATAAAAGAGTCACACACTTCTTTAACATTCACAACCAATTCTGTTTACCCAGTCAAGATGTTTTCTTCCTCTGTGGGACCTCCACCTACTTATGCCTCCCCACTAATTGGAGTGGCATCTGCACACTGATATACCTCACCCTAAAAATAGACATTGCCCTGGGAGACCAGAGCCTGCCTGTCGCCATTAAAACACAGGTCTGACGGTGTAGAGCCATACATCTAATAGCCCTGCTTATCGGTTTGGGATCACTGCTGCTACAGGGACAGGCATAGCAGGTCTAACTACCTCCCTGACCTATCACTCCCTTTCCCAAGATCTTTCTGACAGCCTCAGGCAAGTAGCTGACTCCATTCTCATCTTACAAAACCAGATAGACTCCCTGGCAGCAGTGACCCTTCAAAATTGTAGAGGTTTGGATCTCCTCACCACTGAGAAAGGTGGGTTATGCATCTTCCTTGGGGAAGAATGTTGCTTTTACACCAACTAGTCAGGCATTGTATGGCATACAGCCAAAAGACTGACAGAAAAGGCTTTAGAAATTAGACAGCACCTGTCTAATTTAGAAATTAGACAGCACCTCTTGGACTAATGTTTGGGGCTGGGCCTTGTGGCTTCTTCCACTAGCTGTACCTCCTATCTGTGTTACCCTCCTCCTTCTCTTTGGGCTATGCCTCCTCAGACTTTTCTCTCGGTTTTTACAGGATCATGCACAAGTGATTACCAACAGGCAAATGCTGGCTTTGACCACTCCTCGATACAGCGCTGTTCCCCCAAATTTTTCTCCCAGTTAGGCTGCCCATGCCACCCCATTTGTCATGCCTGAAGTAACCATGAGAAATTCCACCCACTTTCCTGCCCCTCTCTGTATATAACAACAAAAAGATAGGAATGTCAGGCCTAACCTGAGAAAGACCTTCACAATAAAACATGTTGCCCTCTCCAAAAAAAAAAAAAAAAAAAAAAGACCATGCTGCCTTCAGCAAACAGAACTGATGGCCATAAAGAAATGTAGGACGGGACAGACACTCTTCCAGGTGCCAGGATGTCCAGCAGTGTCTGCACACCTGCACTGACTGTCCTTGGAACTTTGACCCCACGCATTCCATCCAGATTCCTTGAGATTATAAACCCCATCCCCAAACCCTATAGTAACTCAGTCCCTCCTCCAGACTAGCTGCTGTCACTCTGATCTCAGCCTGCCTGTACCTAAATGGAATTAAATCCAGCCTTTTCCCCACATGAGCCTGTCTCTGGGTGTTTCCTCATGCGCCACCTTTAACAATATGTAGCTTACCACTACAGTGAAACTTGGGAGTGTACCACGTAACCCCAGAGAACATTTCCAATTTGTCAAAAATATAATTATAAAAAATGTTAAATGCCCTTTAACATAATTTCTTGGTACTTTTGGTGTCTCTTGACTGAGAAAACACAAACTGCTGGCCAAAAGAGTTCCTGCAACATTAATCTGTCTACCTATCTGACTACAGCTCTATTTTACTGCAGTTTTAAAATAGTAGGCATCTGGGGCTGGTGGTGGTGTTCAGTTACAGACCATGTGCTTAGACCATGTATAAGGCCCTGGGTTCAATCCCCAGCATGCACCCAAAATAAATAAAAATCAAATAGTGTGTGTCTATGTGAGGTCTGCAGATACAGGGGACCTGTGTAGTGTAAAGGATGAATGTATGGGCTTTTTTTTTTTTTTTTTTTTGGTGGGTACTGGGGGACGAACTCAGGACCTCGCATGCCAGCAGGCACCCATGCCGCTGAGCGATATCACTGGCCCTTTTTTCGTATGTGGGTACTGGGAGTCGATCTCAGGACCTCGTGCTTGCCAGGCAGGTGCTTATGCCATTGAGCTATCTCACCGGCCCCAATGTGCAGGCTTTGTATTAGATTCACATGTTGCAGATTCTAGCACAGGCTCTGGGTGTTAGCTTAGCTCAGATCTCGGCTTCATCACTGGACAAACCATGAGTCCTTGGGCAAGTCATCTTCAAGATGGCAGTTATGGGGGCCGGTGAGATGGCTCAGCGGCTTAAGCGCCTGCCCGGCAAGCGCGAGGGCCTGAGTTCGACTCCCGGAGCCCACATACGAAAAAGGGGCCGGTGATATTGCTCAGCGGCACAGGTGCCTGCTGGCACGCGAGGTCCTGAGTTCGAGCCCCCGGTACCCACAAAAAAAAAAAAAAAAAGATGGCAGTTATGATGGTACCTATCTCATGGGGGTTTTCTTTGAAGATTCGTTGTTTATTATGTGTGAAGTACTTAAAGCAGTGCATGGCTTTAAATCAGTATGTATGGCACATTTTATTCAGTTTATTGATATCTGGAGTGTGGAGTTGAGGCCCGAATGTCTTTGGCCTTGAGGGTGAGAGCCACTCATTTAGATATGGCTTTGCTCCATCAACTCCAGAGTAGTGGTTCTCTTTGCATGTTAAGCTACATCTGTGCATTTTGTTCTTTAATACGTGACTATGAATTTAACTATCTAATTTAATTCATGGTAACATTGTTAGCTGGTATTTTGACTTTTCAAGAAGAGTGGTAACTCCCTTGAGGGGAGCAGACTGGGCTATTTGGTGGTTGTTGTATTGAAAGGTTTTTCCTTTTTTAAAAATAAAATCTAAGGCCGGTGAGACGGCTCAGCGGCCTACGCGCCTGCCTGGCAGGCGCGAGGGCCCGAGTTCGACTCCCGGAACCCACATACAAAAAAAGGGCTGGTGATATCACTCAGCGGCACGGGCGCCTGCTGGCGCACAAGGGCCTGAGGTCGACCCCCGGTACCCACAAAAAAAAAAAAAAATCTAATTTCCTACTTCAGATAAATATATTTTTGTTTTTTCTCTAAGAGGAGATAAAAGTAGCCAGTGTTTATCCTTCTGTATCTATACAGATATATTAAAATATGGCCTTAGCCTGTTATCTTCAGAGGATCATCACAAAATGCCTATTCTAGTACAATTTCTAGCTTCCACAAACTTGTATGTGACCAAGAACTATGTGTAATCTAGGTTATCATCATATCTAATTAGTATAACTAGAACAAGTACTGTCATTTTGGAAATATACAATCTTACCCCTCCATTGTCTTCAAATAAGAACATGTATTTAATATCATGCATGTGCACTGTGGCAAATACAAGAAAAATCCAGCAGCTGTCATTACTGCAAAATTAAGACATTATTGTTCCTTCAGTGTGTCAAACTTCTGTCACTGGTCTGCTAACATTTTAAAGTATTTGAGTTATAATAGGAATAAAAATGGGACTTCAGATTTATCCGTGTATCCCAGAAATTCATTCTGTGTTGGCAATAGCTTTAGTCTAAGGCAAATACTCAAATATGTATCCTTTCAGACTTCAGCCAAAATGCATGTTTTCCATAGACTCCATGGATGGGTTGGTGAATCATCCTTCTCTCTACAAGTAGCCTCCTCTGCAATCATTACAGTATCCCTGTATTTTATGGGATTTAATTTTCCCATGGGGAGAAAGATATATGGAAGCCCTTTCTAGGGGTAAGGATATTGACATAGTTGCCAAGGTAGATCAGATATTTTCCTTTTATTTGTTTTTATTTTAAAGAGAAAAAACAATAAAAAACAGTGATACACAATTTCAAAACAAGATAATAGGAGATTAGCAATGGTTAATGTATTCTGTTTTGTTATCTTCAAAATAGTTGCTCACATTACAAGAATTAGGCATGAAAAATTGATCAAACAATATAAGCACAAAATGTTCTTCTCAATGAACTAATAGAAATCAGTAGTATAATTATCTCAGCTATCTTGTATATATATATATATTTTTTTTCTTTTCCCTTCCTTCTTTTCTCCTTTCCCCCATCTGAGTTCTTTCCTTTTGAGCAGTTTCTTCCCCTTTCACAATATCTATTGTACAATTTGGATCTTATTTACTCTTTCAATTTCTTGCATGAGGGAGACAATACAGTGTTTGCACATGTGAGTCTGATTTATTTCAGTTATGAGTATGGTCTCAAGTTGCATCCATTTACCTATAAAAGCCTTGAGTTTATCCTTCTTTATAGCTGAGTAGTACTCCATTGTATAAACGTAACACATCTTTTTTATCCATTCCTCAGTTGATGGGCATTTGGGTTGTTTCCAAGATTTAGCTATTATAAATTGTGCTGCTATAAACATGGGTGCACATATATTGCTGTGGTAGGATTTTTTAATTCTTCTGGGAAAATACCCAGAAGGGAGATAGCTGGGTCGAATGGGACCTCTAATCCTAGTTTTATCAGGAATCTCCACACTGATTTCCATAGTTGTTGTACCAGTCTATACTCCCACCAACAGTGGAAAAGAGTTCCTGTTTCCCTACAGCCCCTCCAGCATTTGTTATTGGTTGATTTCTTGATGACAGCCATTCTTTCTGGGGTGAGATGGAATCTCAGTGTTGTTTTAATTTGCATCTCTTGAATGACCAATGATGTTGAACATTTTTTCATATATCTATTTGCCATTTGTATTTCTTCATCTGAGAAGTGTGTATTCATCTCAGATGCCCATTTTTGGATTGGGCCTTTGAATTTGGGGGCTGATTTTTTTCAGTTCTTTATGTGTTCTAAATATAAGTCCTTTGTCTGAGAAACAACTGCTATAATTTTTCCAACTCTGTGGGTTGTCTTTTCATTTTGTTCGTGATTTCTTTTGTTGTGCAAACACTTTTTAATAAGTTGAGATCCTATTTATTGATTCTTTGTTGTATTTCCCACGTGGTCTGGGTTTTATTCATGAAGTCTCTACGTACCTGTGTCTTCAAGATTTCTACCTATTTTCTCTTCCAGTATATTTAGTGTTTCGTTTTATTTATTTATTTATTTATTTATATTTTTTGTGGGTATGGGGGGTTGAACTCAGGACCTCGCACTTGCCAGCAGGTGCTTGTGCTGCTGAGGGATATCACTGGCCCTTTTTTCCTTTGTGTGTGGGTATCGGGAGTTGAACTCAGGACCTCGCGCTTGCCAGGCAGGCGCTTATGCCACTGAGCTATCTCACCGGCCCAGTGTTTCTGTTTTAATATTTAGATCTTTGATCCATTTTGACTTTAGTTTAGTGCATGGTGATAGACATGGGTCTACTTTTATTTTTCGGCATGTGGACAGCTAGTTTTTCCAGCACCATTTATTAAAGAGACTATCTTTCTTCCAGTGAACATGTTTGGCTCCTTTGTCAAAGATAAGGTGGTTTAGTGTGTTTGTAGCTGCATCTGCATCTTCTGTTCTGTTCCTCTGATCCTCAGGTCTATTTTTTGCCAATACCATGCTGATTTTATCACAGTAGCTTTGTAGTATAATTTCAGGTCAGGGCTTGTGATGCTCCCTGACTTGCCTTTGTTGCTCAGAATTGCTTTTGCTATTCTGGTTCCAAAGGTATTTTAGGATTGTTTTCTCTAGTTCTGTGAGGTATGCTAATGGTATTTTGATTGGGATTGCATTAAATCAGTATAACAGTTTTGGGAGTAGGGCCATTTTCACTGTGTTGGTTCTTCCTTTCCATGAGCAAGGAATATCTTTCCATTTCCTGGTATCTTCTTTGATCTCCTTTTTCAGAGTACTGTAGTTTTTAAAGTATAGATCTTTTACTTCTTTTGTTAGATTGATTCCTAAGTATTTCATTTTTTTGGATGCTGTTGTGAAGGGTTTTGTTTCCCTAATTTCTCCCTCAGCGAGTTTGTTATTTGTGTACAGGAATGCTGTTGCTTTTTGCATTTTGACTTTGTATCCAGCTGTGCTACTGAATTTGCGTATTAAATCTGTAAGTCTTTTGGTGGAGCTTTTGGGGTTTTCTATGTAGAGTTTCATGTGATCTGCAAATAATGATAATTTTACTTCTTCCTTTCCTTTCCTGTCCTTATTCCTTTTATTTCTTTTTCTTGTCTAATTGCTCTGGCTAATGTTTCCAGAACTATCTTGAATAGGAGAGGTGATAGTGGACATCCTTGTCTTGTTCCTGATTTTATAGTAAAAGCTTTCAGTTTTCGACCATTTAGTATAATGTTAGGTGTTAGTTTGTCATAGATGGCTTTTATCAGATTGAGATAAAGACCCTCTATTCCAATTTTCTGTAGGGTTTTTATCATGAGTGGGTGTTGGACTTTATCAAATGCTTTTTCTGCATCTATTGTGATGATCATGTAGTTTTTGACTTTGGGTTCTGTTAATATGGTGTATTACATTTACTGATTTGTGTGTGTTGAACCATCCCTGCATCCCTGGGATGAATCGAACGTGGTCATGGTGTATAATCTTCTTGATGATTTGCTGCATTCTGTTTGCCAGTATCTTATTGAGGATGTTTGCATCCATGTTCATTAGGGAGATTGGCCTGTAGTTTTCCTTTTTGGTTGAGTTCTTCTCTGGTTTTGGAATCAGGGTAATACTTGCCTCCAGAAATGATTTTGGAAATATTGATTTCCTTTCAATTTCCTTAGAGAGTTTCAGCATTAGTGGCATTAGTTCTTCTCCAAATTTCTTATTGAATTCAACCGTGAATCCGTCAGGGCCTGGAGTTTTCTTTGTTGGTTAATTTTTAATTACATTTTCAATTTCATTGGCTGATATTGGGTTATTTAGAATCTTTGTATCTTCTTGATTTAGTTTTGGCAGTTGGATTGTTTCTAGGAATCTGTCCATTTCTTCTGTGTTTTCTATCTTATTAGAATATAGGTTCTCGTAATAGGTGTTGATGATCTTCTGAATTTCTGTAGTATCTGTTGTGATTTCCCCCTTTTCATTCCTAATTGCTTGAATTTGTGTTTTTTCTTTCCTTTTTTTGATGAGGTTTGCTAGTGGTTTATCAATTTTATTTATTCTTTCAAAGAACCAACTTTTCAATTTGGTGATTCTTTGTATTTTTTTTTTAGTCTCACTTGCATTAATTTCTGCTCTTATCTTTATAATTTCCTCCCTCATATGAGCTTTGGGTTTGATTTGTTCTTCTTTTTCTAGAAGGTTAGGTTCAACATTATGTTGTTTTGTTGAACTCATTCTGTTTTCCTGATGTGAGAGTTTATCACTATAAATTTCCCTCTTAGGACTGCTTTCATTGTATCCCATAAGTTTCGGTACATTGTATTAGCATCATCATTTAATTGTATATACTGTGTAATTTTTTGTTTAATTTCCTCTATGACCCATGGTTGTTCAGAAGTGTGTTGTTTAATTTCCATGTGTTTGTGTAGTTTTTGTGATTTCTTTTGTCACTGATTTCCAGCTTCATTGCACTCTAGTCAAATAGTGTGCAAGGAATGATTTCAATTCCTCTACATTTACTTAAACATGTTTTGTGGCGTAGTATATGGTCTATTTTGGAGAACATTCCATGTGCAGCTGAGAAGAATGTGTATTCTGATGTTTTGGGGTGGAACACTCTGTAGACATCTACCAAGTCCATTTGTTCACAGGCTTGGTTTAATTCTGATATTTCTTTGTTGATTTTTTGTCTGGTTGATCTATCTATTTGTGAGAGTGGGGTATTAAGGTACCCTGCTACAATTGTGTTAGTGCTTATTTGATTATTGACATCTGTTAATATTTGTTTTATGTAGCTGGGTGCACTGGTGTTTGGTGCATGTATGTTTATGATTGTTATTGCTTCTTGGAGTTTTCCCTTAACAAGTATGTAGTGAACTTCCTGGTCTCTTTTGATCAGTTTTGGCTTAAAGTTTACACTGTCTGCAAATACAATAGCTACCCCTGCTTTTTTCTCGGTTCCTGTGGCATGGAGAATTGTTTTCCATCCTTTGACTTCTAGTCTATGAATTTCTTTTTGGGTTAAATGTGTTTCTTGAATGCAGCATATTGATGGATCTTGTTTCTTGATCCATTCTGCCAGTCTGTTTCTTTTGATTGGTGAGTTGAGACCATTTACACTGATGGTTATAACTGATATGTACTGGCTTTTTTTGTGTGTGTGTGTGGGTAGCGGGGGTTGAACTCAGGACCTCGCGTGCCAGCAGGCACCCATGCCGCTGAGCAATATCACTGGCCCTTTTTTTGTATGTGGGTACCAGGAGTGGAACTCAGGACCTTACACTTGCCAGGCAGGTGCTTATGCCGCCGAGCCATCTCACCGGCTCACGTATTGGCTTTTTTCATGTTATTTTCCTGTTGTTGGTTCCCTGCTTTCCCCCCCTGTTTAATTGCTTGCCCTGATTGGCGGTTTCTTTCTATTGGTGTTTGTGTGTTTGTGGTCTTCATTATCTCTTTCTAGTATATTCTTCAGAGCATTCTGTAGTGCTAATTTTGTGGTCATGAATTTCTTCAGTTCTTTGTCATAGAAGTGTCTTATTTCTCCATTGAATTTGTAAGATAGCTCTGCAGGGTGCATCGATCCGGGTTGAAGATTGTTTGCTTTTAGGGCTTGAAATACCTAACTCCAGGCTGTCCTTGATTTGAGGGTTTGTGTTGAGAAGTCTGCTGTGATTCTGATGGGCTTTCTTTTATAGGTGATTTGTTTTTTTTCTCTAGCTGCTTCTAATATTTTACACTTGTGTTGAATTTTTGGAATCTTGATTATTATATGCCTTAGTGTAGATTTATTTTGGTCATGGCTATTTGGAGTTCTATATGCTTCATTTATTTGTATGTCAAATTCTTTATCCATGTTTGGGAAGTTTTCTGCCATTATTTCTGTGAAGAGGTTTTTAATGGCATTTGTGCTGGCTCCAGCTTTCTCACTGACTCCAATCAGTCTTATGTGTTATTCTTTGCTTCATCTTGTTACTGTTGATTTTTCGTGGTCCCTTGCTATTTTTAAGATATATTTCTTTTCCTGGTCACTAGTAACATTCCTCTCTTCTAGGTCTGATATTCTATCCTTACCCTCATTTAATCTGTTGTGTATACTTTCAATGGAGTTTTTAAACTCCTGGATTCTGTTTGGAACTGTTTCATTGATTCCATTTCTTGTTTATATTGGGCATTCATGGTTTCTATCATTTTCCTAACCTCCTCTATTTTTAAAAATATATGCCTGCTTTAATTTCTTTCATTTTGATTGTCATTTATTTTTGTACCTTAGATATTATTTTTTTCTACATCCTCTTCCATTTGTTTTTTCACTTCTGCTGCTATCATTTCAGAGAGTTCCAGTGGTTGGCTTCTGAGTTCCTGTATCTCTTTGTGCTCTGGACTTGTCTTGTGTGTGCTGGGCATTTGGGGTTTCATTTTGATTCTTTCTCTTGTCATTTTCTATTTTTTATTTGATTTGATTTGATTTTCTGTCTTGATGTTCATAGATTTCTTATGTTAGACAGTTTTATCCCTGGTGTTGAGGATTCCCTAGGTGGTGTCTGTTCCTCAAGGATGCCTTCTATATATTGTTAAAGTAGTACAGTTAGTGGTAACAATAGACTCAACCATAGCCTGGCTACTGAAAAACTGTGGTAAATATTCACCTGATACCTTTAACTGTAGGAGCAAGTTCTATAGTTATATAATATAATCCAACTTATACCAGGAACTTGTATGCAATGTTTTCCCACTTAGTAGAGTGATATTACCCTGTTGTGGGGGGGGGCTTAAGAGGGATGGGGGTAGGATGGAGAGGTGGATGGGGTTAAATATAGTAGGGCAAATTTGGTGGGCAAAGGATGATTATCCAAGTTTTGGGTAATTGTAGGATACAAGAGGGAGGGATTGGAAGAGAAAGCCTAGGAGTATTGAAGTGAACCAGAAAGGGAAGAGACAATGTTTACTCACATGAAAGTCTCATAAAATGAAGCAAGATAGTTGATGAAAGAGAGGAAGAGGATGAGTGGAATAATACAAAGGGAAAGTTTAGAGATTTAAATTGTGAACGAGATGGAAAAGAATGTAGAAAAGAGAAGACAAAGAAAAAGAAAGAAAGAAAAAAGAAAACAGGAAACAGTCACACACATAAAAAACAACAAACATACAGAAAGAAAAACAAAACAGAGCAAAACAGAACAGAGAGAAAAAGAGAAAAGGGAAAAGACACAAACAACAACAACAAAAATAAAATAAAAATAAACAGCAAAACAAAACACAGTAAACCAATGGACTACCAAGGGGAAAACCCATCAGAAAGAGAAAAATAAAAGTAGTGAGATTCTTCTAGTATCTACAGTTCTGTGGTTGGTCAAGTCTTATCCCAGAATGTGTACTCTAGCCAAGTTTGCAGGTGGATTTGTGCTGGGTTTGGGTCTGATCTTTGTCTCTGAATTTGGGGGATGGGATTAGTTTTTTGTGGCTGGAGTTCTCCCCAGCCATTTAAAAAAGAAAAAGGAAAAGCGAGAAGAAATAAAAAGAAAAAAAAAAATTGGGAAAAGAAAAGAAAAGTAGGTGGTACTACCCACCCACTTCTATTCCGCATGTCTTTGTCTCCAAGCTGGTTCAACTAACTTACCACCTGCTGGCTTGTATTGTTATTGTTGCTTCAGACTTTTCTGCACCACTAGTCCCTTCTGTCCATTGTGTGCACTCTAGCTGGGGTCCTACTGTATCGCTGGCTTTCCATTAGTCTCCAATCCCTGAGTCCCATCAATGGAGGGAACAGTAGCCCGTCTCAGACCCTCTTCCTGCCAGTTGCCACAGCTCTGAGTCCAGATCTTTTCCTTTAAAATTTTTTTTGTTTTTTATGTTTATTTGTACATATTTGCTGTACATAGTTGTCTCAGTTACTTTCTTTGTTGCTAACACAAAATACCCAACACATACAAGGTAAAGGATGAGATGTTTACTTTGGTTCACAATTTGAAGAGATTTCAGTCCATAGTTGGCTGGTTCCAAGGCCAACTGGAATGACAGAAAAGAAACAGTCCATGGCAGGGCAGGCAGGAAACAGCGCAGGATCAAGGCAGTAGGAAGGATATATACCCTTCAGGCTACCCCCTCAGTGACCCATCTCTTTCCATCAGGCTTTACCTTCCAACATCACATCCAGCTATAAACCCACCGATGGACTAATCCAGTGATGAGTATCACACACCCATGATCCAGTCAGCTCCCCAAAGCTCACCCTATGAGTGCATGAGGCTTTGGGGGGGTCTCTACATATAAACCCTAACAATGGTGATTACATTTATCATGGAGAGTTGGTATATATACATAACACATCTTAATTCTTTTTACTTTCTGTCTTAGTTACTTTTCTCATTGCTGGGACAAAATACCTGACACCCAGAAGGTAAAAGGAAAGATTTATTTTGACTCACAGTTTGTAGAGGTTTCAGACTATAGTTGGCTGGTTCCAAGGCAGGGCAGCATGGCAGAGGGGCATCACAGAGGAGACACAGAACATAGCATGGCAAGCCAAAGGCAATGAGCAGCAAGCAGTAGCAGCAGCAAGAGTAATAAGCCTGCCATCTTTCTGCCCCTTTATATTCCATCCAGTCTACAAGCCTATTGATTGGTGCCACCCATATCCAGGGTGGGCTTCCATTATCCACACCCTTAATCCCTGAATCCACATTCACATACCCTAATCCAGCCACCTTGGAAACTCCCCACCTACAACCACATGAGGCTCTGGGTGGGGGAGATTCCAGATACAAGCCATAACACTTCCCTTTGCCCTCCCCTCCCATGCACCCCCTCTATCTCTAGTTTCCGATTTTATTTTGCCCTTTAAATTATTTATACTGTACTTCAGGTTTCTCACATAAGAGAAACCATACAATTTTTAAGCTTATGTGCCATTTTATTTCACTTAACATTTTGGTCTCAAGATGCCTCCATTCTCCTATGAAAGACTCAAAATTATCCTTCTTTATGGCTGAATAATACTCCACTGTGTATATATATATATATATATATATATATATATATATATATATATGGCACATTTTCCTTATCCATTCATCTGTTGATGGACATGTAGGCTGCTTCCAAGATTTAGCTATTTTGAGTTGCACGCTGAAAACATAGATAATGCATGTATCACTGTAATGTGGTGTCTTTAAATCTGTAGCAAATATACCTAGAAGGAAAACAGCTGAGTCAAATGGAATTTCTGTTTTAATATTTTGTCAAGTATTTTCATGCTGATTTCTGTAGTGATTGTATGAGTTTACATTTCCACCAATGATGTAGAAAGGTATCATTTCCCACGGCCTCAACAGCATTTGTTATTGTTTGATTTGTTGATGATAGTCATTCTTTCAAGAGTAATGTGGAATCTCAGTATTGTATTTTTAAATAAATGGGTGAAATTTAAAATCCATAGATGTAAAAAACATTTCATGAGGGACTGGGGGATGGGGCTGCCACGGAGTGGGAGTCAGGCCATTGGGGGGTCAGGATGAGGTGATAGGTCATAGATCAGAGCTGGGCCAGGCTGGCTGTAGGGACCTCAGCTTCGGGGACCATCACCAGGGCCACCAGACAGCTCCTGGGACTGTAGAAAGCTAGTGGCAGGGGCCCCACCAGCACAGCAGAGAACTTGGTGTTCCTGAAGGCTTCATTCATGCATGTCTTGAAGAAGTGCTGCAGGCTGATGATGGACTGCACATCTGCCTTGTCCTCAGACAACTTGTTAAACTGCTTGAACATGAAGCCCACAACCTGGGAAAACTCCTGGGGGGAGATGTAACGGGGGTGGCAGCTTTTCCTGGAGGCAGGCACAGATCAGGGTCAGGTCCAGGTTGACCATAGAGAAAGTAGTCAGTAGCCAGCTGATACATGAGGCAGCAGGGTTCATGGCAGAATAGGGCCAGCAGGACACGTTCACATTTCTGCTGATTAGTTGGTGAGAGCTTGGCCACCATGCCGGTGCTGTCAACACCATTCATGTTAAGGCTGCCATTCTCCTTTTTCAGGTTGGGGAGCATGTAGCAGATTGAGCAGCTCTACCCCTCCCCTGGTACATCCTGCAGGGCAGACAGTTGGCAGTCCAGGTGGAAGCAAGACTTACACTGGTTGCACATGACCAGGTCACCTGGCTTCTGGCAGATATGGCAGATGGTGGCACTGTAATCCAGGTTGCCTGGGCTACCATCTGGGGTTGAGGTGTCCTTAGGAGCCACCATCTCCAGGCCTGAGCTATTCCTGCCACTAGGAGAGACCAGGTGGGGACCACCAGTGCCAGGGCCCTTGGCCAGAGCTATCAGCACAGGCTTGGTCTGAGGACCCTCGGCAGCAGCAGGAGGAACTCCAATGATGTCCTGCCTCTCCTTCTCTTCAGGGGAGAAAGGTGTGGGGCACCAGGTACCTTGGGTGCTCCTGGGGGCATAGTCCCAGGCTGATCATCAGCTGTGGCAACAGCATCATGCTCAATAAAAATGAGGTTGTAGTTTTCAGTGATGCTGCCTGGAAAGATCTTGAAGACATGTGGCTGGCTATCTGCTGCAAGGTCCAGGTCCAGGCATTTGACACTCACCCATGACATCTTGCCCATGAAGCTGCTTACCTCATCCTCACCAGAGCAGAACAACTTGATGTGAACTCTGCACTGGAGTAGGGGTCATCTGATCCAAAGCCATACCCTCCTGTGCCTCCATGGGCTGGCTACTGCCAGAACCCTCCTTGCTCAGGGGTTTTGGGGCTCTTAGGGAAGCCATAGGTGAAGGGCCTGTGGAATTGGTACCAAGGCATTCAGCCACAATCTTGCCAAAGGCCTTAGCACTCTTGGTTGAGGCATTGAGGTCCCACTGAAACTTCATCTTGCCATGTAGATCCTGAGGACCTGGTGCAGCTGGAAGTAGATCAGCTTCTTAGAAAGTAGCAAGGCTGTGTTGTCACTCTCCAGAGCCCAAGAGGCAAAGTGCAGGATGTGCTCCTGATGCTTCTGGATCTTGGTCAAAGCCCAGTGCTGTTGTTCCAGGTGCTCCTGCTGCACCCCCAGCCACCTTTTGGGCATTGCTGACTAGCACATAGTTTCACTTGTTCAGCTCCTTCATCATCTGCAAGATGGCCATCTTGATGTCCACCTGCACATGCTTCTGCATGTCAGACATGGTGGATGGAGCTGCGAACTTCCTTGGTGCTCTTCTGCGGTATGACATGTCTGTCCCCAAGGCATTTCACCACTGAGCCCACAACTTTGCACTGGTTCCTCACTGCATCTTCCAGGAACTGGTACTTGCGGGCCTTGTGACTGTTGTACTGGCAGTCCCGACAGGTGAGGTGTCACAGAGGTGTCTACAGAACAGTACGAGAAGCTTATGCTTGTTCACATTGCAGTAGGCAGTGTGTTAACCATCCTAGGACTTGGTCAGCTCAGGGAAGCACATAGTATGGTCATTGGTGTACTTCACCCACTGGTGGGCCCTCATGCAGGTCTCACACAGTGGCTCAGAACACTCCATGCAATCACTAGTGGCATTATCTTTGCAGCTCGTGCAACACTGGTTCACATCCTGAGCATCTGAAGCAGCCTTGTGGCATGAAGTTGTTCTCAGTCTTCAGTGGAGCACTTCTGCTTGCACATGGGACACTGTACCATCATGCCTTTACCTACCATGCCGTTACCCCTGTGCTGTTGGTGTCATGTGGACTGGGGCAGGCACTGTAGGCCGAGTGCTGGCAGGGCAGCAGCCCAGGAGGCCCTCAGGCCTAGGAGGCTGAAGTGCTCCAGCACCTCACTGGTTCCCCACTAGGGTGACATGAGCTGCCTGAGGCAGCTGAGGTCACTGCCTTCAGTGTTGTTTTAATTTGCATTTATGTCATGGCCAAAGATATGGAATATTTTTTCAAGTGTTTATTGACCATTTCTACCTCTTCTTTTGTGATGTGTCTATTAATCTCATTGCCTATTTTTTTTATTGAGACTTTTACTTTTTTGCTGTGTATTTTAAAAAATTCTTTATGTATTCTAAATGTTAGTCCTCTCTGAGGAAGAGCTGGTTAAAGTTTTTCCACATTCAGTAGCCCGTCTCTTCACTCTGTTGGTTGTTTCCTTTGCTGTGCAGTAGCTTTTTTATTTGATACAATCCCCCCTTCTTTTTTTTTTTTTGAGACAGGATCTTGCTATGTAGTCCAAGCTGGCCTTGAACTCACTATATAGCCTAGGACGGCCTTGAACTTGTGGCAGTCCTCCTGCCTCAGCCTCCCAAGTGCTGGAATTACAGGCATGCACCACAACACCTGCTCTCATTTGTTGATTTGTTGATGTTCTTTTTTTTCTTTTTTGCTTCACTGAGGCAGGGTATTGCTAAGGAGTTCAGCCTGGTCTTGCAGTCATTATGTAGCTCAGGCTGGCCTGGAACTTATGGCAATCCCTCCTACCTTAGCCTCCCAAGTGCTAAGATTACAGGTATGTATCGCCACACACAGCTTGATGTTACTTCTTGTGCAATTTGAGTTTGGTTCAAAAAGTCCTTACCTATGACAATGTCTCAAGTTTTACCTTCCAGCAAATAAAGTGTTTCTGTTTTAATATCTAGGTCTTTGATCCATTTTGATTTTATTTTAGAACATAGTGATAGATTCAATCTTCAGCATGTGAATAGCCATTTTTCCCAGCACCATTTGTTGAAGATGCTGTCTTTTCTCCAGCATGTGTTTTTGGTCCCTTTGTCAAAGGTCAGGTGATTGGCTGAGTATGGTGGAACATGCCTGTAATACCAGCACTTGGGAGGCTGAGGCAGGAGGATCACTGTGAGTTTGATGCCAGCCTGGGCTACATAGTGAGTTCAAGCCCAGCCTGAACTACACAGTGAGACCCTGTCTCAAAAAAAAAAAAAAAAAAAAAAAAAAAAAAAAGATCAGGGGATTGAATATGCCTGGAATTGTTTCTGCATCTTATATTCTGTTCCATTGATCCAGATATCTGTTTTTTTGCTGGTACCATGATGTTTTTAATCACTATGGCTTTGTAATATAACTTGAAATCTGGAATGTGATGCTTCCTGCTTTGTTTTTATTGCCCAATGTTGCTTTTATTATTCAGAGTCTCTTCTTGTTCCATATGAATTTTAGGGTATTTTTTTCTTGTGTTCTTTGAGGAATGTTGCTGGTATATTGATCAGAATTGCATTAAATCTATATATCAGTTTTGGTAGTATGGCCATTTTGAAAATGTTGATTCTGCCTATCCAGGAACAGGGAATGTCTTTCTAATTTCTTATGTTCTTTTTGATCTCCTTTTACAGACTACTATATTTTTCTTTACAGAGGTCTTTCACTTTTTGGTTAGGCTAATTCCTAAACTTATTTAAAAATTTTCTTTATGGTTTTGTGAATAGAATTGTTTTCCTAATTTTCTTCTTTGTGGGTTCATTATTGGCATACAGGACACCATGGATTTTTGTGTGTTGATTTTGTACCCTGCTATATAGCTGAATCAGTTCTGGGACTCTTTTGGTGGAATTTTTCGGGTCTTCTATGTAAAAGATCATGTCACTGACTAATAAAGACCATTTGACTTTTTTGTATTCATATCTCTTTTATTTCTTTTCCTTGTTTGATTGCCTTGTCTAAAATTTCAAGTACTATATTGAAAAGCAGTGGTGATAGTGGACATCTTTGTCTTGTTCCTTATTTCAGAGGAAAAGTTTTCAGTTTTCCCCATTTAATATGATGTTAGCAGTACATTTGTCATGAATGGTTTTATTAGATTGAGATAAGATCCTTCTATGTGTATTTTCTTCAGGGCTTTTATTATGAATGAATGTTGGTTTTTTTTAATTTTAAAGAGAAAAAAATGGAACAAAATTTCAAAATATGTTAATAGGTGTGTAACAATGGTTAATACATTGCGTATTTTTATCATCAAATTAGTTACTCAGAATACAAGATATCAGCATTCAATTGTCCAAACAATGTTAGCACAAACCTTTCTCTTCAGTGAACTAAGAGAAATTTGTAGTATATCTATCTTAATTATCTTTTATCTATATATATTTTCTGCTTTTCCCTTCCTTTTCTCCATTCCCCCATCCCAGTTTCTCTTTCCTTCTGAGCAGTTTCTTCCCATTTTACAATATCTATTGTACTTTTTGGGTCTTATTTACTCTTTCAGCTTCTCATATTAGGGAGACAATACAATGTTCACACATGTGCATCTGGTTTATTTCACTTATGAGTATGGTCTCAAGTTGCATCCATTTACCTATAAAAGTTTCCAGTTTATCCTTCTTTACGGCTGAGTAGTACTCCATTGTATAAATATACCACATCTTTTTTTTTTTATCCATTCCTTGGTCAAAGGGCATTTGGGTTGTTTCCAATATCTAGCTATTATAAATTGTGTTGCTATAAACATGGGTGCACATATATCACTGTAGTATGATGTTTTTAATTTTTCTGGGAAGATACCCAGAAGGGGAATAACTGGGTCAAATGGGACATCTAATCCTAGTTTTTTGAGGAATCTTCACACTGATTTCCACAGTGGTTGCACCAGTCTACACTCCCACCAACAGCAGAGAAGGGTTCCTTTTTCCCCACAGCCCCTTCAACATTTGTTATTGGTTGATTTCTTGATAATAGACATTCTTTCTGAGGTGAGATGGAATCTCAGTGTTGTTTTAATTTGCATCTCTCGAATGACCAGTGATGTTAAACATTTTTTCATATATTTATTTGCTGTTTGTATTTATTCATCTGAGAAGTATGTATTCATCTCAGATGCTCACTTTTGGATTGGGTCTTTAAATTTGGGAAGTCTGATTTTTTTGAGTTCTTTATATGTTCTCGATAGTAATCCTTTGAGGAACAGCTGGCAAACATTTCTTCCCACATTGTGGGTTGTCTCTTCACTCCATTGGTGGTTTCTCTTGCTGTGCAAAAAGCTTTTTAATAAGATGAGATCCCAGGTGTTGATCATTTGTGATAGTTCCTGTGCAATCAGAGTTTTATTCATAAAGTCTTTGCCTACACCAATGTCTTCAAGAGTTTTACCAATTCTATCTTCTAGCAGATTTAATGTTTCTGTTTTAATATTTAGATCCTTAATACATTTCAAACTTAGTTTAGTGCATGGTGAAAGATATGGGTCCAATTTTAATCTTCAGCATGTGCAGAGCCAGTTTTCCTAGCACCATTTATTAAAGAGGCTATATTCCTTCCAGTGAGTGTGTTTGGCACCTTTGTCAAAGATAAGGTGGCTTAGTATGTCTGGAGTTGTCTCTGCATCTTCTAATCTGTTCCATTGATCTTCAGGTCTGTTTTTTTGCCAGTACCATGCTGTTTTTATCACAGTAGCTTTATAGTATAATTTCAAGTCAGGGATTGTGATGCCCTCTGCCTTGCCTGTGTTGACCAGAATTGCCTTTGCCATTCTAGGTCTCTTCTGGTTCCAAATGAATGTTAGGATTGTTTTATCTAATTCTAAAAGATATGCTATTAGAATTTTGATCAGAATTGCATTAAATCTGTATAACAATTTTGGAAGTATGGCCATTTTCACTATATTCATTCTTCCTACCCAAGGGCAAGGGATATCTTTTCATTTTCTGATATCCTCTTCTATCTCCTTTTTCAGAGTACTGTAGTTTTCAATGTAGAGGTCTTTTACATACTTTGCTAGATTTATTCCTAGGTATTTCATTTTTTTGGATGCTATTGTGAAAGGTGTTGTTACCCTAATTTCTCTCTCAGCGAGTTTGTTATTCATGTACAGGAGGGCTATTGATTTTTGAGTGTTGACTTTGTATCCAGCTATGCTACTGAATTTGCTTATTAATTCTAGCAGTTTTTTAGTGGAGTTTTGGGGGTCTTCTATGTAGAGTATCATGTCATCTGCAAATAATGATAATTTCACTTCCTTTCCTATCGTTATTCCTTTTATTTCTTTCTCTTGTCTAATTGCTCTGGCTAAAGTTTCGAGGACTGTGTTGAATAAGAATGGATACAGTGGACATCCTTCTCGTATTCCTGATTTTAGAGTGAAAGCTTTCAGTTTTTGTCCATTTAGTATGATGTTGGCTGTTGGTTTGTCATAGATGGCTTTTATCAGACTGAGATAAAGACCATCTATTCCAATTTTCTGTAAGGTTTTTATCGTGAAAAGGTGCTGGACTTTGTCAAAAGCTTTTTCTGCATCTATTGAGATGATCATATGATTTTTGTCCTTGGTTCTGTTAATATGGTGTATTACATTTATTGATTTATGTATGTTGAACCAGTCCTGCATCCCTGGGATGAATCGAACTTGGTCATGGTGTATAATCTTCTTGATATTTGCTGCATTCTGTTTGCCAGTATCTTATTGAGGATTTTTGCATCTATATTCATTAAGAAGATTGGCCTATAATTCTCTTTCTTAGTTGGGTCCTTCTCCAGTTTTGGTATCAGTGTAATGCTTGCTTCTAGGAATGAATTTGGGAGTATTGCTTCCCTTTCAATTTCATTACAGAGTTTGAGCAATAGTGGTATTAGGTCTTCTCTAAATTTCTTATAGAATTCAGCAGTGAATCCATCAGGGCCTGGGCTTTTCTTTGTTGGGAGGTTTTTAATCACATCTTTGATTTCATTGATTGATATTGGTTTATTTAGGATTTTTATATCTTCTTGATTCAGCTTTGGTAATTCATACGTATCTAGGAATCTGTCCATTTCTTCTGCATTTTCTATCTTATTAGTATACAAGTTTTCAAAGTAGATATAAATGATTTTCTGGATTTCTGCAGGGTCCATTGTGATTTCACTCTTTTCATTCCTAATTGCATGGATTTGACTCTTTTCTTTCCTTTTTTTAATAAGGTTGGGTCAGGGTTTGTCAATTTTATTTAATCTTTCAAAGAACCAACTCTGTGATGCATCGATTTTTTTGTATTTTTTTAGTCTCCAATACATTAATTTCTGTTCTGATCTTTATAATTTCCTCCCTTGTACAAGCTTTTGGCTTAGCCTGCTCTTCTTTTTCTGGAAGTTTGAGGTTCACCATTAAGTTGTTTATTTGCACTTGCTCTGTTTTCCTGATATGGGTATTTACTGCCATAAATTTCCCTCATAGGACAGCTTTCATTGTGTTCCATAAGTTCTGATATGTTGTACTGTCATTATCATTCAGTTGTAGAAACTGTCTAATTTCTTCTTTAATTTCATCTGTGACCCATTGGTTGTTCAGGAGGCTATTTAATTTCCATGTGTTTAGGAAGTTCTTGTGGTTTCTTTTGCTATTGATTTCCAATTTCATTGCACTGTGGTCTGATAATATGCATGGGATAATTTCAATTAATGTGCATTTATTTAAGCATGTTCTATGAGTTAGTATGTGGTCTATTTGGGGGAATATCCCATGTGCTGCTGAGAAGGATGTGTATTCTGATGTGAGGTGGAGCACTCTGTAGACATCTACTAAGTCTATTTGTTCAAAAGTTTGTCTCAGTTCTAATATTTCATTGTTGATCTTTTGTCTAGTTGATCTGCCTTTTTGTGGCAGTGGGGCATTGAGATCCCCCAATACGATTGTATTAATGCTTATTTGATTTTTCATGCCCATTAATATCTGTTTTATATAGTTGGGTGCACCGGTATTTGTTGCATATATATTTATGATCATTATCATTTCCTCTTGGATTGTTCCCTTTACAAGGATGTATTGATCTTCTTTATCTCTTTTAATCAGTCTTGGCTTGAAATTCACTTTGTCTGCAAATAGAATAGCTACATCTGCTTTTTTCTGGGTTCCTGTCTCATGGAGTATTGTTTTCCATCCTTTGATTTTCAGTCTATGAATTTCTTTTTGAATTAAATGTGTTTCTTGTATGCAGCATATTGTTGGATCTTGCTTCTTGATCCATTTTGCCAGTCTGTGTCCTTTGATTGGTGAATTGAGACCATTAACATTGATGCTTAAAATTGATATGTATTGATTTATCCTTGTCATGTTATTTTCCTGTTGTTGGCTCCCCCTCTTATTTTCCCCCTCCCTCTGTTTTTTTTTTTTTTTGTGGGTACCGGGGGGTCGACCTCAGGACCTTGTGCGCCAACAGGCACCCGTGCCGCTGAGCGATATCACCGGCCCCTTTTTCGTATGTGGGATCCAGGAGTCAAACTCGGGCCCTCGCGCTTGCAAGGCAGGCACTTATGCTGCTGAGCCATCTCACCGGCCCCTCCCTCTGTTTAATTGTTTGCTTTGCCTGGTGGATTCCTTCTGTTGGTGTACATGGAGTTGTAGTCCTTGTTATCTCTTTCTCAAATGTCCTTCAAAACATTTTGGAGTGCTGGTTTGATCTGATTTCCTCTATACCCTCGTGAACCTGTTTTTCAACTTCTGCTTCTATCATTTCAGAAATTTCAGATGCGTGGCCTCCATTTTCTTCTACTTTGTTGTCCCTTGGATTTTGCTTCTGTGTCTTGTCATTTTCTATTATTTTATTTTATTTCATTATTTCTGTCTTGGTATAAATTTCTTAGAGTAGGTAGCTTTATCAGTAATATTGACGCCTCCCCAGGAAATTTCTGTTCTTCAGATGTGTCTTCTGTGTGTAGGAGGTTCTTGCTTTTTGTGTCTGTCCCAAGATCCTACCTGCCCAGTTTGTTAAGGATGAGACATTTCCATCTATTTGGCTCAGCCCCTAGTCCTTTGGTACTGGACAATGGTGATCACTATGACCCCAGACAGTCACAGTATTGTTATAGAAGGGAGAACAATTGATTACAACAAGTATGATATCCTGGCTAAAGTATTACAATTAGTAATAACAGTAGCATCACACATGGCCCAGAAACTGACAAACTGTGGTAACTCTTGATTTGGTATCTTTAACCATAGGGGTACGATCTATGGTTATATAACAAAACCCAGCATAAATCAGGAACTTGTATGCAATGAATTTCCCCCCAGTAGAGTGATTTTACTCTGTAGTGGGGAAATTTAAGAGGTATAGGGGACAAAACAGAGAGAGAGATGAAGAGTAATACAGTCCAAGCAAGGCTGGAGGACAAGGGATGATCACACAAGCTTGGGAAACTGGAGAAGAGGGCAGAAGAGAAAGAGTGAAGGAGAAAAAAATGAAGGAGAAAGCAAAAGATTATTGAAGCATATCAGAAAGGGTAGGGGCAATGTTCACTCACAGGAGGATAGCATAAGATCAAGAAAGATAGTTGAGAGAAAGAAAACAATTAGAATAGAACAAAAATATATGTATAAACCTAAAAAAGAAAGACAGAAAGAAAATAACCAACCAAACAAGAAAATAACCAACCAAACAAGCAATCAAAGCCCAACCAGACAATAAAAGGGAAACAATACAGACAAACAAAAAAATTCTTCTGGTGACCACTGTGCTGTGGTTGTGTCCAAATCAGCATCCCACCAATTCTGCAATAGGATTAGTGCTGGATTGGATGCAGGGCTGATCTTGGTCTCTGGGATGTGGGGCTGTGGCCGGTCTTTAGCCAGCAGCTTTCTGAATGGCCCACGCATGTCTCCTTACCCTGTTTGTCTCTGTACTGTTCTCCTGTTGCTGTGGCACCCTCAGACAGAGACAGCCCAATGCTGCTGCTCCCAGTACTGTGTATAGTTGGCCCCTCCCAGATCTTGTACAGCCTGCTGCATTCCACATCACTGGTTCCTCTCATGCTCTGCCCTCCTTGTCCCATGCTGGTTGTTGCAAGTTGGAGGGAGTGCTGACTTCCTGGCTCAAGGGTGCTTGTACTGTTTGTCTAAGGGTGGGAGAGTGATTGTTTCCCACTGCTTGTCCCTGCACTTCACATCACAGGTTGGAGGGAGTGCTGACTTCATGGCTCAGGGGTGCTTGTTCTGCTGGTCACTTGTTGCAGGGTGAGGAAGTGCTTGTCCTGGCTGCTGCAGCATGGTCCAAATCCCTCTCTTGCACAGGTGGTAGGGCAGGAGGTGTTGTGTTGTTTCCCTAACCTTGTTGTCACTAGAGGTCCCAGTTATCAGTTATGGTGCTCAACAGAGAAAGAAAGAGTAAAGAAGAAAAGAAAAAAGAAAAAAAAAATGGTGGCCTGTCAGGGAGGGAGCAGTCATTCACCCCTGTGCATGCTGGTGAAATTTGTTGCAAGGCTACAGTGTCCTCTGTTTGCAGGAAATCAAAAGAGGCCCATTCTTCCTGAGAATCCCACATTGGCACCCTCATCAGCTACTGCAGTTGCTGCCAATAGTTTCACCCCCCACACTCCCAACTCATCTACTTCCAGCCAACTGAACTTGTTCCAGCTAGCCATTGCCTACATTTGGCCATAGAGGCCTTCTCCACACCAAGCCTTCTGCTTCATGGCTATGCCTATCCTGGTCAGGTGGCATCATCTAATGCCCACCTGAGATGACTGTCAGCAATTCCTTCTGAGTTCCACATTTTGACTGAGGAAAATTGGACTGTCAGCCCTGACAAATGAGTTGCAATGGCCTTTCTAAAGGTTGTCTTGCCTAGAAACAACCCATTTGAGCACTTCTCAAAGACATAAAAAAGGGGGGCAAAAAGCCCATGAACTACTTTTACCCAGAAACCTGATTTTAAAAAAGGCACCTGATGTCTGTAAGAAAATCCAGTATGATAGATGACAATACCTCTGGCTCTCAAAAGCTTCAACCTGGATCAGATGATAACCCTTTCTTTGGTCTGATGGGCTCAGACTAGGCCAGACTGGGCTCCCTTCTTCAGCTGCATCACTGGGAGTCCATAGTACCATCATTGGGGAAACTAGGACTCTTGCCTCTTGCCCCTTCTGCCAGGCACAAACTGGCAGCCTGGGAGGACATCTCCTGTGTAAGCCAGTCCCCATACTGCTTCTGGGAAGAGACCTCCTCTTCAAGTTAGAAGCGACTGTCTCCTTTGCACCAAGCCAGTCAGCCTCCCTCTCATTTAACCCTGAACTTTCAACTTTGACTATTCCCTGAAAGGAAGATGATGCCTGCATCAGCCTGAGACAGATAACCACAATCCTGAAGTTCTGAAAACTCTCCTCCCAGAGTTATAAACTAAAGACTCACCTTCAGGTCTGGCCATCAACCATGCCACCTCACCATGACCCCTGTTGCTGTCAGATGTCACAGAAAGCACAAACAGGCATCCAGCCATACATCAGCCTGATAGACTATTAATCACCTTGGGCAAGATCTCTGTGCCTTCAACAATACTGCCATCACCTTACATTCTGTGTTTCCCTTTCCATACACCCTTTTTGGACTGTTAATTACCACAAGAGTTTGGGAAATCTTGCACTATTTTCAGGGAGGCTCTGACAACAGATTTGGCTGCTCTGAGACAGCCTGTTCCTCTGTCCTTTCCAGTTCCACAGTTCTGTCACTGTCCCCTGGGCCCTGAGATTGAGCCATTGACCACCTGCCTCGGATTGTGAAACTTCATCATGGGGCAACCCCTACCTGCATCAAACAGTATCCCATGCCATGAGTGACTTGGCTAGAAATTCAACCACACATCCAGAGGTTTCAAAACTACAAAATGTTTATAGACTGTCAAATTGCTGAAATACACCTCTCCTGCCTGTAAAGCCAGTTCAAGATCTCTGACCTGCCAATGCCACAGAGATTGCCCTCTGTATATGTTGCCTCAGTCTTCTGCCACCCATAGCCCACTGATACACCTGCCTGGACCTAAAAAATGTCTTCTTCTGCCTTCAATTGGTTCCTGCCAGCCAGCCCCTCTTCAAAAAGACCCCGGTTCTGGACTCAAAGGTTAACTGACCTGGACTCAACCTCCCAGAGGTTTGAAAATTTGTTTACCCTCTTTGGAGAAGATCACTGCACTTCTGATTGATGACACCCAAGCTACCTGATGGAAAGGCACAAAAGCTCAGCTACAACATCTGGCAGAAACTGGTTACAAAAAGAAATGCCACAAAGTTCTTGGAGCTGTTGGCTTCTATAGAATCTGGATCCTTGAGTTCACAAAAACAATGACTGTCAACCCCTGGGAGTGCCCAGTGGCCTACTTGTGCAAATACTTGGATCCAGTCACTAAGGGCTGCCTCCCCCCTTTTCCTCCACACTCTAACCGTCCCTGTCCTTCTGATCAAGAAAGCTGACAAGCTCACCTTAGTCTGAGACCTAACTGTGCAGGTGGCACATGCTGTACTGGGATGAACTGTTCTAAAAATGGACCCCCTGACAGATGCTGAGTACACCCTGTTTACACATGGAAGTAGCACTGTTAGAAATGAAGTCCGACAGGTTAGATATGCTGTGGTCACCTTGGACAAAACTATTTTAGCCAAATCTCTCCTGCAGGTATGATCTGCACAGCAAACTACTTCCTGCTGTTGTTAGGAAACCTGCCACCAATGACCCAAAATAATCCAGTCCAGAGGCCTAAGCCCCCCTCCAGGGATCTGACTGACTAAAACATTAACCTCAGTCACTAGACCTGCCCCCACCATCACCAGCCCTGACCTTCCATTCCCTACCCATACTGAGAAGACAATAAAAGTTGGTAGGGTGCTGTGGTAAAAAATCATCCCTAGATATGGCCTACCCTTGATCATTGTCAACAACAATGGGCCTGCATTTGTAGCAGAGGTAACTCAAAAACTAGATTAAATAAAAAGTATATACAGCATACAGGCCACAAAACTCTAGAAAAATTAAAAAACGGCTTGTAACCAGCTCCATGCAAATTTAGCTGAAAGACCAGCTATACCTGTAGACATCCCTGTACACACCATATTAACCACTCTTAAGGGTTTCAGAAATCCAGCCTTAAATCTACTAGAAAATTTACCTGGACCAGAGAGCTGACTCTGAAAAGACGACACACTCAAAGCCCTGTTCTGGTCACTCTGGACGCTGACCAGTCCCTGCACAGCTGAAGCCTGAGGACATTGTTCACAGGATTGCTCCATACCTATTCCCCTTGATTTTTGTGTCTTTTCAGACTGCTTACCCCACTCCTTGCTTCCCCACCCCCTGCTAGCCGTGGTTTATAGACGATTGCCCCAAGAAAATAGAATAATCAATCAAATACTTGACCAAGATTTGATGAGCCTCCAAGGCACACTGGACACTCTTCTAGATCAGATTAACTCCCTCATTACCTTGTCAGAGTAATGTTACAGAGCACAGGCCTAAATTATGTCTCTCCCTAAAAAGCAACTTAGGAGAAATCTCTGTAATAAGATAATATTGGCTAAGATCACTGACAACCCTAATGTTACTGCTTCTAGTTGGGCCTTGTCTCAAAAGATCACATGTAATATGCCCAGCAAAGACTTGCCAGGGAAACTAAAAGAAGGGGGAAATGTAACAGAAAATGGACCCCCAACCAATCTTAGTTGCCCAGGTAGCAGTTCCTGTTCCAGTTGCAGTTGTTTCTGTCTCATATATGGCTGGTCACTGTGATGTATAGCTGGTCACTATGATGCAAATTGTAAGAACCAATCCCAATTGACAAACCATTCTGCCTGTGTACTTTTTGCTTATTTATCCCATATAAGCCCTAGACCACCAGAGACCAGGGCCTGATATTTTGGGAATGATCCCAATCAGTGACTGTCTATGTAAATAAATC
Source organism: Erethizon dorsatum (assembly GCA_028451465.1). Classification (NCBI taxonomy): domain Eukaryota; kingdom Metazoa; phylum Chordata; class Mammalia; order Rodentia; family Erethizontidae; genus Erethizon; species Erethizon dorsatum. Next base: position 37,277,429 of record CM051831.1, read on the forward strand.
TGCCTCCAAATCCTGGGTGTTGTTTCAGTGTTTCTGCTTCCATCAGAGCCTGGGCAACATAGTGAGATCTCTCAGAATTTTTAAAATATTAAAAGGCAGAGAATGTAGTTTGGAGAAAAAGTCCCAAGTTCTATCTTCTGTACAATAAAAACATCAACCACACCAAAAATTTGTTGTATCCTGGAGAAATCCCTTTCCATCACACTTAGAAGATGATATCCACCAGTTTTTAAGCCAGACAATGTCACACAATTTCCTAATTTCCATATTTTGAAACACAATTAGGGATGAGTGTCCTGGCACACACCTCTAGTCTCAGTACTCAGGAGGCTCAGTCAGGAGGATTGCTACAAGTTGGAAGCAAACCTGGATTACATAGTAAATTCAAGGCCAACCTGAATTATGTAGCAGAACCCTCCCTTGAAAAATAAAGAAAGCTGGGCATGGTGGCAAATGCCTGTAATCCCAGCACGTGGGAGGCTGAGGCAGGGGGATTGCTGTGAGTTTGAGGCCAGCCTGGGTGACATAAGTGAGTTCAAGTCCAGCCTCTACTACATAGTGAGATCCTGTCTCAAAATAGATAAATAAATAAATAAATTAATTAAAATAAAATAAAAAAACAACAAAGAAAATTCATAGTAACAGAAAACAAATTTATCTAAATTATACTAAGTCATCTCCTTTCTTAATGCCTGTGATGTTTGACCCACACTCAGACTGAGCCAGCACACAACAATTCCTTTATTGCCACACTAGAAAACAGTCTGACCTCAGGGGAAGACCCTCTCTGTTGTATTCATGGATTTTACCACCATCACCATCTCCTCCCCTCCCACTTTCTTTCTCCTCCCATTTGCTTGCTCCCTGCACAGAAAACTCTTTATCACTAACCATTCATATGGCTGCAGAGCTCACATTTCAGGCTTTACTCCTACTACAATATTCCTTTAATATAATGTCCACCCCAATAAGCATTTCAGTTCTTAAAACAGTGTCTACAGTCCAAGGTCTATAGCAATTATTTGAGGTGCTACCCCTCTCCTTTTCTACTGCTACCAAATCACATGTCCCTGAAGATGCCTGAGTTTAATGAGTCTCACACTGTGTGTAACAGGCAGCTCCTTCTGGAAGGACTCCTTACAGGAACACTTTCTTCTGCCCTTGCAAACCCATTAATGTCTCCTCCATTTCTCTCAGCATGAAAGGGAAATCTCTACCAGAAAAATTGTTCTTTTTAAAAAAACTTTGTTCTTTTGAAACTGCTGAGCTCTGTAACTGGTTCATGGCTCTGTAATTACTTTCTTGACCTCTGTAACAATGAGAGTGTAACCAAATATGCAGGATGTCTGATTGTACCAAGCTTCTAATTAATCTAGTCTTGTAACCAATGATCATTAATCTAACCTTGTAAACAGTGATCTCACCCTGCTAGGTAGTCAGAGAACTGCCAGGCTGTTCTGTCTCACTTTTATACCTCCTGTTTATGCATCATATAAAAGTACTAGCCCGCAAGCATGGGGCACCTGGCTTTGTTGTGGGAGCTGATCCCATCCAGGACCACTGGTGTAAAATAAAGCTGTTCACTGCCTCCTGACTTCCTTGGGTGTCATTCCTTTCCTGGACTCAGTTTTGACACAACATTCTTGGTTCCCTGACCAGGAAGGCCATACTGGCTGCTTAGGCCACTGGGTAGGGCCCAGCAGCCAGAGTGGGTACCTCTCCAGGCTTCTTGATGGGAAGGCGCACCCTCCAGGTTTTTCTTGGAGTCCCCTCAGAGGCTCGGACTGGAGACCCCTGCTTGATGCTTGTGGCCCCTGTAAGACCCAAAGAGGGGGAAAGGATGCAGTTGGGTCAGGTCATCAGATAAGGTAAGACCCCTGGGGGACCCCAGTTAGTCTGTTAGTCTTGCTCAGCTTGAGCAGAAGAAGAGCTTGATCACCTCTTGTTAGTTGAGGCCACCCTCAAGGGAAGGGGGGTTGGAATGTTTAACCTCTGGGTGCCTGCTGAGTGATAGTGTTTGTAACAGGCAGTGAAAGCAATAGACTGTTCTGTCTGTGCTCCACAGCGAAGGGCCCCTTCAGGACCCCAGAGCTATGGAGTTTGAGTGGAACAGATTTCTGTGGTTCTGTAGTTGCATCATATGGCTAAAAGGTAACTCAGCCTCTGTAATAGGGGCCTGACCAGGCTCGGGGGTTATACAGGTGCACCTATTACCAGACAGACTGTCGTCCCCATGAGGGGAGTGGCCAGAACTGATGAGTGCTTGGTTCCTTGTTTGAGGAGCACCCACTCTTTTTCTGTTGCACCATCATTCTAGGGTGCACAACATACATCTAGGATAGATAGAATGGGTGAAAGCCAGAGTAAATCCATAGTCCTTGATTGTATGCTGAAAAAGTTCAAAAGAGGATTTCCTGATGACTACAGAGTGAAAATGAATGCTCAGAAGCTCTGTGCCTTTTGTGAAATTGAACAGCCAAACCTTTGCCCCGACTGACCATCTGAAGGGACACTTGATGTTGAAATTGTTTGTTGGGTTTGGAACAAACTGACAGAGCCTGATGAACGAGGTCATCCAGTTTCCTTATATTGACTCCTGGCTCAACCTCTGTCAGAGCCTCCCTCCTTGACTCCACATCTGTGTCCTGCATGACAAAGAAAGCCATTCCAGTCATCAAAACAAACCTACAAGGTCATCTGAGAGGCTCTCAGATTCAGCCCAAGCCAGAAAACTTTATCCTGTTCTGCCAGAGGACCCCAAGTCCAACCTGCCTTCTCCTTACATTCATCAACCCCAAGCTGCTCAGCCAACCATGATATCTCCACCACCAGCCCTGTCTCCTGCACCACAGCCTCCTGCTTTCCGAGATTCCACAGCTTCACCCCCAGCCCTGTCTCCTGTATCACAGCCTTCTGCTCCACCAATAACACCTGATGCATCTCCTGAGCCCCAAACTGACTCTCCGTCATGTGGCATCAACATTGCCAGAAACATTAACTGTCCCATTGGCTTTATAGATTCAGGTTATAGCCCCATTGGTCACTGCCTCCACTCTGCCACTCATTCCAAGGCTCCAGTTCACCTCCAGCTGTCACATTGTGTTTACCCTGGAGCTCAGGGAGATGCACCCAACCAACCACCCGTGATGTATTACCAGCTGTTCAGCTCCTCTGACCTCTTAAATTGGAAACATCACAACCCATCCTATTTGGATAAGCCCCAGGCAATGACAGAGCTCCTTACATCCATCTTCCAGACCCACCTGCCAACATAGGATGATTGTCAGCAACTCCTTCTAACTCTGCTTAATACTGAAGAATGCCACTGCATTTTAGATTGGGCCCAAGCCTGGTTAAAATCAAAAGTCCCTGCCACTGTGGTTGATCCTGATGCTTGAGTGAATACAGTCCCCCCTGAGCACATCCAAATTTGGACTATAATATAGCAGAAGGCCCTGAAGCCTTAGATCAGTACCACACTGCTCTCCTCACAGGCCTCAAAGAGGGAGGCAAAAAGCCAATAAACATGTCTAAAGTTACTGAAGTTACCTAGGAGCCCAAGGAAAGTCCAGCCAGATTTTATGAGAGACTCTGTGAAGCCTACTAGGTCTATACACCCTTTGACCCCGAAGCTCCTGAAAATCAACAGATGGTTAATGCTGCCTTTGTAACACAGTCAGCCTCTGACATTAGAAGAAAAATCCAAAAGTTTGATGGCTTTGCTGGCATAAATTCTACCTAATTACTTCAGATTGCTCAAAAGGTCTTTGTAAACCAAGAAAGGGAAGAAAAAAAGGAGCAATAATGTGAGGCAGAACACAGAGTCCAAAAGAAAGCCACAATGTTAGGGAAGCCTGTTCCTGAAGTGTTCCACCAAGGCCAGTCCCACTGTGGCAACTAACCTAAGGGGGCCCCTTAAGCCTCACAACCTAAAACTGGTGGCAGACCCTGTGCCTTAGCAGCTGGCCAATGCACTCACTGCAAACACTTGGACACTGGAAGGATAAATGCCCCCTCCATCTGAGGGACACAAAGAAATCTGACCAGCCAGGCCCACCTCAGCCTGCACCTCTTTGCTCTCTCTCTTCGATGACAACAAATAGGACAGATGGAGCTGTAATAGACTGGGCCCCTGGGAGCCCACGGTCATTGCCAGAATCAGGGAAAAACCCATGACTATTTTGCTGGACATTAGGGCTGAACATTCAGTTGTGACTCAGCCTGTTGCTCCCTTAACCTCCCAGCAAATCCAAGTCATCAGTGCCAGTGGAGCCCCCACCAAAAAGAAATTCTGCCAAAGCAGATCCTGCAAGACTGGTGGATACTTTATCAAACATGAATTTCTGTACATGCCTGAGTGCCTTATACCTCTCCTGGGGTATGACCTCCTTTGCAATTTGGGAGCAACTATCTCTTTTGCCCCAAACCATCCAGCCTCCCTTACACTTGGGTCCACTGTCCTGGACTTGATATTGACTCTGTACCCCAGGAGGAAGAATCGTGCCTGCATCAGCCTGAAATGCCTGATAATCATAACCCTGAGATTTTGAGACTTGTTTCCAGACGTATAGGCAGAGGATTCACTCCCAGGGCTTGTTATCAATCATGCCCCTTTGGTCATCAAGCTCTGTCCCAATGCAACTCCCATTGCTGTTAAACAGTACCCAATATTATGAGAGGCTCAGCTTGGCATCCAGCCCCACACCTCTCACTTGAAACAGTTTGGAAACTTGATAGACTGTCAGTTGCCTTGGAATACTCCTCTCTTGTCAGTGAGAAAGCCCAGTGGAGACTATCAGCCAGTACAGGATCTGTGCTGTCAACTCTGCCACCATGACTCTGCACTTCCCAGCCCTTATACCCTCCTGGGTCTGTTTCCTCCTGATGTTGCCTGGTTCACCTGTCTGGATTTAGAAGATGCTTTCTTCTGTCTACGGGTCTCACCTGTCCGCCAGCCCATTTTCACCTCTGAATGGGAGGACCCAGAGATGGGATGGAAAAACCAACTTACCTGGACTCATCTCCCACATGGTTTCAAGAACTCCCCCACACTTTTTGGGGCAGCACTAGCTGCTAATCTGGTCCAATTCCCACATGCTGATTTTAACTGCACCCTATTGCAATATGTCAACGACTTAGTGATATGTAGTTCAGATAAATCAGACTGCTGGAAGGGAACACAAGCCCTTCTCTGCCACCTACTGTCCACAGGCTACAAAGTCTCCCAGAAAAAGTCTCAAATAGGTAAACAGAAAGTGCATTACTTGGGATTTGACTTAGAAAAAGGACCCAGATGCTTGGTCCCAGAAAGAAAGGAAGTCATTTGCTACAGCCCAAGGCCTGAAAATAAAAGACAGCTGAGAGAATTCCTGGGGGCTGCAGGTTTCTGTCATATATGGATACCTGGGTTTGCCAAAAAAGGCTAAGCCCCTGTATGACATGCTGACTGGAAAAGAAAATAAAAGAGAACTGTTAAATTGGACTTTAGAACAAACTGAATCCTTCCAGACTATAAAACAAGTACTGTCAACAACACCAGCTCTGGGCATCCCTGATGTAACCCGACCCTTTAACCTGTTTGTTGATGAATGAAGACATGTGGCATTGGGGGTCCTGACCCAAAAGATTGGCCCTTGGGAGAGGCCTATTGCATATTTGTACATGAACTTTAAACTCTGTGGCTAAGGGCTGGCCTCCCTGCCTAAGAGCATTGGCAGCAACCATCCTTCTGATAAGGAAGCTGACAAGTTGACTCTAGGACAAAATCTGACAGTTCAAGTCCCACATGCTGTTCTGGAGTTACTAAATATTTGGGAACATCATTGGCTTTCAAATAGCCATTACTCAATATCAAGGACTGCTTTGTGAAAATCCCCAACTCACTTTTCAATTGACTCAACCTCTGAACCCAATTACCTTCTTGCCCACTAAGCTTGACCCCCCATGACAACTGTCTAGCCTTGACTGATGAGCTTTTTGCAAGCTAAACAGATCTGCAGATGGAACCCTTGTCTGATGCTGAATACACCCTGTTTTTTTTTTTTTTTTTTTTTTTTTTGTGGGTACCGGGGGGACGACCTCAGGACCTCACGCGCCAACAGGCACCTGTGCCGCTGAGCGATATCACCGGCCCCTTTTTCGTATGTGGGTTCCGGGAGTCGAACTCGGGCCTTCGCGCTTGCAAGGCAGGCGCTTAAGCCGCTGAGCCGTCTCACCGGCCCAATACACCCTGTTTATGGATGGAAACAGCTCAGTCAAGGATGGAAAATGTCAGGTTGGATATGCTGTTGTTACCATGGAGGAAGTGCTCCTAGCTGGGCCTCTTCCTCAGAATTGGTCTGCTCAGCGAGCTGAATTATGGGTCTTAATACAAGCTCTCAACTGGGCAAAAGGAAAGAAAGTAAACATTTATACTGACTTGAGGTATGCGCTTGCTACTGTTCATGTCCATGGGATGCTATATAAGGAACATGGACTCCTCATGGTGCAAGGAAAACAAATTTTAAAAAGGGATGAAATCTCTCAACTCCTGACTGCAATTTGGAAGCCTAAAAAGGTTGCCATTATCCATTGTAAAGGGCACCAGAAAGTAAAAGACACTATCACTCTCAGAAATCACAAGGCAGATGAAGCTACAAAATTGGCAGCTGAGGGCTCCATCTGGGGGAAAAATGATTTAAAACAGAATCTGGAAGCCCAACATGAAGTATCACCCAATACTGTCTTCAGTCTCTGCAGCAAGCCCCTCCACTATTCCAAGGAAGAAAGTAGATGGCACAACAGGAAGGAGCCTACATAGGACCAAATGGTGCTTGGATTTTACTAGAAGATCAGATGATCATCTCTCAGAACCTGGCCTATGCTCGGATAAAATGCCATCATGACATCACACATGGAGGAAAAACTGCTGTGAATCAGCTTCTAAGCCATTATTATTACATTCCTAAATTAGCCTCAATCTGTGCTGCCATTAGCCAGAGATGTCAGATTTGTGCAAAGATTGAGCCCCTTTCTGGGCCTAAACCCCCACCCAGCATCCAACATGCAGGACTTTCACCCCTTGAAGATCTACAAATAAACTTTAAGGAAATCAAACCATGCAGGGGCTACAAATATCTCCTGGTGCTTGTTTGTACTTATTCTGGATGTCTGGAAGCATTCCCCACTAGAACTGAAAAAGCCACTGAGGTCTGTAGAGTGCTACTGAGAGAAATTTTTCCTAGATATGGGCTGCCCCTCACCATAGGCAGTGAAAATGGACCTGCATTTGTGGCAGAAATAACCTGAAAGCTGACTGAAGAATTAAAAATCAAATGGAACTTACATACAGCATATAGGCCACAAACTTCTGGAAAAGTTGAAAGGATGAATAGGACTTTAAAGTCGATATTAACTATCACCAGGAAACTCAGGCACCATGGGTAGATTTACTTCTCAAGGCCCTTCTTAAGGTCTAAAGTTCACCAGGATCCACAGGATATACCCTCTTTGAAGTTTTGTATGGGAGACCTCCTCCCATAATTAGAAGTCTAGTAGACCTATGTCAACTAGATAACATATCCCTACAGGAACAATTTACACAGGTAGAAAAGACTTTTTCTTAGATACACAAAAATATAGCTGAAAGACCAACCATACCTGCAGATACACGTGCCCATACATACAGCCCTATGGATATGGTTTGGGTAAAAGACTGGAAAAAAGCCTTTACAGCCTGGCTGGAAAGGAGCTTATATAATTATATTGGCCACCTCAACAGCTGTCAGGGTTTCAGAAATTCAGCCATGGGTCCATCACTCTTGGTTCAAGAAGGCTCACCCAGATGACTGTTGGAAGGCCTATCTGGATGAGTCAGTTCCCCTAGAAATAACCCTGAGGAGACAATGCACTCAAAGCCCTGCTCCTGTCACTCTGGACACTGACAGGTCAATACACAGCTGAAGCTTGAGGACAGCATTCACAGGATTCCAAGTGTGATTGCTTACTCCAGTTCTCTCCCATATGTACTTGATATTGTGTTATCCATCTTGGTTCTTGCTCCCCATCCTCTTACTGGCTGTGACCTTTGCCTTGGCCATGTGGACAGTTGCCCTGGAAGAGTGGAAGGCAACCAGTAAGGCTCTTTTCCGTACTCTTTATATGGTTTTGTTAGTCAGACTTGTTATTTTAAACTGTCTCCCTCATTTAGAAAAAGCCGAGGGCTATCAGTTATAATTAGAAAATGTTTATTGTTACTAATGTGCTGACTAATGTTGGGGTCTGGATTCTGGCTCTGTTCAATTTAACCATGGGAAATGAAATTGCCATGACCCAAGACCCTGTTGAGTTTTGCCTGGTAAATAATGACACCTGGGAGGTAATTCAGTCTGAAGTCTGGGATGGACAAGGCCCAGTAGTTCTCTGATTTGATCTCTGCCAAATTATTACCATTCCGGACACATGGATGCCCTCTTGTCAAAAAGGGCCCAGAGGACCCCATGGGGAATCTGCTCTGGTAGCCTTTGATTTCTATCTGTGCCCTGGGAACAGGTATGGACACATAGGCTGCAGATCCACAATGGAATATAACTGTCCCTCCTGGGAATGTGTGTCTATAACCTCCTATTGAGGGGGTCCCAATGACACTCGAGCCTTTCAATTTTAGTCTGAAGCAAGGAGAGGACAAAAATGTGCACCAGGCTCATGCAATCCGATGTGTCTCTAACTGATCCCAATGACCCCTCCTGTTATCCTGGTCAAACTCAGGGAATATGATGCTCGTCCACAGGAAAAGATCCAGGGGGATGCTCTACCATCCAATGATTACCTTATTACCTTTGCCTACAGTCCCCAAGATGATAGGGACAGACCACCTTCAGGTCACCCCTCAACTAGCTGAACAAGACAAAGACAAAATAAGAGGCAGTCCTGATTCCCCCAGACATGGAACATATGCTACAGTCTGTCCACAGTGTCCTGAACATTAGCTCCCCAGATGTTGCTTCTGAGTGTTGGCTTTGTCTTAGGTCTGTACTTCCCTTTTACTATGGAGTTCCTACATATCTGCTTCCTCAAAAAGGCTCACACAAATGTAAAAACTCAGCTGCTGTTTTAGCTTCTCTACCTGTTTATGAAAATGTAACTTGTGTCCTCCCACCAGGTACTTCCACCACTCCTCCATGTGTCCGGGCCATTCCTCACCCTGGCGGGAGCCTGACCACCCCTAACAATACCCATTTCTCCTGTCCTGATAGGGTAAAAACATGCCTGGACAGTACCCAAAAAGGTGCCTGTGCACTTGTTATCATCTTACCACAAGTAAAAGCCTATAAGAGAGAGAAAGGAGTAAATGTCTTGGCCCCAGTGGCCTCTCACAGGTTTAGGAGGGCCACGAAGGTAATACCAATCCTAATTGGGATGAGCCTAGCTGGTTCAGTTGGTCTGGGAACAACTGCTGTAGTCACTGGGGGAGTGGAACTAAACCAATTAGCTGAGGCCACTGACCAGGAACTCCAAAGTCTATGTGATAGAATGTCATTGTTACAGGACCAAATAGACTCTCTTGCTGAAATTGTCCTCCAGAATAGAAGGGGCTTAGATTTAGTCTTTTTGCAATAAGGAGGAGTTTGTAATGTCCTAGGAGAAAACTGCTGTTTCTATGCTAATAAGTCTGGAATAGTCCAAGAAGCTCTACAAAAATTGCGGGAGACTAGATAACTGGGCCCAAGAACGAAACCAGAAACAGGGATGGTTCCAAGGTTTATCTAACTTGGGAACATAGCTGGGGCCCCTCTTGGGACCCCTAACAGCCCTATGTTAATTATCCTGGTGGGGCTCTGCTTGATTAATGGGATTACTTACTTTGTTTCAGAACAGATCAACAGCATGTTTCCAAATGGTCCCAAGAACTGCCCCTTCTTATGCAGCTTTGGATAGAAGCAGCATGAGAAAGATTTTCCTGAGTAACGACAAGGGGGTGAAATGAAAGGGAAAAACTGTACCAGAAAAATTGTTCTTTTTAAAAAACTTTGTCCTTTTGAAACTGCCTAGCTCTGTAAATGTTTCATGGCTCTGTAATTACTTTTTTGACCCCTGTAACCATGACAGTATAACTGAATATGTAGGATGTCTGATTGTACCACGCTTCATGATCATTAATCTAGTCTTGTAAGCAATGATCATTAATCTAGCCTTGTAACTGATGATCTCACCCTGCTAGGTAGTCAGAGAACTGCCAGGCTGTTCTGTCTCAACTTTGTACCTCCTGCTTATTATGCATCATATTAAAGTACTAGCCCACAAGCACAGGGTACCTGGCAGTTGTGGGAACTGATCCCAACCAAGACCACTGGTGTAAAATAAAGCTGTTCACTGCCTCCTGACTTTGGCAGGTGTCATTCCTTTCCTGGACTCAGTTTTGCTGCAACAAGCATTCTAAACTCTATGGGAAGGCCTCACTTTAGTGATCTCTGTAAGTCATTAAGATGATGATTATTTTTGCATTGTTGTGTATGTAACACCGGAGTCCACTGCATGCTTGGCAAGCACTCTACCACCGACTCACATGGCCAGCAATATTGAACATTTCTTTTCTCTTGTCTTCTGTTGTTAGGATTATTGTATTAGTTTTTGTCTTCTTGTTGTTTGACTCAGGGTCTCACTTTGCAGTTCACGCTGGCCTTGATCTCACTAGGTAGCCAGGGATGGACTGCAACTTGCAGAGAATTTCCTGCCTCAGCCTCCTGAGTGCTGGAATTACAGGTGTGCACCACCATGCCTCATGATCCTTTCTTTCAATTCTCATGGCATCACTCATCACTTATTCTGAGTTTGGCAATGTGTGCACATATTGGAATTTTGGCAGTTTACTCTCATCAAAGAGCAGCATCAGCCTGAGGAGCTTAGTTGTGGCTGTGAGATTTTGTATCACAGATATTTATAGAATAGAGGTTCTCCAGGTCTGCTGCAGGGATGATGACACCGGGGATCCCACACACCACTCCTTCCCCAGCTTGGCTCCCCACTGGCAACAGTCTCCCCACAATTCCCACTCTCCACACACAGGTGGAGAGGCAGCTGTGGGCTGCTGCTGCCTAAGACTGCACTCTAGGCTTGGGGGTGGCTGTGGAGAGATAGGGTACTGGGGACACACAATAAACCTGCCTGAGACAGGGCGGGAGGGACAGATGTACTTAGCTCTGAGCCCAGGAGGAACTCCGACTCCAGAGCAGTGGGGAGGCTCAGTCCACTGTTGCTGTTTCCACAGCTTCTACTCAGACCTCACCCTATCCAGGCACAGCCTGCATCATGGCACCCATCCCACAATGTCACCATCGCATGGCTAGAGGGTCTCTCCCGTGCTTCCCATGCAAACTGCAGCTGGTAGAAATCCTAAGGCCAGGAGGTCTACCCAGCTGGGTTGCCTCTCAGTGCTGTGGTCAGAATCTGGGCTTTGGAGCCAGGTAACTGTCAGGCCTGGCCTCAGAGTGACCTGAGAGAAAACTTCATGCTGTTACAAACAATAGGCAGCCCAATTACTCACAATGGCCCTTCCTCTGCAAACAAGAAGTAAGAGCAATAAAGACATTTAGGATGGGACTTGAAATCTTCCTAGTGCCAGTTCCTTCTACACACACCTGTACTGATGGTCCGTGTAGCTTTGACTTCAAACATTTCATCTGGATCCTTTGGTACTGTGACCCCAACTCTAAACTCTATATATAGTTAGCCTTCCATTCAGATGGCTGCTGATATCACTCAGATGTTGGCCTGTCTGTAAGTAGGCGAATAAAATCTGATCTTTCCCACAGCCTTGGTCTGTGGGTGCTGTCTCACACTTCCATTTACCTAACAGATACAAAGCCCTCCTCCCCTGGGCCACCTGATTGGACAGATAATACAGCCCATCCCTCAACACTGATTGGCTCCTGCTCCATTGCCCACTCTCTGAGCTGAGAGTGACAACAGAAGCCAATCCTTACCAGTGTGTGTACAACTCAAATGGGAGATTGTAACCCAGACAGTTCTTGACCAGTTTGTCTCAGGAGATGCTGACCTGTCCTAGCCTGCATTTAAGAAGAGTTTAATCCTGGCTTTGCAGAGCTGCTTCTGTCTCCTGTTTAGAAGACAAGGTCTTGCTACGTAATTTAGTCTGTTCTTGGACTCACTATGTAGTTAAGGATGGTCTTGAGCTCCCTGTGATTCTCCTGATTCAGCCTCCTCAGTGTTGGGTTTGCAGAGATGCACCACCATGCCTGGCTATTCCAGTCTTCTTACTGGACTCTGGGTCTTCCTGTGTGTTGCTCTTCCCAGTGGGGTCACTAGGCTGCTAAGCCAGTTACAAAGTTAATTCACCATAGAGAAATCCCTGTGAGAAAGCATCACAAGTCCAGGCAAGGCTAGGACACAACAGGAAGAGAGGGAGGCCCTGCTGTTGTGAGATGTGAGAAATTAGGAATAAGGACATTGGCTTCATGGACAAGATTGTCTCATACTGCATTTCTTGATTTATTCATTCTAAACCAAGATAATACATGCCAAAGAAAGGCAAACGATTGCTGAATAAACACACTTTCTGGTGTTGAGGAAGGGAAGCCTAAGGACTTCAGACTGTAAGCTCCCTGTGCCCTGTAGTTCCCTCCTCAAAAGTTGCAACTCTCTCTTTCAACACATTAATATTGCTAGAAGAAAATATTACTTGCTGTCATGTGACACTCTTGATTAATATCTTGTTTGGCTTGACAGATGCATAGGATATTAGTAAAACACACTGCTGGTTTGAGTCATGGAGGTGACATCAGGGAACTTATCTTCTTCCTCCTTCCTTTCTGGCACCTGTTTTGCTCTATGCTTCCTGGTTCTCATGAAGCAGTTATCTTTCTTCTTCATTTCCTCCACTATGACATTTCTCCACTGGGGTCAAATAACAACCAACTTCAATCTCTGAAACTAGGGGCTAAAATAATACTTTGACTTTTAAGTCCTGTATGTCAGGTATTTTGTACCTACAACAAAAACATTAGTAAAATTAACAGTAGGTGTCTGAACAAAATAAACTTGCAGGTGCATCAACACTTTTTTTTTTCTTGTGGGTACCAGGGGTTGAACTCAGGACCTCGTGTGCCAGCAGGCGCCCGTGCCGCTGAGTGATATCACCAGCCCTTTTTTTGTATGTGGGTACCGGGAGTTGAACTCAGGACCTCGCGCTTGCCAGGCAGGCGCTTATGCCGCTGAGCTATCTCACTGGGCCAACCCTTTCTTGTTTTTTTTTTTTTTTGTGGGTACTGGGGGTTCGACCTCAGGACCTCGCGCGCCACCAGGCGCCCATGCTGCTGAGCGATATCACCAGCCCCTTTTTCGTATGTGGGTTCTGGGAGTCGAACTCGGGCCCTCGTGCTTGCCGGGCAGGCGCTTAAGCCACTGAGCCATCTCACCGGCCCCCAACCCTTTCTTTAAAAGTGTATATAAATGAAATATCTCTATGAGTGCTCTTCTGTGGTGTTGGCCTCTCCTAGTTATACCTGAGGAAACTAATCCTGCATTGACCAAGCATGACAATGCTGACACTTCTCAGGAACAACTCTGACCACCCACTTTTGACTCAAGGCCTATAACCAGGCTCAAATCACAGAAAGCTCATAAGGGTGAGTTACATAGGGTGACCAATGAGGGGCTCCACTCTTCTAACACAGAAATTCTTGACTTTTCTGACTCTTATAAGCAGAGAACTAATGAGTAAGTATAGGAGTGGATTTTACAAGTGTGGGCTAATGGTGGCAAAAACATACATATATGGATCAGGCTGAGTTTGTTAATATGGGTCCATTAAGCAGAGATTTTAAATTTAATGTTGCAGCTGTTGGAGCAAAGAAAGGTGTTAGTAGTTTATTTGGCTGGTTGGCAGAAGCACGGATCAAAAGATGTCCCACCATGAATGAGTTAGACATGCCCGATATTCCATGGTTTACTGTTGATGAGGGGATTCAGACTCAGGGAAATGGAAATGCTGGAGTGGATCTGTCATGTTAAACATAATCTGACACACTGGGATGATCCAGAAAATGTATCCTTCACTAACACTTTGAGAAACAGATTCATGAGGGGAGCACCAGCATCCCTGAGAATCCCTGTCATTGCTCTTCTCTGTATGCCAGACCTTACAGTGGGGACCACAGTGGCTCAATTGGGAAACTTCAGGGAAATCTGTTTCCTTGGATCCCAGAGTGGCAGGAGTCAAATGGCGGCACTTAATCATCAAAGGCAGAATGCACACGCTTACCATAATGGACAGCAGAAACAGAACAATTATCAGAAAATATTTACTAGATTTATATAATCAAAAATATTTAAGGGCAAATGAACAGAAATGTACTTGAAATTCCAGATTTAAGCCAGTATACAGTCCCAGAAGCCTTTGAATGAAGGGGAGACTTGGTCATTTTAAGGAAGGATCCTGATGCACCACCAAAAATGTATATGGTCAATATTTTTCCTGTTTTTCCACAAAAGGGACCTGAGGCCTTTTATTGGAGTAAATGTACATTGGGGAAATGATCAGACATTTGGGAGACAAGTGGACACTGGTTCTGAGCTAACGCTGATCCAGGGGATCCAAAACATCATTGTGACCCTTGAGTCAGAGTAGTGTCCCATGGAGGTCAGGTGATCAATGGAGTTTTAGCAAAGGTCCAACCCACAGTGGGTCCAGTAGGTTCTCAAATCCATCCTGTAGTCATTCCCCTGTTCCAGAATTCATAATTGAGATAGACATACTTTGTGCTTGGCAGAACCCTCACATTGGCTCCTTAACCTGTCATTGAGGGCTATTATGGTTGGAAAAGCCAAATGGAAACCATTAGATTTGCCTTTGCCTAGTAAAATAGTAAACCCAAAACAATGTCACATACCTGGGGAACTGAAGAGATTAGTGCCACTATCAAGGACTTGAAGGATGCAGGGATGGTAGTCTCCACCACATCTGCATTTAATTCTCCCATTTCACCTGTGAAGAAGAGAGATGGGACTTAAAGAAACATGGTAGATTATCATAAACTGAATCAAGTGGTGATGCCAATTCCTGCTGCTGTACCAGATGTGGTTTCCTTGCTTGAGCAGATTAACAAATCTCCTGGGACTTGGTATGCAGCTGTCAATTTGGTGAATGCCTTCTTTATACTTATCCATAAGGCCCATCAGAAATAATTTCTTTTCAGCTGGCAAGGCCAGCAATACACCTTTGCTGTCTTACCTCAGGGTTATTTTAAATTTCCAGCCCTGTGTCACAATTTAGTTCACAGGGATCTTGATCACCTTTCTCTCCCACAAAGTATCACACTGGCCCATTACACTGATGATATCATGCTGCTTGGAACAAGTGAACAGGAGGTAGCAAGCACTCTGCAGTTGTTAATAAAACCTTTGAGAGTCAGAGGATGGGAATTAAATCCAAATAAAATTTAAAGTTCTTCTACCTCGGTGAATTTTTCTAGGAGTGCAGTGGTATGGAGCATGTAGAGATATCCCTGCTAAGTAAAACATAAGTTGTTGCATCTGGCTCCCCCTACAATGAAAAAAGAGGCACAATGCCTAGTGGGCCTTTGGATTCTTCACTTAGGTGTTTTACTCCAGCCCATTTACTGAGTGACTTAGAAACCTGCTAGTTTTGAGTGGGGTCCAGAACAAGAAAATGCTCTGCAACAGTTCCATGCTGCTGTGCAGGCTGATCTGCCACTGGGGCCATATAACCCAGCAGATCCGAAGGTACTTGAAGTGTTGGTGGCAGGTAGAGACGCTGTGTGGAGTTTCTGGCAGGTCTTCATGGGAGAATTGCTGCAGAGACTTTAGGATTTTGGACCAAGGTTCTGCCAGCAGGTGCACACAACAACTCTCCCTTTAAAAAGGACAGCTCTGCTACTGGGCCTTACTGGAAACTGAAT
This sequence comes from Erethizon dorsatum, assembly GCA_028451465.1. NCBI lineage: Eukaryota > Metazoa > Chordata > Mammalia > Rodentia > Erethizontidae > Erethizon > Erethizon dorsatum. The sequence goes on from CM051831.1 coordinate 37,293,343, forward strand.
GTTTGACCATGGGACACCAGGTTACCATGCAACCTGAGTTGCCTATCCTGACTCTGATGTTATCTAATCCACCGAGCCATTAGGTTGGACATACATAGCAACAGTCTATCATTAAATGGAAATGGTATACACATGATCAAACCAGAGCACATCCAGAGGGTACAAGTAAGTTACATGAAGAAGTTGCCCAGATGCCTATTACTCCTACTCCTGCCCTATTACCTTCCATTTCTGAGCATGCACATATGGCCTTATGGGGTATACCATATGATCAGCTATCAGAGGAAGAGAAGGCTAGGCCTGGTTTACAGATGGTTCTGCTCATTATGCAGGCACCACCCCTAAGCAGACAGCTGCAGCATTGTAGACAATCTTGAAGGACAGTAGTGAAGGGAAATCTTCACAATTAGCCAGAATTTCAGGCAGTGCGTGTGGTAGTAATTTTGCCTGGAAGGAGAAATGGGTAGATATGCAACTATATATGATTCATGGGCTGTAGCCAGTGGTCTGGCTGGGCCAGGTGTGGTGGTGCATGCCTGCAATCCCAGCATTCAGGAGTCAGAGACAGGAAGATCACCATGAGTTTGAGGCCAGCCTGGGCTACATAGTGACAGTCTGGCTCAAAAAATGAAAAAAAAAAAAAAAAAAAAAAAAGGTCTGGCCAGATGGTCAGGAGGGAACATGACTGGAAAATTGGTGACAAGGATATCTGGGAATGAGGCCCATCAGAAACAATTTATTTTCTATATCCTTTCCATATGGGTAAAGATGTAAATATATTTGTATCCCATGTAAATATTCATCAAAATGTGACCTCAGAAGAGGACTTTAACAATCAAGTGGATGAGATGACCCATTCTGTAGATAGTGGTCAACCTCTTCTTTCATCCACAGTCATTGCCCAATGGGCTCATGAACAGAGTGGCCATGGTTGCAGGGATGAATGTTATGCATAGGATCAGTAACATGCACTCCCACTCACCAAGGCTGATCTGGCTGCAGCCACTGCTGAATGCCCAATACACCAGCATTAGAGACCAACGCTGAGTCCCTGATATGGCACCATTCCCCAGGGTAATTAGCCTGTGACCTGGTGGCAGTTTGTTTATATTGGGCCACTTCCATCAGGGAAAGTTTGGTGCTTTGCCCTTATTCTGGGTATGGATGTGGCTTCCCTGAACATAATGCTTTTGCCAAAACTACCATCTGTGGACTTACAGAATGCCTTATCCACCATAATGGTATTCCACATAGCATTGTCTCTGACCAAGGAACACATTTTATGACCAAAGAAGTGAGATAATAAACTCATGCTCATGGAATTCATTGGTCATACCATGTTCCTCACCATCCAGAAGCAGCTGGATTGATAGAAAAGTGGAATGGTCTTTTGAAGACACAGTGACAGTGCCAGATAGGTGCCAATAGCTTGCAGGGCCAGGGCAAGCTTCCTCAAAAGGCTTTATGTGTTTCCAGTCAGCATCCACTGTATGGTACTGTCTTCTATAACCAGGGTTCATGGGTTCAGGAATCAAGAGATGGAAGTGGGAATACTACCACTCACCATTACTCCCAGTGATCTACTAGAAAAATTTTTGCCCCCTGTTCTCAAGGTCTTGTGCTCTGCTGGCTTAGAAGTCTGAGTTCCAGAGGGAGAAAGGCTTGTGTGAAGCATGACAATGATACCATTGAACTAGAAGGTAAGACTTTCCACTGGTCACTTTGGTCTTCTCATTCCTCTGAGAAAACAAACTAAAAAGGGAGTTAGAGTTGTGGGGCACAGCTGAAGCTGGATATTGGTCACATATGCAAGGCAGGAGCAAGGCTGATCCTGAGAACAAAGCTCCTGAGGTGAGCCATGTGAACAAGCTGCTCCAGTCCAGAGACCACCAAGCCCTTAGGCTATAATGCAGGCAGGTTGCTAGGCAGAGGGGTGTCACATGACATCAACCTGCCAAATGTATAAATAAACGTGCTGCAATGGTTGAGCATTTCTTTTCCTCCCATCTGGAGAGAGGGATCCACCTGACCTCAGCTTTCTGTATATAGACTCTTATCTTTATTTCTCCATCCTCACACCATCCTTCCCCGGGAACTTTGAGAGCTGCACTGGATGTGGCACACAGTGGTGGCAGGGGTGACTGAGCCAGACTATCAAGAGGAAATTAGACTAATACTCCACAATGGAGGAAAGGAAGACTATGCTTGGAATGCAGGAGATTCCTTTGGGCACCTACTAGTATTTCCATGCCCTATTATTAAAAATCAATGGGAAACTACAACAACCCCATCCAGGCAGAATGACAAATGGTCCAGAACATTCAGGAATGAAGGTTTGTCACCCCATCAGAGAAAGAACCAAGATCTGCTGAGGTGCTTGCTGAAGGCCTAGGTAATACTGAATGGGTAGTAACAGAAGGTAGCTCTAAATACCAACTAAAACCCTGTGATCAGCTACAGAAAGCATTGTGATTGTAATAGTTCTCTCCTAATAGGCTTCCGGTGTAGTATAATGTTAATGGACGTAATTTTGGTTCTCAAGTATTGTTAAGCCTATGTTCAGGTTATGAAATGTTACAGTAGGCATCACCCAAAGAATATGTGCCTTCTATTCTGGGGAGGGAATTAGGGCATTTTCATTTCTATGCTGGATAATTATAACATGTTATGTGTAATTATGAATTTGTCTTTGTGTCTAGAGACTATGGTTTAAAGTCTGGTTGTCAAGTTGATGACAGTTGTGATAGTTTTGATAGTTAACTGTGTCAATTTTTTTTTTTTGTGGGTACCAGGGGTCGACCTCAGGACCTCGTGCGCCAGTAGGCGCCCTTGCCACTGAGTGATATCAGCGGCCATTTTTTGGTATGTGGGATCCGGGAGTCGAACTCGGGCCCTTGTGCTTGCCAGGCAGGTGCGTAGGCCGCTGAGCCTTCTCACTGGCCCAACTGTGTCAATTTGAGTAAGAAACACCCAACTAAATTGGATCAGCATAGTTCTGGGTGTGGCTGAGGGGACTGACTGAAGACAGAGGACCAACCGCAGGGAGGCTTGTCACCTGAAGAGTATAAAAGGGAAATGAAAAAGAAAGTCTCACTTCTGTTCCTTCAGAGGAGCTCCAGTCTTCACCTTGGACATTGTCTCCTGGCTTCCTTCACAGACCCTTCAGCCTCCAGCTCAGACCCTTCAGGCTTCCCTCACACACCCTTTGGCCTCCGCATATAGACTTGACCCAGGCACTACAGTGAGCTCCAAGCCTGTGACTGAATCCTCTAGGTCTCCAGTGTGCAGACAGACCTTTTGCACTCTTTCACACCTGACTTGGGGGCAGCTATTGTAAGCCAATCTTGTCATTCTTTATTTTTTATTTTTTATTTTTTTGAGACAGGCTTCACTATACAGTTCAGGCTGGCCTTGAACTCACAGCAGTCCTCCTGCCTCAGCCTCCTGAGTGCTGGGATTACAGGCACATACCACCATGCCTGGCTCAATTCTTTTTTTTTTTTTTTTTGTGGGTACCGGGGGGTCGACCTCAGGACCTCGCGCACCAACAGGCACCTGTGCCGCTGAGCGATATCACTGGCCCCTTTTTCGTATGTGGGATCTGGGAGTCGAACTCGGGCCCTCACGCTTGCAAGGCAGGCGCTTACGCCACTGAGCCATCTCACCGGCCCAACCTGGCTCAATTCTTACATATTTTCGTATCATGCATTAAATCCGTTTCTCTAATAAGAACTGACTTATACAGCCACCATATCTGGATCTCTCATGATCATTTTGGGTCATATTCTGAAAGCTTTAAGTTACTACAGAGAATAAAAATTTTAGCAGTTTTCAGAATTAATAATGCAGGCATCTTATTTGTATATGAAAATCACAAGGAGGACTTGTTTTATTTATTTAAATTAAAATTAAATTTTATCATCTAAACATATCCTGCAATTTAAAAGAATAAAGCATTTTTGAAGATAAATTAAAACAAACATTTAACTTTGGGGTTAAAGACCTAATACCAAAGTATAAATTGTCTTCTAAGAAAAAAGAACAGGGCCGGTGAGATGGCTCAGCGGCGTAAGCGCCTGCCTTGCAAGCGCGAGGGCCCGAGTTCGACTCCCAGATCCCACATACGAAAAAGGGGCCAGTGATATCGCTCAGCGGCACGGGTGCCTGTTGGCGCGTGAGGTCCTGAGGTCGACCCCCCGGTACCCACAAAAAAAAAAAGAAAAAAGAACAAATTTGTAGTCTGCATTATTCTAATAGCAGGCATTTAGATAATCATGTGTTGCTGTTATGTAACACATTTTATCATCTTTTCCAAACCTGTTGACTTTCTTTTTTTTTTATTTTTTTGTGGGTACCGGGGGTCAAACTCAGGACCTCATGTGCCAGCAGGCACCCGTGCCGCTGAGCGATATCACCGGCCCTTTTTTTGTATGTGGGTTCCGGGAGTTGAACTTGGGCCCTCGCGCTTGCCAGGCAGGCGCTTATGCCTCTGAGCCATCTCACCGGCCCCTGTTGACTTTCTTCGTGGGTGTATTCCACAGCTTTTTAATTACTGTGACATAAAAATTGAGCCCCATGAGTGTAAGGATGGCCTATGGTTTCAGAGACTTTAATCCATGTTCAGCTGGCTCCAAGGAAGAAATGTGACAGCAGAAGGGCATAACAGAGAAAAGCTGCTCACTTCATGGTGGCTGGAAAGCAGCCACAGGGAAAGAGCCACAGAGACACAGGGGGATGGGCCAGATACATTCTATATGGTCAGGTCTGCGTGACCCACCCAGACATACGCATAGGTGGAATTTACTAATCTCCTAGGCAGCTTTCAATTCAATCAAGTCAACAAGATTAATTTTCACAATGGACATGATGGCCAATTTTTGCTCAGAATTGTATATTCATTATATGTCTCCTCTGTGAAACCATAATAAAGGTATATATATATATATATATATATATATATATATATATATATATATATATATATTTCCCCCCCCCCGGCTCAGAGCAAAAGTAGCCATTTGGGAAGTCTGAAGTACCAACTGGAGAGATAGAGAAGAGCCATTTAGAGGTCATTTTGTGTAACTGCTTTTTGGGAAACCAAAACTCTATTACCATCACTCTTCACAATATGAGCTCTTTACATTTGGTAAGAAGATTCCTCCATCCTATTATTACTTTAGAAAATTCCCTGAGCAATTACCATTGGTAGGCCATATTTGTCTTGAGTTTAGTGCTGAAAATGACTAATGTAGTCCCTGCTCTCCCTGAACTCACAGTGTGGACTAGAGATCAAGTGCTCAAAAATAAATACAGGTGAAAGAGAAGGGCAGAATACACAGTGCAATACTGCAGAGTGAAGTGATGGAAATGTTGGGGGAGCCACTAGTTATGCAGATATAAAGTGGCCTCAGAGACATTTTTGTTTGAAAGAGAAACACAAAGGGGCAAGCCCTGCACAATCCAGAAGCAGGGTGCCGACAGAAGACAGCTGGTGCAGAAACTCAGAGGAAGAAAAGTTATTCAGAGATGAGTTTAGAAAGGTCGCCAGCAGGGGTGAAGAGAATGAGCTAGACAATGGCAACTGAGAAGTTACTTCTTGTGTGAAAAAATTACCCTAAACTTAGTAGCTTAGAAGAAATAGGTGTATTGGAGTGGACAATTAACAATCATGAACTGAAAAAATAGAAGATGATGGAAGATGAGCAGGATGTTGCTCAATGTCTAGTTATTGTCCTTGATAATGAAAGTACCACGAGGTTCTCCAAAGATCTAAATATAATAATTTTTTTTTTTAATGTTGGTACCGGGAGTCAACCTCAGGACCTCACGCTTGCCAGGCAGGCGCTTATGCCACTGAGCCATCTCACCGGCCCTAAATATAATAATTTTAAGGACACAATAGCACATGATTTTGCAGACTAGAGTTCTCTCTGAAAGATCTTTGTGAGCCACAAAGAACAAAACATTTTGTAGCAAGCAATTTCTCCTTTGCTTGGTACACTAATGATCTGGACACTTCAAGGCAGTTTTCTACATCTTGGAAAAATTCAAAGCATCAGTAGCAAAATTAGAGCAATATTCTCTCTGTGTATGTGGCTCTGTCTCTTTTTGTGTCTCTGTCTCTGCTTTAGAAGCCAGGGCCCTTGAACTGAGCTCTTTTATTCACACATTTTCACCAAAAGAAGTATAATGTACACATTTCTCCAAATTGTCCTAAAATTTTAATGTGGAAAACAAAAAACACTATTTAGGGCATATTTTTCACATGATTCTGACCATCCTCTTCAGTAAAAGTAAGAAAACCATTATTCTTTCTCTTTAACAGAGAGATATTCTTAGAAACATTTTATCTCACAAACAACCCAAAGCCTTGTAATCATAGCTTTTTGTGGCTGCTGTAATAGATATTTTCTTGAGTATTTTAATTGTATACTTTGCTGTCTGCAGTTCTGGACAATGACATGACTAAGGTCAAAGTGACTTTCTGTGTAGTGAGGGATGACTATCTGCTTGGATGTTGTCTTCTTTCTATGGACTCACATGTCACAAGACATAAACTACCTCACTGCAGCCTAGTTGATAAGAGCACTGATCTCACTCATGAGGATGGAGTTTTTATTAATAAAATCATTCCCACAGGCCCCCTTTTAAAGCTCTTTTTAATTTGTTGACCTATAGTTTAAAATAATTCTCAATTTCCACATGTTTATTGTCCTTCTAGGACTTAATCTGAAACTTTTTAAAAAGTGAGATATCTTTTTTTTTGTTGTTGTTGGTACCGGGGGGTCGACCTCAGGACCTCACGCGCCAGGAAGCTCCCATGCTGCTAAGCGATATCACCGGCCCCTTTTTCGTATGTGGGATCCGGGAGTCGAACTCGGGCTCTCGCGCTTGCCAGGAAAAAGTGAGATATCTTTTGATCTTACATCACTGCTATACATAAACATATATCTCAACAATTCTTGAAATACATTTTTTTTTTTTGTGGGTACCAGGGGGTCGGCCTCAGGACCTCGTGCGCCAGCAGGCGCCCGTGCAGCTGAGCGATATCACCGGCCCCTTTTTCGTATGTGGGTTCCGGGAGTCGAACTCGGGCCCTCGCGCTTGCAAGGCAGGCGCTTACGCCGCTGAGCCATCTCACCGGCCCTTGAAATACATTTAACAGACCCCAAACATCAACATTTATAATTTTTAAAAAGGAAAGTATACATGAACTTATACTTAAGGTATCTTTAGTATTGTAATTGTAAGTAACTCACATATTTATCCAATCTAATTTTGAACAGTTACCTCTGTGTTGCCTGCATAATATAAAATACATGACAAATGGAAGTTAGTGTCCCAGAACAATTTTTCACTGAGGAGAAAATTGGTCAAAAGTTATAGTCCAAACCTAAACCGTGTCTACTACATGTGCTAAAACAGAATAGCATTTAAAATTCTCTGAAGTGTTTTCTGGGCTTTTGAACTTGAATATTTACATTGATCTCAACGAATTTTTCTCTAACCAACTTCTCATGTCATCAAAGGGAAACTGTTCTGGATAAAAAGAATGCCTGTAAGTGATTTAAGTTGGAAAACTCTAAAAGAGATGTTATGAGTTGTGGGCATTTAAAGTAGTAAAGCTCAAAAGATCTAGAAAGATCCACAAAATACAGGAGGAAATGCTCATTCCTCATCAGCACCTACTGGCTTCATCAGTCCATAGTTGGGGACATGATTACCCATTTTATGTGCACCCAGCTCATTCAGAAAATTAGGAAACAACATGGCTGGACCATGTTTACTCAGAAGTCAATGCATGAAGTGAAGCTTTTCATTCCTTCTCATAAACATAGTAAGGAACATCTCAAGTAGACTTTAATCAGATTAATGTCTAATAAACAGAAAATTTCCAATTGCTTCCACTTCACTTTTGTAACAAGCCCTAGGGGATGTCTGTTATCCAACTTGACTTCTGCTGAGTAGAATAACCAAGTCGAAGCTGTCAGTCTGTGCAATCCATTCTTGGTGATGAAACCAGTCCTGAGAGAATTCTGGAACAAAACCAATTCAAAACACGTGCACCCACGACCTGGAGACCACTATGGGCTTGAGGAACAGGAAGAACTGAGCACCTACCTGCTACCCATTAAAAGCATGACATATGTCTTCTTTTTTTGGGAGAATCATGGACCTAAAATCTATTGCCTGTAGAAACCATAACACTTTTAAACAATGTCTAGCAAACATACTGCCTTTTAGGGCCCTTCATGTTAATACTAAAAATACAATCTCCAAAATACATGAACTAGAGACCCTCCATCTCCCAGAGGCAGTAAATAGCACAAGTAAGGTGGCAGTTGTCCATTGCTGGGGATATTAAACCTCCTTGGGCCATTTCACCCAGGGAACTTCTATGGCAGATTTCACTGCTAACTTCCCACTTTCCGAAATAATTCTGGCCCAGTAATACCTTTACCCACGGTTCCATTCCAGGCCTTGGGTTAGAAGCAGGATACTCAACAGAAGAGCTTCAAACTATTCATAATGAGGGAGCAGTTTAAAAGGGCCAATGTTGGTATGTGGGACCCTGATTGTTCTTGTGACAAGCACAGTGGAAAATCATTAAGTTCTTACATGGTGCCTTCCACCTAGAGTGCCATGTCATCACCTCTATGTCACTTAGATTCTTTGTAATGCCTGGATTCTGTAACATTGTAACCCAGGACTTAAAGACATGTCCTAACTGTGCCCCCCTCATTATGGCCAGACTCATCTTGCCCATTTCTTAAATCAGTACCAAGGCATGGATCCTCCCCTGGAGAAGATTGGCAAATAGACTTCAACCACCTGCCTATGTAGAAGGGGTACACCCGCTTCCTGGTATGCATCGACACCTCTGCTGGGCAGACAGAAGCCTTGCCCACCAGGTCAGAATGGGCCTTGGAGGTGGTTAAAGTCCTCTTTAAAGAAGTGCCCTAGGTTTGGACTGCCTAGGTCTAGCCAGAGTGATAACGGAGCCTCCTTCACATACCAAGTCAGCCAAGGAGTTGTCAAAGCACTGGGAATTAAGTACCATCACCACACTGTGTGGAGACCCCAATCATTAGTACCTTCGATATTTTCATAAGAAACAAGAATAGAAATTGCTGTGGTGACTCTAGTAGAAAATAAAATGAGGGAAAGATGGCATGAATATATATAAGAAGGGAGTATGAAACTGACTGGGATCATGGAAGAGGTGGCAATTACCTGCAATTGTTTGAACTACATAGAGAGTTTACCAGGCAATGATGGACTGGCATTGATAACAGAGACCATAGTTTTAAGCAAAGGCATATGGGCATGCTGAGCATGGGAAGAAGGCATCCTTAAAATTTTCTGCATGTAGACCATGAAGGGTCTGAGACAATTATCACTCTTGTGCCTGTAAAAGCCTAGGTAAAAGGTTTTGTACTATGTATGCTGAACCCAGACTGCAGGGTGAAAAAGGGGTATACTTTGATTCCCCTAAGTTTCAGGAAGGTCTCTACTGACCTGCTAATTTTTGGGCAGAAGAAATATAACATACCTCATGTATATCTTCTCATCTCAGCAAAAATGTGAAAAGAGCTCATGAGAATTCCAAATTGTTGGTTAACAAAAATGTCTGCTCTATCAGCTCATCCTCTGTTGATGGTTCTGTCACACGAAGGCTGGACAGCATGACCATCAAAGGCTTTGGTCAGGAGTGAAATGGAGATGGCAAGAGGGTGGATCCTGGAGTCTCCAAACACACCTACTACTTCTTGTGCACGTAACACACAATTAACTATTTGGTAGAGAATGTATAATTATCAAAGTCAAGGCATTGTTAGTTTTCTCAGCCTTCTCTATCTGTAGCAAAACACAGATAACACTAAGCTGAAGATAGAACTTTTCTTTGACTCAAGGATAGCACACCGGGTCTTCTATCACCAATGTAAGATTCTAGTTCCTTCCACACTTAAGATTCCAAAGAGGATTCTAACATCAGCTAACATCTCAGAATATTCATCTGACCAAACTTACTTCCTCTGAAGCAGAAAAACCTGAGGCTCGGAAAGAGGAAGTGAACAGGTGCAGGCACCTTAGCCTAAAAGCATAGTAATTACCATCACCTAGACACCACCTCTGGCTGGGCAGACTTTTGTGGTCTTTTTTCCTGTCTATGTATCACAGTCTCCTTAACTGTGGGCATCAGTATGACTCTGGAGACAGCTTTGTGCATTTGGAAAGTGTCGTTTTTTCTATCCCTGAAGTTTAATGAAGCTATAAAGGCATGTATGGGTAGGCCATATAACACATTACATATTTTTGGTCAATGAATCCATTTCCCACTACTGTATTCTCCGTTCCTATCAACTTTTCTACAGCACTCAAACATTCACTCTGCAATCCTCACTAGGGAGGAGCTTAGAGAGCTTTCAGAGAAGGAAGAGATGAGCTAGAACCTTTCCTTTATTTTGTAATATTTCAATTTGACCAGCAGAGGGGCATAGACCAAAGCATCTTCAGAATCGGATTCACAATAACTTGAGTATAATGGAGGCATGATAAGATCAAGTCACAAAAGATTCTCCTTTGCAGAGTAAATGGAGATGAAGGGAAAGAGCAGACAACAGAAGAAAATTTCAAGTGTCATGGCACATGGGCCAGAGAAAGACAAAATAGGAGCAGAAGAGTGTAGAATTACACCCAAATGCTTCAGGTAAAAGAGTACTGAGGAATACATTAAGGTGCATAGAATTAACTCCACCCATTTTCTTGGCAAATATTGTCTCTATGACACTGTCTTTCCTATAACATTCTTCTACAAAGAGCACTTCCATATATCAAGGGCTTTATAAAGATGCCTTAGTAATCAAAGCATATATTGCATTGCATTCCCTTCTCACATAGGTGTACATCAATCTGTCAAAGGCTCTGCAGTCACTCATTAGACGAACCCTTCGAATATTCCCAGGCTATATTGGTTCTTTTTAGTCAACCACGTTATAATTGTTTTGAATGTTGGATGTTTATGTGATATAATGGGGAACATTTACTTTAAGTAAATGAATGCAAGGCGTATCAAAAGATTGTATCTCATTGGGTCATACCATCATGCAATCTACTATGAATAAAGCCAAAATGGACGCTGACCACCACTGAGGTTTCAGTCTCTACTAATGTGGAAATTTAAACTTAACTGTGGATATCCTCGTCCTGTGGATTTCCAACTGGCTCAAGTCTGAGATTTCAAATCAGTAAACCATTGTGAGATTTAGCATGTTCTCCAAAATTCCTGTGTTGCAAACTGAATATCTAATGATGATTGACAGTAGAGCTAAGGGTCCACTAAAATGTGATGAGCATATGAGTGCTTTTCTCCGATGAGTAGATTGATGTTATCAAGGTGAGAACGGCTTATAATTAGCATCAACACAACTTTCCCTTGCTTTGTATCTCACACTTGCTTACCTGCCCTTCAACAATGTATTGTGCAGAAAGGAGGACCTCACTACATTTTTGTGCCATGCTCTTGGAATTTCAAACCTGAAAATGTGTAGAGAATATATTTAGATTCTTTTTAGTTACTTATGTGTGACACTCTGATATAGGAGCAGATAATATATAAAAGCAACCATATTCTCCATTGGAATAAGAAAGCCATTATACCCATTCCAGGTTAAGAAAGCAGCATCTTGGGAGTAGGAATTCGAGAGCATGTTGAAGTTGAGTACACAGAAACTTATTGGGGGGATGATTTGTTAAAGAATTAAGTTTCCCAGGTGGTATACAAAGCCCACTACAGGGATCAAGTACCATACTGCAATATACATACACATTTTAGCTTCTCCACAGTAAACCAAGTTGTGAGAACTTGAGACATTTTAAAATTTCTCTAGGGGGCTGGTGAGATGGCTCAGCGGTGTACGCGCCTGCCTGGCAAGCGCGAGGGCCTGAGTTCGACTCCCGGAACCCACATACGAGAAAAGGGGCCGGTGATATTGTTCAGTGGCACGGGCGCCTGCTGGCGCGCGAGGTCCTGAGGTCGAGCCCCGGTACCCACAAAAAAAAAAAAAATTTTTTTTCTCTAGCTTCAGGTTGTTCATCAGTAAAACCAGAGTCAATTGGAACTGCACCTCAAAATGTCCTTAAAATGATTCAAAATGTAATGAGAGGACAAACACCTGCATATTGGATGCACTTACTAGCTAAGTGCATATTTGCAGGGAATTGACTGCAGAGTTGAAATTCTGACATGCTTGCTAAAGAAAGTATTCTGGCCTTCAGCTCACATATTACAAATTAGATCTGAAACATACAAAAGTCCACAGATATGAAATGTGCTCTTTAAAAACCTAATGGGATGTTTTCATTTTGAAAGAGGAGGACACCAATGAAGACTACACTAAACCATGAGGTGGTAGGGGTAGGTGGAAAAGGACAAGTAGGGTGATATTACCCGGAGAATGTAGAACTCGTTGGTGGAGAAGTTAATGAAGTGTGTTTGATAGATGTCAGGTATTTGACCTAAGCGATGAGAGGTGATGATGCTGAAACTCCTGTCCTTTTTGGAAAAGAAGTGGCAAGTGGGAAAATGAATTGCATTTGGAAATATATTGCACTGGCCTGACTTTATGAAATTAAAACTTGCCATCACACTGCAGATTCTATGCTGATCCTCTGGTGACCTCAGAAACTACCTCTTCAACATTCTTTTCTGTCCTCTGTAACAATTTTTGGCTAAGCTTGTAAGAACTCAATCTTCTCAGGAAGTCGTAGGCACTGATAGCAAGGGAAATTATTGTATGAGCCTGGCAAAAATCACTTTTGGTCATTTACTTTTAATATTTACTTCGAGGATCTCAAAATAAATAGTGATCAAACTCGTCTTTCCTTTAGGAATACTTTGTGCTTAAATCAGTTCATGACATCTACAATTGCATTATTTCATCTCAATTCCAATTGAAAAAGATTGCTTAAATTTCTGTCCTCGAAATACCTCTAAGTGTGTATTATTTATCAGCATATAAGCTACTGGAGGATACAGGAAGCCTCATGCAATCCACTGTCAACACACAATACAACCTCACATCATGGCTTCTGTGTTCTGAATGTCTAGTGAACCCAAAATACGTATTTTAAACCTCATTCCCAAGGAGGTGGGATCTCTAGAATTTATTTGTGTCATGAGTTAAGAACCCTTAATAGTGACCTATTATTGAGGCAAAAGACACCTTGTACACCTCCCTGCATTGGGAGAACTCAGCTAGAAGTCACCACATGTAAACAATGTCTCATTAGATATTTAACTTGCCAGTGCCTTGATTCTGGATTTTTTAGGCTTCACAATTGTGAAAAGTAATTATTTCATAAAGGGAACAAACCCTATGGGATTTTGGTTAGGTCCGGTACAGTGCACTAAGACAGGGTCTATAAATATATTTTGGTGAATGTTATGGTGCACCAAAAGCTATGGTAGGATCCACATACCAAAAAAATACATGTTCCCATGTGCCAATGCAACCTGATAGATGCACATGTCCTGGTGCATGTGTACACCTACTTCCCCTCCCTCAAAAAAATCACATAATCCCTGCCATGGGTAACCAGTGGAAGTGTACACAATGGATTGCTGCTTAAATTAGTGTCAATACATTTAGTTGGAGCCTATGAGAAAAATAAATGTTTACATGGAATTCAGAACTAAAGAAACCTGCAACATGAAGTTGGTTCCAGAGACCCAAAGGCATCTTTACGTAATATTTTCAATATATCTGTTGGTAAGTCATCATGAAGCAGAAAAAGCATGCAATATCTCTAAATATTTGTCTTTAAATATTAAGCTTTTTAATTAATATGTGCTTGAAGTACATGTCCACGTTCATCTTAGGGAGCAGGCATATGTATTCACCATTTTGATTCTTATGATTTGCCTTCACCTCCTCACCCCCTACCCTTCTTGCATCTTCAGATCCTCATTCCCCATTTTATCATTATAGTTATTCATATTATTATCATTATTTAGTTCATCTTCATGACATATGAAGATTACATTCATTGTGGGTAGTTGGTATATGATATCAAATCTCTTTATGTCCCCTTCTTCCATTCCTTGGCCCCCCAATTCCCCTCATTGACCAAACAGCTATCTCTGTGTCCTTGTATGTCCATGAGCAGAAGAAAATATGGTATCTATACATAATGGAATACTACTTGGCTATAAAGAAGGATAAATTGGGCCGGGTATATAGCTCAGTGGCACAGCATGCCTGCCTGGCAAGCACAAAGTCGTGAGTTCGATTCCTGGTACAAAAAAAAAGGATAAATTGAAGGCATTTGGAGGAAAATGGATACACCTTGAAAACATAATGTTAAGTGAATAAAATCAGACAAACAAGGTTAAGTGCTGTCAAAATGTGGAATGTTTTCTGAACACATATATAACAACTTTCTGTCAAAATGGGATAAAATGAACTCCTGATAATGCCAGTTGTTTCCAAATTATATCCTCAAAAAACTATTTTACTTTTCCAATGGACCACGTATAAATTTCAGTAAAATGCTGAATACCTTTAGTTTAACAGTACCCCACAACCTTCAGACCAACTAATAGTGAATGCTTTCAGAAATAAATACAGTACAAATTAAATTATATTTGTAAAAATTGAAGAAAGGAATCTGTGGATACATCATGAAACCACAGTCATGTTATTTTTGCTAAATTTAATTGTATTCATTTCATTAAACAAAAAACAACAAAATCATATATTGAGAGTGTACAGTGCAATCTGTTACTATGTATATTGTGAAATTACCACATTCTTCCTTGGTGGCATTTGCATCACCTAACACAATTATCTTTTGCATATATGGAGAAAACACTAAAAAGTACTTTTAGCAAATTGTGATGCCAAGTGGCAGTGCATGAATCACTGAAGTCACTATGGGATCTATGCCATTTTGTACTCTACAAGAGAAACTTTGTGCTTTCTCATTAATGTCTCTCAATTTCCCCACCCACACATGTGGCAACCATCACTAAACTCTCTGCTTCTTTGAAGTTGTCAAGTTTAGCTGCTAAAAACAAATATGATCAAACTTTAATTTGTCTACATGTGGCGTATTTCAGGTAGTGATCTCCTGGTTAATCTACATTGTCACAAATGAAGGATTTCCTTTCTCTTAAGACTCAATAAAATTTCATTTATGAATAAACTTCATTTTACTCATATGACTAAGGTGATGGTTTGCATTTAAAATGTCTGTTAAAGGCCATGTACTGAACACTTGGATGCAAGGTGCTTTGTTATTCTGAATTTAACAGTATTATGCATTTTCCAACCACATCAGTTCATTAACACATAAATATATTGGAGGATAACTTTCTCTGGATGTGTGCTTTGAAACAGTGTATCTCAGGCATAACACACCTCTCTGTCTCTGTCACTCTAATTCTTAGCTTTGTTACAATCAATACTTATACTAAATCTCATTTTGAATTTGTGCATGTTTTCTGATGTTATGAGAATGATAAAGAGATTTCACCCATTGTTTACAGAGGCTCTGCAGTGGGAATTCTTTTCATGATTATCAGTGTAAGTGGAAAAATGGAAGGGTTTAACACATTTTTTTTCATACATATGGCTTCCTTCTCATGTGATTTCTTTCATGAACTTTAATGCACTGAGAAAAATAAAATGTTTTCAACATTTTTTACATGTTCAGATTCTCTGTCCTATGAATACTTTCAGGTATGTAATAATATCTGTGTCCTGAAAGATTTTTTTATATTGCATACAAAGAAAGGGCTTCTCTGCACTGTCCTTTCATGTGAGTCCTTTCATGTATTTTACATGCACTGTGTGTGATGAAAGCTTTCCCACATTGCTTAAATACATAGGATTTTTCCCCAGTGTGAGTCCTTTCATGTATTTTACATTCACTGTTTTTCCTGAAAGCTTTCCCACATTGGTTACATATGTAGCATTTTCCCCCAATGTGAGTCCTTTCAGGATTACCAAATGAAGTGTTATTATTTAAGGATTTCCAACTGTGTTTACATACAGAGGATTTTGGTCCAGTGTGAGCTCTTTCATGTTTCTGAATATCACGGTGAGAACTCAAGCCTTTTCCACATTGGATACATGTATAGGTATTCACCCTACTGTGATTACTTTCCTGGATTTGAGAGTAGTTGAGTGCACTGAAGGCTCTCACATCTTGCTTATATACAAAGAACTTCTCTTCAGCATTACTTCCTTCAGTGCAATCGGAGTGGGATTTTCCACATTGCTTATATCCATATTGCTTTTCTTCAGGATTTGTCTTTGCATGTTCCTGCAAGGACTGAAAGTCAGTGGAGGTTTTCCCATGTCTGTTACAGTGAGACAGCTTCTGTTCAAATCCATGCAGCTCACGTGATTCGAGTCCAGTGTTAGGTAGGTTGGGCACAGTTGGTGATGAATGACCAGTCAGAAGCTTTCTGCATGCAAAGCTTTCACCTGGTTTTATACCAAGCAGTTTCATGTGCACATTTGTATTGGGAGTTATAAAAGCCATTTCTCCATGCTGATACCATAATTTATATTGAGAGCATTTATCTACCTCTGCACTTCTGTCAAAGAAAACACAGTATTCATTTGGGAGTGTGGAAGTGATATGTTTGCAATACATACTAGTTACTTTCATTTTGAACAATTGTTGCATATGCATACCATATGTTGATGATTTTTCATACCATTTTCATCCATGACTGTATCCCTCCCCCTTCCACTGAGCCTGTTCACTGCTCCAAAATGTCTGCCTCTCTCTTTTTTATTGTCTCTTCTTTATTTTACTTCTTAATTCATATTTTGCATTTATCATACAAAATACAACATGTGATATTGAACTTTGTGTTTATCTTATTTAACATAGTATGGGTTCCAGACCCATGCATTTCTTAGTAAATGACATCATTTCATTCTCCTTTATGGCTGAACACCATTCCATTATATGCACATGCCATGATTTTCAGTGCTGGAGACTGAACCCAGGGGTTAGCACTGAGCTACATTCTCAGTTATTTATCTTTTATTATTATTGTTTATTTATTTTTATTTTTATTTTTTGGTACTGGGAATTGAACTCAGGACCTTGTGCTTGCCAGGCAGGTGCTTGTGCCGCTATATCCCCAGCCCTTTTACTTTTATTATGAGACTGAGTCTCATCAATCATTAAGTTGCCCAGGGTGAGCATGAATGTATGCTCCCAGTATGCTCCATCTGTGCTCCATCTGGCCCAGGCTACCCCATTTTTCCTCTCTACTGATCTGTGAATGGGCATCAAGGCCGTTTCCAGAGCTTCACTTTTGTAAGTTTTACTGCTACGAACACAGATATGCGTGTGTCAGTGTAAAATGATTACTTTAACTTTGGGGAATACACCCAGTATAAGTGTAGCTGGATAAAATGGAATTTCTATTTTTACTTTTTTGAGGAACCTGTATACATTGCCATAGATGTTATAGTACAATGACAGTCCCAAAACATTATGGGAATGTGTCCTCTAATACTGTATGTCAGGACATAAATAGACAAAATCCTTTCGAGGATTGCTTTAAAACAGCTATTATCAAAACAGAGGTATTTATTTGGATTTTAAATAGTACCTCAAGGTTACCAATGTTGCAAATACTGAATGTGTATATGACATTTAAATATATATAGCATTATTTAATTAATTTGTTTGATAAGAAAGCAGTCTTTTGAAAATATACACAGGTGTAACTAGATATTCTGCAGTTGGCTTTCAACTAAACACAAATTTTTAATATGTATCTATAATCAATGCCTAAATACAATTACATACAATAGTTTTATAATCCTGAGCATGCAATATAATTTGTTCATTATTATACATTACATAATGTCACTTGTGGCATAATGTCAATACTCCCTACATTTCAGATATTGAGATATTTGAAATATTCAATTGTCAGATTCTAGATACTAAGCATGTACGCATCTTTGGAGATATTTTCTGAGATTAAAGAAATTTGAAGATGGCTTCGTTTTTGTTTTTTTTTAATTTTTTAATTTTAGAGATACAATCTCTCTACATAGTTCACACTAGCCTTGAACTCACTATGTAGAAGAGGTTGGCCTCAAACTCCTGGCAATCCTCCTGTGTCAGTTGCCCAAATGGTGAGATTACAGGCATGTGCCACAGTGCCTGGCTCTCTGTATCTTTTTTGAACATGGCCTCATTTGTATAGTATGCTTGGTATTAATATTTCTGACTTTTGAGGAACATTCTTGTGAGTGCAAATTACCTTAGATTTTTTCCTGTAAGTTTTGTATTCATCTTCAATTTGCTAGTCATTGCAGTTTCTTCCTAAAGTATAGAAAAATAAAATAAAATGATGAGTTACTACATTACATAAAAATTGTTAGCTTCCAGTTAGATTCATGCTGTAATGTGACCATGCCTGGAAGATTCATGAAAATATTTCCATATTCCAATAAAGAAATCTGCACTCATGAGCAATAACCAATACTCTTTGATTGCATAAATGAGAAATGATATATTCCTTACCTATAGCAGTCACATTCCTAAAGTTTTCCCACATCACATCTCTGAAGAGCTCCTTCTGGGATGGATCCAACAAAGCCCACTCCTCTATGGTGAAGTTCACAGCCACGTCCTCAAAGGTCACTGCCTTCTAAATAATCAGAAATATATTTTCAGGAAGGAGAGTAAGACTCACAACAGGAAATATCTCAAATCTCCTCATAAAAAGCTGAAATGAGGCTGAGACCCACAAATGGCTACTGTATGACCAGGTCATCAAATACTTACTTTTTATTCATATGCACTTGTCACGTGGGAATTTTGATGCTAGATGGGAATTCACTGCTAAAGAAACAGCAGAATGGGAATACTCGTTCTGCTGGTTAACCCTAGTTTCATTTCTACACTGTCTGTAAAGCATTGTTCATGGAGAGACTACTAGGTCAGATGTGGGGTAAAAGAGGACTGGTGTAGATTAATATCTAATGACTTATTCTGAGAGATCATAGTGTTATGGCAGAAGTGAGGCATACACTCACAGGAGACTGAGAAATGAGAAACAAGTGAGTTTATTGGAGAAGCTAGCAGCCAGCAGGTCACTCATAGGAGTTGAGTCTGCTGACCCTGAGCGTTTGTTCCACCTTTTCTTAAATACACATTTGGGGGTTTTATAAAATCTCTTGGTTGCCATAGAGAGACCACATTTTACTACATCTTTCTGGAATTTCACAGGAATATCACTAGATTTATCACAGACCCTCTCCAGACATCTGGTCTGTTTGCTGTAACTGTTCCTCCTTTTATGGGTTTAATAGTTTACTGGGAAGGGGTCTGAGGAGTGAGTTCATCTACAGGTTAGTGCCTTAATATCTAACAGGGTTGGGGAGTGAGTGCATCTAGGGGTTAAGCAAAGACAAACTGGCATCTAAAAAGAAAATAGAGTCACTTTAGCCATATCACTACTATATTTGACCTCATTTATCTCTATCTTGTCCACTATCCTTAACCCACCCCTCTTCCCACAACAGGGTAAAGTCACTCTACTAAGGGGAAAATCATGCTTAAATGTTCCTGGTATATGTTGGATTTGGTTATATAACTTTAGAACTTGCTCCTATGGTTAATGGTATCAGGTTAATAGTTATCACACTTTGTCAGTAGCCAGGCTGTGCTTGAGACTATTGTTATTGCTAACTGTACCATTATAGAAAGTCATTATATGTGTTATAATCAGTTTTTCTCCCCTGTATGAAACACTGTGATCATATGGGGTCATTACTATCACCACAGTCCAGTACTAAAAACTGGGTGCTGAGTCAAATAGGTAGCAACTTCTTATCCTTAATACACTGGGAAGTTAGATTCTTTGGATAGACAAAAAGACCAAGAACCACCTACATCTAGAAGACATCCCTGAGGAACAGACTTTCATAGGGAAGCCTTGATACTAGGGATAAAGCTATCTACCATAAGAATATAGTCTAAAAAGATGTTCTCAATCATCAACACAGAAAACAAAATAAACTAAAAAGTAGAAAATAGGAAATGACAGAACGCAGAAGCAAAATGCAACCCTAGAACCCCAGCCCACCCAGGACAAGTTCAGAGCACAATGAGATAGAAAAATCAAAAGTCAACCTGTGGAACTTTCTGAAATGATAGCAACAGAAGTGAAAAAACAAATGCAAGAGGCTATAGAAAAAATAATCTCTAAGGTGCAAAAAGAAATGATGGTCAAAATGAAAGACATTAAAGCAGACACAGATAAAAAAAAAAGAGAGGTGCTCAGGAAAATGATGGAAACCATGAATGCCCAACATAGGAAAGAAATGGAATCCATAAAACAGATCCAAACAGAAATCCAGGAGATTAAAAACTTTACTGAAAGTATACACAGCAGATCAAATGAAGGTGAGAACAGAATATCAGATCTACAAGACAGCATTGTGGCTAGAGACCATGAAAAGAAAGGTATCTTAAAAATAGCAGGAGACCATGAAAAATCAATCCAACAGCTATAACATGAAGCAAAGAAGAACAACATAAGATTGATTGGAGTAAGTGAGAAAGCTGGAGACAACAAAAGCCATAAAAAAATCTCTTCACAAAAATAATGGTAGAAAACTCCCCAAATAAGGATAAAAAAATTTGATATACAAATAAATGAAGCATATGGAACTCCAAATAGCCATGACCAAAAGAAATCTACACCAAGGAATATAATAATCAAGATTCCAGAAATTCAGCACAAGAAGAGAATAGAAAAGAAACAAATCACCTATAAGGGAAAGCCCATCAGAATTACAGCAAACTTCTTAACAAACCCTCAAATCAAGGAGAGCTTGGAGGGAAGTATTTCAAGAAAGTAACCTTCAACCCAGATTGATGTACCCTGCAAATCTATCTTTCAAAATCAATGGAGAAATAAGATACTTCCATGACAAAGAAAAACTGAAGAAATTCATGACCACCAAACCAGCTCTTTGGAATGCTCTGAAGGATATATTTGAAAGAGAAAATGAAGACCACAAGCAGAAGAACACCAATAGAAAGAAGCCACCAGGCAGGGCAAGCAATTAAACAAAGGGGAAAGACAGGGAACCAACAGCAGGAAAATAACATGAAAAAGATAAGCCAATACATATCAGTTATAATCATCAATGTAAATGGTCTCAACTCACCAATCAAAAGAAATAGACTGGCAGAATGGATCAAGAAGCAAGATCCAACAATATGCTGCCTTCAAGAAACACATTTAACTCAAAAAGAAAATCACAGACTAAAAGTCAAAGGATGGAAAACAATACTCCATGCCAAGGAACCCAGAAAAAAGCAGGGGTAACTATTCTATTTGCAATGAGGCCTTGGTTTGAGCAGACATGCTGTGAGACCCCATTTCTTAAACATTTATTGAATGTCACATCACCAGGAGGCTTAGTCATTTGCACATCCCTCAGATAAGATACCAAACACCACAACTTAAAGGAGAAGATGAGTTTGGCTCAAGGTTTCCATCCATGAACTACTGGCTCCAAGGAACAAACACAATGGCAAAGAAAGGTGCTCAACAGTTCCAGCAGAAAGCAGAAAATGATGGGAGGTGCCAGAGATGAGAATATATTTTTCCAACTCACATCAACATAGACCCACCTCCCAATCATGCCATGCCTCCTAAGAACACATTCAGTTACTGAAATAATAAATGGATGGATACACTGAAAAGGATAGGGCCTACGAAAATCCCATCAACTTCTAAACACATGGAACATGTGGTGTACATTTTAGATACAGGTTATAACACCAGTGTGAGCCAGCTAGCATGGCTCTCAGCAACACACTGGGAGATTCTGACTTGGGTGCCTGACAAGAAAAGTTCCCTTCTCTGGCCAGCATGTCTGATTGGACAGCTCACAGAAAACCAGTACTTCATTTCCTGCCTTTTGAGCCAAGAGGAACAAGAGAGAAAAATATAACACCAGTTGCAATTTAGCCCATATGACAGAATCCAACTGAAATACTTCTAGCCCAGACTTCCTCCCAGGATATTGACTTGACTTACACTGAGGGAATCAGAATTGTAGCAGATTTTCCACTAGCATTTAAGAGCTGCCACTCTCTTCTCACTGTACTTTATGGGTTTTCCTATATTTTGTTGCTGAAAATGGGGTCACTAGTGTGTGCTCTTGCACTTTCAGATTCAAGACACATAGAGAAAACATCAAAGCCCAAAGAGCTTGCGTCCATGCCATGACAAGACAAAGTGAAATCTAAGGGAAGGCTGAATGTTTTAGAGGGTAGAAATTTCAATGATGCACAGACTTTCTCACACTTTACCTATCAATTCATTTTCAGCAAAGAAAATAGAAATGTGCTATGAAGGGAATATAATCATTTCAAAAATAAAGAAACTGGAATAATATAGTATTATGCAAATGAATCAACATGGAAGAGAATGCAATATTCAGATGTCTCAGACAGGCAACCTACTTCATTCAAGGTCACAAAGAAAGTCTAAATTATGAAGAATAATAATATTGATAATCATGAGTGTTAGAATGACAGCCCCACCACCAATCACTTCCTTGTGATGAAGCAGGAACACCTAAGGATTTAACATGGCAAACTTTCTGTAGTACACAATACCCTCCTCACATGTTGAAAACTTCTCTCATTGTACACATTAATTACACCATAGTAAAGATCATAACTGGAGTCATCAGATGGTTAGCCTCAACGATCAACCTGATTGCTTTCAGAGATGCCTATCATATTAGTAAAGAACATGTCTGTGTGGGTCTGAATCATGCATAAAGGCATGGCTTTAGGAACTCTATCTGTTCCATGGCTCCTTCCTTTCAGAATTTCTCTGCCCTCTGTTTTGTGCCCATCAGAACTGAGCAGCTTTCATTTTCCATGTTATTCTACCATGGCATTTCTTTTGAGCTAGGAAAACTTGGAACAATATCCTCAAAATAGTGAGCTAATATTATGCTTTTCCTCTTCAGTTGTGCACATGATGCATATTGCCCAAACAACAAAAATATAATACAATTTGCTTTATTCTCTGACCTAAAAATGTCTACCTAAATAAGTCTTTCTCTAACATTCCCTTTTGATAGTCTTTGTATGTAGAAATTATTGTCACATAACAGCAACATTTTTAGGTAAAAGACAAGCATTTGTAAGAAAAAGCCTCATGGAAAGCAGTCAAACTTCAGAAAGCAAAGCCCACCATACTCATGTGCACATGAGATACCTTCTTTCCAGCACTCAGCAGCTTGTCACATTTAATGTTCTTGTAGACTTTTCAATGCACATAGATGCCAAAGGAGTTGTGCTATAAGTGAGTTCTGCAGGAAAAAATGTACCAAAGAGAACTACAGTGCTATTTGCTTTTTAACATGGGGCTCAGGTTAAAGTCACTGACTTTTTAATTGCTGCTGCCAAATTCATGTTATACACCTACTTCCCACCAATATTGTAAAGTTAAATGAGACAAGGGTACTCAATCCAAGT
The DNA here is from genome assembly GCA_028451465.1 of Erethizon dorsatum. Lineage (NCBI taxonomy): Eukaryota > Metazoa > Chordata > Mammalia > Rodentia > Erethizontidae > Erethizon > Erethizon dorsatum. The sequence continues at coordinate 37,316,902 of CM051831.1, forward strand.
CTTTCAGTGCTAAACAAGAACCCTAACCCTATCTGTAATTTTCATGAGACAAAATGTACAGATCAACAAATTAAATCAGAAGTCTCCTCTTTTTCCTGTACATTGGTGGTTACATCACCGTTGTAGTTGGATACTGTTCTGTGCCTGGAATTTATATGATTTCTTTACTTTTTGAAAACCATCTATCTTCACATCCCTCCACTGACCAGGTCATCCTTTCTCTAATAAATCCTAAGTATCTTAAAAGTTCCTCTTCTTTCAAAAAGTGTAACTCCCCAAAGGTTGAATCTTCCTGAGGCTGAATCATATCCTTCAATTTAAATTTCTCATCTGAATATTTATTATAGGGCATATGGTCAAAAATAATGTATATTCTAGTGACAGTTATTCTGGCTATTCCCCATGGCCTGTCAAACCATAGAAACAATGAGAAGACACACAGAGTATTATATTATTGTACAACAGTCCAGGGATTATGTTCCAAGATCTTTTAAGACTCTTGAAACATCTCATGGGAAAATCCTGTACTTTGTAGGCTAAATACATGGTTATTGGCTAGGGAACCCAGTTAGATTTTGGATAACATATGATCTGAAATGCAAAAAGAGCAAGGCATGCTTAAACTGTGAAATATTAAAAACTACTTTTGTTTCTAATTATTCAATTGGCTGAATGTTAAGTCCTCTCACTGGATCTGTGGAATAGGCAGAGAGTTGACAGTTAATCATTAAAGACAAAGACTTAAATATGGGGATATACAGAATATTCTATGAACACCCCTTAATGATGAGGTGACCAAAATTTTATGATTACCACATAGCAGCACAAGGAGCTTGAGACCTTCAGATGAAGTGTGCAAGACTCACTCTATCCATGCCCCACACACCGTCATGCACATTTTCCATTGGACTGGTCTTGTGTTCTTTTCTTGTTCAATGGTAACAGAAAGTTAAGTGTTTTCCTGAGTCCTGTGATGCATTTCAGGAAATAAGGGGGAAAAAAAGAAAAACAAAAGAACAGAATGGCAGATTGGCAGAATCTGAATTTGTAGCCAACTATGGCAAAAAGATTACCCTAAATCCCAAATACGACTGCAATAAGATATAAAAGTGTTCTCAAACAACAAATTCATTGACAGAGAAAACAGGGAAACAACACCCTTTACAATAGCATCAAAAAAAATGAAATACTTAGGAATCAATCTAACAAAAGAAGTAAAAGATCTATACATTGAAAATTACAGTACTCTGAAAAAGGAGATCAAAGAGGATATCAGAAAATGGAAAGATATGCCTTGCTCATGGATAGGATGAACCAACATAGTGAAAATGGCCATACTCCCAAAACTCTTATACAGATTTAATGTAATCCCAATCAAAATACCATCAACATACCTCACATAACTAGAGAAAACATCCCTAAAATTCATTTGGAAACAGAAGACACCTAGAATAGGAAAAGCAATTCTGGGCAACAAAGGCAAGGCAGGAGGGATTACAATCCCTGACTTGAAATTATACTACAAAATTAATGTGATACAATCAGGATGGTACTGGCAAAAACAAAAACAAGAACAAAAACAAAAACAGACCTGAGGATCAGTAGAGCAGATTAGAAGATGCAGACATAACTCTAAACACACTCAGCCACCTTATCTTTGACAAAGAGGCCAAATATGTTCACTGGAAGGATAGCCTCTTCAACAAATGGTGCTGGAAAAACTGGCTCTCTATATTCCAAAGACTAAAACTAGACTCATGCCTATCACCATGCACTAAACTAAAGTCAAAATGGATCAAAGATCTAAATATTAAAAACAGAAACACTCAATCTACTGGAAGAGAAAATAGGTAGAAATCTTGAAGACATAGTGGTAGGCAGAGACTTCATGAACAAAACCCAAACTGCATGGGAAATACTTCAAGAATCAACAACTGGTATCTCATCTTATTAAAAAGCTTTGCACGGGCCGGTGAGATGGCTCAGTGGCGTAAGCGCCTGCCTTGCAAGCGCGAGGGCCGGAGTTCGACTCCCGGATCCCACATACGAAAAAGGGGCCGGTGATATCGCTCAGCGGCACGGGTGCCTGTTGGCACGCGAGGTCCTGAGGTTGACCCCCCGGTACCCACAAAAAAAAAAAAAAGCTTTGCACATCAAAAATAATCACCAACAGAGTGAAAAGACAACCCACAGAGTGGGAAAAATTTTTAGCCAACAGTCCCTCAGACAAAGGAACTCTATCTAGAACATATAAAGAATTGAAAAAATCAGACCCCCCAAATTCAAAGACTCAATCCAAAAATGGGCATCTGAGATGAATACACACTTCTCAGATGAAGAAATACAAACAGCAAACAAATATAAGAAAAAATGTTCAGCACCACTGGTCCTTTGAGAGATGCAAATTAAAACAACACTGAGATTCCATCTCACTCCAGAAAGAATGGCTATGATCAAGAAATCAACCAATAACAAATGCTGGAGGGGCTGTGGTGAAAAAGGAACAATTCTCTGCTGTTGTGGGAGGGCAGACTGGTACAACCACTGTGGAAATCAGTATGCAGATTCCTCAGAAAGCTAGGATTAGAGGTTTCATTTGACCCAGTTATTCCCCTTCTGGGTATCTTCTCAGAAGAATTAAAAACATCATAGCACAGTGATATATGTGCATCCATGTTTATAGCAGTACAATTTGTAATAGTTGAATCCTGGAAGCAATCCAAATGCCCATCAACTGAGGAATGGATAAAAAAGATGATGGAGTACTACTCAGCCATAAAGAATGATAAACTTGAGACTTTTACAGGTGAATGGCTGCAACTTGAGACCATACTCATTAGTGAAATAAATCAGACTCACATGTGTAAACATCATTTTGCCTCCCTGGTGTGAGAAACTGAAAGAGTAAATAAGGTCCAATAGAGATTGTGAAATGGGAAGAAATTGTTAAAAAGGAAAAAGAAACTGGATGAGGGAAAAGGAAAGGAAGGAAGGGAAAAGAGAGAAAAATGCAAGTTAGTTATATTATTAATGTCTCTTAGTTCATAGAAAAGGAAGATTAGGCTTATATTGATTGGAGAATTTTTTATGCCCGTATCTTGTACTCTGAGTAACTACTTTAAAGATAATAATATGCAATGTATTAACTATTGTTATTCTCCTATCATCTTATAAAATTCTGTTTTACCTCTTTTCAAAAAAAAAGATATAAAAGTGTTCTAACAGAATAGCATGATTATACCTGAGATTCAGATATTAACATGAGCCAGGGTCAGAATTTATTGAAATTGTTAGAGACACAGTTGACGTTTCCTGCAGAGAAGAATTTGTTGTAGGTATACAATGATACTACATATTTGCTGTAAGAAGTGATGTAGTTAAAATCTGTAAATTCTCTACTTGTGTGCAATATTTTGCACCGTCCATACTACAAGCCACATCAGTCCCAGATTCCGAATGTGACACCTCATCACAGTTCAGGACAAACACACATACAGTCAATACATCTTCTCAGTGTACCCCCCAAGCCTTTATTTTTCTCTACATTCATTTTCTCAGCAGGCAGAACAAACTCTACACTGCCAGACATCTCTCTGTGAACTCATGTTTACATCAAACACACTGCTGCACACACTGGGTAAACTGTTACACAATATTCAAGCAAACTGACAGAGGCCTCTTACACTGCATACCAATTACACTTGTAGATGTGTCTCAAAAGATTCCATAATGATAACCCACAAAGATATATAGATATTCTTAGCAACACCATATGTGAAACCATGTAAATATTCCTGAAAATGTCAGCACAGTGTAAAATCATACAATTTTCATCTACACATATTCAAAACATTTTGAGCTTCATATTGCTATACTAGGAACACCTTAAAGGCATTTTTTGTAGTGTATACTCTTCACTTTGCACCCATATTCCTTTATGTGCCAGAAGTTCCTAAGCCAGTGCAAGTGGAAAGGGCTATTTGGACACCACTCTTGGTTTAGTGCACCAGGATTCTGCCTCCCTGAGCAGATAGGAATCAGGGACAGACACAATCATTAAGGAAGTATGATAAATTAAGCAATACAATTCTCCCAGTTGGACTAGATAGCACCTGCAGAGATCCAGTCCTCTATCCAAACACACATATGTGCCTTTCATCTCATCCCCAGCTGTGCAATATTGGGACAGTAATTTTACTATCCTCTAGTGCCTCGGCAAGAACTAATGTGTCAAATGACACTAATGTGTCAAATGGAGCTGGACTTCATAAGATCATTAGGAAGATAAAAGGATCTAATGTATAAACAATGTCTTGCATGTAGGAGCACTAAATTTCTAAGTATATGGCAACATGGCATTGAATACAGGCTTGCAACTTTGATGTGATTACCAGAGGAACAATTCTGGCCTTAAAACCCACACACACATTTGAGGCAGGTTTTTATTATACAGAAGAGAGAGGTAACATGGTTCTCATTGAAACCATAGCATATTTTGATTTTTCTAGAGCAAAAAACCAATGAGGACAGAACTGCACTAAACAGTGAAGTGGTAGGTGAAGGTGAAAAAAGATAAGGGAAGGGTATTTCCTGCCTTATTCCACCCTGGTGATAATGTCTATTATTCCCAAAAGTATATCCCCAAAGCAACTGTTTTACATTGTCAATGAATCAAGTGTATATTTGATTAAAATATGAGAATATGAAATTTGTTGGTGGAGAACTCAGTGGAATGGGCTTGTTAGCAGTCATATATTGGAGGTAAGGGAGGAGAGATGGCACTGCTAAAACCTACATCCATTTTGGAGAAGAAATGGGGAAAGTGGAGAGGAATTCATTTAGGAAAGATATTGCATGGGGCTGTCATTGTAAGGGTGACTCTTGCCATCACTCCCTGGTAATATTACTCACTTCCTGTGATGACATCTTAAACTGTCTCTGCAACATTCTTCTTCCATCTCATATGGTACTTCTTGGCTCTTGTTCTCCTGGATAAGCAAAGGGTCTGATAACATCAAAGTCTTTCATAACATGGAAACAATTTTCCTTTCTGTCAGTGACCTTTGTTATGCAAATATCAATATTAAAGGCAGTCAAATTTGTATTTTCTTTTTTTTATTTTAAAGAGAAAAAAATAAAAATAACAATAGAACAGAGTTTCAAAATAGGTTAGTAGGAGAGTTACAATAATTAATATATTGCATATGTATTGTTGTCTTCATGGTAGTTATTCAGAGTACAAGATATAGGCATGATATCTTGTCCAAACAATATTAGCACAAACCTCTCTTTTCAATGAACTAAGAGAAACTAGCTGTATAACTATATTAACTATCTTGTGTATAAATATACATTTTCTTTTTCCTTATTTTCCTTTCCCCTTTCCCCCATCACAGAAATTTGTATTTTCTTCTTTGAAATTTGTATCTTATTTGCTTCATAATGTCTAGAGTTGCATTATTTTTCTAAACTTTAAATATAACGGTTAAGTTTCTAGTGCTTAAAAGCTCTCCTTGTAGATATAAATCAGCACAGAAATACTTTTGGGAAACATTATGCCATATACAATCCACAACACTGCTCAACATACAGTACATCCTCATGTAATTGGCTTGTACTAAGAATAGCCAAGCTTTCCCAAATTTCATGTGCTAAATCGTACTCCCCTTCAAGATGGTATGATGTGGTGGACAATTTGGGAATGAATATGTTCATGAGGTCTGAGCCCTTAATAATAAGATGCATGCATATGTAAGAGGCCAAACCCTTTCTTGACAAGTGAGGACACAGCTAGAAGGCAACAATTGTAGCCCGTGTTTTACTATGTGTGTGAGTGCTTTTATTTTGGATTCATCAGATTTTGCAATTGTGAGAAATAACTGTTGCAAAAATGTAAAAATCTGGCTATAAACATTTCATTCATGAATGGTATACCAACAATCATATTACCACCCAGATGGGGAAAAACAGTATTTTCATTTACTATTCCAATTTGAACCACGTGAAGTTGTTTACCAATTTTATTTTCCTCACTAAATCACATAATTACTGGCACGGGTAACCAACATAAGCTCATGCAATGGGCTGTTGCTCTACTGCATCAGTGTCAATACAGTTAGATGAAGCCTATGGCAAAACCCTTTCAACATGCGATTCAAAACTTAAGTACCTGGGGCAGGGACTCACAGATAGGGTCCAAGAGAAAACACTCATCTCTACATAATATATTCAAAACCTCTGTAAGAAACTCTTTACTAAATAGCAAGAAGCATGAAATATTTACAAAGATAAAAACAAGTGAACCCTCAAAAAGTTAGAAAAATTTCTGAATACATGTAGAGCTTAGTCATGTGAGGGACACCCTGAGGGCCGATAATGTCAATAGTTTCCCAAACTATATTCCCAAAGCAATTCTTTTACATTTCCAAGGAATCAAGTACAAAATTGATTAAAATATTTAAAAAATATTTTTTAGGAAAAACTTCACTACTCTTGTAAAAATGCAGAAAATTGTTGAATTCTTAGAAACAGTTGTAGTGACAGTCATTGTAAATTTGCTTGACTTGACAATATTTAATTCATTACTTTGAGGCAAAATGGTCAAGAAAAATTGGATATATTGAAATTTTACAATTAAATGTGTAAATATATGTCTATAGTAAGGAACGATTCACCTCATCTGTCCAGTTAACATAGCTACCACCGAAGAGTTATTTTTTGAGTATATGGTGAAAACATTAAAAATTTTGTCAGCAAATTCTACCCTATGTGGGGTACTATAATATTCAGCATTGTTACCAGGAGACTGCCAGAACATGTTTATATCATATTAGAAATATATTGTACCTTTCCTTAATCTCTCTCCGTTTTCAAACCTCACACATGTAAAGCATTCCTAAATCTCTGCTTCTGTTTAGTTTACTGTTGTCAGTGCCAAGTACAAATGTGATCATGCTGCAATTTTTATGGGTGGAGTATTTCACTTAATAATCTCCATGTTAATACATATTTTAATGAATTGCAAGATGTTCTTTTTTGAGTCTAAATAATATTCCATTGTGTAATAAACCACACTATTCATATGCATTCAAATAATTTATGGGATAAAAGAGCCTGTAAAGGCCTTGTTCTGTAGGCTTTGTGTAAGGTGATTGTTTTGACATTAATCATAACATGCAGATTCCTACCTCATTAGATTATTTTATGGATGTTCTTGCAGGAAGAAGGTCACTGGGAATAAGCTCTAGAGCTGTTCATCGCATTCCTCCATGTGAACCACTTTCCTTCCTGGGTGAAATGAGGGTAACGAGGTTTCCTCACCATTCTGTTATGTAATGTTTCTGCCTTACACAGAACAGTAAAGAATGAAACAGGTTCACTAAGGACTGTAGCCTCTGAAACGGACCCTAAGGGACTTTTTTGGTCTTTGCAATTATGCCAGCTATTGTTTGCTTAGCAACTGAAAACTGATTAACAAAAAACATTGAAGTGGGTTTATACTGTTCTCACGTGATGTGTATTGAGAACAATTCTTCAGAGCACATGGGAACACAAATATGTCTTCTAGATTCTGATTTCAGTGCAAACACTTTCAATTGAACTCAAAATTCTTTTCTTTCTTACATCTCTAGATACAAAACTTCTAGATGGGAACTTGACAGAGAAGACCTTTGTTCTCTTCTTTTGATCATTTTCCTGAGAAAGAAAGTGATGGCAATGTTGATCTTGAATGTCAGACTCTTCAATCGGTCTACTTTAAGATGTTTCAGAATTTGGGTGGGAAGTAAATGGCAAATGAGAAGCAGAATTCTTGACAACCACAGTGAGCTAGACTGCACCTATGGGGAAGGCAATTTATTGTCACTCAGGAGAAGGGATCCTAGAGATGGCAGCCACAGTGAAGACACAGGAGAGGACAATGAGAAGTGAAGAGCTTATGAGACCACACCCATGGTGAATACAACATCTCTGTGAAACCCACCTCTCAAGGAGAAACGTTGCAGAGAAAATCTTGGATAAATTTAGGCTCAAACAAAGCAAGTTTGAAAATTACTATAGTCACCATACTTGACATAACTGGACACATTACAGGACAAACCAATGATATGAAGACACAGGAGCTAATGAGCACATTTTAACAGATGGGGAGGGAAACACAATTAGTGGGCATAACCCATAACCATGAGCTAGGGTTAAGTGTGACAAAAGGTGAAGAAAAAGAACATCTTGTTAGTGTAGGACATGTGATACCAAAATGGAGATGCCTTAAGTTGTCAAGCATTGATAATCATACGGTCCACAATGTTAGATGTGGGAAAATCAGACAACAGTACATGGATGTGTGTAGCCTGCATTAGGCAGTACCCTGGTGAAAACATTCCCCTGCACTGGGAACACCTATTTCAGTACAGACAGCACAAGGGGAGCTGGCTGCATGTGACATAAGAAAGCCAAGAAGCCAAAGAGGATAAACTGAGGAGAAGATGAATATCTCTACAAGCACAGCTGTTGTTCCTACTGAGATCCAAATCAAAATGCAGACACAATGGTGAGGAGGTTGTCAATCTCGATCTGGTGGAGCAGTAAGTGCCAGCAAGTCAGCTTCTTCAGGTCAAAGTGTCTAGAGTCAGAAAAGAATAGCTTCAAGCGGAATCAAAATGAGGGATGGGTACACAGGAACCATGAGAAAACTGACAGAGAAGAAAATAGGATTAAATGATACAGAAGAAATAGACCACACCCTGGAGGAGAGAGCACACAGTGCCACCTGTGGCAGCTGTCTAGGTGCCAGCTGGGAGGCAAAGTGAAACTAACAACTTTTCTACTCATGGAGATCTGAAGAAATGCACCAGGAGCCACTGGAGCCAGTAGGGACACCGTGAGACGCTGCTCCTGGAGAGGTCTTCCACGGCCGATCGGTGGTGAGGGAGCTTGATGCAAGATCACGAGACCACAGCTGTGGGGCGGGAGCGGCGGGGACGTCATTGTAAAGAATGTGTGGGGTGACTGAACCTGGGTCCCAGAAGAGCCCCATGGCTGCTCCACAATGCCAAATTCCCAGGGTGAATGAAGGAGATGGTCAGAGGAGACAGATGGAAGTTGAAGAGCACAGTGGGGTAGCCCCACTGAGAGGCAGGGGCTGGTGAACACAGACTTGGGTTCTGCAGTCAGAGGCCATGTTCAGCCCGAGTTACACAGGATTGGAAGCTCGTACTGGCACCACGTTCCCACGGTAAGCAGAACTACAACCAGCATCAGTCTGGGGGCAGACTGCCACCTTAGACTTCCAGCATGAACGGAGCTGAACAGGCCTGTGCTCTGGTCCTTAACCACAGCTTGAGGAAAACAGCCACATGTCCAAAACAATAGAAAAGCTTTCTTTTGTTATTCTTTATTTGATTGTACTTTTTATTATCTTACTTTTTTTACATTTTTACTTTATTCTTTGCCATTTTCCTCCTTCTGTACAGTTACCCGCACTTTTCTTTCATTGTTTCCCCTTTTTTCTTTTATGACCATGTCTGCACATGTGTGCTTCTCTTCTTCTTGTCCTTTTTCTCCCAGTATAGTTTACAGAGGGAAAAGGAATTCCCACTTGTCCCTTCCCATCTCTTTTACTTTTATCCATATCTCTTTGCCTGACTTCTTTTTCCTGGCTTTTATTCATTCTCAACTTTTCTTTTCTTTCCTCTCCCTTTTTATTTGTCTCCCTTTAACTTTATCCTCTACTATTTACATCACAGAATATTTTCCCACCCCCATTTCTCACTACCAATTGTAAACCCAGGTTTTTCTGTTATTCTCTCCTAAATATACAACATATTCTTACCATCAATACAACTTTTAGCCCCCTTCCTACTCCCTCCTTCCCATACCACAGAGCAGAGAACTTTAAAAAGTTTTTCTTTTTTCTCTTCTCTTTCCCCCTCTGATATTACCTGGTCCCCAAACTGCTGGGCTTTAGATAATGGATTCAATAAATTTACTGTTCAATGCTGTTTGCACACATTAACTGTGGGTCAAGACTTGGCTTGTTATGATGCTTGCACTACACTGTGGGTTTCTTCTCTAGGCCAGAGGGAGACCCAAAACAGGGTCTCATGGTTTGTTATTTCTCAACTAACCCTGATAGATGCCGCTGTAGCAGATTAGTCTGCTACTGCTGTAGCTGATTTGATTGCACAGGAATAACACTGACTCAGTGGACAATTAAGCACCAGTGAACCTGTCTGCCACATTCACCACCACACCCAGGGACAGGGACAGCAAGAATTCCTAACCTAAGAACTTGCATTGGATCCCACTCTGCAGGAGCGCCTGCATCCTGGCAAAAAGAATTTCTGAGACTGAGTCAACTTCAGTACCGCAGTGGAGGATCAGAGGTGTTACTGGGGTGTGAGCACTCAGGCTCTCTGGCAAAGCAGCTGCTTGGGAATCACACATGCAGTGTCTCATTGGAATAGTGAGTCTGTGTTTCCATCAGACATCTTGTTTAAGTTTTTGTATTTCTTTTGATTTACTTAGTAATGTGGGGTTATATTATGTTATGTTCTACTGTTTCCTGCATTTATTAGGTTGTTACTATTGCATATTTTTTCCATTGGCTCTGATGTATTAGGCATCTACATTCTTTCTCTCATCTCAGCTCTCTATGTATTTTCTTCACCTCCTAACCCAGGACAATATTATTAATATATCTCTTTATTCTTTTTTCAAACATGTGATCTCTACCTCTCAAGTTTTTAAATTTATAACACTTAGCTCCCACAGTGTCACTCCTCTCTTCACTAGTACAGTTCCTTGATCCTTCCCATCCTAAGCCTTTGCTCTTCCATATCTTACCCAGCTTACTGTCACCTCTAACAGCAAGTTCGGACTCTGACATAGCTTTTCTCAGTCACAAAGTAAACCTCCTTTCTTCCACATCTTGCCCTTACCCCCACAAAATGCCTTCTGAAAACTCTCAGTACTAACACTTCAACTCAACTAAAAGTACTCCAATAAAATCAGAACCCACATCAATCATTTCTTCTCATATAGCACTCTGCCCCTTCAAGTTCCCTTCTTAGTGTCTCATAGTACTCATTCAGTCCCCTTCCGTTCTCCCCACCCCACCTCACCTACCTCATAGCAGAACAACAAGAAATCATAACCTGTCACAATGTACACAGATAATAGCCATGGTGGGGAAGAGTAACTGAAAGGACTATCGGATAGAAGTGTTGTAAGACTGAGTCTGTGGATGCTGTGATAAACAGAAGTAACTGTTTTGGAAAAACCTAGGGACAGAGTCAAAGTCAATTCAAGGAAATGACAGAGTAAACACTGGCACTGAAAATACAAAGCTGAAAATTATTCACAGGGAGGCATGCTTCTACGAAAAATCTTCATATATACCACAAACTCTCATCACTTCTCTAGTTGCCCACCTGCAGTAACCCCCCCACTGAAAAAAGAGAAAAAAGAGGTCATATATTATTTTTTAAAAAACACTTGTCTCTGTCTGTCTGTCTGCTTCTCTGTCTCTCTCTCATACCATTCAGGAGAATGGGGAAGCAAGGAAATAGATCTCGGAACTCCCCCAACTCTCAAAGGCAGAGCATGGGGTGACAAAGGGAGAAGAATACACATACCAGGTAGCAAAAATCTATAGAAAGTTCTGAGAAGAGATGAAGAAAATAGATGATTTCAAAGAGGAACCAAAATTCACAGCAATTTCACTCAATATACCCACTCAATATGCCCAATATACCTCAATATACCCATTAGAATTTTGGGGAAATAGGTAAAAAACTGGATGAGCTAACTGAAATCATTCAAAATTTGAATGACAGATTCAAGAAGAATGTGAAATTCTCAAAAAGATGTCCAACAGAAATACCTGAAATAAAAAAAACTGTGTAGAATTCATACATTGTAGAAATGACCAATGTGAAGACAGACTGTCTGATATTGAGGACAAAATAGTGAATTATGATAAGAGTTCAAAGAAGCCAAAAAGAAGATAACAGAATGAGAGAAGACAATCCAGCAGCTACTAGATGTAACAAGAAGACTAATTTAAGGCTAATCAGAGTCAGAGAAAAACTAGAATATACCACAGATGGATTCAATAACATGCTTACAGAAATCATGGAAGAACATTTCTTAAATATGGGAAAAGATTTTAAAACACAAGGAAGCAATGCTAATAGAATACCAAACAATTATGAAAGGGGATTCTCAGAAAGGAATATCCTTACTGAATTACCAGCTTTACACCAAAAATCTCCCCAAATTTTAAAGGCAACCAGAAACAAACAAACAAACAAACAAAATCATATATAAAGGTAAAACAATTAGAATCACAGCAGCCTTCTCAGCACAAACCCTGAGGTCCAGTCAAGCTCACAGTGAAGTATTTCAAGCCCTAAGAGCAAATAACTTCCAACCCAGATCCCTCAGTTCCTCACTCAGGGTTGCAGATGGCCTATACCATAATTTTCTAATGTAAATATGTACTTTAGAATAATGGTAGCTAACTGTGCTTCCCAGTACATGTGCTGGGGGAATATAAGAAGCAATCTTTGTGTTTATCTACATGGTATGATGAGTGCCAAAATGTAGACATGTGTGTCAAAGTGTAAACAGGTGAGCTTTATCCACATTATGCACCATGTTACATTTTTGTGTATTTATAATTTTTAAAATTAAATGTTTTCTTTTGGTTTTTCTTGTAGAATTAGCCCAGTTCAGTACACTGTCACATGAAAATCTGCTTTTACAACTTCAGGAGGTTTAAACTGATTCTTCAGAGGATTCTGCTACTGAGGATGACTTGGATTATGTACACCAAAGAAGTCAGCAAGATATGACAGATAATGAAGTACAGAATGAAGACCTTGTTTTGGATGAGGTAGAAAGCAGTAATGTAAATATTTGACTAGTCAAAATGCTACAAATGCTAGGTATACCTGAACAATTTAACATTAGAACTAGGTCAGAAAATGTTGTTAAGTTCTTGCCAGGGGTGAAGCCTATTGGATGGAATGCCAACACTGTAATTCAATGTTGGAAATTTTTGTTATGGATGATATGCTATAAGATATTTTGAGATACATTAATGAAATACAAGTAAAAGATTTTACATGCATCAAGAATAATACTCCAAAATACATTTCCATGACACCTCACTATCTGAACTAAAAGCCTTCATAACATGTCTTTATCATTCTAATCATCAGAATCTAAAGGATTTATGGAGAACTGACAGATGTGGGGTTGAGCTTTGGTTTCCTTCAAGAGATTTGGTTTCCTTCAAAATTGCATACATTTTGACAGAAAGACCTGCCAAGAAAAAAAATAATCCAACAAGTTGGCTGCTATTTGCTCATTTTTGGAAAGCTTTGTTTCAAACTGTCAGGCAATTTATACATTGCCTGAATACATGATAACTGATGAACAAGTTGCTTCACTTCATGGCTGTTGAAGGTTTTAGCAATATATGCCAAATAAACCTTTGAAATATGGTGTGAAAATACATGCCCTAGTGGATGTGAAGACATTTTACACCTTGAACTTAGAAATTTAACTGGAACTCAGCCACCAGGTCTTTATTCCTGTAGTAATAAATCATATGACATTGTGAACAGACTTTTTGCACCTATGTCAAAAAGTAACCCAAATGTCACATTCAACAATTGGTGAACTAGTTATCAGTTGGCTCACTAGCCATCCATGGCTATTTATGGTACATTTGCTAAAAAACACCAGTTGACCAGCAGAGGAAAAATTTCCATGAAAAAAGCTGAGACTCCTGAAAAAATGTTGCAAGTTCATAAGACAGAAATATTTAGATTTCAGAAATACATGTTAGCCTCCTATATGGTGAAATAAAACAAAGTAGTATTGATACTGTCAACATTATACCATGATAAGATTGATAGTGAAGCCAGGCAGTGGTGCATGCTTATAATCCCAGCACTCAGGGGGCTGAGGCAGGAGGATCCTGTGAGCTCAAGGTCAGCCTATGTTACACAGTGAGTTCCAGCCTAGCCTGGACTATATTATGGCTAAGAAAAATAAAGTCATATTGATATTGTCAATGTTGCACCATAATGATAAGATTGACAGTGAGACCAGGCATGGTGGTGGACACATGGTATCCCAGCACTTGGGAGGCTGAGGCAGGAGGTTCCTGTGAGCTTAAGGTCAGCCTGTACAACACAGTAAGTTCAAGGCTAGCCTGGACTATGTAGTGAGACTCTGTCTTAAACCAACCAACCAACCAAACAAACAAACAAACAAATGATTGATAGTGAATCCTTAACACAAATGAAGCCAGAAATGGTCACATTTTACAACAAAATGAAAGGTGGATTAGATGTTGATGAGTTATGTACAACCATGATGTCACTTGAAACACAAAGCATTGACCAATGGTTGGTTTTTGCTTGATCCTGAACATGTCAGACATAAATAGTTTCATAGTTCACAAAGAAAATGACAAGCACAAAATATCACAGAGAAGTTTCCTTGGGGGATTGAGACTGGAATTGATAAATGATCAATTACAACAGAGGAAGGACAATATATGTCTATTCATAGAACTCCTAAAAAGAATTCTGGAGCAGACTGGTGAACCCACAGGTGAAACATCATAAGAACCTCCTAAGAAAACAGGAGGACTAACAAGATATCAAGTATGTCCTAGGAAAGAAGACAGGAAAGCAAAACATATGTGGTAGCAGCATAAATTATAGTAGGGCATTCAACATGGTGTTCTCATGTGTGGAACATACCTTAGGTGTGATAATAGAAGTAAAGATTATTTTTGTGGTAGAGTTTTATGTGTATTTTTTATTATAGTTCACACAGGAATTTATCTGCTATTATTTTTTAAATCTTACAAACAAGTAAACAGTTGATGTTGAAAATGTTGATGTTTATTCTAAACACTCATTACATATGTGATATTTTATTTTTTGATATTTTATTTTCCTGCTAAGTGAACATTGTATAATATAGTAAGAGGCTCCTGACAAAAGTGGAAGGCAAGAGATGTGAAAAATTTGGCCTGCCAAATAGGAAAGGAATGCTAAGCACATGAGCTATCAGTGTAAGACAGACTTGCATGTGGATCATGCTGTTCTCATATATGAAATCTGCCTTAGGTGTTATAACTGAAGCAAAAATAATTTCTGTGGCAGAGTTTTGTTTCTGTTTTCATTATAATTCGCATAGGAATTTTTTCTGCTGTTGTTTTAGATCTTATAAGCAGGAAAACTGTTGATGTTGAAAACACTCATTACATATTAAGAATTCAATATTTTATTTTATCGATACTTTACTTTCTTAAGTATGCATTGTTAATACAATAAAACTAATAAAATTCACATTAATAATTCATCAATAGAAATATTTCTAAAATGTAAATGTAAGCATTATACATTTCATATAATGCACCTTTCAAAAAATTTGCATGATGGGGGCCGGTGAGATGGCTCAGCAGTGTAAGAGCCTGCCTGGCCAGTGCAAGGGCCTGAGTTCGACTCCCGGAACCCACATACGAAAAAGGGGCCGGTGATATCGCTCAGTGGCATGGGTGCCTGCTGGCACGTGAGATCCTGAGGTCGATCCCCGGTACCCACAAAAAAAAAAAAATTTGCATGATGGCTGTGGGGGTCTACCTTTACCGGCAAAGCCAGCCTTCAAAATAGATGTAGAAATAAGGTATTTCCATGAAAAAGGCCAGCTTGGAAGATATGAGTGCTAAACCAGCTCTAGAGAAAATATTTACTAGTCTTGACAGAAAAAACAAATTGCACACAGCTCAAGACACAGAAAACTAGTGAGGTCAATGGATAAACAGCAACAAAAAACATTTGGAGAAGAAAAACAAAGGATAGACCTACAGATAAAAAAGGCAATGGTAATAACCAACACAACTCAGTAATATCTCTCCTTGTTAAGGGCCTCAACTCTCCGATTAAAAGACACAGACTGCAGCCAGGATCAAAAAACAGAACACAGCAACCTGTGGCATTCAAGAACTCATCCAGCCCAAAAAGATATTCATAGACTAAAAATTAAAGGATGGAAAACAACATTTCATGCACCAGGACCCCCCAAAACAAGCAGGGGTAGCAATGCTAATATCAGACATGGTGAACTTCAAATTAAAACTGATTAGAAGAGACAAGGTCATTACATACTAGTTAAAGGAACAATCCACAAGAAGAGATAACACTGACAAACATATATGCCTGGAATACTGGAGCACCTACCTTCATAAAACAAAAACTGTTGAAATTAAAAGACCAAATAAACACTAACAAGATCATAGTAGGGAATTTTAACACCCCACTTTTGCAAAGAGGTAGATGAACTAAACAAAAATCCAATAAATAATTTCAGAGCTGAACTACTCTTGAACATATGAACATAATGTACTGAGTATTCCACCCCTCTACAACTGAGTATATATTCCTTTCAGCAGCACGTGGTACTTTTTCCAAAATAGATCACACAGTTGTCCACAATTCTTGCTTAAGTAAATATAAAAAATAGAAATTACCACATGCACAATGTTAGACCACTGTGCAATGAAAACAGAAATCAATAGAAGTTTTGGAGAAGGCAAAAGCTCTAGCGAAATTAACAATATACTCTTTTTTTTTTGTAGGTACCAGGGGTCGACCTCAGGACCTCATGCACCAGCAGGTGCCCATGCCACTGAGCGATATCACCAGCCTTTTTTTCATATGTGGGTTCTAGGAGTCGAGCTCGGGCCCTCGCGCTTGCCAGGCAGGTGCTTATGCCACTGAGCCATCTCACTGGCCTCAACAATATACTCTTAACCACTGGGTCACAGAAGAAATCAGAAAAGAAATTTAAAATTTTCTGAAAAGTAATGAAAATGATGGTACAACTCATCAAAAAATCTGGGACATTATATAAGCAGTTCTAAGAGGAAAATCCATTACAATCAATGCTCACATTAGGAAAACAGGGCAAGCTCAAATAGACAACCTTATGTGAAATTTTACAATACTTGAGAAAAAACAACAGCAACAATAAAAGCAGCCCCAATCCAAAATTAAGGAGAAAAAGTGGAAAGATAAGAGCATAAATCAATGAAATTGATTTAAAAAAATCAAAGAATTGAAGAGTTGGTACTTTGAAAGAAAAAATAGATAAGCCCTTCACTGACTTACGATGAGAACGTGAGAAAAGGCTCACATCAGTGCAATTAGAAATAAAAAAGGTGACCTGGGTGTGGAGCATGTAACCCCAGCACTTGGAAGGCTGAGGGAGGAGGATCACTGCAAGTTCATACCCGCCTAGGGTACATAGTGAGTTCAAGGCCAACATCAACTACATAGATGCTCTCTCAAAAGAAAAGAAAACAAAACCCAAAAAAGAAATAAAAAAGGTTAAATCACAACAGACACTGGAAATCCAGAAGATAGTTACTACTTTGAAAAATTATATTGTAACAAATTAGCAAATTTTGAAGAAATAGATTCCTAGACATATACAAACTACCAAAACCAATCCAAGAAAACAAAATATTTTAATACCCATAACAATAATGAAATAACAGTATCACTCTGATCCCTAAACAAGATAAAGACCTAACTAAAAATGAAAACTATAGGCCCATCTCCTTAATAAACATAGATGCAAAAATCTGCTAAGGGATACTATCAAATAGAATACAATGCATTATCAAAAATATTATACATCATAATCAAGTAGATTTCATCCCAGAGATGCAAGGATGGATGTCCACTATCTCCTCTTCTATTCAACATAATACTTGAAACGTTAGCCAGAGCAATCAAGCACTAGAAAGAAATAAAAGGGATACACATAGGAGAACAAGAACTCAAATTATCATTACTTGCAGAGGACACGATACTCTTCACAGGAGATCCAAAGAAATCCACTAAAAAACTCTTAGAAGTAATAACATACTTCAGTAATGTAGCAGGATAAAGATCAACACAAAAAAATTGTTAGCATTTGTGTACAAAAACAATAAACAGGCTCAAAAAGAAATTATGAAAATAATACCATTCACAGTAGATTCAAGAAAAATGAAATACCTAGGAATTAATCTAAGCAAGGTAGCATCCCTCCCTAGCATATGTGATTCCCTAGGTGCAATCTGAAGTACTACATACATACAAACACACACAGACACAATATTATAATTAAGTGATGTTTGTATATTTTATCAAAGTTTAGGATAGTTCAGAATCAGAAACAAATCAACAAACACAAACCTCATGTGAGTATTTGAATCTTGGCATAAACATTTTCTAAATCTTAATTTCTATTAATTATTAATTAAATGTCTGTAATAAAAAGCCAAAAGGGATTAACAACTACATAAAGCACATATACCACAAAACTAACATATACGACTCTAAATGGAGCCACTCTACATGAATTCTTTTACAATCAGAAATAAGTCAAGGATATTCACTATTTCCAATGTCCTGGCATGTGAGATCAAAATTCATGTGTCATGTTATAATGCAAGGAAGAGAAATAAGTGACATAAGTATTGAAATGGAAGAGGCAAAATCATTATCCACACATAATGAACGGATCAAGATGTAACACCTTAGAACAAAGGCGAGATGATTTACCTTGTCAGAGATCAACTGGAAAATAATAGTCTTTCTCATACTTTTATCTGAATACAATAAAGCCAAGGGATTCCCAATTAGAAAAGAGAGTATAAGGGAATACCTCACAAATATTTTTTTTAAAATCGAAGTCAGCTTACACATAATAACTACAGAAAAACAAATGGTCTTTGTTTAGGTTTGCTTAAGGATGACTTTTTAACATAGTGCAAGTTAAAAATGACTTGTAATTGATAGAATCAAAAGTTAAGAAAGGTACTTATGCCACATGAATATCATGAATATTTTAGGGAAAAAACTATAGTTTTAAAAACACATTAGAGGGCTGGTGAGATAGCTCAGTGGCATAAGTGCCTGCCTGACGAGCGTCAGGTCCTGAGTTCAACTCCTGGTACCCACATAAAAAAAATTAGAAAGTTGAGCTTTTATCAATTTTTGCATAAACTTCTTTAGTTTAATTCCTGGCTTGATGCTTGTAAATTACCTATGATGAGTTACTTTATTGCTAGTATTCAGAACCCTTAGGAAATGACTACTTCTCAAAGTTGTCTTCCAGGTGTAGCTGATTTTGGGGTTTTGAGTCTGTTGCAAGATCCCACCTCTTCAATTTGTTGGGGATGAGAAGTTGCTGCCTGCTTGGCCCAGTCCCTGGTTCTTTGGCACTGGCACACAGTGTTTTCTGTGACCCTTCGGCAATCTCATTCTTGGAATACCAGGAAGAACAGCCGGTTAGAACCATTATGTCACTTTGGCTAATGTGTTAACAATCAGCAACAACAACAGCATCAAACACAGCCTAGAAAATGACAAACTGAGGTAACCATTAATTTCCCACCTTAACTGTATGAACTAGATTTGTGATTATGTAACAAAATCTAAAACAAACCAGTAAATTGTATGCAGTAAAAATAAGCCCTCAATATGCCAATTTTACCATCAGGGGAGAAAATTTAAAAGGGGCTAGAGGAAAAAATAGAGAAATGGAAGAAGAGGAAGAGATTAGAAGCAAGGCTGGAGGACAAGGGAGGATCATGCAAACTGGGAAACTAGTGCAGAAGGCAGGAAGGAAAGAGAGAAAGAAGAAATAGAAGAACAGAACAACCACCACAAAAAACTAGAAATCATGTTCACTCATATGAAAACAAAATGAAACAAGGAAAAAAAACAAGAGAGAGAGAGAGGAAAAAAAAGTCCACTTCCAGGTTTGTCTCTGCTGTCACTGGTAGACCATGTGTGGAGACAGAGTTGTTGATTTATCCCAGCAAGCCAGCAGTAGCTTTATGGTGGGGTAGTGGATAATCTCAGTGAGCCTGCACCTTTATTTTCCCTTAACTTCAGCCTGGTTTCTGGCGGAGAGGCTTCAACCAGACACATTCAGCTTGTAGACATTAGTGAACCTTCTGTGGGCCTGAACTCAGCTAGGAGCTGCTAGATGGAGCCAGCAGTTGTTCTCATTTCTGAGCTCAGTTGGCCCCTCTCCAAGATGGCTCCCGGCCAATTGCCTTCTCCCATGGGGCCTCTGATCCTGCAGCACTCACCACCAGCCAATGCAGTCCTCCATGTTCACTGCTCCCTTCCACCGCTATGTCTCTCAGTGGAGGCCTCTGGGGTTGCCCGCAGTCGCTGTGTGTCAGCAGGTTTGAACTGCTCCTCCTATGCAGTGAGTCCTGACTCAGCAAGAAGGTGCTGCCCGCTACCTCCTTCTGCATTAAAGTTTCTCTCTTTGCTCTCCACAGTTACCCAAGCCATGAGAACTTGAGATATTTTATAATTTCTCTAGCTTCAGGTGGTTCATCAGTAAAGCTACATTCAATCAGAACTGCAGTCAAAGGGTGCTTTAAAAGATTCAAAATAAAATGCCTGGACAAAGACCTGCATATTCAATGCACCCACTTTCTAAGTGTATGTTTACATGGCACTGGATGTAGATGTGAAATTTTGACATGTTTGCTAAAGAAATAAATCTGGCCTTCAGATCACATATTACAAATTAGGTCTAAAAGATGCAAAAGGCCATAGATGTGCCCCTTAAAATGTAAGGGGATGCTTTCAATTTGAAAGAGGAAGAAGCCAATGAAGACATTACTACACTAAACCATGAGGTGGTAGGGGAATGGGGAAAATGGCAAGTAGGGTTATATTACTTAGAGAATGTAGAACTCATTGCTGAGAAATTAATGGAGTGTGTTTGCTAGAAGTCAGGTATTTGAGCTAAGCAATGAGATGTGCCCATGCTGAAACTCCTGTCCTTATGGAAAAGAAATGGCAAGTGTGAAAATGAATTGCATTTGGAAATATACTGCACTGCCCTGGCTTTGTGAACTTAAAACTTGCCATCATGTCACGCGCTTCTGCTCGTCCAGTGAGAAGAATCACACAACACGGGTCGGTGAAAGCTTGCTTTAATCGTTCACAGCTCCAGAGCCTCTACAAGCGTCCGCCCTGTGGCGGCTCCATCCGTGCTCTGCTCCTAAAGGGCAGCTTTGCATGTTTTTATAAGGATAGGGGCGCCAATAGCAATACAGCAGGAAATGAAAGCTCATAGGCTATACTCATCAGTCTCTAGGCAGACTCACACATTTACAGGGCGCGAGCAGCAATGACCGCAACCAGGAAGCAGGAACCAGGCGCCATCTTGCCCAGGTCGATGGGAGGGGTAATTTAGCGCAGGCTTTGAGTCAGAAATACAGGCCGCGCCCGAGGCCTAACTGTGATGTTGGCCCCCAACATTTCCCCCTTAAAAATCACATAATAAGGCAGACGTAGCCCGTCTCGAGTGAATGTATTGGCCTGCACCCCACTATTAGCCCGGTGGTCGTTTGCGCCGGCTGCAGTCCAGCATCGACCATCCTGGGTCTCATCCTTTTTTGTGGGGCTAGGAAGTAATTGGATGGAACCTAGATGCATGCAGGCATGCATTAGGTGTTCCGCCATGAACCCCCCTGCGGAGCACCTCGTGACTTTCCTAGTCACACACTCGATGGCGGTCGCCACGCAATGGGATGGGGCCTGTCTTAGGTTGAGTCAAGGCTGGGGATCCTTGCTCTTACCCGTCTTTGGCTCACCCACCCAGCTAAAAGCGATGTTCTGCGACCCTGAGCAGGTAGGCAGCCGCTGGCCTGGCTGTAGGGCCTCCATCCGCCAACTGCATGGCAGCCATTGCTGTCAAGCGCACCTGTTGTTGAGTCTGCATTAATCTATCCAGCAGGCACTTGATAACAACCAAGACAACAAGAATACCGACTCCGATTGCAACCCAAGTTGCCAGACTGGGCCAGCTAAACCAGGAGGTGACCTTTTCCCACAATTTTGTGATGACAGTTCCCAAACTGGACAGGTCAAAAGTAACAGGCTATAGTTGTATCTTTTTTACATTATCTAAGCCAATAGAGACCTGCTCTGAGAGATTTGTGAATGAGGGCAAGTATGTATTTTTGAGCCAGTCAGACATCTTGGACAAGGTCCGTGACCTATTAGTCTTAAAGGGTCGGAGGTCTACACATCCTCCTAGGGGGTTGCAAGCTTGATATTGTCTGAAAACCTGGACCCCCCAATTAAGGTAATGGAGCTGGATCTCTCTACATACCATAAAATGCCCCCATACGTCCCCCGATGAACTGCAGTTTTTTATCTTGGTGACATTGGGTGGCCTTACGGGCCCGGTTGTCCATACCCCCCACCCCGAAGGAGAGTTTATCCTAGCGGTGCCATAGCACGAGTGTCAGGTTTGATTAACAAATTCTAAGAAAGGCAGAGAAGAGTTGTTAGGCTGACACTGTGCAGTAACGTTAGCATAAGAAAACACTAAGGTATCTGGAGTAACTGGGAAGCTGGTATTAAAGGCAATGGAAAGGGGCTAAACTGGGTGGATGGTGCCACAAAGCCCACAGGTACTCATCTGTGCCCTCACTCCGACTCTGGAGGGTCAGAGATGACGAGGTGCCGAGCAGGAGCCAGACAATCACCATCGGCGGTGGTGGAATACCCATCTTCCTTGGTGGTCTGGTCTTGGTGGGTTTTTGGTATATTTGCGGTCCTCGTCAGTCTTTCGGGGACCCACACCGGCTCCCGTCCAGGATCCTGTGGGAAGACACAAACCGCACCTCGGACCCAGCTGACCACCAGGTCCGGGCCCATCCACTGCCCCGTGATGACATTCTTCCAAGTGACCATCCCCTTATTTTGGGGGGAAGGATTGCAATGTTCCATCGCAGGGGAGCGGTTGTCCGAATTTAAGCTCAAAAAATTGATGGTAAATAGAGCAAGGGAGAGCTTCCTTTTTGATGAGAGGCCACGGCCTATCCCCTCCTTTTGTTTATTTAGAGTATCTTTAAGCGTTCGGTGTGTTCTTTCAATAACAGCCTGGCCCATTGGGTTGTATGGAATGCCATGTTTAAGGACTATTTCCATGGTTGCACAGAAGCTTTTGAAGGCCGCACCTGTATACGCGGGCCCATTATCTGTTTTTAGTATTTTAGGCTTTCCCCATGCAGCCCAAGCCGCAAGGCAGTGATTGATAACATTAGATGTCTTTTTTCCCGTTTCTGCCGTGGCAAAAACAACTTGAGAACAAGTATCTACTGAGACATGGACATATTTGACAGACCCAAATTTTGGGATGTGTGTTACATCCATTTGCCAGATATGACCCGGTCTGAGTCCTCGCAGGTTAATCCCATCGGACTGCTGGGGGCGCATCACGGCGCAGGTACCGCAATGCCGGACAATGTCTCGAGCCTGGGCCCTGGGGATCTTAAAGTGAGCTGCCAGGGTCTGAGCATTGACATGAAATTTTTTGTGAAACTGTTGGGCTCTCTCAGCCGGGGATGAGAGCGTACATATCCATATTGGGCGTGTGGCTGCATCTACCATTGCATTGCCCTCCGAGAGCGGGCCTGGGAGCTGGGTATGTGCTCTGATATGAGCCACATAAATTTTGTGGGTTCTATTTTGTAATTGTGTCTGGATAGTTTGGAGTATAGTGAACACCGAAGAGGTGGAATTTATCGGGCCCGCGGTTTCCAGAATCTGTAAAGCATTGACTACATATTTGGAATCTGAGAGGATATTAATATCCGTGGGGAATCTTGTAAGCACCACTGATACAATTTGTAATTCCACTAGTTGGGGCTGGTCTGGTTGGAACTGCACCAACACAGGTTTAGAGCCTGATATCATATATGCTCCAATTTCTGTCTTTGACCCATCTGTAAAGACTGTGGGAGCCCCTATGATGGGCTCTTGAACAGTGGATTTTGGAAAAATGATTGGATGTGATGTGACAAATTGTAAAATAGGATCCTTGGGGTATTGATTGTCGATCGTGCCCTGGAAAACACACTTGAGAATGGCCCACGCATCCAGGCAGGCTGCCAACACTAAAATTTGTTGGGCAGTATAGGGCACCCGCACAGCCCCAGGGTGTACCCCGAAGTGCTGTGTCATTTTTAATATAGCCTCAGTGGCCAAGGTGGCCACCGAATCTGGGTAATGTTCAATGCTTTTAGCAGGGGACACCTTGGGGTGTATCCACAGCAGTGGCTTTTTTTGCCAGATGACAGCGGTAGGCTGTCTATTTGTTTTTAGAATACATACCTCAAGAGGCTTGTCTGGGTCGAAGCGACCGATAGCCGCGCTGCCCAACGCTCGTTCTACCTTTTGTAAAGCCTCAGTAGCCTTTCTATTAAGGGTCCGGGGGGAGTTAAGCCCCGGGTCCCCCTTAAGAATGTCATACAAAGGTTTTAAATCATCATTGGATAAGTGTAGGTAAGATCTAATCCAATTGACATCCCCCATCAATTTCTGCATGTTATTTAAGGTCCTAATGTTGTCCATGCGTATAGTTAATTTACATGGCGTTACTTGAGTAGGGGTAATTTTTGATCCTAGATAGGTACAGACCAGAGACTTTTGAACTTTGTCTGGGGCAATGTGAAGATTGGCCAAACGTAACGCTTTAATTAATTGGCCTAACATTTTATGTAGCTCATCAGTATCTTTGCCAGTGATAAGTATATCATCCATATAATGAAGACACTTTATTTTGGGAAAATCTTCCCGGAGGGGAGCTAATACGGTGTCCACATATAATTGGCATATGGTTGGGCTATTAGCCATTCCTTGTGGGAGGACTGTCCACTCATATCGAAGGTCAGGTTTTTCTTGATTGACCGTGGGTAGAGTAAAGGCAAAACGAGGACTATCCTCAGGGTGAAGAGGGACTGAGAAAAAACAATCCTTAAGATCTATCACAACTATTGGCCAGTGTTGGGGCAGAGCGGATAGCAAAGGAAGACCCCTTTGTACCATTCCTAATGCCTGAACTTGCGCATTGACTGCGCGTAAATCTTGGAGCAGGCGCCATTTTGTGGCCCCCTTTCTTATGACAAAGATGGGAGTATTCCAGGGGGATGTAGACGGGCGGAGATGCCCCGCCTGTAATTGCTCTTTTATAATCTCTGATGCGGCCTGTATTTTTTCCTTAGGTAAAGGCCACTGAGGCACCCAGACGGGTTCGTTGGATTTCCACGTGAGCCTGATCAGTCTGGGTGGAGCAAAGCCCTCAGTGGCCCCTAGGAAAAACCCAGCCCCTTGTTATCATTTTTAGGCTTAATTTGGATCAGGGAAACTTGACCGTGTAGGCGGGCGCCGAGGCCCTTTCCAGGCGTGTATCCCTGCCTTTTGATCATGTTTTGGGACTGTTTTGAACAGGACGTAGTGAGGGTTACATCCATTTCTACAAGGACATCCCTGCCCCACAAAGAGACTGGGAGTGGAAGGACAAAAGGCTTGAACTTTCCCGTGTGTCCTTCTGTATCTTGCCAATTTAAGAGAGCTGCGCTGACCAAGGGGGCATGCACCAAGCCCAACCCCTGAAGAGTCTGCTGGGCCATATCTGTGGGCCAGGCATTAGGCCAATCTTTAGTACAAATAATAGAGTGATCAGCCCCTGTGTCCAGCAGACCCTTCATGGGCTTTCCATTAACTATTAATGTATGTATGGGCCTCTCTTGTAGCGTTATATGCAGCCCCTCGAAAACGTCTCCGGAGGACCCGAACCCAAGGTCTCCTCGCGGCATCTCCCTTGAAGGAAAGTTCAAGTGTAGGCTGGGTAGAAGCAAAAGCTGAGCAATCCTGTCTCCCTTATTTATGACAGCAGTGCCTTTTGGGCATTGGACCATGATTTGAACATATCCTGTGAAGTCAGAGTCAACAACTCTGGGCACAACCTCTAGGCCCATTAAAGCAGACGAGGCTCGTCCCAGAACAAGCCCTACTGCCCCTGAGGGTAACGGGCCCTTAAATAGGGTCTCCACCAACTGGACGCCCATAGCAGGCGTTAATATGAGCTCGGAGGCGGCACAGAGGTCCAATCCTGCTGACCCTGGTGTTGCTCTGACTGGCTGCTGGCTCTGAGGGTGGCATTGTTCTGGAGGGGGCCCGCCCTCTGCGCAGGCCCCCTCAGGCCGTTTTTTGACTCATCGTCCTTTCTCCCTGTTAGGCGATTGCCTTCTCTGTCAAACACTGAGCGGCAATCTTTAGCTGCATGGTTTCCTTTATGACACCGTTGACAAGGATTTTGTTTTTTAGTTTCCTGTCCATTTCTCTGTGGACAGTACTTTTGAATATGGCCAGGTTGATGACACGCATAACACAGCCCCTTTTGTGGGCTCTTTTGATCTTTGCGCGTATTGTGCCCCAGAGAAGCCTGGACTGCCGCTCCAACAAAGGCGGCTAATCCAGAATTTGTCAAGGGGCCCCCAATTTCTCTGCACACTCTAATCCATTTTTTTAACCCCTCATTTCTATGTGGTGTAATGGCCGCGCAGCATTCCCCAGTGCATTATTCAAAAATGAGCTGTTTAATAAGAGGTCCTGCCAAGCCAGGATCATGAAAAACCTTTTGGGCGGCCTCCTCCATTCTGGCCACAAAGTCTGAGAATGGCTCTCCCGGGGTCTGAACTATCTTGGTGAGGCAAGCCTGGTGTTCCCCTTGGTTAGCCAGGCGTCGCCACGCCTGGGTGGCACACTGGGTGATTTGGTCATAGACAGGATTAGGATACTGTAATTGGTTTTGTGCATAAGGGCCTTTGCCAAGCAACATGTCTGCATTCCACCGCCTATTACCTTCCCTGTTGTTGCGATCAGCTCGGTCCATGCAAAGGTCGGTATTCCATGCTTTCCAATCAATAAACTGCCCAGGGGAAAGACACGCCCTTGTAAGCTGTGTCCAGTCCCCAGGGGTCATAGGAGCAGCCGCTATAGTCTCCAATACAGCGAGTGTGAAAGGGGCATTAGGGCCATAGGAAGAGACTGCTTCCTTTAGTTGCTTAATAAGCTTAAGGTCAAGGGGTTGATGGTATGGTTGCCCTCCCTGGCCGGCGAGGACCGGATAGATCCCGTACGGGCCCCAGTCAATGCCGGGGTCATCTCTGGTCCCTGTTTTTTTTATGACCTCCCACGTGGGGCCGTGGAAGGTACGGCAAGCGGAGGGCAAAGGGCCATCTTGGAATGGGGGAGGCGGCTCCCAGGGCGGGGCACTGGGCATAGGTCCGCCCCCCCGCCACCCCCCCCTGACGGGGGCCGGCCTATATTTAGCTCTTTAAAGTCACCACACAAATCCCGGAAAGGATTGGAAGTCTGCCACATAGCAGCCGTAGCGCCACGTCTCGGGGAGGGGAGGCTCTTCGTTGGCGCCAAGTCTTTATTGACAGCAGCCTGAGGCCCCCGCTCTAACCCTTCTGTCCCTTCCGCCTCTGAATCTGAAGAGGAAGAATCCAACCCCGCCCTAGAATTAGCCCTTGAGCTCTCCGAGCGAGCCCTCTCAAAAGCCTTGTGCACCTCTGAAAGCGGTACAGACCCGCCTGGGCTGTCCTCTACCTTAAGGCAATATCTAACCATCTCCCAGAGGGGGCGCACGGAGGGGTCAATGACTCCCTCTTCCTCAGCAAAGCTGATATCATGTCCTAACTTTTCCCAGCAGGGTAAAGTAAGGTGCCCAGTGGGCCAAAACCACGGGGCGATCTCATGTATATTTTAAAAAAAATTTTGAACAGTTTTAGAACTCACCTTAATGCCTCGCGCTTTCAATAAGTCTCGCATCGGCTTGTGCATCGGGGCACTGTCGGAGTTCCCCATTGTGAAAATGAAACTGCTCCAGCGACACCGTCCCCGCCGTGAGCACGCCCGATATATGGGCAACCCCCGCCTCAGCAATTGAGAGTGGAATTTCCCTGAAAGTGCGTCCACCCAGGGCCAGGTTAAGCCTCCCGCTTACCTGAAGGTACGTACCGTCCTGTGACTCGATGCAGCTCCACCAGACCCCGCACGAAGGGTGATCAGTTCCCCGTACGGGCCACCAAATGTCGCGCGCTTCTGCTCGTCCAGCGAGAAGAATCACACAACACGGGTCGGTGAAAGCTTGCTTTAATCGTTCACAGCTCCAGAGCCTCTACAAGCGTCCGCCCTGTGGCGGCTCCGTCCGTGCTCTGCTCCTAAAGGGCAGCTTTGCATGTTTTTATAAGGATAGGGGCGCCAATAGCAATACAGCAGGAAATGAAAGCTCATAGGCTATACTCATCAGTCTCTAGGCAGACTCACACATTTACAGGGCGCGAGCAGCAATGACCGCAACCAGGAAGCAGGAACCAGGCGCCATCTTGCCCAGGTCGATGGGAGGGGTAATTTAGCGCAGGCTTTGAGTCAGAAATACAGGCCGCGCCCGAGGCCTAACTGTGATGTTGGCCCCCAACACCATCACACTG